>CM075649.1:35483240-36733240 GCA_037953625.1 Crotalaria pallida
GGTTTTGGTGTGTCTAAGTATGCTTAGGATTATATGAGGATTTAATTATTAAGAAGACTATAGTGTGAATGCATGAGAATGTATGTGGACTTATACATGTATAATGCATGAATGTATGTATGTATGTGTGTGTAGCGTGTGTGCATGATGAACATGTATGCATTTTCCCTAAATTCATGCTATGTGTTAAACATGAAAATAAATTGCATATATATGTGTGTGTTAGTGCATGTGAGGTTCGGCCATGTTAGGATTAGAGAGACCAAGTAGAAGCCATTCCCTTAAGAATTAAGGAAGTGAAGTTTGAATAGAGAAGTTGGAAGTATGAGTCATGATACTAGGAGAGGCTAGGTTGCATGAGTCATAAGCCTAATGAGGACTTTCTTTCCTCCTTGCCTCCCACGAAGTGACCTCCCCCATGCAACAAATGGGTTGGACCGAATTGCCCTTTTCTTCCACACATTGAATCAAGGCTAAAATAGGAAAATTTCCATCCCTCACATCTTGCTCTTAAAGCCGTGTATGTGAGTGAGTGTTGGCTTTGATACCCATTTTCATTTCCTTCATTCACTCTTTCCCACACCAACACAAACACCTATTAGTCCAAGAGTATTATCAAACTCTTGATACCTAGAGAAGGAAGAGTGAAGATCCAAGCTTTTCACCCCAAACTTCATTGACCCTTTCCACACAACTCTTCTTCAAAGATCAAAAGAAGAAGAAAACACCCATCCACCCTAGAAAGAAAAGGAGACCGAGGCAAACCCAAGAGGAGAAGGAGAGGAGATTTGAAGATTTAAGTTAGGACTTGAGGTAGAGAGAGTTTTGGTTGAATTATTTTGTGTTGTAAAAGACTTTATTTTGGACTTTGATTTAATTTTTGTGTTGCATGTGATTATTTTTAAGTGATCTTGAGATTTACATGTCTTGCATGTTATTCTTGTACTTTGATCTCTTACTTGTAAATGTTATTCATCACGGTTTTGTTGAAGTTGTGTTTAGAATTCATAAATTGCTTTGATTCCCATATGCATGTTGATTTTGTGACCTTGTAACTCTTATTTTTCTTTGCATGTTTTCCTTATGTGTTGATCATGAATTTTTATGAACGAATGAACCTATAAACCACCAAATCCATGATTAAATGATTCGGCCATGAGTAGAAGAAATAGGTCTTAATGTTCTTGACTTGATCTTAGTAATTCCATGATTTGTTGTGTTAAATTCTAGCTTGTTCCTTACGATTTAATTGAAGGTTTAAGTCTAAGTTTATGATTTTGCTTTGATTGTCCTTTGCATGTCTTGATCCATGAGTGATTTTTAAGAAAACATGAAGCTTGAATTTGGTGTGTCTTATTTGGGTATAAAGTTTTGATTCCTCATATGTAAGTCACGGTTTTCATAAGAAAATAACTTTAAAAATAATTCCTAGTGTGAAAAGCAATTGAATCAAGATTTTGTGTGTGTGTGATGATAATGATTCGGTTGGTAATGTAAAAAGATTAAAATGATGTTTTAAGTCTTTCATGATGTGAATTTAGATGTGTGCATGTAGAAAATAAATTATAAAACCTTGTTTTCTTGCATGACACCATTTGGCCAAGTCTAAGTAGAATAGGGAATCATACTAGATCATCATTATGATTACTTGCATGTTGGAAATTGTCTTACCTAGAAATTGTAGGTGCATGCATGTGTTTTCTTAAGGGATGAAACCTTGACATAACCCTTGATTCCATTGTGTTAAGAAATTAAAACTTTGTTTTCCAAATTGTTGTGAAACCCACGGTTTTACAAAGAAAACAAGAAAATAAGGTTTTTGAAAAAGATCCTTGCATTAGTTCATAATCTATGTGCATGTATGATGAATATTCGACCTTACTTTACCTTGATGATATTCGGTCTATGTATATTAGCTAACCTAGGATCTCTTTTTCAATGAAATGATTTAAAAGGAATAAACATATTTTAAGGAATTATACTAAAATAAATTGTTTGAACTTGTATGATGAACATGTGTCTCCTATTTGGTCCTATACTCAGAAACGAAGAAAATAAGTAAATTAAATTAACTATGAAATGAATATATGTGTGAGTGTTGTGTTTGAATGAATATACATATGTGTGTGTGCGCTTATGTGTTTCGGTTAGGATTAAAAAAAAAATGGGATCTAAATGCTTAAAATAAAACCAATTGATTCATGTAATTTAAATTGTGATGTTTGATTTATTTTCTTTGATTTATTTCGGTTAAGTAATTTAAATAGGTTTAGAGAGCTTAATTACTTAAATAAAATGTATATGGAGATAAATGTTGATGTATTTGGTTTGAAACCTGATTTTGTGTTGTTTATGAGTACTTGCACTCCTAAATGTTGTTTGCACTTGAATGTGGCATGATTTGCTTGAATGTCATGATGTATGCTTGGCTGTCCTAAATTGTTTTATGATGAAAATATAAATTTTCAAAGTATTAATTTTAAGCTAAAAAGCTATTTAAAGTAAAGAATGTTTTACAATATTTTTGGAAGTTTTATTAAAGTAATTTGGTAAAACCACCTTGCTGTCCATAATCACTTGGACTCGCTTTTACGTTTAAAAATGTCTTTATCTGAATTAAAAGCCAAGCTTTCAAGTAACAAATGACTTTGGTTATATTTTCAAAATTTTCCCACAAAGAAAGGACAAGTATTGATCTAAGAAAAGATTTTCTCAAATAAGTTAATAACATGAAGTGTCCTATTTAATATGAGGTATGATAAAGACAAGGGGTTGGGGCAGTTGGCAGCACATGGATTCGAAGAAGAGCACACCTTCAACAGCTGGACCTCAGGTGAGAGAGAAGCTTTCCTAAGACACCGTGGAAGTTAGGTGATTTATTAGGATGTTCCGTATCATCTCAAAGATCGGAACTGAGTGGTTAGAGTCAGTAGTATAAGTGGCAATTGTGTGATTGTGTGGCCACTTATACGAAGGTGACGAAGACCACATTGTTGTGTGATGTTTGTGTGAATGATAGCATGCTTTTATACATTTATTCAATTATGCCTTATGTTATTTATTGTTGTTAATGAAAAGGAGCAATATGTTGATGGACGTCTGTTACGTCCTGAATGAGAATGGAAACGAAAGGAATAAGTTAAAAAAATAATGGAGTAGCAAGTAAGGACACAATAAGACATGGAATGGAAAGGAAAGAAAGTGAGGATAATGATGAGAATGAGCCAGAGCTGGGAAGAGTGACGTGACTTGTTGGAATGAGTGATGAAGTAAATGGAGCTGGGCTCCTCTGTCTTGGTTTTAGACTGGGAACTAGTGTTGAGTTGAGCTTGCTCCTCCACTAGCGCTCAGCACAAAACGTGTTTTGAAAAAGAGTTTTGAAAAAGGAATTTTCGAAAAGATTTATGAAAGAAATTTTTGAGTTGTGAAGACAACTTGTGACACCCTTCCGAATTACCCAAATATAATATAGTAATTAAGCTTTCATATTGGATAATATATGGACTTGTGAGTGTTAAGAAAATATGGAAAATAAAATTTTCTTTTAAAGCGGGTGCACAAATCGTCATTTGGAATTCTTGGAGAATAAACTTTAAACCATTTCAAAACATTTGTATCGAGTTCGGCGATCTCTAAAACCTTTTCACAAGTAGGATAACATTCGCTCTTTGGAAACATCCTTGTATCATACGAGTAATCAAAGTTACCCATGCTTTGTTCGATAAAACTAATACCATCAAATAAGATTTATAGTCGAGCTCTTAAATAGATTAAATCAGAGTAAAGCGGAATTTATCGGACTATGCGATTTAATGATAAGATAAACATAGGTTTTTAATATATATATGAAGAGTAGTGAGTACATAGTCCCATGATCAAAATCTCCAAGATCCAAAATATACAAGCCCATAAACAGATCTACATAGTAGTGTATCTGAACCCCTAGAGTACTCCAAAAGTATATCTACAATATATGTACATATCCAAAACATAAACTCCAAGGGTGATCACGTAGATCTGGCATCATCAGAGGTAGTAGTAGTGATAGCAGCAGTCTCCAAGAAACATAAGTAGTAAGGTAGTAGCATCATCATCAACACAGCAGCAGCAGCAAGTCTCCTCCACAGCATCCACACATCGAATCCACTGATCCTCATCACATACCATATGTATATACCTAGGGATCATCGTCCCTCCCATCACTCCCAGTAGAATGCATGACAGGCTCGCTCCCACTCTCGTCCTCCACCGGATCCTCCTCGATCTCATCCGAGGGAGAGTGTACCCTACCACTGGGTACCGGGTCAGGTGATGGTGAAACCCTGACTGGGCTCCTCGGATCAAAAGGGGGAGTCTCCTCGCGGATGACTCTCGAAGTAAAAGGGTGAGAGCGGGTAGGTCGAAAACGAAAACTATGGTAAGAGCGAGCTGGTCGCGTGGGAGGTGGTCCATGGTAAGTGTAAAACGGGGGTACATGCATAGTGTATATGATGGGAATCCTAAATCTACGAGGACGGAATCGGATCAACGGGTTCGGGTGGTAGAAGGTAATCTCTACCTCTCCCTCGAACACCGCGCGATGGTCCTCATAGATCCATGTGCCACTAGGAAGTGGCCGGATCTCGATGCAAGCAATGTAACGAGACATCACCTACAAGGGCATAGGGGTAAGCAATTCTATACACATAACCAATAGAGAATAAATTATGCAATATGGATATGTAAATATGCATCAATTAACAACAATCACATATAACACTTAGCAGTTAATGAATGCACATAGGATGCTCACACTTATTTTATTTATCACGATTAATTTAAATGAGTGGCATGATGCATGACTTTAGTTCTCAAACCTATCTCCATCATACTATGTCACTCTCTGATGTCCATCCCTGACAACCCAGCACTCAACAGTGCGTTGTATTCTTAGGTATACAACAATTCGTACATTCACCTAGAATGTACACGACAAGCTTGGTATCCATGCCACCCGAGCATATCCCATCATCCAAACGGACCGTCATCCAAACGGTATAACCATATCGGCATCCACTCAGCCGACCACGTCAACGACGTGTCATCAAGCAAGCGTATTGGCACTCCCAGAGGCCCTCCACATGTTTACCAAAAACAAGATATACATCTTACCATCCAAACTCCAATATGAATGCATTAACTTTACTTAAAAGGGATTGATTGATGTTTTATCCTTTTAGTAATACATTACGTGCCTCACGAGCAACGTATCATTATTCAAATGAAAACATCATAACGTCAATCAATTTCCTTTTAGTCCAGGATCACTTGGTTTATTGTCCTTTAAGAGTTATAAAATGACTTAGAATTGAAAATGGTATTTTTAAGTATCTGACTAAAAATACTCGAGTGTTTTCAAAAATACTCGAGTAGTTTATCATTTTCCAGATTCTACTCGAGTAGTTCAGAATTATACTCGAGTCGTTTATGTCTTTTCAGAGTTTTAGGTTTTCAGGTCTTCATAAATATACTCGAGTAATTCATGAGATACTCGAGTATTCCATTACCCAGAATACTCGAGTAGTTCATATATTACTCGAGTGTCCAATCTGATTCTCAAGTTGGTGCGCCAATTTTCACTCTGGTGCACCACGAAATACTCGAGTGTTAAGCCAAATACTCGAATATTTGCAGACAGAACAGAGTGAAACTTGGTTTTTACATACCATTTCAATTTCTAAACACTTTTAACCCAAACCAGTGATCACAATAGTTCATATACCATATATTGAACATGTTGCAATACTCATTTCATACCAAATAACCATTTTGACAGAGAATCAACCATTTATGCATAATTTACACAATTTAGCAACTCAACACCTCAAATTGCAAAATAAGCATAACACTCATAAAACAATGGTCATTTAAGCTTGCATGCATGATATAAAACTTGCTCAACACAGTTTTAGAGCAAAGCTTGGTCTCCAAACCAAAGATCCTATTCAATTTAAGCCCTTAGAGCCTCTTGTTGGCTCTCTAACACAAATAATGGAATTTAATCTCTATCTAGTGAATATAATTACTTCCCCTTACCTCTCAGACGTGAATCAAACAAGAAATCTCCAAAGAAAAGCTCCACAACTCTCAGACCAACTTCAAGTACCATATGCAGAGCAGTTTTGAGTGCACCACCAAAATCGAATTGGTTCACCCATGAAACAGAGATAAGAATTGGGGAAATTAGAATTTCTAAACTCTATGCAACATAATCTAACCAAGGAAACCGAATTTGAGACTCAAGGATTCATGAGCTTACCAGAAATCAAATCCAAAGTAAGCTCCAGAAACAGTTTTGACAGCACAAGCTCCAACTTCCAGCCCTTGAATCTTCCACCACACTCACTCAATCCTCACGATTTTACTCTCTATACAAAGCTCAAGATGTAAGCTTTGTATTCGTGTATAGTTTGTGTTTCGAATCTGAACAGAGAATGAGAATCGAAGAGAATGAATTTGGAACCCTAACTTCAACAACTATAGCAAGATTGAGCAAAATTCTCAACTAAGAGATGTTGATGAGCTTATATAGGAATAGAGAGAGCTCATGCACATCGACACGCCACCCATGGTGTTGGCAAGAAGGTGTTTTCGTGGCAGGAAGAGGAGATCGTTCATGGTGACTCACCAAACGCACTAACTCGTGCAACTCTGTCCAGAATACTCGAGTTTTTCAGAAAATACTCGAGTATTTTTCCCAATTTTTGAAAAATAATTATTTTATTTACTTTCCCTCCAAAACCTTTCCTATAATTACCTCTAGGTCCCAACCCAAGGACTAATATGCAAAATACTTAAATCATGCATAATTTTATTTATTAAATAACTTCACACACACATTTTCTATCTTCATAAATACAGACTTTAATCAAGGATTAATATGAAAATTATTAATTATAATTAATTTATAATTAACATTTCATTAATCGGGAATTAAAATTTTGGGGTGTTACACTACTCCCCCACTTACAAGGAATTTCGTCCCCGAAATTCAACTCATACAAACAAGTCAGGATAATCCTGACGCATCTTATCCTCTAGTTCCCATGATGCTTCTATTACATCGCCACACACCTAGACGACTTTGACCAGGTGAATGTCTTTCCCTCTAAGCTGCTTGATTCTTCGATCTTCAATACGAACTGGCACAGCATTGAAGGTTAGGTTCTCATGAATTTCTAAGTCATCAGGTTGGATTCTAAGGACAATGGTGGGGTCATGGACATATTTCTTTAATTGGGACACATGGAATACATTGTGAAGGTTAGCTAATGGCGGAGGCAAAGCTAATTGATAAGCTACTGGGCCGACTCTTTTGAGGATTTGGTAGGGACCAATGAATTTAGGTGATAGTTTCTGAGTTTTCAAGGCCCTACTAACACCTTTGGTCGGTACTATTCTAATGAATACATGGTCTCCTTCGGCGAACTCCAAAGGTTTTCTTCTTCTATCAGCATAGCTTTTCTGCCTACTTTGAGCTGCCCTCATCTTCTCTTGTATCATCTTGATCTGTTCCGTGGTCTCTTGCACAAAATCTGGTCCAACCAGAGAATTCTCCCCCACTTGAAACCAACATAACGGCGTCTGACACTTTCTCCCATACAAAGCTTCAAATGGTGCCATTCCAATGCTCGTATGGTAACTGTTGTTGTAAGTGAACTCCACGAGTGGCAACATCTGCTCCCAACTCCCTTGTCCTTCCAAAGCACAGGCTCGTAGAATGTCCTCCAATGACTGAATAGTCCTCTCCGTTTGGCCATCAGTCTGAGGATGGTATGCAGAACTCAGTTTCAATCTTGAACCCAAGGCTCTATGCAGATCTTCCCGAAACTTCGATGTAAACCTCGGGTCGCAATCTGACACAATGCTTGTTGGTACACCGTGCAGACGAACAACTTCTTTGATGTACAACTGAGTGAGCTTTTCCAACGAATAGCGCATATTCACAGGAATGAAATGCGTTGACTTGGTCAAACGATCCACGATCACCCAGATTGCATCATGACCAGTAGATGTCCTTGGCAATCCCGACACGAAATCCATCGAGATGCTATCCCATTTCCACAACGGAATCTCCAAAGGAAGTAACTCTCCTCCTGGCCTTTGATGTTCCACCTTGGCCTTCTGACATATCAAACAACATGCCACATACTCAGCAACGTCTCTCTTCAAACCAGGCCACCAAAATAGTTTCTTTAAGTCCTGGTACATTTTGGTAGCTCCCGGATGCATACTCATCTTACTCTTATGTGCTTCGTCCAGAATCATCCTTCTTACTTCTAAATCATCAGGCACACAAATCCTGGTTTTAAAGCGAAGGATTCCATCCTTACCTTCTTGAAACTCCAATTCCTTGCCTTCTTCCATCAACTTCCTCTTTTCCATGAGCTTCTCATCCTTGCGTTGCAATTCCCGAATCCTTTGTAGAAACTCATTCGCAATCTGCAGCATTCCCATCTTAATACTTGTCGGCTCCACTTGCATCGTCAGACTCAAATCCCGGAATTCCTCTATCAATGCAGCTTCTCTAACCATCATTGCACTGATGTGCATTGACTTTCTACTCAATGCATCTGCCACAACATTGGCCTTTCCAGGATGATAATGGAGTTCAAACTCATAATCCTTCAAAAACTCCATCCATCAGCGCTGCCTCATGTTCAACTCCTTCTGATCGAAGAGGTACTTTAAACTCTTATGGTCACTGAACACCTGGAACGTAGTGCCATAGAGATAGTGCCTCCAGATCTTTAATGCAAACACCACAGCTGCCAGCTCCAGATCATGAGTTGGATAGTTCATTTCATGAACTTTTAGCTGTCTCGAGGCATAGGCGACAACTTTCCCTTCTTGCATCAAAACGCACCCAAGACCTTGTTTCGACGCGTCACAATACACATCAAAACTCTTCTGTGTATCGGGCAGTATCAATACCGGAGACGATGTCAACCTTTCCTTCAATTCCTGAAAACTCCCTTCACATTTCTCATCCCATAGGAATGGTTGATCTTTCCGGGTCAACTTCGTCAGAGGCAGTGCAATCTTCGAGAAACCTTCAATGAATCTTCTATAGTAACCAGCCAAACCAAGAAAGCTTCTCACCTACGTGACCGACTTTGGTTGCTCCCATTGCAAAACCGAACTCACTTTCGTCGGATCAACGACTATTCCCTTGTCTGAAATCACATGCCCCAAGAACTTAACCTCCTTTAGCCAGAACTCACATTTTGTAAGTTTGGCATACAATTGCTTCTCCTTTAGGATGCTCAACACTATCCTCAAGTGTTCAGCATGCTCCTCCGGGCTCTTAGAGTAAATGAGAATATCATCAATGAACACAACCACGAACGAATCTAAATAAGGTCTAAAGATTCGATTCATGTAGTCCATGAAAATGGCTGGTGCATTAGTCAATCCGAAAGGCATCACGACATACTCATAATGTCCGTATCGAGATCGAAATGCAGTCTTAGAGATATCCTCTTCTCTTATCCTGATCTGATGGTATCCTGACCTCAAATCGATCTTGGAAAATACTGAAGCTCCACGAACTTGATCCATAAGGTCATCTATCCTTGGCAACGGATACTTGTTCTTGATGGTGACCTTATTCAGCTGCCGGTAGTCGATGCACATCCTCATACTACCATCTTTCTTCTTGACAAACAAAACCGGAGCACCCCAAGGTGACACACTTGGTCGGATCATCTGCTTCTGTAACAGTTCCTCAATCTGCTTCTTCATTTCCGCCACTTCCGGTGGTGCCATTCTATAAGGAGCGATAGAAATGGGACCGGCTCCCGGAACTAGATCGATACCAAATTCAATTTCCCTTCTTGGTGGCAAACCAGGAATCTCATCAGCAAAAACTTCCGGAAAGTCTCTGACAATAGGGATCTCTTCCATCCTTGGACCATTCTCCTCCACCTCAGAGTTGAACAGGCACACGTAGCCGGAGGGTTTTGGGCTTTTATAGGTCACTACTTTTCTATCACAATCAATGATTACTTGGTTTTGACTTAACCAGTCCATTCCCAAGATCACATCTAATTGTGCCAAGGGTAAGCAGATCAAATCTACTTTAGAGGTTTGTCCTAACACTTCTATACAACAGTTAAGACATGCTCTAGAGACAACTACAGGAGCACTGGTAGGGGTTTCTATCTTGAGAGTATAAGGCATTTCAGACATAATTAAGCCTATCCGGTTTACACATTCATACGAAACGAATGAATGCGTTGCACCAGAATCAAACAAAACATAACAAGACTGACCATTAAGCAAGTATTTACCTTGCACCAGATCAGAAGACCGACTTGCTTCCACACCACTAAGGGTGAAAACTCTTCCTTGAGCCATAGGCCTATCAGCAGCCCCTCTTGAGTTGGCTTTGGCCGGTTCCTTGCAGTCCCTTGCAAAATGTCCCGGCTTCCCACAGTTAAAGCAACCACTTGTCCCCCAACACACACGGCCATAGTGATTGCGCTTGCCCTTGTCACAGAATGGAGCCTCGCTTCGGTAATTCCTTCCATCAGAACCACCAGCTTTTCCTTTGCCTTTCCCTCGGCGATCATACGGACCTTTACCGCGATTGTTGAAACCTTTACGCCTCTGAGGTCCATAGCCTTGATTGTCCTTCTTCTTTGAGACTTGCATCTCCTCAGCCTTGGTGTCGTCTTCATACATCCTACACATGTCCACAAGTGCAGGAAAGCTTTGAATCCTTTGGTAACTGAAGATCGACTTCAGCTTTGGCCTCAAGCCTCCTTCAAACTTTATGCACTTTCTCCTTTCATCCAGATTGTTCTGATAATATGGAGAGTACTTCATCAGCTCCTCAAACTTGGCTGCGTACTCCCCCACACTCATGTTTCCTTGCTTCAGCTGCAAGAACTCCACTTCCTTCTTCCTTCTCAAGTCCTCAGGGAAATACTTTTGGAGGAACTTCTCCATGAATACTCCCCAACTTACCTCTCTTCCTTCATATTGCAGAAGCTGCATCGTGTGACTCCACCAGTTCTCAGCTTCCTCCTCCAACATATAGGTTGCATACGCCACCTTTTGCGCATCAAAACACTCCAACGTTCTCAAGATCTTGTCCATGGTGTGAATCCACTTGTTGGCCTCTTCCGGTTTAAATCCTCCTTCAAATTTTGGCGGATTACAGCTTCTAAAAACAGCCAAAGTCTTCGCCTCAGCGTTACCCATGTTACACTGATGAGACGGGTTGACCGGTTGAGATGGTTGTTGAGATTGTCGCTGCATGGCTTCCAGCACCGTGGTGATCCTTTCTAACACCGCGTTGGTGTGATTTTGGTTTCTAGTTGCCATATTAAACCTGCTCTATGGGCTTATGGTCACATATGTTGAACTACAGAAACTTCAATTACACCACCCTTGCTAAGACTATAGCTAGAAATTCTAACTTCACATTCAATCGCGTCTTGTGCTCAAAAGAGACAAAATGCAAACAAATCAAAGGTATCTAAAGCTCAACAAGTAAAATAATAACATTCAAAATAATGCACATGCCCCGGAGATACTGCTTGATGTTGATGGCTACCTTTCTGAACTACTTCCACTACTACAGGATCTGACTTTTGCTCTGATACCACTCAGTGTGACACCCTTCCGAATTACCCAAATATAATATAGTAATTAAGCTTTCATATTGGATAATATATGGACTTGTGAGTGTTAAGAAAATATGGAAAATAAAATTTTCTTTTAAAGCGGGTGCACAAATCGTCATTTGGAATTCTTGGAGAATAAACTTTAAACCATTTCAAAACATTTGTATCGAGTTCGGCGATCTCTAAAACCTTTTCACAAGTAGGATAACATTCGCTCTTTGGAAACATCCTTGTATCATACGAGTAATCAAAGTTACCCATGCTTTGTTCAATAAAACTAATACCATAAAATAAGATTTATAGCCGAGCTCTTAAATAGATTAAATCAGAGTAAAGCGGAATTTATTGGACTATGCGATTTAATGATAAGATAAACATAGGTTTTTAATATATATATATATATGAAGAGTAGTGAGTACATAGTCCCATGATCAAAATCTCCAAGATCCAAAATATACAAGCCCATAAACAGATCTACATAGTAGTGTATCTGAACCCCTAGAGTACTCCAAAAGTATATCTACAATATATGTACATATCCAAAACATAAACTCCAAGGGTGATCACGTAGATCTGGCATCATCAGAGGTAGTAGTAGTGATAGCAGCAGTCTCCAAGAAACATAAGTAGTAAGGTAGTAGCATCATCATCAACACAGCAGCAGCAGCAAGTCTCCTCCACAGCATCCACACATCGAATCCACCGATCCTCATCACATACCATATGCATATACCTAGGGATCATCGTCCCTCCAATCACTCCCAGTAGAATGCATGACAGGCTCGCTCCCACTCTCATCCTCCACCGGATCCTCCTCGATCTCATCCAAGGGAGAGTGTACCCTACCACTGGGTACCGGGTCAGGTGATGGTGAAACCCTGACTTGGCTCCTCGGATCAGAAGGGGGAGTCTCCTCGCGGACGACTCTCGAAGTAAAAGGGTGAGAGCGGGTAGGTCGAAAACGAAAACTATGGTAAGAGCGAGCTGGTCGCGTGGGAGGTGGTCCATGGTAAGTGTAAAACGGGGGTACATGCATAGTGTATATGATGGGAATCCTAAATCTACGAGGACGGAATCGGATCAACGGGTTCGGGTGGTAGAAGGTAATCTCTACCTCTCCCTCGAACATCGCGCGATGGTCCTCATAGATCCATGTGCCACTAGGAAGTGGCCGGATCTCGATGCAAGCAATGTAACGAGACATCACCTACAAGGGCATAGGGGTAAGCAATTCTATACACATAACCAATAGAGAATAAATTATGCAATATGGATATGTAAATATGCATCAATTAACAACAATCACATATAACACTTAGCAGTTAATGAATGCACATAGGATGCTCACACTTATTTTATTTATCACGATTAATTTAAATGAGTGGCATGATGCATGACTTTAGTTCTCAAACCTATCTCCATCATACTATGTCACTCTCTGACGTCCATCCCTGACAACCCAGCACTCAACAATGCGTTGTATTCCTAGGTATAAAACAATTCGTACATTCACCTAGAATGTACACGACAAGCTTGGTATCCATGCCACCCGAGCATATCCCGTCATCCAAACGGACCGTCATCCAAACGGTATAACCATATCGGCATCCACTCAGCCAACCACGTCAACGACGTGTCATCAAGCAAGCGTATTGGCACTCCCAGAGGCCCTCCACATGTTTACCAAAAACATGATATACGTCCTACCATCTAAACTCCAATATGAATGCATTAACTTTACTTAAAAGGGATTGATTGATGTTTTATCCTTTTATTAATACATTACGTGCCTCACGAGCAACGTATCATTATTCAAATGAAAACATCATAACATCAATCAATTTCCTTTTAGTCCAGGATCACTTGGTTTATTGTCCTTTAAGAGTTATAAAATGACTTAGAATTGAAAATGGTATTTTTAATTATCTGACTAAAAGTACTCGAGTGTTTTCAAAAATACTCAAGTAGTTTATCATTTTCCAGATTCTTCTCGAGTAGTTCATAATTATACTCGAGTCGTTCATGTCTTTTCAGAGTTTTAGGTTTTCAGGTCTTCATAAATATACTCGAGTAATTCATGAGATACTCGAGTATTCCATTACCCAGAATACTCGAGTAGTTCATATATTACTCGAGTGTCCAATCTGATTCTCAAGTTGGTGCGCCAATTTTCACTCTGGTGCACCACGAAATACTCGAGTGTTAAGCCAAATACTCGAGTATTTGCAGACAGAACAGAGTGAAACTTGGTTTTTACATACCATTTCAATTTCTAAACACTTTTAACCCAAACCAGTGATCACAATAGTTCATATACCATATATTGAACATGTTGCAATACTCATTTCATATCAAATAACCAATTTGACAGAGAATCAACCATTTATGCATAATTTACACAATTTAGCAACTCAACACCTCAAATTGCAAAATAAGCATAACACTCATAAATCAATGGTCATTTAAGCTTGCATGCATGATATAAAACTTGCTCAACACAGTTTTAGAGCAAAGCTTGGTCTCCAAACCAAAGATCCTATTCAATTTAAGCCCTTAGAGCCTCTTGGTGGCTCTCTAACACAAATAATGGAATTTAATCTCTATCTAGTGAATATAATTACTTCCCCTTACCTCTCAGACGTGAATCAAACAAGAAATCTCCAAATAAAAGCTCCACAACTCTCAGACCAACTTCAAGTACCATATGCAGAGCAGTTTTGAGTGCACCACCAAAATCGAATTGGTTCACCCATGAAATAGAGATAAGAATTGGGGAAATTAGAATTTCTAGACTCTATGCAACATAATCTAACCAAGGAAACCGAATTTGAGACTCAAGGATTCATGAGCTTACCAGAAATCAAATCCAAAGTAAGCTCCAGAAACAGTTTTGACAGCACAAGCTCCAATTCCAGCCCTTGAATCTTCCACCACACTCACTCAATCCTCACGATTTTACTCTCTATACAAAGCTCAAGATGTAAGCTTTGTATTCGTGTATAGTTTGTGTTTCGAATCTGAACAGAGAATGAGAATCGAAGAGAATGAATTTGGAACCCTAACTTCAACAACTATAGCAAGATTGAGCAAAATTCTCAACTAAGAGATGTTGATGAGCTTATATAGGAATAGAGAGAGCTCATGCACATCGACACGCCACCCATGGCGTTGGCAAGAAGGTGTTTTTGTGGCAGGAAGAGGAGATCGTTCATGGTGACTCACCAAACGCACTAACTCGTGCAACTCTATCCAGAATACTCGAGTTTTTCAGAAAATACTCGAGTATTTTTCCCAATTTTTGAAAAATAATTATTTTATTTACTTTCCCTCCAAAACCTTTCCTATAATTACCTCTAGGTCCCAACCCAGGGACTAATATGCAAAATACTTAAATCATGCATAATTTTATTTATTAAATAACTTCACACACACATTTTCTATCTTCATAAATACAGATTTTAATCAAGGATTAATATGAAAATTATTAATTATAATTAATTTATAATTAACATTTCATTAATCGGGAATTAAAATTTTGGGGTGTTACACAACTTTTGAAAAAGGTTTGTGAAATGAAGTTTTTGAAAAGATTTTGAAATGGGGCTTTGAAAAAGTTTGTGAAACCATATTTCAAAGGAGTTTTATGACATGATCTTTTGAAAAAGTTTTATGAAAGGGGGTACTAGTAGAAACAATGAAAGCCTGTTTGAAAAGATGTTTGAAGAAAGCTTATTGAAATGGTATTCCAGTGAAAGAGGATTTTGTGAAAATTTTTGGAAAGGAAGATTTATGAGAGTGTGACTAAGTTTGAGGAATAAGATGTGGTTCAATTGAGGAACTCCCTGCTCTGAGCTATGCGTAATTTTGAAATGCAAAAATAGAGGTCGGGACTCACTGAAGGGATGCACGAAGAGTGAGCCGACCAATAGGTTATTTAAGAACTAAAAGATTCTAAAAGACATTAACAACGAACATAGTGAGATATGAGAGTTAACTCGAAGTAGTGGAGAGGAAGGAACGATAAGTATTTGCGGATACTTAGGACAAGATTGCATTAGGGGAGGACGATGACGGTGAAACGTCAAGAAGTCTAGAGTATTGTTGTAGACAGAACGAACTCCATAAGTGGTGCACTAACGTGGTGGGGACTGGGTCTAATACCGTGGTAAGTTCTGTGCGCGCACTACAACAATACTGTCGCCCCCTTAATATCTTGTTTGCCACTGCGAGGCAGTGTGCCATGTTATTATGTGAATTGATATTGAGGTTGAGCCTCCTGGTCTGGGACCATTTATGTTGTGACAGCTGTCGTGCCCGCACAGTAAAGGTCCTGTACTCCTATTTGCTTCCGACTAAGTGGATGGTTGGCCGAGGAGATGTAGGCTTGAGATGTGAGTGCTAACTACGAAAGAAACGCGTACCTCGATGATCCTTTAACTCTCCCGATCATCGATGGTTATAACTCGATAAGACAGTATACTTATGAGAGAAAGAGTTCAATAAGTGCAAAGAATGAATAAGCGATTGAGAATGGACGATGTGGAAAAGATATTAAGATTGTGAAAGGGATGAGAAAGAGATTGAGAATGGAAAGGTGGGAAGGATGTTGAGTTCTACGAAAGAGATTGGAAATGAGAGTGGAGAGTATGAATTAATAATAATAAGATGAAATAAATAGGGATTGTGGATAATGAGGATAGTATGTTTTCTTGTGTTTATACTGTGTATTGTTGTGTGTCCTATTACTTTGCCTACCGTAATTCCACACTGTCGACGCTACGCGTCCGGATCGCTTACTCTCTCCTGTTCGTTGGTACATCGGTGTCGCTGGTATCCCAACGGGCAGATGGATCGTCGTTTGGAGATCGTTACTTGGCCTCATAAGGGACGCGGATGGAAGGCTATACGTCGAGAATGGGGATGGTCGGGATGTGCTCAGTTGGTGATCGAAGACCCGGAACATAAGTTGGGTGGATCTACACCTAGTTTGTGGTTGGGAAGCATATCCTACATGTGTCACGGCTCCGAACCACCGCCTCGGAATCAAGAGAAGGAGAACTCAGTGAAGCTATTCGGAGTGGAACTTAAACCGAGTTCCGAAGGAGAGCCAAAGAACGTGGTTGCATCATCCTCTGGTACAAAAGGCACCCGCAAGAAAAAGAAGAAGCTGGAACCAATCATCTTTGATAGGAAGAGGGAGCCAGTAGTAGAATTAGATTAAGTTGTTGTGACACCCTTCTCGGATTACCCAAATTGAAACTAATAAATAAGCTTTTATATTGGATAATATATATGGACTTGTGAGTGTTAAGAAAATAGGTAAATAAAATTTTCTTTTAAAGCGGGTGCACGAATCGTCACTTGAAAGTCTTGGAGAACAAAGTCTATATTATCTCAAAATCATTGTATCGAGTTCGGCGATTTCTAAAACCTTTTCGCAAATAGAGTAACATTCAATCTTTTAGAAAATATCTTTGTATCAAGTAGCTTAAGCTACCCTTGCTTTGTACGATAGAAATGATACCATTTATAGCCGAGCTCTTAAACAAATTAAATCAGAGTGAGCGGAAATTACTGGACTATGCAATTGATAGAATATAAACATAGGTTTTCATAGATATAGAGAATCATAAGTACATAGCCCATGAGTAAAGTCTCCAAGTTTCAAAATATACAAGTCCATCTTCAGATCTATATAACAGTGTAACTACAAGCTCTAGAGTGCTCCAAAAGTATATCTACAATATATATATACATAACAAAATATATAACTCTAGGAATAGTCACATAGATCTGGCAGCATCAGATGGAGTAGTAGTAGCAGTAGCCTCCCAAAAGTAAAAGTAGTAGTAAGATAGTAGCAACATCATCATCACAGCAGCAGCAGCAGCAAATCTCCTCCACAGCCTCCACACATCGGATCCTCCGACCCACATCATACACCATATGCATGTATCTAGGGATCATCCTCCCTCCAGTCACTCCCAGTAGAATGCACGACAGGCTCGCCCCCACTCTCGTCCTCCACCGGATCCTCCTCGATCTCATCCGAGGGAGAGTGTACCCTACCACTGGGTACCGGGTCAGGTGATGGTGAAACCCTGACTGGGCTCCTCGGATCAGATAGGGGAGTCTCCTCGCGGACGACTCTCGAAGTAAAAGGGTGAGAGCGGGTAGGTTGAAAACGAAAACTATGGTAAGAGCGAGCTGGTCGCGTGGGAGGTGGTCCATGGTAAGTGTAAAACGGGGGTACATGCATAGTGTATATGATGGGAATCCTAAACCTACGAGGACGGAATCGTATCAGCGGGTTCGGGTGGTAGAAGGTAATCTCTACCTCCCCCTCGAACACCGCGCGATGGTCCTCATAGATCCATACGCCACTAGGAAGTGGCCCGATCTCGATGCAAGCAATGTAACGAGACATCACCTACAAGGGCATAGGGGTAAGAAATTCTATACACATAATCAATAGAGAATAAATTATGCAACATAAATATGTAACATGCATCAATTAATATCAATCACACTTAACACTTAGCAAGTAGGTTATGCACATAGGATGCTCACACTTAATTCAGTCATAACAGTTTATTTGAATGAATGGCATGATGCATGACTTTAGCTCTCAAGCCTATCCCCATCATAATACTATGTCACTCTCTGACGTCCATCCCTGACAACCCAGCACTCAACAGTGCGTTGTATTCCTAGGTATACAACCATTCGTACATTCACCTAGAATGTACACGACAAGCTTGGTATCCATGCCACCCGAGCATATCCCGTCATCCAAACGGATCGTCATCCAAACGATATATCCATATCGGCATCCACTAAGCCGACCACGTCAACAACGTGTCATCAAGCAAGCGTATTGGCACTCCCAGAGGCCCTCCACATGTTTAACAAACATGAAATACGTCCTACCATCCAAACTCCAGAATGAATGCATTTTATCTTTTAGACTTAAGGGAAGTTGATTAATACTTTACAGGCCACCTAGGCTTATTTTCTTTATCAAAAAGGACCGTCACCAAACTATCTTTTTGTATTAATCAATTTCTCTAAGTCTTGATCCCTTGGACTATTATTAATAATTCCTTAATTTAATAAGTTAGAATTGAAAATGGTGTTTTCAGGTTCTGAACAATTTACTCGAGTAAACTCCAGGACACTCGAGTGTTACTCAACTTTTCCAGATTACTCGGGTGTTCTTAAGACTACTCGAGTGTTCATGACTTTCTGAGGATTTGGGTTTTCAATTCAACAATTTACTCGAGTAGTTCATGGGTTACTCGAGTGTTCTTGAACATTTCCAGAATACTCGAGTGACCTTGAATGACTCGAGTGTTTGACCTAAACTTGTCCTCAGGTCATGCTCGATACTCGAGTACCAAACAAAATACTCGAGTGTTCTTGTTCATTTTACATTGTTTTGAAAGCATTTTACTCGAGTACCCTGCCTTTTACTCGAGTGTTTCGTAGCAGATAACACTGAAACCTGGTTTTAACATAACATTTTCATTTCTACTTAATTCTAGTCCATTCCAGGGATCCACAGAGTTCATACAACATAATTTTAACATGTTACAACATTCATTTCATATCAAAACACAGATTTGACAGAGAATTCAGTAATCATGCATTAAAACACATTTTCACAACTCAATACCTCAATTTGCAGAATAAGCTCAATACTCATGAATTAAAGTTCATTTAAGCTTGCATGCATGATACATAACTTGCTCAACACAGTTTTAGAGCATGGATTGGTCTCCAAACCAAAGTTCCTATTCAATCTAAGCCCTTAGGGCCTCTTGGTGGCTCTCTAACACAATTCATGGAATTTAAACTCTATCTAGTGAATATAATTACTTCCCCTTACCTCTCAGACGTGAATCAACATAAAGAAATCCAAGAAAAGTGCTCCAACCCCAGAAATCACTTTGAGCTTCACATGCATGACAGTTTTGAGTGCACCATCAAAACCGAATTGGTTCACCCGTGAAACAGAGATAAGAATTGAGGAAAATTAGATTTCTAAACTCTATACAACATGTTCTAACTAAAGGAATTGAGTTTGAGACTCAGGAGCTCGAGAGCTTACCAGAAATTAATCTCAGAGTAAGCTCCAGAAACCAACTTTGACAGAATAACTCCAACTTCCAAGCTGTCGTTCTCCCAACACACTCACTCAATCCTCACGATTTTGGTGTTTATACAAAGCTCGTGATGTGAGCTTTGTATTCGTGTATAGTTTATGACTTGAATCGAAACAGAGAGAGAGAATCGTTCACTTGAACCCAGGAACCCTAACTTCTTCAACTACAACAAGAATGAGCCAAATCTTCACGAATTCGGTGTTGATTGGCTTTTATAGGCTTGGAGGAGGCTCATCCATCACGCCACGACATCCATGGCGTTGGCATGGTGGTGATTTCGTGTCAACGACACGAAATCGTTGGCTGTGACTCACCAAACGCACTAACTCGTGCAGTTTGACCTAAAATACTCGAGTATTCCAGAAAATACTCGAGTGTTTTACCCAGTTTTTGAAAAATAATTATTTTATTTAGCTTCCCTCCAAAATCTTTCCTATAATTGCTTCTAGGTCCCAACCCAGGGACTAATATGCAAAACTCTTATTTTATGCATTTAAATTATTTATTAAATAATTTCCACACATAGGCTAGTCATATAAACACATATTTTAATCAAGGATTAATATAGAAACTATTAATTATAATTAAATTATAATTAACATTTCATTAATCGGGGATTAAAATTTTGGGGTGTTACACTACTCCCCCACTTACAAGGAATTTCGTCCCCGAAATTCAACTCATACAAACAAGTCAGGATAATCCTGACGCATCTTATCCTCTAATTCCCAAGATGCTTCTATCACATCTCCATAAATCCAGACGACTTTGACCAAACTAATATCCTTCCCTCTAAGCTGCTTGATTCTTCGATCTTCAATACGAACTGGCACAGCTTTGAAGGTTAGGTTCTTATGAATTTCTAAGTCATCAGGTTGGATGCTAAGAACAATGGTGGGGTCATGGACATATTTCTTCAATTGAGACACATGGAATACATTATGGAGGTTAGCTAATGACGGAGGCAAAGCTAATTGATAGGCTACTGGGCCGATCCTTTTGAGAATTTGATAGGGACCAATAAACTTAGCTGATAGTTTCTGGGTTTTCAAGGCTCTACTAACACCTTTGGTTGGTACTATTCTAATGAACACGTGGTCTCCTTCAGCAAACTCTAAGGGTTTTCTCCTTCTATCAGCATAGCTTTTCTGCCTACTCTGAGCTGCCCTCATCTTCTCTTGTATCATCTTGATCTGCTCCGTGGTCTCTTGCACAATATCTGGTCCAATCAGAGAACTCTCCCCCACTTGAAACCAGCATAACGGCGTCTGACACTTTCTCCCATACAAAGCTTCAAATGGTGCCATTCCAATGCTCGTGTGATAGCTGTTGTTGTAAGTGAACTCCACGAGTGGCAACATTTGCTCCCAATTCCCTTGTCCTTCCAAAGCACAGGCTCGTAGAATGTCCTCCAATGACTGAATAGTCCTTTCCGTTTGGCCATCAGTCTGAGGATGGTATGCAGAACTTAGCTTCAATCTTGAACCCAAGGCTCTATGCAGATCTTCCCAAAACTTTGATGTAAACCTCGGATCGCGATCAGACACAATGCTTGATGGTACTCCGTGCAGACGAACAGCTTCCTTGATGTACAACTGAGTGAGCTTTTCCAATGAGTAGCGCATATTCACGGGAATGAAATGCGCTGACTTGGTCAAACGGTCCACGATCACCCAAATTGCATCATGACCAGTAGATGTCTTTGGCAATCCCGACACAAAATCCATTGAGATGCTATCCCATTTCCACAACGGGATCTCTAAAGGAAGTAACTCTCCTCCTGGCCTTTGATGTTCCACCTTGGCCTTTTGACATACCAAACAACATACCACATATTCAGCTACATCTCTCTTCAAACCAGGCCACCAAAATAGCTTCTTTAAGTCCTGGTACATTTTAGTAGCTCCCGGATGCATACTCATCTTACTCTTATGCGCTTCATCCAAAATCATCCTTCTTACTTCCAAATCATCAGGCACACAAATCCTCGTTTTAAAGCGAAGGATTCCATCCTTCCCTTCTTGAAATTCCAACTCCTTACCTTCTTGCATCAACTTCCTCTTTTCCATGAGTTTCCCATCCTTGTGTTGCAATTCCCGTATCCTTTGCAGAAACTCGTTAGCAATCTGCAGCATCCCCAACTTGATACTTGTCGGCTCCACTTGCATCGTCAGACTCAAATCTCGAAATTCCTCTATCAGTGCAGCTTCTCTGACCATCATCGCACTGATGTGCATTGCCTTTCTACTCAATGCATCCGCCACAACTTTTGCCTTCCCAGGATGATAATGGAGCTCAAACTCATAATCCTTCAAAAACTCCATCCATCGGCGTTGCCTCATATTCAACTCCTTTTGATCAAAGAGGTATTTTAAACTCTTATGGTCACTAAACACCCGGAACGTAGTGCCATAGAGATAGTGCCTCCAAATCTTTAAGGCAAACACCACAGCTGCCAACTCCAGATCGTGAGTTGGATAGTTCATCTCATGAACTTTTAGCTGTCTCGAGGCGTAGGCGACAACTTGCCCCTCTTGCATCAAAACACACCCAAGACCTTGTTTCGACGCGTCACAGTACACATCAAAACTCTTCTGTGTATCGGGAAACACCAATACAGGAGACGATGTCAACCTTTCCTTCAGCTCTTGAAAACTACTTTCACATTTCTCATCCCACAGAAATGGTTGATCTTTCCTAGTCAACTTCGTCAGAGGCAGTGCAATCTTTGAGAAACCTCCGATGAACCTTCTATAATACCCAGCCAAACCAAGAAAACTTCTGACTTCCGTGACCGACTTTGGTTGCTCCCATTGCAAAACCGAACTTACCTTCGTCGGATCAACGGCTATTCCTTTGTCTGAAATTACATGCCCCAAGAACTTAACCTCCTTCAGCCAGAACTCACATTTTGTAAGTTTGGCGTACAATTGCTTCTCCTTCAGGATGCTCAACACTATCCTCAAGTGTTCAGCATGCTCCTCCGGACTCTTGGAGTAAATGAGAATATCATCGATGAACACAACCACGAATGAATCTAAATAAGGTCTAAAGATTCGATTCATGTAGTCCATGAAAATAGCTGGTGCATTAGTCAATCCGAATGGCATTACGACATATTCATAATGTCCGTATCGAGATCGAAATGCAGTCTTAGAGATATCCTCTTCTCTAATTCTGATCTGATGGTATCCCGACCTCAAATCACTCTTGGAAAATATTGAAGCCCCACGTACTTGATCCATAAGGTCATCTATCCGTGGCAACGGATACTTGTTCTTGATGGTGACCTTATTCAGCTGCCGGTAGTCGATGCACATCCTCATGCTACCATCTTTCTTCTTGACGAACAAGACAGGAGCACCCCAAGGTGACACGCTTGGTCGAATCATCTGTTTCTGCAGCAACTCTTCAATCTGCTTCTTCATCTCTACCATTTCCGGTGGTGCCATTCTATAGGGAGCGATAGAAATAGGACCAGCTCCCAGAACTAGATCGATGCCAAATTCTATCTCTCTTCTTGGTGGCAAACCAGTAATCTCATCAGCAAAAACTTCCGAGAAATCTCTGACAACAGGGATCTCTTCCATCCTCGTACCACTCTCCCCCACCTCAGTGTTGAACAGACATATGTAACCAGAGGGTTTTGGGATTCTATAGGTCACGAGTCTTCTATCACAATCAATGATCACTTGGTTTTGACTTAACCAGTCCATTCCCAAGATCACATCCAATTGTGCTAAGGGTAAGCAGATCAAATCTACTTTAGAGGTTTGTCCTAACACTTCTATACAACAGTTAAGACAGGCTCTAGAAACAACTACGGGAGCATTTGTAAGGGTTTCTACTTGCAAAACATAAGGCATTTCAGACATCATCAAGCCTAATCGGTTTACACATTCATACGAAACGAATGAATGCGTTGCACCAGAGTCAAACAAAACATGGCAAAACTGACCATTAAGCAAGTATTTACCTTGCACCAGATCAGAAGATCGATTCGCTTCCACACCGCTAAGGGTGAAGACCCTTCCTTGAGTCACCGGTCTATCTGCAGTTCCTCTTGAGTTGGCCTTGGCTGGTTCCTTGCAATCTCTTGCAAAGTGTCCCGGCTTTCCACAGTTAAAACATCCACTGGTCCCCCAACACACACGGCCATAGTGGTTGCGCTTGCACTTGTCACAGAAGGGAGCCTCGCTCCGATAATTCCTTCCCTCAGAACCACCAACCTTGCCCTTGCCTTTCCCTCTGCGATCATATGGACCTTTGCCTCGATTGTTGAAACCCTTACGCCTTTGAGATCCATAGCTTTGATTGTCCTTCTTTTCCGAGACTTGCACCTCCTCAGCTTTGGTGTCGTCTTCATACATCCTACACATGTCCACGAGTGCAGGAAAACTTTGAATCCGCTGGTAACTGAAGATCGACTTCAACTTTGGCCTCAAACCTCCTTCAAACTTAATGCACTTGCTTCTCTCATCTGGATTGTTCTGATAGTATGGAGAGTACTTCATCAGCTCTTCAAACTTTGTCGCGTACTCACCCACACTCATGTTACCTTGCTTCAACTGCAAGAATTCCACTTCCTTTTTCCTCCTTAGATCCTCAGGAAAATATTTCTGAAGAAATTTTTCCATGAATACTCCCCAGCTTACATCTCTTCCTTCATATTGCAGAAGCTGCATGGTGTGATTCCACCAATTCTCCGCTTCATCCTCCAACATATAGGTTGCATACGCCACCTTCTGAACATCAGAACACTCCAAAGTCCTCAAAATCTTGTCCATAGTGTGAATCCACTTGTTGGCTTCTTCCGGTTTAAATCCTCCTTCAAACTTTGGTGGATTACAGCTACTAAAACCAGCCAGAGTCTTCGCCTCAGTATTACCCATATTACACTGATGAGGCGGGTTAGCCGGTTGAGAGGGTTGCTGAGACTGTCGTTGCATAGCTTCCAACACCGTGGTGATTCGTTCCAACATCGTATTAGTGTGATTTTGGTTTCTAGTTGCCATATTAGACCTGCGCTATGGACTTATGGTCACATATGTTGAACTAAAGAAACTTCCATTACACTACCTATACTAAGACTCTATCTTAAACTTATTAAATCTACAATCAATTGCGTCTTGTACTCAAAGAGACAAGATACAAACAAATCAAGGGTATTTAAACCTCAACAAACAAAATAATAACATTCGTAGTAATGTAATTGCCTTGCAGATACCTGCTTGATGTTGATGGCTACCTTTCTGGACTACTTCCACTACTACAGGATCTGACTTTTGCTCTTATACCACTCAGTGTGACACCCTTCTCGGATTACCCAAATTGAAACTAATAAATAAGCTTTTATATTGGATAATATATATGGACTTGTGAGTGTTAAGAAAATAGGTAAATAAAATTTTCTTTTAAAGCGGGTGCACGAATCGTCACTTGAAAGTCTTGGAGAACAAAGTCTATATTATCTCAAAATCATTGTATCGAGTTCGGCGATTTCTAAAACCTTTTCGCAAATAGAGTAACATTCGATCTTTTAGAAAATATCTTTGTATCAAGTAGCTTAAGCTACCCTTGCTTTGTACGATAGAAATGATACCATTTATAGCCGAGCTCTTAAACAGATTAAATCAGAGTGAGCGGAAATTACTGGACTATGCAACTGATAGAATATAAACATAGGTTTTCATAGATATAGAGAATCATAAGTACATAGCCCATGAGTAAAGTCTCCAAGTTTCAAAATATACAAGTCCATCTTCAGATCTATATAACAGTGTAACTACAAGCTCTAGAGTGCTCCAAAAGTATATCTACAATATATATACATAACAAAATATATAACTCTAGGAATAGTCACATAGATCTGGCAGCATCAGATGGAGTAGTAGTAGCAGTAGTCTCCCAAAAGTAAAAGTAGTAGTAAGATAGTAGCAACATCATCATCACAGCAGCAGCAGCAAATCTCCTCCACAGCCTCCACACATCGGATCCTCCGACCCACATCATACACCATATGCATGTACCTAGGGATCATCGTCCCTCCAGTCACTCCCAGTAGAATGCACGACAGGCTCGCCCCCACTCTCGTCCTCCACCGGATCCTCCTCGATCTCATCCGAGGGAGAGTGTACCCTACCACTGGGTACCGGGTCAGGTGATGGTGAAACCCTGACTGGGCTCCTCGGATCAGATAGGGGAGTCTCCTCGCGGACGACTCTCGAAGTAAAAGGGTGAGAGCAGGTAGGTTGAAAACGAAAACTATGGTAAGAGCGAGCTGGTCGCGTGGGAGGTGGTCCATGGTAAGTGTAAAACGGGGGTACATGCATAGTGTATATGATGGGAATCCTAAACCTACAAGGACGGAATCGTATCAGCGGGTTCGGGTGGTAGAAGGTAATCTCTACCTCCCCCTCGAACACGGCGCGATGGTCCTCATAGATCCATACGCCACTAGGAAGTGGCCGGATCTCGATGCAAGCAATGTAACGAGACATCACCTACAAGGGCATAGGGGTAAGAAATTCTATACACATAATCAATAGAGAATAAATTATGCAACATAAATATGTAACATGCATCAATTAATATCAATCACACTTAACACTTAGCAAGTAGGTTATGCACATAGGATGCTCACACTTAATTCAGTCATAACAGTTTATTTGAATGAATGGCATGATGCATGACTTTAGCTCTCAAGCCTATCCCCATCATAATACTATGTCACTCTCTGACGTCCATCCCTGACAACCTAGCACTCAACAATGCGTTGTATTCCTAGGTATACAACCATTCGTACATTCACCTAGAATGTACACGACAAGCTTGGTATCCATGCCACCCGAGCATATCCCGTCATCCAAACGGATCGTCATCCAAACGATATATCCATATCGGCATCCACTAAGCCGACCACGTCAACAACGTGTCATCAAGCAAGCGTATTGGCACTCCCAGAGGCCCTCCACATGTTTAACAAACATGAAATACGTCCTACCATCCAAACTCCAGAATGAATGCATTTTATCTTTTAGACTTAAGGGAAGTTGATTAATACTTTACAGGCCACCTAGGCTTATTTTCTTTATCAAAAAGGACCGTCACCAAACGATCTTTTTGTATTAATCAATTTCTCTAAGTCTTGATCCCTTGGACTATTATTAATAATTCCTTAATTTAATAAGTTAGAATTGAAAATGGTGTTTTCAGGTTCTGAACAATTTACTCGAGTAAACTCCAGGACACTCGAGTGTTACTCAACTTTTCCAGATTACTCGGGTGTTCTTAAGACTACTCGAGTGTTCATGACTTTCTGAGGATTTGGGTTTTCAATTCAACAATTTACTCGAGTAGTTCATGGGTTACTCGAGTGTTCTTGAACATTTCCAGAATACTCGAGTGACCTTGAATGACTCGAGTGTTTGACCTAAACTTGTCCTCAGGTCATGCTCGATACTCGAGTACCAAACAAAATACTCGAGTGTTCTTGTTCATTTTACATTGTTTTGAAAGCATTTTACTCGAGTACCCTGCCTTTTACTCGAGTGTTTCGTAGCAGATAACACTGAAACCTGGTTTTAACATAACATTTTCATTTCTACTTAATTCTAGTCCATTCCAGGGATCCACAGAGTTCATACAACATAATTTTAACATGTTACAACATTCATTTCATATCAAAACACAGATTTGACAGAGAATTCAGTAATCATGCATTAAAACACATTTTCACAACTCAATACCTCAATTTGCAGAATAAGCTCAATACTCATGAATTAAAGTTCATTTAAGCTTGCATGCATGATACATAACTTGCTCAAAACAGTTTTAGAGCATGGATTGGTCTCCAAACCAAAGTTCCTATTCAATCTAAGCCCTTAGAGCCTCTTGGTGGCTCTCTAACACAATTCATGGAATTTAAACTCTATCTAGTGAATATAATTACTTCCCCTTACCTCTCAGACGTGAATCAACAGAAAGAAATCCAAGAAAAGTGCTCCAACCCCAGAAATCACTTTGAGCTTCACATGCATGACAGTTTTGAGTGCACCATCAAAACCGAATTGGTTCACCCATGAAACAGAGATAAGAATTGGGGAAAATTAGATTTCTAAACTCTATACAACATGTTCTAACTAAAGGAATTGAGTTTGAGACTCAGGAGCTCGAGAGCTTACCAGAAATTAATCTCAGAGTAAGCTCCAGAAACCAACTTTGACAGAATAACTCCAACTTCCAAGCTATCGTTCTCCCAACACACTCACTCAATCCTCACGATTTTGGTGTTTATACAAAGCTCGTGATGTGAGCTTTGTATTCGTGTATAGTTTATGACTTGAATCGAAACAGAGAGAGAGAATCGTTCACTTGAACCCAGGAACCCTAACTTCTTCAACTACAACAAGAATGAGCCAAATCTTCACGAATTCGGTGTTGATTGGCTTTTATAGGCTTGGAGGAGGCTCATCCATCACGCCACGACATCCATGGCGTTGGCATGGTGGTGATTTCGTGTCAATCGTTGGCTGTGACTCACCAAACGCACTAACTCGTGCAGTTTGACCCAGAATACTCGAGTATTCCAGAAAATACTCGAGTGTTTTACCCAGTTTTTGAAAAATAATTATTTTATTTACCTTCCCTCCAAAATCTTTCCTATAATTGCTTCTAGGTCCCAACCCAGGGACTAATATGCAAAACTCTTATTTTATGCATTTAAATTATTTATTAAATAATTTCCACACATAGGCTAGTCATATAAACACATATTTTAATCAAGGATTAATATAGAAACTATTAATTATAATTAAATTATAATTAACATTTCATTAATCGGGGATTAAAATTTTGGGGTGTTATCAAACACCTATTAGTCCAAGAGTATTATCAAACTCTTGAGACCTAGAGAAGGAAGAGTGAAGATCCAAGCTTTCACCCCAAACTTCATTGACCCTTTCCACACAACTCTTCTTCAAAGATCAAAAGAAGAAGAAAACACCCATCCACCCTAGAAAGAAAAGGAGACCGAGGCAAACCCAAGAGGAGAAGGAGATGAGATTTGAAGATTTAAGTTAGGACTTGAGGTAGAGAGAGTTTTGGTTGAATTATTTTGTGTTGTAAAAGACTTTATTTTGGACTTTGATTTAATTTTTGTGTTGCATGTGATTATTTTTAAGTGATCTTGAGATTTACATGTCTTGCATGTTATTCTTGTACTTTGATCTCTTACTTGTAAATGTTATTCATCACGGTTTTGTTGAAGTTGTGTTTAGAATTCATAAATTGCTTTGATTCCCATATGCATGTTGATTTTGTGACCTTGTAACTCTTATTTTTCTTTGCATGTTTTCCTTATGTGTTGATCATGAATTTTTATGAACGAATGAACCTATAAACCATCAAATCCATGACTAAATGATTTGGCCATGAGTAGAAGAAATAGGTCTTAATGTTCTTGACTTGATCTTAGTAATTCCATGATTTATTGTGTTAAATTCTAGCTTGTTCCTTACGGTTTAATTGAAGGTTTAAGTCTAAGTTTATGATTTTGCTTTGATTGTCCTTTGCATGTCTTGATCCATGAGTGATTTTTAAGAAAACATGAAGCTTGAATTTGGTGTGTCTTATTTGGGTATAAAGTTTTGATTCCTCATATGTAAGTCACGGTTTTCACAAGAAAATAAGCTTTAAAAATAATTCCTAGTGTGAAAAGCAATTGAATCAAGATTTTGTGTGTGTGTGATGATAATGATTCGGTTGGTAATGTAAAAAGATTAAAATGATGTTTTAAGTCTTTCATGATGTGAATTTAGATGTGTGCATGTAGAAAATAAATTATAAAACCTTGTTTTCTTACATGACACCATTTGGCCAAGTCTAAGTAGAATAGGGAATCATACTAGATCATCATTATGATTACTTGGCCTCATTTGGCCTCATTTTTGCAACATTAATAAATGAAAGTTAATTAATTTTTATTTTCGAAAATCGGGCTGTTACAGGGCTGTTACAATCTCCCCTTTTCTTTGGCCTTGAGATGACCTAATTTTGGTAGCACAAAATTTAGATTCTGAAATTTTTGTGTGTTCTTATAATATAGACAATTATATTTTGTATCTGATTGAAGTATTTTAGTTCTCTTTGTTTTGATTCAAAATGGAAACTAAAATTGATTCTGAAAATTTTGTGTTACTGAGATCTGATGTAGCATTAAAAGAAAAAGAAAAAAAAATTTTAGTCTTTTGCTTTTTCTAGTGATTGATCATGATATGTATATAAAGTGGTAGTTGATATTATTATATGTGATGATTATTTGATCTCTGATGTGCTGTGGTAAAATGAAAATAGTTTTATGAAAACCCATGAAATTCTGGATTTTATGGTGTTACAAGTATAAATGATTTCTGATTTAAAATTTCACATGATTCATATTATTTGATTTGGTAAATTTAAGAGTAAGTAAGTGAAGTTTTTATCTTGTGATTGTGTAAATGTTTGACTATGAGATTAGTAGAAATTTTAGACTAGTTACTGTACAAAAGTAAATTTTCTTAAAAGTGATTAGCCTGTGTCAAATTGATTATTTTGAGTATATGAAATTATGTGCCTAAAGTGTACATATGTGTTTGAAAAATTTAAAAAGGTACTCTTTTATATATAGAGTTGGTCGAATTTATTGAAGAAGAAAAACAAGGATGTTTGATTTTTTTTATTTGATCTTTCTGATGTGAATAAATGATTATCAGTGTGTATTAGGTATTCTGATGAAAATATATTTAGATCTAGAAATTTTCTTAATGTTGAAAAGTATTATTTTCATAAGATACAAGGCTTCAAATAATAATTTTTATAGGTGTGTACTGTTTATATGAAATTGCAGTATGTACAGTAATGTTAGAATCTGTTAGTTTATTTTTTTGGAAGTGATGCAACTGGACTTAAGGTGTCTGTCCAGCAAATCAATATGCTTTATTTTAATCATGTTTAATCATTTGATTATAGTATTTTTTGTAAAGAATTTTTAGGAAAAAGTGGCATGTGTTTTCAATGATCTGTTTAGGAGAAAATTCATTTTTGAGAAGTTTTGTGTGTGCTATCCAAATTGCAAAATAGTTGCATCAAGAACGAAAATCATTTTTTAAATAATTGGTAATGTGTGCTTTATGATAGAATCCTTATTATAAGTATTTAAAATTATTAGGATGTATAAAAGTGATTTTGTGAATGTACTGATGCTTGAAGTGAATTTTCTGAAATCTGTTTGTAGTCGGTAGGTTAATCTAATTAATGGTAGAAAAAGTATTTTTGAACTTTGAATGCTTGAGTTTATTTTCTTATTTAGTTATATATGCTTATAACATGATTTTGCAAAGTTTGTTTTCTGCTTGGTTTGATTAAAAAGTTGCATCAAAAGAAAAATACTTTAAAGTCATGTTGTATGAGTGGTCTGAACATGGTAGTTGTTATAAGGTGTTTAGGAATAAGATTTGTAGTAAAGGGAAAACTTAGATTTATTCTTAAGGTGTAATGATTATGTTTTAAAAGTTATATTGCGATTGGAAAAGATTTTCATGATTTAAAAGCTAAAAAGAAAAAGTGATTTCCTGATACTGTAATCTGTGTTTGATTTTCAAAAAGGTTTTGATTTTTAAAGGAGTGATTTATTTTCTAAGAGTTTATGTATTTTCAAAACGTCAAGGATTTTTAAGAAAATAGTGTTTTTCCAAAAGTTATAGCAATTTTTAATTGTTAAGTTGGTATAGATATTTATAGAGCTATTTTTGTAAATGTGGTTTGATTAAAGGTCTGCATTTGGAAACAAATAGCGCAACTGTGAATCAAGCGGACACGAGTTCTTAGCTGCATCTCGAGGTGAGAGAGTAGCCATCTTAAGACACAATGGCACCATGGTAACATTAGGACGATTTCGACCATCTCAAAAGTCGGAATCCTAAGTTATCTGTCAATATACGAGACGACAATTGGTTGTGGTGTGTTTAGTCGTCCTGCGTTGCGACAGTAACTATTATTGATTGTCTGATTTTATTTGGTTATGATATGTTATTCTGTTTATATGGCTTTGGAAAATAATGATAAATTATGTGATGAAGTATCGATGAAAATTGTATAATTGAGAAATGGTGATTGATGGATATGATTGAGATTATTGGATATATTGAAATAATTGTTCCTATGGAAAGGACTTGGTATAATTTGGAATTATGTTATGAAAAGAAAATATGATAAAGGTTAATGAATTTTATGAAATGGTGGAATCGTTGTTAGTGTACAGTGATGGTGCAAGCGGCACAATGACTACGTTTTATTTTCCCTTTAAGTGACTGGCCACGTGAATGACTTTGTCGTGGTTCATGTCTTGTGGATTCCACTGTACTATAGGGAGGCGTTTGCTGTGGTCCCTTAGAGGTCGAGGCCCGTTAGAAGCGCGGCTTAGAATGGGTCGACCAAACTTAGGTTTAATAAAAGAGTGAAAAGACTTAAAAGACTCTAAGCTTAAATCCTTTCTAACTACGCGTTGAGAGTGAAGTAGTGGAGAGGAAAGACACCCTGTTTATCTACGGATACTCAGGAGTTAATTGTGATAGGGGAGGGCAAGGACGGTGACTCGTCAAGAAGCTTAAGAGCGCTTCCCTAGGCAGGACGAAGTTACAATGGTCAAGGTCACTTGCCGGGCGTTGATCGTAGCAAGGACTGCAACCGGAACTAGGGATAGAGCTGTCGCCCCCTAGAGCAAATACTAGATGGTGTAGAGGGAATCTGAACAAGGCTAAAAGTCACTGATTTTCTTACGACGATCATGGCGGTTGGCCATATTGATGGTTCCAACATGGCGGATGTCGAGATGTTTACTATGTTTTCCTTGTTGGTACGTACCCTTTGACTTCGATGCCTGTGTGGTTAGGATTCCTGTGCGTCCCATCTGCTTTCTGAACTAGGTTGCGGTTGGATATTGAAGGAGGAGATGTATCGTGTGTGCTAATCTACCCCCTTACCTCAATGATTTCCCTCCCTAGATCATTGATGGTTGTGAAAATACTTAGTGGAAAGTTTATGAGTATGGAATATTTAAGATAAAGTCATGAATAAAAGTTTTAAAGAGGATAAAGTTGTAATAAGATGATATAATGATTTTTGGAAGAGAAGAGGTCGTAATGTTATACTGTATGTGCTTGGTTCTAGTGCGATCCATGGCATAAGTCCATGCCGTCGACGAACTTGTTCGTTTGATCGCTAACTCTCTCTCCCTTCTCTTCTATGCTCTTGTTTTTCTGGTTGTGGTAAACCTTAGATGGCGGATCACGTGCTACGGTTGGTAACGACCCCTTTGGCGGGAGGACAGTGGTTTAGAACTGCTAATTCGGGAGGAGTGAGCATATCTACGAAGAGGATGTAAAAGCAGCAACCGAAGAATCTTTCAAGACACTTGAGGTGAAGGATAGCAATGAAGACTAGTAGTCTAAGTTTGAATAGTTCTTGTTTTGTATTCCATCTTCAGATGAATAGGACATGATTACTCTATCCGAATGTAACCCCTGTTGTAATAAATGATTATTTGAAATGAAATAAAAGAAGTTTCTTTTGTCATATATCATGTCATAAAGTAATTAAACTATTTTTCCGCAAGTTAACCATCGACTAAATATGACATTGAGAAAAGGAGTTTTTGGAAATGTGTTTGATGGTAACATCTCTTTTTGGAAATAGAATTTTTATGACGCGAGTCTAAGTACCAAAACATTTTTGTAAACCAAATTGTATTTATGAAAACCTTTTTGTAAAAGAATTAAACTAAATTGATTTTGATAATGTTATAAAAAAAAATGGCGCAAATTTTTAGGGAAAATTCTAAGTCCAAATTGGGGTGTTACATTTAGTGGTATCAGAGCGATGGTTGTCCTTAGTGGCCTTAAGCATAGCCTTATATGCTTTTCTTGTATGACCCTCTGCTTGGTCTAAAACTTAAAACTTCACATGTGTAGAAGAATCCCAATGGCACGTCGACAAGCAAATGAGGAACCGATGAACGCTCAACAACAAGCTGCTATCCTGGCTCAGACAGCTACAGTTCTGGCAGGAGTGAGGGACAACATGAATCTCATGCAACAACAGCTTCAACAGAATCAGATGCGAATGCCGGTGGACAAGGAATCAGAGGTCTTGATGAGTTTTGCCGCATTTACTGGAGGTTACGCAACGGAAGAGGCTGAAGCGTGGATAGCCGGTCTGGAGAGGATTTTTGGAGGAATGGTACAATGCACGGATGAACAAAAGATTGCTTATGCTGGATATATGATGGTGGAAGAAGTGGCTGATTGGTGGCGTAATGAGAGGCAAGCTTTGGCTGGCGAAGCTGGTGTGATAACTTGGAACCAATTCAAGAATCGACTTTTGGAGAAGTATTTCCCGGAGCATCTGAAGACAGCCAAGGAGATGGAATTCCTGCGATTGGAACAAGGTAACATGAGTGTTGGTGAATATGCTGCAAAATTTGAGAACTTGGCGAGGTTTATGCCTTACTATGGAGAAGCTGGAAATGAGAGGTCTAAGTGTGCAAAATTCTTGGATGGTTTGAAGCCCGTGATTAAGCAAGCCCTGGCACCTTTGGAGATACAAGCATTTACAACTCTAGTGAATAAGGGAAGTATTGTGGAAAGTGGTCTGAAGTCGAAGGACTCGGCAGGAAAGTCTGCTGCACAAGTCTCGAGTGGTGGTCCTGTGAGACACTCCCCAAGAAGTGGAAATAGTGGAGCTCGAAATCAAGGTCCTTATGGGCAGGGACACAGTAGGTCTAGTGGGTCAAGGCTTCATGATGGTTTCAACAGGAATCATCCTCGGAACAACAATCACAACAATCAGAATCATAACAACAATCGAAACAATCAACATCGCAACAATGGTGGAAACCGAGGGAGCAATGGCGATGCTAGTGGTGACAACAGGAATGGTACTGGAGGACAAGTTACTGCACCTCCACTTTGCAACCAGTGCAACAAGAATCATTTTGGACCAAATTGTCCTTGGAACAATCCCAACTGCTTCAATTGCAACAAACTGGGACACATAGCTCGTTACTGCCGAGAACCCAAGAGAGAAGTCAATGCGGTGAATGCAACGAGACCCCTTGGACAAGGAAGAGTGTTTGCTATGGTTGGGAGTGAGAATGCTAATGCGGCTAGAAGTCCTTAGGGTCAATGTTTGTTTTTGAATGTTGTTTGAACAAAGTGGATTTATCCACTCGTCGTGTCTAGTCTTTTGATTGTTTTGTTACTTGACTTGTTTTGAAGGAGTTTTCCTTCTCGTACTTTGATATTTTAAGGTGGAATTTTTAAGATTTAATGCATGAATGCAGTTAATTTTGTTATGCCTTATTCTCAATAGCATGGTATTTCTTGGGGACGAGAAATCTTTAAGTTGGGGAGGATTGTGAGACCCACAATTTTACCCAATTTATAAGTGAATTTAAGAAATTGTATTTGATTTTGATACCTGGATTTAATTAAAATCGTATGAATTATATATATATATATATGTATATATACACGTGATATATAGATTATATATATATATATATATATGCATACCAATGTTTTCCCTAGTATATTTAAATGAAATATTTTAAGGCAAAGTATTTGATTTAACTGATCTTAGAAGATGAAATGTTTTTTGAAGGATTAAGGTATCTCATCTTCAGAAATTCATATCTTTTAAACCGTACATAGAAAAATTACAAATGATATGTCAAAACGACCGTATCGAAACGTAGATTATGAAAATGTAAAGCTTTGATTTTTATTTTGGATTTTTCGAAATTTTATCACTGCTACAGTACTGAACGAATTTTTGAGTTTTAAGTGGAAAGGTGTGACTTTAATGCATTTAATGGCCTTTTGACTCAAGTGTATTTTATTTTGAAAACAAAAATAATTTTCTGAACTTGTGGGGAATCATTCTTAAGTTAATAAGCCATAGGATTTAGAAGAGTTTCATTAATGCATGTGTGTGTTTCAAAGTGAAAATTAAAAATGCTGACTCACTATGACTAAGGGGGGGCAAATTTGAGGTCTGATGGAGGGGAAAATTGGTCTTCTCTTCACCTATAAATAGACCACCACACCTCTCACAATTTCACACACATTACTTGTTATCATTCTGAGAAAAAAAAATTTATTCCAAGAGGAAGGAGAGAGGAGGGTGGCGAGTGCATAGGGGAAGAGGAGAAAAATTTTCTCACCTTTGGGGAAGTCTTTTAGCTCTAGGAGGAAAGGTAATTCTAAACTCTTATTTTATTTTAATTCACTTCTTCTTCTACTGTTATTATAATCCCTAATTCCTTTTATAGTAACAAGAACACAAAGTTCTATTTCTTCTTTTTATGAACTATGTATTTGTTGATAGTATTTTGTTTTTATGGTCAAATGAATAAAGGTTTAAAGGAAAGGGACAAAATGAATTGTTTAAAGGGAATAATCTCCCCTTTTCTTTGGCCTTGAGATGACCTAATTTTGGTAGCACAAAATTTAGATTCTGAAATTTTTGTGTGTTCTTATAATATAGACATTTATATTTTGTATCTGATTGAAGTATTTTAGTTCTCTTTGTTTTGATTCAAAATGGAAACTAAAATTGATTCTGAAAATTTTGTGTTACTGAGATCTGATGTAGCATTAAAAGAAAAAGAAAAAAAATTTAGTCTTTTGCTTTTTCTAGTGATTGGTCATGATATGTATATAAAGTGGTAGTTGTTATTATTATATGTGATGATTATTTGATCTCTGATGTGCTGTGGTAAAATGAAAATAGTTTTATGAAAACCCATGAAATTCTGGATTTTATGGTGTTACAAGTATAAATGATTTCTGATTTAAAATTTCACATGATTCATATTATTTGATTTGGTAAATTTAGGAGTAAGTAAATGAAGTTTTTATCTTGTGATTGTGTAAATGTTTGACTATGAGATTAGTAGAAATTTTAGACTAGTTACTGTACAAAAATAAATTTTCTTAAAAGTGATTAGCCTGTGTCAAATTGATTATTTTGAGTATATGAAATTATGTGCCTAAAGTGTACATATGTGTTTGAAAAATTTAAAAAGGTACTCTTTTATATATAGAGTTGGTCGAATTTATTGAAGAAGAAAAACAAGGATGTTTGATTTTTTTTATTTGATCTTTCTGATGTGAATAAATGATTATCAGTGTGTATTAGGTATTCTGATGAAAATATATTTAGATCTAGAAATTTTCTTAATGTTGAAAAGTATTATTTTCATAAGATACAAGGCTTCAAATAATAATTTTTATAGGTGTGTACTGTTTATATGAAATTGCAGTATGTACAGTAATGTTAGAATCTGTTAGTTTATTTTTTTGGAAGTGATGCAACTGGACTTAAGGTGTCTGTCCAGCAAATCAATATGCTTTATTTTAATCATGTTTAATAATTTGATTATAGTAGTTTTTGTAAAGAATTTTTAGGAAAAAGTGGCATGTTTAGGAGAAAATTCATTTTTGAGAAGTTCTGTATGTGCTATCCAAATTGCGAAATAGTTGCATCAAGAACGAAAATCATTTTTTAAATAATTTGTAATGTGTGCTTTATGATAGAATCCTTATTATAAGTATTTAAAATTATTAGGATGTATAAAAGTGATTTTGTGAATGTACTGATGCTTGAAGTGAATTTTCTGAAATCTGTTTGTAGTCGGTAGGTTAATCTAATTAATGGTAGAAAAAGTATTTTTGAACTTTGAATGCTTGAGTTTATTTTCTTATTTAGTTATATATGCTTATAACATGATTTTGCAAAGTTTGTTTTCTGCTTGGTCTGATTAAAAAGTTGCATCAAAAGAAAAATATTTTAAAGTCATGCTGTATGAGTGGTCTGACATGGTAGTTGTTATAAGGTGTTTAGGAATAAGATTTGTAGTAAAGGGAAAACTTAGATTTATTCTCAAGGTGTAATGATTATATTTTAAAAGTTATATTGCGATTGGAAAAGATTTTCATGATTTAAAAGCTAAAAAGAAAAAGTGATTTCCTGATACTGTAATCTGTGTTTGATTTTCAAAAAGGTTTTGATTTTTAAAGGAGTGATTTATTTTCTAAGAGTTTATGTATTTTCAAAACGTCAAGGATTTTTAGGAAAATAGTGTTTTTCCAAGAGTTATAGCAATTTTTAATTGTTAAGTTGGTATAGATATTTATAGAGCTATTTTTGTAAATGTGGTTTGATTAAAGGACTGCATTTGGAAACAAATAGCGCAACTGTGAATCAAGCGGATGCGAGTTCTTAGAAATTAATGAAAAATTCATAAAATATTAAAAAAATTAAGAAAATTTTAAAAAAAAAAATCTTTAAAATATTTTTTAAAAAAATACTGAAATTTTTTTTATATTTTAAAAATTAATTAAAAATTCAGAGAATTCAGAAAATTTTTAAAAAATGTGTAAAATATTTTTTAAAAAATCACTGAAATTTTTTTTGTATTTTAAAAATTAATAAAAAATTCAGAAACTAATAAAAGATTCATAAAATTTTTAAAAAACCGGTAAAATATATTTAAAAACATACTGATTTTTTTATATTTCAAAAATTAATAAAAAATTCATAAATAATAAAAAATTCAGAAAAATTTTAAAAAATCTGTAAAATATTATTAAAAAAAATACTTAAATTTTTTCATATTTTAAAAATTAATAAAAAATTCAGAAAATAATTAAAAAAATCAGAAAATTTTTAAAAAATCTGTAAAATATTTTAAAAAATTATGAAAAAGTGTCCTTCCTTTTTTAAAATATTTATAAAATAATGAACATGAAAAAGTCAAAAAAAATTTAAAAAATATTCAAATAAATTTTTTAAAAATTTCTGAAAATAATAAAAATACATAAATATATTTTTAAAAAAAAAATCTGAAAATTTATTTTTTTGTTTTTTTATAATCTAAAAAGTAATAGAAAATTCTTAAAAATAATTAAAAAAATCTAAAATTTATTAACATTTTTGTAAAATATTATTAAAAATTCAGAGAAATAATTAAAAAATAAGAAAAGTTTTTGAAAACCATTTAACTATTTTAAAATTTTTAAAAACAGATTTAGTTTATATAATTTTGAAAAATAAAAATAAAATTTTCAAATTTTTTTATAAAATATTTACCGATTTTTTAAAAATATATTTATGAACTTTTTATTATTTTCAAAAAAATTTAAAAAAATATTTGCATGTTACTGATTTAAAAATATATTTAAAATTTTTTTATTATTTTCAAATATATTTTAAAAAATGTTTTACCGATTTTTTTATAAATTTTATAAATTTTTTATTAGTTTCTGAATTTTTATTAATTTTTAAAATATAAATAAAAATTAATTATTTTTTTAAAAAATATTTTACAGATTTTTTAAAAATTTTCCGAATTTTTTATTATTTTCTGAATTTTTTATTATTTTTTAAAATATAAAAAAATTTCAGTATTTTTTTTAAAATATTTTACAGATTTTTTTTATTTTCTGATTTTTTAATTATTTTATGAATTTTTTATTAATTTTTAAAATATAAAAAAATTCAGTGTGTTTTTTAAAAAAAATATTTTTCCGAATTTTTAATAATTTTTTCTGAATTTTTTAATATTTTTTCGAATTTTTAATAATATTAAATATAGTTTTATTATTTTATTTTTTATTTTTAAATTTCGATCGTCAGATATAAGCAACAGTTGAGATTCTATGAGGGAATAATCATGTGGTTCGTGTCTAAATATGTGCACCAGAAATAACTAATGAGAATGTGACACGTGGCACTAAAAGGGTTGTCTAACGGATTTATGGGCGGAGGGACTAACAGGATGCCATTTTTATCTTTGGGGAACTAAATTGATTCTCAAAATCATTCGAGGACTAAATGGATGTCAGGTGTATCTTTGGGGACCAAATAGACCATTTTCTCTATTAATTATATCGGTAATTTTGAGAAAATATACCATATTTTGATATTTCCAATTAATTAATCCAAAAACCGTGGTGGGAGTTACAAATGGCAAAAAATGGTCTTATAAATAAGATCAGAGGGAGTACATTCAAATAAATTTATTATTAACTGACACTTCACGGACCGGATTACACAATTGTTTCTAATTATCTCCTAAAAAAGTTAACCAACTAAGTCACAGTTGTTAACCAATCAATAGTAAATAAGTCACACTTCACACTTTTTCTACAGTCTATTTGTATGTTAATTTTGTAAGTATATTTGTAGGTTAATTTTGTATCCATATGAATTATCAACATAATATAAAATAGGAGAAATGTGAGGGTAAAAAAATTTCCCTAAAAAAACACCATTCATTTTCCCTCCTAATGATGTATTTCCCTCCTAAGTCCATTATTATTTTTTTGATAGACAACGGGGCAAAAGCCCAGAAAAACCGAAAATTTACAAGATCATTCTAGGGAAACATATCCCATAAGCGTCCTCGCTAAGCAAGGGAAAAACAGGGGGGAGGGGAACTATAAAAATTGCAACCAAGAGCATCCACATGGCCCAAATGAGCCAAAGCGTCCGCACATCTGTTAGCTTCCCGGTAGATATGACCAATATGGACAATCCAGTCTCCATCCAGCAAGTTAAGGATCTCTCTAACAAGGGGATTACAGTGGTGAGACGGCGGGCAGCCCTTGGTGACAAGAGAAACAGCAATACGGGAATCCATTTCAATTTTGAGGTTACGAACTCCAAAGTCTTTCTCCATCCTAAGACCCCATAAGAGGCCCCAAAGTTCAGCTTTTACAGTCGACGTTAAGCCAAGGTTGCAAGACCCTTAAGGAAGCAACCTCTATCATCCCGAAGGACCCCACCACACGCAGCTTTTAAAGAGGGACGAAGCACAGAACCATCAACATTAAGCTTACTCCAATTAATGGGAGGAACATCCCACGCTATCATCACCTCATTCTTCAAATACGGGCTGGATTTCTCTCTTTTAATTGAATTTTCAATCAACTCCGCGTAGCTAACAGCCTTATGCAAAAGCATAGTAGCAGTGTCATCCCTACCATCAAAGATACTGGAATTCCTTGCACGCCATAAGTACCACAACGCAACACCAAAGAATAAGGTCCAAGGCCTGTTAACCTTACCCTCAGTTCTGCCACAAAGATTAAAGTAGAGCCAGTCCTGTAGATCTAAGGAAAAGAAAATACTCCAGCAGTTTCTATTAACAGTTTTCTTCCAAAAACTCACACTAACATCACAGTCTCTGAACATATGCATGATAGTTTCTGGAGCAGCATTACAACGACTACAAGAATCAGATAGACTCATACCTCTTCTATGGCGCTCGGAATTAGTTAGCAATTTGCCATGGCAAGCCTTCCATAGAAGAGATCGTATCCTCTGAGGTTCGGGCCAGTCCCAAACTTTATCAAATCTGCTTTGGGCTTGATGCACCTCCTGATTATAGTTCATGAGTAAGTTATATGCAGATCGCAAAGAGAATTGACCGTTGGCATCATCCATCCAAACTATAGAATCATTTCCTGCATCAGGGGATGGAGGGACTATACCAGCAACAATGTTACAAATATGTTGAGGGAGCATGTTTTTAAGAGTATCCCAGTCCCAGTTACCATTAGAAGAGTAGTGAACAGCAGGGTAGTTCAGGCACCAATGAGGCACATTAACATCAGGAAGGTCAGCGATAGCACGGATACCTGGCAGCCAAGGGTCTTTCCAAAACTTTATAGTACCTCCATTTGCCATGTTCCACATACACCCCTCACGAACTTTTGGGGCAGCCTTAGAAATACCACGCCAAATGGAGGAAGCTTTTTTATTAGCAGTAGGCATTATCATGGTAGCATCAACGACTTTGTATTTCGCAGCAAGGACTCTTACCCATAGGGCATCAGGATCAGCCGCCATGTACCAAGCTAATTTTATCATATAAGCTTCGTTGACTTTCTGAAGGCTTCTAAAACCAAGACCTCCTCTATTTTTAGGCGAGCAGATAGCATCCCAAGATATCAAGTGACACTTTCTTCTTTCATTTGTGCTGCCCCATATGAAGCCACGACAAATCTTTTCCACTTCCTGAGAGATACTGTGAGATCCGCAATTTCTCCCAATTTATTTAAATTATAATATTTGTATTTTTGCTTTTATTTTATATGTGATATTTATTTTAATAATAATTTAATGGGATTTGTTATTGAAAAGTTGGTTTTGGTTATATAAATATATATATATATATATGTGGCGTTAATACATATATATATATGCATATAATTATAAATTTTTATTTAATAAATGAGAAATTTATTTTTGGGATAGAAATAATTGGTAAATATATTTTTATCTTAGAAAAATAATTTTGAAGTGATTTTATTGATGTTTTGATAGAAATGTGAATTTTTCAAGTTATAGTGTTTTAACTTAGAAAATTCATATCTTTTTAACCGTAAGTCAGAAAATTACGAATTTTATATGAAAACGATCGTATCGAAATATAGTATTTGAATATGTAAAAATAAAATTTTTATTTGGACATCTACGAAAAAGTTACTGTACAGTAGGAGAAAACGAATTTTTGGTATTTTTAACTTAGAAAAATTATTTTGGAGTATAAAATAAATTATTGAACTATAAAATATTTTTAATGGTATATTTAAATATTTATTTAGGTGCCTATTGGCTGCACTGTCCAAAATATAGTGTTTTTCTAATTATTTCTGAATTATTAGAAATAAAAGCTTTAATGGGATTGGTTGATAATGAGGTGAATTCAAAATGAGCCAATAAAAAAAATTCTTCTCCTCATTTTTGTTCAAGAGTGTCGTCCAAGCCATAGGAGGGAGAAAGATTTTCTGAAATTACCAAAGGCATCTTGAATTAAGGCTTTGTGATTTACCAAAAACTCCCATTAATGCTAGTTCATGTTCCAAGTAGTGTTTGAAAATTTTTGACTAAGACTTGAAGAGAGGGGGGGGGGGCGGAAATTCCAGCAGAAAAATAGGAGGGAAATTGCATTTTCACTCACCTATAAATAAGATGTGTAAGCCTAACCTACTATTATTTTGAGAAAAGCTTAGGAAAAGAGAGAGGGAGGCGTGGCACTTGAGAAGAGGAGGAAAAAAATTTATTCTCATTTTGAAGATCATTTGGCTTAAGGAAGAGAGGTAACACTAAAATAACTTATGCTTTTAATCTATTTCATCTCTTATTCTATTGTTAATTGTTAAATAAGAATCACTAATTCCTTTTATGATGTTAAGAACTAAAAGCTTCAAATCCCTGTTTTGATAAACTATATATTTGTTGGTAATATTTTGATTTTTGGTCAACTGAAATAAGGATAGGAAAAGGGACAAAAAGAAGGTGTGTAAAGAGAACAAATCTCCCCTTTTCTTTAGCCTTTAGATGACCGAATTTTGTAGCATCATGGGAAATAATATTCTGAAAATTTTTGTGTTCTTAAAACTATATGAATTTGTATTTTGGAAAGTTTTGTGTAGTTGTTATTGTTTGATTTTCTTGCCTTTGGTTTGGTTTTTAAAAGACTAAGAATAATAAGAGGATAATGATAAAAAATTAATCTTCTACCTTATTGTATATATATGGGACGTGGCATATATATATATATATGGTGGTGTGGTGGACTTGGAAAAAGGACCTGACCCAAGACCTCGGAACAAGGCCTGAATAGCCTTGACCGAGCTGGGGGGCTTATGTGGTGGACTCGGCTTAGCCGAGTGTAACATCCCAGACTTTTAACCCCTGATTATTAATATGTTAATTTTAAAGCTTAATTATAATTAATTATTTTATTCTTGATTTCAAAGTGATTTATTATGAATGGTAATATTAGATAGTTTCATTATGAGAAAATAAATATTTTCACATCAGTCCCTGCCTTGGGGACCTTGAAGTAATTTTAGAAAGGTTTTGGAGGGAAAGAAAATAAAATTATATTTTTCAAAAACTGGTCAAAATACTCGAGTAGTTTTGGAAATACTCGAGTATTCTGGTCAGTGAAGAACGAGTTAGTGCGTTTTGGTGAGTCACCATTAACGATTCTCGTGTGTTGACACGAAATCGTCTTCCTCAACACGTCCCAGCTTTCGTGTCACCATGCATGATCGTTAGGTTCAAGTATTTAAGCTCAATGGTTGCTGGAAATCAACCATTTTGGCAAAATTCGAGTGTGTTGCTTGAGTTAGGGTTCCGAACTTGTTTCCTTCGATTCATCCTCTGTGTTCTGATTCAAACCACAAAACATACACCAATACAAAGCTCACATCTCGAGCTTTGTATAGACACCAAAATTGTGAGCTGAGAGTTTGTAGATTGGAAGAATTGAAGCTTGGAAGTTGGAGTCTGTTTGTTGTCTCAGGTTTCCTGGAGCTTACTTTGGAGATTGATTTTGGTAAGCTCAGGCAACCTCCTCATGTGAATCCTGTTTCTTTAGCTAGTGCGAATTGTAGAGATTATATAGAGACTAATTTCCCCAATTTTTATGTCTGTTTTATGCATCAACCAATTCGATCTTGGTGCTCTGCTGAAACTGCTCTGTTTCAGTGTGGAGTTTGGGGGATTCAACTTGGAAGCTAAATTTTGGGTAAAGTCTCTGTTGATTCACGTCTAAGAGGTAAGGGGGAAGCTCTCTATTCACTAGATAGAGTTTAAATTGCATACATTTGATTAGAGAGCCACCAAGAGGCTCTAAGGGCTTAGTTTGAATAGGGAAATTGGTTTGGAGACCAACCTGCACTCTAAAATTGTTCTGAGCAAGTTCTATATGTAGCATGTGAGCTATATGCAAGTTGTTTTCATGTCAAAAGTGTGTGGAACTGAATTTGGTATGTTAAGTTGTTGAAAATGTGTTTTTATGCAAAATTGTTGCTCAGATTCGATTCAGTGTAATAAGTTGTTGTTTTTGTGTTGGAACATGTTTAATATGTATAATGTAAGCTCTGTTGATCATTGGATTGGATTAGAATTGGCTAGAATTGGAAATGGTATGTTAAAATGCAAATTACAATGTTATCCGTTTGAAAACACTCGAGTATTGGGATTGATACTCGAGTATTCGACCAAAACTGAAACATGAATTTCTGGAAAATAAAGAATACTCGAGTATCCTGAAGAACACTCGAGTAATTTGGTAACAAATGAAGAACACTCGAGTAACCATAAGGACACTCGAGTAATTTGGTAAAATCTGAGGAACACTCGAGTGACTATGTAAAACACTCGAGTATTTTGGTGAAAACTGAAACATGAATTTCTGGAAAATGAAGAACACTCGAGTAGTTTTACCTGGAATATTAGAAATATCATTTCCAATCCTAGACCATTTGGTTAATACTTAAATGACAATAATCCAATCGATCTAAGACTTAAAGGAAATTGATTTATGAGATGATTATTCCGTTTGGATGATGGGACGTGGCTCGGGTGGCACGTCATAATGTTGCTCGGGTGGCACGTTATGTATTATCAATTGAGGTAGACCAATCAATTTCCTTAAGTTAAGAGCTTGAGTGCTGGATTTTTTACTCATGTTCGGATGACATGAGTAGGACCTCTGGAATTGCTAAAAGTTGCTACTAGCTCGATGACACATTAAGGTGGATAATGTGGGCAGTATGTGGTATACTGTTGATTGGATGTTTCAACGGTGTGTTGCACACAAGTGGTAAGGTTTACGTCCGTAGGCGACGTGACGTTCATCAAACATGGTGATGTTGTTTATCACCTCTGTTGTGTATCACAAGTGATAAGGTTTACGTTCGTAGGTGACGTGACGTTCATCAGAGGTGGTGACGTTTTTTATCACACCCGTTGTATGTTGAGAAGTGATAGGTTTGCGTCCTTGGGCGACGTGACGTTCACCAGGTGGTGTGACGTTTTTATCACTCCCGAGCTAGTATGCCATACGTTTTGGTAACGTATTCGTGATCTGGGAATGCATTGTGTATTGGATTGAGGTCTGTGAAGACATTAGATGGAGAATCTCAGAAAAAGAAGAATGTCAGGCATCATGCCACTTACCCTTAATTTAGTTAAGGCTGGATATTAAGAATGAGTATGAACATCTTATTCGCATTAAGTGTTTTCTAAGTGTTAACTATGGCTGTTAACTGTTTTAGGGGTTATCTGTGCATAATCATGTTACTACAACATTTATGCTCTATTGATTATGTGTATAGATTTGCTTACCCCTATGCCCTTGTAGGTGATGTCAAGTTACATCGCTTGCATCGAGATCCGTCCACTTCTTAGTGGCACATGGATCTGCGAGGATTGCTGAGTGGTGTTTGAGGGTGAGGTAGTGGTTACCTCTTATCACCCTAACCCACTGGTTCGATTACATCCTCGTAGGTTTAGGATTCCCATCATATACACTATGCATGTACCGACTTTTATACTTACCATGGATCATCTCCCACTCAACCAGCTCGCTTGTATTACAGTTTTCAATTCGAACCTACCCGCTCATACCTTTTTCTCTTAGAGTCATTCGAAAGGAGACTTCCCGGTCTATTTCAAGGAGTCCTATTAAGGTCACGTTTTCATCAGACCTTGTACCCAGTGGTAGGGTAACTACTCCTTCAAATAAGATCAAGGAGGATCCTGTCGAAGAAGAGAGCGGAAGCGAGCTTGTCGTTCAATCTATCGGGAGTCAATGAAGAGGCGATGATCCCTAGGTATGTGCATAAGGTAAATGATGAGGATCAGGGATCCGGTGTGATGGATGCTGTGGAGGAGATTAGCTGCTGATGATGGTGTTGGATGATGATTGCTGCTATTTCTTGGAGACTTCTACCACTACTGCTGCTACCAGTGCTATGAGACCAGCTTTGGGGTTTTGATACTGTGGTTATGGGGATATTCCTTTTGAAAACTCTGGAGTTATGGTCTATTTCGATGTTCATATATTTACATAGCCTTATGGACTTGTTCTGGGATTTTGGAGTTCTTTATCGCTGGACTATGTATTACGTATCTTTTGGTATATATATATAAGATCCATGTTTATATTATAGTTTATTACATAGTCCTGTTAATTCCGCTTACTCTGATTTTGATTGGACAAAAGAATTCGGCTATGATATTTTGAGATGGTATTAGTTGGTTAGATGAAAAACTGGATGGCATTACTTAAGTTCTGTTATATGAAATTCTATCCTAAAAAAGGATGCCATCTAAGATTTGCAAAACTATTTTCTGAGCAAAGCAAATGTCGAATTCGTTTTTAAAAGTAATATGTAAATTATTCTCCAAACATCCTATGCTTTGGTTTGTGCACCCGACTTTTTAAGAAAATAAAAAGAAAAAATTTTAAATCCAGTATTTTCTAACAATTCAACAAGTCCATATATACTCAAGTTATATCATTTAATTGTACTAATTACTTGGGTTATTTTGAGGGTGTCACACCGAGCTCCTCGGAACTCTCACCCAAGGCCTGATGACCCTTTAGGAAGCCCTCTGTGTGCTTGGCCGAGCTCAAGGCTCAACGGCCGAACAGACACCAGACACGGGCCGATCTTATGCTCCTACCAAGGTCCGACTTCCTTGTCCGACATCACGCAGAGATTCCGATATCAAGGACAGGATGACGTACGCACCTTATCTACAAGGACAGCTCATCCACTCATAGCTCATTACAGGCTGGCCCTACTTGGGCCTCAAGCAAGCCCATTAGGGCAACCAGCTCCCCCCTATAAGTAGCTCCGTACTACATGGGGCTCAGGTACGTCCTCTAACCCTAATTGCCACCTTCACACACCAGTGATTAGGGTTACTTCATGGCCTCCTACCTTGCCCCCTGAGCACACCCACAAACATCACAGATAAACCCTAGACAGAGGCTTCCTTAAGGTCTTCTTCCCTTACCTTGAGGTCCTCTCAGTCTTGGACATTACAGGTGGTAGTAGTTGTTAATATGTATAATTGATATGTGTTCTGTTTCTTAAAAAGAGTATGAACAATGGATGTTATTTGATCTTTGAAGTTTGATATGAAAATGAAATGATAATAGTTGTGTGGAAATGAATAAAATTCTGGATTATTTTATGGGCCGTGGGGTGTAAGTGAATTTTGAGAAAAAAATTGCAAATGGTTTATAGTATTTTTGTTTGGTAATGTCCATCGAACGAACGAAGGATCATCCCTTCCGAATGAGGGACAGGCCCGAGGAAGAAAATGAGAATCTGATCAAAGAAGACCTAGTATTGGCCGAGGAGATCCGAGAAGCCGCTCCAGTTAGAGAGATGAAAGCGAAATAAAGACAAGCAAAGCAATACAACAAGTCAGTGCAACCCAGGTCCTTTGAGGTCGGAGACCTCGTACTCCGAAGAGCAGACATTGGGCTCAAAAATCGAAGGGATGGAAAGTTTGCCCAGAATTGGGAAGGCCCCTACAGAGTCGTTTCAAAAACACACTCTGGGGCATACAAGTTAGAAACCCTCGAGGGAGTCGAGCTCAAGAATTCCTGGAACGTTGCGAAGTTGAGAACCTATTTCAGTAAGATTACCCCGGATATCATCAGCAATCACCTGCACCTTCAGTTCAAGTTCAAGTTTAATTTCATTTTAGTTTCTGTTAAAGTCTTCACATCTGCTTCCTTTGTTTACATCTTGTTCCATTGTTATATACTCACTTTTAAATTCCCTAAATGGCAATGAACTCATATTTGTGATCAATGAAATAGTACAAACTTGCCCTTACTCAAGTGCCACAGTTTTATATACGTACGTACTAGCTTCTCATTTAGCACTAGCCACCTAAATGTTGCATGGCGCTATGTACAGTCAACATCTTGTAAATGAGATCGGCTCATAAGCACAGTGTACAAGGGACACCCGATAAAGTACAGCTTGCTGTGAAATGTTCTCACATAACTTCACTCAGCAACCTCTTTCACATCGTGGACAAGGATACCCACCTTGGCTATGGTGGCTGGATCCGAGATCCCTACCTATGCACTTATATACAGTACCTTTTTTTAGAGGAAAACTTATAAGATTACTGCACTTACTGAGTCGTCCGAGCACAACCTAATTATTTATTTTAAGTTTTAACGAAGGACAACAAAGTTGTCTTTATCATGTATTTTTCAGGTCCGACTAAGTCCGATCACAACAGGCAACTAAACAAAATACAACAAGTCTCAAGGACTTGCGTTTTTAACAGAATAAGTTTCCTTGATGACTCGACAACTAATCACAATTCGGATCCGAGGTATCAATAGCGAATATGCAACGTGTAAACAATATAAACTCGCATTGTGCAACAAGTTAAAGAAAAGACTTGCATAAAAACGATCTCGGATACAGTATATATGCAACAAGTTAAAACGAAAAACTGTCATAAAAATGACATGATGCAACAAGTTAAACAAAATAAAACTTGCATTAAACAGAAGGAAATGTTATACAAAGACAAAAATAGCAAAATAAAACAGTTCCAATGCTGTCAAACATGTTGTACAAAAACATTGACAAAATACAAGCTACCCAGCTTAAGGGACTTACGCTGCATCATCTTCAATATCAGAAAGCTGGACCTTGGTCGGATCGAACTCTTCCTTGGGTTTCTCTTCCAAGGGGTTGGGAAGGTTCTCTTCAGGTTGGTCGAGATCTACCTCGGCTCCGTCGTTTTCAAAATCCACCATCTTCCCATCAACGACCCCAAACCCAGGACTGGCGTCGACAACCCGAACTTGGATCTCCTTGTTTAGAAATTGAATCTGCTCAACAGCACTGGAAAAGATCTTACTTCCCCCCTTCTCAAAATCGAAGGTTGCCTCTGCCACAGCCATCTTCTGTTTCAATGCTTGAGCAGCCCTTTTCTTCAGCTTAGATCTGACTCTCTCAACCTCGCCAAGACCTTCCTGCCAACCTGCTTCTTTAGCAGCCTCCTCCGCCTTTTGGTCATCTTCTTTAACTTGGGCCAGCGCCTCCTCATGGTTTTTGAGAAGCTCCTCCATTTGCCGACGGTGCTTCTCCTCCAATTCGGCCAGTTTCTGGTCGGCAAAATCTCGCCTACTCCTCAAGTCAACCACCTCAGCCGCCAACTCAGCTCTGGCCTTCTTCTTAACAGGATATACGCCCTCAAATACATCATCCGAGACCTCCGCCAACACATTAAAAATGGTGGTCGACCGCTTCAGTTGGCAGGCGAGCTCCTCGGCCATTTTCTTCCATTCCACCCCAGACATCTTGATCAAAGCATCCTTAACCGAGGGTTTGGCAGTGGTGGTTGGCGGCCTTGGAAGAATATCAATTCCCCTCCTCGGACCTGACGATGAAGGAGGGAGATCAGCAGCAGTAACTACCTCGGTGTTAAGGCTCGGAGACCGAGAAGGAGGAGGGGCAAAAATCACTGGAGGAGGATTAGGTCGAGGATGAGGAGCCGAGTCAGTGGAGGCCGTGTCGGTAGAGACTTCAGCAGATACGGTTTCGTTGGAAGAGCTGTCAGTCCTCTTCCTCTTTCGGGCCTCCATGGCAGCTTTGAGCGCCTTCGATGACATGTCCGACCAGTATTTGTTTGAAAACAAAATAATAAAGAAAATAAGTCAAGAGGTTAAAAGAAAAAATACAAGTGCAAGAGTAAAGTTAACTACCAATCTTTGTAACGACTTCATTATCAGGACACTTCATAAACACCCCGATGTCAAGCTAGAACTTCCTGGCCCGGTACTCGGACTGGAAGTAATTGGCCGTTACAGCTTCATCGGCATTAAGAGTTGCGGCCGACCACCTCTGCGGCGTGCCGACGTGGCGAGTGAAGAACTCCTGGGTCCATTCCAAGGGAAATTTCGGTCCCGTCTCGGCCCGAAACCAAGGTCGCCCTGTACCCACATACTTATACTTAAAAAATCTTGGCTTGAAATGTTTCCAAGAGTCAGTGAACATGCCGAAGAGTCCGAAATGACCTTGGGCCTTGGTCGACACCCAAAGCCGACCAGTTACCCCTTCTTTGTTACTCACGAAAGGGTTGTACAGCCATAAGAAAAGCCGAACTGTACACACTAATCCTTTGGCTCCACAGTATTTTTGGAAGGCTCGAAGAAACGACCAAGTGTTGGGATGTAATTGGGAAGGAGCCAGTCCGAGTTCATTTAAAACCCTCATCTCCAAGTCAGTGAAAGGGAGGGTCACGCCGAGGTTATGTATCAAGTCGGCATAGAAGAAAAACGAGTTCTCATCGGTCCGCGAGCATATCCTATCATTCACGGAGCAAGGCAAAACTTCATAGGAGTTTTCAGTAGTATCCCCAGAGCATGGTAGCACAGCCCTCTTTACATCTGCAATTTTGTCCTCGGAATCTGGGCTGGACTGAACTCCTTTGGGCTCAATATCAACCCACTGGTAGTTATCAGCATCAGGAGGTGCGGGGTAGAGCTCGGGGCGTGTGATGCACTTCCGGGGTGGCATGTTACCTGTGGAAGAACAGGGGAGCTCGGCGTTAGTCCTACGGGTTACGAAAAATAACCCCCCAGAAAATCCCCTTGAAGTTGTTTCGAGGGGCGAGCATCTCCCCTCTCCCACAGGAAACCCCCCGCTCAAACAGCCTTTCTCTGTTCATCATTTCAAAATCGTAACTCTCCCTACCATCGATGAATTCGGCCCAGGCATACCGTTTCACCCACTCTCTCTGCTCTTTCCAATCCCGAGGGTAGATGACCTCAACGGGATCGACCTCCAAGATTTGTTTCTCATACTTCTGCCTATACTCCTTCCGACGACGTAACATCTCGTCTACCTCCGTCGAGGAGCAGGACGAGGAGGATGAGCCGTCCTCCTCCTCACTGCTGCTGGTTGACAAGGAAACCAACCCAGCCCATTTCCTAAACCACTCTCTACTCCTACTCATCTTCCCACTTCCCTAATCCACTCCTCTGGGTTTCTGAAAAATAAGAACAAAAACAAAAATCAACAACTCTCTAAAGGCCTAAACACTCCAAACCTAGGAGCGCCAAATCCCCAAGACTATTTCCCAAAACCAAAACCTAAAAAATCTGAAACCCAAGATCTTAGCCACAAAACACAAAACAACCAGGGGGAACCACTCCACTTCCATAAAAACAAAAACAGAAACAGGAAGTACCAACCCCTTCCATGCAAACCAGAAAGCAGTAAAGAAGGAAGAGAAAAGAAATAACGAAGGAAAAGAAGTGAGTAAGAAGCAGTACCTTAAAATAATAGAAGCGCGAAGGAGAGTATGGAAGAAGGAAGAAAAGCTGGATGGAACTTGTGCTACGGGCAAGATCAAGAAAGGAGGTTGCAGAGAAAGAATAACGGGTTCAGAGTGGGAGAGGAACAGTTTGTGAATATGGGAGAAGTGGAAAAGTGAAAAAGGAGGTAGAGAAGGGGTGGGGGGTTTAAATAGGGAGTTTCCCCCCTCTTTTCTGAAATGTGAGCTTGGCCCAACAGCCCAACCCAGCGTGCAACCATATACACAAACGCGTGGCACGAAGCGAGTGGAACGGCATACCTCGAGCAACGTTGCAATAATGGCAACGCTTCGTCTAACGTGGTTTCTGACACGTGTCAGATATGGGGAAAGCAAACGTCACGTCAGAGCAGGTGAAAGGACAGCTTTCAATTCTGCTCAGTCAAAGTGGAAGGACATCAGAGACAGCTGGATCCAGCTCTCGGCAACTCCTCTTCCGAACTCCCAGGAACCTCAAAACAAGGCCTGAATAGCCTTGACCGAGCTGGGGGGCTTATGTGGTGGACTTGGAAAAAGGACCTGACCCAAGACCTCGGAACAAGGCCTGAATAGCCTTGACCGAGCTGGGGGGCTTATGTGGTGGACTCGGCTTAGCCGAGCTTCTCGGAACTCTCACCCAAGGCCTGATGACCCTTTAGGAAGCCCTCTGTGTGCTTGGCCGAGCTCAAGGCTCAACGGCCGAACAGACACCAGACACGGGCCGATCTTATGCTCCTACCAAGGTCCGACTTCCTTGTCCGACATCACGCAGAGATTCCGATATCAAGGACAGGATGACGTACGCACCTTATCTACAAGGACAGCTCATCCACTCATAGCTCATTACAGGCTGGCCCTACTTGGGCCTCAAGCAAGCCCATTAGGGCAACCAGCTCTCCCCTATAAGTAGCTCTGTTTTACATGGGGCTCAGGTACGTCCTCTAACCCTAATTTCCACCTTCACACACCAGTGATTAGGGTTACTTCATGGCCTCCTACCTTGCCCCCTGAGGACACCCACAAACATCACAGATAAACCCTAGACAGAGGCTTCCTTAAGGTCTTCTTCCCTTACCTTGAGGTCCTCTCAGTCTTGGACATTACAGGTGGTAGTAGTTGTTAATATGTATAATTGATATGTGTTCTATTTCTTAAAAAGAGTATGAACAATGGATGTTATTTGATCTTTGAAGTTTGATATGAAAATGAAATGATAATAGTTGTGTGGAAATGAATAAAATTCTGGATTATTTTATGGGCCGTGGGGTGTAAGTGAATTTTGAGAAAAAAATTGCAAATGGTTTATAGTATTTTTTTTTGGTAATGTTAAGAGTAAATGGGTAATTTTTATGTGGTAAGAAAAAATTAACAAAATCTTGTGTTTGTGTTGGTATGTGATTATGTGATTAGTATGGATTGTAAATTAGTGCTGTACAAAAAAAATGATTTCCTTAAGAAGTGATTGTTTTTATGTTATTAAGAGCCAAAGTGACTATTTTGAGAATATGAAAGTATATAACTAAAGTATATATATTTGAAAATTTAAAAAGTATTTTTATTATGTATATATATGTTGGCCGAAGGGCCTAGGAAATAATTAAAAATGTTATTGAATTCTTTACTTGGATGAATCTATTTAACAAGTGATTTAATTATACAGCCTATTCTTAATAATTGAATTCTATGTGCAAAGGAATGAATAAACGTTGGTTATATATATTATTTAAAAATAATTGTTTATGTGGCTATGTGAATTTGTGTAATATATTTGGTAATATGATAATCTCTTTGAGTTGCTGTCCAAGGATTATTTTACTCTAAAAATGTTATTTGCTAATTGAATTAGTGTTTAGAATAATTGTTTTAAGGATTTGAAAATTATAGGAGTATGTTATAATTGTTTTAGAAATTATTAGTCACTGGTTTAAATTGCAATAGGTTGGCCGAATTATGTACATACATGAATGTATGATTTTTGATTTTGTTTTAATTGTTTAAGTGTTATATAATAATTATATTGTGTTTATTGATGTGTATGCATGAAATAAATTATGTATTTTTATAGAAAATAAATATAAATCCGGGAAAAAATAATTTTTATTCTGAAAAATAATATTTTATTGGACCATGGGTCCCAAATGATAAATTTTGTATGTGTTTGAGATGACTAATTGTATATATGTGTACATTATAAAGTGTGGCCCGAAAACATGTGTTTTTATTAAGTAAAATGACTTTTATTAGATTAATTAGGCTACAGTCCAAAATTGTTTTATAAAGTAAAAATATTATTTCATTTAGTTTGACTTTATGTATCCTTTAATAATAATTTGGAAAAAAAATGCATTTTCGGGTGATTTTGAAATGATGCAACTCTATCTTACCTTGCTGTCCAGAATTGTTTTAATATGATTATATGCTATTTAAATGTTGATTAGATAATAGGGCTTGTGTTTTGTAAGTAGGAAAAAGTGACATGATTTTTAGAGGTATAGTTTATGAGAAAAGTGAATTTCAAGTTTGTGTGTAGTTGTTGTCCAAAATTTGATAAATTGATTTAAGTAATTCTAAAAATGATTTTAATTTTCTAAATGTATGTGTGTATATGTTTGGGTATGGGTATCATATTGTTTGATTTTATTAAATATGAAGTGGGTTGTATTTTGATATGAAAATATAGAGTTAAGTGTTTTTAGATGAATAAATGTATGCTATGAATACTGATTATTGTGCTTCTCTAAATGGACAATATGTAACTATAAGAGTTAGATTAATTCATGTATGATCTTATGATGTTTTAGTTATCTTTAAAAGTAATATGAAGTTTAGGAATCTATATTAGTTGAAATGTAAATGTTTGTTTAAGTGTTTGTTTATGTGTATAAGTGTTTGAAGGTGGTAGTTGTTATAAGAGCAATGTAGTATGGTTTTTGTAGAAATGAAAATGTACTTTAAATAGTTTTCAAGTATCGGAGTGAGTTTTAAATTATGTTTTTGCAAAAAGGATTTCTTAAATTTTAAAAGGAATTATTTTAAGTTAATTGATGCCTTAAAAAGGACATTTTGTTTTAAAAAGGATTTCTGTTTTAAGGTACTTTGGTACTTTGGGTTTTGTCCTTACCTAAGTAAATAGATAGTATAAGGTATTTGCTAGATATTGATTGTATACCGTTTATCGTTTAAGAATAAAAAGAATCAAAAGTGAGCGAGCTGCTGGAGCTGCAGACACAAAGGTTGAAATAGAGTAAGCGTGGATCTCATGTGAGAGAGAAGCCTTCTTAAGACATAGTGGCATGTAGGGTAATATTAGGACGTTCCGTATCATCTCAAAGGTCGGAACTAGGAATCTATCGATCGAGTAGTGTGATGTTCCGAGGTCGGAGGCACCACATGAGGTGTTTGGGGGTTGTTGCAGCTGACGAGGGTGACCCCGGTCCTACGTATCCCATGAGAGGGGAATCAAGCCGCACGTAGTTCTTAGGTTTAGAGAGACATAACTTAGCCCCTAGGGAGAGGGGGATATATATAGGAGAGAGCTGGTTGCCCTAATGGGCTTGCTTGAGGCCCAAGTAGGGCCAGCCTGTAATGAGCTATGAGTGGATGAGCTGTCCTTGTGGATAATGTGAGACACGTCATCCTGTCCTTGGTATCGGACTCTAGGGGAGGTGTCGGACTCTAGGTGTTGTCGGACGAGGAAGTCGGACCTTGGTATGATCATGAGATCGGCCCGTGTCTGACGTTTGTTCGGCCGTTGAGCCTTGAGCTCGGCCCAGAGCACAGAGGGGGGGAGCATGAGATCGGCCCGTGTCTGATGTCTGTTCGGCCGTTGAGCCTTGAGCTCGGCCCAGAGCACAGAGGGGGGGAGCATGAGATCGGCCCGTGTCTGATGTCTGTTCGGCCGTTGAGCCTTGAGCTCGGCCCAGCATACAGAGGGCCTGCTGAGGGGTCCTCAGGTCCTGAGTGAGGGCTACGTGGAGCTCGGCTAGGCCAAGTCCATCACATAAGCCCCCCAGCTCGGTCAAGGCTATTTGAGCCTTGCTCCGAGGTCTTGGTTCAGGTCCTTTTCCCAGGTCCACCACATAAGCCCCCCAGCTCGGCGAGACTTTGTGAGTCTCGAGCCGAGTTAGGAGAAAGAAGGCATAGCACTAAGCATCATAGCACTAAGTACCCCCCACCTTCTAGGAAGGGTTTGAGTACTAGTCCACAATCATGTGCTCAAGGCTAGAAAAGGATAGCAAGGCGGGTTAGGAGAAGTCGATCCGCCACATAAGCCCCCCAGCTTGGGAAGAGTCGTAAAGACTGTGCTGGTTGAGGTCCTTTCTGCATCGGTCCAATCAGTGCTGAGTCGGTGACGAGGTAGGAATATGCTCGTAGTCGAGGCCTCTTGCTCGGAAGAGTATCGATAATAGCGTTCTTCATGCTCGGATGATGACAGTAAAAGAGTAGCCCGATAAGGGATTCTTACACCTCTCTCATCGAGGTATGCCGAGAGTAAAACCTCAACTGGATCGTAACATTCACCGGGGACGCTGTCGGCAAGATGCTCTCAGCCGAGGTGTACACTCGATCTACAATGTACTCGACCGATGACCGAGTTATCGGGTAGCAGTCCCCATTTCCACCTGTAGCCTCACCGATCTCGACCAGGGAAGGGAGCGTAATGGTTATGCGTCCTGTGATCTTGGCCCACGGCGAGGTTCATCACATAAGTCCCCCAACTCGGAAAGACTGTTTAAGTCTTAGACCAAGTTCAGGGGAGGGATCTGCCACATGGACCTCCCAGCTCGGTGAGACCCATCTCGAACCGAATTCCCGCGGGGGGATCCTCCACCAGCTCGGTGAGGAACATCTCGAACCGAGTTCGATCGGTGAGGAACATCTCGAACCGAGTTCGCTCGATGAGGCTCATCTCGAACCGAGTTCGCTCGGTGAGGAACATCTCGAACCGAGTTCCCGCAGGGGGATCCGCCCCCAACTCGGTGAGGAACATCTCGAACCGAGTTCCCACGGGGGGATCCGCCACCAGCTCGGTGAGGAACATCTCGAACTGAGTTCGATCGGTGAGGAACATCTCGAACCGAGTTTGCTCGGTGAGGAACATCTCGAATCGAGTTCCCGCGGGGGATCCGCCACCAGCTTGGTGAGGAACATCTCGAACCGAGTCCGCTCAGTGAGGAACATCTCGAACCGAGTTCGCTCGGTGAGGAACATCTCGAACCGAGTTCGCTCGGGGGGACCCACCACCAGCTCGGTGAGACTCATCGGGTCTCGAACCGAGCTCACGCGGGGGAGTTCCGAAATGGATGAAGGTGGGGTCCACTTGTGGCCTCGCCGAACTGGCCGGCTAAACGCGAGATCGTGGGCAAGTGTGTAGGAACATGATCCGGAGCGAAATGAAATGGATTAGAGTAAGTCCTCAATGAGAGAGGTAGATGCCGAATTCGGAGACGTTGTGACATCCCATGAAAGGAGACAAAGTCGGGAGTCATCTAGTGTCGATATATAAGTCGACTTCGCATCCTTTCCCTTGCATCACATGCCCCCCACTCGGTAAAGCCCGAAAGGGCTTGTGCCAAGGACAGTGATCTTTCAGTGCAAGTTATTTTGGTTAAACTTGTTGCACATAGTATGTGGTTGTCTAAACCTTTAACTTCGGACGACTTCCCCTGACCAGTGCAGTAACTTATAAGTTTTCCTCTGAAAAAAGATACTGTATATAAGTGAATGCGGTAGGGATCTCGGATCCAGTCACCATCGCCAAGGTGGGTATCCTCGGCCCCAATGTGAAAGAGGTTGCTGAGTGAAGTTATGTGAGAACATTTCACAGCAAGCTGTACTTTATCGGGTGTCCCTTGTACACTGAGCTTATGAGCCGATCTCATTTATAAGATGTTGACTGTACATAAGCGCCATGCAACATTTAGGTGGCTAGTGCTAAATGGGAAGCTAGTACGTACGCAAATGTCTATAGCACTGGTACCGACTTGTATGCGTGAATGCATGTAAGTGCAGTGACAGGGGGGACCGTTCTACCACAAAGGTAGGGTCGAGATGATAATAGCTCGGTAGAAACATGAATCAAAGGGAATAATAGTAGCTCGGCAGATCAGATAGAAACATGAATTAGAGAGAGTAATAGTATCTCGGCAGATCAGATATAAAAATAAAAAGAATAATAGTAGCTCGGCCTCTCTTTTCGATAAACCGCGCAATTTGAAATAGAGAATCTCCGAGCTCAGAAATAAGCATGAACTAAGAAATAATATATGCCTTTGGAATTGTTCACCTTTGAGAGGCCGTGGTGGTCCTGTGAAAACCAAAGAAGATCCAAGCCGAGATGAAAAGTGGGGCCAATAAGATAATAGAGGAAAACATAGTAGTTCGTCCAAAAAAGATCCAAGCCGAGATGATAATAGAGATCGTAAGATGGCTTCGTTCAAAATAGAGACAACTGTAGCACCTCGGCCTTCCTTTTTTCGACCATCATTCTCCTGAATCTTACATTACATGTAAAATAATAATAATAAGTGATCGGCATTAATTTTGACACTTTATGATAATTCATGATAATTAAATAACAACAATGAAAACTGTTGGCAGGCGAGAATAAAACACCGACATAAGAGCAAGATGATTTGAGCAGGTCGTACGCAACAGATATGAAAGCGGCAAATACTGAAATTTAAGATATTGTTCAACCAAACAGCATTGTCCACAAAAAGATGCATGATTTCAGGTATATCACATTCAATAATAGACGACAGTTATAAACATGGCAGCAAACCAGATGAGAGCATTAAAACATGAAACACGACAACCGGAGAGGCACCGTACATCAAATATTATCGTACTATCACAACAGGAGAGGCAGAGATTTAAGGACATTTAACAGCAAGAAGATCAGATAAGCGATTTATTCAACAGTACGTCACATAGCAACATGTAGAATATCAAATAATAAGCACCAAGTAGAGAAACTATAAGGAAACAAGTATTAAAAGCATATGTTAGAAATAGTGCACCAGGTAAAACAATATCAAGAAGCATGCAAAGTAAACACATAGAAAGGCATGACTTAGGAAAATAATATGGGAACTAGGATTTCTTTTTCCTGATTCAAGTGAGGAGAGGAGTGTCGGATTGAAGAATGTCGAATTGAAGTATGTCGGATAGAAGAATGTCGGATTGAAGTATGTTGAAGTGAAGCATGTCGGATAGAAGAATTCACTGCGCGAGACACTGTGGTCGACTCGAGTGTGAAACACTGTGCGAATCTTCCGAAATTATCGAGGGTCGGCCGGAATCGACACATGTATCCGAAATGGGAACTGAACGCAGGCTTCTCTGTGCTTGGCCCATGAGCTCAAAGGAGAAACTTGACACGGAGTCCTTGTCATCGTCAATTGATTCCGAATAAAAAAATTATGCTTTCGGTTCATAGCACTCGGAAAACTCTTTGTCCATAGATGAGAACTTCGAAATGGGTTACTTGGACGAAAAGCATAAGTATCTCGGGCCATCACCCTCAACAAATCGAACCATCATTTTTTTTTTGTACCTCGCATTGGCCATACAAGAATAATAATTAATGATCGTCGTCCGACAATTTATAATAACAATAATGATAATTATTGGCAGTTGAAGAATATGTAACATCGGAAGAGAATGGTATGATTTGAAAATATTGTTCGTAATAAATGATAGTACAAGAATATGTCAGAACAAATAACGATGAAAAGCATTAATATGAGGATGTTTGATTGTCGTAAATAATGTAATGATAATAAAATAGTAGCATGTGTAGCAAAAGTAATTAGCAAAAGTGTGCTATCAGTCATATGGATCAATAAATAATATAATGATCATAATGATATTCGGCTAGCCTATTAGAGAGAAAACTACACCTCCCATTTAAGCGAGCAGTAGGGAGTTTATGTTGATCCTTCTCCACTCTAGATGTCGATTATTTTAGCCCGTGTATTCCTCCTTCTTCTCTTCTTCTTCTTTATCCTCTTTTTTTTTAGGTACCTGGGCTTGATGGCCCGTTAGTTCTTAGTAATTTTACTTTGTAGATACCTGGGCTTGTTGACCCGTTAGGTAGTTTCCTTCCTCTCTTTTTTTGTTTGGGCTTGCTGGCCCATTTTCTATTTCCTTAGATGCTGCTGGCTTCTTCTTCCTTTTTTCTTGAATTGGGCCATTGGCCCGTTTTTGCAGTAATTCTTTTTTTTTGGGCCTTTGGCCCGTTAGGTTCGAAACCCTAACACATCGCTACAGGTACTGCTATGCGCAGCAGTAGCGGCAAGCACGGTGAGGCTTGGAGGGGCAGGCGGCGGCGAGCATGTCGGAGCTTCTTGACGGTGACGGCATGGGCAACAAGTGTCACCGTTTACAGCGGCGGTGATCATGGAGGAGGGAGATGATGGTGGTGGCGCGAGCACCTCACCTGAGAATAGCTCAGCCGCGAAGGTGTGGTGGCGGTGGCTACGCTCGCTTGTCGTCTTTTGCAGTGGCGGTCTCTCTTATTTTCGAACAGCCAACAGCGAAGTAACATCCACAGCAGCGTTAACAGTGGTGGTGAGGGTGAGAGCTTGTGATTGCAAAGGGAGAGAGAAGAAGCGGTGCGGCGGTGCTGAGAGTGATGGAGGCGGCGCTGTTGAAGAAGACAACAAAACCGTAGCGGGTTGACGACGATAAACGTCGTGTACAACACCAGGAGAAGGGATCAACACCGTAAGAGCAACTCCAACACCGTAGCAAAGCCGAGAACGACATCGTGACGGCATCGTGAATCTTGATCGTGTGTCCTTTCAATCTATTGTTATTTTTCCAGAAGGACGTAGTCCGATTTTCATCTTCAGTTCCTTTACTGGACCCAAGTTTGGCAAAGGAGATGCTGCCATCATCATCATCCATCTTTCGTAGTCGAACGTTTCTAGGAGAGGGGTGTTGTGAAAGACGGTGACCATGCCAGACTCGGTGGCGGTTAGTTGGAACACCGATCTGGACCGAAACGTAGAGCCCTTTGCGATGGTTCCTTCGATCTGGTTCTGGGTTGTGTCGCAGATCTCATCATCTGTACCTGATCGTTGGGCTCTTCGTTCAGATCTGATGTTCATGGACACCATCAGCGAGATGCAGCACCACAAGGGTGGGAACAGCACCGTCCCTGTTTTTTCAGATCTGGTTAGGTGTCCTCTGCTCCCAGCCACAATCTGAAACCAGTGAGGTGAAGAACACTGCTGCAACTCAGATCTGGACGCAGTAAACGAGAACAGTAACCTCATAGCAGTAGCATCAGTACACTGTTGTTGATGTTGTTTTTCCATATTTTTTTTTATTTTAATGTGGATGGGAATCGAAATTTATCGTTCCCACAGACGGCGCCAATGTGATGTTCCGAGGTCGGAGGCACCACATGAGGTGTTTGGGGGTTGTTGCAGCTGACGAGGGTGACCCCGGTCCTATGTATCCCATGAGAGGGGAATCAAGCCGCATGTAGTTCTTAGGTTTAGAGAGACGTACCTTAGCCCCTAGGGAGAGGGGGATATATATAGGAGAGAGCTGGTTGCCCTAATGGGCTTGCTTGAGGCCCAAGTAGGGCCAGCCTGTAATGAGCTATGAGTGGATGAGCTGTCCTTGTGGATAAGGTGAGACACGTCATCCTGTCCTTGGTATCGGACTCTGGGGGAGGTGTCGGACTCTAGGTGGTGTCGGACGAGGAAGTCAGACCTTGGTAGGATCATGAGATCGGCCCGTGTATGACGTCTGTTCGGCCATTGAGCCTTGAGCTCGGCCCAGAGCACAGAGGGGTGAGCATGAGATCGGCCCGTGTCTTATGTCTGTTCGGCCGTTGAGCCTTGAACTCGGCCCAGAGCACAGAGGGGGGAGCATGAGATCGGCCCGTGTCTAATGTCTGTTCGGCCGTTGAGCCTTGAGCTCGGCCCAGCATACAGAGGGCCTGCTGAGGGGTCCTCAGGTCATGAGTGAGGGCTACGTGGAGCTCGGCTAGGCCGAGCCCATCACATAAGCCCCCCAGCTCGGTCAAGGCTATTTGAGTCTTGCTCCGAGGTCTTGGTTCAGGTCCTTTTCCCAGGTCCACCACAAGTAGTAAAACGACAATTGAGTGTGTGTTCCGCCGTTTATACGAAAAACACGATTCCTCGATATTAATTGTATGTCGGTTGATAATTGATTATATCATGTTGTATATTTTTGAATTGTATATTATATGGAAATGAGTTATATGATGAGATAACAAGAAGATTGGGAATTATGTTCTGGAAATAATGGTTCATCCTATGGAAAGATAATTAATGTTTTTTTTGATCGGCTGTTCCTATGAAAAGATACTTAGTATATTTCGAACGGTCGTTCCGTGAAAAGGACTTGGCATATTTTGTAAATATTATTATGAAATATAAGAATGGTTAAAGAATAATGTGGAATTGCGAAAGCGATATTAGTGTACAATGATGGTGCAAGCGGCACAAAATAACTTTGCTAAATAATCCATTAAGTGACTGACCACGTGGATGACTGTGCCGTGGTTTCAAGTCTTGTGGAATCCACTGTACTATAGGGAAGTATTGTTGTGGTCCCTTAGAGGTCGAGGCCCGTTAGAAGCAAGGCTTAGAATGGGTCGACCAAAACTAGGATTAATGACAGACTTAGAAGACTTAAAAGACTTAGGAACCCCTCTCCAAAACCTACGCGTTGAGAGTGAAGTAGTGGAGAGGAAAGATACCGAATACTTGGAGGCCGGTGTACTTTCAAGTGGTTGCGATAGGGGAGGGCAAAGACAGTGAACGTCAAGAAGCCTCGAGTGCTTCTCTAGGCGGGACAAGACTACAAGGACAACTTGTCTTTCGGTTGTAGGCAATGTCGTAGCAAGGAACTGCACGATCAACTAGAGATAGCGCTGTCGCCCCCTTGAGCAAATCTTAGATGGTGAGAGGGAACCCGAATGGGGCTAAATGTCGCTGTATTTTTGAAACTGTATTGATGAAATGATTTTACTTCGGTTGTTGAATACTTTTTGGTGCGTACCCTTCGACATCGATGCCAGCATGGTTAGGGTTCCTGTGCGTCCCATCTGCTTTCCGAACTAGGATGTGGTTGGAATGATGGAGGAGATGTAACGTGTGTGCTACCAAACTCTTGAGCCTCGGTGGTGGTACTTCCTTTTAATTACCGGTGGTTGACAACTTAGAGCCTAAAGATAATTAAATACAACGGTTATGATCTTATGAAAATTTCTTTTGGTGATTAGTTGAATTTATTAAACGGAATGGTAATAATGATGTATATATGTTTGTGTGGTCTTAATATTCCCCTCTGGTAAGCCCACGCCATCGACGATCATATCGTTTGGAGTGCTTACTCTCTCTATTCCCCTTTCCTGTGAACATTGGGGAACAATGTTCACAGATGACAGATCATGTACTATCTCGAGTAGTGGTTGCTCAAGTCGGAAGAGGATCGCGAGACGACGTACATACGAGGAGGAAGCAGAAGCAGCAATCCAGGAATATTCCAGACAGTTGCGGTGGAGGAAATGATGAAGACTAATAGTCTAGGATAGTTTTTGTTTTGTATTCCATCTTTGGATGGGTAGGACATGATTACTTTATCCCGAATGTAACCCCAGTTGTAATATGGATTATTTTAAATGAAATAAAAGAAGTTCTTTTGGTATGTATCGCATTCATTAAATAATTAAATGTTTTTCCGCAAGTAATCATCGAATAATTTTGGCATCATGAAAAGGAGCTTTTTGAAAAAGGGTTAGTAACATCTCTTTTTGGAAAGGAATTTTATATTGCGAGTTTATGAATCAAATCTTTTGAAACCAGGTAAATCAAATTGTTTCATGAAAACCTTTTTGTGAAAGAACTGATTTTGGAAATGTCTATATATTAAAAAAAAATGGCACAAATTTTTCGTGAAAATTCTAAGTTCAAATTGGGGTGTTACATTTAGTGGTATCAGAGCGATGGTTGTCCTTAGTGGCCTTAAGCATAGCCTTATATGCTTTCATTGTGTGACTCTGCCTTAATTGGTGTGTAGATGTGAGTTAGTCCTTATGTGTATATAGATGTTTCCTTAGTCTAAGAGTTAAACCTGTATGCAGGATCGCAATGGCACGTCGACAAGCAAATGAGGAACCAATGAACGCCCAACATTAAGCTGCTATCATGGCTCAGACAGCTGCGATTTTGGTAGGAGTAAGGGACAACATGAACCTTATGCAACAACAACTTCAACAGAATCAAAATGCGAATGCTGGTGGACAAGGAATCAGAGGTCTTGATGAGTTTTGCCGCAGAAATCCGAAGGAGTTTGTTGGAGGTTATGCATCGGAAGAGGTGGAAGCATGGATAGCAAGTCTGGAAAGAATATTCGGAGGGATGATGCAATGCACGGACGAACAAAAGGTTGCTTATGCTGGATACATGATGGTGGGGGAAGCGGCTGATTGGTGGCGTAATGAGAGGCAAGCTTTGGCTGGGGAAGCTGGTGCGATCACTTGGAACCAATTCAAGAATAGACTTTTGGAGAAATATTTCCCCGAGCATCTGAAGACAGCTAAGGAGATGGAATTCCTGCGATTGGAACAAGGTAACATGAGCGTAGGTGAGTATGCTGCCAAATTTGAGAACTTAGCAAGGTTTATGCCTTACTATGGAGAAGCTGGAAATGAGAGGTCTAAATGTACAAAGTTCTTGGATGGTTTAAAGTCGGAAATTAAGCAAGCTCTGGCGCCTTTGGAGATAACTGTGTTTACAACTTTGGTGAATAAAGGGAGTATTGTCGAAAGTGGTCTGAAGTCGAGGGATTCGACAGAGAAGTCAGCTGCACAAATTGCAAGTAGTGGTCCTGTGAGGCACCCCTCAGGAGATGGAAACCGAAACAGTGGAGCCCGATATCAAGGCCCTTATGGACAGGGAAGTGGAAGAAGAAACAATAGAACTAGAGGAAATAATTCAGCCGGAGGCAACAATCGTAGCGGTGGCAATCAGAATAGGCAGGATCGTGACAACAACAACAACAACAACAACAACAATGGTAATGCTCGTAGTGATGGAAATGGTGAAAAAGGTCAAGGAGGAGTAATTCCGTTGTGCAATCGCTGCAATAGGAACCATTATGGACCGAACTGCCCTTATGAAAACCCGAACTGCTTTAACTACAACAAACCAGGACACATCTCAAAAGATTGCCCAGAGCCAAGACGCGAATTAGGTTCTAATCGCCCTGTTGGGATATGGAAGGGTCTACGCTATAACCAGAAGAAGTAACGGCAGTACCTACGTTTATGCATCCCGAAGGACCCCACCACACGCAGCTTTTAAAGAGGGACGAAGCACAGAACCATCAACATTAAGCTTACTCCAATTAATGGGAGGAACATCCCACGCTATCATCACCTCATTCTTCAAATACGGGCTGGATTTCTCTCTTTTAATTGAATTTTCAATCAACTCCGCGTAGCTAACAGCCTTATGCAAAAGCATAGTAGCAGTGTCATCCCTACCATCAAAGATACTGGAATTCCTTGCACGCCATAAGTACCACAACGCAACACCAAAGAATAAGGTCCAAGGCCTGTTAACCTTACCCTCAGTTCTGCCACAAAGATTAAAGTAGAGCCAGTCCTATAGATCTAAGGAAAAGAAAATACTCCAGCAGTTTCTATTAACAGTTTTCTTCCAAAAATTCACACTAACATCACAGTCTCTGAACATATGCATGATAGTTTCTGGAGCAGCATTACAACGACTACAAGAATCAGATAGACTCATACCTCTTCTATGGCGCTCGGAATTAGTTAGCAATTTGCCATGGCAAGCCTTCCATAGAAGAGATCGTATCCTCTGAGGTTCGGGCTAGTCCCAAACTTTATCAAATCTGCTTTGGGCTTGATGCACCTCCTGATTATAGTTCATGAGTAAGTTATACGCAGATCGCAAAGAGAATTGACCGTTGGCATCATCCATCCAAACTATAGAATCATTTCCTGCATCAGGGGATGGAGGGACTATACCAGCAACAATGTTACAAATATGTTGAGGGAGCATGTTTCTAAGAGTATCCCAGTCCCAGTTACCATTAGAAGAGTAGTGAACAGCAGGGTAGTTCAGGCACCAATGAGGCACATTAACATCAGGAAGGTCAGCGATAGCACGGATACCTGGCAGCCAAGGGTCTTTCCAAAACTTTATAGTACCTCCATTTGCCATGTTCCACATACACCCCTCACGAACTTTTGGGGCAGCCTTAGAAATACCACGCCAAATGGAGGAAGCTTTTTTATTAGCAGTAGGCATTATCATGGTAGCATCAACGACTTTGTATTTCGCAGCAAGGACTCTTACCCATAGGGCATCAGGATCAGCCGCCATGTACCAAGCTAATTTCATCATATAAGCTTCGTTGACTTTCTGAAGGCTTCTAAAACCAAGACCTCCTCTATTTTTAGGCGAGCAGATAGCATCCCAAGATATCAAGTGACACTTTCTTCTTTCATTTGTGATGCCCCATATGAAGCCACGACAAATCTTTTCCACTTGCTGACAGATACTGTGAGACCCGCAATTTTTCCCAATTTATTTAAATTATAATATTTGTATTTTTGCTTTTATTTTATATGTGATATTTATTTTAAGAATAATTTAATGGGATTTGTTATTAAAAAGTTGGTTTTGGTTATATAAATATATATATATATATATGTGGCGTTAATACATATATATATGCATATAATTATAAATTTTTATTTAATAAATGATAAATTTATTTTTGGGATAGAAATAATTGGTAAATATATTTTTATCTTAGAAAAATAATTTTGAAGTGATTTTATTGATGTTTTGATAGAAATGTGAATTTTTCAAGTTATAGTGTTTTAACTTAGAAAATTCATATCTTTTTAACCGTAAGTCAGAAAATTACGAATTTTATATGAAAACAATCGTATCGAAATATAGTATTTGAGTATGTAAAAATAAAATTTTTATTTGGACATCTACGAAAAAGTTACTGTACAGTAGGAGAAAACGAATTTTTGGTATTTTTAACTTAGAAAAATTATTTTGGAGTATAAAATAAATTATTGAACTATAAAATATTTTTACTGGTATATTTAAATATTTATTTAGGTGCCTATTGGCTGCACCGTCCAAAATATAGTGTTTTTCTAATTATTTCTGAATTATTAGAAATAAAAGCTTTAATGGGATTGGTTGATAATGAGGTGAATTCAAAATGAGCCAATAAAAAAAATTTCTTCTCCTCATTTTTGTTGAAGAGTGCCATCCAAGCCATAGGAGGGAGAAAGATTTTCTGAAATTACCAAAGGCATCTTGAATTAAGGCTTTGTGATTTACCAAAAACTCCCATTAATGCTAGTTCATGTTCCAAGTAGTGTTTGAAAATTTTTGACTAAGACTTGAAGAGAGGGGGGGCGGAAATTCCAGCAGCAAAATAGGAGGGAAATTGCATTTTCACTCACCTATAAATAAGATGTGTAAGCCTCACCATTTCTCACACACACAACCTACTATTATTTTCAGAAAAATTGTTGAGAAAAGCTTAGGAAAAGAGAGAGGGAGGCGTGGCACTTGAGAAGAGGAGGAAAAAAAATTTATTCTCATTTTGAAGATCATTTGGCTTAAGGAAAAGAGGTAACACTAAAATAACTTATGCTTTTAATCTATTTCATCTCTAGAGAGAGAGCTTCGATTGTAGAAGAAAGTCAAAGAGGGAAACCAGACGAAGAAGAAGACGGAGGGGCTTTAACTTTTTGATTGAAAAAAAAATTTCAAACCACAAAAACAACAGCGTTCTGAGCTTATTTGCGTGCCGGGAAGCAAATAATTAAATACAACGGTTATGATCTTATGAAAATTTTTCTTTTGGTGATTAGTTGAATTTATTAAACGGAATGGTAATAATGATGTATATATGTTTGTGTGGTCTTAATATTCCCCTCTGGTAAGCCCACGCCGTCGACGATCATATCTTTTGGAGTGCTTACTCTCTCTATTCCCCTTTCCTGTGAACATTGGGGAACAATGTTCACAGATGACAGATCATGTACTATCTCGAGTAGCGGTTGCTCAAGTCGGAAGAGGATCGCGAGATGACGTACATACGAGGAGGAAGCAGAAGCAACAATCGAGGAATATTCCAGACAGTTGCGATGGAGGAAATGATGAAGACTAATAGTCTAGGATAGTTTTTGTTTTGTATTCCATCTTTGGATGGGTAGGACATTACTCTATCCCGAATGTAACCCCAGTTGTAATATGGATTATTTTAAATGAAATAAAAGAAGTTCTTTTGGTATGTATTGCGTTCATTAAATAATTAAATTTTTTTCCACAAGTAATCATCGAATAATTTTGGCATCATGAAAAGGAGCTTTTTGAAAAAGGGTTAGTAACATCTCTTTTTGGAAAGGAAATTTATATTGCGAGTTTATGAATCAAATCTTTTGAAACCAGGTAAATCAAATTGTTTCATGAAAACCTTTTTGTGAAAGAACTGATTTTGGAAATGTCTATATATAAAAAAAAATGGCGCAAATATTTCGTGAAAATTCTAAGTTCAAATTGGGGTGTTACAGATACCAACAGGAATAACGCAAGCCTGCATCGCATAACATGGAAGATTCATAATGCACGCCTGGGCAAGGGTTACTCTACCTGCAAAAGAGAGAGATTTCATTTTCCAGTTATTTAGCTTCTTTTTAACTTTATCAACAATGTAAGAATAGGAAGAGATCGCTTCCCTGTTATGAATTATGGGGATTCCCTAGTACTTGCCCAAGTCATGAGCAATCAGGATATTAAGCGCATTACTAATCTCCGCTGCCTTCGATGGAATAACATTCTTGGAGAAGAAAACTAAAGATTTATGAAGGCTAACTTTGTGGCCCGAGGCCTGGCAAAAGCGCTGGAGGATATCATTAATCGTTACAGCTTGAGCCATTGAAGCTTCCGCAACAAGGATAATATCATCTGCAAAGAAAAGTTGAGAAATTTTTGGTCCTCCACGACCCATGGAAAGAGGACTCCAATCACCTGAACTAGTCGCATCTTGGATCATGTGAAATAACCTTTCCATACATAAAACAAAGAGATAAGGAGATAAAGGGTCTCCTTGTCTGAGACCTCTAGCAGGATAAAAGACATCAGATTACTCTCCCTGCCAATTAACACACATAAAAACAGAATTAACACAATGCATAATAATGTCAGTTATAATCGTGTTAAAACCAGCCAGCTTTAAAGTCTCTTCAATAAAGTCCCAGCGGAGTCTATCATAGGCCTTCTCAAGATCCAGCTTGATCACCATAAAACCTTTCCTACCCTTGAGGTTCTTGATCGTGTGAACAACCTCCTTTAGAATTATCACATTATCAATACCTTGCCTGCCCGGTACGAAACTGCACTGCGTAGGAGAGACAAGACTAGGCATAAACGGTTTTAGTCTATTAACAATAACTTTTGTCACCACTTTATAAATCACATTACATAGAGAAATGGGACGAAAATCAATAATACGCTGGGGATGTTCAGATTTCGGGATAAGCGTGATAACAGTTTGATTAACATAAGCAATAGTGGAAGGGGAAAGAAAAACCTTTTTGACAAACTCATAGACAAAACTATGCATATGCTCCCACTGGGACTTATAAAAAAGGGAATGAAGACCATCAATACCAGGGGATTTCAGATTACCCATACTAAAAAGAGCTTGCTTGACCTCTTCTATGCTAATAACTGCATTTGATATGCCATTCAGATCAGAACCAATGGGCGGGAAGGTAGTAACGGTATCCAAAGGCAAGTTAGGAGAGTCATCCATAGCAAAAGAATTCTTGAATTGATTTAGAGCAAGCTCCTTCAGCATATCATGATCATAAATCCACACATTATCACGATCAAGAAGAGCATCAATTCTATTGCGTTTCCTTCTTCCCAGGGCAGTATTATGAAAGAAACGAGTGTTTTTATCTCCAAGCGAAATCCATTTTGATCGAGAATGCTGGTACTAGTAAGCTTCTTCCTGAAGTGCAATTTGCTCATACTCATCCCACAGCTTTTTACGAAGATCCTGGAGAAAAGGATTAGATAGGAAGTTAACACTCCGATGAATGCCATCAAGCCTTTGAATGATTTTTTTTAAAAAAAAAAAAGATATTTCCAAAAACATCTCTATTCCAATGGTGAATATTGTCCACAAAGCGCTGCATATTAATATTCCAAGGATTTCCAAATTGCCAATTGTTTCTGACTTGATTTGAAAAATCTGCATATTAATATTCCTAAGTCCATTATTAATCAACATCAACATAATATAAAATAGGAGAAGTATGAGGGCAAAAAATTTCCCTCCTAAAACACCACCCATTTTTCCTCCTAATGATGTATTTCCCTCCTAAGTCCATTATTATTATTAATGAGAGCCAAAACAAAAGGGTAATTTCATATTTTCCTCAATGAAACTTCTTTGAAAAGTTTGGGTAAAACTAAAAAAGCAAATCATATTCTCTCTACTCCTTCTGACTTCATATCACTCCCTCTCTTTGCATCGTTCTTTCGTCTTTCCTTCTTCTGACGGTGACATTTGACACCCTTTCTTCTTCTTCTTTTCTTCTTCCATTGTTCTTTTTCTTTTTCTTCTTCCATTGTTCTTATTCTTCTTCTTTTGTTTTTTTTCTTCTTCTATCGTTCCTTTTTTTTTTCTTTTTCTTTTTTTGTGACCCTAAAGATTTGATTTGCTCTTTTTAAGGTTTTTTGATTTGGGTATTTTTTTACAAAATTTTAAATCAATGATTTGCTCTTTTTTAGATTGTACAAATTTTCTATTTTTTTCATTCACATCCTCAAATCTACGAGCCGCTGCGATTTTTTTTTTTTTTTTTGCTTTTAATATAAATGATCATTTTGTTCTTGTTTAAGCATGATTTTTTATTTTCTTTGCTAATGGGTTTTGCTTTTGCTATACCGTATTTGGTAAAGAAAAGTTTGGGTCAAACTAAAAAAGCAAATCATATTCTCTCTTCTCCCTCTAACTTCATATCACTCTCTCTCTCTTTGCATCGATCTTTCGTCTTTCCTTCTTCCGACGGTTACATTTGACACCCTTTCTTCTTCGTCTTTTCTTCTTCCATTGTTCTTAATTTTCTTCTTTTCTTTTTTTTCTTCTTCCATCGTTCCTTTTTTTTTTTCTTTTTCTTTTTTTTGACCCTAAAGATTTGATTTGCTTTTTTTTTTAAGGCTTTTTGATTTGGGTATTTTTTTTACAAAATTTTAGATCAATGATTTGCTCTTTTTTAGATTGTACAAATTTTCTATTTTTCCATTCACATCCTCAAATCTATGACCCGCTGCTTTTTTTTTTGTTTTTAATATAAATGATCATTTTGTTCTTGATAAGCATGATTTTTTATTTTCTTTGCTAATGGGTTTTGCTTTTGTTATACCGTACTTGGTAAATGTTATGCCCTGTTTTTTTTTTTAATTTGTTTATTTTTTTTAAAAGTATGAAGGTTTGATTTTTTTTTCCGCTCTCTCTTTTTATGCTTCTAGGTAGTGTAATTGTCATTGATATTAATAGTATTTTCTTGGATTATTTTAGGATATTGTAACTAGCCTTTGCTAATAGCTTTCAAGGTTCTAATTTATGATGTCTAACAGAGAAGAAATGTTATATGAGACTCAAGGAGGTCTAACACTTTTATCCCATAATTTTCAATGGCAGTAATAGATAAGTAAACGCTTTCCTTTTTGCATTCACATAATTTTGATACTACATGATTTCATTATTCATGAACCTTTTGTAATGTCTTGAATATTTAGCTACACCAGCAGAGGGGGGTAAGTATTTTAAGCACTAATTTTGGGATGTAACGCTCATTTGAGGTATTTCTTTTGTTAGTTCCATGATGAACATGATGAATGTTTTGATAATGACAAAGTGTTTTTGAACAAGCTACATGTGTTGATCAAGTTTCAAGCTCAACAAGCAACAACAAACATCAAATGAAGAAGAGAGAAAGCAAGCTCATGAAGACCTAAGTTTGAGTGTATTTGTATTTCTTTTATCTTTTGCCTCTCAAGCTTCATAGGTTTTTTATTTGGGTAGATTATTATAGAGGGTAGTGAATCTCATTCATAAGTCATGATTAAATCATAATTTGAGTTTTCACTTAATCTAGAATCAATAGGTGGCTTAAAGGTTTTAAAGGAAAGGTTGGATTTTGAGAAAACAAGTTTTGAACATGTACAGTACCAACTTAATCGATTAAGTGATAACTTAATCGAGTAGTACTCGATTAAGCATGAACTTAATCGATTAAATATGACAGAAAACAGAAAAATCAATTTTCATTCGAATACGAAAATCAATCAATTCACATGCAAGATCAGAGATTCAGCGGAAATGATTAACACCTATATTCTTATTGATTAACCTAGTTATGAAAATGATTTTCCCTTTATCAATTTGAACAATTAAAGATTCAATTCAATCAATTATGAAAATCAATCTTTCTAGGTTTTCAACCAAGAACGCAATCAAATGACTTGAATATAAAGAGTAAGGGTTTAGAGATACGACACAGTGATTTATCCTGGTTCACTTTCATCCACTTGAAAGCTACATCCAGTCCCCTCTTCAACCAAGAGAGATTCTTCACTATGAGGAATTAGAGTTCTCAAATTACAAGTGATTGCCTCACAAGACTCCCTTCTTGCTAGCCTACAAGAGATAACCGACACCCTTGCCTTGTAATCCTATTGATCTTCTCTCTAATCTAACCTCTACCCCTTGTTGATAATCGACACAACAAGTCTTCAATTGCTTGATGATATTCCACACATCAAGGCTTCACTTGCTTGATTCACAATCAAGACTTTCTTCTTCTCCAATGAGAATGCACTTGCTTGATGATAAAATCGACACACCAAGACTTCTTGTTTGTTGTAGTGGCTTGCCTTCTTGCAAAGATTACAACACAATAGAATACACAAAACAATCCTATGAATCTCAATCAAGAGTTATGACAATTCACCATAAGAGATTCAAAGGTTCTTGATCAAAGAATATGAAAATAGAAAAGCTTTGATCTTTTGAAAATGAGAGAGAATAGAGTGGCTTGATTCTTTGTAAAACTTGTATGAAAATTGATTCTCATTAATCACAAATAATAGGAAAAGGTTTATAAAGAATACCCAAATGTTGTAGCACTTGAAAACTAATTTTGAGAAGTGAAAAACGTATTTTAAAAATCAGTTCAGCAGTACTTAATCGATTAAGCAAGTCGTGTACTCGAGTAGTACTCGATTAAGTTATCACTTAATCGATTAAGTTGGTACTGTACATGTTCAAAACTTGTTTTGAGTCTTCTCAAGTGATCAAATGTTTCAAGCATCAACAACTTCAAGTGATTTCAAAACATGGATTGTCATTTTCAAAAAGGGGGAGATTGTTAGTTCCATGATGAACATGATGAATGTTTTGATAATGACAAAGTGTTTTTGAACAAGCTACATGTGTTGATCAAGTTTCAAGCTCAACAAGCAACAACAAACATCAAATGAAGAAGAGAGAAAGCAAGCTCATGAAGACCTAAGTTTGAGTGTATTTGTATTTCTTTTATCTTTTGCCTCTCAAGCTTCATAGGTTTTTTATTTGGGTAGATTATTATAGAGGGTAGTGAATCTCATTCATAAGTCATGATTAAATCATAATTTGAGTTTTCACTTAATCTAGAATCAATAGGTTCTTTTTCCTTTTGTTTTTCTAACTTTGACTAATTTTCTTTTCCAACCTTGATCATTTTTGCTTAGTTTAGAAAGACGTTCATTGTTTCTAATCTTGAGTGTAGCTTTGTTATTTTAATTCATATCTTTAGTATTATTCATTTGTTAATAAGGCTAATATACCTCAAAAAAAAATAAGGCTAATAACTGTTAGTCTTTCAAACAACGTAATAATCAAATATGATTCATGCTCTTAAAGTTGATTACATTACGAATATGAGTTTAATTCTTTGATCTATTTTGCATGTGTGTTTGCTTTTCCTTTTTTGTGTGATTCCTTTTAGTATCATTGTTAATTAAGTAATTATCATTCTTTTTGTTGTAAAAATAATATTTTATATCAAAAATATTTTTATTAGCTTCAACTCTATTTCTCGATAGGAATCTATTTTAGCTTCATGATAATTAAGTTATAGTAATAACTAAATTATTTTATTGGTGGGAGTTTCAAATTCTTATTTGTCTTTAATTTACAAAAATTACTATGTTAATTCATTGCCGTTACAAGATGCTGAAACTCATGAGTCTCATTTGAAACAATTTCTTACATTTTGTTGCATAGTTTTCAACGTATCTCATCACTATAGTTTTTAGTTATGAGTTTTAATACCCGTTAATCATTAACGAAAAAATTTCAATTATTGTTTTCTTATTCTCGGTTATAATATTATTTTTATTTTCTCATTTACTTTTTGATTATTGTGTTTTAATTCTTAATTTTATCTTATGGCTATATATACTAGAAATTATATGTGCAAATTTAAGAGGTAGAACAACTAAAGAGAAAAATACTCGCAACTTTTTAATTTCTGGTTTTATTTTTCCCTGGGTTACATTATCAAACAAAGTACTGTAAGTTTAGACACCTGACATTAGTAAGAGGGATCTGCTGAATCATGGGGAATCGTCGCGGTTAGTGAATAGACTATTAAGGACAATATCTCAGACACGCCTCAGATCAATTTCACTTTATTGTTATTTTTGCAGGTGTTTTCTCTGATATTTCCAATGGTTTTAATTTTTTTTTAAGTGTTTGGTGTTGGTGCAATTTTGAGGTAGGGAGAATATGATTGACATTGTTAATTTATTGTTAACTAATTTATATCTTTGCTCTACCCTCCTAATTTTGTTGTGGGTGTTGATAAATGAACACTTGCTTGATTCTAATTATCTTTTAGAAGATGATGAGCTTTGAATCATTGAATGCGAAGATTTTGGTGATATTTGTTTTCTTTTATTATGTCTATGGTTATTAAGTTTTTTTTTATATTATCCTTTTAGGGATACATGTAGTTATTCTAATTAGATTTAGTAATTTTTTCATCTTATTTGAAAATTGTTAAATACATTTATCTTTGTTAATATTTTGTCATTTTTTCAATGCAGGTCAAGATGTGTATAATCAAGTGAATGTGATTTGTATCGTATGGATCACATCACTAATATGTCCTACTTTGTTTGATATCTACTCCAAGATATATCAATGCAATTGAAATGTATAAATCAAACAATTAATTCATGATTGATTTATTGCTATATATAGAATAATTCGGTAGATATTTGTTTCACTCAATATGAGGTCCACATTTTTGTTTTTGTAATTAATTTTGGAGTAAATAAGATTGATTTGTTTATTGAAGATCTTGGTATTTGGTATTTATGCTTCTATTGTTAAGTTTGTGTAAACTTCATTATATTATATTAGATAAATGATAAAATTTTAATTTGAGGAATCGTGGGAATATACATAATCTAACATTCAGTTTTGGAGGTGGGGATGGACATAAGTTTAAGATCAAAATTCAAAATATAATTCCCTCTATCAAAGATTAATAATGCTTATGACTATTCATTTTTGGATATATGCAAATCATCTTTATAAAAAAAGTTCATATTATCTTATCAATTAAAAAATATATTTCCAAAATTTATAATCAAATCAATGCGAAGAAAAACAAAATTTAAACCCGTGCATCGCGCGGGTAAAATTACTAGTATTTTAATAAATTACAAACACCCAAACAAAAAATGCGAAAATATTAAAATTACACATCACTGAACCGCATGTTACGGATACTCTAGGTACTGCTTCTCCTTCTACATCAATCGATGTCAACACCATTTATTTTCAACAGCCACGATTTCGCATCAACTGTACAACAAGACCACGGTAGTATTCAAACTCCCTTAAATGGTATTGAGCATGGCAACGAAAAACAAAACTTGTGCATATTAAAAATGTCTTTGAAATTCATTGAAAATTGAAGGAAATGTGTAACATCCTAATTTTCTTTTGCCTTGTAAATTTAGAGTTTTATCAAATTAAGTAATTAATTCTTTTAATTAATAATTAAAGCTTTGGGTATTTTCATAAAGTACGTTATATTATTTGGGAAAGTACATTTTTATTCGTATATTTTAAAGTAAATTCATTTAAAGTAATTACCTCATTTTAAAAATATATTTTCTATACTTTGCTTTGATTTAGATATAACAATATTAAATCATTTTGTGAGTAATATCAAATTACTAACCTTATGATTTACCCCATATGTGTTGATATAGCAATTTATATTTAGTGTTGGTTTTTCCTTTAAGCAATAATAATAATAGCTTTTACCTTTCAAAATAAAAAAAAAAGATGAAAAACGTGTGTGTGTGCAATGTGTATATGAACCCTAGGTCTCTATCTCCCTCCTCAACGCCGCCCTCCCCTCCCTTCCATTCTTCTTCTTCATTTGGCCTTCTTGCCCTCTCTCATGGCTTTCTCGTTCGCCGGTCACCACCGTTCGACCTCCCTCCCTCTCAACCGCGACTTTGATCATGAACCAGCCGCTGTCCTCCTCTTCTCTCTCCATTAGCCACCGAATCGCCGCCCTCGGTCCCTTCTTCCTCGATCTCGCCTCCTCCTTGCCGCTGCCGTCGCGTGCATCATTAAAACTCTCTCAGCCTCCCCAAGTCGCGAATTCATGCCTCCCTTGCTGGCCTCGTCTCCCTCACACCATCTCTCTCCCGTGCGTTCTCTCCCTCATGCGACCCAGAACCGTGAGGAAACCGAAACCCACTTCCTCCATGAAAGAAGCTCGTGACCTCTATCTCTATGTCTCATTCGCCGCCCTAATGGAGTCACCGGCACCATCTCTTCTCCTCTCTGGTTTGCATCTGTTGAAGAGATGCCCGTTGCTGTCGCCGGTCTTGGAGGCTGCACCGCCATCCCCGTGGAGCCATGACTGCAGTGGTTGCTGCTATGTTGGGGCTGTTGCTGCGGTTTCGGGTCGGAACCGAACCCGGTTGGTTGCCCCGACGATCCAACATCAAAGTTAGGGTAAATCCCTATCACCTTTTTAATTGCTCTTCGTTATATGTTAATAATAATTTGATTTTACTAACGGTTTAGCATTAATAACAATGATTTAGTGTTAAATGATTTTTGGGAAAAAAAATAATATGCAGTTTAGTATTGATTTTCAGTTACATAGTTATTTATAATGATTTTAATTAGTTACTCTGACTTGGGATAATATTGGATTAACTGTTATGTCGAATAATGAATTTTAAAGAGTATTTTTGTGAAAGGTGTTGGGTTCCTAAGTAAGTGAGCTGTCGTTTAGTTTGGTTGAGTTGTCCCTGAACTAAATGATATCTCAGTTAATTAGGAATCTGATATATACGACATAGCGTTAATTCGAATCAAAACGTTGAGCATTAATTTCATATTGAAGGGGAGTGTATAATTGGGACTTTTGAGATCTGTTTAGACTTATTTTTGAACAAAGAACGCTCTCTTTCAATCCGAAATTAATGGTGCCAAGTCACGACATTTGATTTTGTGACTTGAAGCTAAAACTACTTAACTTTAATGTATTTTTGACTATTATGTTGGTATTGAAAGTTAATATATTTTCAAGAAAAAGCTTTATTTAAGGGACTATGGTTCTGATTTTATTTGACTTTGATTCATGAATTTTAATTAAAGGTTTTCGAAATTAACCTGTTTGATTTTCCAGTTAAAGCCCCTTTTCGTAAAACGCATTATATTGATGATATTTAATTCGTATGACATGGTTAGACGACGAAGGATTTTAGGAACCGCTGTGATGCGAACAACAAACTGCGTAGCGTTGTGAGCCGGAGCAGGGTAGCCCCGTCGTGCCTCGAAACAGGTTTTGGTAGAACCCTTGAGGTAAGGGGTGTTTTACCTTGCTTTAGAGAGTACTTTCTGGTTAGTTATAATATCTGCTAAGAATATATGGGTATGTTTGTGATTGAATTTTTAGGTAATTAATCGAAACTAAAAGTAAAGGATGAAAATAAACAAAAGAAAATAATTGAATAGTGTGAATTGAATAGGTGTTTTAAGTGAAAAATATAAATATGGATTATCGCAGGTATAGATTATGATGATATGTTGAATGGTACAAAGAGATTCTAATTGGTTCATAAGAGCTTGCTAGGATTTATGTTTATTTTGGTGTTATTAAATCCCTAGACTAGTAAAGGAATAAAATATTTTGATTTAGGTAAAGAGATAAAAAGTAAACTTTGTGAATGCATAGAAATGGGTATGTATTGATGCTAAATGTGCTTGATGCTAAATGTTCGCCTTGTGGGTGTATACTTAATGATGTGAGTTCTTGAATTCAACATGAAACTATGAATATGCTTGAAAGTCCTGGTTTTTATGTTTATGATTTGATTTGATATAGTAATGATTATGTAGTTGGTGATAACTTGAATGTAATTAAATTGAATTATAAAACGATTAAGGTTGCAGCTATGATTGATCCTTGGGATACATCGACCCATTAGGTGCCCTGTTAGGTGACAAGTTACCCATTAGGCACAAGTTACCCAATCCAGGTGAAAGTTACCTATTAGGTCCCTAAATGCCCCGTTAGGCGGGTGTATCCAATGGATCAATCATGCTGCACAATAATAATAGTTTTGAAAAGAGAAAATGTGAATGTGATGATAAAAGAGTTGAGATGTTGTTTTTAGTCCTAATGGGTGTCAACCGTGGCCTAATAGGTGGAAAGTTACCTGGATTGGGTGAAAGTCCTAGTGGGTGTGAAATGCCCTAACAGGTGTGCTAATCCCTAATGGTAAAGAAAAGATAAAATGATTTGAAAAATGAAGAGATGTGTGTATGTTGTCCTCTGACCGTGATGAGATTATTTGTTATTTGGGTATGTTAGCCTCTGATTGTGAGGTGACATACGGTGTATGATTTCGAAAAAGTGTATGATTTATGGTTATGAGTTGAAAACTGATAATATGAGTAATTGTGATTGAATATTGAAATTGTGTCTATGTGCTAAATGATATATTTACATGAGTTGGTAATTTATGAGAATGGAAATGGAAAAGAAATAGACTTAACGAATATATTGGAAAGGTAATATGAATGGAATAAACGAATGGATATTAATAAGACTGTTGGTTGTGTATGACGCATGTTGGGTTGCCTAAATGAAATTATATGTGCTACGTGCTAATTGTGTTTGACTTGGTAGGTCATTATGTCTAGTTAGAAACTACTTTCTATTTCATGTGTAAAGCTCACCCTTGCAACCATTTTTACAGGTTCAAAGTTTGAGCAGACACAGTTGTCGGCCGAGCAGGAGTGTAATTTAGAGTAGAGGAAATTATATTCTTTTTATTATAATTAATTTAATTGGGTATTGAAACAATTCGTTGTAAGCCCTGAGTTTTGTTTTACTTTGTCAGCAGGGCCTGAAAAATCAGATTAGTATATTTATAGATATTTTCTGAACTGTACTGGTTTGGCAGGTGAAAACTTTAAATTTTTGGGAAGTCCGATAAACAGAGGAAACTCTGTCCGTTTTTCCGGAAAAATATTCTTAAGTATTTTAATTTAAAAAGAAATTTTTAAGTACCATTTTTATTAAAATCCAAAATTTACTAAATAATTGTGAGGGTGTTACAAAATGTATATTTTGTGTCATATTTTTTCAAGCCCTTGAGGTAATTTTTTTGGTTGTGTGAGGTGTATATAGCAGTGACATTAACGTGCTAAGTTTGTAGGCTAGAAGATTTACCAACAGGTTGAAAAAAAATTATATCAAGTGAGTTTAGCAAAATTGGTATGAAAAAAGAGGGACTCATGTTTGGATTAGATGAAAATTATTATTTTTTATTTTTTAAAAAAATAATCATAATCTGTTATGTTTGTTTACCGTATAGATTATAATCATAGCTTATATTCTTGGAAAAATAATCAAAATTTATAAGCTCCCTCTTAGTAGCTGAAGATTATTTTTTGAAAGATTATTTTTTTAGACCCATGAAATTTTTCTATTCTACCCTTATCATTCCAACACATTAACTACCCACTTGTCACATCATACTCTTTCTTGTAATTTACTCACTAAAAATAATCTTTTTTACACTATCCAAACGAAACAGAGGAGTTTAAATTTATTTTTTTATCTAAAATATTCAAACATAAACAAATTATAATTTTAAAAAATAATCATAATCTCATTTTACCAGTTATGCCAAATACGCACCCGATGGAATAAAGACATGAACACTCATTTCTATTAGTTATTATTATTACTACTAGCGTCTCGACAGGCACTCCCGTGTCTGTTGATCAGCATTCCTATTGTTGTGTTTTTGTCGTAAAGAGTTGTTTGTCATAAAATCATATATTTATAAATTGGTGCATAAAATAAGATAAAATTGGTTCATATAATGGCAATCAACCCTCTTGAATTAAGAATAATCTTCTTAAAATCAAGCAACTGAAAACTTCACATTGCAGTTCGCAACCAAAATACAATGAAAGGTTTTGTAAAACTCTCAAAACTTTATATTGGCAACTGAAATGAACTCAACTAAATCATGCGTATGAAGGTTTTTTTCCCTCGAAATGATAATGTTTGCAACATATATAACAGCCAACTATAAGATATTCTTACTTTCCAAAAACCAAATGCAACATAAATGTTTGCTCGAGATCCAAATAAGAAATAAATCATCCAACTAATGCATCTCCTAAAATAAAAAATAGAAAATCGTTGGAATTTGCCACTGCCAAGAACTAATAATGGCTTATCCATGTTGGTTATGTTGTAAAACTCAAGAGTAAATCTATAAAGCTATCTCTTGAACTTTATCAATCTAGACAATAGGGAAAAAATCAACAGAGCTTAGTAGTTAACATTCAAAAATGACAGTGCAAGCCTGCAAATCTATTACTAATCTCCCTGCCATGAACATCAGACAACGTTCTTGCTTCAGACTCATTTTCGAAAAAAAAGTCCATGTACCTGTATCCCAAAATGGGTATTTATTCATTAGAAATTACCTGAGAATGACTCTTAGGCCAGATTTCTTCTATACATCGTTCCTGAAGAACATAGGGAAAAGCAGATAAAAACGTTCATTGTGAAGATATGCATATAGGAAAAAAAGCATTTTTAAAATATAGGCATTAAAAACTACATTTAAATAAGGAGCTCCAATCTTTTAATCATACCTTATCTTGCAGGTAGTTAGCAACTCATATTACTAATCACTTGCACAATTATAGATGTGCATCAGGCTATGCTAGTTTGTAAGTAAGAAATGAATAATATAGTTAAGTAGGTAAAAAATATCAGTAAAAAAAGAAGTCCATCAACAACAGAAAAAAAAATCATCTCACACAAAATAAGAATTTAAGGACTTATCAACCACAAACAACTTAGTTTTAGTGTCACAACTAAAAGCCAATTTTTTGGAGAAATTATTGAAACGAAGTACTTTGAAAACTTACAAATTTCAAATAACTATTTTGTTTCACTCCTATAGCCTTCTAGAAATTACTGGAATATGTTCAATTAGCATATGTTAGTTTAGTTGATAATGTCAAAGTAGGAAAGAAATCTACCTTTCATAATAGAATCCCAAGAAAAATTTAAGTTTGGATGTGTCTGAGTAGCCTAACCATGACCTTCCTATACACCTCCTAAGAAACCTCATTATAATCCGAAAAGGACACAATTCCCTAACAACTATACATAGAAAAGATAAAGATATACTATGAAGGGGTTTCCTGGAGAGACTTAGGAAAGCCATTCAAAGTTTGATATTCAGAAAATTAAAATCCATGTAGGTGCATATATCTAAAACATAAATGGCACGAAAGAAAGAAGAAATGTTGCCTAAAACAATATAAATGCTTAAAAGCAAGTTTCTGATTCAAACCAATATTGACCACTTTGATCTAAGCATCTAGTTAATGCTATTAAAAAAAAGAAATTAACACCATGTATACTGTGGACATTTTATTTTTATGGATTGTACTTTACTGCTGAATTGTACTTTACTGTTGAATTGTACTTTACAGGCAAGAAACTTCATAGTTTAATTCTAAAACATGTTTGTATAGGAGCAAACGTTATGGATCATGCTATGACCTGTTTGATTTGAGAAAAATCATGTTCCACTTTTTGATATGCAGATGAAGATAGCCATAGCATTAACGTCTCATATGATGATGTGAAAATAAGTTCAATCAAAAAAGATAAAATAAGATCCCCTCACTTATATAGTTACATCAGTAAACTTGGGTTTAAGCTCAAATAATACTTACTTCCATACCAAACTTCACAATTTCCAAGTCACGAAGAGGTTCAATCCAATTAAGTTTGAAGAGAAACAAAAATCAGTAAGGTACAACCAGTATGAAGAATTTGCTGGTTAAAAAAGAAGATTAAATTGGTTAGAAATGCCACCAAAAACTGCGATTGGCAATTAAGCATATTAATTCTAAAAAGTAAATCTTTGAAACTGATCATGTAGAAGTAGGATGATCCCAAAAATAAACTAAAATTTGGTTAATAACTGAAACATCATTGCAAAAGAAAGAAATTAAGAGAGTGGGAATAAATATCAACATCAAAGTAAAAAAGCAAATACTGATTTTTATCAAATTTGATTTATGAAGTTGAAAATCAGATCATTACTTCTTCGATTCCAACAAATATTGATTTCAATCTCAATTAACATAATTGAATATTGAAATGACAACATTCTCAAAAGTAACAAACTGATGGAAACAACAAATATTCCATGCTAAAATAATGCAAATTTCATGATAAAAATAGAACTTCCCTTCAATCATAAATCACCAATCTCGCAAATCATACCAAAATCAAAGCTAAAAATGAGGACTTCCCTTCAACCAAAAACCACCAATCTCAAAATTCATACCAAAATCAAGACAAATAACTAAAAATATTGAAATCTGATGACTACTGCTCTGGCCATGTAGTTGTCATTTGCTTATGAAGCCAAACTAATAACAAAAAAAATTAGTTAATGAATACAATAATACGGGTGTTATTTAAATCCTAAAATAATACGAAATTCATAGTCTGAAAACTACCATGTGATAGAGGTGATGATAACCAATAAGAATGATTGACTATATCGTCCACTTGCCAATTAATTATCTTCCTTCTTTTCTCAAAAAAGTGTGTTTCAAAACCTACAAATAAGTGAATAACAAAGAAAACGATGTGAGGGTAAACAACATTTAAGGAATATACATACTTTTATTGCATTTTATCATGTATACATTTTATAAAAAAAAAAAGAGATAAATTTACCTTGGATAAATGTAAATCCCTGTACAAAATTGCATAAAAAATGGTGGAAAAGTAAAGGTTAGGATTCAAAACCAACTTCATCGTCATTGAGAATTGACAAATAATAGTCACGTTCTTACGAAATTTAACTACGAAATTGAACACACCCATGTGACCATAAATTTAATGAAATCAAAAATGCAATAATGAAAAACAAAACCAAAATACAATGTTAAATAAAATGAGAAATCACTTGATAGTTAAGGAGGGAAGAGAAGAAGATCGAGAAGAGTGGTATAGATAGATCTGAAGCGAACACATAATCACCATGCAGTCATCATCCAAGTCGCACCGTCGGTGGATGAAGTTTGGGAATGATAGTGTTTTTGATTAAGATTGAGTTTGATATTTTGGAGTTCAGAGAAGAGAAAAGGGAATCAAGAAGATAAGAGAGATGGAGAGTCTTGAAAAAAAAAGGAATCACGATTGGAAAGAGCGGATGAGAGTTTTGGGGAAAAGGGAAAATAAAAAATTAGTGAAATAAGAAAATTGCTTGAAACTTCTTGGAACTGCCATGAGACTATGAGAGATAACTTTTAGAAACTGCCAGTAGTAGTTACAAAAAAGTTAGTTTCCAGTTTTACCCTTTGGTTTGTAAATAAAATATGATAGAATAAGTTGTAATTTTTTCAATTAGGAAGGGTATAATAGGAAAAGCAAAATTATGTACAAAAGTTAGTTATAAAATAGATGAAAAACCATGTTTTTTTATATAACAGTATAGATAGTATAGATTATCTATACTATATAAATTCCCATGGGTATCACACATGGGTATACCACAAGCGGGAAAACAAAATCAGCAAGGTAGTAGTGGGCCCCACGCTAGTACTTAACAAGTACTTGAAGATTGTTGATGGTTTAGCAGGACAATTGAAATTGGAAGTGGGAAGAGTGGTCTATACTATATAAAGGGGCATGGGTCCCATAGTGGTATTTTTTGAATAAAAAAATCATGTGAATACTACTGCCTTGACTTTGTTCTTGTAGAAGCTAATGATATTATTAAAAAGTATAGAGGAGAGTCACGTGACTCTGTACAGAGGAAAGGAAAAGCTTCTTTTAGAAGCCTGAAAACATGTGCTGAAGAACTTAAACAAAATACAATCAAAATTTTTTAAAAAAAATGAGAACCCATGAAATTTAAACAGCCCGCCCAAGCTGTTTTCAAATGAAAAGACTCTACAAATTTCAACAAAAAATTATGAGGCCAAAAATAATGTATGACATGAAGTATAATAAAATTTTCTTAAATCATAATATCAATATAAAATTATAATTTGTTCATTACTAATGTATAATCTTTTTTTTTGGGCAATTGTGAGGCCAAAAATAATGTATGACATGAAGTAAGAGATGGATGATTAATTTATAATTTTGAGCGAAATGCATGACAGGTTTGAGATGAATATGAGACTTTTTGGAAGATGTTTTTTTTCTTCAATTTTCTAATAAGTTTGACTTTATAATAAGTTAAAATAAAAAAATGTGCTTCTTAATTTTGAAATATTCTCTTTTTTCTTTTAAATATTCTCTTTTTTCTTCTTAATTGTGTGGATAATTACAAAAGAGTATTATAATCTAAACAACCAAATGATTTTTTCCTTAACAAATTGATGGATAATCATGAGACCATTTTTTTTGCTCAACAAATTAATGGATCATTAATAAATGTTCAAAACAATAAAAGTCTAAAATAAATGTTTTTTAAGAAGAAAATAAATATTTAAAACTATCAAAATCAATCATCAATTATATATATATATATATATATATATATTTGTCAATTATCAATTATAATTCATCAATTATCAATCTAAAAAATCAATTATATATATTATAAAAAAAAGAATACCTGCAATATATGTCAAAGGTTGATGGGTTGCTATAGCAAATTTTTCTTTTCAATTTTTTCTCTTTTTTTTCTAAATGTATGGATAATTACAAAGGAGATTGAGTGTGACACCCTCGTTTTATATCTTGAAAACAATAAATATTTCCAAATATAGAATACTTGCTATCAAAAGTTGGGACTGGAAATTTTTTTCCTTTTTAATTGGTACTTGCTCAATTAAAAACACTTTTAATCTGGACAAATAATTTGAATTCGGCTTAATAATACCTTAATTACGAAAAGACTCTCGAGACAATATTTTTCTAACATACTGAAACAGTTTCGTGGTCCTTATTAAAATATATTATTTGTCTCTTGAGTTTGATCGAGTATATAAAATATAAACTTATGGCCGAATCCTTTTGAATCAAAAATCAGAGTATGCTGAAGTAAAAGTAATACTTGTGGGGCACTGCTGAGGTAAATAAAAACATCATATACACAGATATATATATATATATATATATATATCACGATAAAACCCCACCAGTATCATAAGTAGCAAGTAGCAAAAGTCAAGATAGCAAGTTTTGATGAAACATATACAAACCAGCTGCATAAAATAAACCTCACTCTAAGACCTCTCAAAATATATACAATATATCACAATATCCAAAAATAGAAGTCCCAGATCAGGTCATCCATGTCCTCAACAGCTCTATCCCTAGGATCTAGGATCCAAAACATCTATGCTATGCAGGCTCCTATGAACCAGCAGGTCCACCTCTAACAGAAACAGTCGGCTAAACATGCACCTCCTCCTCGTCCTCATCCTCAACATGGTCCTCCTCGACCTCGCCTGACTGTGCAGAGACCCCACCACTGGGTCTGGGATCTGCAAAAGCAGTCCTCTCAAAATCAGTCGAACCAGGAGAAGGAGTGTCCTCAGTGACAACTCTGTGGGAGGAAGGATGAGAACGAGTGGCAGCTCTAAAACGAAAACTATGGAATCGATGCACAGGTCGAGCCGGGGGTGGTCCTCTATATGTATAAAAGGTTGGAACATGCATAGTATAGACTAAAGAGATCCTAAATCGACGAGGTCGCACCCGAACCAGAGGGTTAGGGTGGTAGAGAGTGATCTCCACCTCCCCCTCAAAAGTGGCACGGTGCTCCTCGTACGTCCATATACCACTAGGGATAGGGCGTATCTCGATGCAGGCTAGGTATCTGGCCATCACCTAAACAGGGCATAGGGAGTAAGTATACACATATACATAATTGATAAAGACTAAAATTACAAACACAAATATGTCATGGACAGACAATAATGCAAGTACATATGAGCATACCAATTTTCAACATTATATCTCTTATAATGCAAGTGGCACGATGCATGATTTTCTATTCACAACTGAGGCCTCTAAAAGTCCATCTTGGACGTCCATCCAATACACCATTGTGTTCCCGGAACACTGACATTTGTTCCCATAACGTAATGCCAAACCATACTTGGATAATAAGCATCACTCCCAGAGTGTGCATCACGTTCCCAGAACGCATACGTTCCCAGAACGCATAAAAAAAACCAGGTCCCGGACACTGGCCACATTCCCAGAATGTGTCATCAAGTAGGTTACAATTTGGTACTCCCGGAGTACCCTCCTCATATTCCCAGAATATGATAAACGTTCCTGCCAACCAATCTTCCATTCTCTATGCATGAATGCACAATTATCAAGGTTGGTTTTATCTTTACTTTAATTACTGTGATTTAGAAATATTTCAATTTCTCTTTTGAATGCGTAATTTGAGGTATAACCTTTGGCACAAAAATTCATCTTTGAATTAACTCAAAAACATGCCATTAAGCTTAGATTGGGAAAAAATTAGCCAATGGTATTCAATTTCACTTTAAAAGACTTAACTTTTATTTTTCAGTTTCAGGTACTAACCGGTTACAGTCTCAGGCTAACCGGTCAGAATTACAGACCTGAACTGGTTTAACATTGAAATTCAGAAAACCCTTTTTCTTGAATTCTTTACCCAATCCAAAACAAGTTCCAACATTGTTTTATACATCAAATCCACTGTTTTCATCATTCAAAAGTCTAAATCACATTCCCATTTTCAAAAGAGCACAATTTTCTCTTGAAATTATCTCATTACACTAAGGTATTAACTCTCAATTTCAATCTGAACCATAATAGTATAATCAGCTTATTTTCAGATTGAGTTCAAGTGAAATTAAGGTCTAGATTTGAGTAAAAATGGTTAGAACACAAGATCAATTTCAGAAATCCATTTTCTTTGAAATTACACAGTATCTAACCGGTTACAAATATCGACTAACGGGTTAGATTATGCAGTCTGCACACTGAAACATGAGATTTTACAAACCATTCTTTTCATTACTCAAATCTAACCAATTTCAACACTCAAAAGAGTTCATATACCTTAAAACAAACATGTTTAACCACAGAAACACATTTAATTTGCATGCATTAAGTTTAATGTACCAAATTGCATAAAAACCCATATAAACACAATTCAATACCACAAAACTTATAATAAACATTTAGATTATGATTCAAGCTTCAAAATCACTTGCATGCATCAACACAAAGTTGTTGAAAACAGAACTGAGCTAGAATTTGGCCTCCAAGCCTTTTTGCCTTAAACAAATAATGGCCTTTTGAGTCTATGTTGACTCAAATCCTAAATCACTTGATTTTAGTCTAAATCTAGTATAAGGTAGACTTCTCCCATACCTCTAAGTAGTTTTTGATGAGTATAACCTCTGAAATTAGCAAGAAATCCCTTGAATCTCAATTCTCTGTTCTCAGCCATCAACAGTTGAGCAGGGTCCAGAAACCAAAATTTTTCATGCATGTACAGACCACAAAAATTGGGGAAATTGGTTAGGGTTTGCTCTAAGAAACATGCACCAAGATATTGAACGATTTTGAGGTCAAAGGAGTTCATACACTTACCCAAATTGAAGCTCCAACTAAGCTCCAAGAATCAGTTTTTTGCAGAAACAGTTTTGAACTCCTCCACTTCAAAGGCTTCGTTCTCTTAGCTTCCTAACCCTCAACTCACAGTGTTTATGTCTTTGTAAAGCTCTTGATGTAAGCTTTACAACTGTGTATCACTCGATTGCTAACACTCAAAAACGAGAGAGAATTGAAAGAGACGATTTTAAAACCCTAGAACAGAGCTTCACACCAAACCAGAGCAAAAACAGCCCAATTTGATCGAAATTAAGGGCTTTTATAGAGGAATTCGCATTCCATGCACACTAACGCGTGTTTCCCATTATCACTGGACTGATTTCGTGGCGATTCCTTGATTAATTTCAGTGATTACTCATCAAAATCCACTAACCCAGTTTCTGGGTTCATCGTCTAACCGGTTACAGGGCATTACTAACCGGTTAGGTCAGTACAAAATTTAAAAATTAATACTTTTTTAAATCTTTCCCTCCAAGAACTTTTTCAATATTACATTTAGGTCCTAAACCAAGGACTAAAATGCAATATCTATATTTTTGCATTTATTTGCCATATAAAAATATTTCCACTTATTTTTATATTTCAGGCTAATTAAATACAAAATATAAACTTGGAAAATTTATATAAATTAATAATAAAACTTTATTATTAATTTCCTTATTATCCGGAGACGAAAATTAGGGGCGTTACACTACTCCCCCACTTAAAAGGAATTTCGCCCCCGAAATTCTAGCTTACATAAACAACTCAGGATGCTGTTGACGCATCTTCTCCTCTAATTTCCATGTAACTTCGGACACGTTAGCATTTTCCCATATAACCTTAACTAAAGGTATCTCCTTTCCCCTAAGCTGCTTAACTTCAAGATCTTCTATCCGGACGGGTCTGGCTTCAAAGGTAAGGTTCTCCTTCAAAGCTAGATCATCAGGTTGGATTTTCAAAATAACCGATGGGTCATGCACATATTTCTTCAATTGAGAAACATGAAAGACATTGTGCAAATTGGATAGAGAGGGTGGTAAAGCTAGCTGATAAGCAACGGGACCAACTCTTTTAAGGACTTGGTATGGACCTATACACTTAGGTGATAGCTTTCGGGTTCTCAAGGCTCTACTAATCCCTTTTATCGGAACTATCCGAAGAAACACATGGTCGCCCTCCGAAAACTCTATTGGTTTCCTTCTCTTGTCAGCATAACTCTTCTGCCGACTTTGAGCCGCTTTCATCTTTTCCTGAACCATTCTGATTTTCTCAGTTGTCTGTTGCACCATTTTCGGTCCAACCACTAAGTTCTCCCCCACTTGAAACCAACATAGCGGGGTTTGACATTTCCTTTCATACAAAGCCTCAAACGGTGCCATCTCAATGCTCGCATGATAGCTGTTGTTGTATGTGAATTCTTCAAGAGGTAACACTTGATCCCAACTTCCTTGTTCTTCAAGTGCACAAGCCCTCAACACATCTTCCAAAGACTGAATAGTTCTCTCCGTCTGACCATCCGTCTGTGGATGATACGCAGAACTCAATTTTAATCTTGTTCCCATAGCATCATGCAGACTCTTCCAGAACTGCGAAGAAAATCTGGGATCTCGATCCGACACAATACTCGAAGGCACTCCGTGAAGACGAACTATCTCCTTAATATAGATCTGGGTAAGCTTATTCAAAGAGTAGCGCATATTTATCGGGATAATATGCGCCGACTTAGTCAACCTATCCACAATCATCCAGATTGCATCATGATTTGCTACTGTCCTTGGCAAACCAGATACAAAATCCATCGAGATACTATCCCACTTCCATTGAGGGATACTTAAAGGTTGCAATTGTCCTCCTGGTTTCTGGTGTTCTACCTTAGCTTTTTGACAAATTAAGCATGAAGCCACATACTCCGCAACATCCCTTTTCAAACCAGACCACCAAAACATTTCCTTCAGATCCTGATACATTTTGGTTGATCCAGGATGCATACTCATCCGACTCTTATGTGCTTCATCAAGAATTAGTCTTCTAATCTCCTGATTTCTTGGTATGCAAGTCCTTGTTCTGAAACGAAGGATTCCATCCAATCCAATCTTGAAATCAAGTTCCTTCCCTTCTAAACCCAATCTCCTCTTTTCGATCAACTCCTCATCTACTTGTTGCAACTCCCGAATTCTTTCCAAGAACTTATTTGTGATCTGCAACATTCCCAACCTGATGCTTGATGGTTCCACTTGCGTCAACAAGCTCAAGTCTCTGAATTCCTCAATCAACGTTGCTTCCCTCACCATCATCGCACTTATGTGGATTGCTTTCCGACTCAAAGCATCTGCAACCACATTTGCTTTACCTGGATGGTAATGGAATTTAAAGTCATAATCTTTTAAAAACTCCATCCATCTTCTTTGCCTCATGTTCAACTCTTTTTGGTCAAATAGGTATTTCAAACTCTTATGGTCACTAAATACTTGGAAAGTAGTGCCATAGAGATGATGTCTCCATACCTTTAAGGCAAACACGATCGCAGCCAATTCCAAATCGTGTGTCGGGTAATTCACCTCATGATTCTTCAACAGTCGTGATGCATAAGCCACTACTTTTCCTTCGTGCATCAATGCACACCCCAGTCCTTGCTTAGATGCATCACAGTACACTTCAAAACTCTTATGAGGATCAGGTAAAATTAACACAGGAGACGATGTTAACCTTTCCTTCAACTCTCGAAAACTACTTTCACACCTATCGTCCCACACGAACGGTTGGTCTTTCCGAGTCAACTTGGTCAAAGGCAACGCAATCTTGGAAAATCCTTCTATAAACCGACGGTAGTATCCAGCCAGCCCCAAGAAACTTCTCACCTCAGTCACAGTCTTGGGCTGTTCCCAGCTTAACACTGAACTTACTTTTGCTGGATCCACTGCAATTCCTTCCTTAGAGATTACATGCCCTAGAAACTTCACTTCATTCAACCAAAACTCACATTTCGAAAGCTTGGTGTATAACTGCTTCTCCTTCAGGACTTTTAACACTATCCTGGGATGTTCTTCATGCTCCTCCGGACTCTTAGAATAGACCAGAATATCGTCTATAAACACCACTACGAATAAATCCAAATATGGTCTAAAGATCCGGTTCATATAGTCCATGAAAATGGCCGGTGCATTAGTCAATCCGAACGACATTACAACATACTCATAATGACCGTATCGAGATCGAAATGCAGTCTTGGGTATATCTTCCTCCTTTATCCTGATCTGATGATAGCCCGATCTCAAATCAATCTTGGAAAATACTGCAGCTCCCCTAACTTGATCCATAAGGTCATCAATCCTTGGCAAAGGGTACTTATTCTTAATGGTGACCTTATTCAACTGTCTATAGTCCACACACATCCTCATACTCCCATCTTACTTCTTTACGAACAGTAATGGAGCTCCCCAAGGCGAAACACTTGGCCTGATCATCTGCTTTTGCAGCAATTCCTCTATCTGTCTTTTCATTTCTGCCATTTCCGGTGGTGTCATTCTATACGGAGCAATAGAGATGGGACCAGCTCCCGGAACCAAATCAATCCCAAACTCTATTTCTCGCTTCGGAGGTAATCCTTATATCTCTTCAGGAAATACTTCTGGAAATTCCCTCACCACAGGAATCTCTTCTATCGGCATCGACTCTTCTTCTCCGGTAGCAGAGAATAAACACATATAACCTTCAGGTTCAAGGGTTCTATATTGGATTGTCTTTCTCTCACAATTGATTATCACTTGGTTCTTCATCAGCCAATCCATACCCAAGATCACATCTAATTGTAACTTAGGGAGACAAACCAAATCTACTTTAGAGACACGACCCAACATTTCAACATTACACCCTAAGCAAACCTTAGAGGTAAAGATAGGTATCCCAGTAGGGGTATCTATACTAAGATAGCAAGGCGAATCGAAAACAACAAGATTCAACCTATTCACACATTCAGGAGAAACAAAAGAATGTGTAGCTCCAGAATCAAACATCATCTTGCAAGGTTGAGCATTAAGCAAAAAGTTACCTTGCACGAGATTCGGGGTTTGGGTTGCTTCATTACCACTCAGGGTAAACACTCTTCCTTGTACCACAGACTTGCCAGCAGATCCTTTTGCATCACCTTTTGCGGCCTCTCTGCAATCACGAGCAAAATGACCTTGCTTTCCACATTTGAAACATCCTCCTATGGACCAGCAGAATTGGCCATAATGGTAACGCCTACACTTCTCACAAAAAGGAGCATTATCGCGAGGCTTGCTCTTGTTATCCATCACAGCTTTGCTCTTGCCCTTATTCTTCTAAGAATATGGACCATTATTCCGATCATCGAATCTCTTCTTCCTCAGTGGTCCATAGTTCTTTCCATTCCCCTTTTCTTGGCTTCCTACCAGCTCAGCCTTCTTGTCATCCTCATACATTCTGCACATATCCACAAGTGCAGGAAAACTCTGAATCTTCTAGTAACTGAAAATAGATTTCAGCTCCGGTCTCAGCCCACCTTCGAACTTAACACACTTACTCCTTTCATCAGGGTTATTCAAGTAGTAGGGAGAATATTTTATCAGCTCCTCAAATCTGGCAGCATATTCTCCTAAACTCATATCCCCCCGCTTCAATTGCATGAATTCTACCTCCTTCTTTCTCCTTAAATCCTCTGGAAAGTATTTATTAAGGAATTTCTCCATAAACACTCCCCAGTTGATTGCTCTCCTTTCAAAATTCAGCAATTGAATAGTGTGGTCCCACCAGTTCTCAGCTTCCCCATGGAGCATGTAAACTGCATAGGTTACCTTCTGCTCATCAGAACAATCCAAAGTTCTGAAAATCTTGTTGATCTCGTACAACCACTTGTTTGCCTCATCAGGTTTGTATCCTCCTTCAAACCTTGGTGGATTGCACTTTCTGAACTTCGACAGAGTCTTAGCTTCATGATTCACCACATTGCCAACATGTGGGTTACCAGCTCGCCCTTGAGGTGGCTGCTGTTGTTGCTGCTGCTACATGCTCTCCAGCACAGTCGTAATTCGTTCTAACATTTCGTTCGTATAATTTCTATTTCTGGTTGCCATAGAAAGACCTGCACTATGGGCTTTGGGTCACTAAAACGTCTTTAAAACATAAACACTACTAGCTTACTCAACCATCTTACTCAAATATATATTCAAATAATATTGAATACCATACTTAGCTGCATCATCGGGGAAATGAGGGACAGGACCAATGCTCTGATACCACCGAACGTGTGATACCCTCGTTTTATATCTTGAAAACAATAAATATTTCCAAATATAGAATACTTGCTATCAAAAGTTGGGACTGGAAAATTTTTTCCTTTTTAATTGGTACTTGCTCAATTAAAAACACTTTTAATCTGGACGAATAATTTGAATTCGGCTTAATAATACCTTAATTACGAAAAGGCTCTCGAGACAATATTTTTCTAACATACTGAAACAGTTTCGTGGTCCTTATTAAAATATATTATTTGTCTCTTGAGTTTGATCGAGTATATAAAATATAAACTTAAGGTCGAATCCTTTTGAATCAAAAATCAGAGTATGCGGAAGTAAAAGTAATACTTGTGGGGCACTGCTGAGGTAAATAAAAACATCATATACATATATATATATATATATATATATATATATATATATATATATATCATGATAAAACCCCACCAGTATCATAAGTAGTAAGTAGCAAAAGTCGAGATAGCAAGTTTTGATGAAACATATACAAACCAGCTGCATAAAATAAACCTCACTCTAAGACCTCTCAAAATATATACAATATATCACAATATCCAAAAATAGAAGTCCCGGAGTAGGTCATCCATGTCCTCAGTAGCTCCTCTTATCCTCCACAGCTCTATCCCTAGGATCTAGGATCCAAAACATCTATGCTATGCAGGCTCCTATGAACCAGCAGGTCCACCTCTAACAGAAACAGTCGGCTCGACATGCACCTCCTCATCGTCCTCATCCTCCACAGGGTCCTCCTCGACCTCGCCTGACTGTGCAGAGACCCCACCACTGGGTCTGGGATCTACAGAAGCAGTCCTCTCAAAATCAGTCGGACCAGGAGAAGGAGTCTCCTCAGTGACAACTCTGTGGGAGGAAGGATGAGAACGAGTGGCAGCTCTAAAACGAAAACTATGGAATTGACGCACAGGTCGAGCCGGGGGTGGTCCTCTATATGTATAAAAGGGTGGAACATGCATAGTATAGACTAAAGGGATCCTAAATCGACGAGGTCGCACCCGAACCAGAGGGTTAGGGTGGTAGAGAGTGATCTCCACCTCCCCCTCAAAAGTGGCACGGTGACCCTCGTACGTCCATATACCACTAGGGATAGGGCGTATCTCGATGCAGGCTAGGTATCTGGCCATCACCTAAACAGGGCATAGGGAGTAAGTATACACATATACATAATTGATAAAGACTAAAATTACAAACACAAATATGTCATGGACAGACAATAATGCAAGTACATATGAGCATACCAATTTTCAACATTATATCTCTTATAATGCAAGTGGCATGATGTGTAACATCCCAAATTTTAACCCCAAGTATAATTAGAATAACAGCGAGATTTAAATAATAGTAATAATAATAATAAGGTTAAAGGAGTGTTAAAAATGGATCTTTTAACGTTATAAACGTAAAATAATTGAAAATTAAGAATAAAGTAATTAAATGATTTAATATGATGTTTTCAAGATTTGATTGTCGTATTAAAATTTTGATTTTATCATTTTAATTGAAATATGTTTTTTAGTCAAAATCAGTATAAATTTGTTACCATACGTTTATCAAAAATAAAAAAGTATTTTTATTTAGTTTAATTAATAGTTTGACAGGGAGCTCAAGTGGCAAGCCTTAGAGGCATTTTTATAAATAGTTTCTTCAGAAAAATATGTTTAACTTAATATTTTGAGCGTCCTTGTAAATTTTCATAGTGTTCGGAGGCTGTTTTATGTTTAGCTTCTGGATTGGTTTAATATATTATCGGTTAAAGTTATATATAATAATCTTCTACTTCAAAATTGTAAATATTATATATTATCAAGTTTAATATCAAGATTTAGAAAATATTTTTTTTTTTGAATTTCGATAATTTTTCTTATGCAATAGCTATCCGAAAAGGTCAGTAACTTTATTATTTTTCAATCAATTTTGAGTAATTCAAAATATAATATTGTTTTACCTAAATGTATTTTATTTTTAGTATTGTCATGGACCCCATAAACCGGACTGGAAAGTCGGATTCAATATCAGGATTGAGGCCTAAGAGGCCCGTTAAGCCCAATTCCGGATTCAGGATAGAGGCTGAAAAGTCCACCAGACCGAATCCTCATAAGAGCCGCCGGATTGATGCCGAATTGGCCCAACAAACCGGATTCGGTATTAGGGCCAAGAATGGCCCAATAAGCCGAATCCGGATACCGGAATGGATTGGTTCGCGCCACATGAACCGGAATGAGGCATGAGAAGGTATCCTTAACGAATCTTGAAGGCTTCATACGGATACCGAATACCAACAGGATTAGGACATAGGATTCTTTACCGTTATAGCATCACGAGTTCGGACACGTGCATTAAAGGATCTGAAGGAATCTCATTATCTTCAACATAGGATCCTGTTCGCTATTAATTCCCGCCATAATATCAGAGCCGTTTAGAGAATCTTACCCGCCACATAAAGGTGGCTGCCGATCCGGTATCTGCTGGTATGAGCCTATATTACATGGTAAGCTGTCAGGTATGGTCTAACTTAACTCACACAAGCACACACACCACCCCCCAAAGCTGAAAACGACAAGAGAGTGTGTATCTTGGTATTCAAGGTGCTCATTTCGCGTCTGACATCAAGAGTGGGATTGCTGGACTCTTAGACCGAATTGTCTAAGTACTGTGATCCTACGATAGAACAAGTATCATCCAACTTTTAACTATAATCCAAAATACATACACACATTGACCTACAAATGAGAACAAAATATAAAATATAAATTAATTTCCTAAAACTACCCAGTACCCGTCGCCCAACCCAACAGTATCAAAGAAGTGAAAATATATATAGAGAGAAAGAAAGTGACGAGAGAGAGAATCAGAATGAGAAGGAAAAAAAAGTAGAGAGAGCGCAGAGAAGAAGGGGGCGACACGAGCAAACCCCATTTTGGGTTTTTCTCAATTTTTCCGGTTCAATAACTCAAGATCCAACCGTCCAATCTCAAATCCTTCTTAGGTATATAATCTCCTCAACTCCCTCTATCCATCCATGTAATTTATTCGTCGATCCGTCAATATTTTTATTATCCTTATATTCTCAAATAAAGAGATGTTTTGGAGAAAAGTTATATATCTTTATTATATAATGATATATAAATATATATATATATATATATTTACACTTTTAATGTTTTAATTATTTTTAACGTGTGTCCCTGGTTAGATCCATCACGTTATTGTTGTCCCTGACCCTCGAATAAAGCTCGGACGTGAACGTGATATTGTTCCTTTTGTCAGGACTCCCAGGTAAGATGGTAGTATTACCTTAGCTTAGGAAATAGGTTCTTTTATGTTATAGTGAAGACTAGGGATAGTGGGATAGGTAGAATATAAAACCTTAGGGTAGATAATATTTATCATAACATAATTAGTTAGCAAGAAGAGAAAGGATATATAGATAATGTAATAGAATGAGGATAACTGAAAACGGATAAAACCCCATAAAATAGGATAAAAGAATAAGGGAGGAAACTTAGAATAGAAAATGAAACTAAATAAGAAATTAGGATGTGCAAGATGCTTATTGATTATTGTTGTTGTTAGAAATATAAATGTAGTATGTTTAGGAATTGTTGTGAATTAGTTATAACTAAAGATGATGGATGACATTAGAAAGAATATAGAGATATGCATGCTAAACTAAATGATAATTGTAATTGAGAATGAAAATAAAGAGAATGAAACCATTAACAGGTTTGTGATGTGTAATTAGTGATGCCAATGGAGTATTTTCGATAAAAGGAAGGAAAACCATTTTTTTATATGTTAATGAATATATGTGATTGTTGATGATGTTTGCGATTAGTTGAAAGACCTTAGGCGTAAATTAAACAATTTAAGCGGAATCGAGGGAAATAGAATTTATAGAAATTAATATAATATGTTAAGCAAGAATGAGAGCATATTTGATAAGTAAGAAGATGTAAGGATCGATATATGGAAATGATTATGAGTTGTATGATTTGCTTGTTAAGCCCTTAAGTGAGACTATGAAAATGATAACCAGTTACTAGTGACAAAAAAGAGAGAAGAGTACAATTAATAGAACCTAAAGAAGAGAAAAGTAAAGTAAACGTTCTATGTATCCCTACGAGGAAGATGAACAAAAGAAAAAAGAAACGTACTATGTATCCCCGGAGGGGGAAGATGTACAAAAAGGCAAAGAAAGCGTTCTATGTATCCCTACGGGGAAGATGAATGAGAGATAAAAGTAAACGTTCTATGTATCCCTACGGGGAAGATGAACGAGAAATAAAAGTAAAGCGTTCTATGTATCCCTATGGGGAAGATGAACGAGAGATAAAAGTAAACGTTTTATGTATCCCTACGGGGAAGATGAACGAGAAATAAAAGTAAACGTTCTATGTATCCCTACGGGGAAGATGAACGAGAGATAAAAGTAAACGTTCTATGTATCCCTACGGGGAAGATGAACGAGAAATAAAAGTAAACATTCTATGTATCCCTACGGGGAAGATGAACGAGAGATAAAAGTAGACGTACTATGTATCCTTACGGGGAAGATGTACAAAAGAGAAAAGAAAGAGAAAGAGCTAAGAAAGAAGTAAAGAAGAAAAGTAAAATAGTTAAGAAAATAAGTAAATGAGAACGATAGTAAGAAAATGTTTAGAATTGTTATATTATTAATGTAGATGTTAGGCTTAGTTTATCGCTATGCTTTTTAGAAACTACTTTTCTAAGTTCTGTGTAATGCTGCCCTTCTTGCTATATTTTTACAGGTACATAAGTGGAGCTTACACCAGTTGCAGGCCGAGCAGGGTACACTCCACCACGTGGAGTGTTGAGTCGTCATGAGAGGATTATATATTATGTTATGAACGTTATTTTGGGAAATTAAAATGTGTAGCAGTTATATGCCCTAAAACTTGTATTAATCGGGCGTTAGGATTTAATCTAGCTGTAATATCATTGTGTTTTATGTTTTTAAATTATTCTGGTCTGGACAGGTTAAGCAGGAATTTTTGGAAAGTCCGGTAAACAGAGGAAACTCTGCCGGATTTTCGTCGAAATTTTCAAGTACCAATTTTATTAAATCTTAATTTAACTAAATAAAAGTGAGGGTGTTACATTATGGTATCAGAGTAGTTTTTCCTCGGCCTTGGAGTTTGGACTCACAACTCCTGTGGTTTACTCACCAAGCGAGTAACCGATATGTATAGTCAAGTGTCTAAGTTAGGCGAATAGGATACATATATAACTAACTACTTATATATGTGTTCACACTCTATCTTCTCCAGGATTAGGTTGTGACAGCGATAGGCTATAGGCCGTTAGTTTAAACTCAACTGGATCTCTCGATGGTGTTGTCGTTTAATAGAGTGTAAGGGTAGGATTGGTCATCCTTACTCTTGCAACCATTAAGTGATGATACCATCAACAAATTCGACGATGATGTTGCTTTTGATAAATGTGAGATTGAGACTGACCATCTCGATCTTCGCACTTGTCGATGGTCAATGTCATTGAAAGCTTCGAAGTAGCACAAAAACTAACCCGACATAAGATTTCCTGTTTAGAAGAAAGGAAGTCGACCTGAACAGTACCTTTTCCGAATCCTTCATGCGAAGTTCTTGAGGGAATCAAGCTCACCCTAGAAACCATCTCCAGCTTCCCTGAAAAGCTAAACCAGACTTTGGCAGTCTGAGACCTATTGGGAGTCTTACCAACAAGATTCCTGAACGGTCGCTTGCGAGAAAAGCAAATCTTAACAACCTTACCAAGTATCCACACCGAGATCAACCAAGTTTGGACAATTAAATCATGGTCTTCGGTGAAAATAAGAACCCGACAATGGTGCGTTGTTGATAGACATGAGGTTGGGATTGATCACCTCAATCTTTGCAACTATTAACAGATGATATCATTGCAATCCTCTTAATGAAATTGAAACAATCGAAATAGGAACTCTCCAAGAGAATAGATCATTTGGAAGCAAAGGTGTAGTGGACCTGTAATAAACCGAGCGAATAACCGATCGTATCCTCGTTACTCTAGTTGATATGACGCAGAAACAGGGCTTTCGGTCGGAGACATACACCGAGCAAACTGGGTACCTACTGAGAAGTTGGCTATAGATAAGATTAGCTCCGAGCACAGGATTTTATTCCTTATCCTTATCGTTTACAGTCTTATCAAGCTATAACTACTCTTAGATTCCCACGACTCTTGGTTAGATATAATAGCATTGGATATAATTTATCATATACAGGGTTTACGGTTATGATCTTATCGTATCCTATACAAATCCTAGTTGAATTCTTCCTCCTCAGAAGCCTTATCAAGACGGCTCACAGCATACAGGTAATCCCCTATAAGTACCACCATGCTATAGGGGCTAAGGTACGTCTTCTCATCCCTAAGTTGACACCAACACACACGTTGTTGATTGGGGAGAACCTGATTATCCCAACTGGATATTCAGAAATCCTATAAAGTCCTACATTACACCACAAGAAAACCTGCTCATTGCAACGACTGTCGTTGCGTTTAAATTTCTTTTGCAACGATTTTTTTTGTCGTTGCGAATGGTCGTTGATTTTGTCGTTGCGTTAAAATTTCTTTTGCAACGATTTTTTTTGTCGTTGCGAATGGTCGTTGCGAAATTAAAATTCCCTCCTCCCATCGTCAATTTTAGAAAACGCGGAATAGAAAAAATTTCCATAAACTACTGCAACGATGAGTCGTTGCCTAACGTTTTATAATAATAAAAAAAAAAAAAAAAAAAAAAAAACCTGACCTACTAGCTTAGTATGTACTACTGCTAACGTACAGCTAATAAAAAAAAAAGTTAAATAATAATAGAAAGAACAAATAGAAAAGAGAAAGGGAAATAAGGCACAGTGACCAAACCCTTCCAGTCACTTCTCACTCTCTCCCGTCTCTCTTTCACCGCAAACCCTTGACGGCAGTGACGACAACGGCAACGGCGGAACCGTTGGCCTCACTCGCTTCTCATCACTCGTTCACGGCAACAACAAATCACTTCCTCTTATACCCATCGAAGAGTGAGGGGCGGCTGCAACCCAAACCTTTGAGAATTTGGAAACCCTAACCCGGCGGCGGCAAGTGCAGTGGTGGTAGTGCCGCTGCCGCCAGTCACCTTGCTTTCTCCCCTGCCCTCCCTTTCTCCTCCATATCTTCGCTTCCTCTCATACCCATTCGCCCTTCCACACGCTACCACCATCTCCTCTCGTATTCGGTCGTGATTTTCCATCCCGGTGGCTTTCGTGATCTTCTCATCTCTCTTCTCGTTTGGTATTCGACAATTTGGTGAGTTCGATTTCACTAATCGTATTTTTTTTAATATTTGGGGTTTGCTTCTACCGTCATTCTCTTTTGATTTAGGTTTCTATTTGATTTGGGTTCTGTTTGATTTCACTCTAATTATTTGATTTAGGGTTTGATTTGGGGTTCTGTTTAATTTCACTCTAATTTTTTATTAGTTTTTATGCTATTTTTGCTGTTGTTGATTATCGTTTCTGCTGGTTTTTTGCTACTGTTCTTCTTGCTCTGCTGTTGCTGTGCAGATTTTGTTGTCATAATAAGGAGGTCCTACTGCTGTATTGTTGTTGTTTTCGCTACTTTTCTGCCCTAGTTTTGTTTTGTGTCTGTTTGAAGCTCTAATTATAGGTCATGTTACTTGTTTACCTGATATTTGCATAAGGGATTAGGTAGCATTTTGTATCTTTAGGTACCCTTTTCTTTTACCCTTGTTGTATTTTTAGCTAGCTTCAAGTACGTCTTGTACTTTTACTTCTTTTGGAATGTAAATTTGTCTTATCAAAAAAAATATTAGCACTTAGAAGTGGAAATCACCATAAAGTATAATCTTCTGCATTGATGCCTAAGGGATGTAATATAAGAAGTGCACGCCATCCTGCATGAACCCATTTATTTTACCACAAATTCATTATAATCCTGCATATTGGATTCGTTTGTCTCAGTCTGATATTTTTTCTGAACTGTTACAGTCTTTGTAGGTCAGGTAGCATTCAAGTAGTGAGGTCCATACTATTAAGGGCATGATGATTTGGACTGTGGCGAGCAGAAAGATCAAGGATTTAACATCATGTATAAACTGATTCGGAGTGCTTAATTGAGGCTTTCTTTATGAACAATGCAACGGTCCTACTGCTGTGTTGTTGTTGTTTTCACTGCTTTTCCGTTGCTATTCCTTGTTTCTCTTCTGTAGTTTTGCTTTGTGTCTGTTTGAGGCTCTAATTATAGGTCATGTTACTTGTTTATCTGTTTTTTGCATAAGGGATCAGGAGCATTTTGTATCTTCTTTTTCTTTGCTTTTCATTTACCCTTGTTGTATTTTTTAGCTTCAAGTGCGTCTTGTACTTTTACTTTTTTTGGAATAAAAATTTATCTTATCCAAAAAAATATTAGCATTCAAGTAGTGAGGTCCATACGATTGACCCATTTCTCTTTACTTGGATTGAGCCATGCAGAAGGTAACCTTAAAATGCTTTGGCTGTTACTCTTTTTCATGTTGTATAAATGTTTGCTTTTTGTACATAGCTTCCCTAACTCCAACAGGTATCTGGTTTTCAAATGTGATTAAAATAGAAGGAGAGAGTGTTAATCAATAAACTCCATATAACTAACTATACATGTGAATATGTAGAAAATGCATTTTTTTAATCTCATCATCTAAACATCTAATAAATGCTAGTTTTGTATGATGATATTATTATATTTAATCCCCTGTTCTTCTTTGTGCAGGTGGTCATGATTCAATAAATGGGAAGAATACCCCAAAAAAATGAGCAAAGTGTCAACTCCAATAAGGTACATATTCATATGGCTGTTAAGGCTATTGCATTTCTTTACGCCTTCAATTTTTTATTACAATCTAAATAAATTATTTTTCTCATTTATGTGTCAAGTGATTCTCAAATACAAAGCTACATTTTTGATCCCTCAAATCATGTTCTTTCATTTTATTTAGTTGAATTTGTTGTTCAGCCACTTCAATTGGATATTTGTCCAATTTTATTTGTTTGAATTATGATATTTGATTCTTTGAATGAAAGTGTAAATGTCATTTTCATTGTTTCTTGTTGTAGCTATTTTGTTGGTTAAAAGAATGTGATTAATGATTATGAGCTATCTAGACTTGATGGGCATAGAAGCAAATTATTGGAAAAGAAATGGTAGGTATCTGTAGGTTCACTTTATACTTAAATTTACGTTGTTTATGTAATGCCACTCAAGTTTCTCAATTGGAGTATGTCACTCAACTTGTTGTTTATAGCTTTACTTCGTATGTGTGTGTCTATATATATATATATATATATATATATTATATTTGAGTAATGTATAGATGCAAATTGGTTTGTGGAAACATATTTAGCATCTTTGTAATCTTGTATTGATTTTTATTTATTTTATTTTTAATTTGGAGAAGAAATTTATTCTACAGAAGGTTGAGGAGAATAAGGATCAAGTTATTGGAGCCACAACATACTTGGATTTGTTCATGCAAACAGCACGTCATACTTGGTGAAGGAGTTAAAAGACTTTCAGGTACTTCTTATAATCTTATGTGCACTACTCTTTTAGATGGATTCAATATAATCCAGAATTTGGATAGACTTGAACTATATATGATAGTGTATCTTTAAGCCAAACCGGTTATAACTCTTTCTCTGTTCCTAGTGCAAATTTGCTAACTCCACATTTGCTAATGTTTTGAATCTCTTATTTCTGTAAAAACTTTCACCCTTCATTCGTCTATCATAGTTTTGATTACTTATAAGGTTAATCTCTATCTTATAAATACTTGGTGATCTGATTTTTTTGGTTACTTTATACAATTTATGTTTTGTGAAAAATGAAATCATGTTAAAAGTGTCCTTTGTCATTTCACTTTAACTTTTGATTAGGCTGCTATGAGATGCCTGATTGTGTTCTTTTATGCTTCAATTCCTATGCTTTTCTTTCTGATCCCATGTTTTTGGTTTTCTATCAAAAATGAAGCATTGAAATTTATAGGGCATCCATTGAGCTTTGATTTTGTGAGGGCAAGTCCTTCATTACTCAGTCTAGTTTACTCTGGATTAGTTTTTTTCTACTTTAGTTTTAGTGTTTCATAATAAAGCACGTCTCCTTTTTCTGCATCATGTTTTTTTTCCTCTTGATTTATAAACTGATCTAAATTCGTAACATTATATCACTCTGTAGTTTCCTGTTTGTGTCAGGCTTTATTAATTATCCAAGGCTAGCAATCAAGGAAAGGATTTTTCCGTTGTTGTGAAAGGTTGAAATTTCATGGTAATCCTACTTTTTCATTTGCTGTAAATCTGTCTGGACACCAGTATTTTTGGTCTTATAACAACTATATTTGCTGATTACGCTGCTTTTATAATGTTTCTGCAATGTTAGTTTAATTTATGGTAGGAAATTAGAGAGCATTACAGCAGATTGGTGAATTAGTTAGGGAGGTGGATTGTTATAGTTATTGGTTGAATTAGTTAGGTTGGTGAATTAGTGTTGGAGATTTTTTTATGTTAAGTTAACAATATTGTAAATCTTTCTAGCTATTTGTTTAGTTATATTGGTTTCGTCACTTGTTTTCCTAAACAACTATCTCAAAAGGACACTTTGCTTATTTTGTCTTAAGCTCGTTATACCCTTAAAACACTCTCTCTCTCTCTATATATATATATATATTTATATATATGTGTGTGTGTTTGGTTATGTTTAAAGGTATGCCAAATAATAATGCTTTATAGCCTGATGTGTTCCAAGAATTATAATTTTCATTTATTGTGTACAATTTGTTTTTCTTCGCAAGTATTCAATTCAACTCCTTTATTGATGTTGTTGTTAACTTATTACATGTTTAACATTATTGAAAGAAAACTGACATTAGGCGTACATACGAAGATGTGAAGATGTTTTGCTTATGTTAGAAATTTATATCATGGGCTTTGAAGTGTTGTTTTGGATTATTTGGTATTAAATAAATTTTTTATTTTAATATTTTGGGTTGATGTAATATTGTGACTCAATAGAATGCTAAAGATATTCTCAACATTAGATTGTTGATATTTGAGCAGAGCAATTTAGTAATATAAAATTTATTAATTATTTTTAATTATGGTTAAATGCTTTAGAATTTAAAATGGCTTTATCAAGTTAAAAGGATTATTATTTTTTTTAATATAAATAAAGGCTATTGTAACGACAATTTTGTCGTTTCAAAAATCAAGGATATTTTGCAACCATAATATCGTTGCCAATAAAGGCTATTGCAACGACTTCTGCGTTGTTTCAAAAGTCAAGGGTGTTTTGCAACGACAATGTTGTTGCCATTAAAGGCTATGGCAACGACAATGTTGTCGTTTCAAAAAATGAAGGGTGCTTTACAATGACAATGTCGTTGCTAATTGCAGTAAGAATGGCAACGACAAGAGATTTGCAACGACATATGTCGTTGCAAAACATACATTATTCGTATGTCGTTGAAAAACATACATTATTCGCAAGGGTAAGGTGTCATTGCGTAAATCGTTTCGTCGTTGCTATACTTTTTCGCTACGCCATGACGCGCAACGACAGTTGTCGTTGCGAAAAATATTTATGACAACGACTTTTGGTCTTTTGCAACGACTTTTGTCGCTGCGATTGGCCAATTTTCTTGTAGTGATTAATATCTTGATTGAGATCATCCTTCAAGGCTCTTCCATAGCTTTAAGGTTGATCTTGGTTAAGGACACGACATTGGCGCCGTCTGTGGGAACCTGAATAACATATCATTCCCACCACCACCATGGTTACCACCAGAAGTCAGGTGGGCGACCTCCGTGACCGCATCACCCGCACTCGTTGCAGGCCTAGAAACGCTGATAACAACAACCCACAGCCCCATTCTGCTGGTGATCTGCGCGATGTTCTCAATCACAATCGTGCAAATAATGGACAACCGCCACGAACCCCCCATTCTGGTGCACCAAACCATTCACAAAATCATCCACCAAACCATTCACAAAATCATCCACCCCCTCATCGCAGCCTTAATCGTAGTAATAATCACGCTACTCATTCCCCAACACCACAATCTTCTCATCCTAGGACTAGAAGCAACCCCCAACCGCTCCAAGTTCTACGAACCATACTACCTCCGCCACCACCACCACCCCCTCCAACACCACCACCTTCCACCCATGGTGATTCGAGCAGCACAGTCCCAACCACTCGAAACACATCCAGGACCACTGGAACTCGAGCACATCATGGCCGAAATACCCAACGTACCCCTCCTGTCCCACCCAATCCCGACCGTATAAGTACAACCCCTAGAACCAGATTGAATCCAGGAAGAACTGCTCCTGGAAACTCTCAACATAGCCACTCCATCGGAAGGTCTTATGGAACATCTGCATCTGCTCGGGCTCGGGAGCAAGAGATGATTAACATCCTAAACAGACAAACGACTTTAATTGAACAACAAGGACGTGCTATTGCCGACCTTCAACAGCAGACCATGGCAAGGATTGCTCAAAATCAATCAACCTCTATTCCACCACAAAACCAACCAACTATGGACCCCCAACCAACACCAATAATGCAGCTTCCACCACCAAATTTCCATGCTAACCCCTCCATTAGCCAGGATCAGGGTGATTTTCATCCTGGACATCCTTTCACCCCGCATATCATGGCGTTTCAAACCCCTCAAGGCTACTTGGGCCCTTCTAATGTCCCACATTATAACGGTCTAACCGACCGTGTGGACCATATTGTCTCTTTCGAGGGGGCAATGAACTATTACGGCGGAGGAGAAGAAATGAAATGCCGAGCCTTCTCCATGACCCTCGAACCTTCAGTATTGCGTTGGTACTCATCTCTCCCTCGGAATTCTGTTAATTCTTGGGAAGAGATGAAAAGAGTATTTTTAAATAGATACACGGCTAGTTGTATCCAGCCCAGATCCAACCACACCTTAGCAGCTGTAACCCAAAAGCAAGATGAGTCCTTGAAAAATTACCTTTCGCGTTTCCATGCAGAAGCGAGCTCGGTCCCTCAACTAGCACCGGGGGTAGCAGTATTATTGTTCACTCAAGGTTTACAATCTGGAGATTTTAGAAAATCCTTGATTGGCAAACCTCCAAAAGATATGGCAGAGCTAAGGCAAAGATCAAACAAATTTATCAATCTGGAGGAATTCCACAAAGGGCAGAAAGTAAGAGAGGAAAGACAGCGTGCCGACCCACCAAGTCAAAACAAACAAAAACGTGATGAACGTTTTGGTGGCAGACAGGAAAGGAACGATCGAGATCGACGAATTCCTCCCCGGAATAAGTTTCAGGATTACACCCCTCTAACTGTTCCGAGGAGTCAGATTTTAAGAGAAACTATGCAGACTGACTTACGCTCTGCCCAAAGACCTCCGTCTTTAAGAAAGGGCGCACAGCGTGATAGGTCAAAATACTGTGATTTTCATAGAGGTTATGGCCATACAACCGACGAATGCATCTGGCTGCGAGACCTGATTGAAGAGATGATCAGAGATGGGAAGTTGCAGCAGTACATCAGAGATGCGGCTGGCCGAAGGAGCAGACACAGATCTCAATCACCAGTAAAACCTAAACGGCCGAGAAGTAGGTCACCAGATGATCGGAACACGGGGAAGCAGAGAACTGACCCTACTCCGGTTCCCGAGTCAAACACCAATAAAAATGATTTTCTGGTAAACACTATTGCGGCAGGTTTTGCTGGAGGTGGGGAGAAGAGAGCCGACAGAGAAAAGTACATCAACCAAATTTTGGCTGTTAGTCATAAACCAATTGCCAAGAGATCAACAATAAACATTCCCATCGTTTTTGATGATGAAGATTTAGATGGAATCCTTCTGGGCCACAATAACCCCATGGTGATAACTGCTTTGATCGGCAACTATGAGGTAAAACGAGTTTTTATTGATCAAGGTAGTTCGGCAGATATAATGTTCTTCCCGCTATTCAAAGCTTTAAAACTCAGGGAGTGTAATCTCACTCCCTTCGAGGGGGAACTGATTGGTTTTACTGGAGACACCGTTGAGCCAAAGGGTTACATTCAGCTCCCTGTGACCCTTGGACAACAGCCTTCGGCTAGAACTGAGATTGTGAAGTTTTTGGTGGTTGATTGTCCGGCAGCATATAATGCCATACTTGGGAGAACATCTTTGCAAGCATTTGGGGCAGTGGTATCAACAGTTCATTTGGTCATGAAGTTCGTCGGAACTGATGATAGAGTCGTAACGGTCAAAGTCGAGCAGGATGCAGCAAGAAAATGTTATAATGCTAGCCTGGGGAAAGTAAAAAACAAGGATCTGAGCAATCTGGAAAGAGTTTCTTTGGGTAAGGGAAATGTTAACCTGGCGGACCTGGATATGCGGGACCAATCCGACAGAAATAGACCAACCCCAAAAAGACAATGGGAGTTCTTAACGTTATCTGACGACCCCCTCAGGCAGGTGAAAATCGGTTCTGATTTGCCCACATGTGTTAAAGAATAATTGGCCGCACTATTATTCGCGAATAGAGATCTGTTCGCTTGGACATCAGCTGATATGCCAGGAATCGACCCCAATTTTATTTGTCATAAGTTGAGCATTATACCGGGGTCGAAACCAGTGGCGCAACGCAAAAGGAAAGTTAGCGCGGAAAAGGCCGTGGCAATAGAGGAAAAGGTTGCTGAACTACTCCGAGCAGGCTTCATTCGGGAAATTGACTATACAGACTGGTTGGCGAACACCGTCTTAGTCAAGAAACCCAATGGAAAATGGAGAATGTGTGTTCATTACACAGACTTGAACAAAGTCTGTCCTAAAGATCAATACCCACTCCCTGTTATTGACAAACTCGTCGACAGTTCAGCTGGTTACAAACTCTTATCGTTCATGGATGCTTACTCTGGTTACAACCAGATTCCAATGTTCCCTGCCGATCAGGACAAAACGACATTTATCACCGACAGGGCAACTTACTGTTACAACGTCATGCCATTTGGGTTGAAGAATGCGGGAGCTACTTATCAGAGAATGATGAACAAGATTTTTCAAGGTATGATCGGCTCGAATATGGAGGTATACATAGATGACATCATCGCAAAAAATAGACAGCAAGAGAATCATGCCAAGGACCTCACAACAATACTCGATCGGGTAAGGAAATATTCCATGAGATTGAATCCGGAAAAGTGTGTATTTGGAGTTCCAGCCGGTTCTTTCCTCGGATTTATGTTAACCGAGAGAGGAATTGAGGCTAATCCCGATAAATGTAAAGCAATCCTTGATATGAGGAGCCCAGCAAATCTTAAAGAAGTTCAACAACTCGTGGGCCGAGTGGCGGCACTCTCCAGGTTCTTATCCCAAGCCGCTCGGAAAGCTTTGCCGTGGTACTAGCTCCTTAGGAAAAAAAAGGATTTCCTTTGGGATGAGCACTGTGAACAAGCTTTTATTCAATTAAAAGAATATCTTTCCAGCCCACCAGTCTTACACAGCCCTCTTCCTGGTGAGAACCTCATTCTGTATATGTTGATAGCGGAAGCGGCGGTCAGTTCGGTTCTGGTACGAGATAACGCAGGTATAGAAGCCCCAGTATATTTTGTTAGCCGAGCACTTCAAGGATCAGAGTTGAGATATCAAAGACTTGAGAAACTTGCGTATTGTTTGATCACATCCGCTCGAAGATTGAGACAGTATTTTCAGGCGCATAGAATCTTGGTAAGAACCGCTCAACCTCTCAGACAAGTTCTCTACAAACCTGACCTAGCTGGCAGAATGGTTTCATGGTCTGTCGAACTTTCGGAATTCGACATTACCAATGACCAAGAAAGGCAATGAAATCGCAAGTGCTTGCTGATTTTGTTACTGAGTTCACAGATATCCAGACAGACAACTCTCAAAATCTTTGGTCAGTTTATGTGGATGGATCGAGTAATAGGAAAGGCGCTGGAGCTGGAGTCATCATTGAAAACCCTGAGGGATTGTGTATGGAATACTCTTTGAAGTTTGAGTTTCAAACTTCGAACAATCAAGCGGAATACGAGGCAGTCCTGGCAGGCCTCAAGATGGTTCACGAGTTTGGAACAGAGCAAGTGTCAGTTTTCAGGGATTCACAACTCGTAGTTTCTCAGATCAAGGGTCAGTACTCGGCAAAGGAGCCCATTTTACAAAAGTATCTGGAAGAGGTAAAACGAATCATCTCAAACTTTTCTGAATTTAACATTTCACATGTACCGAGAGATTCGAATTCCCGAGCCGATATTCTGTCCAAATTGGCAAGTACAAAAGGGTCGGAAAATAACAAAACTCTGATACAAGAAACTATTCCCCGACCTAGCGTCATTTTGGCGGTCTCAATATCTCAGTCATGGATGGACCCAATTCTTACTTACTTGCAACATGGGTTTGTCCCCCAAGATCAGTCTGAAGCTCGGAAATTGGTGAAAAAGGCCGCCCAATACACAGTTCTAAATGGAGTCTTGTACAAGAGAGGTTTTGGATCCCCAATGCTCAGATGTGTCAATCCATCCCAAGCTGAGGAAATCTTGGAGGAGATTCATGGTGGTATTTGCAGCCATCACATGGGAGGAAAGTCTTTGGCAAGAAAAGTAATCCAAGCGGGCTATTTTTGGCCTACACTGCAGAAAGACGCTATGGAACATGTCAAGAAATGTACTCAGTGCCAATTTCACAGTGATGTCTATCAAAAGCCCGCTGAAGAGTTACACTCCCTCGGCGCACCTTGGCCTTTTTACCAATGGGGCATGGACATCATAGGAAAGTTTCCCACTGCACCAGGCCAACTCAAATTTGTAGTAGTGGCTATTGATTACTTCACCAAATGGATCGAAGCAATGCCATTAGCAACGATCTCAACAGCTCGGATTCAATCTTTCTTTGTCAAAGAGGTAATTTCTCGGTTCGGAGTGCCACATGCCATAGTCACAGACAATGGATCTCAGTTTGCAGCATATCATTTCCAACAATTAGCAGCCGATCTAAACATTACTCACTATTTTAGTTCTGTTGAACACCCACAAACAAATGGGTTAGCCGAGGCGGCCAACAGAACCATCTTAGATGGGATCAAAAAGAAGCTCGGAAACGCTGCTGGCACTTGGGCAGATAAACTTCCGAGCGTCCTATGGTCACACAGGACAACAATACATTCGTCCACAGGTGAAACCCCTTTTCGTTTGACGTACGGCTGTGACGCAGTCATCCCAATCGAAAAGCATATTCCCACCTTCAGAACACTGGAACGTCCCTCGGAAACAAACGACCATTTGATCAGCGAAGAGCTGGTGTTGTTGGAAGAAGTTCGCAAAAACGTCGCAGCCCATGAGAGTAGAATGAAGGAGCGGCAGGCTTGGGAATACAACAAGAAGGTATGACCAAGGAATTTTGAAGTTGGTGACTTAGTCCTACGCCGAGCAGATATTGGCAAAGGAAATGCTGGAGTCGGAAAGTTGAAACCAAATTGGGAAGGCCCCTACCGAGTGAAAGCTAAATCCGGATCTGGAGCATACAAGTTGGAGACTCTCTCGGGCACGGAAATCAGTAACTCATGGAACGTGGCCAAGCTAAGGGCTTATTACAGTTAAGCTCACACTTTGACTTCTACTGTTAGGTTAGTTTATTTTTCAATAATGTTTAGGTCGAATAAACGAAGGATAACATCCTTCTTAGATTAGTGACAATGGTTAGAAGATTAGTAGGAATTTGTTAGCAGATGAATAATTTCATTTTTTGTAATCGTTTATCAATAAATGATTCGGTTTGTTCGAAATCTTTGTTTAAACATTGTGATGTAACACGCGACTCATTTGGTTCGGCTAGCCACCGAGCCAAATCGAGACACAACTCCTTACGAGAGTTTAGCAACGTACTTATAGAACGCCCGAATCCAGGAAATTACTTTCCTTACTTCGCGGTCCGAGGATCCCACTTTGGCTAAAGTCGGCGATCCGAGTTCTACTCACAATGAATTATGCAGCTATATCATTATTAGTCAAAATATCATTATTTGTTGAATTCACATTAGTAAACGTGACGAACGAAATAAAAAGTAAAAAACAATATGATATATCATCATCAAAATGCGCAAAGTAAGGTAGCTTGTCCAAAACAATGCTCAACACAAGCGAAAACGAGATGACGTAAATTGTTCAGCAAGAGCGAAAGCAAGATAAAGTAAGTTGTTCAATAAAGCAGAATACAAAAGCATCAAGTTAAAACGCTCAGAATACATTGAGCAAACGGCAAGACGACAAAATAGCAAAAGGGCGAAATATCATTCTTCAATATCAGATAAAACAACTTGAGAGTCATCAAAGTCTGGTGCCTCGGTCAGCTCCTCAAGGGGGTTAGAAAGATCCTCGGCCTGCAGATCTACCTCAGCCTTGGATGAAAGATCAATCAACTTCCCATCTTGAACAGCATGAAATGGATCAGCCCCAACCACCCTGATTTCTAATTCAGGGTTCAGAAATTGAACTTGCTGAATGGCCGAGACAAAGGCATCATCAACTGCTTTCCCCTAGTTGTAGAAGTTGGTCGCCGCATTCTTCTTGTGAAACGGTGCTTTCTCTCTCAGCTTCCGAGCCACCACCGCCGACTTGTCAACCTCAGCTTTTAATTCATCCACCCTCTGCTGATGCACTTGAAGTTCCTTTTTCAGAGTCTCCTCCGCCTCCTTCCTCTTGACTTCAGCTGCTTTTTGGGAAGCCTTTAAGGAATCTCTCTCTTTAGCCAGCTCCCCCTTATCAGCCTTCAGGTTTTCCAGCTCGTTTTTCACTCGGATCAGCTCATCCGAGAGACTGGCTTCTTGAGCAGCGGAAAGATCCCGAGCTTCCCTTTGTTTGTCGTTGTAGCCAGTGAAAAGACCATCAGGATGTTTGGCCAAGAAATAAGCAAGGTTGGCCCCCCTGAGGAGATACTTAGCAAGTGTCATGTTGCAACGTGACCACTCGTCGGTACTGAGCGTTGCGAAACGAGGGCAATCCGATTCAGGGCAGATGTACTTCCCAAATCTTTCATCAAATTGCACATCCCATATGGATGTGTCAGGAGGATTCTCAGTAGAAGTTGGAGCAGCAGCAGTGGTACCAGCAGTAGGAGCAGCAGTAGGTCGGGCACTTGGTCCCTCAGTCCTTGGGTTTACACCCTCGGTTACTTTTTCCTTTCCTTTGTCCACTCGTCGGCGTCGGTGAAGGGGTTGAAGAGGTGAAGTTGATTGAACTTGACCACCAAGGGCCATAGAAACACTTGAAGCAACAGCAACCGTATTGGCGGCTGGCCGAGGAGAAGCCTCGGCAGCCGAGGCAGAAGGAGTTGGGCTAGAAGTACTCAAGCTTGGAGTACTCAGATTTGAGGATCCAGAGGTGGCGGGAGTTTTTCTCTTCTTACCACCTTGACCTTCAACCAGAGCTGCCAGGCGAGCGGCCATGTTTTCTGCAAACAAAACCATATAGACGTTAGAGCCGATCAAACCACAAATTCAAAGAAAAACAAAACCAATAGATATAAGAGCCGATCAAACCACAAAATTGAAATCCAAAATAAATACACTATACCAAGCTCCGTTTTAACTTCAGAAGAAGGGATATTCACAATATCCCTCGTCTCTATCATCCCATTTTTCTGCAAGTAACTTTCAACCGACCGACAAACCTCCTTTTCAAATTCAGCAAGTTCTTTCCAATTGGAAGAGTAGGAAGCGATTGTTCGATTAAAGAAACTGGCACTCCATTGGAGAGGAAACAGCGGAAGTGGCCGTCTTTCCCCAGGTCGGGTAAACCAGCAGACCCCAGGACCATTAAAGTTATACTTAAAGAAAAAATGTTTGAATCCCTTCCAGGACTCAGATTATTTGGTAAATAAAGCATATCCTCTGCGAGACTTCAAAGAAACCCAGGGTTTCTTAGCCGAACCTTTCTCAAACGAATTACACTGTGGACTAAAAAGATGGAAAAAGATACGAAGATTACAAGCCCAATTCATGGCTGAGCAAACCTGTTCAAAAACCTTCACGAACGCCCATGCGTTCGGATGTAGCTGAGTAGGGGCCACCCTTAGGAAGTTCAGAGCCCCCATCTCAAAATCAGTAAAAGGCAGCCTTATCCCAAGCCGAGTGATCACCTCTTCGTAAAAATAGAAGCCTGTACTACCCTCTGGAATCTTGGTGCAGACTCTCTCATTCTCACCCACCGGAGTAATGGAGTACAAATTCCCTGTGTTATCTCCTGGACATGGCAAAATTATGGCTCGTGTTTGGTCTAGTGATTGATGTGTCTTAAGCTCTGATTGAGTGCCAAGAACCTCTCGGTCCACCTAGTCATATTCAGCTGAATCTGGTGGAAGAGGGTACAAGTCGGGATTAGTATCACACTTTCTCTTCATACCTGAGGAAAAGGGGGCACACTTGGAGTCAGAACCACAAAAACTTGATCAAATACTTACGGTCGGTTTGGGAACACCTCCCTTTCTGGGCAGAATTTCCCAAAACCAATTGAAATGTCTAATACCTCTATGAAGCCTCCTTAACCTCCTTTGTTCTACCCTTTCGGCGATCCTATACTGAATCACACCTTGCCTGAACTCTCTCAAAGACCGAGGAAAATGCATGGCTATCGGTTTAACACAAACCTCGGGTTTCCCTCCCTTATGTGTTCTTGGCACATCAGAGTTTACAGATTCCTCACTCATGATAAATGACGCTCCAATACCAACCCTAAGAAGTTAAGTGCAGAAAAGCGTAAAGCAAACCTAAGAAATTCTACAGCGATCACTAAATAGGCGGTAAAGCGGATAAAGAAGTTTGAGGGGCAAGTGAGGTATCTCAGCAACAACAACAAAACGATTTGGGGTTTTCACTGAACTCAAAAAGTAAATCCCACAATCCAGAAAAGCCAAAAATAACACTCGCAAAACCCAGAAAACCCAAAAACCCAGAAATGTGTAAAGTTTTTGGAAACCAGAAAACAAAATAAACCCAGAAATGTACAAATAAAGCGATCGAGGACAAAGAAACAGTAGTGGAGCATGAACAACAGTGAAGCATTAGAAGCAAAATCCAACACTTAGAGATACAGAAAACAAACAGCAACAACCACATGCAAGAACGAAGAGGACATCAAAATAGTAAAAATAGAAATGCTCTGAAGGAGAAAGTTCAGTTACCTGCTAGTAGTGAGGTATGCAAGACAAAAAGAAGTGCAGAGGAAGCGACGATCAAGACTCTGGCAAGAAGCTGTTGCAAGGAGGCCTTTGTGCAGTTTCGTTTTTGGGGTTCCAATTTCTCAGGAGAACGTACGAAGAAGAAAGAGAAGAAATGAGTGAATGAGGAACCGCCCTTCGATTTTCTTTTAACTTCCCTCCACTATCTCAAAAAGTTTGGGCTTTAGATGAAAAAAGCCCATTTAGCGTTGAAAAACAAGTACGTGGCACCTCTGATGGATTTGAAATCATAACGGTACGTTTCCCGATAACATTAAAGACACGTGTAAACTCAGGGAGAAATGGAAGGTCACTCCAAGGTCAATCAAACGACAGCCTTGATTGAAGCGCAGAAAGGCTCGGATTCCTTCCTCAATCACCGAGAATTCAGTCGGAAAAAATTCGTTCGTCTCATAAGCTCGGCAGGACTCGAATCACCCAACCGAGCTTGGGGGGCTTATGTAGTGGACCTGTAATAAACCGAGCGAATAACCGATCGTATCCTCGTTACTCTAGTTGATATGACGCAGAAACAGGGCTTTCGGTCGGAGACATACACCGAGCAAACTGGGTACCTACTGAGAAGTTGGCTATAGATAAGATTAGCTCCGAGCACAGGATTTTATTCCTTATCCTTATCGTTTAAAGTCTTATCAAGCTATAACTACTCTTAGATTCCCACGACTTTTGGTTAGATATAATAGCATTGGATAGAATTTATCATATACAGGGTTTACGGTTATGATCTTATCGTATCCTATACAAATCCTAGTTGAATTCTTCCTCCTCAGAAGCCTTATCAAGACGGCTCACAGCATACAGGTAATCCCCTATAAGTACCACCATGCTATAGGGGCTAAGGTACGTCTTCTCATCCCTAAGTTGACACCAACACACACGTTGTTGACTGGGGAGAACCTGATTATCCCAACTGGATATTCAGAAATCCTATAAAGTCCTACATTAATATCTTGATTGAGATCATCCTTCAAGGCTCTTCCATAGCTTTAAGGTTGATCTTGGTTAAGGACACGACAGGAACCAACCCGAATGGTGATTTTTCCGAGCTCTTTACGCATAACCGGAAAGTAGACCCCAAAACGATACTAGAAGAGAAGAGTCTTAAGCTATCTTATCAGTTTAAGAGTAGTATGGTCGAATGCCTAATCTCTGAAAATCCAACAAACTCTATAGGAATCACTTCTAAATTCCATGAGAAGCCAAATCAGATTCCGGTAGTCCAAGGCTTACCGAGAATCTTGTCGAGGTTCCCTTAAAGGACACCGCGAGAAAAAGTTAACCTTAACGGCTTCATGAAGTCTCCACACCAAGCGAGGCCAACCAAGTTGAACAAAGGACCAGTATTTTTTGTTAAGTACAAGACCCTGAAAGTATGTAGATGTTAAAGTTCTTGAACCTTAGGAAATTCGGTCCAACCCAGCGACTACCAACGGATAGTTAACTCAACACGGCCTTCGACCTCAATTCATGGCTGTTAAGTTTCATTCAAGCTTTATTAGTAACTCTGTCGAACCTTGAGTAATGTTTCAATTTGTGCAAGTAAACCTCTTCCTTCTTAATCTCCTTGGTTGTAATTCAACATTGAAACAACTGTTTTAATCCCAATTGAATATGTCCTCGCATCAACCAACTAAGGGTTGTGAACTCGCAACCTTCTCCTAGTTTCTCATTCTGGAACATCGATCGTTCCTAAAATTTTAATATTGTCTATTCAATTCGGTTTCTATTTGATGAGTAAAGCTTTAACCAGAATTTGTTGCATCCTATGAAAAGCCTTTGAATCGTATGATCTTAGGCTATCATCTTTGATGCAAAAGCACAAACCCTTCTTGAATTCCAAAGATTACATTCCTTTCGTTGTCAGATTCTTACACTCTTCATTGAAAGTCGTATGGAAGACGATCAGAAGCTGACACAGTCAATTCCCTGCTTTCTGGCGTTGATATAACCAGGTATGTCGATGCCAAGTGGGGGAGAACATAGTGACCCAACTAAGGTTTTAACGGTGTAACAAGCGGGAGCGATAAGGAAAGTCGGGTGAAAACAAGAAGTGAAGTGTTTTGACAAAATATCGGAAACGTCAAGGGGTATGAACACGGAAGTATCCTAGGCGGGAGAGCAAAACAAAAGAGAATTAAAACCCGTAGTCAGAAGTTTTATCAATACGGAACCGAATAGAATTTCGGGGACGAAATTCTAATAAGTGGGGAGAATTGTAACATCCCAAATTTTAACCCCAAGTATAATTAGAATAACAGCGAGATTTAAATAATAGTAATAATAATAATAAGGTTAAAGGAGTGTTAAAAATCGATCTTTCAACGTTAGAAACGTAAAATAATTGAAAATTAAGAATAAAGTAATTAAATGATTTAATATGATGTTTTCAAGATTTGATTGTCGTATTAAAATTTTGATTTTATCATTTTAATTGAAATATGTTTTCTAGTCAAAATCAGTATAAATTTGTTACCATACATTTTTCAAAAATAAAAGAGTACTTTTATTTAGTTTAATTAATAGTTTGACAGGGAGTTCAAGTGGCAAGCCTTAGAGGCATTTCTATAAATAGTTTCTTCAGAAAAATATGTTTAACTTAATATTTTGAGTGTCCTTGTAAATTTTCATAGTGTTCGGAGGCTGTTTTATTTTTAGCTTCTGGATTGGTTTAATATATTATCCGTTAAAGTTATATATAATAATCTTCTACTTCAAAATTGTAAATATTATATATTATCAAGTTTAATATCAAGATTTAGAAAATATATTTATTTTTGAATTTCGATAATTTTTCTTATGCAATAGCTATCCAGAAAGGCCGGTAACTTTATTATTTTTCAATCAATTTTGAGTAATTCAAAATATAATATTGTTTTACCTAAACGTATTTTATTTTTAGTATCATCCAACTTTTAACTATAATCCAAAATACATACACACATTGACCTACAAATGAGAACAAAATATAAAATATAAATTAATTTCCTAAAACTACCCGGTACCCGTCGCCCAACCCAACAGTATCAAAGAAGTGAAAATATATAGAGAGAAAGAAAGTGACGAGAGAGAATCAGAATGAGAAGGAAAAAAAAAAGTAGAGAGAGCGCAGAGAAGAAGGGGGCGACACGAGCAAACCCCATTTTGGGTTTTTCTCAATTTTTCCGGTCCAATAACTCAAGATCCAACCGTTCAATCTCAAATCCTTCTTAGGTATATAATCTCCTCAACTCCCTCTATCCATCCATGTAATTTATTCGTCGATCCGTCAATATTTTTATTATCCTTATATTCTCAAATAAAGAGATGTTTTGGAGAAAAGTTATATATCTTTATTATATAATGATATATATTTATTATTTTGACCAAAAATGAATTTAGTTGATTATACTTATGAAGATATATATATATATATTTACACTTTTAATGTTTTAATTATTTTTAACGTGTGTCCCTGGTTAGATCCATCACGTTATTGTTGTCCCTGACCCTCGAATAAAGTTCGGACGTGAACGTGATATTGTTCCTTTTGCCAGGACTCCCAGGTAAGATGGCGGTATTACCTTACCTTAGGAAATAGGTTCTCTTCTGTTATAGTGATGACCAGGGATAGTGGGATAGGTAGAATATAAAACCTTAGGGTAGATAATATTTATCATAACAGAATTAGTTCCCAAGAAGAGAAAGGATATATAGATAATGTAATAGAATGAGGATAACTGAAAACGAATAGAACCCCATAAAATAGGATAAAAGAATAAGGGAGGAAACTTAGAATAGAAAATGAAACTAAATAAGAAAGTAGGATGTGCAAGATGCTTATTGATTATTGTTGTTAGAAATATAAATGTAGTATGTTTAGGAATTGTTGTGAATTAGTTATAACTAAAGATGATGGATGACATTAGAAAGAATATAGAGATATGCATGCTAAACTAAATGATAATTGTTATTGAGAATGAAAATAAAGAGAATGAAACCATTAACAGGTTTGTGATGTGTAATTAGTGATGCCAATGGAGTATTTTCGATAAAAGGAAGGAAAACCATTTTTTTATATGTTAATGAATATATGTGATTGTTGATGATGTTTGCGATTAGTTGAAAGACCTTAGGCGTAAATTAAACAATTTAAGCGGAATCGAGGGAAATAGAATTTATAGAGATTAATATAATATATTAAGCAAGAACGAGAGCCTATTTGATAAGTAAGAAGATGTAAGGATCGATATATGGAAATGATTATGAGTTGTATGATTTGCTTGTTAAGCCCTCAAGTGAGACTATGAAAATGATAACCAGTTACTAGTGACAAAAAAGAGAGAAGAGTACAATTAATAGAACCTAAAGAAGAGAAAAGTAAAGTAAACGTTCTATGTATCCCTACGGGGAAGATGAACAAAAGATAAAAGAAACGTACTATGTATCCCCGGAGGGGGAAGATGTACAAAAAGGCAAAGAAAGCGTTCTATGTATCCCTACGGGGAAGATGAACGAGAGATAAAAGTAAACGTTCTATGTATCCCTACGGGGAAGATGAACGAGAAATAAAAGTAAAGCGTTCTATGTATCCTTACGGGGAAGATGAACGAGAGATAAAAGTAAACGTTTTATGTATTCCTACGGGGAAGATGAACGAGAAATAAAAGTAAACGTTCTATGTATCCCTACGGGGAAGATGAACGAGAGATAAAAGTAAACGTTCTATGTATCCCTACGGGGAAGATGAACGAGAGATAAAAGTAAACGTTTTATGTATTCCTACGGGGAAGATGAACGAGAGATAAAAGTAAACGTTCTATGTATCCCTACGGGGAAGATGAACGAGAGATAAAAGTAAACGTTCTATGTATCCCTACGGGGAAGATGAACGAGAGATAAAAGTAAACGTTCTATGCATCCCTACGGGGAAGATGAACGAGAGATAAAAGTAGACGTACTATGTATCCTTACGGGGAAGATGTACAAAAGAGAAAAGAAAGAGAAAGAGCTAAGAAAGAAGTAAAGAAGAAAAGTAAAATAGTTAAGAAAATAAGTAAATGAGAACGATAGTAAGAAAATGTTTAGAATTGTTATATCATTAATGTAGATGTTAGGCTTAGTTTATCGCTATGCTTTTTAGAAACTACTTTTCTAAGTTCTGTGTAATGTTGTCCTTCTTGCTATATTTTTACAGGTACATAAGCGGAGCTTACACCAGTTGCAGGCCGAGCAGGGTACACTCCACCACGTGGAGTGTTGAGTTGTCATGAGAGGATTATATATTATGTTATGAACGTTATTTTGGGAAATTAAAATGTGTAGCAGTTATATGCCCTAAAACTTGTATTAATCGGGCGTTAGGATTTAACTAGTTGTAATATCATTGTGTTTTATGTTTTTAAATTATTCTGGTCTGGACAGGTTAAGCAGGAATTTTTGGAAAGTCCGGTAAACAGAGGAAACTCTGCCGGATTTTCGTCGAAATTTTCAAGTACCAATTTTATTAAATCTTAATTTAACAAAATAAAAGTGAGGGTGTTACATGATGCATGATTTTCTATCCACAACTGAGGCCTCTAAAAGTCCATCTTGGACGTCCATCCATTACACCATTGTGTTCCCAGAACACTAACATTTGTTCCCAGAACGTAATGCCAAACCATACTTGGATAATAAGCATCACTCCCAGAGTGTGCATCACGTTCCCAGAACGCATACGTTCCCAGAACGCATAAAAAAACCAGGTCCCGGACACTTCCACATTCCCAGAATGTGTCATCAAGTAGGTTACAATTTGGTACTCCCGGAGTACCCTCCTTATATTCCCAGAATATGATAAACGTTCCTACCAACCAATCTTCCATTCTCTATGCATGAATGCACAATTATCAAGGTTGGTTTTATCTTTACTTTAGTTACTGTGATTTAGAAATATTTCAATTTCTCTTTTGAATGATTAATTTGAGGTATAACCTTTGGCACAAAAATTCATCTTTGAATTAACTCAAAAACATGTCATTAAGCTTAGATTGGGAAAAACTTAGCCAATGGTATTCAATTTCACTTTAAAAGACTTAACTTTTATTTTTCAGTTTCAGGTACTAACCGGTTACAGTCTTAGGCTAACCGGTTAGAATTACAGACCTGAACTGGTTTACCATTGAAATTCAGAAAACCCTTTTTCTTGAATTCTTTACCCAATCCAAAACAAGTTCCAACATTGTTTTATACCTCAAATCCACTGTTTTCATCATTCAAAAGTCAATCACATTCCCATTTCCAAAAGAGCACAATTTCCTCTTGAAATTATCTCATTACACTAAGGTATTAACTCTCAATTTCAATCTGAACCATGACAATATAATCAGCTTATTTTCAGATTGAGTTCAAGTGAAATTAAGGTTTAGATTTGAGTAAAAATGGTTAGAACACAAGATCAATTTCAGAAATCCATTTTCTTTGAAATTACACAGTATCTAACCGGTTACAAATATCGACTAACCGGTTAGATTATGCAGTCTGCACACTGAAACATGAGATTTTACAAACCATTCTTTTCATTACTCAAATCTAACCAATTTCAACACTCAAAAGAGTTCATATACCTTAAAACAAACATGTTTAACCACAGAAACACATTTAATTTGCATGCATAAGTTTAATGTACCAAATTGCATAAAAACCCATATAAACACAATTCAATATAAACCCATATAAGCATCAAAATCACTTGCATGCATCAACACAAAGTTGCTCAAAACAAACCTGAGCTAGAATTTGGCCTCCAAACCTTTTTGCCTTAAACAAATAATGCCCTTTTGAGTCAATGTTGACTCAAATCCTAAATCACTTGATTTTAGTTTAAATCTAGTATAAGGTAGACTTCTCCCATACCTCTAAGTAGTTTTTGATGAGTATAACCTCTGAAATTAGCAAGAAATCCCTTGAATCTCAATTCTCTGTTCTCAGCCATCAACAGTTGAGCAGGGTCCAGAAACCAAAAATTTTCATGCATGTACAGACCATAAAAATTGGGGAAATTGGTTAGGGTTTGCTCTAAGAAACATGCACCAAGAGATTGAACGATTTTGAGGTCAAAGGAGTTCATACACTTACCCAAATTGAAGCTCCAACTAAGCTCCAAGAATCAGTTTTTTGCAGAAACAGTTTTGAACTCCTCCACTTCAAAGGCTTCGTTCTCTTAGCTCCCTAACCCTCAACTCACAGTGTTTATGTCTTTGTAAAGCTCTTGATGTAAGCTTTACAACTGTGTATCACTCGATTGCTAACACTCAAAAACGAGAGAGAATTGAAAGAGACGATTTTAAAACCCTAGAACAGAGCTTCACACCAAACCAGAGCAAAAACAGCCCAATTTGATCGAAATTAAGGGCTTTTATAGAGGAATTCGCATTCCATGCACACTGACGCGTTTTTCCATTATCACTGGACTGATTTCGTGGCGATTCCTTGATTAATTTCAATGATTACTCATCAAAATCCACTAACCCAGTTTCTGGGTTCATCGTCTAACCGGTTACAGGGCATTACTAACCGGTTAGGTCAGTACAAAATTTAAAAATTAATACTTTTTAAATCTTTCCCTCCAAGAACTTTTTCAATATTACATTTAGGTCCTAAACCAATGACTAAAATGCAATATCTTTATTTTTGCATTTATTTGCTATATAAAAATATTTTCACTTATTTTTATATTTCAGGCTAATTAAATACAAAATATAAACTTGGAAAATTTATATAAATTAATAATAAAACTTTATTATTAATTTCCTTATTATCCGGGAGACGAAAATTAGGGGCGTTACACTGACCATATCATTCGGTTATGATACGACATATTATGTTCAACAATATAGAGATAGAGATTCTATCATAAATAATACTGCAACATAAAAAAAAATAATACCACACAAAAAATAACTAACAGTTTAAAATATAGAATAACAAGATAAGAAACAACAAAATCTATACTTATGTGGAAATTCAAAATCGGATAAAATTGGATAACAAGATAAGAAACAACTAATTCAAATTCAAATTTTAAATTTGTTTAAAAAAATTTCAGCAATTTCAAATTAATTATAAATAATAGTTTCCAACTTAAAGTTGAATCAAATGATCATTCGATGATTTTTTATCTTTTTATTCTCAACATTTTCATTCTCTCGATTTCACGTTCCAATATCAAAGATAAAATGTTCACTAGCTACAAAAGAAATTCATATGATTCAAATATAGTATTTATTTGCATGAAGCATGAATAACTGGTCTTTTTTTTAAATAAAAACTATTTAGCATATAATTTCCCAAATTTTTGTTTAAAAAAATCCAAATTAAAAAAAGTTAAAGTCAAAGATTTTTGGAAAAATACGAGTAATGGGTAAGTTTACTTGATTTGTTAGATTCTACCAACAATTTAATTCCATTTTCGATATATATATATATATATATATATATATATATATATATTATTTTGAATTTAAAAATTAAAAGACACAACTACTCCTTTTATTCTCGTTTTGGAAAAATAGGATATTTTGAATTTTTAAAAAAAAAAAAAACATTAATTTGATTCAGTTTTGGATAGATAAGATATTTTGAATTTTTTTTAAAGAAAACTCTTCAATTTCAACAAATTGTTGAATCTGCTTTTTTTTTTTCTCAACAAATTAATGGATAATTATTAAATGTTCAAAACAAAAAAGTTTAAAATAAATGTTTTCTTAATAATAAAATAAATGTTTAAAACTAACAAATAATTGAAGGAGATATGTAAACAAATAAATCAAATAAAATAGAAATTGAATAAATGTTTTGTTAAGAAGAAAATAAATGTTTAAAACTACCACATAATTGAAGGAGATATGTAAACAAATAAATCAAACAAAATAGAAATTGAAGTTCAACAATAGAATTTCAAGTTTGAAAATGGTAAAAAAAAATCAATTATATATTATAAAAAAGGAAACCCTCAAGATAATACTTGATTAGCTGACACTTCTTGTAACATCCTCACTTTAATTGGTTAATTTTAATTTTTATTAAAATTGGTGTTTGAAAATTTACTTTAAAAACTTGATTACTTATAAAAAAATTTACGAAAATCCGGTAGAGTTTCCTCTGTTTTTCGGACTTCCCAAAAATTTCTTCTTTTAAACCTGTCAGCCAGAAATTATTTAAAAACTTAAAACTCAGCAGTTTAATTGCCAAATTAACACCTAAAGCCCAATTAGTACAAGTTTCAGGGCAAGCACTATTGCATATACTATATTACAAAATAACGGTCCACTCATAATAAATGTACACTCCACGTAGTGGAATGTAATCCTGCTCGGTCAAGACTCATGTAAGCTCCACTTCTGTACCTGCAAAATATAGCAAGAAGGGTAGCATTACACAGAACTTAGAAAGTTAAATCCTATAAGAAGACATAGTAATAAACTAAGCCTACCCTATTATTAATATACGTTATTCATAAATATCCATATAATTAATTTCTTTTACCACTTCTCTAAATCTCGCATTCCTTTTTTTTTGTTTGCGAGGGAAATCCCACCATCATTGCCGCACATTGACGACTCTGATGGGCAACCCCGCCTCCAGGTCATAGCCTGCAAACTGCCCGGAGGAGGTCAACCACTTCCGAAGGAGCGACAGGCTCATACCGCCGAGGTGAGATTCGAACCCGTGTCTTTGCGGACCGAGGACAAAGTCCCGAGCCAGGTGTGTCACACCTCGTTGGTAAATCTCGCATTCCTTTAATTTTTAATTTCCTATTCATTTCTCACATTTCTTTCCATTTTTAGTTCTCTTTTGTTTTTCATCGATTTACATTTCCTACTTTTCATGTTCTATTTATCTATCTATTTCCATATTTACCTTCTTATTGTTTTCTTTATTCATTTACCTTCTTATCATTTCCTTTATCCCTTTATCTTATATTTGACTCGGACACGCCTTGCCAGGCTCGCGCCGATTTATTCTTTTAATTCCGACACGCCTCACCAGGCTCGCGCCGGTTTTATCTTTTAATTGTCGACATGCCTCGCCAAGCTCGCGCCAATTTATTCTTTTAATTCCGACACACCTCGCTAGGCTTGCGCCGGTTTATTCCTTTTTATTTCTTTTCTTTTATTGTCGACACGCCTCGCCAGGTTCACGCCGATTTATTCCTTTTTATTTATTTTCTTTTATTGTCGACAATCCTTGCCAGTCTCGCGTTGATTTATTCCTTTTTATTTATTTTAGTGATGACAGTGACTTCCGCCCGCCTGCCATCGAAACCATTATTTCATTCCTTTTCCTTTCTTATCTTTTCTTTTCTTTACTTTTATACTCTTTTAATTTAAATAATTCTCTTTACTAATTATTCTCATTTTTAACTAACTCTATTTGACTAGGACATATACATTATATTTTAATTTTAATTACTAGTTCTTGGTTATTTCTTTGTTCTCCTCTATCTTTAACTATTACTTAACTTATTGTTCCTAGTTCATTATCTCCATTTTTATTTAACTACCCTATTAACTTAACTAATTTTACCTATTTTATTACACCATTCAATTTAACTCCCATAATAGCGTCCTCACTTTTTGTTTTATTATCTTTTTCCCTAATACCTTTTACCGATTTCCTATTTATATTTGAAATTTAGTTTATTATTTTGTTTCTATTTCTCTAATTCCATCAACTCTTAACTATGTCCACTCCGCACATACTTATTGACTACACATTTTAACTCCTCCTTTACCTCACTTTTAGTTTAATAATTCTACTCTCCTTGCCTATCTAATTACTCTTCATTCTCTTACTCACACGTTTAGTTAGTTTTCCCTTAACTATTCCCCTTGGTTTTATTTTACGTTATTCTACGTTTTCATTCAATACTAATCATTTTATATCCTAATTACATTCTTTCATTCCAGACTTTATCCTACACTCCTACATTGTATTCCCTAAGGTGTGAATTTCATTATCAACTTTAATTACTCCATTTATATTAGCGGGGACTACCCTAAGGTTCATTAACATATTTCTTAATTACCCTATTTTTAGTCACTACTATAGCATCCTAGAATTTACTCTCTAAGTAAAGATAACGCAACCCGTCTTACCTTGTTTTTCCAAAGACACGTTCCTTTTTGTACGATAATGCCCAAAGGTATTCCGCGTCCATTGCTTTCATGCAGCGACAAGTTCTAAAGCTTCTTCGTCATCCTCAAAATCCGGTTTTTCAGCAACAAGGAGAAGGTTGGTTTTGGTCCGGTTCAAGGCACATCAAGGAGACTCGGACCCGGTTCAGGGTTAAACCTCTCTAGACCCAAAACCCGGCAACAATAGCAACCCCGATCTGACCCGGTTCATGGCCAGACCGGTTCTGACTCCAAACCAGCAACACCATCACATCAAGCAACGGTGGACAGCGGTGACGACCCAGCAGCTCCCACCGACGACGAGCATGTTTCCGGCAACTGCACTAGCGTTGGCCACGATCAGCGGCAGCAACAGCAGCAAACAGTGGTGGCGACGTCCTCCATGGTGGCAGCGGGCGAATCGAAGCGAGGAAGGAGGTGGCGGCGGATCTGAACCAAGGGGCGGTGAAGCTGAGCCCATGGAGCAGCGGGGCGAAATCGCGACCGATTGGAGGGAGAACGATCACGCGTCGCGAGCTTGAGGGAGAAGAGCGCAGCAATGGTGGGTGGCGGCGGCAGCTGGGTTCGGCGACGCAAAGAGGACACGGGTGGAGGAAGAGAGACGGCGAAGCAAGCTTAGAGAGGGAGAGGGGCGAATGGACCATATGAAGGAGAAGGAGAAGGGTGGCCATGGGTAAGGAGGAGGCGACGGCGGCGGTGGACGTCCGAGAGAGAGGAAAAGGAGGAAAGAGAGAGAAATGGAGGAGGGGGTTAGGGCCGGCCACAAGAGGGAGAGGAGGAAGTTGGGGGTTCTTCGTGAACCCCTTCCTCTTTTATTATTTTTTTTCTTTTATTTTTTTTATTTTTCATTTTATTTTTATTTTTATTTTTATTATTATTATTATTACTACTACTACTAATTGTGTTAGTATGATTTTAAAATAATAATACCATTTTTCTTTATTTGTTTATTTTAAACCTCGGGAATGTAAGCATCAAATAATTACCTGTATAAAATCATAAATTTAAAAGTTTTGAAGTTCTTAAAACAAGTTTAATAATTAAATATGTCGAAAGCAAATTAAAATATAGAAAGTATACTTTTCAATAAGGATAACTGTTTTAATGATTTTACTTTAAAATATATAAGTAAGATATACTTTCGTAAACATTGTAGGATACTTTATGAAAATATTCTACACTGTAATGATAAATTTTAAGGATTCATTATTTAATTTGTTAAATTTCGTTATTTAATACAAGCGAAACTTTGGGATGTTACACTTCTTCATAATTTCCTATATATTTTTTTTTAAAATTTATAATTGCAAAAAATAACAAGTTGTTGGAAAATGAATTATAATTGATTAGACAACAGCAAATTATGAGAATATGGATATTGATTAGTTCAATTTTTTTAACCGAAACAAAAACAATTTTTTATGATAAAGAAGAAATTCATTAAATATCCTTGCTTCATATTAATATTTATTTCAAATTTTAAATTTGAGTAAAATATTAAATTAGTTTGTTATTTTCAAAATTGGTTTGTTAATTCAATGTTTCCTGTAACTAAGGGATTTGTTTTGACAACAGAAGTCATTTACTCTTATAATAAAATAATTTGTGTAATCTGAGTTCTATGAGAACTATCTTTAATTGAATGTTTGGTAATCAAAATAAATAATCTTAGAATGAAGTTTTTTTTCTAACATTATGTTGTTGTTAAAGATCTTTGCTCTTTTATTATTATTATTATTATGAAATTACAAAAGTTAATATTCTTTATGTTGTATAAATTCTTTAGTCTAAAGAATTAATATTAGAATGAAGACAAATATAAATCTGATTGATTCAATTTAATTATTAATAATCTCATATATAAAATTATGCAACTCACTTAAAAAAATTTATTAAATTTTTAGTTTGAAATAATTATCATATATAACAACATTATGCTATCTAATATATATGTTCATTCTCGTGCATCGCACGGGTAATCTAAACTAATGATATTATTAAAAAGTATAGAGGAGAGTCACGTGACTCCGTACAGAGGAAAGGAAAAGCTTCTTATAGAAACCTGAAAACATGTGCCGAAGAACTTAAACAAAATACAATCAAAATTTTAAAAAAATGAGAACCCATGAAATTTAAACAGCCCGCCCAAGCTGTTTTCAAATGAAAAGACTCTACAAATTTCAACAAATCTTATTTCTCTTTCATTACACCTCTATCTCTCTTCTCTCTAAAACTTCAAGCTTCAGACACAAAACGCAAGCCTCTCCAATTGTTCCATGCATTCTTCATCTACAACAATTCAATAATTAGTGTTTCTACAAGAACAATAACAGGTATGGTTCCTAAGTTATAGTATTTTACATCTACTCTCCATTTTTTAAAGCGTTTTCATTAATAAATAAAATATAACATTATTATTTCTTGCTTTCAAGAATTGCTTACTTACTTGAAAAAATGGAAAAGAATTAAGTAGCAGCAGAAAGTTGCACTAGAACTTTTATCATTTATGAGGTACATGATTTTTATTTGGCTATTTATGACCTTTCAGCATCATTACTGTTGAACATATAATCAAACATATAATTTCAGAATTGTGAAACGGAGGAGAATGTTGTGAAAAAGAGGTGTAGCAGAAGACAAATAATCAAAGGAAGCAGTTTATGTTACTCAGAAGAGGCCAAGCTACCGATAGCCACAATTTAGCAAAAAGGGTATAGTTCCTAAATCCACTTCTTCACAGTTCAAACCAATAAATCAATTTTCTTTATATTCTCTTTGGTCAAGATAAATGTGAACTAAAACATAAAAATGAGCAACCATAACTTTCAATACTGATTATATGTTGATTTATGGAGTAATTTATTTCTTTTACATAAGCATTTCATTAATAATCATACAAATAGCAAACATGACTTATTATTAATTTTATCTATATTGCATAATCAACGTACAAATTCAAAATGAGGAATAAAAGTTAAAACAAAAAAGACTTTAAGTTTTTCTGACTAATGGAATAGACTTGCTAATTAATAGTCTTTTTACTGTCTCTATGAAAATTTCTTTTTTTGGTACCTATCGATTATCAGATTCAAGAATCTGATGAGGCAAGAAAGAAGTTCACAAATGCTCAATGTAAAAGCATTGTATCCAAATTTCACAGATACCTCATATCATTCTCTAGAAGCATTGTATCCAAATTTCATGTTATCTTCTAATAAAATCTACACAGTATAAGGAGATTCAAGCAATCATCTTAGTATAAGAAGCTTTGTTGTTATGAGTTTAACTAACTTAACATATAAGAAGAGCTGAGAATAGTAACATGTGTGAAAAAGATATTTAAAATACTTTTTTTATATTGGTAGCAGTAGGGGAATTTACAAGTAGGGCTATAAAAGCATGGATTTGGAATTCTTTGTGCATTTGCAAGTTCATACCTAAAAGAACTTTTTCCATAGTTAACTAAAACCATAATGTCTATATTTGCAGCCAAGGGGACATAATGGAGTGCCAACTACCTCAGATTGGCAGTGAATCACATGCACCAACTCCGATCGAGTCTAAAGTGAAGAAAACCTATTTTTTACTTGGATCAAATCAGAAACATGTTGAACCAAGATTAGCATACTTTTTTAATGCATCACATAACCCACTACAACAGCAGAAGAAACATGTTGATTAAGACATATAATGCAGAAATGAAATGTTCAATTTTTAGCCATAAATGCTTAAGAATCAAAATACCAACACTTCTCTTATCTTTGAGAAACTACTTATGCCCTTATGCTCTCTTCTTTCAAGACTTATTATTTTCAAGTCTACAACCAATCACAATAGAAGTATCTAGTAACGTAACGTAAATGAATATGAACAAGCAAATCACCTGTGCAAACAGCATAAAACAATAGCCCTAAACACCAGTACTAATCTATAAATTTGTTAGTTTTAAAAGCACAACACTTCCATTTTTTCCAATTACACAACACTGAAGGCATCACCAAGATGCATATATGTTAAAAATGACCGAAGAATTCTTACTTTGCTTTACATATTTCTTTTTTAGATTCATATCATGCTTAAATGCTTAGCTATGATGAATTCAGAGAAAAAATAACGAAAATATCGAACTTGTCAGGATTTAATGTTTAATCCTTGAAATTGGGCATCACCTAGACTCATTGGAGACCCTTTAGGTACCTAATTTTTCTAGGAGTTTGGTTTATTTTTTAGGATTGATGTTACTAGATACTCTTTTATATTTGGTTACGGATGTTTCAATTTATTTAAGTATAATCATCACATTGCTATTTGTATCTTTGTGATAGTAATATAAATTGAATTTTAAATGTTTTTTCCTAATTTGTGACATAAGTGTTTGGGTCATAAATCCAAGGAAAGAATGGAAAGCCTTAAAAGGAACAAAGTCTTTCCAGATTTGGATTTTATTGGCCTAATTATTTCTGTAGATTGTATTTAAAGAAAGAAAACCAAACACGCAAAGAAAGGAGCCACAAGAAATACCCAGCTTCTTGAAAATGTGTTCGTCAAAACTTGTAGACATCTAATGTTAACTTTCTTTTAGAAATGAAAAGGTATGTCATCATCTTTATTGATAACTATTCATGTTATAGTTATATGTCTAATAATATCGTGAGAAATCTGAAGTAGAGGATGCTTTGAAAACTTACTTGAACAAAGTAGAAAGTTAATTAGACATAAGGTATGACAGAGGTGATAACTGCCATAAAAGAAGAAATTAAAATGGGCAACATCCATGATTGTTTGTTAAACTCCTCAAGAAATAAGTTATTTGTGTGTAATACACAATGCCAATTACACTGTAAGAAAATGGTGTATATAGGGCATAATAGAACATTAATGAATATGGTTAGGGGTATGGTATTTATTCTTTACCTGCAATGTTGAATGTATGTCTTGAAACTGTCATTTGTCTATTGAACAGAGTTCCTAGTAAGACAGTGTCAAAGACAATTTTAAGCTGTGTACTGATAGGATACCCAATTTAAGGCACCCGCATATTTGCGGTTGTCGGGCAGAAACAAGGATTGCAATCCTCAATAAAGGAAAATAGATATAAGACATCAGTGAGTATTTCACTGATTATCCAAATAAATCAAAAGGTATAGACCTTATTGTTCTAACTGTGAGACCCACAATTTTATCCAATTTATTTGTGAATTTATATTTGAATTTAAAATATTATATTTGATTTGTGATAAATTATGATACCTGGATTTAATTAAAATCGTATGTTATATATATATATGCACGTGGTATATATATATATTATATATATATATATTATACATACCAATGTTTGCTCTAAAGTATTTAAATTATATTCTAAAGATAAAATATTTTAAGGTATAGTATTTGATTTAAATGATCTTAGAAAATGAATTGTTTTTGAAGGATTAAGATGTTCTATTTTCAGAAATTCATATCTTTTAAGTCGTACGTCGAAAAATTACAAATGATATGTCAAAACGACCGTATCGAAGTGTAGATTATGAAAATATAAAGTTTTGATTTTTATTTAGGAGTTTTCAAAACTTTATCACTGCTACAGTACTGAACGAATTTTTTTGAGTTTAAGTGTGAAGGTGTGGTTTTAATGCATTTACTGACTTTTTGACCCAAAAATACTTTTATGTGAATAGAAAATGTATTTTTAAAACCCCTGATTGGCTACACCGTCCAGATAAAATATATTTTCGTATTTTTAATTATAAATTTATTTGAAAGCTTATGAAGTGCATTTTTGGAAGAAATGATCTTAGAACTTCAAAAATTCATAACTTTCAAACCGTAAGTCCAAAAATTACAAATGATATGTCAAAAAGATCGTATCGAAATTTAGATTATGAAAATGTAAAGTTTTGAAATTAATTTTGGATTTTTAAAATTTTTATTGCTGAGACAGTACAGTACGAATTATGTGTTCTAAAACTTGAAAATGTTATTTAAAGAAGCAATTAATGACCTTTTGACTCAAGTGTATTTTATTTTGAAAACAAAAATACTGTGGTGGACTCGATCGGCCTAGCCGAGGTCCTCAGAACCCTTGCCCAAGGCCTCACGGCCCTATGAGAAGCCCTCTGTGTGCTGGGCCGAGCTCAAGGCTCAACGGCAGAACAGATACCAGATATGGGCCGACCTCATACTCCAACCCAGGTCCGACTTCCCTGTCCGACACCTCCCAGAGTCCGACACCTCCCAGAGTCCGACATCAAGGACAGGGTGACGTATCTCACCTTATCCACAAGGACAACTCATCCACTCATAGCTCAATACAGGCTGGCCCTACTTGGGCCTAAAGCAAGCCCATTAGGGCAACCAGCTCCCCCCTATAAGTAGCTCCGTACTACATGGGGCTCAGGTACGTCCTCTAACCCTAATTGCCACCTTCACACACCAGTGATTAGGGTTGCTTCTTGGCTTTCTCCCTTAGCCATTTGAGGACTCCTACCAAACATCACACAGAAACCCTAGACAGAGGCTCCTCTGAAGGTCTTCTTCCCTTACCCTTAGGGAACCTCACCGTCTAGGACATCACATTGGCACCGTCTATGGGGAAAGATAAACTTCATTCCCAGAAATTCTACCATGTCTGAGACACAACCAGTCCAGAGAAGGAGGAGGGGGCGTCCAAGAAGGGTGCTGTCAACTGAGGACCTGCGCCTGCATCTTGAAGCCAATAGGGCAGCGAGGTCCTCACCTCCACCCCCTCCACCACCACCACCTCCACCTCCTCCCCCGCCACCACCCCCGTTTTCACCACCACCTCCACCACCAGAATTCACCCATACCCACAGTCGACCTTACACCATCCACACTGGAGACACTACAAATCCAACCCAGCATCACGACGGAGGTCGGCGCGTACAGTTACGCTATGAGCTCGGAGAAACCAACACTGAACAGCACCGCCACCGCGGCGAACGTGCCCACTCTGTCAGCACAACACACCGTTCCCACTCACGACAGTCTACGCTCTCTCGAGATGCAGAACTCTTATCCTTGATGAGACAGAAGATGAGAATTGTAGAACAGCAAGGTAAATCTATCGCAGATCTCCAACAAGTTGCTATGCAGCGTTTGGCTGAACGAGCTGTTGTTCAAGCTCCGGCCCCAAATGAGTTTCCCCCACCACCACCTCTTCCACCACAACCTCCGTTAACTCCACAAACCTTTGCAACACCACACACAACCATCACACAACTTACACCACCCCCTGACCAGCAACAACCTGATTCGGATGATTCCCACCCTGGGCATCCTTTTACACCAGTCGTCATGGCTTATGAACCACCACCTGGGTACCTCGGGCCCAGCAATATTCTCATATACAATGGCCTCACAGACCCTCAGGAGCATGTCCTTTCTTATGAGGGAGCTGTGAACTTTCATGGTGGAGGAGATCGGCTCAAGTGCCGAGCTTTCTCTATGACCCTCCAGGCCCCAGTCCTCCAATGGTACTCAACACTACCCAAGAATTCTGTCGACAACTGGGCAGAAATGAAGCGAGTCTTTCTTAACAGGTACACTACTAGCTGTGTGCAACCCAGATCGGACCACACGTTAGCAACAGTGACGCAAAAACCAGAAGAATCCTTACGTGCATACCTGCACAGGTTTCACAGCGAATCCAGCTCAGTCCCCAATCTATCTCCCGAGGTGGTCTCCTCCTCCTCACTCAAGGCCTGGCCGAGGGAGGATTTAAAGACTCTTTGATCGGGAAGCCGCCGAGAGATATGTCCGAGCTGAGGCAGAGATCTAATAAATACATCAACCTCGAAGAATTCAACAAAGGACAATCAAGTAGGATGGAAAACGCTCAAGCCGCTTCGCAAAGTACCCTCCCCCGAGGTCGTCCTCGCGGTAACAGGGATGATAGAGGAGGAAAAGCAGACCAAGGTGACCGAGGTCGCTCTCACGTCGGCCAACAAGAGGACCGTCAACGTCCGTACATCACTAAGTATGATTCTTACACCCCCCCTGACGGTCCTGAGGTCTCAAGTCTGGAGAGAGACCATGCAGACCGAACTCAGGAGTGTACCTCGGCCCCCTTTTCTCAGAAATCAAAACAATATCAGGGACAAATCCAAATATTGCAACTTCCATGACGGGTACGGCCACCATACCGATCAGTGCACCTGGCTTCAGGATGTTATTGAGGATATGGTGAGAAGGGGCAAATTGCAGCAGTATGTGCGCGAAGCGGTGGAAAGACCAGGCCGAAGAAGGTCTCGCAACCCAGACAACGATAAAGGAAAAGCCAAAGCCGACCCGTCCCCAGAAAAGAAGGAAGAAGAACCACGGCGAGTAAACATGGTCGTGGTACAAGATCTGGACAAGTCACCGGAAAACTTCCGAGTTGAAACTATCTCGGGAGGTTTTGCCGGTGGCGGAGAAAAGAGGGCAGAGAGGAAAATGTACGTCAACCAAGTTCTCGTTGTCCACTACAAACCCGTTGGCAAAAAACCATCTAGGAGCATCCCTATCATTTTTTCTGACCAAGACATGGAAGACGTCATCCCGGATCACAATGATCCAATGGTGATAACGGCGTTGATCGGCAATTTCGAAGTCGCCCGAGTTTTCATCGACCAAGGAAGCTCGGCCGACATTCTTTTTCTTCATACATTTCAAGCGCTGAAGCTGAGGTCGGCAGACCTCGTGCAGCTCGAAGGCAATCTCATCAGCTTCACGGGTGAGGCAATCCGCCCCCTGGGAGCGATTCACCTCCCGGTGACCTTAGGCAACCAGCCTCCGGCCCGAACGGAGATTATCAAATTTTTAGTGGTTGACTCTGAATCCCCATACAACGTGATACTGGGACGAACCTGCCTAAAAGCTTTTGGGGCAGTGGTTTCAACAGTACACTTAGCAATGAAATTTGTCGGATCCGATGACAAGGTCGTCGCGGTCAAAGCTGACCAGGTGAGAGCCCGGCTTTGCTACAATGCGAGCCTACGGGAGGTAAAAAAGAAGCAGAAGGAGTTCACAGATCCGACATTGACCGAGGGGAGTGTTCTATTGGCCGAGGTTCAGTTCGAACGAGATGTCTTTGGGACCTTTCCTCAAGAAGAATGGTTGGCAATCCCCCCTTCCCCTCTGCCCCAAGCAAAGATGTTAACATGGATGCCAACCTTCCCCAAAAAATCCAAAATGCATTTAAAGGAAATCTCCTTTCTTTTCCAGTCCTCTCCAACCCCCCACAGGGGGAGAATTTTCTTATTTCTCTAACTGTGAATAACCCTGCCCTCCGTTCGGTATCGCTCCGAATCGAGAGCCGAAGTAAACTCCCTGCCCATTTCTTAAGCCGAGCTTTTCAAATTCCCTAGCTTTGGTGTTTGAAGATGAAAAAGCTCCCACTTTGCAACATTGCCAACAATCTCCCCGGCCTCTCCTATCAGTTTACCTCGGGTGACCATCACAAGGCCGAAGAAAATCCAATACCGGCAGAAGAAATCCGAGAAGCTGCTCCTGTTCAGAGGAAGATAGCAAAGGAAGAGCTAGCCGACCAAGACAACAAAACAACGCAAGGTTGTCCGAGCCTGATCACCTCGCGCCCCGAGGAGCAGACATCGGTCTTAACTACCCGAAAAGCGGGAAATGAGCTCGAAACCGGGAAGTCCGAACAGAGGCGTTCTGGAAACATACTCTGGGAAATTCTCGAAAGAACCGAGCTCAAGGATTCCCAAGACTTTACAACATTGAGAACCTGTTTCGAATAGGTTTACCTCAGATATCATCGGCAGTCACCAGCATCCTCATCTAAAAATTCAAATTCAAGCTCATTTTAAATTTTGCCTCCTTTAAATTCTGTTCATGTTTTTACATTCCCATTGTGGTATATTCACTCTTCCAAAAGGCAATGTACTCATGTCTACGATTAATGAAAAGTACAAACTTGCTCATACTCAAGTGCCACAGTTTTATATACGTACGTACTAGCTTCTCATTTAGCACTAGCCACCTAAATGTTGCATGGCGCTATGCACAGCCAACGTCTTCTAGATAAGATCAGCTCATATGCGCAGTGTACAAGGGACACCCGGTAAAGTACAGCTTGCTGTGAAATGTTCTCACATAACTTCACTCAGCAACCTCTTTCACATCGGGGACGAGGACACCCACCTCGGCTAAGGTGGGTGAATCAGAGATCCCAACCGTATGCACTTATATACAGTACCTTTATTCAGAGGAAAACTTATAAGATTACTGCACTCACTGAGTCGTCCGAGTTTATCCGAGTTATTTATACTAGATTTTAAACACCAATGTCTTGGGCACAAGTTTTTTAGGTCCGATCAGGTCTGAATACAACAAGTTGGTAAAGGACTTGTATTCTCAAAAGTAGTTTTACTTGGTTATCTAAAAAACAGTAAGTATCAAACACTTGTATTTTTAAGCCAAGTTATCTAACTGATCGCAGTTCAGACCCCAGGTCTAAAAATGAATGAAGCATGCAACGAGCCAATAAAAACTCGCATTTATGCAAAGCTTGCTTAGTGACGACCTCGGACACAGTGTATATGCAACAAGTCAAAAAAAAAACTTGCATAAAAGTTACAATATGCGACAAGTCTCAAACACTTGCATTCTTTTTTTAAAGCCTTTTTGGTGACCACCTAACTGATCGTAGTTCGGATCCGAGGTCGAACGAATAAACATGCAACAAGTTGGTAAAGTAAAACTCGCGTTCGTGCAACAAGTTAAAAAAAAGGCTTACATAACTCCGACCTCAGACATAGTACGTATGCAACAAGTTAGAATAAAAACTTGCATAAATACAACAGCATGCAACAAGTTAAAACTAGAAAGAACTTGCATAAAAATAAAATGTTGTACACAATAAGCAAAGCAAAATACAATCCAACATTGTCAAACATGTTACAAAAAACATAGACAAATCGCAAGCTGCCCAGCATAAGGGGCTTATGCTGCTTCATCTTCAACATCAGAAAGGACAACCGAGCTCGGGTCGAACTCTTCATCTGGCTTCTCCACCAAGGGGTTGGGAAGGTTCTCCTCGGGCTGGTCAAGGTCAACCTCGACCCCATCCTTGTCATAATCGACCATCTTCCCATCCTCCACCCCGAACCCGGCAGAGGCGCCGACATACCGAATTCGGAGCTCTTGGTTCAGGTGAAGAATTTGCTCTACTGCACTGGTAAAAATTTTGCTCGCCACCCTCTCAAGGTTGAAGTCCGACTCAGATGCGGCTACCTTATATTTAAGAGCTTGAGCAGCCCTTCTCTTCAGCAAAGTCCTAACCTTCTCCACCTCAGCAAGGCCTTCCTGCCGACCAGCCTCCCTAGCATCCGCTCTCACTTGGGCCAAAGCTTCCTCATGATTTTTTAGAAGCTCCTCCGTCTGTTGGCGGTGCTTCCCTTCCAACTCGGCCAGTTTGTGCTCAGCAGCGTTTTTGCCACTCTTCAGCTCCTCCACCTCGGCAGCCATAGCAGACCGAGCTTTTTTCTTGGCCGGTGACACTCCATCAACCACATCGTCAGCGACTTCGGCCAACACAGTAAACATGGTTGTGGCCCTTTTCAGCTGACAGGCCATATCCTCAGCCTTCTTTTTCCACTCAGCTCCCGACATCTTGATGAGAGCGTCTTTGACCGAAGTTTTGGCGAGGGTGGTCGGCGGCCTCGGAAGAGCATCAGCTTCCGAGGGCGGAGTACCTGCAGCAAGGATTACCTCAGTGCTTGGACTCGGAGATTGAGGAGGAGGTGGGGCTATGATCACTACAGGCGGAGTTGGGTGAAGAGGAGCGGATTCGGTTGAGGTCGTCTCAGTGGAGACCTCGGCAGCCACCGCTTCATTGGAAGGGTTTTCGGGCCTCTTCCTCTTCCGTGCATCTAGCACAGCCTTCACCGCCTTGGACGACATGTTCGACCAATGTTCTTCTGCAAACACAAAAGGATAAAGAGAAATTAATAAGAAAGCTGAAAGAAAATGTACAAGTATAAGAGCAAAAGTAACTACCAATTTTTGTCAAGACTTCGTTGTCAGGACACTTCATGAAAACGCCAATATCAAGCTGGAATTTCCGAGCACGATATTCGGTCTGGAAATGGTGGGCTGTTACGGCCTCGTCGGTATCCAGGGTTACGCGACCACCTTTGCGGCGTGCTGGTATGGCGATTAAAGAACTCGGGGGTCCACTCCAAAGGGAACTTCGGCCCCGTCTCGGACCGAAACCAAGGTAGCCCCGTTCCAACGTATTTGTATTTAAAAAATCTTGGTTTAAAATGTTTCCAAGATTCGGAGAACATGCCGAACAAACCACAGTGAGCCCGGGCCTTAGCCGACACCCAAAGACGACCAGTCACCCCGTCTATATTGCTGACGAACGGGTTGTACATCCATAGGAAAAGACGAACTGTACATACCAACCCCTTGGCCCCGCAATATTTTTGAAATGCCCGCAAGAATGACCAAGTGTTGGGGTGAAGCTGCGAAGGCGCTAATCCGAGCTCGTTTAACACCCTCATTTCCAGATCGATAAATGGCAAGGTTACACCAAGATTGTGTATCAAATCAGCATAAAAGAATAAGGAGTTGGCATCTGTCCGAGAACAAATTCGGTCGTTTTCCGAGCAGGGGAGAATTTGGTACGAGGTCCCAGCAGCATCCCCCGAGCAAGGTAGCACGGCTCCCCTCACTCTAGCTAGTTTATCCTCAATGTTTAAGCTGGATTGGACTCCCTTGGGCTCCACATCGACCCATTGGTACTGATCGACATCAGTAGGTGCAGGGTAAAGCTCGGGATGGCTGATGCACTTTCTGGGCGGCATGATACCTGTGGAAGAACAGGGGACCTCGGTGTTAGTCTTACGGGTCACAAAGAATAACCCCCCAGAAAATCCCCTCGAAGTTGTTCCGAGAGGCGAGCATCTCCCCTCTACCACAGGTACCCCCCGATCGTACATCCTCTCCCTCTCCATCCTCTGAAAGTCGGCACGTTCTCTACCATCAGCAAACTCGGCCCAAGCATATTGTCGTATCCACTCTCTTTTCTCTTCCCAATCCCGAGGTTAGGAGACCTCAACGGGATCGACCTCCAAAACTCGTCTCTCATATTTCCGCCTATACTCCCTCTAGCGACGGAACGCCTCGTCTACCTCTGTGGAAGAGCAGGACGAGGAGGAGGAGGCCTCCTCCTCACTATTGCTCGATGACAAGGAGACTACCCCAGCCCATTTTCTAAACCAATCCCTACTCATACTGAACCCAACCTACTCCTTTGGTTTTCTGAAAAATAAACAAAAAACACAAATCAAAAGCCCTCCAAAATCCTAAAAATGCCCAAACCCAGAAACACTCCAAACCACAACATTACTCCCCTAAATTAAAGCCTCAAACCACAAAGTTGTAAAAGAAAACCGCACCATGCCCATGAAAACGGAGAACAAGAAACGTGAAAAATATTAAACCCCTCCCATATAAACCACAAAATAGTAAGAGAGGAAGAGAAGCAAAGAAGAAGTGTGAAAACAACCAGTACCTTAGGAGTTTGAAGTCGAGAGAACGTGAAGCTTAAAAGACCCGCTGATGAAGGGGAAGACAGTGAAGAGTAGAGGAGAGTTTGACTATGGAGATGGCAGAGAAGGAGTTTGAATCTGCGATTTCGTGGAAAAAGGAAAAGCTTCTGATAGAGAGAGAAAAGAGAAGCGGTTTTGTGAAAGAGGGGGAAGAGAAACCGTTGTTTTCCCCCACTTTCGAAATATGGGCCTGGTCCAAAAGGCCCAACCCAGCAGGAGGCCACATGCAATAGGACACGTGGCGCAGAGGCGCAGAGTAGCTGGAATCACGGATCTCGAAGCAACGTCGCAGTAATGGCGACGCTTCGTTAGGTACGATTTCTGACACGAGTTAGATCAGGAAAAAGCAAGCGTCACGGCGGGGCAGGGGAAAGGACAGTTTTCAAACCTGCTCCGTCATAACGAAAGGACGTCAAGGACAGCTGGATCCAGCTCTTGACAGCTCAACGGCCGAATTCCCTAGAACCTCGGAACAAGGCTCAAATGGCCTTGACCGAGCTGGGGGGCTTATGTGGTGAACTCAGCCTTTATGTGGTGGATTTGGGAAAAGGACCTAAACCAAGACCTCGGAACAAGGTTCAGATAGCCTTGACCGAGCTGGGGGGCTTATGTGGTGGACTCGGCCTAGCCGAGGTCCTCAGAACCCTTGCCCAAGGCCTCACGGCCCTATGAGAAGCCCTCTGTGTGCTGGGCCGAGCTCAAGGCTCAACGGCAGAACAGATACCAGATACGGGCCGACCTCATACTCCAACCCAGGTCCGACTTCCTTGTCCGACACCTCCCAGAGTCCGACACCTCCTAGAGTCCGACATCAAGGACAGGGTGACGTATCTCACCTTATCCACAAGGACAGCTCATCCACTCATAGCTCAATACAGGCTGGCCCTACTTGGGCCTAAAGCAAGCCCATTAGGGCAACCAGCTCCCCCTATAAGTAGCTCCGTACTACATGGGGCTCAGGTACGTCCTCTAACCCTAATTGTCACCTTCACACACCAGTGATTAGGGTTGTTTCTTGGCTTTCTCCCTTAGCCATTTGAGGACTCCCACCAAACATCACACAAAAACCCTAGACAGAGGCTCCTCTGAAGGTCTTCTTCCCTTACCCTTAGGGAACCTCACCGTCTAGGACATCACAAATACATTTCTGAAGTTTTCTATTGGACCACCGTCCAAATTTTTATTTTTACTTCATTTTACTGTTTTTTTTATTTAGAAGAAATTAGGTGATTGGTGGAAAGTGTGGTGACTTAAATCAAGGTTGACTGCAAAAATTTTTTCTCTCTTTTTGTGCATGAATGCACCGTCCAAATTAAGGAGCATGGGGGGAAGAATTCTGGTTTTTATCATGAGTTTATCTTGGGAATTAAGTAGTGCATGGAATTTGTAGACTAGAAATAAGTGAAAGATAAGTACCTAGACAACCATTAAGTGTCAAAAACAAATTCCTAGGGCTAAATTATTCCCTCTTAGTCGTGTGAATCATCTAGGTGGGGATGAGAAGACCTAAAATTTTATCCTATAAATAGAGCCTTCCAAAGCCTTTGTTAACCCTCTCATTCAACCAAAATCTAAGAGAAAAAAATTGTGGAAGAACCCTAGCATTAGAAGAAGGTGGCGTGAGGTAGAAGAGGAGTATTAGAGAAGTCTTTTTCATTTTTGCTTTGCTTAAGAGAAAGGTATTCCTATTAACTTATAATCCATTCTTCTGATTTTCTTTTAAGTTTTCATTCTGAAGAAATTTCCTTCTAACAGTGAAGTTATGTTCTTAAAATTATTTCTATTTCATAAATTCTAAAATGCAAGTTTTTAAATTTTTTTAAGTATTTGTGAATTTTGTTCATGTTCATATGACTAAGGATTAAAAAGGGACTTATAAAGTGGTTTAAAGAAACAAAGTTTCCCCTTTTTATTTCCCTATGATGGACGAATTTTTAAGAGAGAAATAAGGGAATGGAAAATTTGATTTTCAATCATATAAAAATGTTTAAGTAATTTTTGAAATTTAGTTGATATGATTGTTTGAGGTTTAGTCATGAATTTTTAAAGAGAAATAATCCTCTGATGAATAAACAAAACTTGATTTGGAAATTTTGTAAAAAAAATTATTTTGCTCACTGTATAAACCGTGAGGTATATGGAAAAACAAAAAAAATAAAATTTGTATAATTGTTGGATGTTTATGTGCATGAGTTATTCTTTGTTCTTAATAGTTAATAGCTGATTATAAGGTTTAAATGATTGATTATGTGAAAAAAATAATTTTGGTTACTGTTTTTATTATGATGATATGGCCGAATTATTATTTATATAGGATAGGTATGTTGTTGTAATTTTTCTAAGTATATATGTAATTATGTGGTGTTTATATCTTAAATTCTTGAAGTGATTTCATGAAATAACAATTGAAGAAATGATTTTTAATAATTCTGGGAATTTATTCATATTCTGGAAAATTTTATTGGCATGAGGATATATGAATTAAAATGTTATTTCTATGTGTAATTATGATGTGCCTATGTGTTTAGTGTAATTTATAGTGTGAAAAAGAAAGTTTTTAAGTGACTGAAATTATTATTTTTCTGGAAAATCAAGTTGCTGTCCAGACTTGATATAAATTAGAAAATGTGACTATTTTTATAAGTTATGGATATTTTTTTAAGTTATAGTTCTTAGTTCTTTGTATATAGGTGTTAGAACTTTAATTATGATGAAAATTGTAAGTAAATGCAACTTGTTTGGGTGGCTGTCCAGCAAGTTTATTTTGTCAAACTTTGAGATATTTTTACAGTAGAGTATGTATTTAAGCTATAGGAAAAAGTGACATATTTTTTTGATTAACTGTTTGAAAGAAAAATGATTTTTGGGAATTAAAGTCTAAGCTGTTCAAAAAAAAATATATTGTCTATGTGATTTGATTAAGTTTAGAAATTGTGATGATGTGATAAAAATAGGTGATTTTATGTAGTAGGAGTTTAGATGCATAATATGTATGTACTGATGTTTAAAAGTGATTTTTTTATGTACAGTTTATAGTCTGTGATTTAATTTCATTGACGATAGAGAAAAATTATTTTGAACTTTGAATACTTGAGTTTATATTCTAATTGAGTTATATGTGTTTATAGTATGATTATGCAAATTTTGTTTACTGCTTGGATTGATTTAAAATGTTGCATCAAAGATGAGTACTTCTAATTCATGCTGTATGAATAGTCTGAAAATGGTAGTTGTTATAAGGTGTTTAAAATGAAATTTTTAATAAAGGAAAAATTAAGATTTATTTTTAAGATGTTATGATTATGTTTTAAAAATTATGTTATGTTTGGAAAAGGTTTTCATGATTTAAAAGCTAAAAAGAAAAAGTGATTTTTTCTGATACAATAGTCTGTTTTTTATTTTCAAAAAGGTTTTGAGTTACTGATGCTATTTTTATATTTTTAAGAGGTACCAAGTACTTTTTAAAATAAAGAAAAGTTTATTATTATGTTAAGTTTTGGTAAAGAGTTCTTTATTAAATTTAGAGTTGATTTGTTAAATTATGTGTATCAAATTGTTTAAGGTTCTCGTATGGAAGCAAATAACGCGACTTCTAATCAATCAAACACAAGTTCTTTAGCTGCATCTCAAGGTGAGAGAGTAACCATCTTAAGACACAATGGCACCATGGTAACATTAGGACGATTTCGACCATCTCAAAAGTCGGAATCCAAGGTTGTTGTTCGTATACGAGACGACAATTGATTGTGGGTGTTTAGTCGTCTACGTTACAACAATAACTTTACATTATTTGTCTGATTTATTGGATATGATGTGTGATATGTGATCCTATTTATTTATTTTAGAAATGATAAAAAGATTATGTGGAGAAAGGATCAAAATGCAATTATAAATGGTTGAGAATATACTGGTTTATGTATGGATAATTATTTGGTACTTATTGAAATGGTTATTCCTATGGGAAGGACTTGGTATATGTTGGAACTGAACTATGACAAGAAAATATGAGAAATGATTATTTGAATCTTGTGGAAATTTGAGGATCGTTGTTAGTGTACAGTGATGGTGCAAGCGGCACAATGACTTTGTTATATCCCCTTAAGTGACTGGCCACGTGAATGACTTTTGCCGTGGTTTCATGTCCTGTGGAATCCACTGTACTATAGGGAGGTGTTTGCTGTGATCCCTTAGAGGTCGAGACCCATTAGGAGCGTGGCTTAGAATGGGTCGACCAACTTAGGATAATAAAAACTTAAAAGACTTAAAAGACTCTAAGCTTAAATCCTTTCTAACAACACGATGAGAGTGAAGTAGTGGAGAGGAAAGATACCGTATACCTGGAGGTCGGGCATCCCTCCAAGTGGTGATTGCGATAGGGGAGGGCAAGGACGGTGAAACGTCAAGAAGCCTAAGAGCGCTTCCCTAGGCGGGACGAGGTTACAATGATCAAGGTCACTGGCGGGCATTGATCGTAGCAAAGACTGCACCGCGAACTAGGGATAGAGCTGTCGCCCCCTTGAACAAATCTTAGATGGTGTAGAGGAAATCCGAATGGGACTAGAAGTCATTGTTTTTGTGAAATGGGGAAATTATGAAATGATATTTTGTTTTACTGGCCAACAAGGCGTGGTTCCAGCCGGTACGTACCCTTTGACTTCGATGTCAGCATGGTTAGGATTCCTGTGCATCTCATCTGCTTTTCGAACTAAGACGTGGTTGGATATTGATGGAGGAGATGTATCGTGTGTGCTAATCTACCCCCTTACCTCAATGATTTCCCTCCCTAAATCATTGATGGATGTGAAAGACTTAGTGGAAAGTTTATGAGTACGGAATTCTCAAGTAAAGATGTTAAGTGGTTATACTGATTAGTTATAAAGATAAAAGTGATGATGTTATGATATGGCGAACACATGGTAATGATGAGACGTTAATGTTATAATGAAAAGTTAATTGTATGTGTTTGGTTCTAGTGCGATCCATGGCATAAGCCCATGCAGTCGACGACATTGTTCGTTTGATCGCTAACTCTCTCTCTCTTCTCCTCTATGTACTTGTTTCTATGGTAAACTTTAGATGGAGGACCAAGTGCTGCAATTGGTGATGTCCCCTTTAGCGGGAGGACAGTGGGTTAGGACAGCTAATGGATGGATATGGGAGGGGCCGACGAGACTCAATTTTGTGGACAGAGACCATGTGCTTCGTGGAGTAGCTACTGATCATGTGGAAATTCGTCTTCTGCTAAGAGACTTTATGCTGGAGGAAGACCCAGCAGAGAATCTAGACGACGATGAGCAGTGTCAGCTTATAGTAGTGTATGGTTTTTGTTTATGAGTCAAGGACGACAAGACCCTTTGATAACTATGTAACCCAATGTGAGATTTATTTTTATCTTTTAATATTGCTATTTTGAGGATAATGGCTTTTATGCCGAAACAATTTATGTTGGATCAGTTTATGAATGAAATTAATTTTCCGCAATTATACTATCGCATTTTGGTGAATGAATTATGGTGATAATGTGACACTTCAGTTTGGAGATTAAGTCAAGAGGAAATGTTTTCATACAATCAAGTTAAGAAAGAAATGTTTTGGAAATTGCTTTGAAAACTAAGTTAAAGTTTTGGAAACTAAGATAGTGTTAGAACAATATGCAAACCTTTTTCGAATAAAATAAAATGTGAGAAATGTTTTTTTATAAAAAGAAATGGCGCAAATTTTTAGTGAAAATTGGGATTCCAAATTGGGGTGTTACACTAACCATAGTACAATAATTATTCAAACTGAGGATGACAGGTCAGGCCTGGTCCTAACCTATTTTGGGCCCAGGGGCAAAAAAATTTTGGGGCCCTAATTCATAAAAAAAAATTATTAAAAATAATTTAATTAAAACATGAAATATTTATATATTTAATCAATTAAAACAACAATAAAATTAGCATTATTAAAATAGAGCTGAAATAAAATAAAAAAGTTAATATAGGTAATAAAAACCTTTTTTTTCATGTTACTCCTTTCGTCATTATATACAAGACCTTTTTCGTTGAATTCATATCCATTAAGAAAGTTGGTTATTTTAGTTTATTTCATTGTAAATGCATGTGAGCATTTGATAGTATATTTTTTTTCCAGAACTACCTTTATTATAAGAATTATTGAGAAACTAAAAAATGTTGAATAAATAGTAGAGTTTGTAGAAAAATATACTTAATTGTCTTTTAATATTGATATAAGGTCTTATAAATAACGATAAAATAAAATTCTCAAAATGTTGTTATATTTAGGGAGTGAGGGAGTTAGTTATAAAAATAAAGTTTATTAGTTCATTTATTTATAAGTCAAGTGATGAGCAAATGAAAAAAAATACTATGCTAAAAACCATTAATAATTGAAATACATAAAATATATAATTATAATTTTTAAAAAAATAATAATATTATTAAAAATATTAGGGGCCCCTAAAATTTTTAGGCCCTGGGCGGTCGCCCTCAAGGCCCCTGCCCAGGGTCGGGCCTGTGACATGTTTATTGAGAATGGTGAAATTAGTGGGAGTATAGTTCCACATAATGTGGAAATTAACGGAGTTAAGGTACAAGTTCTTGTAATTCTTCTACCTCAACAATAATTGTTTCTTTTATTGTTGAATCGTATAATAATAAAGTACGAGAACATTTAAATGAATTCACTATTCACCATGATTTTGTTGTAGAAGAACCATGAGAAATAATATTTAAAAAAAATTGCTATTTCGAACGTTTGAGTGGTTTATCTACAAGAATATGAATTTGACTTAGTCATTAATGATAATAATGTGTTGTTTTCACATGCCGTAAGTTGTGATAATACTGATAAATAGTTAGATGTCATGAAAATATTAATAACTATTAATTTTTTTTGTTTGGGACCTTATAGAATTGCCTAAAGGTTGCACGAGAGTTGGAGGGTAAGTGAATCTTTTAGACCAAATATAACTCTCGTGACAACCTTGAACGTTACAAGTCCAAATTTGTTATGAAGGATTTCCCTCATAATGTTGACATTAACTATAAATGAGGTATTTAACCAATTTCCTGAAAGATTTATTCAACATTATCATAATGGCATATGTAGTCCGTAATGATTTGGAACTGCAGCAGAAGAATGTGAAAACAACCTTATGAATTTTATAGAAGGAAGTTTACTTGGATGATCCACTGATGTGGTTCTCAATTGAAAAGAATGAACACATAATGTGCAGATTTGAGGAAAATAATATACAATTTTAAACAAACGTCCCACCAATAGTATCTAAAAGAAAGTCAATGATACTATTGTTTCTTTTAGATTTAAGGAAACACAATTAACTTGTGTAAGTATTTTAAGGTCAGTGGGAGTGAATTTATTATGTTGATTCTGTATGTTATTATATCTTGCTTGCAACTTATTATCTTGGTCTTTTACACTAGACTAAGAAGTTTTTTCTAGTAACTTTGAATGAAAGATATAGGTGAGTCGAGCCATGTGATTAGAAAATGAATATTCTAAAATATGTCACACGAATTGTTAGGCTTATCTCAAAAAGCATATATCATTAAAGTACTAGAATGATTTAGAATGAATAAAATTTACGTTAAGGAAGTATTAACTATACTCATAAAGTCTTGAGGTATTAACATGGAACGAATAAATACAAGCTTACTTCTGTAATGAATGATCACATTGAGGTGATCAGAATGTTAAATTTGTAACAAGTTTTGAGGTTACAATTCAGACTAATTGACTGCAAAACTTTATTTCGAGACTTAGAACTGTCAATAATATTGCTTAGCCGCTGAAAACGTACTGTGGTGTTTTGTAGCAATGACAAGTACTATAAAAGTGCTAAAAGTATATGAATGAAGTACTTTGCCTCTAAAGAATGAGATCAGAAATAAGGATTGTCAATAGAGCATATTAGCACCAAAATCTTATGATTGTTAATCCCATGAAAGAAGGGTTATTGCATAAACATTTATTGAACATGTTGAAAGTATAGGCATTACTGTCATTAAGTAAAATTGAATTTGATGTTGACATCATTATGTATGATGTAATTGACACTCTGAGCTCATTTATGATATGTTGGTTATGTTTCTGATTACCTGTTCTCTAGAACGACATGAATTATTGTATTAAAGTAATTTAAACAAGTATTGTCTTGAATAAAGACATTATGGACCAATTACGTATTTACAATTATAGATCATGTTAAGGAAAAGACTATTTTGTGGTACATGGAAGGAACTATGTCGAATAAATGATGTACAACAGCCATGACTTGAATTAGTTCCTATCTTTAATCATGATTAATAAAGTATCTAAGTATAAAATAATTTAGCCATATAAATGTTCATTAATTGTTTATTTAATTATTTTGTTTATTAGACCATAATGTTAAATTATGTCACATGAGCCAAGTGGGAGAATATAAGATTTTAATATCTTAGTATATCTCATGTGATGTGCATGTGACATGTATTGATGTGTGTTTAGCAAATAAATAATTAAATATTAATGGGCTTAATCATAATTTGATATAAGGGAGGTTGTTTCTGAAGGCCCATTAGCTTATAATAGTTAGGGTTTTTACCTATTTATAAGAAACATGTCATGTTCCTGGCCATGAGGTATTCTTTTCTCCCCCATCACAAAACGGCTAAACAAACAGCATAGAAATGAATAACATAGGAGGCAAAGGAATAGAAACGTGTTTCGTAGCTTTTGATCAAATGGCGTTTGGAGAACTCTCTTTCAACTCTAGCAATGGATAGAGGTTAGTAATCGTATTCCTTATTGTCTCTACTCTCTATAATATGTGAAAGTCATGTAATTTCAAGATCTTTATTATTGTAGTTGTAACGAATAAATTAAACTACAACTTATATATTTAACCATAAAAACAACATAAAAAGAAATGTAATATTGTACGGGATTACCTTCTTAGCTCTTAACTGCTCCCCGTTTGGTTTTTCAGCAAATAACTAAACTTAGTTGAAAATAACATCCCAGATCATGTAACAATAAGTTCAAGTAGCAACAACAACAAAAAAAATTCAAAGTAAAATAATATGACACGAAAGTAGCTCACCAGTACATAGATTGAAGAACCTAAATCTATATTTATTAACCTGAAAATCAAAATAAATAATCGAATATAATAATAATAAATATTTGAAGATCTGGGTAACCGAATAATAACAAAAATAATAATAATAATAGCCAAAATTTGTAAGATCTGGGTTTTAATCCTTTGATGTTAAATCCTTTCGGTTTATATATACTATCATTGATCCAAGGAAATTAAAAAAAAATTACAATGAGTTAAAAAAATTAAACACAAGAACAGTGATAAAAAAACAAAATGTAAAAAAAAATTATAGATCTACATGATTTTGCCTTAAATCTTCATTGCATGCAACCGTCGATGAGTGAATTAGGAGTGAGCGGACGGAGAGAGGCCTGGATCGAAGGAAGAGAGGGAGAATCGAAGATGGAGAGAGCCATGGAGGAATCGAAGGAAGGGTGGGGGAGAGGAAGAGAAAGTCGGGGAAGATGAGAAAGAAAAGAAGGAAGAAAGAAAGAGAGAGCCGTGTTTTGTGAGGTAGATGAGAGAAGAAGAAGCCATGTGAGGAAAGTGCCGCGTGAGATAAATGAGAGAAGAAGAAGAAAAAAGAGAGAGGGTGAGAAAGAAGTAGGAAAAGGAAGAGCCGTGTGATGAAGGAAAAGAGAAGAAGAAGCTTATGGAGAATAATAAATGAGTGAGGGAGTGAATATTGGTGAGACAAATGACTAAATGTTATAATATTATTTGGTAGTTGTGTTATACTTTAAATGGTTTAAATATAAATTAATTAACTCTTTCATTTTAGCATTTAGCAAAAGATTTACCAAAGGATTGACTCTTTAAATTTTATCTTAATTTGAAACTCCATAATTCTCACCTACAAAAACTATTGCAAAAATTAAGGTTGAAAAGAAGGATTAAACTACTTTCCATCTTTCCAAGTCACTAAAGTAATACAATTTGAATTTTTCTTTTTTTTAAATTGGTTACCTATATTTTTTGATTTGTTAAATTATTTTTAATAGGAAATGATTTTCCAAGTTACTACTTTCCATCTATTTTTAATTGGTTACCTAAATTATTTTTTTTAATCTGTGGGGCAAAAAATGTGCATTCTAGAAAATGAACTGTACATTATTATGGTGCCTTTACTTTTGTTCACATTGTGAAATTTGAAATAATATTAATCATTTTCTTACACAATCCGTTTATATCATTATATATTCAACTATATCTTGGTAGTTCTAATTGTATGCAAATAAAAGTCATTGATAAATGAGTAAAAGTTGTACAAGTATAATGTTTATCATGTACAACCAATCAATTGAAGGAACTTTGCTGCAATAAATCGAGTACTTGAATTTGCAAATTGGTAGATATTATCATTATTTTATTTTCATGAAATAAAAAGTCACTTTTTTTAGATGCATGTAGCTATTAGATTGTAAAATAAAAAAAGTCACTTTTTCGTAGATGCATGTAGTTATTAGACTGTAAAACAAATTATTCATATTTAAAAAAAAAAGATTGTACTTAATTTATATTATTAAGCAATACAGAAATTATCCAATATTAATAAAATATGGACAATCGTAATCAATTATTACTTAATTACCATCATATTAATTTGATTAATAGCACAATAAGACTACTTCATTATTGCAAAAACAATTACATTAGTAAAAATATCAATCAAAGCACTTATTTGAAACTATAAGAATTCTAAACTTTAACTTTATTGCTTACCGTGTTGGCATGGCGCACGGGATTGGGGTTTAGTTATTTTTTTTGGATGAACCAGGGCCACTCACGCAACTGGATGATTAATCCCTCGCACCACGGTCGGGCCCTTTTGGAAGCGATGCTCTCGATAAGACTTGCTCCATAGTCCATTCACATGCGCCTGGGGTCTAGTTATTAAAACCGAGCAAGTCCTCTTCCAATCACGTATTTACGCTCGCTGCCTTCCTTTTAGAGCTGTCAAAATGGGCCAGGTCGATGCGGGCCGGGCTAAAAAATCTGGGGTAAGTGCGGGTTTGGGCTCCCCAATCTTATTCCAAAACTCAATCCGGGCTTACTAGCCCGGACCGACCGGGCCTTATAAAAACCCGGGCTAGGACCGGGTTTACCCGGCCGGGTTCCCGGCCGAGTTTAGGCCCGGTCTATGTTAATATTAAAAAAAAAAACCTAAACTAAAACTAACCTAAATCTAAATGAGTCTGAATGTGTGATTGACATTGTTGCTCAACAAAGAAAGGGAACAAACATAAGTAGCGACGCACACTCTTCTTCTCTTCTTCTTCGGTGCGATGGAACGGAAGTCGGAGATGGTAGCGACGGCCGACAGCACAGCAGCGGCGCGACAGCGACGACGTAGAGCTCCTCTTCCTCTTCTTCTTCACAGCGACGGTAGCAGCGGCACAAAGCTCGACGGTAGCAGCGACAAAAACCTCTTCCTCTTCGAGCCTTCTTCTTCACGCTGCAACCGGTTCCCCTGCAACCGGTTCCTTCACAATCATCCACGTCCAGTTACCTCCTACCATCTCCACCGGTCTCAACCCCGGTGCCATTCCCTTCGGTGGCCCCAGTTTCGTTCATTTTCCATTTCATTTTATTTTTGTGATTATTTAAGTTTGATTTCTGTTTTAGTTAACGATGGATCGGTTTTTTGATCAGGTGGACTTGAAGTGCCGGCGTTTGCAGCGGCTATTGAAGCTCACCAGAAGCGCATCACTGATGCTGTACTTGACCACGCTTTTGGAATTTGCTCTGAATTAAATTTTACTGTAGGATTCTTTTTTCTTTTCCTTTGTTTTGGAATTCTGAATTGGATTTATGTGATTGTTAATTGATGTCGCATGCTATTGTCAATTATCAAATCTCAATGTTGTTTCAATTTGAGTTTTTTTTAGAAGAAATAAAAATGATATAAGTTTTTTTTGCGTTTAATTTTAAAAAAAAATTGAAAAAAATTATGCGGGCTGACCGCACAAGCCCGCAGCCCGGTATAGTGCGGGTTTGGGCTGTATGATATGATATTCAATTTGTAACCGAGCTTTTTAGCCTGGGCCCGTTATGGCCCGCATCCGTGGCCCGCCCGGGTTCGGGCCGGCCCGTTTTTGACAGCTCTACTTCCTTTCATTAATTTCCATTTTTTATTTCATTTCATTAAATAATTAAATAATTAAATAATTAAATAATGGAGTAAAACAAACGAAGCTACACCGAGTAGCCTCACCCCCTCTCTCTCTATATAACAAACTCTTCTCCTTTCTCTCTCTAACCCATCTTTCTCTCTCTACTAGGGTTTCGACCGCGAACTCTCTCAGTCACGCTGCTCACCACAATTCTAGGGTCCCCTCTTTCCAATATCGCTTCATTTGCGTAACACTCTCCTTGTGATCCACCCACTTTCTGTTCCTGCAATTCATTCCATTTGTTTTCCCTTCGGAGGTTTGTTAATTGCGACTCGAATGTGTTATTGCTTTTGCTAATTTCGAAGCTTCGTGGAGTATTTGATGTCAATTTGATTCTGCTAATGTGTTTATTACTTTGCATGATTCTGGTAATGTGTTGCTCCTAGGAGCTGGGAGGATACGAATTTATGATAGAAAGAGAAGTGAAGTGGGATTTGTTTCTTATTTATTTATTTATGTATTTCATTTTTTATGAGAGTTTGGTTTTTGGTTAAATTGAGTTTTGGAGAAGAAAGCTTGAATTTCATCTGGCTCTATTCCAAGAAGATTGGATGTTTCTTGGTTACAACTACCCAAAATAAGTCTAGTTATTACATGTATTTTTTCATAAGTTATAGAATAAACAGTCTTAAAAGATGATCTTATAGTATATTGAAAAGCTAAATCAATATTCTTTAAACCATTAATTAAATACATCACTTCCCCATAAAATCGTATCTTTTTAACTTATAAAAGATGATTAACCTATGCATGTGTTGTACAGGATAGAAAAACCCTAACATTTATAACTTATAAAAGGACATAAATTCTTTTACTAGGTCCCCTCAAAACAAATTGCTGCCTCCCCAATGTAAATGTTTAAGGGCTGCCCATGATTGGGTTGCTATTTTAATGGTGCAGACAAAAGGATTATAACTACTACAGAGAAACAAAGGAAGTTGTGAACTATTTAATTTTATACTGTGGTGGGCAAATGTTGCTTGATGCTTGATGATAGTTGCTATGGACTTGAATGCCTCTCCAGTCCCGGAGGAAGAAGAAGATGTTTTTGAAGGACATGTTGTCGAAGAGTTTACTGCATCAGAAGAACGCGTAGAAAGTGGAGCTGATATAGCACGCCGGGTACCTCTTTCTATCTGTTTCATTTTTTTTCATTTTAGTATCATGACAGTTTATGTGATGCTTTGGACTAGAATTTCTATCATGGTAGTTTCTCATTTATTGGGATGAACTATGAAGTTATTTCTCTTTAGGTTTGGTTGCTAGCCGGCAATCTGCATTTTGATGAACCTTCAATTTTTTAAATTTTCTTTCTTTCTTTTGACTAGGATTTATTATACTTCAAAAGATCACATTGCTTAACCAGTAAAAGATAATCTTAGTTTTCGGTCATTATACTTTCCTTGTTTTTGGGTATGAACTTATGCTTCCTGGTATTAACATGCTAATGCTTGAATGGCCTCGTTTGTGAATTCCTTGTTTTTGGGTATGAACTTATGCTTCCTGGTATGAACATGCTAATGCTTGAACGGCCTCGTTTGTGAATTTATCATAGACTGTCTGCTAATTATTTCTTGCACAATTCCCTATTCAATTTCCTTTTTTGTTTTTATGGTGTGATGATTTGAGCTTTTGATAGTGATGATGAATATAATAGACACTCCCTCCGTTTCAAAATAATTGACGTTTAAGGTTAATAGTGTGTGGATTAAGAACGTAGGGGTGTTCATGGTCTAGTTTTTGGTTAAAACTTATCCAAACCCCCAATAAACCATTGGTCTGGATGGTTAACCAAACCAGTTCGAGTTTGGCAACTGGATCTGGACCTGTTGTAAACCAGTTTTTAAAATTAAAACTGGTTTTATCATGAACCGGCTCAAAAACCAGTTTTTTAAAATGGGTTTTCATAAAAACTTATTTATAAAACTGGATTTTCGTAAAAGCTGGTCTAGTACTAAAATGACAAAGATAAAAAGAAACAAGATAGGAGCTTCGATTGTTTCTTGTATAGCTTCAACAGCTAACAAGTGTCCTTCATGTCAAAGGATCTCACAAACTTCTCCAGGAACATCTCATATAAACCAAATGGTGTGACTAAGCTAGCTGGTGGAGTAGTAACCACTCGCTCAGCCATCTCAGGTGTTATGAAGTCAACTTGATCATCCATTTGCCGCCTTTTGTAGGTACTTCTGTTTTGCATGACAAAATAGGAACTTAGTTAATAAGATGGGTTTCATGCCATGTTGAATGAAAAAAATGCTATTCATACATCAAATAGTAGTAGGACAGAAAAGGAAGCACCTAAACATGTGATTGTACTATTTCATGAAGTGAAACAAGTAGAATTCACAGACACAACTCTGTATACAACATACATGAACATAGGGGAATAAGACACCTATGAAGCAAAGAAAGATCAAACCCTGTATACAGCATACATGAGCATAAAAAATGCATCTACATGCATAAAATGGCATGCCTTTGTGAATGTATTTCTGCTCCTACAAGTGCAGACTCAGAAAGACAAATATTTCACAATTTGGTAGTGAGACAGACTTAATAACTTCCACGGTTCCAATGCATGCAAGTTAAATATTTTAGTTTAAATTTAACTTCACATTAATGAGAAAAGCCAAATAGAGAAGCAAGTAAATAAGGTTTATAAAATAGTCATTTTTAGCAATCAATCATTAGCAGGAATCCAAGTTGCACATTTCTCCAGCCAAATATGCTTTAAGCAGCCTTCAGATCATATTTATTTGTACATTAACTTAGCGTGTTTAAAAACTACTAGTACATTATAAAGACAAATAATAACTAATATCTAAATGTTCTCAACTCTGATATACAGCATAAACCAATTATAAGATAAAAGCTCTAACATTGAAGTCTTAACTGCTCATAAGTTTGCACAGTTGCTACTTACAAGAATACCAAAATTAAAAGCCTGTTCGCAATATAAATAAATTTCATATCTGAAGCATCAGCCACATGGTAATAACTAGATAAGCTTATTAATTTAAAACTGTAGGCAAAAAAGCATAGGATCAATATTAGAAGATTTAGAAGGAACTTAACTTTCATACCCTCTTCTGTTTCATAAACAATTATAGTTTGTCTACTAGGAAATAGACCATTTTCTACTCAGTGGACTTGTGACTGATCACTAACTAGCAGCATGCTGTAATATACGAACGAAGTTGATTTCGGAACAAACTAGAGAGGAACTAATCGAGGCAAAATATTACTTGTAAGTCCTTTTCATATAAATGCTAATGTAAAAGGCATCTCAAACTGAATGGTGCAGTGACACAAGAAACATAGATTTATAGTTTTTTTTTAAAAAGTGAACTCCACTCTATGGCACTTAAACAGACATCTTCTGTTTTACCTCTGGTTTCAAGAACCATGAAAAGGTGCTAAGTTTTTTCAATTTTTCTTGCATGTTGCAGAGTTCTTTGCAGAAAGCCACAACAATGGACAACAACTCCAAATCAGCCCTTGTTGTAGCTACCCAATAACGTTTCCCAATCTGGGTCCAACAATTTAGGGTTAATCGATGTAAACAAAGTAAGAAGAATAAAGAGAACACGAGAGAGAAGAGAGAGAAGAAAGAAAAGGGAAGAGAGAGAAACAAATCTTCTTTCTATTATTAGATGAAAATCATGAAATGAAAAGCTAACTATTACAATAAGCGATTTGGTTTATATTGGAGATAGGTAAAGGTGACAGTTGTTGATAACTGTTACAATTAGTTAGAAACCTAACTAATCCCTTGTTTACAGGTAAATTCTACTTTACAATATTCACTACTCTTATAATTGAAGAAATTCGGGCTCGATTCAACAAATGAGGAGATTTAACATATTAGGGTTTGGAATTGGGAAAAGAGGAGTGAGATGAGTGATTAGAGACTAAGAGAGATAGGGACTTCGTGAGTAAGATGAGTGATCAGATAATCGTTTTCGAAATTGATTGGTCACTAAGCTGAGAGAGGCAATCATTTGCTGAGAGAGATTGGTCATTGAGCTGAGAGAGACAATCCAATATCCATTTCAATGAGATTGGTCACCGAAACTGGTTTGTTAGCATAATAAATTTTTACAAAATGGATTGGTTCGGGTATCCCTTTTCATATGCTTAGTTTTATCCAGTCCATTTGAAAATGGATTTGGTATGAATCTAACCAAATAAAACGGGTTTTTCATGGGTTGGTTCAGTTCCGCTTCGGTTGAACCAAATCAGATTTTTTGAACACCTCTATTAAGAAGTATATTTAATGTGTCTTTTTGTAGTAAATCAATGCTTCTTTTACCACTTTTGACCTTTATCTGGTCATTGGTCATTTTGCTCTACTTATTATCTTTCCTATTAATTAAATGAGGATAGGATTGTAAAAATAGTAATTAATGTTGTATTGGATTTCTAAAGGGACAATTATTTAGGAACAAAATTATTTTGCTAAGTGACAATTATTTAGAGATGGAGGGAGTACCATAACATCCAGTGAAATTAGGATTCTGGTTTAATTTTAGAAATTTCTTTGTTATCACCTTAATTACTTGCTATGTAGATTTTATGCATTGAATGACTTCCTCTATTGAAGGAATTGTTGTCACTTTGTCGGTTGTTGTTTGCCTACAAATACCTTCCTGATTTAATGAGAAAATTTCATTTGATTGACTAGTCCATAGTGCAGTTCTTCGCACAAATTTCATTTTGAGCATAAGATTCTTCATTAGATTTCCACCTAAGAGAATAAACTGTTGAGCTATGTCGTAGGCTTGTCTAGTGATGGGTCCTGCTACTTTAGACTCCATAAGTTTTCAGACGGCATTGTCTGTATTTACCTATCTTCGCATTAACCCAATTTCTGAGTTACTGTTTCTTTTTAGGAGCGTGAAGAAAGAAAGAGACGATTGAAGAGAGAACGTCCAGATGATAGGCCTGTGCATGTATCACGGTCACCTGGATATGATCAGCTATTTCATACCAAGACCCTTAAATCTTATGATAGAAGCAGGCTTCCTCCAGGTAAGTCATTTCCCCCTGGTCCAGTCGCTTCCTTGCCAGTGATGATTAGTAATGTGTTTCAATTCTTAGCTTTTGATCCCAGCAATTAATATCAGATATTTCATCAATATGATTCCATCCTTATCTAAAACTATTTTATACTGAATGTATTATATCTCATGGTTGGTATTTGCTTGTTACCCTTCTTTTTGGTAAATAAATTTGGCTAAATCTTTAATTGTTTTATGCAGAGCTGTTTGATTTTTTTTTTTAAATTTAATTTGGCTTAAATTGGTCCCTATAAATATTGATATCTTTGAAATTAGTCCCTACATTTTATTTTTTTGGTTTTGGTCCCTGTTTTTCTATTTCGTTTTGGTTTTGGTCCCCGCCGTCAACTTTGGATGAAAAATGGTGAAGTGGCCTAACGGGACATGGACCAAAAGCAAAACGAAATGGAAAAGCAGGGACCAAAAATTCCAGACAATAAAATGATGGGGACCAAAATCAAAACTATATTTGCATTATCCTAAACCATAGTTGACAGCGGCGACCAAACCCAAACGGAACGAAAAAGCAAGGACTAAAATTAAAAAAATAAAAATGTAGGGACTAGTTTCGAGAGAGAGAGAGACTTCTATTTATAGAAGTGTTTGCTGCTAGCCAGCTGTCAGCTTATAAGCTGACAGATATTAAACTGACCTACTATAGAGAATATACACTAACATTCCCCCTTAGAAGACCAACTAGGCTAGTACAGTATATACTCTAATAGTCCCCCTTAGAAACCAAACTTCAGGGAGGCTGATGCTGGAGAAGAGGCAAAGGACAGAAGCCTAGCAGAGGTTGCATTTTACTAGCAATTTGAAAACTATCAGTCACTTGAAGTTTGTCTCTGAGAACACTGAACCTTGAGTTTGAGAGAGGTTTTGTGAGTATATCAGCAATTTGATGATCACCTGGTACATGCTCAACAACTAGTTTCTTGTGCAGTTCCTTCTCCCGAACCCAAACAGATCCAGTTCTATATGTTTTGTTCTAGAGTGCAATACTGGATTTTTAGACAGCATCACTGTACTAAGATTGTCACAATATATGACTGGAATGGCAGTATTATAACCCAATTCAGATAAGTTCACCAGCCATGGTAGCAAGACTTCTATACTATGCTTCTGCAGTAGATCTAGCTTGCTTCTTAGACCACCAGGAGACAAGATTTGATCCCAAACAGACGCAGGCACCTGATGTTGACTTTCGGTCATCTGGATCAGAGGCCCAGTCAGCATCACAGTAGGCAAAAATACTGAGGGGTTTATGAACTTTAATAACAACCCTTTGTCAACAGTATCACTGAGGTACCTAAGAACCCTTTTTAAGGCTTTCCAATGCTCCTCTTGAGGCTGAGAAAGAAATTGACGGAGTTTATTAACACTATAGCAGATTTCTGGCCTTGTAGTGGTAACATACTGAAGAGCACCAGCTAAAGACCTGTACAGTGTTGCATTCTCAATGTAATTGCTTCCTTTTTTTTAGGTAAAAGAAAAATTTTATTACCCAACGAACAAAATATAACACCAATCCAACCCCTAAGCTATATGCCACCTTCTAGGAAGGGTTCATAAGCAAAAGGGAAGAGCTAAACAAAATTAAATTTCCATAAGAATTCTATCAACTAAAATCCTATTCGGCCAAGAACGAAAATTAACAAAAAATAAAGAAGTCCTTAAAGCTAACTCCTTCTTGAGCATAATAAAAACTTGATCAGGCCTTAGATTCTGATGCTTGAAAATTCGCCTATTCCTTTCCAACCAAGTATGGTAAACCAACGCAGCCATGGCAGCATAAATAAAACCCCTTCTAGTCTTGCCCTTGAAACCATGAAGAAGCCATCTGCACCAACGATCAAACGAGTATGAGAGCAACACACACAAAACCAATTAGAAACCAGGTCCAGCAAATCACGGCTCCAGGTGCAAGAGAAAAACAGATGATCCCTAGTCTCCATTGCTTGATGACAAAGTTCACAAAGTTCACAAATAGGATTAAAATTAGAATATGCAGCCATAACATCCTTTGTCCACAGTCTATTCTTTACAGCCAACCACAAAATAAAACAATGCTTTTGAGTAGAAGCAGAATTCCGAACAACTCTATGCAGAGGAAAGTTTACTTGATCTCCAAGTAACAGCTTGTAACCCTGCTGAATAGTATATAGCCTACTGTCTAATTTTCCAGCCAAGAATCATTAACATAACCAGCTTTCAATCTGTCTCTTGTCTTAAGGATTTGGGACCAGTGCCAACTGCCATTAGAACTTGAGCAATTCCAGAAATCTACAGCCCTGAGATACACAGAGTTGATCCACCTCACCCATAAAACATCTTTCTTACTAGCAATATCCCAAACCTGTTTTCCAATTGATGCAATGTTCCAAATCTGAATGTTCTGAAAACCCAGGCCACCATGCTTCTTCTGCTTACAGATCTAAGACCAAGCCACTGCAGCTCTGGGTCTGCCAATTTGATTCAATCCCCACAGAAAGTCCCTGCATTTTCTCTCAATCTCCTTCACCACCCTCTTTGGAATAATGAACACACTAGCCCAATAAACATGCAAGGAGAGGAGGACTGAGTTGATAAGTTGCATCCTGCCCTGATATGACAGGTTTCTTGTATTCCAAGAAACCAGTCTTTTTGTAATTCTATCCACCAAAACTTCACAGGTATTGCAAGACCATTTCCTAGCTAACAAAGGCAAGCCAAGATATCTCAGAGGAAATGAACCTCTTGAGAAACCAGATATGAATTCCATCTGCTGCTTCCTATCCTCATTGACACCTGCAGTGTAAATCTGTGATTTCTGAAGATTTGCATAAAGACCAGAGCTCATTGAGAAATGGTGCAAGGTATCAGTGAGAATCTGGACACTACCAGTATCCCCTTTACAAAACAACATGAGGTCATCAGCAAATGCAAGGTTGATCAAACCAACCTCCTTACAAAGAGGGTGGTATCTAAACCTGCCTCTTGAAACTGCAACCTTCAACATCCTTGTTAACATGTCCATAGCTAGCACAAAGATTAGAGGAGACATGGGATCACCTTGCCTCAACCCTCTTGTACTCTTGAAATTGACTCCTCTATGACCATTCACAACCAAACTAAAAGTTGCTGTTGTAATGCATTCCATAATCCAGCCAACAAATTTCTGAGGAAAATTAAGGGCTACAAGCATATTATGAATGAAATTCCAGCTAAGAACATCATAGGCTTTCCTAATATCTACTTTCATAAAGCATCTAGGGGAAGTATTCTTTCTACCATACAGTCTCATAAGTTCCTGAGTAAGCAGGATGTTATGAACAATACTCCTTCCCTTTATGAAAGCAGCTTGATTATCATTAACAATCTCAGGCAACACATCCTGCAACCTATTGCAGATAATTTTAGTTATGCATTTGTAGACAGTGTTACATAAAGCAATAGGCCTATAGTCAGTTACTGAATTAGCACAATCACTCTTTGGAATAAGAACAAGGTCTGTGGAATTAACTTCGCTGAGCATTTTACCAGAAGCAAAAAATTCTTGCACAGCAGCAATGCAATCCTTGCTAATAATAGGCCAGGCTTTCTTAAAAAACCCAGCCCCAAAACCATCTAGGCCTGGAGATTTGTCAATATGCATAGTCATGAAATTCTGAGTGATTTCCTCTTCAGAAATAGGTCTAATTAGCTTTAGTTGCTGACTGACTGATAACTTGTTGCCTTGATTCACCTCCTCATCAGTTAGATTCCAAGGAGTAGCACAACCATTCAAAAGGGATTGATAGTAAACTAGGAAAGCTTTTTCAATAGCAGACTGGTCTGAATGTAAACAACCCTGTTCATCCTTTACTGACAGAATCCTGCTCTTGTACCTTTTCTGTCTGATAGCAGCATGAAAGTAGCTTGTGTTTTGATCACCATCCTTTAACCAGTGTTCTTTGGCTTTCTGTTTTAAGAAAAGGATTGCTGCTTGTGAAACCTTACAGAATGATTCCCTTTCTGCTTTCTGGAGATTGATATTTAAAGGATCCTCAGCAAGAGCAGCCTGGGACCTAATAAGATTTCTCTGCAAACAATTTCTCTTTTATCAATGTCTCTAAATTTCACTGAATTCAAGTGCCTGAGAGGAGCATGAAGACCCTGAAGCATTCTCATTAACCTGAACATAAAGCTGCCATCAAATCTACAAACCCAACTATCATGAATAACCTGCATGAAGTCAGGATCAGTTGTCAACATGTTGAAAAATTTGAAAGAGCTCTTCCTTCTACAAACAACATGATTCCAAATAACCACTGCTGGGGAGTGATCGGAGATTCCTTCAGGAAGGAAGACAATTTCAGTATCAGGCCAAAAATTCAACCAGTGCTGATTGATTAAGGCCCTATCTAATTTACTGAAAATTCTTTCCTGACCCTGTTGTTTGTTATTCCATGTATATCTGCAGCCTTTGTATTTCATCTCAACCAGGCTGCAAGAATTCAAACAATCTCTAAAAGAACCAGATCAGCTATGTCCACATTCTGACCTCCAATTTTATCCTCAACCTCCAGAATTGCATTAAAGTCTCCAATTACTAGCCAAGGAGTGATGATGCTAGTACTAATACTATTAAGTTGATCCCAGAGATTCTGTCTACTGAATGCATCATTAGCACCATACACAAAAGTCACACAGAATTGCAACACCAAGTGCTTATGCTTAACCAGACAGTGCACCAATTGACTACTGCTTTCAACAATATCACACTCAAACATGTCAGTTTTCCAAGCTACCCAGATTCTCCCAACATCATGATGCTCCATATTGATATAAGATCCCCAGCCTGGAACTACACAGTTTTTAACATGATCATAAGAGCCAACTCTAAGTTTATTTTCAAGAATAGCAACAATACCTAAATTATACTCCTTAATCAACCATTTTACTTCTTTTTGCTTTCGAGGATGGTTGATTCCCCGAATATTCCAGCAGGCAAGGCTATCCATGAGGTGGTTGTTGGCCAAAGCCAGCACCCTTCTGAGTTTTGCTTCTTGTCTTTACTAGAGTCCATTCTCCCTCATCTTCATCAATTCCACTACTAGAACCAGCAACAATAGTCCTCACTCCAGGAGGCACACCATCTCAATACAACCGTCTCTATCCAAACTGGAACCGTCTCAATACAACCGCGTGTCATTGGTCTTCCAGTCCAAGGAGTCATAATAATTGGTTTCTTATCAAAATGAAAGACTCCCACATCCAGCACCTTATCTCGCCCATCCATCGAGTTGAATCTAACAATAACTATCAGAGTATATTGTAAATAGATATTAGCTTAGTGTTAGTGTTTAGAAAGTGAGAGAGAGAGAGAAATAGAGAGAGAGAGAGAATCTGAAATGAATTCTGTTATTGTTAGTTAGAAAAGGTGAGTACTCCTATCTATTTATAGTAGGAGTCTCAACTAACTTAAGTTACAATGTACAGCTGTCAACACATAGTGTTACAGCTGTGAATTCTAAACTATATAATATGAAAGTACATTAATACTGAAAGTACATAAACTATATAGTATCTAACATTCCCCCTTATAAACTAAGCTATCCTATTAGATATTCTCTAATAGTCCCTCTTGAAAACTTAGCCAGGAGAATCTGTATAGGCTGGGCTGTTGTCATCCGCCTTTGCAACATCTTGGGTTGAGTCTGAACTTAGTGGAAATAGAGGAAAAGAACCAAGAACAGACTTGTTGTGATGAACTTGAGCAAGAGCTTGAGACATGTCTGTAACATTCAGCTTTCCCTTAAAAAGACTGAATCTAGTATTAGAGAGGGCTTTTGTAAGAATGTCTGCAATCTGCTGCTCTCCAGGAATATGAGCAACAATCAACTTCTTGCTAAGAACCTTTTCTCTAACCCAAAACAAGTCCAGCTCAATATGCTTAGTTCTAGAGTGAAGAACAGGGTTTTTGGTGAGCATAACTGTACTAAGATTGTCACAATATATGACAGGTGTGTTAGTGTTAAAGTTGAGCTCACTCAATAGGCTTTGAATCCACATTAATTCAGTAGCAGTACCGGCTAAACTCCTGTATTCAGCTTCAGCTGCAGAACGAGCAACCCACTCTTGCTTCTTAGACCAACAAGACACTAGATTAGAACCCAAATATATGCATGAGCCAGAAGTAGACTTCCTATCATCTGGGTCAGATGCCCAATCTGCATCACAGTATGCAAATAAAGGCAAAGGTCCATGTCTAGAAGTAGGTTTCAGCAACAATCCCTAATCAACAGTACCACTGAGATACCTAAGAATCCTCTTTAAAGCCTTCCAATGCTCCTCTAAGGGCTGAGAGAGAAATTGACACAATCTATTGACACTGTAACAGATTTCAGGTCTAGTAGTAGTCACATACTGAAGTGCTCCAGCTAAGGATCTGTATTCAGATGGATCAGCCATGTAGTTACAGCCTTGTTTAGTCAATTTTTGTCCACCCACCATAGGTGTAGGTTGACTCTTCATATCTGTGAAGTGTGCTTTCTCAAGAAGATCCTTGATGTACTTAGATTGAGTAAGTAGAAGATCACCAGTAGGGAGTCTTTTTATTTCAATTCCCAGAAAATAATCAAGTGCACCAAGATCTTTAAGAGCAAAAGCCAAGTTCAGTCTGCCAATCAGATCCTTAATCATGGTAGGAGAAGTACCCGTGATGATAATATCATCCACATAACACAAAACATAGAGTCTATGAGAGGAAGTGTTGTGAATAAAGAGAGAATGATCACATCTACACTTTCGAAACCCAAGAGACAAGAGTGTGCCAGCTAGCTTCTCAAACCAAGCCCTAGGTGCCTGTTTTAGACCATACAGTGCTTTATTAAGTTTGCAGACCTGAGAATTATCTCCAGAATGAAACCCTTCTGGCTGTTGCATGTACACTTCTTCTTCAAGATCACCATTAAGAAATGCATTATTCACATCAATCTGCTGAATATCCCACCCATGAGTGAGTGCAAGAGTAAGAACAACTCTGACTGTGACAGGTTTAACCACTGGTGAGAACGTTTCACTGTAATCACGACCATATTTCTGATGAAACCCCTTTGCTACCACACGAGCCTTGAATTTGTTGAGTGTGCCATCAGGATTTTGCTTTACCTTAAAAATCCACTTGTATCCTATAGCCTTCTTTCCCTTGGGCAGAGGAACCAAAGTCCAGGTATTATTTTTAATTAAGGCCTGATACTCCTCCTCCATAGCACGTTTCCAGTGAGGAATAGTGAGTGCTACCTTTGCTGAAGCAGGTTCAGCATATATATCCTTTGATGCTGCAGATTTAGAGTGAGCAGTATAGACTCTTGGAATTCCAGAATTAGTACCAGACTTTGACCTTGTGACCATAGGGTGAGTATTAATAGGAACAGACCCTGAACTATTTGAAGAAGAAGGTTCAGAACTAGGAGAAAGAGTAGGTGAAGATGTAGAAGGTAAAGAAGAAGAGGAGGTAGAGATGGGAGAAATATGTGTACTTTGTAAAATAGGAGAATTATCATGGGTGACAGAGGTGGAAGACTGAATAGGACTAGAAGATTGACTAAGAACAGTAAGATGAGTAGGAATAGGAGTAGAGGAAATAGAAGAAGTGGTTGCTGAAGTAGCAGCTGGCCCTGAGCAAGATGCACTGAAAAGGCATCATTGACAACTGGATGTAACTTTTCTAAGTAAGCTTCCTGTGCCACTAATAGAGCCTCCAATGCACCAATAGTTACTGAGTGTCCCTAATCAACAGAGAAGTGACAAAGGCTTCATATTCTGAAGGTAGGCCATTCAGAACAATTCTAACTTGTTCTTTTTGAGAGATAGGTTCTCCAACAGCAGCTAAGGAAAATGCCAATGCCTTCATCCTAGCTACGAATTCAGAAATAGTCTGTGATCCTTTCTTAGAGGAACGCAAATCGGATTCAAGCATCTGACTGCGTGCTTTTGTGAGAGAACTGAAATAGTTGTGAAGTTCATCCCACACTTGATAAGCATGAACACAACCAAGTACTCTAGCTTGAACAGGTTCAGATAGAGATTGTAATAACCAAGATACAATGTGTTGATCTTGTTCTTCCCAATTCAAATAGTTAGGGTTTACTCTATCAAACTCAATATCATCATCAGTAAGATATTTTGCTGGAATTTGAGGACTCACAACAAAACGTTGAAGTCTGTGAGAAGCAATCACAACTTCAACTTGCTGCTTCCACACTAGATAATTCTTATCTGTGAGTTTTGCAGAAATAGAATGAGAGAAGGTAACAGGAGTGAATACCGTAGTTAAAGGTGTTGGAGCGGAAGCCATTGAAGAAAATTGAAGGATCGAAGATTAAGAAGAAAGCGCGCGCAAACCAAAAATTGAAGAATCGAAAATCTGCTTGTGAAGAATCAGAAGAAATACACTTGCAAGTGAGAAGATGAATGTTCAGAATCGCACATGTGAGAAGATGAAGATCCAGAATCGCACATCAGAATCACTGAATCTAGAGAAAGCACAATCGCAAGTGAGAAGACAATAGGTCATAATCGCACTTGGAGGAAGCTACAGAATCGCACTAGCTCAGATCTTCAATGGAGATTCACCAGCGCAAGTGAGAAGAAGGAATTCTGAATCGCAATTGAGAAGAGAAGAAGCAGAACCAGATCGCAATTGAGAAGAGAAGAAGCAGAACCAGATCGCAATTGAGAAGAGAAGAAGCAGAACCAGATCGCGAGCTCAGATCTTCAATGGAGATCCACCATCGCAAGTGAGAAGAGGAAGTGCAGAATCGCACTGAAGAGAGAGAGGTTGGCGCGCAGAAGCTCTAGATACCATGTTAGAAAGTGAGAGAGAGAGAGAGAGAAATAGAGAGAGAGAGAGAATCTGAAATGAATTCTGTTATTGTTAGTTAGAAAAGGTGTGTACTCCTATCTATTTATAGTAGGAGTCTCAACTAACTTAAGTTACAATGTACAGCTGTCAACACATAGTGTTATGTGTTACAGCTGTGAATTCTAAACTATATAATATGAAAGTACATTAATACTGAAAGTACATAAACTATATAGTATCTAACAGTTAGTTAGCTTTGACTTAGTGTTAGTTAGCTGACAGCTCATCATCTTAACTTAATGTAATAGGACTCTTCTATAAATAGAAAGAGTACCTCATTATGTAACTAACTGATTTAGATTCTATAACGGAATTCATTTTTAGAATCTCTCTCTCATTTCTCTCTCTCTCTAGATTTCTATCAATAACAGTGCCATCTCCATTCATAAGAATCTTATCAATACCATACTATCACCATGCTTTCTTTATGAATCCTTGAAGGACTGGAAAAGGTGGTTTTGCCCCAAGGACATAGCAAACTAAAGCTTGCTTCCAATACTGTTCTTCCTCAACTACATCCTCTGCTTCAATCTTCCCCAAGGAAACCCCTTCTTTGAGTGTTGGCTGCACGAAACTAAGCTTTTCTCCAGCATTACGTAGTTTAGAGATATCAAAAGAATCCCACACAGAAACTCTTTTTGGCAAAGATTCAGGAATCCTAGTTTCTGGTTGTTGTGTAAGATTTTCGTTCTCCAATGAAATATTAGGATTCACACGTTCAACATTCACAGGTCCATTCTCATTATCTGTAGTCGCCTTTCCTTTGAGCCTAGCACGGATCAAGTCAATCCCATGCACCAGGGATTCGAGTTGCTGCCTTGTTTTGACAACTTTAGACCTCCAACCATAGGCGTAGGCTGGCCCTTTATGTTGTCCAAGTGAGATTTTTCTAACAAATCTTTAATGTATTTAGATTGAGTCAGTAAAAATTCTCCTGTAGGAAGTTTCTTGAGCTCTATACCCAGAAAATAATCCAGAGAACCAAGATTCTTGAGAGCAAAGGCAAGATTATGTCTAGAAATAAGGTCCTTGATCATGGTAGAAGAAGTGCCAGTGATGATTATGTCATCAACATAGCAAAGTACAAATAACTTGTGAGTGGAACAATTCTGACTGAACAAGGAGTGATCGAACCTGCATTTTCTGAACCCAAGAGAGATCAATCTTCCAGCAAGTTTGTCAAACCATGCCCTAGGAGTTTGTTTAAGCCCATAGGTAGCCTTGTTCAGCCTGCAGACCAGAGATTTGTCACCTTGATGAAAGCCCTCTGGTTGTCGCATATACACTTCCTCCTCCAAAACACCATTTAGAAAGGCATTGTTCTCATCAATTTGTTGGACATCCCACTTGTGAGTAAGGGCTAGAGTGAGAGCAACTCTGACAGTGACAGGTTTTACTACAGGTGAGAATGTCTAAGTGTAGTCAAACCCTTGCCTTTGGTGAAAACCCTTTGCTACCACACGAGACTTAAGCTTTCTGAAAACCCACTTGCAACCAATAGCTTCTCTATCATCAGGTAAGGGAACCAATGTCCAAGTGTTGTTTTTGAGCAGAACCTGATATTCTTCCTCCATTGCCAACTTCCAGCCAGGAATAGTAAGAGCAAGTTTGGCTGTCTTAGGTTCAGTATGAGCAACAAGAGCATTGGGAATAGGAATAGTACCGGTTTTGGACCTAGTAAGCATAGGATAAGTGTTTTGAGGTTGTTGGACAGAAGTGGACTGAGATGAAGAAGACAGAGAAATAGTTGTGGAAGCAGAAGCAGGAATAGAAGTGGAGGCAGAACTAGGAGAGACCAACTGAGGAGAAGGAACAGCATTGTCAGATGCAGAAGATGCGGAAACAGATGCTGGAGCAGTAAGCTAAGTCAGGGACAGAGGTGGAATTAGGAGAAGAAGAAGATGAAAACTGTTGTAAAACAGTAAGAGAGGTAGGTACAGTAGTGGAAGAAGAAGAAGTAGGGGAGGATGTAACCTTATGATAGGGAAAAGATAATTCATCAAACACTACATCTTTAGAAATATACATTCTCTCAGAGGTAGATAAGCATTTATACCCCTTATGACTAGGTGAATACCCTAAGAAAGCGCGCTGTTCTTCACAATCGCAGGGTACAGATTGCAGAGAGAAGAAGAAAAAGCGAAGAGGAATCAGTGAGATTCACAATCTTCATAGAAGAGAGAGAGGATCGATCAAAACCCTAGAAGCTCTTGATACCATGTTAGAATCTGAATAGAGAGAGAGAGAGAGAAAACTGAATCTGAATATTTTGTTATTGATTAGAAAGAGTTAGTTACAAAATGAGCACAACAGAAGTGTTTGCTAAGACAATAATTAGCTGTCAGCTTATAAGCTGACAGCATACACTTAATATTAAACTGACCTACTATAGAGAATATACACTAACACTCCCCCTTAGAAGACCAACTAAGCTAGTATAGTATATACTCTAGTCAGGGTTGAGTACAACTAATGAGTACATGACATTTCAAGATTTTTTATTTATAAAATGTCGATGTATAGCTATTTTTTAATTTGCTTTAGTCATATATGAGATTGTTAGAATGCCTTTTATGTGACTTACTAAGATGGTTGTACATGTGATTGAAAAGTAAGAATGGATTATCATTTTATTTTATTCTTTACATTCAGGGTGGTTGGATTGCCCTTCATTTGGCCAGGAAATTTGTAACATGGTACCTTCTAAGGTTCCACTTGGTGAATCATTTAATGATTGCATTGCTCCTGGTAAAAGATACTCATTTAAACAAGTGATACATCAACAGAGGGTGTTAGGGAGAAAAGTAAGTCATTTATTAAAAAAAAGTGTAATGTTTCATGTTTCTTCTGCTTCTTTCATTGACATTTATTTTTTCTTCAATTTTTTTTTTTTAAGAGCAGGAGTAATCTAATCTAAATGAAAGGAATTTCTTGATTCCTTATATCTAGTTGTTTACTCCTTTACAATGTTTGTTGCTTGTCCTTAGCCAGCACAATGTAAAGAAATTGAATGTTTAATTTCATATGCAAATACTTTTTGCTTAATTTTTACTCCCTCTCTACATTTTATTCTCTTGTTTTGCAGCTTGGTCTTGTGATTGATTTGACAAATACTTCTCGATACTATCCTGTGTCAGATTTAAAGAAAGAGGGTATCAAGCATGTTAAGGTTTGTAGTAGTGTAGTTTTACAAACCAACTTAAGTTTCTCTATTTTTTTCTTTTTCACTGTGACCGTTCTTGTCCTTACATTTGAAGATCATTGTCGTTTTTTAGATTCAATGCAAGGGCCGTGATTCTGTACCTGATAATTTAGCTGTGAATCGGTTTGTCTATGAGGTTTGTTTCTTTCTTGATCATATTTTGTAGCCTTCTCAAGTTATTTAGAAAACTTTGGTGTGCATTTTCTGTTTCCAAGAATGATGAGCAATTTGTTGTTTACTCGGATAAAAATTTTATATTACATTGGAAGTTGGAACATGCTCCAGAAGTGGGGATTCCTGCTATTTTGAAAACTATTTGATGTATTGAATTCATATTATAGATGTTTAATTACCAACTCATCCGAGTGATTGTAAACCATGTGATTATTTATATTTCCAGGTTACACAATTTCTTGTACGTCAAAAACACTCGAAGAAGTATATTCTTGTTCATTGTACACATGGGCACAATCGTACTGGATACATGATCATCCATTATCTGATGCGTTCTATGTCAATGTCTGTCACTCAGGTCGATTATGGGGTTATCTTAAAACTATCTCTCTATCTCTGTGTTTATCTCTTTAAGATGTTGCTTAAGTTCTGTATTATACTCACAATTTGGCCATTTTGTAGGCAATAAAAATATTTTCTGATGCACGCCCTCCAGGAATCTACAAACCTGATTACATTGATGGGTTGTACACATTTTATCATGAAAAGAAGCCTGAAATGGTAGTTTGTCCTCCTACACCGGAGTGGAAGAGATCTTCTGAACTTGACCTCAATGGTGAAGCAGTTCCGGATGATGATGATGATGGAGTACCAGACCCTCATTTGCATGTATGAATAATATACAGTGAATTTTGGGATTTTAAATTTTTCTATTATCTAATGCCATGTGAATGGCTTTTTGATCTTCTGGTTGGTTTTCTTGCAAGTGCTATTTTCATTTTCTTACTATTTCCTGTTAAGGATTAAGAAATCTAAAATTTCCTTTTTTTTTGTTAAGTCTTTTGACTGGTTAGTGTTACTTTAGGATTATACAATTGACATATTGCAGATTTATAAGCTTCATACATTCCCTTGTCCATATATTTTATGAGTTGCTTGTGTTCAGAAATTTTTAAGCTTCATATGTCTCCTTGTCCAAATTTTTTTGTTTTTTGCTGTACTTTGGGAGGGGTTGTGCTTGTACTTTTGTTTGGTTTCTTCTTTTTCTTCTCATAGCGGCTTCAAGGAAGTTTTCATTCCGGATATTTAGAGTGATTGTGCAGCTTTGTTGCATCTGAACTTAATTTTCCTCCTTGTTCTTTTCTGTTTTGGATATCTTATCAATGCCCCCTAACATGGTGATGCACGCACTCAGACATAATAAGTTTTCTGGTTCTTTTCTAAAAAAATTAAATGACCATGTCTAGCCGTGTTTCATGTCCTCCATGTTGTAGCTGAATTGGAATAGAAAAACTAATTTTAAAATTAAACATGTTGTACAAGTGTTGTTGTCTGAGATGAGGCGTGATACTAAATGATGACATGGGTGCACTTTATAGTTTATATCTCATCGATGTACACTATATTGTTCAAAATCTCTGTTCTCTCTTTCTTCATCTGTATCTAAACCATTTAATTTCAACTTAGTATCACAGCGCTGCCTAGATGTCAAAATCTGGAACTCAGCTATGATGTTCTTATCTTTATAGGTTCCTTTTTTGCCCATTGGCCGTGTATAGCTTCTCTTCACTATAACCCTAGATTGTTTTTTACCATCACCTTTTCTCTCCCTTTTCTCTGTCACATGTGGTTATTAGTGTCTGTCCACCACTGCTCTGCTGCCCATTTCTGCCAGAAACCCAAACCCAACCCCAATAATTTTCATAATAGCTTGTACATATCAGGCTAACTGTCCACACACACCAACAGTTCAGACACATGTGGGTGGTGCAGCCACCTTTTCGGTTGCTGGTGGTGTCGTCTGCCACGTATCCTCATTCTCAGCTAGGATCTATCCTCACCTTGTCCAGTCTGTACTCTTTCTAATGTGTGCATATACACTAATATTCATGTAAAAATAGTGGACTCAACCATGCAACGTGTTTTAAATTTTGATATCTTTCTCATTCTACCAGGAGAACCACGAGACTGACACACGAATGACAAACGATGATGTTTTGGGAGATGAGATACCTAGTGATCAGCAAGATGCTTTCCGGCAGTTCTGTTATCAATCACTTAAATTGGGTGCTGGGGTAAGTCTTCTAAATTGTTGTCTTTCCTACATTTGAGAACTTGCTTAGTTTTGGGATTATGATGTTTCAGTTTTAATAAATTCACTCTCATCTTTGCATTCCTAATAAATTAGATTGTAATAAAGGAATTTGACAAAATGTGTTCGGCTAATTGTTACTCTATCATCTGGTTGTGTCTTTATATGTTTCCAAAATGTGTTATCCTATAAGAGCTTGGTTATACTTCACAAAAACCTTGAATTGACAAAGTAGTCATGACTTTTGTAACGATCCATAGGAGCTTGGTTATACTTCACAAAAGCCTTGAAGCTTTTGATGCTCAAGTTTGCTTCTCTTCTTAGAGTGTATCTATTTTAAAAATTAAGAAGTGTTACTTTTAGTTTATAATTATATTAATATATTTATGTCACACTAACACTAAAACTAGAGTAAATCTTTTACTCCCTCCGTCCCATAAGTTATGTTGTTTTAGGTCATTGCACATAGATTAAGAAATGAGTAAATGATATGAGAATTTGGTATATTTTGACTAAATTACCCTTATTTAATAATTGGTGAGAGAGTAATAATAAATGTATGAAGAGAGATCTAGAAATGGGTGGTGAAAAAGATGATGTAATAAATAAGGGTATGCTTAAAAAAAGAAGTATAAATGATTATTGAGTTTCTAAAAGAACATAACTTGTGAGACAATAAAATAGCTAAATCAACATAACTTATGGGACAGAGGGAGTCACATTTACTTGTTCAAATGTGCTCCAGTTGCGTTCTCATCCGGATGAGCTACATGTCAAGCTCAAAACTTTAATAGCAATTTGTTGCAACTCTGGAACATGTGTTGGGATTTTGGCAAGTATACCAGATCGTACAAGTAATAAAGTGAAAGTAGAGTATCGTTCCCAACGAGGATTGAAATTGATTCTAAGAATTCTCACCTAATTGTAGTTACTAAGTGAAATTTGAATTGAGATTTGATTGATTTGGAAATTGTTGATTAAAATAAATAAAAATAATGGTTCTTAAACAGGGAAAAGAGCGAGATGTAGTTTCGATGAAGGTTCCTAAAATATTCATCAACAAATTAAATTGTTTTCCTGAATTCTGAATTTGTTTTGCAAAAGTAGGAAACACCTAATGTCTTAGAACGTTTCCGTATTTTAGAGATTAATCTTCCAATGATGTCTCAAGGGAGCCTTAAAACCTAACCCTTAATTAATGTTCAATCAAAACTCATAAAATTATTCAATTTATAAGAAGTATGTCTATCCCTATGCAATTGAACTGTTTGATTATTAGGCACAATCCTAAATTAATATGTCTATTAAATTAGGATTCCCACGTCATGAATTGCCCGCTTTCATGAACAACAATAAAAACATAATCAAACACAAAATTCATAATGGAAAAGACAAATTAATTCAATGCATAAATATTAACAAGGTTCCATGACCATCTACTTCTACATCCCAAATAAGGATTTAGTTCATAATAGAGAAGAGAAAAACAATAAAAGTGATAAAGGTAAACATAATTACCACTAATACTTGAGTCTAATCTCCGTGTTCTTCGCAAAACCTCCTAAACCTTGTTCTCAATACTGTTCAGAATTACCTTCTAAAATCTCAATCCTACTGTATCTAAAACCAAAAACTATCCGTCAACCAAATCTGAAAAAGATACGATTTAAAATTAGCAACAGCGATGCGTGCCTGGGTGCACCTATTGTACTGCACCAAATTGAGAATTTGACCCCTGCTTTGAATGGCTAACCCCGTGGACGCGCTTGGGCGCGCCTTGACTTCCGCCTTGACTTCCGCCTGGGCGTGAAAGTACCTGTGAGAATTAGCTCTTTGCACCTAATTTGCTGGCCATTTGACCCACATGCGCCTGGGCGCACTATTCTTGCGCTTGGGTGCACGAGACCGAAAATCACCATCTTGCTCTCCTTTGCTCCAATTTCATGGTTCCAAGACTTCTTTCTTATTCCTATGTCCAAATTCACCAATTTATGCTTCAAAACCTGAAATCAAAGCCAAAAAGGTACAAAATCCTCAAGGATCTCATCCCTAATCAAGTTCCTTAATCATTAATGGACAAAAACTCAATCTTTTTCCTAAAATCACTTGAGAAACAAGCCAAAATCACTAAGAAAGAGGGTTAATTAACATCTAAAAACATCATATATTGAGCTCAAATCAACATGTTTCCCAAACAAATTCCACCATTCCTCTGTAATGCAAAAATAAGGAATTAACATTGCTAATCTATCAAAAAATTAACTTAATTAACAATAGCTAGCTTACCAGGAGCCATGATGTCCCTTTGGCTTATTGCACTGTTCCCACTAAACATCCCATCTCCCCTCCTATCCCAATTGTTGTATTTCTTTTTCATTGTACTTTGGAGTTGGATTAAGCTTTTCAATGACATCATATAGTCCTGAATAATAGAGTATAGGAAGTAAGCACAGTGAACTTCGGTTCACTTGTGCATATACTCTTTCTTAAGTAAATGTAGTTTAGTGAGTTTGTTATAGAATAGCTAGTTAGTTAAGATCCTTTGCTAAAGTCACCCTGTAGGTGACTGATAGCTAGGATAGTTACAGCACAGCTATAAATAGTAGGATTGTAATCTTTCCCCTCTTGGAATTTACAATAAGAAAAACAGTTGTAACTAACTTTCTCTCTCTTATCTTCTCTCTTCTCTCTCTCTCTTTTCACTTTATCACTGTGAGTTTCATTTTCTTATATGGTATCATCGTAAGCCATGGCCGATCCTGGTTCCGGCACCAGCTCCGGCGAAGCTCTTCGTCCTCCTCCTCTTCAGACGGTAGCTCCGGCGCGGGCGATTTCTCTTTCGCTCACTGCGTATAAACTCAATGAGACGAACTTTCTCGCATGGAAGCAGTTCGTTCTCTCTGTTCTTCGTGCGGCGCATCTTCTCTCCTTCATCAATGAAGTTCCGGTTATTCCACCGGAATTTCTCTCCGATATTGATCGCGCCTCTAATCGCATCAACCCTGCATATGCGAAATGGGAAGAAACAGATCAAACGATCTTCTAGTGGCTTCTGAACTCAATTTCTGACTCTATGCGCTTGAGGTTCATCTCTTCTCAGCAATCGTGGCACCTTTGGGATCAGATCTTATCGCATTGTCATGCTCAGACGAAAGCTCGCTCTCGTCAGCTGAGATCTGAACTTCGTTCTGTAACTAAGGGTAATCTCTCCATTGAAGAATATTTCTTAAAATTGAAATCGATTGTTGATGCTCTTGATTATGTTGGAACACCGATTACGCATGAGGAAAATGTTGATGCAATTCTTGATGGTTTACCTGAGGAATATAATTCTGCTGTAGTTGCTGTAGAGAGTCATTTAGAACCCTACTCTATATCAATGATCTTCGTTCCTTGCTGCTAGTGTTTGAGAATCATTTAGCTCAGGCCTCAAAAAAGGCCACCAGTGATGCTATGTCTGTTAATATTGCTGAATCTCATATTGGAAATCATTCCCCTGCTGTTTCCTCTAAATATAGTGATACTACAGTAAATCAGGTTTCTAATCGTGGTGTGCAACATATTCCTTCCATTCGTGGTGGTCGGGGTGGCCGTGGCAGAGGCAATAATCATTATTGTACTCTATGTCAAAGATATGGTCATGATCTCTCTTACTATTATTACAACAAAGAAGAGGATGACACTAATCCTAATTCTTACATTCCTCTCAGTAATCACTCTGCTTATGGTAGTAATCATTACAATTCTTATGGATATGGTGCTCAACATGTTCCATTTACTGGTCCTCCACCTAGACCTTATCCACCACTACATGGCTCTCATTTTCAAGCCAGGAGTTATGCTCCTCAGGGTTATAGGTCTCAGGCAAACTATGCTGGTGCTGGTATTCTCCCCACTCCTCCCAATCAGTTTGGTTATGGATCACAGGCAACTTATGCTCCATCTCCTGCACCCTATGCTATGGCTGTAGTAGCTAATCCGCCAACACCCCAACTCAACTGGTATCCAGATTCTGGTGCAACACATCACATCACTAAGATTTTGCTCAAATCCACCAGCCAGTTGAACAACACTCCTTTGAACACATTTTCATGGGTAATGGTCAACCTGTTCCTATTACCAAGTGTGGAAATTGATGATATTATAGTCACTGGTTCTGATGCTTCCTTTATTAATACTTTAGTAACCAAGCTCAATACTTCTTTTGCACTTAAAGATCTAGGAGAACTTGACTATTTCTTGGGCATTCAAGTTGTTAAACTACCAGGTGGTGGCCTAATGTTGTCTCAATCTAAATATATCAAGGATCTTTTAGAAAAATCTAACATGTCTAATGCCAAAAGTATTTCTTCTCCTATGGCTGGAAGCTACAGACTTACTAAGATTCAAGATCTCCTCTTGCTGATCCTATACTCTACAGATCTATTGTGGGTGCTTTGCAATATGCTACAATTTCCAGACCTGAAATCAGTTTTAGTGTTAATAAAGTTTGCCAATATCTTGCTAAACCTCTTGATACTCATTGGGCTGCTGTTAAACGAATTCTCAGATATCTTAAGGGCACTCTTCATCATGGTCTTGTTCTTAAACCTGCTGCAGCAGGTCCTCTGACTCTTACTGGTTTCTGTGATGCTGATTGGGCCACTGATGTTGATGATAGGCGTTCAGTTTCTGGAGCTGCTCTCTTTGTGGGACCTAATCTAGTTACTTGGTGGTCTAAGAAACAAAATTCTGTCAGTAGATCAACCACTGAGGCTGAATATAGGTCTTTGGCATTAGCCTCTACAGAACTTATGTGGGTCAAATCTCTTCTTACTGAATTACATATACCCTATAAGTCACCAGTCATATTTTGTGACAATCTCAGTACAGTGGCTCTTGCTCACAATCCAGTTCTTCATTCCAAGACCAAACATATTGCTCTTGATCTTTTCTTTGTTAGAGAACAAGTTCAGTCCAAGTTGTTAGCTGTTCAACACTTGCCTTCTGAATTTCAAATTGCTGATGTATTGACAAAACCTATGTCCACCAACAGATTTGAGGATCTCAGACAAAAGCTCAGGATTCTAAACAGGGCAGACATCCAACCAGCCCTCAGTTTGAGAGGGGTGTAATAGAGTATAGGAAGTAAGCACATTGAACCTCGGTTCACTTGTGCATATACTCTTTCTTATGTAATTGTAGTTTAGTGAGTTTCTTATAGAATAGCTAGTTAGTTAAGATCCTTTGCTAAAGTCACCCTGTTGGTGACTGACAGCTAGGATAGTTACAGCACAACTATAAATAGTAGGATTGTAATCTTTCCCCTCTCAGAATTTACAATAAGAAAAACATTTGTAACTAACTTTCTCTTCTCTTCTCTCTTCTCTCTCTCTCTCTCTTTTCACTTTATCACTGTGAGTTTCATTTTCTTATACTGAAGACACCTCATGATATGAATTAATACTAGGGTCAGCGTAGAAATGCTACGGTTCAAGAAATGCCCGACAACATGTAATTGGCGATGGAGTTGACACTCCCATCTCTTATCAATAATAGCAAAGATTACATCATATTTTGAGGCATTTCCATTGAAGGAATTTTGGATAGTCTCTTATCAATAATAGCAAAGATTACATCATATTTTGAGGCATTTCCATTGAAGGAATTTTGGATAGTCTTCTTAGCCTTGTCCATCATAAATGTAACCCACGACAAACTTTTTTTCACCTTCAAGCCGTAGGACTATAATAAGAGATCCCATTGCCTTGAGAGTAAACAAGACATCTTTCCAAAAGTTTGCCTCATGGACAATTTTAAGTATCCTTCTTCCTTTATTCTCTAGCCGCATTAGTCTTCTTCCATTGATTAGAGAGGAACATCTTTCTAATGTTGTTCCTTTGCTTGTACAACCTTTGAAGAGTAAGGAAATTTGTAGCAAATCTAGTCACCGTAGCTCTAATTAACTCTGTCTTGTTTGTGAATTGCCTCGTTATGTCCAAGGCCATTGTATGATTGTAGATAAATCCTACCATTGACATTGATTTTTGCAAGGCCTTCTTCACTTTCGGAATCTTGCCAATATCTTCTAACATCAAATTCAAGCAATGCGCAGCACATGGAGTCCAAAATAATCTCTCTTATCTTCTAAGTATTTACATATAAATTATTCATGAAATTATAAATAATAAATTCATAAATTATTCCTATAGGCAATAAAAGTATAAGCAATCTAAATTCATAAATTAATAAATTATTATCAGCTTTGACATAGTTGCTACCGTTGTCAATAACAACTTGCACAATGTTCTCTTCTCCAATCTCTTCAATCAGAAGAGTCCAAGAGTTGAAACACATCGGACTTCATGTAGCTTGACCCATCAACAGCCCTCACAAACATAGTCCCGCAAGGAGAATTGACCATAAAATTGATTGATCAACCATACATCTGACATGATAGACATCCGTATTGAGCTCGCTCTAATTCATGTGATTTTGACATTTCTTGGTTATCTCAAGTTCCTCTTTCAGTAAAGGAACCCTCAACTCATGGTAGCTTGGAGGCTTGAGATGAGGGCCATAGAGACTAGTAGCTTCCACCATCAACTTGAAGTTTTTTGTACGTGCGACATTGAAAGCAATTCCATTCCTATAAAAAAATCAGGCAATGTATTGGACAGTTTTAGCCCTTGTTTGCTTGTCACATGCATCATTCATGCTTGTCTGTCGTGTGTGCTTTCCCAATTTTATGCTAACTTACGCTGTTCATCTAAAGCAAATCCAAGGGACCCTTCACCTTTTTGGCAGCAGGCGCAGTATGACCTGCAGTTGATGTTGATGCACCTGAAGTTACAGGTCTCTTTCCCTTTCCTGCTGCCCTGATGTTGGCAATTTCTTGCAATTCTTCATCCTCATCCTCATCCTCATCCTCATCCTCATCTTCCTTTTCACCCAATGCTGCATCAATACCGGCCTTTTTCTATTCAAAAACAGCTCTAATTTTGGCTTTAACATCTTCTGGAGTTTTAGTACAAGACTGAGTATTACCCCTAATTCCCATTTGCTGAATCTTAGCTCTAGTAATACCACCTGTAGTGACTTTGAGACAAAAGTCACATGTCACACTTTTCCTATTGTTAATGTCTTCTAATCTATTCCATTCCCAAGTCATGTCTAGGTGTTCACCAGTGGGTTTCACTAACCGACTGGATGCAGCAATAAGACGCTGAGATGACTGAGATGTTTGCTGAGTTGGTGGTTGAGTGTTTGAAGCCATGACTGAGTTTTTTTTTGGAATGGGATAAAGAGGAAAAATAAGAGAGAAAGAAAAAGGCTGTATGAAGAAGAATGATGGAGTGAGTGACTCTTTGTACGAGAAAGAAGAAGAAAAGAAAGATGAAGAAGAATGATCATTGATTGGCTATGCATGTATGCTACTTATGGCTGTATGCTCTATACGTGAATAGGATTCAGTGATTCAAGAGGCTTTTTAATGTATGGCTGTATGCTCTGAATTTCTGTTTTTAATGTATCCGAGAGGCTTTTGACGTTTCAGTACTAATGGGCCATAGCCCATAGGCCCAATACTTCTGGTATGGGGTTTATTATTAAAAAAGGGCATTAAAATGGGGTTCATTTTTAAAACCCCATCTCTTGTCTAGTTATCCTTGTCGTAGAGCCAAAACCTGCGATCCGCCCACGATTTGCTCAGAAAAGCGGCCGCCACAGCCACGACGGGAAACTGCGACGCGACTCTGTTTTCCGTCGTAGCGGCCGCTGCTCCGCTCTGCCATTCTGCAACAGCGCCGCCAGAGGCCGCTATTGACTACCTAGAATTGACATCAGATTTGCCCCCAAATAACTAATACTACCACATCCTAATAATTGCCTAAACCACATAAATAACCAAATTTGCCACATGATAGATAGGTGGTTCCTATCATTTCCGGCTCTTAGAAAATCAGCCTTGTCCTCAAGGCTAAATATTGGAAACCGACTATTCAGGATAGACTCCTCCTCTTGGGTTGTATCTTCAGTTGACATTCCTCTTTGCACCTTCGCTACAACTCTTTGGATGACCATTGTTCAATGAAATGGGTCTGGAGGCTTTGGTGGTGGATGCTGGGTCAACCTATGTGAGACATCGAACCCAGCCATCGTATACGCTTCAGAGGACAAACCAAAGTCCAGCATTTTTAGGAGCACCGTCAAGCGTGGTCGGTTTTCCTCCATGTTCTATGCACCCTCCTTCCACCCTTTCTCTTCCATTGCAGTTCTCTTAGAAGAGAGGATTCTCCCCTCCGCCTTCATCTCTTCGTCACTACCCAAAGGGTGATTGTTGTAGCCTAAACACACCTTACGGCTCTCTTGTTTACCTCTCTGCATTATGCGAACTTCCTCTTTAGATTTAGTATCATTTGTTGTCCCCTCTGGTATATCAATTTGCTTACGTGACTTTTCACCATATCCTTGATCTCCTCCACTGATCTTTACAACAAATCTAAATCTTCCCTAATCTTCAGTATTTCAGGTTCTTCACCTTCTTCGATTAGTGGAAGAGCATCTTTGTACTCTGGCTTAAATTGCCAGATTAGTGCAAACTGAAATTACAACCAAGTCGAACCTAAATTTTGGGAATCCCACCATGTCCACTAGATGAGAGCCAGTCCATTCATAACAATAACAACCTCCATCAACCGTTGCTTCTCGAGTGTTCCCTTGGCATCGAAGTATTGTTCAATGTTTAGCACCCACTAGTAAGCATCGTCTCCATCATCAAACACAAGAATCTCCATCTTAGCCATGGGTTTCCGATGATTAGGCCTTACTTAACGATCCGACAGGTCGGACCAATTGATAGAACTCCAGACTTGAAATAAACACTTTTATTGATAGAAACAAAAATTACACACTTTACAACAATAAACTTGCTTCCCTGGAGACCAAAGTTTCCTACTACAGGCACAATACAGCAATTGCTTGCTGTCCCAGAGAACAAATCTCCTACAGAGAATGTTTTTTGTTCCAAATTCTCCAAATAACAACATAAAATGACTGCCTACCATTGCACAACACATTATATAATATAAATAATTGCTCCTAATAATCGCTTAACCTCCTAATAATTGACTACACCAGATTTGCCCCCAAATAACTAATACTACAACATCCTAATAACTGTCTGAACCACATAAATAACCAAATCTGCCACATGACAGATAGGTGGTTCCTATCGGTGGCTGGCTCGAAAGATACTATAGCGGGATAGCTAGATGATAGCTATAACCACGGGAAAAATAATACTCCCTCTGTTTGACAAGGATGGTAAAAAATAACAATTTTTTGTCCTAAACCAAAGTTAAAGTAATTGATGAAAAAGCTTAGAAATTGTTAACTTTGAATTGTGATTGGTTGATCAATACAAAATTCATTAAATTAGTTGTTTGATAATTGGTTGATGTGTTAGACAAACCATTTAATATATGTCTCAATTTTTTGACTTTTTCAATTTTTTACCATCTTGTGAGACAGAGGGGAGTACAAATAACTTATACCCTACACATATAAAATACTAAAAAAATACTAAAATATACGAAATTAAAGACATGTTCATGATTAATAATTAAAATTTATATTCATCTATTCAAATCCAAAGCAAATGCACATCCAATATTAATAATCACACTAAGTATAAGCCTCTAAGGCTTCAAAATTAGATGAGGCCATAGCAACAAGATGAGGCTGTGAAAAAGAGAAGGAAAGAACCGGAGTAAAGTGGGTATGGCAGCAAGGAGTAAGCTGCACAACGTGGTATCCGGAAATTGTTGGAAGACACCGGGGCTTATGTCATGTGGAGTTGGCTTTGAATGAATGAACGAGGGAAGGGGATTAGTTCTTCAGTCACCTATGTAGAAGGAGAGGGCGAAATGACCTAATTTCTAAATGTATTTGAAAAAGCGCTCCAACGCGTTTTTAAGTAGGGGTAAAATAGATTTTTCAGCTTTTAAAAAAAGGTCCAAATTTCAGACCCAATGAGTGCCCGCTTTTCCGCAATTTTGACCCGATTAGTGCCGCAATTTCACCATAAGAGGGCGCAATGGCTTTCGTTTTTTATGCAGGGCTGACAACTTTTGAATGGGATATTATTATATTTTGCATGTTCATCAAATAAATTACATGCTGTACAACTTGTTTACTCCTGTGTTCTATTCGGTTTTATATGTGTAATCCTATGCTGCTGATTACATTCTTTCAATGACTTTCCAGTATTGTGCCTTTCTTTTCTTATTTTTTATGATTAGCCTACTTCATATACCTCCTATGCTTGGCATAGCCGTTCTACTAATTATTAGCATGCAGGCCAGAGGACACGCACAATTTCCAGGTTCACACCCCGTTTCTCTTAACAGGTTCTACTGATCTTGCCATTAGCATATTATTTTGCGATAAGTTATATTAATTAAACATTGAATTTGTGGCTGCTATTTCTGTTGCTACTGTACTATACCCTCCGTCCCATAATGTTAGTAACATTTTGAAAAGTCAACAAAAATAAAGAAAAATGTTATTATTGTATTACCTACTTATTCAACCAATTACAAAAGCAATAATTTAATGCATGTTTCCTTCATTGACTAGTTATAAAATAGAATATACAATTTCAAAATTTTTTTATTCACTGCTGTAACTTTAATTTACGACAAAATCTTTGTTTTTTAACTAACGTCATGGGTCGGAGGGAGTATTATTTTTTGTATTGCTATTCCTTGGTGCATCATGTGATTGTGCATAGCGTTTTGCATTGTGCTTTTCAAGTGCTTTTTCTTTTTGCCCATCCTTTTTATTTGATGTCTATGAAAATGACTAGTGTGCCTCATCGAGTATGATGAATATAATAAATTTTCCCTTAGATTTTAACCGGAGGTTAATTTTCGTAATGGATTGGACCTCTAATTGTAGCCTTGTATGTCTTCTTGTTCAAAGATTGAATATTGCTAACTAGTTTTATTCCCTTGGTTGCATAAGAAGGTACGATTTCTTAAATAGTACCTCTTATGTTCTACCTGAAAATGAAAACCATCACCTTTATATAACCTCTTATGTATCACTATTCCTCATGCCTTACATTGATGTTCTCTTTGTAGCTGCAATTATATACGTCATTACTTCAATAACCGGATATCTCAAGAATCAGATTCTAATCCTTTATGCTTTAACAGTCATTTTACAATACATTCTTTGCTGTTCTTTTTTTCTTTTTCTTTTTTTGTCAGCATTCCTTATTAAGTTAGCATTTTTATCTGTAGATTTATATTAATATTAAATTTGAGTATGTTGGAATGCAGGGATAATTTGCAGTTGTTGCGACAGCGTTATTATTATGCGACTTGGAAAGCTGACGGTACACGATATATGATGCTTATAACAATGGATGGGTGTTACTTAATTGATAGAAATTTTAATTTTCGAAGGGTACAAATGAGGTTTCCTTGCAGGAGTACAAATGAAGTATGTGTGCTACTTTATGTTGAAAGTTTTTGATAGCGGTTGTTATAGCTTATTCAATTTAGTTGTTAGATTTAGGGATATATATAATACCATAGTCAAGTATAACTATGATGATTGCTGTAACTTAAATAGTACCTACTGATTAATCTGTGAGTTAGCTGCTGATTACCTCCTTAACTGAGTGTGATTTTGCTATAATTAAGAGATTAGTGTATAACTCATAAGCTACAATCTTATCTGAAGAAAAGAGAAACTGGTATAATCAGAATGGTATAACCACTCATAACCCTCTCGGTCACCTTAATCTGGAAACTCCACTCACCACCCCTTTCTGTTGTGCTGCCTAAGCTAGATCTCTGTTCTCTTTCAGTCTTTTCTTTCTTTATTTGTACTGAGCAGTGAGCATGTTCCATTCTATTTCCCTTAGAAGTCTTCAGGTTGGCTGTATTTGTAACAAGCTTGGTGCATAAGGTCTACATGCTCCAAATTCAGAGAGTATTTTATTTTAGCACATGTAAATTCCATCACGATTTATAGTTACGATGATTTTTTGTAAATTAGCTTGTGAGTAGACTGTGGTTTAGCTGCTGTACTGATTAACTCCTAGATAGCTCTTTGATTGATTGTTTTTGTGTACTTTACTATAAATAAGAGATCAGTGTGCAGCCTGCAGATATGCTATTTCTTATACATACTCTTTCAACATCAATGACGCAAAAAGTGATATTTTTATATCTTTGGTTTCTAAGGGTTTGGGCGAGAAGACCCACCACTTCACGTTACTTGATGGTGAGATGGTTATTGATACGTTGCCAGATTCACATAAGCAGGAGAGAAGATACCTTATATATGATATGATGGCAATCAACCATGTATCAATAATAGAGGTTTGACTTATCTTTATTTTCACAAAATAATGCTGGACATGTCATCACATGTCGTTAATTTGTATTGCACTGTTGAATAATTTTAAAATTGTAATGCAGTCTACTCTTTTCTGAATTTCAAGATCTTATGTTTGATGATATGATTTGTCATTGTTGTCTAAGAACCAGTAGATGAATTTGAACTGAAGTATGATGTCCCACTAGATTGTCCAACTACGTTCTTGTTGTAGTGAGTTATTAAGCACTTTCTTCTGTTTCACAATATGGATGTTGCTTATTTTTCTGACTGCTCTTCTTCATTTATTTAATGTTTATTGGTAAAAAATATAGCAGTTGTCTCTGTAGCAGCTTCAAGGTCAATATGTTTCTCATATTTTTCACTTTCTGTTTCTAATTACTTTTTTTTTTTTTGTGTGTGGGTTGGGCCTGGGAGGGGGTAAGAGTGGAAGAGAATCATCTCTTTACACCATAAAATATGTTGTCTTTTCTATATTTTCTTAGATATTTTTTATAGGCTGAATTATGTCACAAGTCCCTGATTTTTGGGGTACTTTTGCCAGATACCCTTATTTTTTTTTTCAATGTCTTACTCCTTGAAGTTACTTCTGGGTTTGTTATATACCCCTATTACCAATTCTGACCAATTTTGCTGACATGTAACATCATAATCCTAATCAGACGCAGGAGGTTGATCATGTGGGGCCGTGTGATGTCACATGGGCGAAGATGACCTCTGTCTTCAATCCTTTCTTTTTTTTTTTTTTTTTTAATTTAACTAAAAATATAAAAATATTAAGTTTTTTAGTTTTTTAATTTAATAAAAAAGGATCTTCGCCACGGGGCACCACGTGCCTAACCTCCTGCGTCTCACTAGGATTCTGATGTTACATGTCAGCAAAATTGGCCAGAATTGGTAGTAGGGGTATACGACAAACCCAGAAGTAACTTCGGGGAGTCAGACATTGAAAAAAAAGAATAAGGGTATCTAACAAAAGTACCTCAAACTTTAGGACGTGTGACATAATTAAGCCTTTTTTATATTGCATGTATCTGGTCCTGTACTCTTGTTGGCTGTATGCTGTTATATATGATGAAACCAAGGATTAGTCATTTGAATGAGTGTGAAATGTTTTGTCAATTTTATTGTTAAATCTTCTCCTCTCCCCAACCCTTTGATTTTTAGGTTCCTTTAAGTGAGAAAGTTGTCAAGCCCTCTGAAAGGCCTTACGAAGCAAAGCCAGCGAGTCAGTTCGGCTTTCTTGTGCCATTTCGTTTCAATTTGATATTGGAAGAGTTGTGTAGGGCTCCATTTCTTTATATTTGAATTATGTCCGCATAACCTAACATGCTTTCCATTTAAAAAAAAAGCTAAGAATCTGTTGGGTGTTACTTTCTGGAATTGGCTTTGAAAGTGGGATCAACACGGAACATTGGTTGAATCATGAATGATGCATAACAGAAAAAGAAAACCATCTCATCATTCTGTTAGTTAAGCAGTTATATTTGTTGTGGCTTGCGAGATTTAATCTTGTTTTCTAGAACATCCAGTGCCGTTTGGATTCATCATGACATTACTTATTAGTGAATTTATCTTATTTGTTTTCTAGATTTAATCTTATTTGTTGATCTCATTAGTTTTCAAAAGTGAATTTATCTAAATGATGCTATGGTGAATATCTGTGTCATGTTTATGTTGGTGGAAAACCTTGATTTTATGAATTACAATTTGAAATGTTTGAATAGTTTTTTTCTCCATATATGCTATATTCCGTGTTTTCTTTCTTGACTCGTTGATACAAAGTGTATCTTGCTGTGTATGATTAATAGCTTAAACTCTGTGCAGCGACCCTTCTATGAAAGGTGGAAAATGCTCGAGAAAGAAGTGATTGAACCCAGGAATCAGGAACGACATAATATATACCAGAGCAAAAATCCTTATTATAGATATGATCTGGAACCATTCAGGGTACATATTTCCAACCTTAAACTGCGCATAAAATAGTTTAATCTTTGCTTCATTTTCCCCTTGTGGCTTTGCTATTGACATGTGCTTAAAATGTTTAGGTGAGGAGAAAAGATTTCTGGTTGCTCTCTACTGTCAATAAGCTTTTAAAGGAATTCATTAAAAGACTCTCACATGAGGCAGATGGTCTCATATTTCAGGTAGGTTGTGATTGGTAGTAACCTTCAGTGTATTAAATATGATAATTAGATTTCCTGTTCTGTCATGTTATTTAACTTTTTTCTGGCTCTATGCCAAGCTGACAAGCCACTTTTAGAAAATCAAATCATGGCATGATATTGCCTTTTTGAATAGTTGCGTTTAATACTGTAAGAGTGTAAACAGAGAAAGGGAGAACAGAGAGTGAGAGAGAGAAGAGAGGGAAAATGTAAAACTAACTTTTGTTTTGATGAATCGCTAATCATTAAAAGAGTAACTAACTATTTATAGAAAAGGAAATACACTGCTGTTAGGGCAGCTGTAACTAATCTAACTAAGCCTAAGCAAAACTACCACTTGCTTCTCTCTTATATACCCCCTTGAATGTGAAGGTCCTTGCTGAAAAAGTTTTGATCAACTACTTTGAGCTTGGGCTTCAGTTTTGAAAACTTGGTCTGAGATAGAGGTTGTTAGAGTAGTATGTTTATGTAAGTTAAGTTACATTTAAGTGTTAGTTAGTTATGACAGTTGTCACCTTATTACTTCTATTGACAGCTTCTATGCTTCTATAAATAGAAGCTTAGCCACTTATTGTAACTACCTAGATTCATTAATAGACTCAGTTTATACTTTCCCTCCAATTCTCTCTCTCTTCTCTCTCTCTTCTTTTCTCACATTGTAACATGGTATCAAGAGCTTCTTTTCTGCAATCAATCCTTCTCTCCACGCGATTCTTCTCTCTTCGTGTTCTCCACTTCGTAGCGTCGTGAATTTTCCAATGCTTCATTTGGGATTCAGTTGCGATCTTCAGCTTCAGGTCACTTCAGTAATCGCGATCCTTCAGCTCCAGTAATTGCGATTCTCAGTTCTCAACTTGCAACGCACTCTCTGGTGGGTGATCTCTGTTCTGTTTCTCTCCGTGGTTACAGATCTTTCAAGTTCTCTGGTGGGTGATTTTCTGCGATTTCTGTTCCTGCGATCTCTGTTGCCGCGTTTTTCTGGTAATTGCATAGTTTTAGTTCTCAATCTTCGCTAATGGCCTCTGATTAAGTTTCACCTCCACTTTCTTCGATTCATGCTACTCCGGTGACCACTGCATTTATATCGGTTACCTTCTCATAGAGACTGATCGTGAGTATGATCGTGTAAACCCTAACTATCTTAATTTGGAGGAGCAAGACCAACATCTTGCCTCATGGTTGCTGCAATCTCTCATAATCTATGCAATCTCATGTGCTTAGGTGTGTGCATGCATATCAGATTAGGGATGAGCTGCACAGCTACTTCAATTCCTTAATCAAGGCTAGAAGTCAAATATTGCAGTTTGGGCTAAGGTCTTTTGAGAAGGGAAATCAAACAATTTCTGAGTGTGTCAAGTTAAAGCTCTTGTTCTCTCTCTAGCCGGGGTTGGTGAGACTCAAGGTTGTCAAACTCGCGAGTTCACCTAAACTCGTGGACTTGACTCGTAAACTCGTTGCCGAACGAGTTTACTGATTTTAAAATTAGTATCTACACAACTTTCATACCTTCCATTTCATAATATTTACTCTATTAAAATGAAAAAAGAAGTGTTTATAAATATATGACAACATTTATTTGCAATCAATCAAAGCCAAATCAATGATCTTAAGATACAGTAGAAGTGCATCAATACAATTATACAATAAAAGTAACAACAAATAAAATTGTAAGAAAATTGCATTAGTTATAGTAGTTAATTTACTAATCTGAATGCAAGCAAATTAGAAGAACCAATTTTAGTAGTATTAGTTAATGCAAGCAAATCAAAACCATCAACAATAGTTAATGCAAGAAAATCCTTCAAGTCCATATAAAGCAGCATAGATCGAGAAGGGTTTCACCAAGCCAGAGCTCCAAAGATGGAGAGCAGCAGAGAAAGAGAAGGGTTTCTATTTTTGATCTTGCCAAAACGCATCCGATCCTTCTTAAATGCAGTTGACAATGCCCAAAAATGACACCGTCGTGTTGGGCTTCTATTTTTGGGCCCTTTTTTACTAACTCGGGTAAACTCGCATAAAACTCGTGAGTTTGATCGAGTTTATGCGAGTTTACCCGAGTCTACCCGAGATTACTCAGATTCGAGTTTTGAACCGAGTTAACTCGATTCCATGGAGTACGAGTTTACGAGTTAACTCGCGAGTTTGACAACCAGACTATTTCTCAAAAGGAGCAAGTCAGAGTAATTTTGGATGGTTTACCATCCGAGTATGAGGCTTTTGTTACAACAATCCTCATTCGTGAACCACTTTCAGTTGGTGTTCTTGAGGCCTTTTTGGTAACTCAAGAAGCTTACTTAGAGAAGATGCATCCAATGGAAAATGATGCGTTCTCAGTGCATCTCACACAAGCCCAGGCCAATATGGCTCATTCCTCTCAATATGGTGAGTTTTCTGCTCCTCAGTATGCTCCAGTGGTTGTCAAATTCGAGAGTCTATGTAGACTCGTTTTGCCTAGGTAAACTCGTTTCGCAAACTCGTACGAGTTTACCTAAAAAAATTACATCTATATTGTAATAACCTATGACCTATTAATAATCAATATTCATAATTTCAAACTTAACATAATAACAAAATATGATAAGATATTATTGGTTGATACTAATAAGTAATATAAATAATTTATCCATAAATATTCAAACTTCAAATTCAAAACATAATAAAATAACATATCCGGTGTAATTTTAATTTCAAACTAAACATAATAATGCTTAACAAAAAATAATGAAAATTAATTGTCAATTTCTATGCAAGTGTCTTTAGTTAAAGTAACACTTAAAAACATTGACAAAGTAAATGAGTTTTGATTTATGGACAACACTAACAAAGTAACACTGAAAATTGAAAAGCGGAGAATGCATTTATGTTTAAAAGTTAAAACTTAAAATGATTTCTATCAAGCATTCATCATATTATAATACCAGGTTAAAGAAGAAAATAGGGAAAACGAAAATAAAGGAATAAAGGGAGAAAGTTAGTAAACAATTACCAAATAAAGGGAGAAAGTTAGAAAGGTGTGGGGTGGGCGTGCGTGCGTGCGTGTGATAGAAGGAGAAAAACTGAAGATTGAAGAAAATTTTGAATAAGAAGGAGAAGAGAAGATTGATTTAAGGTTTTTTTTTACCCAAAAACGCAACAAATAGGATATAAATAACCCAGAAGATTTTTTTTTTTTTAAAAAATATTGAAAAACGATGTCAGATTGGACATTTAGGGCTCAAGAATGCTAATTCGCTAACTCGGCCATAAACTCGCGAGTTTATAAGAGTCTACCAAAATCCACCTGAGTCACTTCACTCCGAGTTTCCATTAGTTTCAACTCGTTTTCCATAAGTAGATTCGTAGATTCATAAGTTTCTAAGTATTAACACTAGTTTTTGACAACCATTTCCAAAGGTTATGCAGCAGCAACCTAATTCCTCGACTCCTCATACTCAGCAGCCTCCTCATACTCAGCAGCCTATGCCTCAGGTTATGCCTCGGGTTCAGCTGGTTTTTCAGCCCTTGCCTCAGGGTATGATGTATTCTCAGAATCCAAATCCTAGTCCTTTTATTTTTGGTGATTCCTCTAATGCTAATGTTGGATATTCTCAAGCTTCTAACAGTCCTGGACTTAACTCGGTGGCTAATAAGCCTAAGTCTACCAATCACTTTTTTTATTCTGACAATGAAGGGAGTGATTCTCCTGACTGTGAAGCTTCCTCAGCTAGAAACATAAATACTAATTCTAAATGATAGTCTAACAAGGGTAGGAATGGCATAAATTGTGTGAGGTGTCATCTTTGTGACAAACTAGGTCATGAAGCTCTCAAATGTTGGAATGGGTTGGATATTGTGATGGCTTCTAATCTTCAGGGTAACACTCAGAATCAACAGTTCAAGGGTCAGAAAGATCAGAATCAGTCCCAAACCTTTCAGGTTCAGCAACCTGGACATCCTGCCCTTCTGCATTATCTGCCCTATCAGCCCTATCTACCTCAATTTCAGCCTCAGTTTCAGCAATTTCAGCACTTTCGTCAGAGGCCTGCACCCTCAATTCTTGGTTCAGGACCTTAACAACTTCAGTTTCCAGCTCTCAAACCACAACCTCAGGCTATGCTTATGGAACCACAGGCCTATAATTTAGAGTTGTGGTATCCAAATTCAGGTGCTACACACCACCTCACTGCCGATCCTGCAAATCTGTCCAATAAACACTCTAACTGGACATATCAATTTTTCAGGGATTGGTACCTTCACTTTTGTTTCCCCTAATAGCCCTGAAACCACTTTGTCATAGAAATCTCTTACTAGTTCCTTCTATGACTAAGAATCTAGTTAGTGTAAGTAGATTTGCAAGGAATAATTCGGTTTATTTTGAATTTCATCCTAACTCTTGTTTTATCAAAACTCAGGGCAGCAATACTATCTTTTTGGAAGGGACTTTTGATCATGATGGTCTCTGTGTTTTTCATGATTTACTCAAGTCAAACACCAGGTTTCAGCCTACATCTACTATACATACTCAAGTCTCTGACTCTATCAATAACTCTTCTAGTTCATCTACTTGTAATTCAGATTTCTCTAGTGATGTTTCTCAATTCTCATTGTTTTGTTAATAATGTACAGAGTAGTCTCATAGTAGGTTGGGTCATCCTAGTGAAGGGGTTGTAAAAGTTGTGTTGAAATCTTGTAATATTCACTATAATATGAATAAAAGTGATTCTCATCTCTATTCAGCTTGTGCTATTGCAAAACCTGAGGGTGAGTATTCTGAACCTGAGGAACCTAAGGAAAATCTGAGGCACAAGCTACTGAGTGTGAGGAATTGAGGAATGTAACTATTGCATAATCTTAGGAGCAGACTGACTGAGATGTATGAGCCACATTTGTTAGTGCTCGAGTAAGGTGCTCTAAGAATGCATCATTTTCTATTGGGTGCATCCTTTCTGAGGAAGCCTCTTGAGTTACCAAAAAGGCCTCGAGCACCAACTAAAATTGGCTCATCACGAATGAGGATTGTTGTAACAAAAGCCTCATACCCAGATGGCAAACCATCCAAAATCACCTTGACTTGCTCTTTTTGAGTAATAGTCTCACCAACAGCTGCTATAGAGAAAGCAAGAGCTTTAACTCTAGACACAAATTCTGAAATAGTTTGATTACCCTTCTTAGAGGACCTTAGCTTAGATTGCAGCATCTGATTCCTAGCCTTGATTAAGGAATTGAAGTAGGTATGCAGTTCATCCCAGACGTGCATACATCCAAGTACCCTAGACTGCACAGATTCGGAGGGAGATTGCAGTAACCAGAAAGCAAGATGCTGGTCTTGTTCCTCCCAATTAAGATAATGAGGTTAACATGATCAAACTCTCTATCAGTCTCAGTGAGATATTTCACTGGAATTTGGGGGTTGACAACAAAACTCTGAAGTCGGTGAGATAGAATCACAGCTTGAACCTATTGTTTCCACAACATGAAATTTTTATATGCTAATTTTGCAGATATAGAATGAGAGAAAGTAATTGGAGAAAAGGCAGTGGTCACCGAAGTAGCATGAATCGGAGAATGCGAAGGTGAAACCTGATCAGATACCATGAGTGAAGATTAAGGACAAAAAGTATGCAATTACCAGAAAATCGCAGCAACAAAAAGCTTAGAGAAATGCAACAAGAGGAATCGCAGAGAATCGTGACAGAGAGATCCACAACCACTTCGAGAAACAACAATTGGAATCGCAAAACTGAGACGAGTGCGTCGTGAGTGAAGAGCTAAGAATGGCAATCGTTGAAGCTGAAGAATCGCAGTTACTGAAGAAACCTGAAGCACGATAACTGAAGAAACCTGAAAATGGAGATCACAACAGAATCGCAAATGAAGAACTTTGATATTCACCATGCTGCGAAGTGACGAACATGAAGAGAGAAGAAGTGCAAGGAGAGAAGGATCGATTTGTAGAAACGAAGCTCTAGATACCATGTTATGATATGAGAAGTGAAGAGAGAGAGGAGAGAGAGAATTGGAGGGAAAGGAAAACTGACCACCATATGAGTCACATCTTCTATTTATAGAAGTTGACCACCATATGACAGCTGTCAACACAGCTGCCATTGACTCACTAATACAAACACTAGGCTAACTGAAGTTACATAAACTTATCTACACTAATAGCCTCAACTATGGACAGCTAGTATGTAAAACCAGAACTAGACAAAATAGGAGAAGGGCCCCACAAATCAATGTGAACCAAATCAAAATAATTATTGTAAACATTAGTTGATGAGGGAGAATGAAGCTTTTGAGATTTAGCAGAGCAATAGGATGTATGAAAGTCAAGTACAATTTTGTTAGAATGAGGTATCTTACAAGTGGATAGAATGCTCTTTGCAATATGATCATTTAGATATTCTAATCTACAATGCCACAAAAAGTAGGTAGGGGCACATTATTAACAGTAGATTTAGGATCTTGACCAAGAGAATTACTATGAAAAGATGGAGTAATATTTGAGCTACGTACATGAGTAGTAGGAAAAGCATAGAGCCCTTCAGGAGTGAGATCTCCTTTTAGCAGTACCTCTTTAGTGTCATGTGATTTCACAACACATTCATGAGAATTGAACTCAAAGAAACAATTCTTATCTTTTGCAAATTGGCTAACACTCAATAGATTTTTAGTAATAGCTCGAACATGTAAAAGTTTGTTCAACTTAAGAGTGGTTTGGGCATTGTATAAGTGATTTAGATTATTAGAGTAGTTTAGTGTATGTAAATTAAGCTATAGAGTTGCTGTTTTTATTACTATAGTGTTGTTGTTTGTATTAGTTTAAGTGTGACACCCATCACCCGTTACCTTCAATTCATTAATAAAATTCAATTTTACATTTCCCTCCAATTCTCTCTCTCTTTTCTCTCTCTCACTTCACATTGTAACATAGACCAATAGATTTAATTGGAAGTCCATAACCATTACTTGTATGGATTTGATCATTGCCAAATTGTTCAACAAGATGTTGAACAAGTGAAGCGATAATTTGTGACACTAGAATCTGGATACCAAAGTTGTTGTTGTCTCATTTGATTTGTTGTTGCAGTCATAACAAAAGGACTAGGTGCAAGAGTGGGTTGCAATGGTCCTATATCAACAGATGAGCTTACAGAATGAGGACCAACAGAGGAGGAATGATGATGGGCCTGGTGATGAGAAGGAGGCCCATATTGGTGAGGAACTTGTGTATGGCTAGGGCTTGCGGTGTGATAGTGTTGAGGCAAGTGAGATGGTTTGTGTGGTGCACGTGGAGCACAATCAAAGCCCGAGTATGATGATTGGGTTGGTACAGTGGTACATCATAAGCCTGTGGTGGACCTAAGGTGACTGGAGGATCATGAGGTGCATACCAACTTTGAGAGAGATCATGACCATACTTATAACAATATGGACAATAGAGGTGGTAAATGGTAATTGCGACCACCGCGGCCACGACCATCGCCACAATAATCACCACTTTCTGATATGTGATTATTCTGTTCTTCGCGATAATATTGATCCATGCAATTGTGAGAGACCTGATTCGCACTTGATGTTTGCAGACATCATATCAAAAATCGATTGTTGTTGAGTTCTCTCAAGGCGAGACTCGTAAGTTAGAAGAAGAGATTCGAGATCGGTGACTATCGAAGAGTCATGGTGGCTTAATGATCAAAGGATGATAATCAGTCGGTAATCCTTCAAGGATGATGTCAACATGCTCAGTTGTTGAGATCCTAGATCCAATTGAAATCAATGAATCAACTAAGGTTTTGATTTTAAACAAGTAATCAGAGATCGATTTTCCCCCTTTCGTTAGGGTTGAGCTCAAATCGTAATTGACGACTTCCTGCTTTCGTCTGCGAGTGGCAATAGTTGTGGATTTCATCCCACATTTCCCATGCATGAGTGCAACCAACTAGTCGTGGACTCGTGGCTGCACAGATTCAAAGAGCGTGTTGAGAAGCCAAGCAAACACAGTTTGATCTCGTTCCTCCCATGCTAGATACTAAGGATTAACGCGTTCAGCAGCATGATCCTCATCAGAGGTAAATCGGATTAATCATTGGAATATTAGAAATATGCTCAATGTGATTGAGATGAAGAACAGAGTGTGAATTGTTTCCAAGTGAGAAGATTCTTCTCCGTGAGCTTCGTCGAAGGTAGAGGAAGATTTAAGAGATGACGGCGTCAGAACAGTGGAAGCAAAAGCCATTGCTGATCAGTAGCGAGGGTTTGTCACTGATACTATGTAAGAGAGTGTAGATAGAGAAAGGGAGAAGAGAGAGAAGAGAGGGAAAATGTAAAACTAACTTTTGTATTAATGAATTGCTAATCATTACAAGAGTAACTAACTCTGTTTATAGAAAAGGTAATACATAACTGTTAGGACAGCTGTAACTAAACTAAGCCTAAGCAAAACTACCACGTGCTTCTCTCTTATAGATTCTTTTGATTGCTTCATTCATTTGAATTTTTACACAACAGACTACTACTGCAAAATAATCATCAGGAGAATAAATATCTTTGTGGCTGAAGATGTGATTTTTGGTAGAAAATTTGGGAAGGAACGGAAATGTTAAGGACCATTGTACCTGGATTTGATCTAACCAATCGTTGTTAACGACGTGTTTTCTACTTCTTTACCTTTTGTTTTTGAATTGAATGGAGGTCGTTACTGACAATATTTATGACCAGGGTTGGGATGATCCTTATGTACCACGTACTCATGAAGGCCTCTTAAAGTGGAAATATGCAGAGCTGAATTCAGTTGATTTTCTCTTTGAGGTTGAAACACCATCCCATTGCTTATGGAGTTGGATGTTACTTCTATTGCTGTGGTCTGGTCAGTTATAGTTTGTTGCTGATGCAGTAAACTAATTTTTAGCTTCTTGCATTGACAGGTTGATGGTGATCGTCGGCTACTTTTTATCAATGAACGAGGAAAAAAGAAGCTAATGGAAGGGAATACAGTAGCATTCGGAGGTCAGACAAATTTGTTTTTCCATTACATCTATCCAACTCATTCCACTATTTATAAATATGATTTCTGTTCATCCTTGCGTTTTATATAAACAGTACTCTTCTTTGTAGCGTAGGAAATCTATAAAGTCAAGTGATGGCATTATGTGTTTCTCAGGGTGGCATATGTTCCTATGCCAATTTAGTGTTTAGATTGGTGATTTTTGTAACACTAACTAATTTCTAGCACCCGTGAAAAAGTGGGTTGGGGAGAGCAGTGTCTTTCAATTTTTTAGGATATTTCAGCTATTATACAAAGGTGAGTCTTGATGCAGTGGTAAGGTTATTGCCTTGTAACCTCGAGGTCACAGGTTCATTTCTGAAAACAGCCTCTCCTCTTTGGGACCGCCTTTTTTTAATGCTTTAGCAATTATGTGCTTGCTTTTGTCTTGTTTATGTAATGTTTATTAAGCTTATAGTGAAACTAATATACGTTTATTCTGTTTAATTGCACTAACTACTTGAAATTTAAAATCTTCAGATGATTCAGATCCCTTGCTTTATTCTGGAAAGATCATAGAGTGTTCCCGTAATCCTGATACACAGGAATGGGTATTCATGCGAGTCAGGACTGACAAATCTACTCCAAATGAGTTCAATACATACAAGAAGGTCCTCTTCCAACACCTGTTTTCTAGTTTTCATCATCTTTAATTTGTTCTTGACTTCAGCAATTATCTTAATTTACTGCAGGTGTTGCGGAGCATAAGAGACAACATCACACAGGATGACTTGTTGGATGAAATAAATGAGATAATTCGCCTTCCGATGTATGCTGACAGGATACGAAGTGATAGTAAAGCCAATCAGCATGCTGCGATGGCCCGACGTAGGTAATTTCTGGTGGTGTTGGATCAGAAACTCATGCCTAAATTTTTTTTTACCACCGGATTCTGATGTGGTAGTAGTGTATGATATCAGCTAAAATTTAAACACATGGTTAAGGTATCCACTGATATCTGCCTATGGGTGCTAATTTGAAATTGTATGGATTGGCTATCTACTTGGCCATCACCCAATGGTTGCTCATATTATGTAATTAGCTAGGCATTGCTGTAATTACTGATGTGCTGCCGAGTTGTATGGTGCAGTTACCGCTCAAGTTCTGACCTGAATCCATTTCCTATGGTTGCCCAGATCAAGAGACTTAGGTTTAGGATCGCAATGTATATTATCAATTTTAAGTAGTGCTGACCAAAAAAATAAAATTTAAGTATTGATTATAAGGGTGGCTATTTCTTAGGGTGAAATTAGATTACATTGGGTACAATTTACGTGTATGTGAATATTAATTTGAGAATCATATCAACCCTTACATTCTCTTCGATGTTCTTTAGACGTGAGAGTTTCGTGAATTTGCTCCTGCCTCAGCGCTTGCATTACATGTTATCGTATTTGGTGTGGCCGCAGTGCATCGGTAGTTCAAACAATTATTACTTGGTCCTAAATCATCATGTTATTTATGACTCAGGCCAATCATAATTTGTCAATTATTCAAATAAAATTAAAAAAAAAAAAATATGGATAGCTCTTAATACTCCCTCCGTTTCATATGTGTGTGTTGTAAGGTTATGCACGGGTTTTAAGAAATGATGTAATGATTTGTTGTATTTTGACTATAATGCTCCTATATAATCATTATTGAAGAGAGAGAAAAGTATTGGAAGTGAAGAAGAGAGTGTAATAAATAGGGGTGTTTGGAAAAATAGCATTAATTATGTATTGAGTTTATAAAAGAACAAGACTTATGAAACATGGTACAAATGCTAAAACAAAATTATATATGAAATGGAGTATTATGTGTTAGATTATAATTGGATTGGACCACAAATATTGAGATTTAGGATCAATTAATAATTTTTTCATTAATTGTGTGATATTTAATTTCATAATTATTGTTGAGCCTTCTAGATTTAAAAAAAATAAAAAAATCTTCCGTTCTGTAATTATTTTCCAATTAGCAAGTATATGGTGGCCCCGGTACATGTTAGCAAGTCACTACTGTCATTCTATATAAAAGTAGTTTTTGAAAATGCCTAATTTTATAATGTATGCATTGGTGACGGCATGGATGCATTTGTGAAGAAATGAATACGGCACAGAAAAAGGCATGTTTTAGGGCAAGGGTTGATACTCCAATCCTACTGTGAATACAAAATTCTGATGATATTAAATAAATCAATGGTTCCTTGGCTCTCACTTTGTCTACATTAACAAGGAAGGGTGGGGTTATTGGTGTTAATGGACCAATTTTTGGTTAAACCAAACCATGATAAATCACGTTAAGTGGTTTGGATTTATAATCAAACCGATTCGAGTTTGGTAAGTGGACTTGGATTGGTTTTAAATCAGTTTTGAATTGGCTCAGGACATAAATTGGTTTGAAATTGGATCAAATTGATTTAGCTAGAACTATGATCAAACCAAATTTTAAAATTGGTGTTTTTGTTTGTTTAACTGGTTTTTGCAGAGGCGAGAAACATCTCTTCTGTGACACCCCTTATATTTCTCCCTTATTAAATTGTTATTTTAATTTGATCAATTATCATTAGATTACGAAAACGTGGAGTTATTAAAACTTTTCAATCATAATTAAGAGACACATTTAAAACATAATAATAGTATTATTTATTATTAACAAAAACATTTAGTTTATATTACATTCCAAGAGCTTACACTAGGCTATATTTTCATCATATACATTCATCACATTAACAAACTTATATGTAATAAGCCTAGAGCCAATGGTTTCATATTCCAAAATAGACTTAATAGTCTATGATAGATTAAGTATATAAACTCATACACCTTGTTAGAAGGAGTATGATTCTCCTCGATTGTAGGAAGTGAGAAGACACTTCCGGTATCTAGTAAACATGGGGGAAAGCAGAGAGGAAGTCATCAACTTATAGTTAAGTAAATAGTAACTGAAACAATAGCAATTAACTAATTATGATTATCATCAAAAAAATATAGTAAAAGCATAATGGAATGCAATATATGAACGCATGTTGATTCTTGCTATACCATTTTTGAATATGTTGTTTGTATTAGACATATATATGCATGTGCAGCGCCCGGCCTCTCACCGGTGGTGTAATACCCGTCGACCTCTCACTGATACAAAGTTTTACACAATATCAGATAGACACACTAGGTTTACGGCTGTGCTCCTCCCGGCCTCTCACCGGTACGAAGTGCTACTCACTATCTGTAACATCCCGATCTTTAATTTCTAACAATAAAATATAAATATTGTATTTGGAATTTTTTTTTATTGATTCTTATGTTCATGGAAGTGTTCGAATGCATTAGAATTCATTATAATGTGAAAAAAAGCGAAAAACAGAGTTTTGGTAAAAACAGGGTGCGCCCAAGTGCGAACAAGGGCTATTACTGTTCATCCAGTCAAAATATGTGCCCAGGCGGGCGCGCTGGAAGAAACAAAGTCGTGCTTAATCTCGAATGCTGACCCAGACAAAAAAAAATTAAGCACGCCCAAGCGCGAAAACCACACAGATTTTATTTTATGGCGGTAAAGGAAGACAATTCCATAATTTTCTCTCTCCCCCCCCCAAAACCACCTCATATACTCCAAAACTTCATTCTCCATCCATTTTTCCATAAAGTAACACCACTCCCCAAATCTCCAAAGCATCTCTCCTCAAAATCTCTCTCAAATCATCTACAAACCTCACTAATCATCATCTCCCAACACTAAATCTCATCGTTATCCCTTCTCATATCACAAACAAACCAAGAGCACATCAAGAGAATTGGTAACAAAGAGGAATCAAGGGAGAAACTCAAGAAATCACAAGTTTAGGACAAAGCTAGGGTTTTTCTCCTTTAAAAGGTAAGGGAGAAGTCATTTCGTACAACCTATTTGTAATATTTGACATAATTTAAATTTAGAACTTGAGTTTGGAAATAATAATTGGTTGAGAATTATGAGCTGTGTTTGAAGTTTATTTGATGATTAGAAGTGATATATTGTTAGAAGTTAATATATTTTGGGTATATGGGTAATTAAAAATTGGTAGGGTGAAGACTTGATGAATTTGATATTGTTCAAATTAGAATTGTAAAGCTTAGTGTTGGTAAATATTTTCTTAGTTATTACTTATATATATATATATATATATATATATATTAATAAAGTGTTAGAGAGAATAATATGTTTGGATTACTTTATGTTTATTAATGGATATTTTTGACTATATTGTGATTTGATGAAATTTATTAATAATTGGTTGATTTGGAAATATACTAATTTTGATCGTGTTACTAATTGTTGAAATGAATTGACAAGATCATAAAATATTAAGAAAGTGATTGTACATGCTATATGAACGATGATTTAAACCTAAATGATTGTATCAAAAAGGATTGGAAAGGACATTTGAAATAGAATTATTAACTTCACGAGGATTTCTGGAATTGGACATATATTTAGAAATGCAATTTAGGTGGGTGTAGTTTCCCTTGAGTTATTGGCCTGGTTATGTACGCTAAGCTATTGTAGATTATGGATGATATATTTTATGTCGGTTAATGATGTAGAATACTCTATACTACCAGTATCATCCGGACGAACACTCAAAGTGCGTCAAATTCGAGAACGGATTGAGGTTGGACATCAAGCCGATCATTAGTAGTCATTGCATCCGACACTTTCCAACGTTGGTGAATCGATGTAGAATGTTCGAGGACAACATGAAAACAAAAATGACTCAGGAACGAAACCAGAAGAGTCAACAGAACTATGGACCGCAACGACATCATGGGCGAAATCACCGAAGAAATCGCAATCAAGGTCCTTATGCCCGCTAGAATCAAGGAAACAGCGAAGCAAAAGGACGATTGGTGTAGCATCCCTAATTTAATTCCCAAGTTTAATTACGAGATTAGTGGACTTAAGAGGTGAAGAGTGGTAGGAAAAACCCAGTGATAGATATTAAAACCAAGAATAGTCAGAAAATAGTTAAAGTTTCTAAATAGGGAGAAAAATTAGGATTTTAATATTTAGAGCTCAAAACCCAAGACCAACCGTTAGATTTGAAGATAAGTATGTTAGGAAGGTTATCTTCAAATTTGAGCAAGATCCAACGGTTAACGAAGAAGTTATGACCATTTGAGTTGCGAAAGGTGCTGTCATTTTTAGCATTGGATATCTATATCCAACATGGGACATCGATGTTGGATATCGATATCCATAGGTGGATATCGATATCCACGACTCTGCAGCACCAATTCTTAAGTCGGTAAACACGAGTTTTCTATTTAATTCCTTTGTTTCCTCTTCTCCTTGCACGAGTCTTCTTCCTCCCACACCCTAGGTTTTGCAATTTCATGTATAAGCACCAAGAATTCATGAAATCAAAGCCGCAAATCATTCACCCATCATCTCCCCATCACATCTTCATGGTTTTCCTTCTATTAAACCTCCTATTTCTCTCTCTGATTCATGAAACCCTAAACCCCAACTTGCACAACTCATGGCATAGAACCTCTTAATCATCAAGGGAAGCATGGAAATTGGTAGAGGGCAAGTAGATGGGGCCTAAGGAGCTTGGATTTGGAGGCTTGAAGGGGAGCTCCATCAAAAACCCTATTTTCCTCTCTCTCTCTCTAAAAGGTAAGGGGGGAGACATTTGGCTTAAATTAGAGAAAGGATATAGTAATAATCATAGAATTTTAACTGTATACATATGTTTGGTTTGTCTTTGTATGTATTGTGTGTGGTAGCTGAAAATAGGGTTTTATGTGAAATTGATTGGTTGATGATTATGCTGAATTATGGCTTAATTTATAATTGAACTTACATGATATGAATGAATGAAAGCTATTATCATGATTGTGGTTGATCATATAATTTATTGGTAATTATGGGATTATTATGGATAATAATCCTAAGTTGGAAAACATACTTAAATGGAAATAATGTTATAAAGGTTTGAATATTTAATTAAAGTAAACTATGTAGAAACACGTGCATTAAGAAGTGAGGAAGGACGTTAGGAATTGGAAAAGATACGAGAACATTCTATGGACTGAAGGACAGGTTCCATAGAATCGACGGACGAGAGTGATATAGTGACTCGATACATAATCGTGGGAAATTATCGTAGAGGACTTTGATCCACTAAAAGTACCGTGCCAGTATGAAGGACTGTACTGAGCCATCAGTGGTCGTGGATTGGTCCTGTGCACGCTATGATAATTCTATCTGTCACTTAAGCACATCTGGACTAGTTGAGGGTGGTTCCCGCTAGAGCCAATTTGGGTAAACGACCCAAATTGTACGATGGACTGTACGGTGCAAGCATTGGTTGGGGAACACTTACTCCTAGTTGATCTTTTCCAATTTGTGTGGAGGATGATGTGAGGATATATGGAAATATGGAATTATGGACATATGGATAAATGGAAACCAATGGAAAATGGTATAGGGATTATTATGGATTATGGAGTTGCATTGCATCATATGCATTTGTGCATTTTGGATTATAATATGGAAAATATATGGAAACTTTATTTATATGGAATCATATATTGGTGTGATGTGTATATACTTATATTCTATTATTGTTGTTATGTGTTTTCTTTAATTTCTGTTTAAATGTCTCACCCTCTTGGTTGACATTTTTAGGTACACAATGGTGATAAATTGGATATCCAGCCACCGAGGAGCATTACACTCCAAATGATGGAGTGTAATGGTTATATATGACCCCAAGGGTCAAGTTTATGCAACCTTTAGTTCTGTAATCATAAATGGTAAATTAATTATGTTTTATAAAGGATACTCAAATAATATTTTCTTTAAGTTATATTTGTGTAAACATGTACAAGGACTTTATAATTATATTGGAACTTCATTAGGAAGTCAATTTTTAAATTTGGTTCATTATCTGTAATGCATCTGGAATCTGACAGGTGATTTGAATTATAAGGGAAAGATTCAATTTTTAAAGTAAACCCTGTCAAAATTTTTTTATAAACTCACTATTTTCCTAAATTAACCATATTATTTTAAAAGGTAAGGTGTTACATTTTATAGTATCAGAGCAATGGTTGTAATCCTCGGCAGTGGAGCATGGACTTCCATATCTCCAAGGTGTTACTCCACATGAGAGTAACTAATAAATAGTTAGTTAAGGAGTATATATTAGCAGTTATGCATACATTCTAGTTGGAGTTGGTATAGTTATTAGTGTTGGTTTAAGGTGAGTCGTGGTGAGTACTTATAATGTGGTCTCTTCAATTTAAAGAGGATGAAACAAATTTTGCAAGTGTAACTTGTTGTATTTTGAAATGGACAGAAGGTAGAGACTGAGTGAAAGGAAAACACCCAACGGGACAGAGCATGAAATTGCTACCCCAACGGGAAGGACTAACTCCTAGTTTCGAATTGATTATGCCTCTTTCAAATATGACAAAGAATTTAAATTTTCTTCAAAGGGAAATTTCAAGTCCTCTTTTGAATGGAAGATGAGTCATCTATTATTTGGTTGGAACTCAGGTTGTACGATAAATGATTCTATTCTCCAATGTAATATAGAATCGAGACAGTACCCTCGAGATTTACGTTTAATTGGAAGATGACATCATTGAGTCCTTGAATCCAATGAAATAATTATTCGGTGTATTTCCTAGGCCTAAGCATAAGAAAGGTGGTAGAAGGTATCTACGTCGTATCAGTGTTGCGCAGCGGAGGTGTTGTAAGTGTTGTAAGTGCCGTAGGTGTGGTTTTGTAAGGGAATAGGAGTTTAGCGAGTTCGATAATTTTAATTAGCTATAATAGTTACTAGAATTTTCAGGCATAGACTAGAAAGTCGGGAACCCCAAGATAGTGCATGTTGTTAGTCTCAGGTTTAAGCAATTAGATGCTTGAAACTCTAGGTGGTTGCATTGAACTAGGATATATGTTTGATATACATATAAGTGTATGATGCTATGTGTTGTATTGTGTTTGCCTAAATGATTAATTGTGCTTTTGATGATGCTGATTATTGTTTGTGAATGTTGAACTTGTTTTAAGTATGAAAACTATTTCGAAAACCTTTTTATGGAATTGTGCTATTATCAGGAGATCAATTGATTTCCAAGGGTAATGGTATAAAGTTTGGAATTATTTGATGTTTAAGCTTGATAGTATTTCAAATGAATTTCAATGTTTCGAAACTGAATTCAAAATGAATTTCATTACTTTGAATAGAATTGGAAATCCTTTCAAATTGAATGTTAGGTCGTATGAAGAAATTTTAAGAGGTTAACAAGAAAATTAAGGATTTTAAAGTAATCGGGCAATGAATTAAATCATTGTTTTAGTTAAGTTATACGCCGATTAAATAGGAATCCTTATATATACGACACCAATCAATTTGGAATGAAACTTAGCTTTCAAGCTCAAAGTAAAAGGGGATGTAATTGTTCCAACCTTTGGAAGATGAACTAAAACAAACTTTTCTAATTCAAAGGCATATTCCCTTTTTCCGTGGGTCTGCAAATCCTTAGAACTTTATGCTTCTTCATCTAAACTCTCCTGAAGTTAGATGACGGTAATGTAACAGCCTAAACTTTGTTTATAAATGAAATAATTAATAAAAACCTTAGAAAAATTGGAAAAGTGACTTAATGAATTTTGGTAGATAGGTGAGTGGTAATTATAAGTCCTAGGGGTTGTATAGAAGGCAATTGTGGCTTTGGGCAAAGTCAAATAAGCGAAATCGGGAGTTAAATCGGCGTTTTAGATGTTAGAAATCGACCGAAAAGAGAAAATTAGAAATTTATTATAGGAAGCTAAGAAAAAAAATTCCACCGTTGGATGTGAAGTTTATGGGGTGAAGAAGCATGTCTATAAATTTGGACTCGATCCGACGGTCGACGAAAAAGTTACGGCGAATCGAAGGTTGGAAACCCTGAAACTCGCCCAGGCGCACCAGCCATGCGCCCAGGCGGGTGCACTATTCATGGTGCACTAGACAGTGGAAAATGCACCCAGGCCAGCCCACCGTGCGCCTAGGCGAGATGCTGCGCGCACCAGCATGCGCCAGAAATCCGTGTTGGCGCGCCAAAACCCCTGCTGACCGTATGAGCCATGCACCAGCTTGGTGCTGGTGCTGGTCGCGCGCCCAGGCGGGCCGGCATGCGCCCAGGCGCGTCGCGCACACCAGATCAGATCTGGTGCATCCAAAATCAGCTTGGTGGCTAAGTTTTTGATTCTAGCCACACGATCCTTCAGCACCATGGCAAGGAAATTAAGACACATAAAACCCTTCATTCCTTCACACTCCCCTACCAAAGCAACTCATCATCCTCATAAGATTCTCTCCATCTCCAAGACCATCTTCATCACATTTCCAATCACAAATCCACCATACACCTTGATTCTTGGGCACCTCAACCCAAAATCAACCAAAACCAATCAAGCTTTCACCATGGATATTGTTTTAAGCTCATTCCTCTTCCTCCTTGGCTCACACGAATCACTCCCTCTTCCATTCACCTTGGCTTTTCAATTTTTCCACCATTAATTGGGTAAGTAAGCTTCTTGTCATGAGTTAATTTCTTTCTCATTCAAACTCTCCTTAGTTCATGGATTTTGTTCTAAAACCCTTAGGGTTCTTGCACCCATGATCATGTAGGGATTTTGTTCATGCCTTCCAACTCAAACCAAGGCAAGAATAAGGATAATTCTTCTTTTGCTCTCTCCAATAGAGTGGTATATCATCATTTCATCATTTCCTTGTTGAGGTGGCAAACTAGACTTAGAAAGTTCAAGTTCCCAAGATTTTGAGTTAGGGCTCACTAAGGTTCTATTTACTCTTTGCTAATTTAAGGTAAGGAGTGGGTTATAGTGAGTATTACCTTACTCTGGGGTTTAGTTTACATTATGCATATAATGAGTACTAAGATTTTTGTGTTAGTTTAGGTTGATATCATATAGAATAATTATTAAAATAGAATTTATGACTTAGAGAAATTATATAAATGTTGATAATTTGAATGCTTGATTTATGAAATGACTGAGCTATTATATTGATTTAAATCCAATGCAATGAATGATGATAATGTATAAAGTGAATAATAATGAAAGTGCAGTTGAATTGAGAATTGGTGCATTGGTAGACTAGGTGCCCCTGCCGGGTGTTTCAAATTCCCAAGGGCTACGTTCCCAACCAGGCATGAAATTCCCATTAGGTACAAATCCCTGTTAGGCATCGATGCACCAAGACTCAATTCACTGCCAAGATAAAAGACATAAAATGTGTTGAGAATGTGGAAAACGAATGAACTTAAATAACTGAATGTATATTGGAATGTGGAAATCATATGATAGCATAGCTTAACAGGTGAAGCCTATTGGGTGAGATAGAGACCTGGTTGGGCGAGAGACCCTTGGGTGTGCCAAAGACCTGGCAGGAGCGTTAAATTCCTAGTGATGCAAACCGATTCTAACCGGGAGTGTTGTCCAGACGTGGTAAGTCGTCATCGCACATGGGGTGCGAACGCAATAAAGTCGTGACTGGAATACACTAAATGAGAAATGTGATTATAAATGTTGAAATGAGAATAAAGGACATTATGAGATTAATGCATAAGAATGATGAGATAAAATCGACTCAAGGAACTAATGAATACATGAAAATGAATTGTGATGAATTGTCTCTTATTTTATGATGTTGTGATTGAATTGTTACATGTGTTTGGCTTAGTGTCACATTTTGTCTTATTTGGAAACTGCCTCCCCATTTTATGTGTAATACTCACTCCTTACTATCTCCACAGGTACTGAGGAAGAGTTTGCACAAGATCAGGCCGAGCAGGAGTACTCTCCCTCACAAGAGAGTAGGTTACCTGTAGTGATGTAGGACATGGGAATGTCCTGGGCCCAGTGAATCGATGTGAGTCATTTTTGTTGTATATAGAATGTAAATAGCTTTTTGGGGGCCCAGGACGACTCCTTTTGGGCAAAGGGGTCTATTTTGGGGATAAACTGATTTCCTAAAACTTGTTAATATTCCGTTATCTCTGATGCTGGTACTATGATGTTTTAAACCTGTTTCTGATGCGTGCACGAAGGTGCACTAGCTGATATATATATGTGAATAGCCCTGCTGGCTTTGCTATTTGAAAATGTTTTATTTATCAGGTTGCAGGAAAACAGGAATTTTTGGAAAAGTCCTATAAACAAACGAAACTCCGTCCGTTTGACGGGAGATTTTCTTATGAATTAAAAGTAACTAAATGTTTTTCCTAACCAATTCATGTTTTTGAAATGAAGTTTTCAAGTTGCTATTTTTAATCAAGGGTATAAAGGGGTAAATGAACTCAGGTGTTACATTTTATGGTATCAGAGCAGTTTCCCTCGGCCTTTGGAGTTATGAGCTACTCCAGTGATTACTCACCGAGCGAGTAATCGATAAATTATAGTTTAGAGTCTATAGTTTATTGATAGGATGTTTATACTATTAAGTGTGCTATTAAGCATTAATTGTCAGCCTTGTGCATGACTAAACAGAATGGCTGGTAGACGGATAGATAATGATGGAATCCGAGCTATTCTGGAGCAGATGGCTAAGATGCAATAGAATCAGGGGAATAACATCGCAGCAGCAACAGCAACAGCAGCTGCAATGATTCCTCAACCCCCAGCTCCAGTGGCTATTGATTGGTTGGCGCGGTTCAGGTAGAATGATCCGCAGAAGTTCGAAGGTGGTTTCAATCCCGATGGTGCACAGCTGTGGTTGCAAGAGATCGAGAAGATCCTTATTACTATGGCACCACCGGAGGAACAGAAAGTTCTGCTAGCACAGTATATGCTGACTAGTGAAGCGGAACATTGGTGGTAGCAAATGCGGAGGGGTTTGGAGGCTAACAATCAGGCGATTACATGGGACTTGTTCAAGAGTCATTTTCTGGGCAAGTACTTTTCGGAAGATGTTCGGAGGGAGAAGGAAATTACTTTTCTGCAGCTCGTGCAAGGAAACATGAGCGTCGGAGAATATGCTTCTAGGTTTGAGGACCTAACCCGTTATGCGGGGAGTTACAGGGATGCCGATGAGAGGACAAAGTGCATCAAGTTCGAGACCGGACTGCGTTCTGAGATCAAAATGGCTTTTGAATATCAGAACATCAGCAACCTGTCTCAACTGATCAACATGACTAGCACGTATGAAAAGAGCCGCAAGCAACGTGCAGCTGAGAAACGCAGCAAGAATGTTCAGAAGTCTGGAGGTCCTGTCAGGGGCAAGAGTTCGGTGCAGCGACCAGGTCCTTACTCCCAGCCTAGATCAGGCCCGGTAGTGAGCACCTATGGTTCTATTCCGACTTGTCCCCACTGTGGCAAGCAGCACAGGGGAGATTGCTGGAAATTAGATTCGAGCAAGAGGGTTGTAACCTGTTACAGATGTGGTCAGCCAGGTCACATGAGCATGAATTGTCCAAACAATGCAGTTAAGAAAGAGGTGAATGTGGCTAAGGTTCAGAAAGCTGGTGACAACAGGGTGACCCGAAGGGGCAAGGTGTATACTCTGGACGGCAAGGAGGTTACTGATGCTGATGAGCTTATTAGAGGTACCGGTTATGTTAATAGTATTCCTTGTGGCATTCTCTTTGATTGCAGAGCTACTCATTCATTTATTTCTTCCGATTGCATGAAGAAGTTAGGGTTGTCTGCAATAGAAATGCCTTATAAATTATCTGTTTCTACACCCACAAATTCTTCTGTAGTCACATCAACTATGTGTTTGGATTTCCCACTTCGAGTATTGGAGCGGGAATTCAAAGTCAATCTAATCTGTTTGCCTCTAACTAAGCTTGACATCATTCTGGGCATGGACTGGATGTCTCGGCACCATGTTCTGATTGACTGTCATCAGAAGTCAATTGCTATTAGTGATCTTTCTTTATCTGCCCTGGAAATGAATGAGGATGCAGAGATCAGTCAGATTCCGGTAGTCTGTGAGTTTCCAGAAGTCTTTCCTTCAGAGATTCCTGGATTACCGCCAAACAGAGAAGTGGAGTTTAGTATAGATCTGATGCCCGGTGCAGGTCCTATTTCTATAGCCCCGTACCGGATGGCACCTCCGGAGTTAGAAGAGTTGAAAAAGCAGATAGAGGAGCTTTTGGCTAAGGGTTTGATTAGGCCAAGCGTGTCACCTTGGGGAGCTCCGATTCTTTTTGTTAAAAAGAAGGACGGAAGTCTCCGAATGTGCATCGATTATAGACAATTGAATGCGGTGACTGTGAAAAATAAATATCCTCTCCCTCGCATCGACGATTTGTTGGACCAATTGCGAGGAGCAGCTGTATTTTCTAAGATTGACCTTCGATCGGGATACCATCAAATCCGTATCCGAGAGGAGGACATTCCCAAAACGGCGTTCAGGTCGAGATATGGACATTTTGAGTATGTGGTTATGTCCTTTGGTCTCACTAATGCTCCGGCTATCTTCATGGATTATATGAACAGAATATTCAGGCCGTACTTGGATTCTTTCGTCATAGTTTTTATTGACGACATTCTAATCTATTCTAAGAGTCCAAGTGAGCATGCTGAGCATTTGAGAATAGTGCTGCAAATTCTCAAATCCAAACAGCTTTATGCAAAGCTTTCTAAATGTAGTTTCTGGTTGAATGAAGTGCAGTTCTTGGGGCATGTCATTTCTGAGAAGGGTGTTGCTGTTGATCCTTCTAAGGTGGAAGCGGTACTTAAGTGGGAGAGACCTAAGTCCATCACTGAGATCAGAAGCTTTCTTGGTATGGCTGGATATTATCGGAGATTTATCGAGGGATTCTCTAAGTTGGCTCTTCCTTTGACGACTCTTACACGGAAAGGTGTTCCGTTTGAGTGGTCCCTGGAATGTGAAGGTAGTTTCCAAGAGTTGAAGAGGCGGTTGACTAGTTCCCCAGTGTTAATTTTGCCGGACCCGACTCAATCCTTCGTGGTTTATTGTGATGCTTCTAAGCAAGGATTGGGTTGTGTGTTGATGCAGCAAGGGCAAGTCATAGCTTATGCATCTAGACAATTGAGGCAGCATGAACAGAACTATCCCACTCATGATCTTGAGTTGGCGGCAGTAGTTTTTGCTTTGAAAATCTGGAGGCATTATCTATATGGTTCAAAGTTCGAGGTCTTTAGCGATCATAAAAGTCTTCGCTATCTTTTCGATAAAAAAGAGTTGAATATGAGACAGAGGAGGTGGATGGAATTTTTGAAAGACTATGACTTCGATCTTCAGTATCATCCGGGCAAGGCCAATGTAGTGGCTGATGCACTAAGTCGTAAGACTTTGCATGTCAGCAATCTGATGGTGAAAGAGATGGAATTGATTCAAGAATTTAGTGACCTCAACTTGAACATGCAAGTGAAAGAGAAGAGCATCGTTCTTGAAATGTTGCGGGTTACTAATGACTTGATGAGTCTTATTAAAGAAAGGCAAGCCGATGATGTAGAGCTGCAAAAGTTGTTAGAAGGGGCATCGGGCAATGAAGAGCCCGACTTTGTGAAAGGTTCTGATGGCATCATCCGATTTAGGGGTGATATGTGTTCCTATGGATTTCGAAGTTAGAAGAGATATCCTATGGGAAGCACATCGAACCAAAATGAATTTTCATCCTGGTGCAACAAAGATGTACCAAGATCTAAAAAGGATTTATTGGTGGCCGAAGTTGAAAACTGATGTGGCCGATCATGTGTCTCATTTCTTAACTTGTCAGAAGGTTAAGATTGAGCATCAAAATCCTGGTGGTCCTTTGCGGTCACTTGATATCCCGGAGTGGAAATGGGACGGTATAGCTATGGACTTTGTGACGGGTTTACCGAGGACTGTTGGAGGATGTGATTTAGTTTGGGTGGTTGTGGACCGTCTTACGAAGTGTGCTCATTTCATTCCTACCCACAAGAAGTATACTCTTGAGAAATTGACTCAGTTGTACATTAGGGACATAGTGAAGTTGCATGGTGTTCCTACTAGCATTGTATCCGATCGCAATCCGAGATTTCTGTCTAGATTTTGGCAGAGTCTTCAACAGGCATTGGGTACTAAGCTAAAGTTCAGTACAGCTTATCATCCGCAGACAGACGGACAATCTGAGCGTACAATCCTGACACTCGAGGATTTGTTGAGGGCATGTGTTCTGGAACAAGCCGGTAGTTGGGAGCAGTTACTACCTTTGATGGAGTTTACTTACAACAACAGTTTTCACTCCAGTATCGGTATGGCACCATTCGAGGCTCTCTACGGAAGAAAATGTAGGACGCCTTTGTGTTGGTTCCAGATAGGTGAAAATCTATTGACAGGTCCTGACATTGTGAAAGAAACAACGGAGAGGGTCACAATGATCAAGAACAAAATGAAAACTTCACAGGATCGCCAAAAGAGTTATGCAGATAGGCGGAGGAGACCTTTGGAGTTTGATGTTGGAAATCATGTGTTCCTAAGAGTGTCTCCGATCACAGGAATTGGTAGGGCAATCAAATCTAGGAAGTTAACTCCTCGGTTTGTTGGGCCTTATGAGATTCTGGAGAAGGTTGGCCCAGTGGCGTACAGGATTGCATTACCCCCTCATTTGTCAAGGCTTCATGACGTGTTTCATGTCTCACAACTAAGGAAATACGTCCATGATCCTTCGCACGTGGTTACCTTAGATGATTTGCCTTTGAAGGAGAATTTGACTTTCGAAGTTCTACCAGTGAGAATCGAAGATAGGCAGGTGAAGCAGCTCAGGGGCAAGGAAATCTCTTTGGTTAAAGTTATTTGGATCAGGAACGATGTGGAAGAGGCTACATGGGAACTGGAGGATAAGATCAGGCAGTCTCATCCACAATTGTTCGACGAATTTCGAGGACGAAATTCAGGTAAGTGGGAGAGAATTGTAACAGCCTAAACTTTGTTTATAAATGAAATAATTAATAAAAACCTTAGAAAAATTGGAAAAGTGACTTAATGAATTTTGGTAGATAGATGAGTGGTGATTATAAGTCCTAGGGGTTGTATAGAAGGCAATTGTGGCTTTGGGCAAAGTCAAATAAGCGAAATCGGGAGTTAAATCGGCGTTTTAGATGTTAGAAATCGACCGAAAAGAGAAAATTAGAAATTTATTATAGGAAGCTAAGAAAATAAATTCCACCGTTGGATGTGAAGTTTATGGGGTGAAGAAGCATGTCTAAAAATTTGGACTCGATCCGACGGTCGACGAAAAAGTTACGGCGAATCGAAGGTTGGAAACCCTGAAACTCGCCCAGGCGCACCAGCCATGCGCCCAGGCGGGTGCACTATTCATGGTGCACCAGACAGTGGAAAATGCGCCCAGGCCAGCCCACCGTGCGCCCAGGCGAGATGCTGCCGTGTTGGCGCGCCAAAACCCCTGCTGACCGTATGAGCCATGCACCAACTTGGTGCTGGTGCTGATCGCGCGCCCAGACGGGCCGGCATGCGCCCAGGCGCGTCGCGCACACCATATCAGATCTGGTGCATCCAAAATCAGCTTGGTGGCTAAGTTTTTGATTCTAGCCACACGATCCTTCAGCACCATGGCAAGGAAATTAAGACACATAAAACCCTTCATTCCTTCACACTCCCCTACCAAAGCAACTCATCATCCTCATAAGATTCTCTCCATCTCCAAGACCATCTTCATCACATTTCCAATCACAAATCCACCATACACCTTGATTCTTGGGCACCTCAACCCAAAATCAACCAAAACCAATCAAGCTTTCACCATGGATATTGTTTTAAGCTCATTCCTCTTCCTCCTTGGCTCACACGAATCACTCCCTCTTCCATTCACCTTGGCTTTTCAATTTTTCCACCATTAATTGGGTAAGTAAGCTTCTTGTCATGAGTTAATTTCTTTCTCATTCAAACTCTCCTTAGTTCATGGATTTTGTTCTAAAACCCTTAGGGTTCTTGCACCCATGATCATGTAGGGATTTTGTTCATGCCTTCCAACTCAAACCAAGGCAAGAATAAGGATAATTCTTCTTGTGCTCTCTCCAATAGGGTGGTATATCATCATTTCATCATTTCCTTGTTGAGGTGGCAAACTAGACTTAGAAAGTTCAAGTTCCCAAGATTTTGAGCTAGGGCTCACTAAGGTTCTATTTACTCTTTGCTAATTTAAGGTAAGGAGTGGGTTATAGTGAGTATTACCTTACTCTGGGGTTTAGTTTACATTATGCATATAATGAGTACTAAGATTTTTGTGTTAGTTTAGGTTGATATCATATAGAATAATTATTAAAATAGAATTTATGACTTAGAGAAATTATATAAATGTTGATAATTTGAATGCTTGATTTATGAAATGACTGAGCTATTATGTTGATTTAAATCCAATGCAATGAATGATGATAATGTATAAAGTGAATAATAATGAAAGTGCAGTTGAATTGAGAATTGGTGCATTGGTAGACTAGGTGCCCCTGCCGGGTGTTTCAAATTCCCAAGGGCTACGTTCCCAACCAGGCATGAAATTCCCATTAGGTACAAATCCCTGTTAGGCATCGATGCACCAAGACTCAATTCACTGCCAAGATAAAAGACATAAAATGTGTTGAGAATGTGGAAAACGAATGAACTTAAATAACTGAATGTATATTGGAATGTGGAAATCATATGATAGCATAGCTTAACAGGTGAAGCCTATTGGGTGAGATAGAGACCTGGTTGGGCGAGAGACCCTTGGGTGTGCCAAAGACCTGGCAGGAGCGTTAAATTCCTAGTGATGCAAACCGGTTCTAACCGGGAGTGTTGTCCAGACGTGGTAAGTTGTCATCGCGCATGGGGTGCGAACGCAATAAAGTCGTGACTGGAATACACTAAATGAGAAATGTGATTATAAATGTTGAAATGAGAATAAAGGACATTATGAGATTAATGCATAAGAATGATGAGATAAAATCGACTCAAGGAACTAATGAATACATGAAAATGAATTGTGATGAATTGTCTCTTATTTTATGATGTTGTGATTGAATTGTTACATGTGTTTGGCTTAGTGTCACATTATGTCTTATTTGGAAACTGCCTCCCCATTTTATGTGTAATACTCACTCCTTACTATCTCCACAGGTACTGAGGAAGAGTTTGCACAAGATCAGGCCGAGCAGGAGTACTCTCCCTCACAGGGAGAGTACGTTACCTGTAGTGATGTAGGACATGGGAATGTCCTGGGCCCAGTGAATCGATGTAAATCATTTTTGTTGTATATAGAATGTAAATAGCTTTTTGGGGGCCCAGGACGACTCCTTTTGGGCAAAGGGGTCTATTTTGGGGATAAACTGATTTCCTAAAACTTGTTAATATTCCATTATCTCTGATGCTGGTACTATGATGTTTTAAACCTGTTTCTGATGCGTGCACGAAAGTGCACTAGCTGATATATATATATATATATATATATATATATGTGAATAGCCCTGCTGGCTTTGCTATTTGAAAATGTGCTATTTATCAGGTTGCAGGAAAACAGGAATTTTTGGAAAAGTCCTATAAACAAACGAAACTCCGTCCGTTTGACGGGAGATTTTCTTATGAATTAAAAGTAACTAAATGTTTTTCCTAACCAATTCATGTTTTTGAAATGAAGTTTTCAAGTTGCTATTTTTAATCAAGGGTATAAAGGGGTAAATGAACTCAGGTGTTACAGGTAACACTTCTTAAGGATATATGATTTGATTTGCAAAGTTGTTTTCAAATTTTCATCCAAGTTATTTTATAATAAAAGTATCAAGAATTGTAAAGTACCAACTAACTTGGGTGATTGAGTCTTTTATTAAGGTTTTACCCGAACTCAAAAGTTTTCCATTAAGAGAAGAATTCGATTTTCAAAAGTTTTGATTCCATCGGCATACTATTGTAAATGTTTTCTTGTATACCACTTCGATTTTCATAACATGAAGAATGCATACATGTATTCCAATAGATTATCTTGTTTTCATATATATATATATATATATATATATATAAGTGCATAACTGATTTTCTAGACCCCCATTGATTTTTAAAGGGTATAAGTACTTTTTATAATATGGGGATTGCATTTATTTTACTTTAACCCCATACATGATGATTGTTTTTACCGAAGTTTTTAACATGGCATAGGAATAGATTTGGTATTTCGAAACTCCTATCGGTGTGCAGAAATTCAATAGTGGATATCGATATCCAGCAGGAGATATCGATTGTGCCTATCGATATCACCACTCCAAAATTTTTCTACCAAAATCTAAAATTTTACATCTGAATTGATTAAAAAGTTTATTGTTAAAAATTTTGTTTACTTGAATGCGTAGTTGTAATGAATATCTGATGTGTGCCATTCTAATAGATAGATTCCTATCTTCTGGGAGTTAGATGTTTATCTCAATTTCCTTAGAATCTAAACTAGTGATGAATAGTCATCATTAGGTCAGGCAAATAGAGAAAGCGAACCCTAGGAATTGTTTGTTAATGCATGTTTATGCTTGTAATTAAATGATGAATAAGTATGTTTGATTGCCTAGGGAGCATGTGCTAATTCCTAGATAGTTGTTGTACTTATAAATTTTTGTCGATTGGGAAATCCGGGTTTTTAAATACAATGAAAAGCTGAGTTTTGGACTTGGGGATAATTGAAATGATTTGGAAAAGTGTGCAAGCCTTTAAAGGTTGAATCAAAAGTTTTAAATGAAATTTCAAACTGCTTGGAGCCAGTTAACATTTTATAATAAATGTGATATTTTCTTTTGTAAAAAGACCTCACAGTTCCAATATTTCGTATGCTGGGAACGCAGGATAAAAATTAAACTTAACGTGCTCCACCTAGTTTGAAACTTTTATGCAACCATTGAGGCTAAGTACAAGTTTAGTTCCTTTGAATTTTGAGGTTCCTTGGAGTTTGTTTCCTATTTTTAAAGAAAATGTGATGAAGGTTCAATTTTTGTTGTTTTCATGTTTTGACAAAGTGGTTGCAGAACCACAGTTGAACCTAACAAACTCCAACTCATCTGAAAATTTACTTTTATAATTCTTTTATGCAAAGAAATGCTACTTGAAAAAACTTGTATGACATTTTGGAATTGAGTCAATCTTTGTTTTCGAAAATGTTTTTCAATGCAGTTATGTGATTTCTGATTTGGTTTGTAAACAAATCATGGAAACCATATTATCTTTCAAAAAATCTTTTTGATCAAATTTCTGGAATACTTGATTAGTGTCAAATGTGTGTGTAGATATAGGCCTTAATTTTAGGTTGAATCAAATAGATCAGGATTAGGGTAGAAGGAAATAGAGTCAGCCTAAGTTGGAGTTTGCAATTAGGTGTTGATGTGAAATGTTGATGTGCATGTTTGAACTTTGATTGTTATATATATTCTAATTGTTGTTTGACAATGTATGTGTTTTGCTAGGACTTAAGAGGGTCCTTAAGTAATTATGATTAGATCCCTGTAAATACTGCCGTGTGAGTAGAATATAGAAGTAGATTGGGTTGTCCAAGGTACGACAGTCAATAAATGTTTAATCGCACCTGATCTTAGAACTTAAGGCTAATTGAGAGTCTCTTTGGCCAGACTCTTGAAATGTTTAGCTGTCTAAAGAGTAAACCTTGGAAACCTTAGAGTTTTATCGCTTTGAAACCCATCATAGCGAACCATAACTTGTATTCATTATTGAATTCAAGAGTCCGTGGCGTACCAATGAAAGGGTATGTCAATTCCAAGTGGGGGAGTAGAACCAAAGTTAAGCCAGTATCGTAGTTTAGCAACCTTTTAGTTGGGATGGTTCTCCAGGTGACGGAATTGAACGGAATTTCGGGGACGAAATTCCAGTAAGTGGGGGAGAATTGTAACATCCCTAATTTAATTCCCAAGTTTAATTATGAGGTGAAGAGTGGTAGGAAAAACCCAGTGATATATATTAGAACCAAGAATAGTCAGAAAATAGTTAAAGTTTCTAAATAGGGATAAAAATTAGGATTTTAATATTTAGAGCTCAAAACTCAAAACCAACAGATGGATTTGAAGATAAGTATGTTAGGAAGGTTATCTTCAAATTTGAGCAAGATCCAACGGTTAACGAAGAAGTTATGGCCATTTGAATTGCGAAAGGTGCTGTCATTTTTAGCATTGGATATCTATATCCAACATGGGACATCGATGTTGGATATCGATATCCACGACTCTGCAGCACCAATTCTTAAGTCGGTAAACACGAGTTTTCTATTTAATTCCTTTGTTTCCTCTTCTCCTTGCACGAGTCTTCTTCCTCCCACACCCTAGGTTTTGCAATTTCATGTATAAGCACCAAGAATTCATGAAATCAAAGCCCCAAATCATTCACCCATCATCTCCTCATCACATCTTCATGGTTTTCCTTCTCTTAAACCTCCTATTTCTCTCTCTGATTCATGAAACCCTAAACCCCAACTTGCACAACTCATGGCATAGAACCTCTTAATCATCAAGGGAAGCATGGAAATTGGTAGAGGGCAAGTAGATGGGGCCTAAGGAGCTTCGATTTGGAGGCTTGAAGGGGAGCTCCATCAAAAACCCTATTTTCCTCTCTCTCTCTAAAAGGTAAGGGGGGAGACATTTGGCTTAAATTAGAGAAAGGATATAGTAATAATCATAGAATTTTAACTGTATACATATGTTTGGTTTGTCTTTGTATGTATTGCGTGTGGTAGCTGAAAATAGGGTTTGATGTGAAATTGATTGGTTGATGATTATGCTGAATTATGGCTTAATTTATAATTGAACTTACATGATATGAATGAATGAAAGTTATTATCATGATTGTGGTTGATCATATAATTTATTGGTAATTATGGGATTATTATGGATAATAATCCTAAGTTGGAAAACATACTTAAATGGAAATAATGTTATAAAGGCTTGAATATTTAATTAAAGTAAAATATGTAGAAACACGTGCATTAAGAAGTGAGGAAGGACGTTAGGAATTGGAAAAGATACGAGAACATTCTATGGACCGAAGGACAGGTTCCATAGAATCGACGGACGAGAGTGATATAGTGACTCGATACATAATCGTGGGAAATTATCGTAGAGGACTTTGATCCACTAAAAGGACCGTGCCAGTACGAAGGACTGTACCGAGCCGTCAGTGGTCGTGGATTGGTCTTGTGCATGCTATGATAATTCTATCTGTCACTTAAGCATATCTGGACTAGTTGAGGGTGGTTCCCGCTAGAGCCAATTTGGGAAAACGACCCAAATTGTACGAAGGACTGTACGGTGCAAGCATTGGTTGGGGAACACTTACTTCTAGTTGATATTTTCCAATTTGTGTGGAGGGTGATGTGAGGATATATGGAAATATGGAATTATGGGCATATGGATAAATGGAAACCAATGGAAAATGGTATAGGGATTATTATGGATTATGGAGTTGCATTGCATCATATGCATTTGTGCATTTAGGATTATAATATGGAAAATATATGGAAACTTTATTTATATGGAATCATATATTGGTGTGATGTGTATATACTTATATTCTATTATTGTTGTTATGTGTTTTCTTTAATTTCTGTTTAAATGTCTCACCCTCTTGTTTGACATTTTTAGGTACACAATGGTGATAAATTGGATATCTAGCCACCGAGGAGCATTACACTCCAAATGATGGAGTGTAATGGTTATATATGACCCCAAGGGTCAAGTTTATGCAACCTTTAGTTCTGTAATCATAAATGGTAAATTAATTATGTTTTATAAAGGATATTCAAATAATATTTTCTTTAAGTTATATTTGTGTAAACATGTACAAGGACTTTATAATTATATTGAAACTTCATTAGGAGGTCAATTTTTAAATTTGGTTCATTAACTGTAATGCATCTGGAATCTGACAGGTGATTTGAATTATAAGGGAAAGATTCAATTTTTAAAGTAAACCCTGTCAAATTTTTTTTATAAACTCACTATTTTCCTAAATTAACCATATTATTTTAAAATGCTAGGTGTTACAATTGGCATCGTCTGCTAATCCTCCTCAATGCGACAAGTGTAAGCGGCATCACTTCGGTCAGGTCTGTTGGAGTACACATCCCCCGACATGTTTCGAATTTGGGAAGTCAAGACATATTTCCTGATACTATCTCGACCTTGGAAAGAAAGGGAGTCAAAGTGGGTCGGTAGTCAAACCCATGAACCGTGCAAAAGTCTTCACTATGTTTGGCGAAGAAGCTGAACAGTCCGAAGGCCTCGTGAAAGGTAACTATCTTTTGAATGGTATGCCTTGTAAAATCCTATTTGATTCTAGAGCTACGCATTCGTTTGTTTCGTACGAGTGTGTTAACCGTTTAAATTAAAATGTTTCCGATTTACCATACAATCTTAAAGTATCAACCCCAACAAACTCTCCTGTCATCTCCTCGAGAACTTGTCTAAATTATCGTATCGCGGTATTAGACCACACCACAATCGTTAATTTGATTTGTTTACCCCTATCGCAATTAGATCTAATCTTGGGAATGGATTGGATGTCCATCAACCACGTGACCATCGATTGCTATACGAAAACCATTACCTTTCCCCGTCATGAATCTTTGGTGTCAGCACCCAAAGGTTATCTATGTCTGTTGTCGATGGCCGTAGAAGAGGAAGCGAAGCTAGAAAGCATTCCAGTAATTCGTGAGTATTCGGAGGTATTTCCTGAAGAAGTACCTGGTTTGCCACCGCATAGAGAAGTAGACTTTAGTATCAACCTAGTCTCTGGAACTGGTCCCATTTCGATTGCGCCTTATCGAATGACACTATTGGAGCTAGCTGAGATAAAGAAGCAAATGGAAGATATGTTGGAGAAGAAATTCATTAGACCCAGCGTTTTGCCGTGGGGTGCACCTGTCCTGTTTGTAAAGAAGAAAGACGGTAGCATGCGTATGTGCATCGATTATCGGCAGTTAAACAAGGTGACCGTGAAGAACGAGTATCCTTTACCAAGGATCGATGATCTGATGGATCAAGTTCGAGGAGCTGCTGTGTTTTCCAAGATTGATTTGAGGTCTGGATACCACCAGATCCGGGTCAGAGAGGAAGATGTAGCGAAGACCGCATTCAGATCCCGATACGGACACTACAAGTATGTGGTGATGCCGTTCGGATTAACGAACGCCCCTGCTGTTTTCATGGATTACCTGAACAGAATCTTCCGGCCATATCTGGGTTCATTTGTAGTAGTGTTTATAGATGACATCCTGATATACTCTAAAAGCCCGGAAGAACATGCCTCGCACCTCAGGAGTGTGTTAGATATCCTGAAGGAAAAGAAGTTATATGCAAAGTTGTCCAAGTGTGAGTTTTGGTTGAACGAAGTGAATTTCCTTGACACGTTATAACTAAAGAAGGCATTGCAGTGGACCCAGCTAAAGTTAAAGCTGTGCTTAATTGGGAACGTCCAAAGTCGGTCACAGAAGTTCGAAGTTTTCTTGGATTAGCTGGTTATTACTGGAGGTTTATCGAAGGATTTTTGAAGATGGCTTTGTAGAATCAGCAAGGAATGCTAAGTTTTGATGAAGACAAATTACGCGGAATAAGTTTTGATGAAGACAAATTGCGCGGAAGAACTTGGTTTGAAAAATAAGAAAACAACAACAACCCAGATTCCAAGTCTGCCGACGTACCGTACCTCTAGTTATCAAGTAGTGGTAGACTCAGGTAGTTAGCTCAGCTCGAACAACAAGAAAGCTCAGTACGGAAGACGATCGAAAGAACTAGAGTTGAACCAGAAGCAGTCAGAAACTCAGAAGCAAGTTTGAAGATGCTCAGCGAATGCAGTCGAACTATCGGCTCGGCCTTCATTACGTCCGAGTAAAATAGTAAAGCATCAGCGCGTCACATGTTAAGCTCGACCTTCGTTACGTCCGATTAAAATAGTAAAGCATCAGCGCGTCAGATGTTCAGCTCGACAGAACCATTAGCTCGACCTTCGATGCAGGCGAGTGAAAAGCTAAATCATCAGCTTGGCTGAACCATCAGCTCGGCCTTCGGTGTAGATGAGTAAAATATTAAATAATCAGCTCGACCGAAGTTAAGCTCGGCCTTCGCTGTGGACAAATGCTAAAGCCTTAGTTCGAGATTGAATATTTAGCTCGGCTAAGATCAATTCGAGATTGAATATTAGGCTTGGCAAAAAGCTTGGATATCATATTCAGTCGGAGATCACATTTCAAGCTCGGCTAAGCTCGGATCTCAAACTTCATTTCAATCTCGCATATAATGCTCGGCCTAAGCTCGGATGTCAAAGTGAACTCAAGATCGATCACAAAGCTCGGCCTAAGCTTGGATGTCAGAGTAAAACTCAAGTTCTAATGAAAAGCTCGGCCACAACTCGAAAGTTAAAGGTCAAGCTCAAGCTCGGCTCATACTTGGTTAGCAACTGTGTAAGCATCATCAAGTTCAAGCGCAAGCTCAGCGTCTTGGTATGGAAGAAATGGAAGCTATGAAAGCAATCAGCTCGGGTCAAGCACAAGCTCGATTCACGTCAAGTCATCAGTTGTGAAAGCACTGTCCAACTCGAAGCTCGGAGCTCGCTAATCATCAGAATCTTTACACAAAAGGAATTGGCATTAAATGAAAGATCTGATTCAAAATTAAACCGAACCAGAAAATTACTGTTGGAGAGGAAATCTCGCCATCTTCAATTCCTCAAGTGGTAAATTCTTCCCTCCTTGATTCTTGGGATTCGAAAATTTGAATTGGAAGGAATTGTCTCTTTCAACATAAATAAGAAGAAGAAAATCGGAGAAAAGAGAAGAGATCAGACATTGTTGAACGCAAAAACCTTTGAACGAAACGAAAATATTCTTCTGCCAATTCCTGCTTAGTCTGAAATCCAGTTGCATCAACACTGTCATACTCATAAGTAACTGGTGTTCGGAATTTGGAGCCAACATTTCCTTTACTGCTCTCGTGTGTATTTGAAGAAGAGAAGGAGTCCTTGAAAGTGTCAAGGAAGTCTCCGCAGTGAAAGAGTTGAAGAGGTTCTTCAACCAGCAACAAAATCAAATTGGTTTGGGGTAGTGGTCAAGAGTTTGGTACACTCTGTGACAGGAATAGGTTTAGTGAGATAGGCTCTCTTGTAAATCCTATTGTAACCCTTTATTTGATTTTGAGTAAAAGCTCCCTAATTTGATAGGAATAGGTTTAGGAAGTATATTTTATCCATTTTCAATCTAATTTGAAAATCCGGTATCTTTGCTTCAAACTACTATTCAACCCCCCTCTAGTAGATTGTTAGGCCGATTGTTGGTTTCCAACAATTGGTATCAAAGCTCGGTCGAAAGATCCTAGGAAACCATGGGTTCTAACAATCCTTTTGGAGGGGAAGGATCTTCAATAAACCGTCCACCACTATTTAACGGTGATGGATATGCTTATTGGAAAGCCAGGATGAAAATTTTTATTGAAGCTATTGATATGGACATTTGGGATTCAATTGAAAATGGTCCACATGTTCCTAAACGTAAAATCGGAGAGGAAGTTGTAGAAGTCCCAATGGCAAGCTGGACTAATGATAATAAAAAGAGAGTTTCATACGATTTAAAAGCGAAAAACATCATCACATCAGCTCTGTCTTATGACGAATTTTTCAGAGTCTCACATTTTAAAAATGCTAAACAAATGTGGGACATTTTACAACTTAATCACGAGGGGACGAGTGAAGTTAGACGAACCAGATTGAATACCCTAATGCATGAGTATGAGCTTTTTCGCATGCAACCAAATGAATCCATTAATGACATGCAAAAACGTTTTACTCATATCATAAACCATTTAAATGCTCTCCGTAAAATATTTTTAAACTCTGAAATTATTAACAAAGTGCTAAGATGTTTGAGCAGGGAATGGCAGCCCAAGGTGACAACGATCATGGAATCAAAAGACTTGGACTCCCTGGACATTGCAACATTATTTGGAAAACTTCAAGAGCACGAGATGGAGCTCGGACGCCTGACCATGCACGAAGAGTCAGATAAAAAGAAGAAGGGAATTTCTCTCAAGACCTCTGCCAAGACATCAAAAGCAAATAAAGATTACTCGGACAGTGACTCGAGCTCGGATATGGACGAGGAAAGTTTTGGTCTCATGGTAAAGAAATGTGGTAAATTTTTTAAAAATAAAAGAAACTTCAAAAACAAAAGAAGAGAGACAAAGGACTATCATCACAAGAGCTCAAAAGAAAGGATAAAATGTCATGAGTGTGGTGAACTAGGGCACATCCGAGCATACTGTCCCAAGATACAAAAGAACGGCAGTGCCGATAGAAAGAAAAGCAAGGAATACAAACCGAAGAGAGCGTACATTGTGTGGGATGCTGCCGAAGACTGTGTGTTAGACTACCGGCAAGTATACCGGGTCACAAGTAATAAAGAGTAAGTAAATTATCATTCCATAGGGGATTGCAAATTGTTTCTAATTTCTTTCACCTAATTGCGATTACTATGTGAAACTTGTATCGGTTTTGAGTTTAGAAAGAGGAGTGTAGAAGTAAAAGAATGAAACAATTCAAAAAACAAAATGTAATTAGAAGCAAATATGGGAAAGGTTAGGAACTTGGTTTCATTGTCGGATCAGGTTATTAATTATGAAAATCTGTTTTCCAATAAATCAACAACTCCAGAAACAATAAAAGCTAGATCTCTCATGCCTTTTATGTTTCTTACCCCTTAATCCCTTAAGTGAGTTCTAGTTTAGAAGAGTTATACAATTACCCAAAAGTACTTCTACGAGTTTAATAATTATATTGTTTGGTTGAAAGGCCTAATCTAAATCCTAATTTTCCAATTAAGGTTCAGATTTCCAAAGCAAAACATAAAGTCGCGAATTCTATGAATTGTAATTAAAACGCAAGCAAACAATTGATTTAAAAAGGAAAAAATTAATTCATAAATAAACAGCCAAATTAAGATCTGAACAAATCCACCCTATTCCTAACAAGAGGTTCAGTTTATACATATTGGAAGAAGAAATACAAGGATGGGAAAAACAAATCATCATAGACAATAATCAATTTACCCCCAAGAGATATTCAATCTTCAAGTGGATTCCTCCAACAATGTTGATCTTCAATCCTTGTGCCATGCCTCCTTGCTCTTAATTGCAGAACTATCCTCTCTTCTCTAGTCCTAATTCTATTCTAATCTCTTATTTGGCTTTGAAAAGTCTACCAAACCTAATGGAAAAACCTATATTTAAAGTCTAAAACTAATCCCAATTGATTGGAAGCAAAACTGATCAGAAATCAGCCCAATTGGGCTTTCTCGAACATCGGGCGCCTGGGCGCCCAGAGCCACACGCCTGGGCGCCCAGAGCCACACGCCTGGGCGCACAGGTCTGATCTGATGGTGCTGACTGGGGGCTGCGCGCCTGGGCGTGCAGGTCCGTGCGCTTGGGCGTGCTAGCCCTACTCTGACTCCGTTTCGTTCTGTTCTTGCGCCATTTTCAAGATCCTTTCATCCTCTTTTCAGCTCCATAATTATTTTCTTCAATTAAGCTCCGAATGTACCTGAAACATACCCAAAACGGCTCAAAACGTTAAAAGGATTCTAAATCACCTAACTTCCTAAAAACTGTACAAAATGTCCTAAATTTACAAGGGAAACAAGCCAAATCCATAGTAAAAGGGAGTCTAAATCATGCTCAAAACATCATATATTAGACCCAAATAACTCCCCAAACTTAGTATTTTGCATGTCACATGCAAAAGTAAAATAAAAACTCTAGAACACAAGACTACCTCCTAATCAAAATGTACACACTCACAGACTCAGACACTTATTTTTACAAGCAATTCATACAATTGAAACCTGATTAGAGAAACAAACTCAACAAGAACCAATGATTAGTGAACACTCTCAACCTCACAGTGTATATCTCTCTTGTGTATCAAGGGTTATATATATGTAATTCACTCAAATTCATACAACGACAAAGTGTTACCATAAGCTTGACCATAAACCCAAATCTCCACTGAAATTATTGAATGCACACAAAAATCAAAAGGTCGTATATCTGGTTGTAACGAGGCCATGGTTAAAAATGTAAGGTGGGATAAAACTAAGGGCTAAATGCAAAAACAAATTTCCCATAAAAATTATGAATGAGCAATAAATACCAAAGAGGACTCACACTCAACTCACAATCAATTTCATACTTCTTTTCTTTTCACTTTTTTTCCTCTACTCTCTTCCAAATTTCTCTTTATTTCTCTTTATTTATTTTTTTTTCTTTTTCATTCTTTTTTTTATGGAAGAAAAGTAGACCTACAACACTTTGTACCATTCATTCACTTTTTTAATCGTTCCTCTCCATTGCTCATTCAAAATTCCTAAGGTACTAACAACGAATCATGAAATTAATGCAGGGTACTAAAGAAAAATCATATAGTCATTTGGCTCAAAATGGGCAACTAAGGGAACTATTATCAATTCAAAACAGTTGAAAGCCACAAAAACACATCCTAAGTGCCTTCATCATCTTAATGCATGCAATCAATTATCAATCTCAAAATGGTCACAGGTCAAGTTCTAGAACACAAAGTCAAAGTGAACACACTCATGAAAGAAATAGGGGTTTCAAATCAAATAATTCAATAATTCATACCCCTTTCAGTGTATGGGCCCAAATAACTCACTAGGCTAAAGGTCAGTTCACTAATCACAAATTCTTAAAAAGTTTGTCAAAATAACCAGATCTCAACATATTCACAGCTCTATCAATTAATGTCATAAATCAATGAGTCTAATCCTAAACTAAGTATTTACACCTATCATTAGAAAAACAGTCCTAAGTCTAGAATAATTACCTACTTCTACCAAGGACACAAACCAACACCAAATATGGGAGAACAATTCAGATCAGAAAAAATTTTATTTTGTCCACTCCCCCAAACTTAGAGGTTGGCTTGTCCTCAAGCAAACTAATCTAAACTAAAACTACAAAATAAAAATTAAAAACAAAAGCAAGGAGTTAGGAAACTTCCCTTTGTAGCACAGTATTCTCTCTTGATTCACCATGGAGGTGACTCCCCCAAACTTATTCACCTGTGTCACATGAACAACTAAAAATAGTGCTAGAAGCACCTCATTAACAGTTACATAGAAAGCTCCAAACTCTTTATTCACTAACTAACTAAACAAAATTAAAACCTAAACTACTACATAATTACAAAGAATCCACCAGGATCCCAAATCCTATAGGTTAATTCCCATGTGATGCAGCCATAACTAGTTATTCCCATATCCCATGGGACAAACCTTGGATGATGGTGGAGTAAGGAAGTTTTAAAAATAAGTTCAATCCCATCAGGGTCAAAAGGTACATTCCTTACTCCATGCATCATCTCAAACAAGTTATTTATTTTCCCATTTATGAAAGTGTTAATTCCATGAATTAGGAAAACTACCTTTCCAGGTTCCCTATTGTTCAATAATGATTTAGATTGATTTTTAAAATTTTCATGAAAGTGCAGAGGTTGAATATAATGGAAAAATTTTGAGTCATCCAAGCATGCAATAGATTTAACCAAATTTTTAAGTGCAAGAAATTCATCATGCAAGGGTGGATCAAATTTTTCTACCATATTCACACCTTCTAAAGTTCTATTCCGGTCTACTTCCTCAAACTCATTATGCACATTTTCTTCTATATGCTCCTCCATAGGGGTTTTATCATTGGTCACATCCATCACCACCACTTTTTCCTCTCTTTGAAGAGAGTCAAAAATTATTGGTGATGCTTGTGACTCTTCATCTAGTTGCTTTAAAATGTGTTCCACTTGCAATTGAAGGTTCTTTGAACTAGCACTTAAGATTTGACAATCGTTTCTAACTTGTTCAACAAAATCTTTAGTGGTTTGAGCACATTTCTCTAAAGCTATTTCCCATGGAGCTTTCTCTACAGGAATTGGCTCCACATAAAAAATTTTCTCAGTTGTAGCTTCTAATTTCTCTAAAGCTATTTCCAATGGAGTTTTCCTATCACTTCGGTTTTGTGCATAATAGTATGATGAAGAGGGATCCGAAATAAATCTATTACAATCTAAATCATTATTAAATTAATAGTTATACATGAAAAGGGAAAAGTTACACAAGTAATTACAAAAAGGTACCGAAAAAAAAATAGAATCGAATTTCAATCCCCGACAACGGCGCCAAAAACTTGTTGGACTACCGGCAAGTATACCGGGTCACAAGTAATAAAGAGTAAGTAAATTATCGTTCCACAGGGGATTGCAAATTGTTTCTATTTTCTTTCACCTAATTGCGATTACTATGTGAAACTTGTATTGGTTTTGAGTTTAGAAAGAAGAGTGTAGAATTAAAAGAATGAAACAATTCAGAAAACAAAATGTAATTAGAAGCAAATATGGGAAAGGTTAGGAACTTGGTTTCATTGTGGGATCAGGTTATTAATTATGAAAATCTATTTTCCAATAAATCAACAACTCCAGAAACAATAAAAGCTAGATCTCTCATGTCTTTTATGTTTCTTACCCCTTAATCCCTTAAGTGAGTTCTAGTTTGGAAGAGTTATACAATTACCCAAAAGTATTCCTACGAGTTGAATAACTATATTGTTAGGTTGAAAGGCCTAATCTAAATCCTAATTTTCCAATTAAGGTTCAGATTACCAAAGCAAAACATAAAGTCGCAAATTCTATGAATTGTAATTAAAACGCAAGCAAACAATTGATTTAAAAAGGAAAAACATTAATTCATAAATAAACAGCCAAATAAAGATCTGAACAAATCCACCCTATTCCTAACAAGAGGTTCAGTTATACATTTTGCAAGAAGAAATACAAGGATGGGAAAAACAAATCATCATAGACAATAATCAATTTACCCTCAAGAGATCTTCAATCTTCAAGTGGGTTCCTCCAACAATGTTGATCTTCAATCCTTGTGCCTTGCCTCCTTGCTCTCAATTGCAGAACTAGCCTCTCTTCTCTAATCCTAATTCTATTCTAATCTCTTATTTCGCTCTGAAAAGTCTACCAAACCTAATGGGAAAACCTATATTTAAAGTCTAAAACTAATCGCAATTGATTGGAAGCAAAACTGATTAGAAATCAGCCCAATTGGGCTTTCTCGAACATCGCGCGCTTGGGCTCCCAGAGCCACACGCTTGGGCGCACAGGTCTTATCTGATGGTGCTGACCGGGGGCTGCGCGCCTAGGCATGCGGGTCCCTGCGCTTGGGCGTGCCAGCCCTACTCCGACTCCGTTTCGCTCCGTTCTTGCGCCATTTTCAAGATCCTTTCATCCTCTTTTCAGCTCCATAATTATTTTCTTCAATTAAGCTCCGAAAGTACCTGAAACATACCCAAAACGGATCAAAACGTTCAAAGGATTCTAAATTACCTAACTTCCTAAAAACTGTACAAAAAGTCCTAAATTTACAAGAGAAACAAGCCAAATCCATAGTAAAAGGGAGTCTAAATCATGCTCAAAACATCATATATTAGACCCAAATCACAGTGAACAAACTTAATCAAGCTCGGCAGATGAGGAGGAAGAGGCGAATCTGTGCTTAATGGGCCGACATCATGTGAAAGCTTCGCCGAGCTCAATGTTTGGCTCGGTTGAGCAAAAATTTGACAGTTTCGAATCAAGCTCGGACGATGACGAGGAAAATTCGACCATGTGTTTGATGGGCAGAAATGATAAGGAAGCCTCACCGAGCCAAACAACTTACGAACACAAATCTGAGGTAACTTCCTATACCGATTCTGACGATACTGAAGAATTATATTCTGCTTATCTTGAAATGCAAACCGAATTCAAGAAACTTGCCAAAAATTATATTAAACTGAAAGAATTTTCTAAACCAAAAAGAGCAAGTTCTTGAATTGGAAAAATCTATTGAAAATTTGAAAAGCAGTAATAATTCTTTAGAACATACTATCACTCAGCTGCAAAATCAAAACTGTAAAAGTTGCATTAGTTATGAAAAAGAAATTCAAAACCTGAAAACAACTTGTGCAACTTTTTCAAAGAGTGACAATATGTTAAATCGTATAATTGTCGAACAAAGAAACAAAACAAACAAATCAGGACTTGGTTACACAAACGCCAAAAAGAAATTTTTTAGAAAAGTTAGCTCATTTTCAAAAATTAATCATTCTAAACAGCCAACGTGTTTTTACTGAGGCATTCATGGACACACTCCAAACGAATGCAAAATTAGGCGTTATGGTGTGACCAAGGGCTCTTATGTTTGGATTGTTAAAGGAAAAGACCCTTATGCTAACCCTCAGGGACCCAAAACTGTTTGGGTACCCGAATCAAACATAAAATTTATGTGTTGTAGGTGTGTTTCCGAGCAAGGGAAAATCAGTGGTATCTGGACAGCTGTTGCTCGAAACACATGACAGGGGATAAGCAGCATTTCATTGAACTTTCATATAAGGAAAATGGCTATGTCACTTATGAAGACAACAACCGAGATAAAATCTTGGGTGAAGGTAAAATAGGAAATTCCTCAAACGTGATTATCGATAATGTTTTATTTGTAAAAGGGCTAGAGCATAATCTTTTAAGCATTAGCCAACTGTTTGATATCGGTAATCATGTTGTTTTTACCTCCACCCATTGCGTCATTAAAAGTGACAAGGACAATTTTGTTAAATTTATTTGTAAAAGATATAGCAGTACCTATTTGATTGACTTAAATGAAATCACTTCTTTGGTATCCACTTGCTTGGTTAGAAACTTAAAGTGATACTTGGTTATGGCATCGTAGGACAGCACATATAAATGTAAATCAATTGAAGAAACTTCAATCCAAAAACTTAGTAATTGGTTTACCAAAGCTAAACTTTGATTTTGAAGGTGTTTGCACTGCTTGTAAGACATGCAAACCAATTAAAAGTAAAAATATTTTTTTCTTCCAAACCAATGGTATCCAAAACAAGGCCATTAGAATTACTTCATATGGACTTGTTTGGACCTTCACAGGTAAAAAGCTTTGGTGGCAATTATTATGCTTTAGTGATTGTTGATGACTTCTCTAGATTTACATGGACTTTATTTTTAACATCAAAAAGTGATACTTTTCAAAGTTTTAAAGAGCATGTAAAACGAGTCCAAAACCAAGTCAACCAAAAAGTTATTGTAATCCGAATAGACCATGGTGGCGAGTTCGAGAACCACAAATTTGACAGATTCTGTTCTAAGTTCGGCATTGAACATTAGTATTCTGCTCCTAGAACTCCCGAGCAAAACGAAGTTGTGGAAAGGAAAAATCGAGTTCTTGAAGAGCTTGCTCGGACCATGTTAAACGAATATCATTTACCGCATTATTTCTGGGTGGATGCAGTTAATACGGCTTGTTATGTTATGACCAATTTTAAAAAAACTCCTTATGAACTTTATAAGGGTAGAAAACCGAATATATCACATCTGCATGCGTTTGGATGCAAAGTTTTTATTTTAAATAATGGAAAAGAACACCTTGAAAAATTCGATTCAAAAGCAGATGAAGGTATATTCTTAGGGTATTCTGCTCACATTAAAGCATTTAGAGTTTTTAATAAATGAACTTCCACTATGCAAGAATCTATCCATGTTGCATTTGATGAGTCTCAAAAAGGAGACACTGTTAGTGGTGCAGGAAATCAGGTTATATCAACGGTCGAATTCAATAAGGATGAGCCAAGCATAACTGAAAATCATGCTCGAGAGGACGACACAACAACAAGTGATATCGGAGCAAAAAGGGACGAGCATCCTTCGAGCAGAATAACGTCCGACAATCAAGAATCATCCGACCTACCTCCAACCTGGAAAACGAACAAGAATCATCCGATAGAAAATGTGCTCGGAGACATCTCGAAAGGAGTTCTTACTCGACGGTCAATTCTAAACTTTTATAATTTTGTATCTTTTGTTTCTCAAATTGAACCTGATTATGTTTTTGATGTGATTAAGGATAAACATTGGGCTATTGCTATGCAAGAAGAATTAAATCAATTCATCAAAAATGATGTTTGAGATTTAGTTCCTAAGCCTGATGATCATACTATAATCGACACTAAATGGATTTTTAGAAATAAAATGGATGAATCAGGGGCAATAATAAGAAACAAAGCAAGACTAGTTGCTCAAGGATACAACCAATAGGAAGGTATCGATTACGATGAGACCTTTGCTCCGGTTGCTCGGCTTGAAGTAATTCGGATCTTGCTCGCTTTTGCATCCCTAATGAATTTTACTCTGTATCAAATGGATGTCAAAAGTGCGTTTTTAAATGGATTTATAAATGAAGAAGTGTATGTGAAAACACCTCCTGGACTTGAAAGCCATGAATTTCCAAATCATGTTTACAAACTTAAAAAGGCTCTTTACGGATTGAAACAAGCTCCTAGAGCTTGGTACGATCGGTTAAGTACTTTTCTTTTAAATCAAGGCTTTGAAAAAGGGAAAGTTAACACTACACTATTCATTTATAAATTGAAAAAGGACATTTTATTAGTACAAGTTTATGTTGATAATATAATATTCGGTGCTACTAATATGTCGTTATGTAAGAAGTTTTCAGATATTATGAAAGGAGAATTTGAGATGTCAATGATGGGAGAACTTACATTTTTCTTCGGACTGCAAGTAAAACAAGTTTCTGGAGGCATCTTTGTGCATCAAGGGAAGTACTGCAAGGAGCTCGCAAAGAAGTTCGAGATGGAGAACTGCAAGAGTGTAGCAACCCCGATGAGCACCTCCTGCTACCTTGACAAGGATGAATCAGGTAAGTCGGTAGATGTAAGTAAATATAGAGGTATGATAGGAAGTCTTCTATATTTAACTGCATCAAGGCCATATATAATGTTTAGCGTGTGCATGTGTGCTCAGTTTCAAGCTAATCCGAAAGAATCTCATCTTTCAGCAGTTAAACGAATTTTTAAATATTTAAAAGGAACTGAGAACACTGGTTTGTGGTATCCTAAGGATGCAAATCTTAGTTTGATTGGGTACTCGGATTCAGATTTTTCGGGATGCAAGCTTGATCGAAAAAGCACTAGTGGGACTTGTCATCTTTTGGGAATTTCTCTAGTGTCATGGTTTTCTAAAAAGCAAGCTTGTGTTGCTCTTTCTACCGCATAAGTCGAGTACATTGCAGCCGGTAGTTGCTGTGCTCAAATCCTCTGGATGAAACAGCAAATGTCGGACTTCAGCTTGATATTGGATCACATTCCTATCAAATGTGACAATACAAGTGCAATCAATTTAACTAAGAATCCAGTGTATCACTCTCGAACAAAACACATTGAAATAAGACATCATTTTTTACGAGATCATGTTCAAAAAGGTGATTATGTTATAGAATTTGTTAGCACTGAAAATCAATTAGCCGACGTGTTTACAAAACCCCTGCCGAGAGAAACATTTTATCATATTCGGAGGGAGTTAGGCATTTTGGATGAATCAAGTATAAGCTAATTGTTGTTCAGTGTTTTTAAATTTGATCAGTCACACAAAACAGTGTCTTAGTTCAATGTAAAACTTGATTGGATTCCTTTTTAGTATTTAAATAGTCGTTGGTTGCTCGGATAGCTTGACCGTTCCCCGAGTATATAAAATTGCTTTTAACTCTTTTCCGGGGGAGACAAGAAATTTTTTAATGTTATCTTCGAGGGGGGGGGGGAGAAAGGCAAATATATGATCTTTTCAAAGTTTTTTTCTTGCCCTCTGTCGAATTTTTTCTTTTATACTCTTTTGGCATATGTTTAGAACTCTTCGGCTCCTTTTTGATCATGCCAAAAAGGGGAGAAAGGTTGTTGTTTATGCTGTTTCAGGAAACAGATTTTGCGAGCATTTATTCAGGGTGAGTTTCAGAGCATACATTTGGATATGTGAAAATTTAGCTCGGACATCAACTCAGTCAAATCAACAAGGTATCAGCTCGATCAAAACAACAAGCTTTTGTCATCATCAAAAAGGGGGAGATTGTAGAATCAGCAAGGAATGCTAAGTTTTGATGAAGACAAATTACGCGGAAGAAGTTTTGATGAAGACAAATTGCGTGGAAGAACTTGGTTTGAAAAATAAGAAAACAACAACAACCTAGATTCCGAGTCTGCCGACGTACCGTACCTCTAGTTATTAAGCAGCGGTAGACTCAGGTGGTTAGCTCAGCTCGGACAGCAAGAAATCTCAGTACGGAAGACGACCGAAAGAACTAGAGTTGAACTAGAAGCAGTCAGAAACTCAGAAGCAAGTTTGAAGATGCTCAGCGAATGCAGTCGAACTATCGGCTTGGCCTTCATTACGTCCGAGTAAAATAGTAAAGCATCAGCGCGTCAGATGTTAAGCTCGACCTTCGTTACGTCCGAGTAAAATAGTAATGCATCAGTGTTGGAACCTACAATCGGTGGGTGAAACAACTAGGATACACTAGGAGAACACCTAGAAGGGGGGGTTGAATAGGTGTTAGATAAACCTTGAAAGATTTTCGCAAGAAACAAATCAAAACGATTAAAACAAATGATTTTCACAAAAATTCTTTAGCCTTAATCGATTAATGACATGAACTAATCGATTAATGCAAGTTAAAATTGAAAAATCACTTTTCAATTAAATACGAAAATCAATCAATCAATCATGTATAATCAGAGATTCAGCGGAATTGAATAACACCAATATTCTTATTGATTAGCTAGGTTATGAAAATGATTTTCCCCAAATCAATTTTGCACAATTAAGATTCAATTCAATCAATTATGAAAAATCACTTTTTCTAGGTTTTCAACCAAGAACACAATTAATAACAAGAAATGTAAAGAGTAGAGAGTTTAGAGATACGACACAGTGATTTATCCTGGTTCACTTTCATCCACTTGAAAGCTACTTCAGTCCCCTCTTAAACCAAGAGAGATTCTTCACTATGAGGAATTAGAGTTTCTCAAATTACAAGTAAATGCCTCACAAGACTCCTTCTTGCTAGCCTACAATGTTGGAAACCAACAAGCGGGCTAAGCAAATACTAGAGGGGGGGTGAATAGTATTTTGAAGCACTAATACCAAATATTTCGATTGATAATTGAAGAATGGAGCTAAGACTGAATTTTCTGGAATCAGACACAAAAGACTCGAGTCTTTTGAGAAATACTCGAGTTTTTCAGTGATGAACAACTCGAGTCTTTTCTTAAATACTCGAGTTTTTCCTATCAGATAGCAGAAAAACCAGAAACGAAAATTCAGCAATTTAACTCAAATCAATTCAATAATAAACAGGAACTTATCCAACAGAATAGCAAGCAATCTAAATAACTTTTAAACACAAAGATTCCTTGAACTTGCTACCTAATTGTATAAATCCTAATTGATTGAAATGACTTAAGTCTATTGAGCTAGAAAGTAGATTAAAAGCAATAAACCAACACTCAAGCAATTTTATCCTGGTTCACTCCAACAATGAGCTACATCCAGTCCTCCTAATCACTTAGGAGTTTCTACTAATAATCAAATTGTTAGAAATTACAAAGGATTGCTTGAGAATGGCCTCACTCAACCTAACCCTTTCAAGAGTGTACCAAACTCTTGATTTCTACCCCAATTTGATTCCGGTGATTGAAGAACTCTTCACAAAGCTTCCTTGAACTCCCTTCAAGAAACTCCACCGGGCTAGGAACCTCCTAGTCTTGTGCTTGAGAACCTCTCAAGACTTCCAACACCCTAAGCCACTTAGGGTTTGCTTGGGAACAATCCAAGACTTTGAATAATCAAGCTTTTTGTATGTGTATTACTAATCTCACAATGGATTAGCACAAATAAGCACAGCTCAATGTAAGAATTGAGGCCTAAAACTCAACTTGGAATAAAATGACAATATGAGTGAGAAGTTGAGCTTTTTGGGAATTAACACTTGAGAAGAGGAAATTAAGAAAGCTTGAATCAATATGATCTTGTTGTCTTGTTTGTTCTTGCACAAATTCAAAGAGAAATTTTACAATAAGGTTCTGAATTGCTCTCTTTGGTTGGATGATACTCAAATGCCCTCAATTAGGTTTTTGAGTCTTTCCAACGTTCATTTTTGCTGACTGGACAAAAATACTCGAGTCTTTTGGTAAATACTCGAGTCTTTTTGGTCGGTCACGAGTGAATTGGTGCACGAACAAGACTAACGGTCATATTTGCTGACCTGGCACAAATACTCGAGTTTTTCTATAAATACTCGAGTATATACTCGAGTCTTTCTCAAAATACTCGAGTATTTTGATCAGATATGGGAAAAATTATTTTTCAATTTTATTTTTCTTCTCAAGTATTAATTTTGGTCAATCTCAACTTAATAATCATATAAAAATTTATTCCTAGAAGAGACTAACTATTTCTACCCACTCTCAACCACTCTCAACATAAATTAGAAATTTACAATTAATATTTGATTGAGAATGATTGGGCACTTGTCTTGTTTTCTTGACTTCTTGTTGATGTTGATGTTGCAATATCTTCAAGGCATGATTTGTTAATTATTTTGTCATCATCAAAACATAATCCACATAATTAGGAGCATTGAATTCACAATCTCCCCCTTTTTGGTGATGACAAAATAATTAACACTTGATCCATTTGTTAAGCTTGATCCACTTGAAAATGCAACTCCCCCTCACTATATGATACTTTTCACCTATCTAAAAATTCAGCTTGAGCAAGATGTTATGACAATTTAATTTTAGCACCAAGCCTATGGTATTAGAGAATTTAACAATTATCAGAGTATATACCATAATTAAAGAATTTTAGGTGCAACAATATCAAGACAAGTGTATAATATCTCTCCCCCTTTTTGTCATACGCCAAAAAGATGTAACAATTTAGGAAAAAGATCAAGGGATGAGAGGTGCATAATCGGAAAACCCCATAACCAATTATGCAAATAAAACGGAGATATAATAACGATAAAGAGCTCCCCCTGAAGCTTTGCACAAACATCATAATGAAGACCAAATTCATTAACATAAAAACATCATAAAAGGTCCAAATCAAAGGTGCAATAATAAACCCAAAGTCTCAAAACACCAAGTTCTCAAAATACAGAAAATGTAACAAAGACCAACATGATGAAAACATAATGAAAACTAAAATAGAAAATCCATAAGCAGCAGCATCAAAACATGGAAGGAGCTGGATCATCTGGAGGAGGATAAAATCGAGAGAAGGCCGCCATCATCTCATCAAACCGGCGGTGCATCTCCCCTGACTGCTGGTCCAGGCGGGCATTAATCTGGGCCGAGTGCTGATCCAAATGAGAATAAAACATGGCAGACTCTGCACTCATCCTAGTGTCTAGGCTAACAAAATCATCACGCTGGGCGTCCATAGCATGCACAAGGGAGTCCATTCTCCCATCTAAAGTGTCCAGACGTGTGATCACATTCTCTCTCCAGCCCGAGTTGTCAAACCCAGATTGAGATCCAGCGAAGTCATCAAAGTTAATCTGATCAATAGGATCCCCTTCTTCAGCCTGGGCAAATGCAGCAGCTTCCTCTTCCATCTGATGGGCATCCATCCCTTGTTGAGCTGCCACATTTGCAACCCTCTCTAGCTCAGCAATATCAGATCGATACAAGTATTGGCCAGAGGGTTCATGGAATGCCATGTCCTGGTGACTCAAGGTGCCTTTGTTGAGGCAATGCTGGTTCACATGAAGAGTCTTTTTCTCTTCATTGCGTGGGATAGGCACCTTGAAGTAACTCAACAGATAACAAACATGCATGGCATAGGGCAGGGTTTTTGGGTGTTTAGACTTAGCAGCAAGGAGCATTCTATCCAAAATTACGCGACTCCAATTCAGCTTCTCATTGTTCAGGATGGCACTAAGAAGCCTAAGTTCATTGTTTGTGGGTTTGGCATAATTGGGTGAGGTTTGAGGCACTAATTGATGACAAACAATATAATGCAACACCCTAGATTGGACAGTCATGTAAGAGGAATGCTTAACTCCTTCGGTCCATACACGACCGGGGCGCAAACAACTTTGAAAAATGCCGTCATCGGCCTTTAGAGAATTGTCCCCGTGACGGGTTGTCCCAAAAGCTACAAAGAGGTCCTTAGTGCTAATTTTAAAACGAACACCCTCAACCATTGTTTCTATGACATTTTCCTTTAGCCTAAGGTTTGCATAGAATGTTCTAACTAACCTAGGATATATAGGTCCATGAAATTCCAGAAATTGAATCAGTTTCTGATATCTAAGGTTAGTAACAAAATGAAAACCCTTACTCTCAAGGAAAGTACTATTGGTCCATGTGATTACTCCGAATTCTCTGGTGGCAAAGCCTTCCATCCTTTCCAAGCGTTCATCCTCTTGATAGTAGTCGGAAATTTCCTCCTCGGAAGATGAGTCAGCAATCCTTACTCTCTTGCCTTTGCCAGATGAAGAAGCCATAGATGAAATGATGGGAAAATTGGAGTTTTGGAAATTAGGGTTTGAAAAGGGGGTGACGGATTTGAGGTTGAAAAGAGTTGAAATTCGTTGAAATAATGGTAGAAAAGTGATTAGAGGATGTAAAACTAGTAAGATTTGGCAAAAATTTGAGTAAAAACGGAGTTTTGAGGAGAGAGATATGAGAAAACCGAGAGAGAAGAGAAAGGGGTTCGTGAAACTCGAGTTTGTGGGGGCTGGAGAATATAAAAACTCGCCAAAATACTCGAGTATATTCAACAATACTCGAGTTGTTCGTTACAAAATACTCGAGTGTTTGAGAATATACTCGAGTCGTTCATGACTCAGCCCAGATTTCCCCAGAAAACTCGAGTAAAAATTAAAAAACTCGACTTTGGTCCGAAAGTTCAATTTTCAGGAAAACGCAAAATACTCGAGTTTTTGGAAAATACTCGAGTTTGGTCTGAAAGTTCAAAAATTGGGGGTTTCGAAAGACTCGAGTGTTTTGAAAAACACTCGAGTATTTTAATAAAGACTCGAGTGTTTTGAGAAACACTCGAGTATTTTTATCAAACCCTGATTAAAAACTTTTTCAATTTAAAACTGATTTAATTTTGAATTAAAATACTCGAGTGTTTTGAAAAAAACTCGAGTATTTTGACAGAACAGAGAGTAAAAACACAGTTTTAAAAGACCAAACACAAATCAAACACAAATGCTTCACTACCAACTTGGAATACAGTACAGAATCACACACAATTAACACATACAATTTCAAATATCATCAAGAACAATTTAACTAAGAATCAATAACACATTAGAGTAAGACTAATATGGTAATTTTTCAAAAAAAATGACACACAATGCAATTAGCCTATATTAGCTTCATCTAAAATACCAAGTTCTCTCCTAATATGATAAAAGGTGTCCCTTGGTAGAGGTTTTGTAAAAATGTCAGCTAATTGATTTGTGGTACTAACAAATTCAATTGTGCAATCACCCTTTTGTACATGATCTCTTAAAAAATGATGTCTTATTTCAATGTGTTTAGTTCTTGAGTGATACACCGGATTCTTAGTCAAATTGATTGCACTCGTGTTATCGCATCTAATCGGAATATTTTCAAGTTTCAAACCAAAATCCGATAATTGTTGTTTCATCCATAACAGTTGAGCACAACAACTACCGGCTGCGATATATTCCGCTTTGGCGGTAGAAAGAGCGACACAAGCTTGCTTTTTAGAAAACCATGACACCAATGAACTTCCCAAGAAATGGCAAGTACCACTGATGCTTTTGCGATCAAGCTTGCATCCCGCGAAGTCGGAATCCGAGTAACCAACTAAACAAAGATTGGCATCAGCAGGATACCATAAACCAGTGTTAATTGTTCCTTTTAGATACTTAAATATATGTTTAACTGCGGATAGGTGAGATTCTTTAGGATTAGCTTGAAATCTAGCACACATGCATACACTAAACATAATATCCGGTCTAGATGCAGTGAGATATAGGAGACTACCTATCATACCCCTATACTTACTAACATCAACCGGTGTACCTTGTTCATCCTTGTCTAGGTAGCATGATGTGCTCATTGGAGTGTAGGCTTCCTTGCACTTGTCCAATCCGAATTTCTCAAGGAGCTCTTTGCAATATTTCCCTTGATGCACAAATATCCCCTCCTTGACTTGCTTTATTTGTAAGCCTAGGAAGAACTTGAGTTCTCCCATCATTGACATTTCAAATTCCTTTTTCATCAAATTTGAAAACTTTCTACAAAGAGACACGTTAGTAGCACCGAAAATGATATCATCAACATAGATTTGTACTAACAAAATGTCATCCTTGGTTTTATAAATAAATAATGTATTATCAACCTTCCCTCTTTGAAACTTGTTTTCTAATAGAAAGGAACTCAATCGATCATACCAAGCTCTAGGAGCTTGTTTCAATCCATAGAGTGCCTTTTTCAATTTATAAACATGGTTTGGAAATTCACTATTTTCAAAACCGGGGGGTTGTTTGACATACACTTCTTCATTTATAAACCCATTCAAGAAAGCACTTTTAACATCCATTTGATATAAAGTGAATTTCAAGATTGAAGCATAAGCAAGTAAAATTCGGATTGCTTCAAGACGTGCAACCGGAGCAAAGGTCTCATCATAATCGATACCTTCCTCTTGGTTGTACCCTTGAGCTACTAGTCTAGCTTTGTTTCTTATAATCAACCCGGATTCATCAAGTTTGTTTCTATAAATCCATTTAGTACCAATTATGGTATGATCATCGGGTTTAGGGACTAGATCCCAAACTTCATTTCTTTCAAATTGGTTTAATTCTTCTTGCATAGCAAGAACCCAATGATCATCCTCAATGGCCTTTTTAATTGAATCGGGTTCAATTTGAGAAACAAATGAGACATAGTGGCAAATGTTTTGAATAGACCTACGAGTAAGTACTCCCTTTGACATATCTCCTATGACTTTGTCTATAGGATGAGCCTTGACCGATTTCCAAGTTGGAGGAAGTTCTTCCCTTACTTCTCCTTCATCAACTTTTGAATTCTCTCTCTCTTTTTCTTCTTTTGAAAAGACAATGTCATCTTCACTAGCATCACATAAAACACTATCTTCTTTTGAAGACTCATTAAAAACCACATGAATTGATTCCTCAATAGTTAAAGTTCTTTTATTGAAAATTCTATAAGCTTTACTATGAGAAGAATAGCCTAAAAATATGCCTTCATCGGATTTGGAATCAAACTTGCCAAGGTGTTCTTTTCCATTATTTAAAACAAAAACTTGGCATCCGAAGACATGAAAATGAGATATATTTGGATTTCTTCCCTTGTAAAGTTCATAGGGGGTTTTATCCAAAGAGGGCCTTATCAAAATACGATTTAAAACATAACAAGCCGTATTGACGGCATCGGCCCAAAAATATTGAGGTACTTGAGAATCATTTAACATGGTTCTAGCAAGTTCCTCTAGCACCCTATTTTTCCGCTCTACCACTCCGTTTTGTTCCGGAGTTCTTGGTGCGGAGAATTGGTGCTCAATACCATTTTTAGCACAAAATCTATCAAATTTGTGGTTTTCGAATTCACCACCATGATCGGTTCGAATAATAATTACTTTTTGATTTACTTGGTTTTGCAAAAGTTTGACATGATGTTTAAAAGATTTGTAGGTCTCACTCTTAGTAGTTAAAAATAAAGTCCAAGTAAACCTAGAGAAGTCATCAACAATCACCAATGCATAATAGTTGCCACCAAAGCTTTTTATTTGTGATGGTCCAAACAAGTCCATATGAAGCATTTCTAATGGCCTTGATGTGGACATAACCACTTTTGATCCAAAGGTGTTTTTAGTTTGTTTACATTTCTTGCAAGGGGAACAAACACCTTCAATAGAAAAATTTAGCTTTGGTAAACCAACTACTAGATCTTTAGATTGAATTTTCTTCAATTGGTTTACATTTATATGAGCGGTCCTACGATGCCATAACCAAGTGTCATTTTCTTTGCTCACTAAACAAGTAGAGACCAAAGAAGTGACTTTGTTCAAATCAACTAAGTAAGTATTATTTGACCTTCTACCAACAAATTTGATTGATTCATCTTTGTCACTTTTAATGAGGCAATGGGTAGAGGTAAAAACTACATGATTACCAACATCACATAATTGGCTTATGCTCAAGAGATTATGTTCTAATCCTTGAACATAGAGCACATTATCAATAATCAAGTTTGAAGAGTTTCCGATTTTACCAATACCAAGGATTTTGCCTTTGTTGTTGTCCCCATAAGTGACATAACCCTTTTCCTTTGGAGTAAGCTCAATGAAGTGCCGCTTATCTCCCGTCATGTGCTTCGAACATCCACTATCAAGATACCACAATTGTTTTCCCGTTCGAAGACACACCTACAAAATGAAATCACCTTTTCATTTTGGGTACCCAAACAATGTTGGGTCCCTTAGGGTTAGTGTTGGGACTTTCTCCCTTCTTAATCCACATATAAGTGCCCTTATTCATTTCAAACTTCTTAATATGGCACTCAATGTTGATATGTCCAACTTTTCCACAATAAGTACAAGTTGGTCTCTTTGATGAGTTTTTCTTAGAAAATGTTCCAACCACCTTGTACTTTTTGTCCTTTTTATGAACATATCCTAAACCGGTTTTGTTGTGATTATGTCTTTGAGAGTTCAACAACCGGTTGAGGTTTCTATCACTATGTGAGATTGTGAGTTTGTTTTTCAATTCTTTCACTTCTTTTTCAAGTTCATCACATCTCTCACATGGAGTGATAATCTCCTCATGATTTGCACAATCACTTTGATGACTAGAATTAATAAGTTCCAAGGATTCATTTTGAAGTTTCAACTCATTTATAGATTTTTGCAATTCATCAATTTCATGTTGAAACTCCAAAATTTTCTTTCCTTTTTCCTTATTAATTTTAGCAAGCCTTTTAAATTGAATTAACATTTCATTGTAGGCTTCTTGCAAATCATCATATGAAATGGAGTTTGAAGAGGAACAAGAAGAACTAGAGGTTACCTCATCATCACTTTCACTCATGCCATGATTAGCTCTTGATGAGGACTCATGATTGTTCTTGGCCATGAGACAAAGGTTTGCATTTTCATCACCGGAGTTACTTGAAGATGATTCATTGCTCTTCTCCGGTGCATCCCAAACAATGTATGCACGCTTCCCTTTGGTCTCTTGGGTCTTCTTGTCATTCTTCTTCAAGAATGTGGCACATTCCATTCTTATGTGACCAACCCCTCCACATTCATGACACTTAACTCCATCATTGGTACTCTTTTCTCTTTGTTTGGAGTCTTTGGTTCTCTTGAAATTGGATGAAGATCCACCTTTCTTCCCTTTGAAAAATTTGTTGAATCTTTTCACAAACATCCCAAATTCTTCTTGATTTGGTTCACCATCGGAATCTCCACTTGTAGAGCATTCTTCAACTTCTGTTGTAGCTTTAGTTGAAGCTTTGAGTGCTATGCCCTTTTTCTTTTTGTCCGATTCCTCATGCATCCCAAGTCTTGTAAGCTCCATCTCATGCTCTTGGAGTTTGCCAAACAAAGTGGCTAAGTCCATGCTATTTATGTCTCTAGATTCCTTGATGGCGGTTACCTTGGGTTGCCAACTCCTATCAAGACATCTTAGAATTTTGTTAGTAGTTTCACCATTGCGAAATACTTTTCCCAAGGAAATCAAATGATTAACAATGTGAGAGAAACGCCTTTGCAAGTCACTAATGGTTTCATTTGGCAACATGTGGAACAATTCATATTCGTGAGTTAGAGAATTCAATCTTGCATCTCTAACCTCACTTGTTCCCTCATGTGTGACTTGCAAAGTATCCCACATTTCTTTTGCCGATTTACATTGGGAAACTCTATAAAATTCATCATGGGATAAGGCCGAAAAGATGATGTTTTTAGCTTTTAAATCAAATGAAACTTTTCTCTTTTCATCATCATTCCAACTACTCCTTGGAATTTCAACAATTTCATCATTTATTTTCTTTTTGGGAATGAAAGGACCGTTTTCAATTGCATCCCAAATATCCATATCAATTGCTTCAATAAAAACTTTCATGCGAGTTTTCCAATAAACATATCCTTCACCATTAAATAGTGGAGGACGGTTTATTGAAGCTCCTTCTCCACCAAAGTTATTGCTAGAGCCCATTAAGTTTCCAAAAGGATCTTTTTCGAAAAAGTTGTTACACTCGATCTTTCGACCGAGCTCTGATACCACTTGTTGGAAACCAACAAGCGGGCTAAGCAAATACTAGAGGGGGGGTGAATAGTATTTTGAAGCACTAATACCAAATATTTCGATTGATAATTGAAGAATGGAGCTAAGACTGAATTTTCTGGAATCAGACACAAAAGACTCGAGTCTTTTGAGAAATACTCGAGTTTTTCAGTGATGAACAACTCGAGTCTTTTCTTAAATACTCGAGTTTTTCCTATCAGATAGCAGAAAAACCAGAAACGAAAATTCAGCAATTTAACTCAAATCAATTCAATAATAAACAGGAACTTATCCAACAGAATAGCAAGCAATCTAAATAACTTTTAAACACAAAGATTCCTTGAACTTGCTACCTAATTGTATAAATCCTAATTGATTGAAATGACTTAAGTCTATTGAGCTAGAAAGTAGATTAAAAGCAATAAACCAACACTCAAGCAATTTTATCCTGGTTCACTCCAACAATGAGCTACATCCAGTCCTCCTAATCACTTAGGAGTTTCTACTAATAATCAAATTGTTAGAAATTACAAAGGATTGCTTGAGAATGGCCTCACTCAACCTAACCCTTTCAAGAGTGTACCAAACTCTTGATTTCTACCCCAATTTGATTCCGGTGATTGAAGAACTCTTCACAAAGCTTCCTTGAACTCCCTTCAAGAAACTCCACCGGGCTAGGAACCTCCTAGTCTTGTGCTTGAGAACCTCTCAAGACTTCCAACACCCTAAGCCACTTAGGGTTTGCTTGGGAACAATCCAAGACTTTGAATAATCAAGCTTTTTGTATGTGTATTACTAATCTCACAATGGATTAGCACAAATAAGCACAGCTCAATGTAAGAATTGAGGCCTAAAACTCAACTTGGAATAAAATGACAATATGAGTGAGAAGTTGAGCTTTTTGGGAATTAACACTTGAGAAGAGGAAATTAAGAAAGCTTGAATCAATATGATCTTGTTGTCTTGTTTGTTCTTGCACAAATTCAAAGAGAAATTTTACAATAAGGTTCTGAATTGCTCTCTTTGGTTGGATGATACTCAAATGCCCTCAATTAGGTTTTTGAGTCTTTCCAACGTTCATTTTTGCTGACTGGACAAAAATACTCGAGTCTTTTGGTAAATACTCGAGTCTTTTTGGTCGGTCACGAGTGAATTGGTGCACGAACAAGACTAACGGTCATATTTGCTGACCTGGCACAAATACTCGAGTTTTTCTATAAATACTCGAGTATATACTCGAGTCTTTCTCAAAATACTCGAGTATTTTGATCAGATATGGGAAAAATTATTTTTCAATTTTATTTTTCTTCTCAAGTATTAATTTTGGTCAATCTCAACTTAATAATCATATAAAAATTTATTCCTAGAAGAGACTAACTATTTCTACCCACTCTCAACCACTCTCAACATAAATTAGAAATTTACAATTAATATTTGATTGAGAATGATTGGGCACTTGTCTTGTTTTCTTGACTTCTTGTTGATGTTGATGTTGCAATATCTTCAAGGCATGATTTGTTAATTATTTTGTCATCATCAAAACATAATCCACATAATTAGGAGCATTGAATTCACATACAAGAGATACCATACCCTTGCCTTGTAACCCTATTGATATCTAATCTAACCTCTTCTCTTTTGCTTGCCGATTCCCCACAACAAGACTTCCAATTGCTTTGAGATTCTTCAAAGACTTCCACTTGCTTGCTTCACTACAAGACTTCCAAGTGCTTGATGATATGCCACACCAAGGCTTCCAAATAACTTTGCTTGATTCACAACCAAGACTTCCAATTGTTGTAGATAGCTTGCCTCTTGCAAAGATTACAACTCAAATGAAAACAAAAATAACAATCCTATGAATCTCTTTCAAAAGCTATGAAAAGATCAACATGAGAGATTCAAAGTTCTTGATCAAAGAATGTAAAAGTGAGAACTTTGATCTTGAGAAAGTGAGACAGAATAGAGTGGCTTTGATTCTTTGTAAAATTGATTATCAAAATGATGTAATATGATTACAAAGGTTAGGAATAGGTTTATATAGAATACCCAAAAGTTAGGAATGGTTAGAAGTGCTTTTGAGAAGTGAAAAACTCATTTAAAAACAGTAACAGCTCGTGTTACTCGAGTAACAAAGTTACTACTCGAGTAATCAGTGTAATAAGTGTTCACTACTCGAGTAATCTAAGTTACTACTCGAGTATTTACGCAAGTTTTCAAAATTCTACTCGAGTAATCAGAGTCTTAATCGAGTATTTGCGCAAGACTGCACAATTCTACTCGAGTAATCAAGTGGCTAATCGAGTAGTCAGTTCAAAAAACACTTAAAAACTTGTTTTCTCAAAAACTAAACCTTTTCTTTCAAACCTTTAAGCCACCTATTAATTTTAGGCAAAGTGAATACTCAAAATATGATAAAATCATGCAATCAAAAGAGATTCACTACCCTCTAAGAGACTCTACCCAAACTCATAAACTAAAAGACTTGTGAGGCGAAAGATAAAATATAAAACATAAACTACCAAACTAAGTCTTCATGAGCTTGCTCTCTCTTCATAACTTGATGTTTGTTGTTTCTTGTTGAGCTTGATCTTGATCAACACATTTGTAGCTTGTTCAAAACCTTTTGGCATTTATCAAAACATTCTTCATGGATCTTACAATCAGCGCGTCAGATGTTCAGCTCGGTAGAACCATCAGCTCGGCTTTCGGTGCAGACGAGTGAAAACCTAAATCATCAGCTTGGCTGAACCATCAGCTCGGCCTTTGGTGCAGATGAGTAAAATATTAAATAATCAGCTCGACCGAAATTAAGCTCGGCCTTCGATGTGGACAAGTAAAGTGCTAAAGCCGTAGTTCGAGATTGAATATTTAGCTCGGCTAAGATCAGTTCGAGATTGAATATTAGGCTTGGCAAAAAGCTCGGATATCATATTTCAGTCGGAGATCACATATCAAGCTCGGCTAAGCTCGGATCTCAAACTTCAGTTCAATCTCGCATATAATGCTCGGCCTAAGCTCGGATGTCAAAGTGAACTCAAGATCGATTACAAAGCTCAGCCTAAGCTCGGATGTCAGAGTTAAACTCAAGTTCTAATGAAAAGCTCGGTCACAACTCGGAAGTCAAAGGTCAAGCTCAAGCTCGGTTCATACTTGGTAAGCAACAGTGCAAGCATCATCAAGTTCAAGCGCAAGCTCAGTGACTTGGTATGGAAGAAATGGAAGCTATGAAAGGAATCAGCTCAGTTTAAGCACAAGCTCGATTCACGTCAAGTCATCAGTTGTGAAAGCTCTACCCAACTCGAATCTCGAAACTCGCTAATCATCATAATCTGTACACAAAAGGAATTGGTATTAAATGAAAGATCTGATTCAAAATTAAACCGAATCGGAAAATGACTGTTGGAGAGGAAATCTCGCCATCTTCAATTCCTCACATGGTAAATTCATCCCTCCCTGATTCTTGGGATTCGAAAATTTGAATTGGAAGGAATTGTCTCTTTCAACATAAATAAGAAGAAGAAAATCAGAGAAAAGAGAAGATATCAGACATTAAACGCAAAAACCTTTGAACGAAACAAAAATATTCTTCTGCCAATTCCTGCTTAGTCTGAAATCCAGTTGCATCAACACTGTCATACTCACAAGTAACTGGTGTTCAAAATTTGGAGCCAACATTTCCTTTACTTCTCTCGTGTGTATTTGAAGAAGAGAAGGAGTCCTTGAAAGTGTCAAGGAAGTCTCCACAGTGAAAGAGTTGAAGAGGTTCTTCAACCACCAGCAAAATCAAATTGGTTTGGGGTAGTGGTCAAGAGTTTGGTACACTCTGTGACAGGGATAGGTTTAGTGAGATAGGCTCTCTTGTAAATTCTATTGTAACCCTTTATTTGATTTCAAGTAAAAGCTCCCTAAGGTTTAGGGGGGACTGGACGTAGCTCTCAGTGGTGGAGAGTGAACCAGTATAAAAATCCTTGTGTCCTCTTTTACTGCTTTCTGCATTTTCATTTTTGGTTTCTGCATTAGTCGGCATTTCATCGGTTTTGTGCATAACTTCACATTCGGTTGAAGTATATTTGTTGTGATCTGCTGGAAAACCGATTGTCTGTGATCGAACTCGAAAATCAATTATCAGTCGATAACCAGATTCTGATCGGCACTTAATCGACATTTTTATAAACACCAGCAAGTATATTTTATCCATTTTCAATCTAATTCAAAAATCCGGTATCTTTTCTTCAAACTACTATTCACCCCCCTCTAGTAGATTGTTAGGCCGATTGTTGGTTTCCAACAGGCTTTGCCCCTGACGCGATTAACTCGCAGGGAGAAACCCTTTATTTGGGATGAAAGATGTGAAGTCAGTTTTCAGGAGTTAAAGGGTAGATTAACATCATCTCCGGTGTTGATTTTGCCTGACCCACAGAAGAATTTTGATGCGTACTGTGACGCCTCCAGGCAAGGTTTGGGTTGCGTGTTGATGCAAGAAGGGAATGTGGTAGCCTATGCGTCAAGACAGTTAAAGATTCATGAAGAGAATTACCCGACACATGATCTGGAGTTAGCTGCTATAGTGTTTGCCCTAAAGCTGTGGAGACATTATTTGTATGGAGCTACGTTTCACGTGTTTAGTGATCACAAAAGTTTAAGGTACCTGTTTAATCAGAAGGAGCTGAATATGCGACAACGTAGGTGGATGGAATTTCTCAAAGACTACGACTTTGAGATACACTATCACCCTGGAAAAGCCAATGTGGTAGCCGATGCCCTGAGCCGTAAGACGTTTCACATGAGCGCATTAATGGTGAAAGAGGCGGAATTTATTGAAGAATTCCGAGATTTGAATATGGCTGTGTGTTTTACTCGGAAGAGTATTAAGTTGGGAATGCTGCAGATTTCCAATGAGTTCCTTACTCAAGTTCGGGAACTGAAACAAGAAGATGTGGAGCTACAAGAGAAGCAAAGGTTGAGCACGGAAGGTCGAGAACCTAATTTTCAAATTGGAACAAATGGAGTGTGGAGATTCAAAAATAGGGTTTGTGTCCCTGCCAATCAAGAATTAAGGAAAGTTATTTTGGAAGAAGAGCATAAGAGCAAAATGTGTTTGCACCCCGGAGCTACCAAGATGTAACAAGACCTGAAGAAAATGTTTTGGTGGCCAGGATTGAAGAAAGACGTGGCAACTTATGAATCGTCGTGTCTCGTTTGTCAAAAAACGAAGATTGAACACAAGTGGCCAGGAGGTGAACTTCAGTCGTTAGATGTCTCGGAGTGGAAGTGGGACATCATAGCAATGGATTTTGTATCTGGGTTTCCGAGGACACAAGGAGGACATGAAGCTGTGTGGGTTATAGTGGATCGATTGACAAAGTTGGCTCACTTCATTCCAATTAATATGAGATATTCGTTGGAAAAACTCACGCAACTTTATATTAAAGAGATCATTAAACTGCATGGAATCCGGTCTAGCATCGTATCAGACCGTGATCCCCGATTTATCTCCAGATTTTGGCAGAGCTTGCACCAAGCTTTAGGTACGAAGTTGAGAATGAGTTTAGCTTATCACCCTTAAACAGATGGTCAATCGAAAAGGACGATTCAGTCGCTCGAAGATTTGCTCCGAGCGTGTGCCTTAGAGTATCACGAGAGTTGGGATCAGTTGCTGTCATTAGTGGAATTCACGTACAACAACAGTTATCATGCAAGCATTGGTATGGCACCATTCGAAGCGTTATATGGAAGGAAGTGAAGAACCCCGCTTTGTTGGTTCCAAGTGAGGGAGAATGCAATTGTTGGCACTGACATAGTACAAGAAACGATGGAAAAGATTAAGGTAATTCAAGAAAAGATGAAAGCTGCACAAAGTAGACAGAAAAGTTACGCTGATAAAAGAAGAACCAAGTTGGAATTTCAAGAAGGGGAACACGTTTTTCTTCGTGTTGTTCCGACAACAGGTGTTGGACGTATAATGAAGCCCAAAAAGTTGTCACCGAAATTCATAGGCCCTTATCAAATTTTGAAAAGAGTCGGCCCTGTTGCCTATCAACTCGCCCTACCTCCATTTTTTTCCAACCTGCATAATGTTTTTCATGTCTCTCAACTTAGAAAATATGTTCATGACCCCTCCTCTGTTGTTCAAATTGAACCAGATGAAATACCCTTGCGAGAAAATCTAACCTTTGAGGCTGGTCCAATCCGAATTGAAGATCGAAAGATCAAGACTTTGCGAGGGAAAGAAATCTCATTAGTTAAAGTCGCCTGGGAACGAGGCGGAGTCAGTGATATCACGTGGGAACTTGAGAATCAAATGAGGAATGAGTATCCTCATCTTTCTGAATCCATGTAATTTTGTGTGAATTTCAGGGACGAAATTCCTAAAAGTGGGGGAGAATTGTAACACCTGTAACATCCCCGATTTTATTCAATAGCTTTGTGCCTTAGTTAGTGGAATGTTGATGAGTGTTGTATCAATATTAAGTTTTGATTTTGTTTAGAAGTGTATGAGGTGGTTAGAGTGTGTTTAGGAAGTGGAAATTAGCCAAGTATAAGTTAGTATGGGTTAGGAGTGTCTTAGAAACCATTAAATTGCCTTTAAGAACGGAAAAGTACGGCTCTTAATCGATTAAGGTGGAGCATAATCGACTAACCTTTTGCTAGCTTTCAGGTGTTAATTGATTAATCTGAGTGTTAATCGATTAACCATAAACCACTCATCAGGCAATAATCGATTAGTTCTAGTGTTAATCGATTAACTATGTGATTTTGAAGGGATTAATCGATTAAGCTACTGCTTAATCGATAATCGATTAGTTCTAGTGTTAATCGATTAACTATGTGATTTTGAAGGGATTAATCGATAATCGATTAAGCTACTGCTTAATCGATTAAAGGCTGTAGAGTTTATCTTAAAACACGTTTTAATTGTATGTTGGTTCATTGTTTCCTCTCTCCTTCATACACGACTTTTCTTCCCCTTTCAAATCCTAAGTTTCTCAATCATCAAATCCACCCAAAAACACCATGGATTATTACTCCTAATGTGATTCCCATCTCAATTTCATGTTTTTCCTTCACTTATACTCCTTAAATCTCTCTCTCCTCTCTTAAGTCCACCAATTCCTCAAGAACCCTAAACCCCCAAATCAAGTGTTCTTGCCCCAATAATCAAATTAGAAGAGTAGAAGGAGCTTGGGAGCAAGGAGAATAGGAGCTAAGGACTTGTAGATTGAAGTGGGTGAAGTGGGTTTCAAAAACCCCAATTTCCTATCCCTCTCTTTCTCTCTCTACAAAGGTAAGAGGGGAGGTATTTTTCATAATTAGGGGAAGGGATCAATTAGGATAATAAGTATATAATGATGTGTATGTTTGACGTATGTGTTAAATGTGAATTAAGTGATAAGGTGAACTTAGGGTTTATAGTGTTTAATGATGTTGATGGTTGTTGTAATTATTGTCTTTGAAATATATTAATTAAGATGATTGAAGGTACTTGTTAATAGAGTTCATTGAGTCATACTTAAAAGTTAACCATTGTAATGATGATAATGTTGCTTGAATGGTTGAATGTTATTGATCCTTTTTAAGGATATTGTTATATGTAAATAGTTATGATTATATTGTTATGGCCAAATACTCTAAGTTAGAGAACCCAACCAATTTGGTATAATTATAAAGAAGATTGACTATTGTAAACACTATAAAACGAACTAGAAACACGTGCATTTACGAAGTAAGGTGGACCTAAGGAAATTGGGAAAGATAATCGAATCCAGGTTCTATGAACTGAAGAACATTGTGTGTGAAGGTTCATAGGACTAGTGGGCGAGAGTAGATAGTGATTTGATTGTGTTTATGAAACAATCATGGGAGTTACTATAGGGGACTTTGATCACCCCAGCAGAGACTAGTACGAAGGACGCAATACGAGAAGTATTGGTTGAATTGGTGATTGGTCTAGTGCACACTATCGGTCACTTCCCTACTTCGTGGCTACGGAGGGTGGTTCCTCCCCTGTACGAAGACGCGATACGAGAAGTACAGTGGGGCTTACATTGTATGAAGAACCCTCCTACGGGGAGAATGTGAAGTACAATGTAGGTAAAGGTAGAGGAACATTTACTCCTAGTCGGTCTTTCTCAAAGTGTGGAGGGGATGTGAGGTAACAGTTATAAAGTGTACATTGTACGAGGAACCCTCCTACAGGGAGAATGTGAAGTACAATGTATGCAATTGTAAAAGGACAAATTGAAAAGTGTTATAAAGTGAAAAGTTAAAGTGTTATAAAGTGGAAAGGAAAAGGGAAGTGAAGTGTTATTGCATTGCATTCTGAATATTGATTATGCATTATCGTTAATAGTTGATAAGTGTGATGATGGTTATGTATAGTTACTAAAGTGAATAAAGGTGAGCCAAATGGATTAATTGTTAAGGAAGAAGAGGTAGTTATAAATTGTATATTGTTATAGTTCTTAATTGTTTAAGGGCATGCATCTCTGTTATGTCTTATTATCGTTTTTAATTGTTTTCCTTGATTTTGAATTAATATCTCACCCTCTTAAGTGGACATTTTAGGTACCTTGATCGGAGAAGTCATAAGGGCACGAACGTTGAAGACAAGTGCACTCCTCTTAGTGGAGTGCATATGGACCCTATGATTATGTAATCATAGCTCTGCAACCATTAGGCTTTTATCACTCTATTTTGTATAAATGTAAATTATAAGTTATTTTTGCAAATGTTTTTTTCCTAAGTTTAATATGTGGATGTCACTCGGAAAGGATATCTAAATATCCTCCTTTGTTTAATAATGTATTATAAATGTATATTTTTTCCTGTTTCTGGATCTGACAAGTTGTCTTTTAAAACTTTTTATAAGGAAAGATCCATATTTCAAAGCAAACTCCGCCAAAATTTTTCTAAAGTTTTCAATATTTAATAATTTATAATGAAATCAAAAAGTAGGATGTTACAACACCCACTGGAATTATTCCCGAATATATATATATAATGTGAATATTATTTAATAAACAAGTTTGTTTGTGTTATGTAAATTTTGTAGTATTTGGTTTTATTATTATTATTATTTTACAATTATTAAAAGAAAGGGTAAAATGGTAATTTTAATCCCTTATTATGAAATTTTATAGAATAAATTAGAAAATATAAAAAATAAATTTGGAAATATAAATTTTCTGAATTCCTGGTATTTTTATCCATTTTAAATAAATATAAATAGAAATAGAATTAAAACCATTTTGGAGGGAAAAAGAATAAAATATAATTTTTCAAAAACCTGTAGCGTACTAACCGGTTAATGAGTCTGGTAACCGGTTAGCTCCTACAGACTTCAACTTGTTTGAAGTCGGTTTTGCTCGATTTAACGAACCAAAACACATTTTCTTGCCCAAAATGTCCCTAAACCAACCTTTCTTCATAAGGAAGCAACTAGAGCTCTATAAATAAGCTTGGGGTGGAACTTAAACACAGTTACGCTCTCAAACTTCTCTCCTTTTTGCTCTGAACTTCAGTTTCTATTGCATCCCTTCTCCTCTTTCGTTCTTCCCTCTCAGAGCCACAACAATCTCTTAAACCTATACACAACTCAAGTTCTCTATCCAATCTTGATATAGAAAATGAAAACACTCAAAACCATCAACCATAACTCAAATTATTGAGCTGCAAAGTAGCCCTGTTGATACTGAAAGTGCAGGAAAAGCAGAATCGTTTAGCTCTGAACATTGAATTCGTGTGGTGAGTATGGGTCCTCTTTGAGCTTGAAACTTGTTGCATCTTCAAGCTCTCATATCCTAGTTTTTATTTCATTCCTTACTCACGAGTTTATCTTGCTCTAATCAATTGAAAAAGTCTGACCAATACCCTCTGTTAAACTGAAAACAGAGTTGTTGCAGTGAAGAGGAATTCACCTAAACTCGTGATCAATCCCTTTTTCAAGTCCTCAAACCATTCAAACACTTAATATTGGTAAGGGAGAAGTTAATCCAAGCGCTAGAACAACAATTAATCAACTAAAAATATAGAAGTTCCATTGAACTCAAGGGCACTTTGATTGAAATGAAACTTGAATTGGGTTTCTGACTTAGAGGTCAAAGATAAGTCAATTCTCGATTTGAACAACTTATATTTAATATAAGGAAGCTAAAGGAATGCAAATTTTGTGTTATTAATCACTGAAACGATTTTCCCCAAATTTGAATGTGCTTTTCAAGTTTATGCACTTACTATGAGTTGATCATGTAATTAATGTTTTTGTAAGGTTGTAAAGCTGCTAGCACATGTTATTTGATATGTCTAATTGCTGTTTTGAGTTGCCTTTTGGTTAAGGAAAGAGTTAACATGAATTGGAGTATCAAAACCTTATTTTTGTACTGGTTTTCTGTGAACTAACTAGTTAGTGAAGTTAGTAACCGGTTAGTCATTGTTCCATAAAATTAAAAATAAAATAAAATTGAACAATCCAAATTGACTCTTGTTTAATGCTTATTACCTTAAAATGCACATATAATAAAGACCACTTGGAGGACTATTGCCCCAGCGGCATTGTTTAAACCCATTGGCGGACTATTACCCTAATGAAATTTTATTTCAGAATCTTTAAAATCCATCAAAGGTGGCTCTCCCCCGACGAAGTCTCTAATTATATCATATCTCTAAACACCATCACAAGATGGCTATGCTGTCGATGGAATTTATAAGCTTCTATTATCCTTTCCAACATTTATATTACTAGTTGAACACCATCAAAAGATGGCTATGTCATCGATGGAATATTTCAGTTTTCATTTCGTTTTTAAATTAAAATTCGAATTCTATGGAATTTCACTAACCATCAAAAGATGGCTATGCCGTCGATGGAATTTATAGCTTTTATTATTTCTTTCCACCATTTATATTACTTGTTGAATACCATCAAAAGATGGTTATGCCGTCGATAGAATTTATAGTCTTTATTATTCATTCCAGCATTTATATTACTTGTTGAATACCATCAAAATATGGTTATGTCGTCGATGGAATTTATAGCTTTTATTATTCTTTCCAGCATTTATATTACTTATTGAATACCATCACGAGGTGGCCATGCCGCCGATGGAATTTACCGTTTTTATTATTATTATTATTAATTGGAATAATTATGTTAATACCATCACGAGGTGGCCATTCCGCCGATGGAGTCCCTAAATGTTATAAGTTTTTATTTCGAACCTGTTCTATCTTACCATTACTTGGAATATGATGTATGATTTGACTATTACAAGAGTGATATCTCTACGAAATTGAAAGTTGATGTGATAATGAAAATGAAAATGAAATCTATGTCTAAAGAAATGATAACCTTGTGCATTCATATGAGGTGAAGTGGTTGGTAAGATAGGATGATAGGAAAGACACAGATGGTTCGAAGAACCGGATTGAGAATGTGCAGAGGTTAGGTCTGACGGTGAATTGTCAAGTGACCCTTGGGGATTATTATGGGTAGAACGGTCTTATGATGGGGGGGTTCTGCAGACTTTTCCCGAGATAGTTTTGCTTAACTGTAATATATCCTATCCACCTCTTGGGACATATCTTGACTGCGGAGGACGGTCCTTTGGCTTGGTCCGGCCCTGGTTTTGGTTTTTGAGTATTCAGGGTACGCATAGATGAGTTGCGTGTATCAGCCTTTGTTGGATGAAAGGCGTTTACTCCCAGTTGCTTTCCTGGTCTAGTGATTTGATTATGATTTGGACGAAGGGTTGTGAAGATACTGATATTGGATCCAAGAGATGGAGAATGATAACATTAGTCATGTATCATGCCACTAATAATCAGATAATGATGTTTGCGAATAATGGTGTGCCATTGGTTATGCATTATAACCTGCTATCTGATTACTTGTGTTTGATCATTTTTAGTTCCTTTAATTGTTATTTGTATGTGCTTCGGCTATGACTTACTCCCTGCCCTTTTTGTTTGTTAGGTCATGGCTCGGAATATGTTTTGCGTGGAGATGAGACCGCCCTGTGATGGGGATTGGCAGTATGAGGGACATCGGGCCATGTACGAGGGTGATGTGGAAATCACTTTTCGTCACCCAAATCCTCTGTCCTGCACTCGTCCACGTAGGGTTAGGATCCCTATGATTTACATCATGCACGTTCCACCAGCTTTTACATACAGACAAGGATCTCCTCCACCACCACCAAGACGTTTTCTGTAACATCCCGCTATTTTTTAATACTTTTAGTAAAATAATTAAATGATTTAATATGATGTTTTCAAGATTTGAGTCTCGGAATAAAATTTTGATTTCATCATTATATTTGAAATATGTTTTCTAGTCAAAACAAGTATAAATTTATTATCATACGCTTTCCAAAAATAAAGTAGTACTTTTATTTAGTTTAATTAACATTTTGACAGGGAGTTCAAGTGGCAAGCCTTAGAGGCATTTTTATAAATAGTTTCTTTAGAAAAATATGTTTAACTCAATATTTTGAGCGTCCCTGTAAATTTTCATAGCGTTCAGAGACTGTTTTATTTTTAGCTTCTGAACTGGTTTAATATATTACCGGTTTAAATTATATATAATAATCTTCTACTTCAAAATTTTAAATATTATATATTATCAAGTTTAATATCAAGATTTAGAAAATATATTTACTTTTGAATTTCGATAATTTTTCTTACTCAATAGCTATCTGGAAGGACCAGTAACTTTATTATTTTTCAATCAGTTTTGAGTAATTCAAAATACAATATTGTTTTACGTAAACGTATTTTATTATTAGTATCATCTAACTTTTAGTTATAATCCAAAATACCTACACACATTGACCCACAAATATACATAAAAATATATTATTATTTCCTAAAGCTACCCATAATAGCCCCACCGCCCAGCCACTACTTTTAAAAACAAAAAAAAAAAAGAAAAAGGAAGTTGTGGCTTAAAGCCACTAGTCAGAGAGAGAACGTAACAATAGAAAAGAAAGAAAGAAGGAGTATTGAATGAGAGAGAAAGAGAGCCGCCGAGAGAGAAGAAGAAACGTAACACTGAAGGGAAATTTAATTTGGTTTATCCTTATTTTTCCAGTCCAATAACTCAAGATCCAACCGTCCAATCTCAAATCCTTCTTAGGTATATAATCTCCTCAACTCCCTCTACTTATCTATATAATTTATTTTACGATCCGTCAATATTTTTATTATCCCTATATTTTCAAATAAAGAGGTGTTTTAGAGAAAAATGATATATTTTTATTGTATAATGATATATATATATATATATTGTTTTGACAAAAATGAGTTTATTTGATATATTTTTAATGTTATAATTAGTTTTATGATATGTCCCTATTTAGATTCAACACGTTGTTATTGACCTTGACCATGGAGCAAGTCGCGGATGTAAACGTGACTTTATCGTTATTGCTAGGATTTCCAAGGTAAGGGGAGTCTCTTTTCCACACTTTGAGTTAGGGATAGTTAGTGTCTATAATAAAATTTGAGTTTAATAGTTAAGTTGAGTTGTGGGTGATGGATTAAGAGGTGATTAGAAGTGATTAGGGGTAATGGGTGTATATTAGCTAATTTTGTTATTATGGAAACTGTTTATGTTTAACCCTTTTGTATATTATTAAAGTAGGAAGTGAAGAACCCTAGGGAGATGATTTATTTTAAGTACTCTGAGACATACCTGAGTATGTCGACTGATTTGTGGATATATGTGAATTTTAAAGGTTGTATGTGTTATTTTGTTTTGATGGTGGATAGTGGGTGATGTGAATGGCTAATTATAATGGGAAAGATAATGGGAACGAGAAAAAAAAAGAAAGAAAATGCAATGGAATTAATAATTATAGAAGGGGTGTTTTTATTAAAGGTTATGAATTGGATTTTATGATAATAAAGGAAAATGTTATAAGGGCTATAAGGGCTAAGCGTTAATGATGATAGAATAAGGTTACGGAAGTGAAATGCTAAATGTGGAAATAAATGCGAATACTCGGTGATATAACTGTTATTCATGGATTTGTGAATGGTAACTAAATGGACTGAAATTTGAATGTGAGACTATATGCGAAGGTTGATAATTATTTGTACTATAATGTTATGTGAATGTTGCTGGGACTTTGGATTGTGGACTATAATGATTAGAATGGTTTATATTTATGCATACTGTGATTATTATTGGAATTTTGTTGATGGTTGTAATTAATGGACTGGTCTGTTGATTCATTAATAATGGTAAAGGTAACTAAAGTGGAAACTGATCAGTGGAGCTCGGAACACTAGGTACCCGGCTAGGTGTTCCAATTACCTGTTAGGGCCAATTACCTGCCAGGCCAATTACCCATCAGGCCAAACCGCCCTGTAGGCGCCGGGTGACCCACAGGATCAGTTTTCCACAAGAATAATTTGATTAAATAAATGGGATGATAAAAGTACATAGTCCTACAGGTTATGGTCTGGATGGGTGTAAAGTCCTGGGCAGGTGTTCCAAGTCCCTAGACAGGTGTGCCAATTACCTAGCGGGTATCCAAATCCTAGTGGTGTACGGTAAAAAGGGAAGTGTTTGCAGATCACTATATGTGGTTGCTTACACTTTGTGTGTAGATCTCTGTTTGGGGTTACACACATTAATGGAAAATGAATAATGGAAAGGTAAAAAGTAAAAAGGGAAGTTTATGTAGATCTCTGTTTGAGGTTACATAAATGAGATGGGGTGTATGCAGATCACTGTTTGTGGTTGCATACACTGTGTGTAGATCTCTGTTTGGGGTTACACACAATGGTAAGGTGTAGATCTCTGCTTGAGGTTACACACAATGGAAAATGAATTAATGGAAAATGAAATAAGAATGGAAAATAGTAACGTAAGAGTACTGGAAAGGATTAAGGAAAAGAAAATAAATAATGGAAAATGGATAAAAAGGAGATGTATAAAGGAATTGGGAAGATGATGAATTGGTTGATCCCTAACTTGATTTGATTGTTATTCTTGAGTTTATATCATGAGCTTTATATTATCCTCTGATTCACTGTGTTGTGAAAAGGTCTCACCCTTATGTGGTTAACATTTTAGGTGATTGCTAAGGAGCTTGTGGATCAGAGTGCGCAACGAGAGATCGGGAAAGAAGGAAACTTTATTTTGGGTGCTACTATATTGTAAATGGATGCCCAAAGTTTTTGTAAACTTGATTTGTGAAAAGGAATTTTTAATTACAACATTTTGATTATATATTTTTACTTATTATTTTGTATATAAAATAAGGGTGTTACATTTATGGTATCAGAGCAGTTTCTTCCTTCCGACCTGAGGGAAAGTGGTTCCGATCTCGCTGCGAACACTCTCATCTCGAGCTGCTCCTCTAAAGGTGAGACCCTTTTTAAGGGGAAATTGTAAATGCTTAATGATATTGAGTAATTTTATGTTTGAAAATTGGAAATACCTACAAGTGACAAGGATGGAATTCTTTGGAACCTAAGCGGATTCCTTAGGAATTCAAAGAATCGCGGATTGTAAGTGTTTACCAAATTGCAAACAAGAAACTTAAAGTATGCGAATTAATTCTAAGTTTTGAGTTAATCAAAACTTGAAGTTTCTTACAAAGGAAATTCTACTAATCAAAACGAAGTACATAGACTTAAACTGGATGGTGAGGACTATTACCACTAGTGGAATGTAGTGTCGGAACTGGCCAATCCGGTGTTGCATTTATCGGGAGGTGACGTTGTCGAAATCTAGAAGCTTATGCATCATCGTGAATTAGTAACTGAATTTTCTATGTATGAAACTTTTGTGTTAGTCCTCTCATGTTTGACTGTTTTGCTATGTGTAATGTGCGTGGTTTCAATGTATGTTGTTCAGTAAATTGGTGTCAAAGTAATTGAACAGGGATTAGAAATGGAACCGCATGGAATAAAGAAGTTATGATCCTGGATACTAATCCAATCGAGTGATTAAATTCATGTCGATTAGACTAGTATCTAAGAGAACCAAAAACAACGTTTAAATTAAAACAATGGTCGAATTTCATAGCTAATCTCAATTCAAGTAACTGTGATACCAATCGGGAAAACAAGGAAACAGGTACTGATCGACCGGATTTGAACCGCCGAACTATAATAATTTAAAATTGCAATTATAAAAGTAACTTTTGTCCACGTTGGGGGAAGCGGTTCGGATTCAAATTGAAAAGTCCTCGGATATGTGTTTTCACAAGGGATGGCTTAGTGTTAAAGTAGTTGGAAAGAAAGTAGAAGTGGAATCATGAAAATTAAAATGATTTATTGACTTGATACTAATCTAATTGAGTGAGTTAGTTCACATCGACTAGATTAGGATCTGTGAAAAACAACGAAAACATTTGTATTAAATTTGTAGTTGATCCCACAAGCTAATCTAATTCTGATGACTTTAATACTAAACGAAAGATAAGTATGGGGTTCCTATTGGTTGGATTTGAATCCCGAGTATAACTATAAGATTTTCTAAAAGGAAAGAGGTTTCTTAAATCGAGAAAGGGGGTTGGAATTCAATCTAAGGTTCTCGCATTATTTCAGTTTAAATTGATGCCAGTAGCTTTGCATATATAGGGTCTATGCTTATGTGGGGACGAGTTGAACTTTTTGAAAAATGTTTTCAAACGATTTTGAAACTAAGAGCTTTTCGATTTCCACCCTTATGTGGGAAAGTTCCAAACTATTCTTCACTAAGCATTGACCAAGAGTGTTGTTTTTGGGAATTGTGTTCATGATGAAATTGATTATGTTTGTGTATGTTCGATTGATATGAGTGTTTTATATTAATATATGAAAAATGAATTTTGTATGATGCTCGTGAAGGGAGTTATGATTTAAGTTTGTTTGACTATGTGAGTGCTTAAAATGAATTTCAAAAGTTTTCACCGAACCACAATCATTCCAAATGGATCGTGAGGTTGCATGACAAATTTTCAAGAAATAGTAAGAAAAGCAAGGATTTCTAAGTGATCGAGTAGTGAATTTTGTAACCAAGTCACACATCGATCAAATAGGAACCCTTCTTATGCAACTCAAATCAATTCGGAATAAAAACTCAACTTTCAAACTTGAAGTCAAAAGAGAATGTAATTGTTTCAACTTTTGAAGATGAACTAAACTAAATTTTTCCAAGAACAAGGTATATTCCTTTTCCTTTGAGTTTACCAATTTTGAGTGATCTTTCACTCCTTCATCTAGGTTCTTACGAAATTAGATGGAGATAGCTCTTCATGGTGAGGTGCATGATTTAAAAGTTTTATTGAATTTTCAAAGGAAACAAATTGTTTCCTCGTCAAGAGAGGAACCTAAATTGCAAAGAATTTTGTTTTAATGCATCACTGTTTTTTAAGTGTTTCACTAGTATGGGATCTTCTTCCTAAATTTTTAAATTCTCATACCTAGTGATTTTTCAAGCCAAAGGTTTTAAAAATGTATGTGTTTGTAGTGAAGTGCTTGTTGGGAAATCAAGAATTTTACATAAAATGGAAAACTGAGTTTTTGGGCTTGAGATTGACAATGATTTGGGAAATTGTATGTGAGCCTTTTAAGCTTGAACCAAAGTTTTTAAATGGAATTTCAAACTGCTTGGAGCAAGTTAGCATTTTAAATAAATGCTATATTTTCTTTAGCAATTAGACCTTACAGTTACAGTGTTTTTGTAACATCCCGAATTTTAATTCTAATAATAATTAGAATAATAATAAGATTTTGAAATAAGAATTATCCAAAAAGGGATTTAAAATGATGGATTAGGAATTCTTTGAGTGCCATAAAGGATTCAAGGAGCATTGGCATCGAAAAGCGAATTTAAAGAAGACCAAACGGGGGTTAAAAGCGGTGTTTTCGGTGTTTTAAATTCGCTAACTTGGGAAATTCAAAATAAAAGATTTAAGACTCAAACACAATTTCCACCGTTGGATATGAATATATGATTTTTAGGAGGTTGCTCGTCAAATTTGAGCAAGATCCAACGGTGAACGAAGAAGTTATGGCTATTTGAAGTTGGGAGAAAATAGCTGAAAAATAGAAAAAGCAAAATAGCAGTATCTGATCATTTTACTCGAGTATTTTGGGTCAAAATACTCGAGTATTGACAGAAACACTCGAGTATTGACAAAAACACTCGAGTGTTTACAGAAACACTCGAGTTTTTTCGGTCTGCAACTTTAAAAACGTGTTTTGGGGGTCGAAACCCCCATTCCAACCCCACTTTCTCTCTCCACTCGACCTCCCTCCCTCCTCCGACTCCGACGGCCACCATCACCGCCGCCCAGAGCCACCACCACCACCATAGCCTTCTCTTCCTCTCTCTTTCCCTCTCCTCCACTCCATTGATCTCTCTCTTTCTCTCACTTGGCTCTCTCTCCTCCCCTCTCACCCTCCACCAACCGGCCGCCGCCATCTCCGGCCGCCACCGCCACTCCACCCCGAGCCACCATCACTATCCCCCACCACCACCATCAAGACCTCTCCCTCTCCCCTTTGTTTCTCTTCCCTTGACTTCGATCCCTCTCTCTCTCTCCCACGAGCTTTCTCTCTCTCCTCGGATCGCACCGGCGCCGTTATCGGTCCGTGATCGTGCTGGGCTCATGTCGGGAACCTCAGAGCTCAAAGCTTTGCCTCGGTTTAGTCACGATCGTTCCCCGCTAGCGAGGAGCAACACCGACGCCGTCATCGTCGCCGAGCTAAAATCCAGGTTCTATTTAAAAAGCCCGAGGTAAGAGGGTTCGCGTTACCTTTGCTTAAGAAGTAAATTCTAGGATTATATAGTGGTAGCTAGGAATAGAGTAATTTAAAAGTATGTTAATGAACCTTAGGGTAACCCTCGGGTACGTAAAGAAAGTGAATAAAATTGTTAATAGAAACTACACCCTAGGGAATAGAATGTATGCGCGGGGAATAAAGTTGGGAAAGAATAAATGTATTTAGAATACTAGTAGAGTTAATATAGAAATAAAATTTAGGAAAGCACAAAATAAAACCAAGGGAAATGTTAAAGAGAACCAATGGAACGAGAGAGTAAAGGATATCGGGTAAATGTGGTAGGCGAGGAGAGGAGGATTATTAAAAGTAAATATAAGGTAAATGAGGAGTTAAAATACGAAAACCATAAAGGAATATGGAGAGGAATTAGTTAAGGGTTGTCGGGTAATAATGGAGTAGGAATAAAAGACTAAACTAAATATTAAATATCAGTGGGTAATAAGTAAAGAATCTAATGAAAAGATAATAATACAAGAAGATGGAGAGTAATAGCAGGAGTTAAGTGGAGTAGAGTATTATTTAAGGGAAAAAAAGTAAATAGGTAAATAATAGGATAAGAGAGAGAAATCATAGAATCAATGAAGAATTTGCAAGCGAGAATTAAAGTATAATGACTATGTTAAAGTTAAGTAGAGTGAGATGGACATTTGGATAATTAATGGTAGGAAAAGGAAAAGAGAGAGAAATACTTAAATTGAGGTAAAATGAACAATAGGATGATGAGCCACAGAACAAAGTTGAATAAAAGCGAGAATAATTAGTAAAAAGAAAGAGATTAAAGTGGAAGACGAGGAAAAGTGTGATAAGTCCTAAATGAAAATAAAGAGTAAAAGATTGAGATAAGTATAAAGGAGTTACTTAATTTATAATAAGAGAAAAGATAAATAATTAAAGAAGAAAAGAGAATGGTTGATGGTCTGTTGGACTCAGTCGTAATAAAAGAAGAGAATGGTACTGATGACAGGCGGACGGAAGTCCCTATTATCCCAAAAAAGATATAAAAGAAAAGAAAGAAATTGATGGCAGGCGGACGGAAGTCCCTGTTATCCCAAAAAGGAATAAAAAGGAAAGAATGAATTTGATAGCAGGCGGACGGTAGTCCCTGTTATCCGATGGCAGGCGGACGAAAGTCCCTGTTATCACTAAAAGTAATGAAAGAAAAGAATGAATACGATGACAGGCGGACGGAAGTCCCTGTTATTCTTAAAAGAAATAAAGGAAAGAAATGATTTCGATGGCAGGCGGGCGGTAGCCACTGTCATCACTAAAAGAATTAAAAGATGGGTGGCAGGCGGTCGGTAGACCCTGACACTAGTAAAGAAATAAAGAAATAATAAAGGTAATCGGCTGATGGTCTGTTGGACTCAGTCATAAAGAAAAAGGAAAAAGTAAAAGAAAAGAAAAAGGTAAAGTAAAGAAGAGAAAAAGGAAAAGGAAGAGAAGAAGAAAAGGAAAAGAAAAGAGAATGTAAAAATGATCAGAGAACTAAGAATTGGAAAGAAATGAGTAGCGGACTAAAGAGTGAGATGAAATGCGAAAACTGTCAGAGAAACAATAATTAAAGGAATATGAGAATGAGTGAAGAACCAAAAGAGATTAAATATATAAATAATTGTATATAAAGGATATTAATAATTATGTAGGCTTAGTTATTTGCTATGTCTTCTTTTAGAATTTATCTTTTTAAGTTCTGTGTAATGCTACCCTTCTTGATATCATTTTACAGGTACGGGAGCGGAGCTTACACTGTTGCGGGCCGAATCGGAAACCCTCCACCACGTGGAGCGGGAATTGTGATACCACGAGCGGATTTTTATTTTAATTATATTGAAAACTGTTATATTTTGTAATTTAAAATGTGTGTAGTTATATGCCCTGAGACTGGTACTAATCGAGCGTTAGGATCTGAACTGGTTTTTAATCTGTTATGCTTATGTTTTTAAATAATTCTGGACTGACAGGTTTTTAGAAGGAAATTTTTGGGAAGTCCGAAAAACAGAGGAAACTTTGCCGGATTTTCGAAAAACCTTTCAAAGGAAATCAAAAGTTAAAAAGAATTTTCAAACTCTGATTTTATTAAAATCTAAAATTCACTAATTAAAGTGAGGATGTTACAGTTTTCCTGTACTGTGAACGAAGGGTAAAATCAAGTCTAACGTGCTCCGAATCGGTTTGAAAACCTTACACAACCTTTGAGGCTGAGTTTTTGTTTAGTCCCTTTAAATTTTGAGGTTCTTTGGAGTTTGTTTACCACCTTTAAAGAAATCTAATTTAGATTCAGCTCTTGCTATTTTTTTTATGTTTGGACAAAGCGGTTGTAAAACTAAAGCTGAAACTAATGAACTCCGAGTAACCTGAAAATTTACCATGATGTTCTTCTATATGAAGGGACCCAACTTGTAAAAACTTTTATGACCTTTGAAATTGAAATCAAATTTTGTTTTCAAAAGTGCCTTTTAATTTCAATTATATGGTTTTCTGATTTTGGGTTGTTGAATAAATCATGAAAACCATATTTTTCTAAACTCTTTATGAAACTAGTTTTGAATGTGTGTTGCTTGTTAAGAATGTGTATATAGATGTAAGCCTGAACCTTAGGTTAATCCAGGGAGATCAGGATTAGGTTAGGAGGAGGTAGGATTGCCCAGGTTAGTGTTTGCAGTCATTTGTTGATATGAAATGTTGTTGTGCATGCTTGAATTTTGAATGATGTGTATGTACTAAATGCATACTTGAACAATATATGTGTTTGATTAGGGCTTAAGAGTAGTACCTAAGTTGTATGTCTTTAGGTAGATTATGATCAAACCCATGTTAATTCTGCCATTTAGATAGTGTGTAAGAATAAAAGTAGGTGTCTCTAGGTCTGGCAGCTGTTAAGTGACGGTGCTATTTGTAAATCTGACAATGATGTCACTATTGATGGATGTGAGATTGGGACTGATGCCTCAATCTTTACGTTTATTAATGGTCGATATCGTTAGAAGTCTTAAAATGGCATAGAACAATCAGACATAGAAGGCAAAAACCAGCCTGACTAGTACCCCTTTTCAGAGGTTAAGTGTAAATGTCAAGGAAAACCTAGATGACCTTACACACTATCTCCAGAATTGTGCCTGATTTTAGAAACCCAAGGCCAATTGAGAGTCTTTCTAGTAAGACCCTTGAAATGTTTGGCGGTCAAAGGAGTAAACCTTGCGAACCTTAAAGCTTTTTCGGGTCGAACAAACCAAATTGAACCATAACTTGTATTCTTCATTGAGTGCAAGAGTTCAGTGACGTACTAATGCAAGGTAGTATGTCAATTTCAAGTGGGCAGTGGAACAAAAAAAAAAGTGAGTGTCGTAGCCGGAAGACCTTGCGTTTGGGATGGTTCTCCATTGAAAGAATTGAACGGAATTTCGGGGACGAAATTCACGTAAGTGGGGGAGATTGTAACATCCCGCTATTTTTTAATACTTTTAGTAAAATAATTAAATGATTTAATATGATGTTTTCAAGATTTGAGTCTCGGAATAAAATTTTGATTTCATCATTATATTTGAAATATGTTTTCTAGTCAAAACAAGTATAAATTTATTATCATACGCTTTCCAAAAATAAAGTAGTACTTTTATTTAGTTTAATTAACATTTTGACAGGGAGCTCAAGTGGCAAGCCTTAGAGGCATTTTTATAAATAGTTTCTTTAGAAAAATATGTTTAACTCAATATTTTGAGCGTCCCTGTAAATTTTCATAGCGTTCAGAGACTGTTTTATTTTTAGCTTCTGAACTGGTTTAATATATTACCGGTTTAAATTATATATAATAATCTTCTACTTCAAAATTTTAAATATTATATATTATCAAGTTTAATATCAAGATTTAGAAAATATATTTACTTTTGAATTTCGATAATTTTTTTTACGCAATAGCTATCTGGAAGGACCAGTAACTTTATTATTTTTCAATCAGTTTTGAGTAATTCAAAATACAATATTGTTTTACGTAAACGTATTTTATTATTAGTATCATCCAACTTTTAGTTATAATCCAAAATACATACACACATTGACCCACAAATATACATAAAAATATATTATTATTTCCTAAAGCTACCCATAATAGCCCCACCGCCCAACCACTACTTTTAAAAACAAAAAAAAAAGAAAAAGGAAGTTGTGGCTTAAAGCCACTAGTCAGAGAGAGAACGTAACAATAGAAAAGAAAGAAAGAAGGAGTATTGAATGAGAGAGAAAGAGAGCCGCCGAGAGAGAAGAAGAAACGCAACACTGAAGGGAAATTTGATTTTCCCTTATTTTTTCAGTCCAATAATTCAAGATCCAACCGTCCAATCTCAAATCCTTCTTAGGTATATAATCTCCTCAACTCCCTCTACTTATCTATATAATTTATTTTACGATCCGTCAATATTTTTATTATCCCTATATTTTCAAATAAAGAGGTGTTTTAGAGAAAAATGATATATTTTTATTGTATAATGATATATATATATATATATTGTTTTGACAAAAATGAGTTTATTTGATATATTTTTAATGTTATAATTAGTTTTATCATATGTCCCTATTTAGATTCAACACGTTGTTATTGACCTTGACCATGGAGCAAGTCGCGGATGTAAACGTGGCTCTATCGTTATTGCTAGGATTTCCAAGGTAAGGGGAGTCTCTTTTCCACACTTTGAGTTAGGGATAGTTAGGGTCTATAATAGAATTTGAGTTTAATAGTTAAGTTGAGTTGTGGGTGATGGATTAAGAGGTGATTAGAAGTGATTAGGGGTAATGGATGTATATTAGCTAATTTTGTTATTATGGAAACCGTTTATGTTTAACCCTTTTGTATATTATTAAAGTAGGAAGTGAAGAACCCTAGGGAGATGATTTATTTTAAGTACTCTGAGACATACCTGAGTATGTCGACTGATTTGTGGATATATGTGAATTTTAAAGGTTGTATGTCTTATTTTGTTTTGATGGTGGATAGTGGGTGATGTGAATGGCTAATTATAATGGGAAAGATAATGGGAACGAGAAAAAAAAAGAAATAAAATGCAATGGAATTAATAATTATAGAAGGGGTGTTTTTATTAAAGGTTATGAATTGGATTTTATGATAATAAAGGAAAATGTTATAAGGGCTATAAGGGCTAAGCGTTAATGATGATAGAATAAGGTTACGGAAGTGAAATGCTAAATGTGGAAATAAATGCGAATACTCGGTGATATAACTGTTATTCATGGATTTGTGAATGGTAACTAAATGGACTGAAATTTGAATGTGAGACTATATGCGAAGGTTGATAATTATTTGTACTATAATGTTATGTGAATGTTGCTGGGACTTTGGATTGTGGACTATAATGATTAGAATGGTTTATATTTATGCATATTGTGATTATTATTGGAATTTTGTTGATGGTTGTAATTAATGGACTGGTCTGTTGATTGATTAATAATGGTAAAGGTAACTAAAATGGAAACTGATCAGTGGGGCCCGGAACACTAGGTACCCGGCTAGGTGTTCCAATTACCTGTTAGGGCCAATTACCTGCCAGGCCAATTACCCATCAGGCCAAACCGCCCTGTAGGCGCCGGGTGACCCACAGGATCAGTTTTCCACAAGAATAATTTGATTAAATAAATGGGATGGTAAAAGTACATAGTCCTACAGGTTATGGTCTGGATGGGTGTAAAGTCCTGGGCAGGTGTTCCAAGTCCCTAGACAGGTGTGCCAATTACCTAGCGGGTATCCAAATCCTAGTGGTGTACGGTAAAAAGGGAAGTGTTTGCAGATCACTGTCTGTGGTTGCTTACACTTTGTGTGTAGATCTCTGTTTGGGGTTACACACATTAATGGAAAATGAATAATGGAAAGGTAAAAAGTAAAAAGGGAAGTTTATGTAGATCTCTGTTTGAGGTTACATAAATGAGATGAGGTGTATGCAGATCACTGTTTGTGGTTGCATACACTGTGTGTAGATCTCTGTTTGGGGTTACACACAATGGTAAGGTGTAGATCTCTGCTTGAGGTTACACACAATGGAAAAGGAATTAATGGAAAAGGAAATAAGAATGGAAAATAGTAACGTAAGAGTACTGGAAAGGATTAAGGAAAAGAAAATAAATAATGGAAAATGGATAAAAAGGAGATGTATAAAGGAATTGGGAAGATGATGAATTGGTTGATCCCTAATTTGATTTGGTTGTTATTCTTGAGTTTATATTATGAGCTTTATATTATCCTCTGATTCACTATGTTGTGAAAAGGTCTCACCCTTATGTGGTTAACATTTTAGGTGATTGCTAAGGAGCTTGTGGATCAGAGTGCGCAGCGAGAGATCGGGAAAGAAGGAAACTTTATTTTGGGTGCTACTATATTGTAAATGGATGCCCAAAGTTTTTGTAAACTTGATTTGTGAAAAGGAATTTTTAATTACAACATTTTGATTATATATTTTTACTTATTATTTTGTATATAAAATAAGGGTGTTACATTTTCCTAGACGCGCCATTTCGACGAGTCCTACTCCCTCGATTGAAGTAATTGTTCCTGAAGTTCCCACTCGTCCTGGTCCTTCCTGCGGAGTCAGGCTTGCGACTCCGGAACATGTGCCTAGTGATCCGGCATAGGCGGCGGAGGATGAGGAAGAGGAAGAGGACACCGTCAAAGACAAGGACCCGGCGGAAGACGGAGATCAGGTGGCCGAGGATGATCCCATAGAGAATTCGACCGGAAGTCAGTGGGAAACTGATGACTTAACCGAATTCCTCCTGATGGATAGTGGATGATGGAACTCATTAGGTTCCTTTCCTTTATATGTTTTATGTCATGAGTTTCGAACCGAATGCTCTGGGTCTTTATATCTTTTGATGTAATATATTATAATGGCCTAGAGTCTAGTTTAACCTAATCCTAAGTGATGTTAGTTTTGACTCATGAAACTTGCTACTAATGATGATGATGTAATGTAACCTCACTTTTGATTTCATAATGTATGATGATGTATATTATTCCCTAAGATGTGTTATGCTTTAATTTCCGCAATGAGTAGAGTCGTAAGGACTTAACTTATAATCCAATTAAAAATATGATTAAAAAAATGGTCTATACTTTTGAAATATAAGTTGGGTCGTTACAATGAGCATCATAGGTGTTGATGCATGTTTATTTTTTTGATTCCAAACTTAAATCTAAGCATAAATGAGTACAATAAAGTATAAGGAACAAGAAGATTTGACATGCAAGAGCTCCAAGTCATTGAACAACAAAAACCTTTCTTTGAAGCTCATAAAACCGAAAATAAATATGAACAAGGAAGAGTAAGAAATGGAAATGAAGATGGATACCTAATTGGGATGATGAAAACAAGATGGAAAAGCTAAAATCCTCCTCCTCTCCCTTCCTCCCTGCTTCGGCCTTTCCCTCTCTCTTTCTTCTCTCTTCTATTTTTTTTTGTTCTTCTGTTTATGAAGAAAGATCAACAACTGAAGTGGATGGGGGTGATAGGGTATTTATAGGAAAGAGTGTGGGTGGGGTGCACTAATTAAAATTGGGGTGCAAAAATTTGGAGAGGCTTCCTCTAGAAGCCATACTCCCTCACGTCTCCAACATCCTTCTAGGGTAGGGTTGGACTTTGCATTTTTATTTTATGGGTGTGTGTAATAATGAAATAGATTTAGGGTTAGGTTTTAGGTTTAATTAATAATGACAAAGATATAAAAGAACAATTGTATGCATTGGCCAAATTTTGCACTATTGGATAGGGTAATTAATTACATGTCTCCTATAAGGAACACTAGGGTGGCTATGCATTAATCATGGTAGGGTGGGTTTAATTGGGTTACCCTAGGGTCTTGTACACTCATAATTGGATGTCTAAAAATTTAAAATTCAAAATGCACAAAAGTATATTAAAAATCATACAGCTCATCAACACTACAGAAAATAATAATTTTCAGATTTAGTAAATTTCACTGTAAAAATCATAATTCAATTTAAAAATAAAACATTATAATCCTTCCAAAAATATCAAAAATTCGTAAACAGTAAAACAAATCCCAATCTATACCAAAATAAATTCTACGTTTCAATACGATCGTTTTGACTGTAAATTTGTCAAATTAGGATTTACAGATCAAAAGTTATGAATTTTCGAAGTTATGTAATCAAATAAATCACTAAATAATAATCCCTTCAAACTCAAAATAAAATAAAATAATCACTGTTATAAAATAAATTCGAAATAATCATATCCATTCATAAATTTAAATCAGATAACAAATTTATATGAATTCGAAAGTAACTGCCCAATCAGAAATTCTCGAAAATCAATTTATTAAAATGCTGAAAATTACGGGTATTACAAACAGAACTATCCCACCCATGATCTAGAATTGGCAGCTGTTGTGTTCGCTCTCAAAATTTGGAGACACTATTTATATGGCGCTCAATTTGAAGTCTTCAGCGATCACAAAAATCTTAAGTACCACTTTGATAAAAAAGAATTGAATATGCGATAAAGAAGATGGATGGAATTCCTGAAAGATTTTGATTTCAATCTTCACTATCATCCAGGCAAGGCGAATGTGGTAGCAGATGCTTTAAGTTGCAAGTCCTTACACATCAGTAATATGATGGTGAAAGAAATGCAATTGATGCAGGAATTCAGCAATCTCAATCTAGGCATGCAGATGAAAGATAAAATCATTGTCCTGGAGATGTTACAAGTCAGAAATCAATTTATGGATTTGATCAAGGATAGGCAAGCTGATGATGAGGACTTGCAGAAACAGTTAGAGAGGATGACTAAAGGGGTGGAGCCTGATTTCAAAAAGGGTTCCGACGGGATTATTCGCTTCAGAGACAGAGTATGTGTTCCCATGGACTTTGAAGTTAGGAGAATGGTCCTTGAGGAAGCCCACAAAACCAAGTTAAGTCTCCATCCAGGTACCACCAATATGTATCAAGATTTGAAAAGGTTATTTTGGTGGCCATGATTGAAGAAGGACGTGGCGGATTGTGTGTCTCGATGCTTAGTTTGTCATAAGGCTAAGATCGAACACCAGAAACCAGGTGGTTTATTGAGACCTTTGGAGATCCCGGAATGGAAGTGCGACAATATAGCCATGGATTTCATTTCCGGCTTGCCAAGAACCAACACAGGTTGTGAAGCCATTTGGGTGATTGTTGACAAGCTTACCAAGTGTGCTCATTTCATTCTCATGAATATGAAGTATGGCTTGGAAAAGTTGACTCAACTTTACCTCAACAACATAGTCAGAGTGCATGGGGTCCCTACCAGCATAGTATCTGACTGTGACCCAAGGTTCCTGTCTAGATTTTGGCAGAGTCTTCAGCAGGCACTTGGTACCAAGTTGAAGTTTAGCACAGCTTACCAACCACAAACCAATGGCCAAACCGAGCGCACTATCCAGTCCCTCGAAGATTTGTTGCAGACATGTGTGCTTGAACAATCCGGTAACTGGGAAACACTCTTGCCATTAGTGGAGTTCACCTACAACAATAGTTTCCATTCTAGTATCTGAATGGCACCATTTAAAGCATTGTATGACAGAAAATGTAGAATGCCTCTTTGTTGGTTTCAGATGGGAGAGAACTTGCTTATTGGTCCTGATGTAGTGCAAGAGACTACTGAGAAGATCAGAATGATTAAGGACCGAATCAAGGCATCTCAAGATCGTCAGAAGAGTTATGCTGATAAAAGTAGGAAACCCTTAGAATTTGATGTTGGAGATCATGTGTTTCTGAGGGTAACTCCTACTGCTGGTATTGGACTTTTCAATCAAGCCCAAAGAGCTAACTCTGCGGTTTGTTGGGTCGTATCAGATCTTGGAGAAGATTGGGGAGTTGGCATACAGGATCGCCCTGCCTCCACATCTGTCAAAGCTTCATGATGTTTTCCATGTCTCACAACTAAGGAAATACATTCATGATCTTTCACATGTGGTCACAATTGATGACTTGCCCTTGAGGGAGAACTTGACCTTTGAAGTATTGCTAGTCAGAATTGAAGATAGGCGGGTTAAGCAACTTAGAGGCAAAGAAATCCCATTGGTAAAGGTAATTTGGAAAACAGAAACAACGTGGAAAAGGCTACTTGGGAGTTGGAGGACAAGATGAAGGAATCTCATCCACAACTGTTTCCGGATAGCTGAATTTCGGTGACGAAATTCTGGTAAGTGGGAGATGATTGTAACATCCTGATTTTAAATTCCAAGTTTAATTATAATAATCTAAGTTAAACCCATGAAAGCCATAGGAGTAAGTTAGGATTGAATAGAGTAATCCTAGCCAAAATGAGATAGGAGTCAAGGGAAATGTCTTGGAGTTAGGAAGCCATCAAAACATGAAAATTTGGGAAGATGATCGATTACTTCTACCATGATTCTATGAAAAGCCCTAAGAATTTAATTAAGGGAGGTAATCGATTACCTTTGGGAAATAATCGATTACTGACCTTCTGTGTGAAACCCTAAAATTGTGATTTTTGGGGGGTAATCGATTATCCTTGGGTATGTAATCGATTACAGGGGTTCTGTGAAGAGTTCATTAATTGTGAAATTTAGGATGTAATCGATTTTCTAGGGGTAGTAATCGATTACCAGTCGTGTTTTTACAAAAAAAAAAAAGTCAATCCAAGCCCAAGGTCAAAGCTTCTCAAGGAAGCTTGCATTCTCCACCACACATTCTCAAGCTTCTTGAGGAAGCCTCTAATTTGGTCCACACACTTCACCCCAAAAGAAAATAAAACAAAAACAATTACTCACACTCACTCATTTCCTTCATACTTCTTCCCTATCTCTTCCCTCATGAAGCACTCTCTTTCTCTCAACTCTCTCTAGCCTTTGGTGTTGAAGAACAACAATCCATCCTCATCACCCACACTAAATCAAGAATCAAACTCAAAGAACCATCATTCATCATCCTCTTCAAGTCCATTTCCATTATCACAAGACACACTTCTTCACTCTCTTCATCATCATACACGAATTCCTTCTTCCCCACCAAGAACAAGTTTTGTTCTTCTTTCTCTTCAAGGTAAATTTCATCCCCTCTTTCCCTCACATTTCACACAAATTTCTCCCCCTCTTTTCTCATGAAATTCGAACCCCACTTTAGGAATACCACACTCTTATGTTTTTCTTCATTTTCATGGCTTGAAGGAATCCAGCTTACTCTCCTTCTTCTCACTACATTGGGAGGCTCTTTGGTTGTGGTTGCTAAGATCTAGGGCTCAAGGCTTGAGTTAGGATTTTGTGAATGTTCTCCACTCTCTCATTGGTAGAGGTAAGGAGTGAGTGTTACCTTGATTTAGGAATTAGTTCCTAATTAGTATATAGTGATTTGCTAAGAATGTTTGGTTAGTTTGTAATAGGAACCCTAGGATAGAGAATAATGACATTATTATGACTATAAAAATAAATGAAATGGACCCTAATTGAAACTTGTGATTAAATGTGTGTACTAGGTGTTAAATGTTATTATGAATGCTAATTGGAAAATATGAACCCTTGTTTTATGCTTGTGAATGGTGGTGAATACTTGTTATTTGGTTTTGAATATTTGTGGTGGTGTAATGTTGTATGGCTAATTAGAAAAGAATAATGTAATGAGTTAAAAGGAATGGACTGTTGAATTGATTATTGGGGACATTGGCACACCAGGTGCCCCTGCTAGGTGTTTCAAACGCCCCATTAGTGCCAAATGGCCCGTCAAGCTAAATGTCCCATTAGGTCCAAACGCCCTGTTAGGCGTCAATGTACCCAATTGATCAATTCAACGATAATTAAAAGAATGGAAAATGTGAAAAGAGTTAAAGTAAATGATTGAATATGCTTAGAATGTGATAAGAAAGAACAAAGTTATAAGCATTGTCCTAACGGATGAAGCCTAGTGGATGCCAAAAGTCTTGATGGGTGCAAAAGTCCCTAATGGGTGTTACAAATGCCCTAGCAGGAGCAACCAATTCCTAGTGGTGCAAATATGAGAAAAGAGTAAAAGAAAGAAAATAATGAATGGTGAAATGTAAAAGAAAGAAAAAAATGAATGATGAAATGATTAATGAACAATAAAATTGTGTAGTAAGCAACTGTAAATTGTTGAGTGTGCATGAGCATGATATGGAATGATTGAATGAAAGTGTGTGTACTATATGTTTGATTGTGTTTGACTTGATAGGTTATTATGTCTAGTTAGAAAATGCTTTCTACTTCATATGTAATGCTCACCTCCTTACTATTTTTACAGGTAATGAGATTGAGCTAGCACAACCCCCGGCCGAGCAGGAGTGCTCTCCCTCACAGGGAGAGTAAGTCATAGATGTTTGGGCTTGTGTCTAGCCCTTGACCCTTTTGATTTATGTGAATGTCATATTGTTTTGATAATTGTATAAACTGTAAATGTTCATTTTGGGTGGGTCCAGGACCACTTCCTAATGGTTAGGAAGTATATTTTTTGGGAGCTTAAATAATTCCAAACTTGTATGTATTTACTTTGAAACTTTTCTGCTGTGATTAAATCTTTGATATGGATGTATTATGATGTACAAAGATCATTTTGACCCTGTTGGCTTTCTGCATAAATGATTATGTTAATTTTTAACAGGTGAAAGGAAAACTACATTTTGGAATGTCCAATAAACAAAGTAAACTCCGTCCAATTTTACGGAGATTTTTATAAGTTAAAATGGTTTTAAAAAGAAATTTTTACAATTTTACGGAGATTTTTATAAGTTAAAATGGTTTTAAAAAGAAATTTTTAGGTCCAAAATTTTTCTATCGGGTAATTAAGGGTAATTATAAATAGGGTGTTACAATACATAGTACGTTTCTTTTTAACTCTCGTTCATCTTCCCCATTGGGGATACATAGAACGCTTACTTTATATTTTGTACATCTTCCCCATCGGGGATACATAGTACGTTTCTTTTTAACGCTCGTTCATCTTCCCCACCGGGGATACATAAAACGCTTACTTTATCTTTTGTACATTTTCCCCCACCGGGGATACATAGTACGTTTCTTTTAACTTTTCTCTTTAATTGTATTCTTTTCATTCACCACATATTATCAACTTGTCTATGTCTTCTCTGTTTACTTGTGTCATTATCATTATTCTCGTACATTCAATACATACGCAAATACTTTCTTTTCTTTATAGTTTATCATCATTCATTTTACTATTCAAGGTTACGGGATTAACTCTAATTTATTTTAAACAATCGAGCACCACATGCATAATCATTTTCTATATAATAATTAACTCAACTTATATTACTTACATTCTTTTCAATCCTAACAATTTATACATCTCCACTCAACACTATCATTCAAACATTACACGTTTACATATCTAATTTATATCCTTTCTTTACTTGGTTATATTACTAGTTATCCAAACACTTCATTCAAAACACACATGCACTATCAATTAAATATAATAACACCAATCATACACACATAAAAATACAATTATTCGAGTGGTTTCATTTTCTTTATTTTCATTCTTAACTTATTATTAACATTTTTATCTTCACATAAATTCACGATTCACCTAGTGGGTTCTTTTCATTCATTCTTACACTTTATTTATTTTCTATATCAACTACCCTAAGGTTCATTAACATATATGTATACTACCCTAATCCTTAGCTATCACTATAACATTCCTAGAATTCATTCCCTAAATAGAGGTAACATTACCTTCTTACCTCAATGAAGAGAGAAAGAGAAGGGAGTACCAAACCCTAACTCTTAGAGCTTTTAAAATTAGGACCGGGAGAGCCGGGTGTGATGATGAAGGAGAGAGCGGTTAGGAGACAAGCCGGAGAGCGAAACAAGAGAGTGATGAACAGTCCACTTCCTTTCCTTGAAAGAGAGAGAAACTCAAGAGAAAGGAAGAGCCATAACCTCCCTAATAAGCAAAAGAGAAGACAAGGGTTAGAGATGGTGACAATAATTTCGTGTAGAAGGAGGAAGAAGAACACTTGCTCCAACTTACCTAGAACTTGTGTGAGATAAGGAGAGAAAGAGAGAGAAATTGCCATAGTGAAGAGATGATCACACTTGGGACCTTGGGGGATGATGATGGTTGGCCACAAGGATTGATATTTTAAGGTCTCTAGGTCATGGGTTGAGTGCTCATGGGTGAAGAAGAAGAGAAAATCGGGTTTTTGAAGAAATGGGGGTGTGATTCTAGTTTTATTTTTTTCTGGTCTGCACGAAGGACTCGAGTCTTTTTCTCATAAATACTCGAGTCTTTTGAAATACTAGAGTATTTTGGTTCAAAAGACTCGAATATTTTGACCAGTTCCCGTTTTATTTATTTTCTTTGCACTTAAAATTCCATAACTTCTTCTTTAACCGTCGGATCTTGCTCAAATTTGAGAGCAAGCTTTCCTACATAATAACCTTCATATCCAGCGATGGCATTCTTGTTTAGATTTGTAAATATTTTATTTTGAATTTCCTAATATAGAGTGTTTATAACATTGAAAACACCGTTTTTAACCCTCGTTTGGTCTTCTTTAAATTTCCTATCCGATGCCAACACTTCTAACTCCTTTATGACACTCAAAGAAATCATAATTCATCACCTTAAGTCCTCCTTTAACATAATTATCACCTTCTAATCTTATTATTATTCTAATTAATATTGGAATTAAAATTCGAGATGTTACAACGAGTAATAGTAGTTTTTTCATATCTATACACTACATATTTTCATTCCTGCTTAGGGCACACAATAGAAAAGCTCCGTTTAAAAAAAGATATCAAATATTGCATTAAATTTGTCAAATATCTTTATTAGGCTATCATGTGGATCACTATTATGCTTTAAGGGACCAAAACTAAAATGCAATAAATTATTAAAAACTAAAACCAAAATTCGACATGTACTAAAAATATATTTGGAACTAAAAATCATTTTTTTAATTATTTTAATGCTACATGACATTTTTAATATATTTTTCCATTAATATAACTTTCATAAGAGTGGAATCAAAACCCAGAAGTTTGAACTTTTAAGAATCAAAACCAATACAAAATAAAATAGAGACTAAAACAAAATTTTTTTTCAACCTTTAAAAATCTTTTACTTAATTAAAAAAAAAAAGAGTGAAGTACTGTTTTGGTATCTCATTTTTTTAAATGATACACTTTAATCCCTCAAAATGTGAAAATTCATTTTTAGTCCCTGAAAATTTTTATGGGACACTTAAGTCCTTCAAAAATTTTTATGGGACACTTAAGTTCGCAGTTGAGGAACTAAAGTGTTCCCGAAAAAATTTACAGGAACTTAAAAAATTTCTATAGGAACTTAAATTTTTTTTTATATTTTAAGAGATTAAAGTGTCCCATCTAATAAAAAATAGAGTGAATGGACACTTTGATCCCTCAAGTTTTTCGACAGGGACAACTTTAGTCCCTCAAGAAATTTAATTCATTTTTAGTCCCTCATGTTTTTCAAAAGTACCAAATTAGTCCCTCATGTTTTCTAAAAGTACCAATTTAATCCTTCAATGAAGTGACTAACGGAAATAGGACAGAGACTAAATTGGTACTTTTGGAAAACTTTTGGAACTAAAAATGAATTAAATTTCTTGAAGGACTAAAGTGTCCTGTCGAAAAACTCGCACTCTAAAAATACTAGAGTAAAAAAAACCCGATGTACGGCGGGGACTTGTTAATGGCACGGAAACTGTCGTCTAAACCCGTCAGCAGCCTTCTTCTGCTTTGGCCAATAGATCCATCACATAAAGAAACCCTGCTACTGCTACAACGTTAGCTTGCTATGCTAGGGTTTCATTTCATTAAATTTCACATTCCCTGAAAACTCCTTCAATTCTCGCTATTAATCTAATCCATTCTTTCCCCACCCTTCTCCCCACGCTCTCTCTCTCTCCAAATCGATCGTTTCAACTGGCATTGGGAAAAAAAATAAAATAATCTGGTGCGGCCAATACCAAAATCGATCATATGAAACCGTCTTCGGTGAAGGCTGTTCTGCTCTCCCTCCTTCTCTTCACTTCCTTCACCTTCGGTCTCGCCGGGGATTCCAAGAACATAACGTTCCGCGAGCGAGAAGCCTCCGATGACTCCCTCGGATACCCCGAAATGTACCGTGTTTCTTTATCTCAATTTCTTCATTGCTCTTTCATTATTTCGTTTTTATTTGCTGTAATTTTATAGAATATATTTTTGTTTCGCTACTCTCTTTATTTCTTTTTTTTTTATTTTGATTTTGTTATTGTTATGGATGTAATTAGAGATGAGGATGCTTTAGTGAATTCCAAATGCCCTAAGAATTTGGAGCTAAGATGGCAAACGGAAGTTAGTTCAAGTATCTACGCGTCCCCCTTGATTGCTGATATTAACAGGTAACTTTGTTATCGACTCTCGTATTGATTGATTGACCTATTGTTCATGTAACTCAACGAGGTAGCTCTTTTGGCTCATGGACAGAATAATTTCACCACTTGTAGTGGAACCGTAATGTCTCACTATTTAGTGCATGTTTAGTTTTGCTGTGAGTTAGCCCAGAATCAATTCTGGAATGCCAAGCCCAGAATCAATTCTGGAATGCCAACGCTGCTAACATTTGGTTATGCTTCAACGTGATTTTGGGGCCAGAATTGATTTTAAGAATCCTAACCAAACATGCTATTAATCTTTTGACTTATTTTATTATGTTTATAAAGTACACCCTATCGTTAGCTTAATCTTGCACATTACTTGTTGCATTGTCAAGTGTTTGTTTGTTTTCACAGTGATGGGAAGCTTGAGATAGTGGTTCCCTCTTTCGTTCACTACCTTGAGGTTCTAGAAGGTTCTGATGGGGACAAAATGCCAGGTAAAGATTATGGGATGAATTCTTGTCATGATAGGTTTTAACTTCAACGTTATATGCTTGAGATTGCTAGATGTAGCAGGGATAAAATATTTATGTTTACCCCCTAACGATATTTATCCTATGTAGCTAAAGTAAGTATGGATCTGTTTGACATAATATGGAATATGTAGTTAAACTTGAGATTGATAGGGGTTCAGCGTTAGGTATAATAGAATCGAACTTAAAGAATCTAAATTTAGCAAGCCTTGCAAAAAGGTATGAGAAGTTAGTTAAGATGAATACTTGTATTACGATTCAGTTAGTGGTTGTTAGCTGCATGAGACAGCTTTCGTTCCTCTTTTATCTGGTCCTGAGGTTAGCTATGTGAAGTGCTGTTATCAATGGCGGATGGTGGTTCATGGCTGAAAGCTAAAAGTCCTTTGTAAAAAATAGCGGATGGAGTTGTGGTAAGATGGCAGATGCCATGTTGGATGACAAAATAACAACAAGCATCAAATAACAACACTATCACACAAGCTTCAATAAAATTCATCAAAGTTTATGACTTTATGCTTGGTCACAGTGCTTGGAGGACCTTTAGACCTTAGGAGAAAGTTTCATTTAAAATAAGATGAAGATGACAATGTCAAAATATAAAAAAATATGAAAAAAAGAGAAGGAGAAAGGTGCAGGGGGTTTTCACCTCAAAAAAAAAAAAAAAAAAAAAAAAAACAGGGAATAGGATCATCACTTTAGAGTTTATACCTTAGGGAAAAAGATGAATGCGCACTTGTGTTTTTAAAAACAATGAAAACAGAACCAACAATTCAACATATGAAAAAAAAATAAAAAAATAAAAAAGAAAGAGTGGGGAAGGAGGATTCTACCTAAAAAAACAGAGAATCAGATCGGAGTCACCGATTGTTGTGGGTCACCAGGGTGGGTGGTGGTGACGATTTTGGGGTTGCTGAAAATATGAGAGAGGTGTGATAGGCCACTAAATGAAAGACCTATGCTTGTGAAGGTTTGTGTGAGAGGGAATAAAAGACATACTATGTGATCAATTTTATTAGTATGAGTTATTAGTGTTTAAGTAATATTAATATATTAATATGTTGGCAGTCTATGTAATATTAATAGGTAGGTAGTTATAAAAGGTTGGGACAATTATTGTGTAGGGAGATAAATGTATATGGTTTGTGTGGTGAGACTGTTCAGTTAGTTATTTTGTAGTTTGTGAAGGAGAGTGCTCCTTGTTAGGAGGAAACCCTGTGCAGTGTTGTTACAATATCAAATCTGACTTCTATTCAGATTTATTCCTAACAATTTGTTCTGACCTATCGGATCTAAAAAAGAGGAGATTTGTGAGACCAACGAAATTGTGTGTTAATCATGGCAAGAGTGTCAAAAAGAGTTGATTCGTTGGAGGAAAAGATTGAAAGAATGGGGGAGAGATTGGCTAAAAAGGAGGAGAAGATGGATCGTTTAGAGATTAACTTGAAGGAGAGCATCTTGTCCGAAATCAGGAAGATCATGTGAAAGAACGGTGAAGAAGAGGAGAATTCCAACAAAAGGGAGAAAGGTGTCACTGAAAATGAAAGGAATTCTGAAGATAATTCGGATGTGCTTAACAAGGCTTTAAAATAAGTTGAAATGCCCAATGTCGATGGTTCTGATCCCATTGGTTAGGTGGCCAAGGCAATTTTTTTTTTTTGGAATTCAAAATAGCAACCCGAAAGAAAAGATGTCTTTGACGTTTGTGTGCATGGACGTATCTACTGTGCATTGGTTCTGATACCTTTAAAAAAAGTATTTTTGACATGTCTTGAGACATTTTGAATGAAGAATTGGTTAATAGGTTTTCAGGTGGTGGTGCAGGGAGTCCTTATGAGCAGTTAGCAGACTTGAAGCCAATTGGTTGGGTAGAAGAATTTGTCGAACAGTTTGAGATGATGCTAGCACAATTACCAGAGATACAAGTAGCCCTAGCCTTGGGATTTTTCATGAACGGATTGAATGATGTTATAAGAAAGAGGGTAAGAACCCATGATACCTAATGAGTTCAGAAGGCCATTCAATTAGCCCGTTTGGTTGAAGATGAATTGTAGGGAGACAGCACGGGCTTTGTTGTTGATAAGGGGCCAAAATCTTCTTTCTCAAATTCAGGTAGGTTTGGATTTGCAGATAATATCTAATAGGCTTGGGCTTGGCTTCTAAGGGGGACTATTAGATAATATCTAATAGGCTAGCTTGGCTTATAAGGGGGGACCATTAGATACTGTTATCAGTTCCTGATTATGTATTGCTTTAGCTTTCTCTTAGTAGTAGCATTAGCTTAGGAGCTGCTAGCTTATAAGCTTAGCCAGCTTATAAGCATATATCTGTAACTTAGCTTACTGAGGTTCCAACTATAAATAGTAAGGAATGTTCTCATTTGTAACCAACTCATTTCATTTCAATAACAAAATTTTCTGTTCTCTCTCTCTTTCCCTCTGTTCTCTCTCTCTCTCTCTCTCTCTCTCTCTCTGTTCGATTCTCTCTTTTCTAACAGTGGGAAGGAATTAGGATTAACAATAGGTGAAATAGGATTTTGGGAAAAATATGAGCCTGGATTCTGATGCACTGAAACCCTAGACTGAGCCATATTAACAGAGAAGTTATCATTCACCACAGGATGAAGAGGTTCCAAATATGACTCTTGAGCTAGACGTAAAGCTTCAAGTGCTCCAACAGTGATAAGATCACTTCTAATGTGAACAGAGGTCACAAAGGACTCATACTCAGATGGTAGATCATCTAAAATCACACGAACTTGTTCTTTCTGTATAACAATTTCTCCAACTGAAGCTAGGGAACACACTAAGGCTTAATTCTAGAAATAAATTCTGAGATTGTTTGCGAACCTTTCTCTGTGTTTCACAATTCTGAATGAAGAAGCCGACTGCGAGCATGAATCAGAGAATGAAAGAAGGAATGTAATTCACCCAAATCTGATAAGAGTGCTCGCACTCAAACACTCTCGATTGAACACTTACAGAGCTAGGGTTTTGGCGATCGAAGGTTCTATCTTCGTCTGAGAGGTATTGTGACGGAATCCGTGGATTAACCACAAAACGCTCAAGCCTATGAGATGAAATTACTGCCTCAACTTGCTGTGTCCAGATTAAGTAGTTGTTTTCCAAGAGCTTTGCAGAAATCAAGTGAGAGAAGGTGATTGGAGAAGAAGGAGAAGGAGGTGGAGAAGTTTGTTGCGCTAAAGTGTTTGGATCGACATTAGCCATGTTTCACGAAGAGAAATCTGATACCATATGAGAATTCAAGAGAGAGAGGGACAGAGAGAGAGAGAGAGAGAATCAAGAGAGTGAGTGAGAGAGAAAGTAAACTGAATTCTATTACTAGAAAAGGTGAGTACAACAGAACTGCAGCATTCTATTTATAGAATCTGCTGTGAGGTGTGAGAAGCTGACAGCTGTCATCACGGCTGTCAGATTAACTAACTCGCTTAATTTAACTAACTTAACTACTCTAATATTATCCCTCTAATTACAAGGAGATTTGCAAGATATTAAAATACTCTAATACCTTTATTGTGATAGATAACCTAATCTTTGATGTGTTTCTTTCTAAATAATCTTCTGCATGGTTTGTAGGCTGGCCTGCTTTCCACCAATCCACTGTGCATTCAAGTCCTCTTCTATATGACATAGACAAGGATGGGGTGAGAGAAATAGCTTTGGCAACCTACAATGGTGAAGTGTTGTTTTTCAGGTGAATGTCTCTTTTTCCATATTTTTCAAATATTGCTTCGAAATGCAAATTACCCATTGCTTGAGGTGCCTTTAATGGGGCTATAATAAGTTATTATTTTTAGGGTTTCTGGCTATATGATGTCAGATAAGCTGGAGGTACCACGCAGGAGAGTGGCAAAAAATTGGTATGTGGGTTTGAATTCTGACCCTGTGGACCGTTCCCATCCGGATGTTCATGATGACCAACTTGTTCAAGAAGCGACTATCACGGACTCTATGGCTCGTAAGTTTCGTCTATGTTCACTTCTCTGATCATTCTAGTGCATGGATTATAGATCCTCATATTTTCATTATCAATCTAATAAAGCGCTTTGACAGAGGGTTTAACCATTGTGTATAATTATGGGCTTCATGTGATTGTGAAATGTACATTCATTTCAAAAAAATCTATCTGTGGATAATGGTTCTCCTTGTAGAAACGAATGGAAGTAGACATGAACTGAACTCTTCATCTGCCACATCAACAGAAACTCACCCTGGCACAAAAGATGTGTCTCATCCAGAGCCTGAAAAGAAAACAAATGAAAGTCAAGTGGAGGAGAATATTAAGCCGCCAACAAATAAAAGTCAAGTAGAGGAGCATATTAAGCTGCCGACGAATGAAAGTCAAGTAGAAGAGAATATTAGGCTGCCAACAATTGCTGATAATGCCTCTGTGAATGCTGGGTCTGTGGAAATTGCTAATGCAGAAAACAAAACAAGCACTGGGAGACGTCTGCTGGAAGATAACAACTCCAAAGGAGCAGAGCAAAGTGGTTCTGAATCCAAAGATAGTAAGGAAGGTGTTCATGCTGCAACTGTGGAAAATGATGAAGGCCTTGAAGCAGATGCTGATTCGTCTTTTGAGTTATTCCGTAATAATGATGAGCTGGGTGATGAGTATAACTATGATTATGATGATTATGTTGATGAATCAATGTGGGGTGATGAAGAATGGTCTGAAGAAATTCATGAGAAATTAGAGGATTATGTGAATGTTGACTCACACATCTTGTGCACTCCTGTGAGTTTACTTTTTTTTTTTTTTTTTTTAATATTAAATTTATGAGTTCTCCATTCTGCCAAGCCCTATAAAAAAATATAGACAAAGCAATAGCTGTTCAATGTATTCTTTCTCTTGTCTTTTGTCAGGTCATTGCAGATATTGACAATGATGGTGTATCAGAAATGATTGTTGCTGTTTCTTATTTCTTTGATCACGAGTGAGTCCATCTTTACACGTGTCAATTATACTTTTGTTTTAATTTCTCGTATTGCGACAATTATGCAATTGCAATTCATAGTTAAATGCATAACTTGCTAGCTGTGCAGCTTTTCAGTTGTCCTTCAAGTATGTGCATTCTGGTTAACAATTCTTCTAATATTTACTATTTAGGAAGGTGAAAAATTGTCGTAATTTAATAGCCCTTAGTTGGCTATCAGTGCTTTTTAAATTATTTTGAATGCCAACATATTTTGACACCTAAGGTCCTAGATGTGTAACTTTGTGAAATTAAGATTAAGATGAAAAATTAAAATTAGATGTGAGTAAGCTTCCTATGTGCTTCAGACCTGCTTATGGATATAGGCAAAGGAATGATATTTTAGAACAAAGGAACATAACTATGATAAAGATGATCTTCTTGTGTTTTTTACCAACTTATTCCTTCATATATGATAAAAAGAGAAGTTACATGAAGGGAATCTTTGGTGGAGACTGTAGAAGCCCTAGTAAGGAGAGTAAATCAAAAGGAGTCCAATTTCTAGAGGTAGAGCGAGGTCAATAAAAATCATAGGCGAAACAATTAAGAAGGATTTAAAGATCAACGCTATGTCAATGGTCATGATTTAAGCTTTCTTGTTTTATCATAAGTATTTAACTATTTATAGCATAATTAACTAGCATGTTGGTGAGATTACATAAATTATTGAAATTATCAAGCAAACACTAATATTTTTTTTTTTTTTTAAAAATTAAATTCATCGAGTCATCTTTGTGCTTCATTTACTGGCTGCTGGATTGGGTATGCTTGTTCTTTTTTGTCAAACAAGGTTTTTGTAGCATTACTCATTTTTACAATTTCCATAGCAAGCAATGCAGTACAATGCAGACATTGACTAAGGAATGAGATAATTGGTTTTCTTGTACTATACTAATCTGTACATTCACAGGATTATTTGTTAATTTACTGGTCTGTCGGTAATTAGCCACTTTTTAAGCTGACAGGTATTATGACAACCAGGAGCATATGAAAGAACTGGGTGATATTGACATTGGGAAATATGTCGCCGGTGGTATTGTTGTTTTTAATCTGGATACAAAGCAAGTTAAGTGGACTGCAGAACTTGATCTGAGTACAGATACTGCCAATTTCCGAGCCTATATATATTCTTCTCCAACTGTTGTTGATTTGGATGGTGATGGGAATCTGGACATTCTTGTTGGAACTTCTTATGGCCTGTTCTATGTGTTGGATCATCATGGTAAAGTCTGGACACTGCTTACCTAGTATTTCTCATAACTTGAGTTAAAATGTTTGTTCATGTCTCAATGTTCTCTTCATTGATATTATCTTGGAATTAGTTTATTGGAATATGTAGCATTACATCAGTTTGTAAGCTTGAAGACGTGTCTTCTCATCTGTGACCAGCTGTAAGTTACTCAGGTTTCTACAATGTTCTAGAAGCTGTAGAGACAACTGCATGCATCTGAATCTTAAACTGGAAAAGTTAAGAGTATCAGCTACATTTTTTTTTTTTAAATTCTAAAATTGTTGATTATTAATCACCTTTGAAAGACTTCTGTTTGACAAAAATGCACTTAAGCCCCCCTGTCCCTCTGTCAATGGCTTGCTTGACATCAAGTTTTAGACTTAAATGCCCTTAGTGTCTTACATTTCCCAAACCCAGTACCCAATCACCCTCTCAAGTCGATACAATCATACAAACCCTTCCCCAAACTCACTAACCCAAAAATGTTCCCAGAAAACACTCATAAACCATATCCACGGTTGACCCACAAATCAGAACCACCCCATAATTGCAAATTGGGACTTCTCACGAACCCAAAGCTGCCATATCTGTCACCCAAACAGACCTCAAGCCACCAGCCGAACAGAGACGTCATGCTCGAACCTTGAGCCAAGTTGCCACTCGTAACCCCAGATCCAAACTGCGATGTCAAGCTCACACTACCATTGTCGGCTAGTGACATTCAAGCCCTTGTGCAACAATCATGAACAAGAGAATTGAATACCTCTACTCCTCTTCTAGGTTTGGGTTTGTGTTATTTATTTTTGTGTGTGTGTGTGTGTGTGTGGGGGGGGGGGGGGGGGGGGGGTCTTTAGAGTTATACTATAGGGTTTGGGGAGGGTAAGACAGTCAAGGGCATTTTGGTCTCATGATCACGTGATTAGTTCTATTAGAATCAATGGAAGGGTTGATTGACACATTTTTGCAAAGGTTGATTATTGGTATACAAGTTTCTAAATGTGTGGGACCAAGTCCCATGTGGCCTATAGTTCACTATCAGTGGCTAAACCGTGATTTTCCCTATCCGTCGTGTCTTATTTTTCGATGAAAAATGATACATAAGTCTACAATATCAACTTATACTACAAGGAAAGTGAAATGTGTCACTTGTTAACCAATCAATAGTAAGCAAAATATCTCTTTCTTGTGGTGTAGATTGATTTGTAGACTTATATATCCTGACTCTTTTTAGAAACTTTTTGTATTTGCTTCCCTTTGGTTTGCTTTGTTTAATTGCTGTATCCTGGCCGATTTGATGATTAAGATGGCAAGGTTGAGCATGTTTTGCCCCTGAAATATCAAGATTATGGACTTCTAACTATGGGTTTATTTTCAATTCCATAGGTTGCAAGTTATTCTCTTTAGAAGTTTCCTCATTTATTTGTCAAATTTTGTGCTTTGCAATCAAAGTGTTTTTAGTGTTATAGATTTATAGTTTATTAATTAAATCTAATATTTATATTTTGACTTAATTATGTGTTCAGTCCTTGAAATTTAGAGTCGTTTTATCATAGACCCTTTTTTTTCCCAATGTCTAGCTCCTCGAAGTTATTTTTGGGTTTGCCATATACCCTACTTACCAATTCCGATCAAATTATGCTGACATGTCACTCCGGAATCTTAATCTGACGCATGAGGTTAGCCACGTGGTGCCACTTGGGCGAACATGACCTCTCTCTCCAATCCTTTTTTTTATCTTTTTTTTAAAAACTAAAAATATAAAAATATTAATTTTTTATTATTTTTATTATTATTTTAAATTAAAAAAAAAAGATATTCGCCCACGTGGCACAACACAGCTAACCTCTTGCTGTTGAATAGGATTCCGGTGTGACATGTCAGCAAAATTTGGCCAGAATTGCCAAAAATAACTTTGGGAAACCAGACGTTGAAAGAAAAAAAAAGAGAACAAGGGCCTATGACTAAACGATCCTAAAGTTCAAGGAGTGGAAACATAATTAACCCTTATATTTTTCACAAACAGGTAAGGTTAGAGAAAAGTTTCCTCTTGAAATGGCTGAGATTCAAGGAGCTGTTATTGCGGCTGACGTTAATGATGATGGGAAAATTGAGCTAGTTACTGCTGATACACATGGAAATGTTGCTGTTTGGACTCCAAAAGGAGTGTTGATTTGGGAAAAACATCTTAAGAGTCTTATTCCGCAGGTAACATGCTATCTCAATCTTCCTTAGCATGTCCATCAATGATTGCATGCATTATATGTGCTTTATGTCAGAATCTTGGTAGAAATCAATATCTATTGTATAGGATTTCACATTGGTTTGGGTCGATGGGATGATTATAGAAGTTACCTTGACTGTGAGTATTATTACTTTCTCTGGGTTTCAGAAAATGTAGGTGTGATCGCTCATTGTTCATTCACAACAGCGCTTCTCATAAACTGTTTGTGTTATGCAATGTTGATGACATAATCATCACAGGCACTTCATCTCTTCTGATCAAAGATTTAATCTCAAAACTGAATCTAGCCTTTGCTCTCAAGGATCTTGGTTCTTTAGATTATTTTCTGGGCATAGAGATTAAGAAGCTCTCTATAGGGGAGTTCTTACTCAATCCAAGTATATCAAGGATCTCCTAGAGAGATCTCACTTAGATAATCTGAAAGACCAGCCTACTCCTATGGTTGGGGGTTTGAAGCTAACCAAGCAAGGCAACAATTTCATTGCGAATCCTACTCTCTATAGATCTCTAGCTGGACTAATATGACTGACGTGTTTCTATCTCGGGGACTAATATGACTGACGTGTTCCTATCTCGGGGATTAATTTGGAATTTCGATAATCTTAGGGACTGATTTGATCGGTGCCCACAAAATCAGGGACCAATCTGACATCTCACTCATTTCTTGATAAGCTCAATAGTTTAGCTGATTTTCCCTGACTAAATAAATAGTCTAGTGATTTCATTTTCCTCAGGGTCCAACTGTTGGTGATGTTGATGGGGATGGCCATACCGAGCTTGTTGTGCCTACACTATCTGGGAAGCTTCATGTTCTTGATGGAAGGGATGGATCATCTATTGGGCGGTATCCATTTCAAACTCATGGAAGAGTGATGAATCAAGTTCTTCTAGTTGATTTAAGTAAACATAAGGAGAAAAAGAAGGGGCTGACTATTGTTACATCATCATTCGATGGCTATTTGTACCTCATTGATGGACCTACAGGATGTGCTGATGTTGTTGACATTGGTGAAACTTCGTAAGAGATTCCTTAACCTTTTCTATTATTGGTTTTCTTTCTGCCCTGTTTTCCTTAACTTACATATACTTGTAACATTTGTTGCAGATATAGCATGGTCTTGGCAGACAATGTTGATGGTGGGGATGATCTTGATATAATTGTCACAACTATGAATGGCAATGTCTTTTGCTTCTCAACTCCCTCTCCTCATCATCCCCTCAAGGCAGGATATATTTGAAATTTGATAATTGAAACTGTTATTATTTTTACTTAATTGCTTTATACCTTATTTCAGGCATGGAGATTGCCGAGCCAAGGAAGAAATAATGTTGCAAATCGGTACAGTCGTGAAGGTATCTATGTCACTCATCCTTCTAGGGCATTCCGTGATGAGGAAGGCAAGAGCTTCTGGGTGGAAATTGAGATTGTAGATAATTACAGATACCCATCTGGGCATCAGGGGCCATACAATGTCACTGTAAGTTCTCAGCCATATCAATTGAGTTCTTTTGTTGAACTGTTTCTCTGCCAAGCACTCAGTTATGTGTCATTTTCCTTTTGCATGGTGTAAATTCTCATCAGATATCCTTGCTGGTTCCCGGTAATTACCAAGGAGAGAGAACAATAAAGCAGAACCAGATTTATAATCAACCAGGTAAACATCGGATCAAACTGCTGACCGTGGGAGTAAGGACCACAGGAACGGTTTTGGTTGAGATGGTTGACAGGAATGGACTATATTTCTATGATGATTTCTCTCTTACATTCCACATGCACTACTATAAACTGTTGAAGTGGCTTCTTGTCCTTCCAATGCTTGGGATGTTTGGCGTGCTTGTCATTCTTCGCCCGCAAGGCTCAGTGCCGTTGCCATCATTTTCAAGGAACGCTGATTAGTGCTGATTACATTGTGATTATATCATGCCTAAGGCATCAGTAAGTTCAGACAAAGTGAGTGATTTTTATGTCAAAATGAGCATAACCTTTTTTTTTTTTAGTGTATGCCTCTGTGCTTCGGCGGGCCTTGATCTTCTTGTTGAAGTATATCTTTCATCGGCTAAAGTATATGTTCAGCTACTTAGGTTTGATTCAGAGATGGTTGAAGACTACAACAGAGCGAATGAGATGTGGATATTGGGATTTTGCCCTTGATCCTGTATTTTTATTTTTACTTTTTTAGTTTTACAAACTCTTGATCTTTTAGTTTAATCTTACATGGAAATGTTTCACTTGACCCGATTCTATTTTATTTTATTTTATTTTTTTTGGAATCTTTACAACGGAATAGATATTTATTAGCCAATACATAATTTTTCCAGGGTAATTTTTTTTGGGTCTTGCTAGGGCACTTGTTAAGGTTACTTAATATAGAAAAAAAATCTTTAAGTCCACATTCTCCACTTTCTCGTAAACATAAAAAATCACACTTTCCAACAACTTTTATCTATTTTGGCTTTCTTAACAAGTGCCCTTAGCATTTTCCATTTTTTTTTTACGGTGGTTTCGGTGGGATTTGGGAAGAGTGGGGTGCAGCATGAGGTTGCGTAGCATCGTCAGCCACATATCAGAGAAACTTTTGATATAATAGAAGAAAGAGCTTAATTATCACTCAAGTCCTTGAATTATAGGGTTTTGTCACAAGCTTAATTTTTTTTTTAAATGTTTGGGTTTGCCATATATCATTTCTATCAATTTCAGTCAAATTTTTTTGGCATATAATATCGGAATCTTAGTCAGATTAAGAAAGGTTGGTTTTGCCCATGTGCTATCATATGGCACAATGTGGTTAACCTACCTTTGATTATGGTTTTGATGACATATCAGCAAAATTTGGTTGAAATATGGCAAACAGAAAAGTAATTTAGGAAAAAAATAATAATGGCTTGTGACAAAACGATTCTAAAGTTTGAGTCTTCGAGGGTTGAACACATAATTAAGCATATAAGAAATGAACAAAAATGATTTATAAATTTATAAAATCAATATAAATAAAGGGATTGTTAACCTCGACATACTCACGCGGATTTCAGCGATGTCCACATTTTCGTTTAGACAAAAATATCCAACACACTCTCAAAATAACTAATACTAATGGATAATGGATTACAGTGTCATTTTATACCTTTTTCTCTCATCTACTTTTTGCTTTTATTCTTTTTGAATCTGATCCATCCACTTCCTTTTATCCTTTAGTCACCCACCCACTTCACGCATGTCACTTTTCTTTTTTCTCGCCGATAAGAGGCATTTCACTCTTCTTAGTTCTTTCTTTCATTGTACAATGTTGCTGCTTTAATATTTTTTCTATTGTGTTTAGATTTTTTTCTTTTAATTTCCTCATATTAAAAATATGATAAGAAAAGTATTATTTTTGATAAGTGAAAATTTTTAAAAACTATTTTTTAAATTTTTTTCACCACAATTTTCTATCTTTGTTTTTTTATAGGCAAAAGAGAAATTACAATAGAAATAAGAGAATAAACAAACATAATCCTTGTGTCTTTCAAATAAATTACCATTAAACATAAGCTTAGTTTTCTAATTCTTGTTTCATACCATAATACAAGATTTCAAATAAGACATTATTAACATAGGCAAATAAACTCATCATCCTTATTTTATACTAGATTTCAAATATACTAGTTTGCAAAAAATAAACACACCACATTATCGCATTTTGGCAACAATGACTTGAATTCCTTTAAGACCACCATCCTGAAGCAAAAGTGAACAACATCAGAAACAACACAACTATCTTGATATCCTTTTGTCATGACTTTAGAGAGTTTTGAGTATCATGAAACTTGACCTTAACCCTTTAGGTATCCTTTTCAACCACCCATAAAAATTAAAAAAGGAACTCTAATTACAAAAAAGAAAAATCACAAAAAGGAGTAGAGTCATCAAATTCATCCAAGGGACCACCAGGGGTGAGCAAGACCCAGCCCAACCCACGAGTTTGACCCTACCCGGTGGGTTCGGGTCGGGTTAGACCCGTCCAACACAACAAAGAGGACATACTCATTTAAAAGAGGGACAAACCCGTCCAGAAACACGACGGGTTCGGGTTTGCTGCCGGGTTACTCGATCCGTCCCTTCTTTCTTCAACTCTATAATTGTTTTCTTTATGGTTGGTCTTGGTCAACTCTATAATTGTTTTCTTTATGATTGGTCTTGGTCGAAAGCTTTTGTTCCTAGATAGAGTTATACATTTGGGCTACTGACTCTCTATAATGTCAAGTAGAGAGTGTTACTCTAATATGACCATTTCTTGGATGACTAATGCCCATAACAGCGAATGAATGTAATTTTCTGAATTCTTTTCCCTGCTAATTTTTTGTGCTACTCTTTGTTAAGTAGAGATTGAATGTGTTATAATTGCTCAAATTAGTTTTTTCAACTATTTCTATTTTGACTTAAGCGTTTCATACGACTGAATGTGTTATTGTTACGAACATTATTAAAAAAAAATGAATAATTATAGTAATTTATCCTCAAAATCTTATTTGATTAATTATGTATGCTTCTTTAATTTTTGTGTTGCATTTTTGTAATCGCGCATATCACAAAAGAATTATATTTTGAGGTTAGACAAACAAATATTAAGAGCTTTGATCTCTTACGAACATATCTTGAACTTCACCCATGCTCATTTTTATTTTTACAAACTTTAGACCTAACGATAAAAAAAATGAGAGGAACATTTTTTAAATTTATTTTTTTATGCTATTCATCCTTGTCTCGGGTTAATTCGGACCCGTCCTTATTCAGACCTGTCCTAATTTGGACCCATCCTAACCTTGTCCCGCTCTAATTAGGAACGAGTTCAGGTTCAAAAATTGACTCGAGCAACATTTAGAGACGCTTAAGAGACAAGCCTAACCCATCCCAACCCGTCCATGTTCACCCCTACTTGGAGCTACTATTCAAAATCAAGTAATCAAATAAAAATTGATGATGTTTCTTTTGCTATTTCTTTAGCGTTTTATCTTAGGAGTAGTGTATGAGTTTGCATGATTCCAAAATATTTGTTAAAGGTTCACGTGTAGTTATTATCTAGTGATATAGTAATTGACAAAAGTCCACGTTGTGGTAGACCAACCCTCGGTTCAACCTCTTTTGCAGCTGGCCGACCAGATTTGGTTATATAAAGGACAACGCCTATACAGATCGAGCACACTTCCAAACGCTCACCCCCAACGGACTCGGACCGACTAGTGCCTCTACCCCTAGAGGACCCGAGCTCCGGGGCGTGCACTTGACTTACAACAGGGATAAGGCCCTCTAGTACAGGATAAGGATGAATGACTCATCCCCTTATCCTCTAAGGGTCATGTCAGCTCTATTGGACCTCCGTACAGGCCCATAGGGTACAGCACCACCCCCCCTATAAATAGCTGTCTCCAGCTAGGGGCTTAGGTACGCTTCCTTACTCCCTAATTGCTCTCACTTGCACACACAGTGATTAGGGAAACCCTAGATATCCCAACTGGATATCTGGAGAGCCAAAGAATCACATATCAACCCTAGACCATATCCCTGTTCCCTGATCATTTCTAGTCATTGAGCTACACCTTGGTCTAGGACATTACATCTGGCGCCGTCTGTGGGAAAGATAAACCATCAATCCCACCCACAACCATGGTAAACACCCGTGACAACACCAGAAACTCCTCCAGAGACCTACGCCACCAGCGGGGGAGGAACCGCCGTAGGCCCCAAGAAGGCAATGTTGACAACGGAAGGGACCTTGAGGGCCGTCTTTCGCCTGGAAGAGTTCCCCATCCTTCACCTCCACACAGCATCCCTTCTGTTAGACTTGAGATTCCACCACACAGCCACCGTACTGCAACCACCCGACATGAAAACCGCACCCACAGTGGACCATACACGGTTCACTCCAGACAGGGAAACTCAGAGGAGCGTACACCCCAACCTAGACAAACAACTCCTTTGAGAGAAGGACACCAAACCCAGAGGAACCACGGGTCAGGAAGGTCCGTTGATGCCCGATGCCCGTTGGGATACCCAGGTTCTCCCTCTGTCAACTAAGAGTGTGTGCAGAGTGTTAACATAGGGATGAGAAAAGCTTACCTGACCCTAAGGCATGAGGATGCCTTTTATAGGCTGTGCAGGTGTTGGGCCTGTATTGAGGCCCGTTAGGGTTACCGCGTTGACGTTAGGTCCTGTAAATATCTGGTAAATTTGTGGCTGTCTAGGAGATAGACTGCGCAGTACTGTGCACCAGAGGACCTGGACCGTTCAGTTGATCTCATGTCTAACCCGTATTAAGGATGTAGGATGTGTGGCTCGACCTGTACGGCGTCCCGAGGTCGGATGAGTGCCTACCCATCCCTAATTGGGCCACTCGGTGTGCTCCTAAAGGAAGCCGAGTGTGTGGTCGGTCAACGACCATGTAGGGGGGTCCGACCTGATGAAGTTTTGGTCGGATGGAATGCTCTCAACCTGTAAAAGGTCGGTTAGAGGCAACTGGTCCTAGTCCGTCCGAGGTCGGATCAACTAACAGAGTTTCGACTTGTGCGGAGGCCAGGTGAGCTTTGATGATGAAGTGTCGATCTTGCGTTCGGTCTTGATTTGTCCAACAGGGACTTGGCGTCTTGCTGGCCCGTGCAGTTAGACTGAGTAATAGGCGATAAGCCTTCGAACTATCATTGTTGGAAGTCAATCTTTCCCAAGGACTTCAAGTGCAATCATTATATGGTTTTGATGATAACAAACTCAAGATTCTCAAGCTCTTCAAGCTTCAAGTCCAAGCAAATGAAGACACAAGCAAATATGAATACAAGCTTCAAGTTGAAGATTCAAGAAAATGGAGATGTTATCCCTTTTCCCTTACGGCATCATGTAAGGTAATGAAGTCAAGGTTTATATTATGCTAAAAGGCCAATATAAGTTTTTTTACTAAATATGTTTTTCATATTAAAGGAGAAGAAAAAGAAGTTTTGTGAAAATCAGTTTTTCTAACTTAGTCTTTTGTGGAAATGCTTGATGAAACAAAACTCTGGATATTTTTATGTTATGAAAATCTATTTTTACAAGTGCAAGAAGGAGTAATCGATTACCTGCTTTAAGTAATCGATTAACTTCGTTGCATCATAGAAAAACCAGAGAGTGTGTAATCGATTAAGTGAACTTGGATAATCCATTACTTTCTGAATGAGAGTAATCGATTACCTGGATCAAGTAATCGATTAAAATTGTTGCATCATACATTTTCCAGAGACAAAGTAATCGATCACTACCTTGATGTAATCGATTACATGATGTTGCATCATACAAATATCAGAGGCTCAGTAATCGATTATTAGATTAGTGGTAATCGATTATATGAGTTGCATCATACATTAAACAGAAGTGAAGTAATCGATTACATGCATGTGATAATCGATTACTGGTTTTTCAAATGAATTTCAAAGTTTCTATTTTTGAAGGGATAATCGATTACCTCCCTGAAGTAATCGATTACCTCAAGTTTTATTGAAAAACGTGTCAGAATCATTTTGATTTATTTCCCGGTTTGTTTTTAACTGAATGATTCTGATTTATTTCTAAAATTAGAATTTGATTTTATTATTGAAAATATTCCTTATTTGTTTTAAGAATCAAATCCTTGATTTATTTTCTAAAATCTTTTTGACTTGCTTTTGATTTTAAAACTTATTACAAAATCATATTTTATTTTATTTTGATTTTAAAATTGATTTTAATTTGTTGTTTTAAATCTTTTATTTGATTTGTTTTTTATTTCAAAAATATTTCTTTTACTTATTATTTTCAAAACCAGATTTTAGTTTTAAATAGCAACACACTTTTACAAATCAAAGAGAACTGATAATCTGATATTCTGAACGCTTCTTCACTTTTTCTCCATTCTTCTCTGGTTTTCACGTTCGTACATTTTTTGAAGAAAAACTAAACCTTGTACCGGTCTTGTAACTACTTATCTAGACATCATTGTCATAGTGCGTTATTGTTGTATTTGTGTTATCTAGAACACATATTTGTTAGCAAGCCTATTATTGTTGTATCCGCACTATCAAGAGTGCATTATAGTGGTTATACTCAATCTCCATATCCATAACCATTGTTGTAAAGGGGTGTGTGACCCTTAGATACTAGGGAGTGAATCTCCTAGTTCGGACGTGTTGCGTTCGTGGTGTTTAGGGTGAGGAACCCGTGTGTACTTGGGTAGTGGCTAGACGAACGGTGGGTCACCTAGTAGTTAGGCTATCTGGGAAATCTAGGAAGGGTCTTCCTAGTTGTTTTTTATTGAGGTCCCTAGCGAAAGGAGGTTCCTAGTAGCTTGCGGGGCGCTCTGGTTGTATTTGGGGACGCGGGGGCGTCTTCGGTTTATTAGTAAAAAGCTCAAGCGGGTCGCTTGAGGACTGGATGTAGGCTGTTTTGCCGAACCAGGATAAAATCTCCGGTGCACAATCTTCTATCCCTATCTCTTTATATTCCATTGTTATATTTATTTGTTGTGCATCTTAACATCTATTTTCGTAATAATCTATTTTAAGTGAATTTAAAATAATAAGCGTGGTAACGGTTTTCGTTGTTCTTATTTTAATTCGTATACGCGCATATTAGTTTTCAAAATAGTATTAATATTATTCGCTTCCGCATAATCGTTTTTTCATCATTATATAGTTTTCCGTTGCAAATCTCTTTAAATTTGTTGAAAACGATTTAAATCGAATATTTTCCAATGTTTTCGTAAACACCCAATTCACCCCCCTCTTGGGTGACGGCTGCCAATCCTAACAATTGGTATCAGAGCTTCGTGCTCTGGTAAAGGCTTAACAGCCCGAGTATAAAGATCCTTGTAGATTGGCAGCATTGGGATATTTTATTTGTTTTAATATGGAGGGATTTTCGTTCGATGAAGCACCATTTTTTGATGGAAATAATTTCTACTATTGGAGTGCTAGAATGAAAATATTTTTACAATCTATCAGCATTCGTTTATGGAATGCTGTTGTTTATGGTTTTGATGAAAAATATTTTTCCTTGAATTTTCAAGCTATGCATGTTTTGAAAAATGCTTTGAACCATGCTGCATTTGCTATTATTGAAAATTGTGAAAATTCTAAGGATATGTGGGACACTTTACATTTACACTATGCTACTAATGATCTTGTAGAAAGTGTAAGTGTCCAGAGGAATGAGGAGAAAGAAGAAAGTGATGTGGAGCATGAAAGAACTAACTCCCTGGAAGAAGAATATGATGATATTGAAAGCGTGGGGAGTAGCTCAATGTACAATGACAATGAACTTGAAAGATTATTTGAAAGCTTCATGGACTCAAAGGAGGAATCAAGCTTTTCGGATGAGGAATCAATGGCAGATGAAATTAAAACATCCGACTACTTGGCTCATGAGGACCATGAGGTAATTTCAATTAGTCCTTGTTCTAAAACTCTATAATTTGCATATAATGATTTGAATGATGGTTTGATAACTTTGGAAAATAGAAACTTGGTCTCTTTACAAAAATTATATCTAATTGAAAATGAAATTGATATTTTGAAAAATGGAAATAATTTTGATAAAGAGATGTTTTTAGAAAACAACTCTTCAACTATTTTTGAAAATTGCATTGATATTGAAAAACAAGTTGAGGATGCACTCTTTGAATATAGTAACATTGAAAAATCCATTTGTTCAAATTCCTTGCTTGAATGTGAAATTGAAAATGATGTTGATATTCAAAAATCAAGCAAAGTGTTTGACAATGAAATTTTTCAATGTGAAGTTAAAAATTCCAAGTTTCATGAAAATAATTTTGAAAAAGTCATATCATCGTCCAAACCCATTACCTGTAATTATTGTGGTTGTTTGGGACATATTTCTCATTTATGCTTATATCGTAAAAATTTATATATGAGAAATAAACTTGTGTAGGTTCCAAAGGCTACTAAGGAACCTAAGACTAACCCCAAAGGACCCAAGATGAAATGGGTACCAAAAGGTTCTTCTAGTGTTGTGAATGTGCAGGAAATTAAACCAAAGGAAGAACCAATTGGACAAGGAAAGGGGAAGTCAATGAAAGTTATGGGTAAATGGTCCAAAAACAAACAATATGGTCAAAGGAGGAAGATGCTCCCAACAAAAGCTTCTCACGTGCCAAAAAGTAAATTCATAAGGTCAAGGACCTAAAGCAAGAATCAATGGCATAAATCAAGTGGAGGAGAAAAAGGGAAAGTGTCAAGGGCGGTACCTAAGAGGATAAGAAGTGTATGTGTTGAGAAGAGAAGCAAGCCTACTAACACCAAAGCTTCACATAAGGAAAATTGAAGAATCATTATGATCAAAAATCAAAAGGTGAAGCAATGGGAAAAGGCGAGTACTTCCTTAATCATCAAGCCTAAGGTATCTACCTCTGACTTCTCTTATATCAATGACTACACAAAGGTATATTTGGACTATTCTAAATTCTGTTCATACTAAGGTGGATCATGAGTGCTAATATTTTTTTTAAATATTTTTAATTATCATGATCACTCTTTAGTTGAATTAAATCATGTGTGCTTTACACCTTTTTGAAAATTCTTTTTAGCACATGATTATTTTTGTTATAGTCCTAGATATCTGTTACATATAGTGTGTTATATCATGTGTGGCTAAAATTTTGTTGTTATCTTCTATCACATGATTACACTTTATATGTAATGATATTGCATTGATATATGAGGACATGCTTGTATTTGTAAGGACATGTTTGGTACGACATGGACTTATAACATAAGCATGGTGTTATTTCTTTTTATGATTAGTGCATATGTTTAATATTGTTTATTCATATTTTGCCTTCACAATATCATTGATATTTGTGAGGAAATGTAACTAATCATCGAGGATCCAAGCCCTTGGATACCAAAAGGAGTTATCTCAAGTGACTTTGCAGGTGCTATGGAAAGTGCTAATTTTGATATCACTGCTTAAGGATGGGATTTAGGCAATGGACTTAATTGGAAAGATGTCAAATGAAGACATTGTTCTCTTTCCCATCATGGTGCCTAATGGAAAAATACCAAAGAGGGATATGGACTTAATCAAGGGTAATGAGACATGAATAGACACAAGTGGAGCTCTTATCAATTTATTCAATAAGGATAAGAGACTTAAAGGAAGAACTCGACAAGTGCACAAACAATCTCTACTACATGTGAAAAAGCAACACCTACGATAAGTATCACTGTACTTATGTTTTAAATACTATATGATATTTATATTTGTGTCACACATGTTTATCCTGGTGTTGAAATTTTATTTATTCCTTCTTTGATATGTTTGTACAATATTTTTTTTGAAGAATAAATTATTTTTTCAACATACACTATATTCATGTGTTACTAATTCCTAAGGATCCAATTAACTTGGATACCAAGAGATACATGTGTTAATTAGTTTTGCAGGTATTCCTACAAGTATCAGTATGCAACATCCTCTACAAACTTGGTTAATGGATTCAAATGAAAAGAGAATTGGGCAATACTCAAATACTTGAAGGAGATACGACAATATCAAGACGATCTCTTGGAATGGAAAAAGGTTCAACACATTGAACAAGAGGAGTCCATCCTTCAAAATGCTACATGATGAATTTATCAATAGAAGGAACTCCAAAGCTCTCGCTTTCAATCATCACTATAAGTATCACTGACCTTTTAATTATTTTAATCATTTTGTGAAGCTTCTACTTATGATATGTGCTACATGACATTTTGTGCTGAAGTGCATTGAATATTTATTGTCATGGCATATAGGACTCTCAAATTTTTGTGATGATAGTAAGCATACACATGTTTTAATGATGCATTTGATCTCCCTTTATAATATGCTTGGTTGAAACATTCTTTTAGAAAGGGGGAGAATTTTTTTTTTAAAAATCTGCATTAAAACATGTTTTGCTTCCTCATTCTATCTTGACATCATGCGACTTTCTAACTATGTATTGGGATAAAAAATTTTTTTCCCATAACTCCTTGTGCTGATGTCAAATAGGGGAAGAAAAATGTTCATGTGAAAGTCTCATACTTTAATCCCTTGTTATTATTATTGCTTCTACCTAGTGTTTCAGGGGGAGTTTAGCATTTGTTTTAATTGACCAAAAGGGGGAGAGGTATTTGTCAAAAGACATGGACTGCATGAAAAGAGGGGAGATCTTGGAGAGTCATCCCATTTATGCCTTTCATGAAGACAAAAGGGGAGAGAACCAAATGACTCCCATGGAAAGAAAAGTGAGAAGTCAAGCTTACTCATGGGAAGAAGAATTCTGAAGCCACTTTTTGTTGTTGACAAAAGGGGGAGAAGAATTCCTGAATGATGCAAGGATGCGAAGCAGTTAACTGTTATATCAAATGCATCTATACAGGGGGAGAGTATCCTTTTTGTATTCTTTGTGTTCTAGGGATAAGGATGTGTTTATTGTGTTTATTATATATACATTTGCTTGTATAACACTTGTGATGCAGATCATGCAGAATACAGGTTTGTCATCATCAAAAACGGGGAGTGTTGGAAGTCAAGCTTTCCCAAGGACTTCAAGTGCAATCATTATATGGTTTTGATGATAACAAACTCAAGATTCTCAAGCTCTTCAAGCTTTAAGTCCAAGCAAATGAAGACACAAGCAAATCTGAATACAAGCTTCAAGTTGAAGATTCAAGCAAATGAAGATGTTATCCCTTTTACCTTAGGACATCATGTAAAGTAATGAAGTCAAGGTTTATATTATGTTAAAAGGCCAATATAAGTTTTTTTCTAAATATGTTTTTCATATAAAAGGAGAAGAAAAAAAAGTTTTGTGAAAATCAGTTTTTCTAACTTAGTCTTTTGTGGAAATGCTTGATGAAACAAAACTCTGGATATTTTTATGTTATGAAAATCTATTTTTACAAGTGCAAGAAGGAGTCGATTACTTGCTTTAAGTAATCAATTAACTTTGTTGCATCATAGAAAAACCAGAGAGTGTGTAATCGATTAAGTTAACTTGGATAATCCATTACTTTCTGAATGAGAGTAATCGATTACCTGGATCAAGTAATCAATAAATTGTTGCATCATACATTTTCCAGAGACAAAGTAATCGATTACTACCTTGATGTAATCGATTACATGATGTTGCATCATACAAATATCAGAAGCTCAGTAATCGATTATTAGATTAGTGGTAATCGATTATATGAGTTGCATCATACATTAAACAGAAGTGAAGTAATTGATTACATGATCTGATAATCGATTACTGGTTTTTCAAATGAATTTCAAAGTTTCTATTTTTGAAGGGATAATCGATTACCTCCCTGAAGTAATCGATTACCTCAAGTTTTATTGAATATGTCTCAGAATCATTTTGATTTATTTCCTGATTTGTTTTTAACTGATTGATTCTGATTTATTTCTAAAATTTGAATTTGATTTTATTTTTGAAAATATTCCTTATTTGTTTTAAGAATCAAATCCTTGATTTATTTTCTTAAATCTTTTTGATTTGCTTTTGATTTTAAAACTTATTACAAAATCATATTTTATTTTATTTTGATTTTAAAATTGATTTTAATTTGTTGTTTTAAATCTTTTATTTGATTTGTTTTTTATTTCAAAAATATTTCTTTTACTTATTATTTTCAAAACCAGATTTTAGTTTTAAATAGCAACACACTTCTACAAATTAAAGAGAACTGATAATCTGATATTCTGAACGCTTCTTCACTTCTTCTCCATTCTTCTCTGGTTTTCACGTTCGTACATTTTTTGAAGAAAAACTAAACCTTGTACTGGCCTTGTAACTACTTATCTAGACATCATTGCCATAGTGCGTTATTGCTGTATCTGTGTTATCTAGAACACATATTTGTTAGCAAGCCTATTATTGTTGTATCCGCACTATCAAGAGTGCATTATAGTGGTTGTACTCAATCTCCATATCCATAACCATTGTTGTAAAGGGGTGTGTGACTCTCAGAGACTAGGGAGTGAATCTCCTAGTTCGGACGTGTTGCGTTCGTGGTGTTTAGGATGAGGAGCCCGTCTATACTTGGGTAGTGGCTAGACGAACGGTGGGTCACCTAGTAGTTAGGCTATCTGAGAAATCTAGGAAGGGTCTTCCTAGTAGTTGTTTATTGAGGTCCCTAGCGAAAGGAGGTTCCTAGTAGCTTGCGAGGTGCTCTGGTTGTATTTGGGGACGCGGGGGCGTCTTCGGTTTATTAGTGAAAAGCTCAAACGGGTCGCTTGGGGACTGGATGTTGGCTGTTTTGCCGATCCAGGATAAAATCTCCGGTGCACAATCTTCTATCCCTATCTCTTTATATTCCGTTGTTATATTTACTTGTTGTGCATCTTAACATCTATTTTCGTAATAATTTATTTTAAGTGAATTTAAAATAATAAGCGCGGTAACGGTTTTCGTTGTTCTTATTTTAATTCGTATCCGCGCATATTAGTTTTCAAAATAGTATTAATATTATTCGCTTCCGCATAATCGTTTTTCATCATTCTATAGTTTTCCGCTGCAAATCTCTTTAAATTTGTTGAAAACGATTTAAATCGAATATTTTCCAATGTTTTTGTAAACACCCAATTCACCCCCCCTCTTGGGTGACGGCTGCCAATCCTAACAATCATGATATTGAGCCTTGAGTGAAGGGACCTAGGTCGGTCAAGGAAGGTCTTAGTACGGTTAACCCTACAAGCCCCCCAAGCTGGCGTACTCTTGGAGAAGCCTGTGCCGAGCTCAAGTTGATGAGGATTCGATCTGGTGCCTTGGTCTTGTCTCCTGTCTTTTCAGTTGCCTGTGGTGACGCTAGGGTTTCCCCAAGTTGACACGCGTCCAGGCTACATTTTTGAAAAGAGGGAAAGTAGTAATGAGGGATTTGGGAAAACAGAAAGTAATAACGAGCGCCTCTCTGATTCCTGATGCTCTTTCTGTAACCTCTCCACGCCTGTGCCACGTGGCTTTCACGAGTGGTGGGGTGTTTAGAGGTGGAGTCTATAAATCTACTCCTTTTGGTGCACCCCATCGTACCAGTAGCCTTTTTGAACCATTTTCTTTATGTACCTTCTTCTTGGGACGTTGTCGTTGCTGTCGTTGAATTTTTCCCACATTCTTTCTCTTCCTGCTTTCTGGGATGGGTATCGCTTCTTGAACTTTAAGAAACGTTCTTGCTCTTTTCCGCCAGAAGAGATCCTTGGGGAGGCACCTTTTCACATATTTTTCTTTTTTTTTCTTTTTTCTTTTTCATATTTTTCTTTTTCTTTCCTTTTTTCTGGACTTCCCAAGTCTCCTGGCATTCTTTCGGAAGTATCGTTTTGTCATGGCCCTTAGGGGGATCGCCCCAGGGTGGCCCGATGAGGAGCATGCAATCATGAAGTCTAAGAGGTTGGTGCAGAAGAAGTTGGTTGATGTCCAACCATTGGTTGATGTTCGAAAGGAGTTTGGAGAAGGCACCAAGGCAGCAGGTGCCTGTTTGGACAAGATGACTGGAGAAGGCACCAAGGCAGTAGGTGCCTGTTTGGAGTAGATGAGGCATAATGTTTCTGAGCACCACGGCGGCAGGTACCCGTTCGGAGGATATGGGGCGTAACATTTCAGAACCTTGTGACGGTGGGGGAATTGTTTCTGCCCACCTCAGCTCTGCAAATGCTTCCCCCTCATACTTAGGCTTGCAGATGTTCTTCCTCCAACCTGGGCCTATTGATGCTCTCCTTCCGCCTTTCTGTCCACTTTGTCGTTGTGCGGGCCTTGAACCTCGGCTCAAGGAGGCTCCCCATTCGTTCGATGTAACACCCCGATTTGGCCACTTGAAAACCATAGTCATTTTAAGTGAAAATTAGGGGCCATTTTTTTTACAAGAGTTACACGCTCATGAGAACATTTTCAATTTGAAACCGAGATATAGAACATTACGTTCTCAAGGCATGCCACCCTTCAAGTTCCAAATCGGGATGTCACGGGACATCACGCTTTGAAACTCGTTTTTCCAAAAGTAATGCAAATAAATTGCCCCATTTGATTTAATTTCAAAACATCAGTACTTAGCATAATCTGGTTTGGGGTTACAACATAGTAGAGCCAGATGTCTAATAACTTGAAGTGGAATACAATAATCAAAAAGGAATTGCCTAATCTACAGTCGTCAAGTTCTACTCGCTCTTGTCCTTCTCCTCTGTCTCCTTGGTGTTTTCTGCTGTGAAATCATCCGGCGCTCTGTGAGTTTCTGTATCCGAGGGAGTAACTCTTTCGGCTAGCTCTACGCTTCTGCGTTGAATCCTTAGAAAGAATACCACGTAAGCCGACATAACGTTGTTATCTCCTCTCATTGGTAGAGCCCCTATCTCCCTGAAACGCTGACATCTTGCAATGTCGTCCATTTAAGATCCGCACATTTTCATACATAGTAGAATTGTAGAGGAAAGAGAGAGTGAGCTACCCAGAACGGCAATGTCGACTATGTGGGATTACACTAGGTAAATACTAAGACAAAATAAATACAGCAAGGGAAATCCAACCACCAATAAAGCATAATCATAACAACACATAATTTTCATCAGAGTGTAAACATAAACATACATTTGATTATTCATAAACAATGAGGTTCTCACGATATCCTAAATATCCTTCTCAATCTTAGTACTTCTTTTCATTTCTCATTCACACCTTCCACGTGTGCCTCAAGATTCCATATCACATTACATCTTTTGTTTCCATTGCCACTTAATATCATCATCACTTTTATCATTATTATTATTGTCATTATTATTATCCTTGCTACACTTATCTTTGGGACATCTTGGTTCTTTAAGTCTTATCAATTCGATTAGCCTCAATGATGGGGGGAGACATCATTGAGCTCACACACGTCTACATCTCCTCGGTCAACCTCCCAACCTAGTCGGAAGCAAACAGGAGTACAGGACCTTTACCACGCGGGCACGACAGCTGTCACAATACATAATGGTCCCAGACCAGGAGGATCTCGTCCTCGAATCATATTAATAACATTAAGGCTCACTGTCCACGCAGTGGCAAAACACATTGCCCCGTTCCAGTCCCTCTCACTGTTCTCGATTTGCAATCTAGGGGGCGACAGTATGTTTCTAGTGGGCCCGCAGAACTTGCCATGACATTAGACCCAGTCCCCACCACGTTAGTGTGCCACATGTGGAGTTCGTTCTGCCTAGAAACACACTCTAGACTTCTTGAAGTTTCACCGTCATCGTCCTCCCCTAATGCAATCTCGTCCTAAGTATCCGCAGATACCTATCGTTCCTTCCTCTCCACTACTTCGATTCGACACTCGTGCCTCACCGCATTTATAGATGTCTTTTAAAGATTTTAAATTACGGCTTAATCCTAATGATCGGTCCATCCTTGGTGCATCCCTTCAATGAGACCCGATCGCTAATCGTACACATCTAATCCCCCTAATACTCACATAGCATCACTTGAATCATCACAACATCTTTCTCTTTCTCAATCACAGCACATTGCTCTCATCAATGTCAACATCACTATTCCCAACCAATTGAAACTCAGCATGCCATCATTGTTCTCCTCGCCAATGGTGATGCAGCAGCCTCACTAGGGTCCTTCTCGCCACCTCGAGCTCAACAGCATCAGCAACTCCTCACATTCTTTCCGAATTTCCAAATTTCCAGTTACCATTTAAATCTCTCGCTATTCATTCTCGTCACTTATTCTCATTATTTGAATCCATTAATCTTTTCCTTTCACATTTAGCTTATTACTTTCATAACGTCTTTACTAACGCACAATTGAATGATTCCCAATAATATCACATAACTATAACAAGTAAGCGAATCATAAAATAGGTAAATAGCACAACATGAACAATTAGAAGACATATCATCATTCTTATAAACCAATCTCAGTCGCTCGGGTGGATAGCTAGACCAAACGAACAAGCGCTATCACATACACCACTACGCTAAATGAGATTGGAGTCCAATCTTTGAGATGATTGGACGCCTTAGTATGTACCTAATTACCACGGCGTCTTAAGGGAAAGCCCCTCTCTCACCTCGATGACGAACGTCCTAGAGCTCTCCAAGGTTTTCCGATCATCTCATCTCGCCTCGATTGACGATACTTCCCACGATACACTCCTTGGTTCCCCAACGCGATGTTTGTAACCTCTTCCCGATTATTACTGGAACTCAAATAATTTTCTCTTATTAAAATCGTTCTTATGAAATCACTTGGAAAACAAAATATTATTACCAAAGAAACTTCTCATTTGAAAATCACTTTAGTTTAACTCAAGTAAGAACATTTGTTAACTTAAAACCAGGAAAACAATTCCTTTTTAATTAATCAAATCGTTTGGCTTACTTCTTTTTCCTTAAAACCGAATTAAATCAAAGAAAATAACACAAGTTTAGATCAAAACCTTTCTTAAAAATGTATTAAACATTCAAATTCATTTTCACGCACACATATGAATACACAAGTAGTAATCTTCTTAATTATTCAAGCACATACATAATATTATCAACTACTCTAAATCCATGCACATAGGACAAGAATCAAATACATGCACTTAATTTTTAAGCACAGCCGAATCCTATCCGATATGAGGCAAGGTTTGTACCTCAGCTACTAAAAAAAACAACACACATCATCACATTTTAAAAAGAAAAGGACACATTTACTTAAGATAAAACTAGCATCATGTAAATTAACACACAAATGAGAAATCAATTCATTTCCTTCATTTTTGTGCCAAGACCGAATAAGATATAAGGAAACACACTCAACACAACACTTATCAAATCAATTTCATTTAGCCAAGACTAACTCAAACAAGGATTCAAACAGAAATAACCTTCGTAAAATTTCGTCCCAAACCGAATGGAATCATAAAATTACTCTTAAGTTTGAAATCAAAGATTTAAATCCTATAGGTTTAGGAATTCCATATGCAAAATAAATGAGCTAACTTGATCATTTATACCCACAAAACCGTGAGCATCTTAGGGAAATTTGACAACTTCAATTTCATTTTCTTCACTTCGATTCAATCAACAACCAAAGCTACAAATCATTTCAAAGGTTTATTTTATTTTTCCTTCAAATTGGGTTATTTCATACATGCACCCTTTATGCGCCTAAATTAAGCTAATCTTAGTCTAAGGGCTACATACATCCTAAATGATGATTAAACTCACTTCCCTATTTTCCTACCTCGAGGCCGAATGTTATCACACACAAGATGAGAATTTTAGTTCATTTACAATGCACTAAAGACAATTAGGACAACCATACCAACATTCATAGATCATCATGAGATTTCTTAAATTTCTTATCAAAGCTCAAACTCATAGTTTTTCTAAAAATGAAAATTTGGATTATAACTTAATATTCTAAAAGAATAGCATGCATGGACTTAGAATTATTAAATCTACTCCTAATTCATACATGCACCTAAAATTCATGCACCAACACATTTTTAACACTCATGGCCGAATGGCCTTCCCCTCAACACAACAAACATAGAACGAATGTTTAAGTCAAATCATGTTCATGAAAGAAAGATCATTTTAAAGACCATTACCCTATTAATCTCTAGTAGGCCGAGATACACATAGAGGAAAAACTCAATTTCTTTATTTGAAAATTGACATGCAAACCTCAAAGTCCTAATTTGAGTTAACACACATACACATATATTAAAACATGCACATATATAAAATCAACCAAAATCATTACAAATCGACATGCAAAGCTAAAAACCCTCATTTTCTTCTTGATAAATTTAGATCCTTAAATTATTAATCAAATATTCACATAAATACATAGATCAATGCATGCTACACTTAAACACAAAACCTGACCAAAACCGTAAAGAACAAGATGGAAATTGAAACATCCAAGCACAATTATTCAAGATCAATTTATAAAAATGACATGCAAGGCATCAAAACTTCAAGATCGTAAAGAAGTAAACACATGCATCACAAAATTTACACTTAAATAATGTCCATATTTAGGTCCCTTTACAAACCAAAATCACTACACCAAACTTTCTTAAATAACTACCTTAGATTGAGACTCTAACTAGGACTTCAAGCTTTCAATCTCCTTTCTTCTTCTCCTAAAGTCGCTTCGATCTCCTCCTCTTAGGGTTATTGGTTGGCTTTTCTCTTGAGCAAAGAAGAAGAACAAGGTGGAGAAAGAAATTAGGGATGTTTGGGTAAGGAACCTTTTGCACTCTTATCTCCTCTATCCTTTCTCACGGCCTCTCTCACTCTTTCTCTAAAGTCCCAAGAGTTTGATGCACTCTTGGACAAAGTGTTTTGGGAATGAAGTGTGTGAAGATGGAGAATGGCTAACCAACACCATCCTACACGATTTTAAGAACAAGAGCAATGGCTTGGGATTTCCTATTTGATCCTTGGTTCAAGGGGTTGTGCAAGGGATAATTCGGTCCATCCCAAAATTTGCATGGCAAGGGTCATGTCAAGTTGAGGCAAGGTGGAAGAAAGTCTTCTATAGGCATCATGAGTCACCACTCTAGCTTCCTCTTATTTCTATTTGAACTTCCTATTTCTTAATGGGTAAGAAAATCAAACTCACTTGATTTCCTTCCTCTTTCTTGACCGAACAAAATACATGCATACACACATATACAATTTTATTCTCATATCATGGATATCATGGAACAATGCATTCTTCTTAGCCTTCCTAACCTTAAATAGCCGAACAACACATACACACAACTATACATATAAATTTTATTTCTCCTAGCATGAAGACCATGAAACACTTAGCACTCATTTAGTTACATCATGTTCTATCCTCAAAACACACGGCCTACACACATATAATTTCCTATAGTCACCCATATTTACACAATTCACACATCTAATCATTTGAATTAACTAATTAGATTTCTTACATAATTTAGCACACAAATATACACATTCACAAATTCGAAGATAGGATTCCTAAGGAAATCAATTAAGTCGTACTGCTCAAATACCCAATCATATTTTCATGTACAACAAGGATTTTCCCAAAATAAAAAATTTATTTAAAACTTCAAATTATTTTAAGAAGGAAAAATTCGTTCTCTAATAACAAATCACCACTTGGTTTTCATGAAAACTCAATATTTCCTACTTGCTAAAACAGCTTTGACCGAAAATCTTTTCTTAAACTGAAAAATCATTTTTAAATAAAACTTTATTGATTTATTTGAGTCCAGAAAATCCGGGATGTTACATTCTCCCTAACTTGGAGATTTCTCGTCCTCAAGAAATGGTGTGCAAAACCGTCTCATTCACGAGTGCGTAGCTTCTCATAGCAATTTTCTCCCTCATCCTCAGATGAATTGATGTCGTGACGAGCGCTTGCCCGCTGTTCTCCAGAAGAATTCTAATTTTGGTTTATCAAAACAATCTCTGGGGTCATCCCACAGTCAAATACAATGGCGTATAGTAATAAGGTTTTTAACGTTGCTGAAATCCAGATCCTCAAGGTCTTTTAACGTTGCTGAAACAGTTAGCAACTCAAAAGAAGGAATGTAATGCTTATGCCAATTTGAACAAAACGCTATCATCACGATTTCTATCTCAGCTTACTTTTCTCAAACATTTCCAGCCTAATCGGGTTACCTAAAATCCTCAAATCCTCATCGACGCCCCAACTTTAACGGCTCTTACTACTGTATTCTTCGACCGTGGACACAATTCCAACTCTAGTAACTCTCAATCTCTACCCTTACCCTTGATTCTACCAGATATTCCTCCTTATAACTTCCTCTTGTTCTTAACTAATTCTTCCTTTCTTCTCACTATCACTAATCCTCAAGGAACACAAACTTTACCTTACTTCTCCTATCGCCTATGGATTACGACTGCTTACTCATGCTAACTCCCCCTGTTTCATCTTAGAGTCTAAGTCCATTGAGGTTCCTCAAATCTTAGGATTATTGGGTTACTATAGGGACTTCGCTCCTAGTAACACCCCCTTTAATCCACAAATCTTCCATCACTCCTACGGGCCACTTTCATCATTCACCCTAACTTAATCAAGACTTAGAGGTTCAATTGGTAGACTCCTGCACTTCACCTACCCGATTCCCACTATCTACTATAGTTCCCGCTTGGTCACATCATTCGCCCTTTTTCCCGTAGCCTAACCCTTATCCTTCTCCAATGCTTACTAAATTCCTTCAACAACACTTCACAATCCATTCCTATTTCAGGGTCAACTACTTGACTGGCATAAGTCATCACTGGAATTTTCGGGAATCAAATGGCTTGATAACAGGAAAATTCACAAATCACATTTTCACAAGTCGGGTTTGATCAGATCAAAAGGCACAGAGTTGCTTTAGAATGAATATAAGTAACAAATGAGAAGGTAGGTTCAAGTTCCAAATCAAGTAGAGGGTTTAGGGGTTGTTTTTGAACAAAAGGGTTCACAATCAAACGAGGGCTTCCACAAAGAATGGTAAGCTCAAACAAGGAGAATAGGTTCACTAAGATTCCCGAGTTTCGGTCATACGGCAAATCTTGACGCATCCAAACGATCATTCGTATACTTTTAACGCCTTTATCTCCAATCGTTCCTAATCTAATGCACATTACCCACTATAAAGTATATGCTCCATGTATTCACTTACTCAAGCTAGAACATTGCTCTGATACCATCCTGTAACACCCCGATTTGGCCACTTGAAAACCATAGTCATTTTAAGTGAAAATTAGGGGCCATTTTTTTTACAAGAGTTACACACTCATGAGAACATTTTCAATTTGAAACCGAGATATAGAACATTACGCTCTCAAGGCATGCCACCCTTCAAGTTCCAAATCGGGATGTCACGGGACATCGCGCTTTGAAACTCGTTTTTCCAAAAGTAATGCAAATAAATTGCCCCATTTGATTTAATTTCAAAACATCAGTACTTAGCATAATCTGGTTTGGGGTTACAGCATAGTAGAGCCAGATGTCTAATAACTTGAAGTGGAATACAATAATCAAAAAGGAATTGCCTAATCTACAGTCGTCAAGTTCTACTCGCTCTTGTCCTTCTCCTCTGTCTCCTTGGTGTTTTCTGCTATGAAATCATCCGGCGCTCTGTGAGTTTCTGTATCCGAGGGAGTAACTCTTTTGGCTAGCTCTACGCTTCTGCGTTGAATCCTTAGAAAGAATACCACGTAAGCCGACATAACGTTGTTATCTCCTCTCATTGGTAGAGCCCCTATCTCCCTGAACCGCTGACATCTTGCAATGTCGTCCATCTAAGATCCGCACATTTTCATACATAGTAGAATTGTAGAGGAAAGAGAGAGTGAGCTACCCAGAACGGCAATGTCGACTATGTGGGATTACACTAGGTAAATACTAAGACAAAATAAATACAGCAAGGGAAATCCAACCACCAATAAAGCATAATCATAACAACACATAATTTTCATCAGAGTGTAAACATAAACATACATTTGATTATTCATAAACAATGAGGTTCTCACGATTTCCTAAATATCCTTCTCAATCTTAGTACTTCTTTTCATTTCTCATTCACACCTTCCACGTGTGCCTCAAGATTCCATATCACAATACATCATTTGTTTCCATTGCCACTTAATATCATCATCACTTTTATCATTACTATTATTATTGTCATTATTATTATCCTTGCTACACTTATCTTTGGGACATCTTGGTTCTTTAAGTCTTATCAATTCGATTAGCCTCAATGATGGGGGGAGACATCATTGAGCTCACACACGTCTACATCTACACACAAGACGAGAATTTTAGTTCATTTACAATGCACTAAAGACAATTAGGACAACCATACCAACATTCATAGATCATCATGAGATTTCTTAAATTTCTTATCAAAGCTCAAACTGATAGTTTTTCTAAAAATGAAAATTTGGATTATAACTTAATCTTCTAAAAGAATAGCATGCATGGACTTAGAATTATTAAATCTACTCCTAATTCATACATGCACCTAAAATTCATGCACCAACACATTTTTAACACTCATGGCCGAATGGCCTTCCCCTCAACACAACAAACATAGAACGAATGTTTAAGTCAAATCATGTTCATGAAAGAAAGATCATTTTAAAGACCATTACCCTATTAATCTCTAGTAGGCCGAGATACACATAGAGGAAAAACTCAATTTCTTTATTTGAAAATTGACATGCAAACCTCAAAGTCCTAATTTGAGTTAACACACATACACATATATTAAAACATGCACATATATAAAATCAACCAAAATTATTACAAATCGACATGCAAAGCTAAAAACCCTCATTTTCTTCTTGATAAATTTAGATCCTTAAATTATTAATCAAATATTCACATAAATACATAGATCAAGGCATGCTACACTTAAACACAAAACCTGACCAAAACCGTAAAGAACAAGATGGAAATTGAAACATCCAAGCACAATTATTCAAGATCAATTTATAAAAATGACATGCAAGGCATCAAAACTTCAAGATCGTAAAGAAGTAAACACATGCATCACAAAATTTACACTTAAATAATGTCCATATTTAGGTCCCTTTACAAACCAAAATCACTACACCAAACTTTCTTAAATAACTACCTTAGATTGAGACTCTAACTAGGACTTCAAGCTTTCAATCTCCTTTCTTCTTCTCCTAAAGTCGCTTCGGTCTCCTCCTCTTAGGGTTATTGGTTGGCTTTTCTCTTGAGCAAAGAAGAAGAACAAGGTGGAGAAAGAAATTAGGGATGTTTGGGTAAGGAACCTTTTGCACTCTTATCTCCTCTCTCCTTTCTCATGGCCTCTCTCACTCTTTCTCTAAAGTCCCAAGAGTTTAATGCACTCTTGGACAAAGTGTTTTGGGAATGAAGTGTGTGAAGATGGAGAATGGCTAACCAACACCATCCTACACGGTTTTAAGAACAAGAGCAATGGCTTGGGATTTCCTATTTGATCCTTGGTTCAAGGGGTTGTGCAAGGGATAATTCGGTCCATCCCAAAATTTGCATGGCAAGGGTCATGTCAAGTTGAGGCAAGGTGGAAGAAAGTCTTCTATAGGCATCATGAGTCACCACTCTAGTTTCCTCCTATTTCTATTTGAACTTCCTATTTCTTAATGGGTAAGAAAATCAAACTCACTTGATTTCCTTCCTCTTTTCTTGACCGAACAAAATACATGCATACACACATATACAATTTTATTCTCATATCATGGATATCATGGAACAATGCATTCTTCTTAGCCTTCCTAACCTTAAATGGCCGAACAACACATACACACAACTATACATATAAATTTTATTTCTCCTAGCATGAAGACCATGAAACACTTAGCACTCATTTAGTTACATCATGTTCTATCCTCAAAACACACGGCCTACACACATATAATTTCCTATAGTCACCCATATTTATACAATTCACGCATCTAATCATTTGAATTAACTAATTAGATTTCTTACATAATTTAGCACACAAACATACACATTCACAAATTCGAAGATAGGATTCCTAAGGAAATCAATTAAGTCGTACTGCTCAAATACCCAATCATATTTTCATGTACAACAAGGATTTTCCCAAAATAAATAATTTATTTAAAACTTCAAATTATTTTAAGAAGGAAAAATTCGTTCTCTAATAACAAATCACCACTTGGTTTTCATGAAAACTCAATATTTCCTACTTGTTAAAATAGCTTTGACTGAAAATCTTTTCTTAAACTGAAAAATAATTTTTAAATAAAACTTTATTGATTTATTTGAGTCCAGAAAATCCGGGATGTTACATTCGAGGTTTATAGATGCTCCCCTTCCACCTCGGTTATATGGATGCTTTCTTGTTTCCATCCGAGGCTTATGGGTGCTCTTCTTCTGTCTTGGATTTGTGGACAGTCTCCATTAGTCTTGATAGGTTCTCATGTAAGATCCGTTCTAGGATCCTGTTTTGTAAGCCGTTCCTGGCCCATATATTAATGAAATGAAGTCTTTTCGATTTCACTACTGTTTTTTTGGTAAACGAAAATTCATTAACCAACCTAACAAAATTATATATCAGTCAAAGCAAAAATATTTATTCTTAAATACCCACCTACTATGTAGGGTTGCACTTAAGAACAAATACAAAAGCTAAAGTTCAGCTAAAATTCTAGAAGCTATTACATTGTCGCAACATAAATTTAATTTAGGAAAATAAATACTAAGTCTAATAGCAAGATCTCTCTTCACTAAATTGAAGACATGAAATGGTGCTCTAGCCTTGTCAGCAAATGTCCTGCGATTGTTTTCCATCCAAACATGATAGAGAACTGTGGCCATAGTTGCATTCACAAATTGTCTCCTCATCTTATGCTTGAAGCCAAAAATGAGCCAATGAATCCAGCTCTGAAAGTAGGTGCGCCATCCATCAAGCCCAATCCAGTTGCAAACCAATTTCAAGAGTTCTCTACTCCACACACAATCAAAACACAAGTGATTCCTATCTTCATAATTAACATTACAGAGAATACAAGTGGGGTCAGAAACATCATAATCTGCCATATTTGCCTTAGTTTTGAGTTTGTTATGAATAGCCAACCAGAAGATGAAACAGTGTTTTGGAATAGAAGCTGCATTCCATACTGTTTTAAACCAGTTTATAGTACCTTAATCACCAATCAGACACTGATACCCTTTCCTTATTGAATATTCCATGCCTGCCCAAGTACCATTCACATAGAACTGCCTGATGTAACATCCCGCGTTTTTCCGACTAGGTTAAATAAAGTTTTATTAAAGAAGAGTTTGATAAACAATTTTATAAAAGGTTTTCAAAGAATATTTTCTTCGAATTACAAAGTAAAGCGTTGATTTTATGGGGTTTTGATAAACAAATATTTTATGGAGTTAGTAAAAATGATTTCTAATGAGAAATGATTTTTATTGATGATGATTTGCCAAAATGAATTTTCTTTATAGACTTTGAAAGATTGATTAACTTTGAAAATCCATAACTTTTTAACCGTAACTCCGATTTTTATGATCTTTATATCAAAACGATCGTATCGAAATGTAGTTTTCAAAAATGTATATTTCATAATTTTCTGGATTGGTTTGTGAAAATTGTTTTTCAGTGTGATAAAGGATGAATTTCCAAGGAATAAATCATGAAAAATAGTTTTTGATTTCTAATAAATTTTTCCTTTTGGGATTATCTTTAATATATTAAATTATGATTTTAGAAAATGAAATAAGGGCTACAAGTGCAACCAATAAGTGCAGTTTATTATTTGAAAGAAATTATGTTTAATTGTTAATGTGTATGCTTGGTTATTTGTTTTGCGAATGTGTGTATATATGTGTGCATAAAACGGTTTGTGTATGTATGTATGTATGATATATTAAAGTGTGCTTATATGTGTATAATTATATGAATTGATTAATAATTATAAATGAATTTAATTAAGAAGTAAAAAGTAGGGCATGTGTGTGTAAAAGGGGTATGCCACGGTTTGGTGAGTGTTTGCATGCATGATGCATGTGTGTTGTGTGTGTAAGTGACAAGTGTATTATGGTGTGTATGTGTGTGATTGTGAGACACTTGCTTGGTGACTAAGTAGAAAAAGGGAAATTAAATAAAATGAAAAGAAAAGAAATGGAAAACTTGGAGACCAAGTAGAATTCTAGTTGGCCGAACCAAACCAAGGGCCCAAGGGAGGAAACCTAGTTATAAACCTAACCAAACTAAGTGGCAAAACCAAACCAAAAGCCAACTAATATTTAGCCCTAAAAATGACCCCTAAAACCTAGCCATGCTACCTTGTCCCTTGCATATGATAACCTCCACCCATGCAAGTTTTTGTGTTGCCAAAAGTACCCCTTTTTGATGCATGTTGGCCGAATTTTCCAAGGCTAAAAGAGGGAAATGGTGCTTCACTCTTGGCCTATTTTATTCCATTCATTCTTCCATTCATTCATTCACTTCCTTCTTTCCTTCGTTCCATTCATCCTTTCATTCCATTCTTTCACCTTTTCTTTTCACACTTCCACCAACCCCAAACACTTAGTCTCAAAGGGCCACACTAGCTCTTGAGACATGGAAGAAAAAGAGAAGAGAACCATGAGAGAAGAGGAGAAAACCGTGAGGGAGAGAGGAGAGGAAGGAGAGAAGCCTTGATTTCTAGCTCATTCTCATTCATCCTCTTAGGTAGTAACCTTAATCCTTGTTATTCTTTCTTCTCTAGCATTTTTATTTCTGGTTCTACATGTTTTTATTTAAAGAGGATGATTTGTTTGAAGTTATTCTTGCATGTTAATTTCTAAGATGGATCTATGTTTTTCAAAGAAAAATAAATGGAGATTTAAAGTTTTAAAACAAAAATGAACATGCAAAAAGTTTTAAAGAGCAATTCAGTTTTTATAAAATTTTGGTGTAAAGGATTTTATTTTCTTTGATGAACTTTGATTCTTTTACATGTGTTTGGAAAATGAAATTGATTTTGAAGTTATTCTTTGATGCATGTTTGTTTTTAAGTTAGATCTAGTGTTTTGATTTACAAAAATAGTGATCTCTAAACTTGATTTTTGAAGACCTTGATAAATAAGCATTTTCCTTTTTATTTTTAAAGTTGTCTCATGAACCAATTCATTTTCCCTTGATCTCTTAAAATGTTTTTAGGAAAAATTTTGATTTTGAGTTTGCATGAAGGATTTTCAAGAGATCTAGTGTTTTTTAATTACATGCATGCAAAGATCTTGATTTTTACTATGTTTAAGAACTTAATGTCCAAATTCGGTTTTTAAAAGAAATTTTGTGTTAATGATCTTATTTTCTTGCTTGATTTGGTTTTATGTGCATGTAAAGAAAATTATTCTTAGTTAAAGTGCTTGATTTAAAGCATGAAATCTTTGATAGAATGAACTCATTTTCTTTATGCATGTTTCGGTGATGACAGGAATTTTTAAAGATGAATTTTTAATTGAAGTATTTGATGCATGTATAATTTTTTATTAAGTTCCATAAATTTTAAGTATGTGCATGCTAGGTTAGTTTAGTTTGATTCTTGGTTTTTAGTCTAAAAGACTTGATTTCTATTTCTAAGAAGTTGATGCATGAATTATTTGAATTAAAATAAATTGTTTTCATGAAAAATTAATTCGGTTTTAAAAGGAAATATAGTTGATGGATTGATTTTTTTGTGTGTGCATTTTTGATTTTCATGAAAAGAAATGAATAAACAAATTGTTGAATAAAAAGTGTATGCTGAAATTGTGAATGTCTGTGTTTATACTTGGATAAATGATATTTATGTATGTTCAATAATTCTGGAATTTTGTCACTGGCTTGAGTATGTTATAATAAGCTTCTCTGAATTTTTGGATGATTTTTGGAATTTATTTTCTATTTCTATGTGAGCCAACTTTATGAAAACCATTTTAAGAAAATCAGTTTTTTTTAGTTTAAAGAGAAATATAATTTTCGAACTTGTTCTACTTGAAATGGTTTGAAATTTTTATGGTAGCTTCCTGGACGTCTCTAGATGTTCTCTGTAAAATTTGAAGAGATTTGGAGTTGATTTTATATTTTTAATAAAGGCAAGACAGTGAATCACTTGGTTCAGATTTTCTGGACTTAGTGACAATTTTAATTGGAAAAATATAACTTGCACAACTCCAAATAATCTGAAAATTTTATGAGATAGTCTTTACTGTATAAGGAAGATTTATACCAATTTTTATGAAATTCTGAGTTGAGAAACTATTTTTAATAATCACGTTTTTGTCTCAGTCCAGCAACAGTACAGTCTTGTTTTTCATGCAAAATATGATTTGAAACCTAGCTTAGGATTTTTTAAATGACTTGAAAATTTTATATGATGAACTTTATCATATATGTGTATGTTCTGGAAATTTTTAGGATTTAATGAATTAATTTGATATAGTTTTGGATTTTATCTTTTGTGTTTCACCTTTAAGCACACTAAGTTTCTATTTGAATGTTTTTGATGAATATAAATTTTTATGTTTTATGTTATGACCTTGGCTGCCTTGTATGATGATTATGATGCTTTGAAATGATTGAATGAGTGATTGTTTGATGAATTGTCTAGGTTATGCATGAATGATTTAATTAACCAAAGTGTTGTGTGTGACTTTGTAATTGGTTGTGAAAATTAATTGGCTTTTGAAATAGTTTAATTTAATTCAAGAACCTTGGACTTAATGGTTGCTGTCCTTAATTCATTTCACGGTTTTTAAATCATTTAAGTGTTTATTTTATAACAAAGTATTATATGAACTAAAGTTTGACTTTTCGGTGTTTTCGGGTTTTCTGAAAAATGGTTTATGGACTTGTATACTTGCTGTCCAGATTTTATTAAATTGTTTTTCAATCCTAAAAATTTATTTAGTTGGTTTAAGGTTTAAGGTTTAAATGGTATTTAAGTTGAGAAAGATTTGAATTGAAAAAGTTTTAACGTTTTGCGATTTTCCGACGAGAAATAAAAAGAGTTTTCGAAAACGCGTTTTGATCTAAGTAGGACGATTATTTAAAATAATTTTGTAATGTAGTATCGTCTATTTAGTACAAGGTGCGTATAAGTCGAGAAGCGGAACAACTGACTCATTGGGAAGGGACCGCAACGATTTCAGAAGCTGGAATGTGAGGTGAGAGATGCAGTAGGCCTAGGTCATCGTGACGCGTAGACTCGGTTCTAAACTGAGTCCGTCAAGTCTAATTGAGTATTTGTCATAGGTCATGAACTGCATAATTATATGTGATCTATATGTGCTAGATGTTCATCTGTTTTGTTAAATATGTTGCATGAATAATTTTGGTTATGTATTGAAATTCTCTGTGAGCATATCCTGTTTTGTCTGAAAAGTTGAATGTGGTTATAAGTGATACTGCGAATTATGAGAAAGAGTGAGAGTTGAGACTTGGTAAGAAATTAAAGAGATACGATTGAGAAAGAAATAAAACGTAACACGAATAAGATTGTGAAAGAAATAAGTCGTGAGATGTATGAGTTGCAAAAGATGTGAAGAGTTGAGATTTGAAAGAGAAAGTGGTTGTGAAAGTAAGATGTGGTTGAGTGGAGATGTGATTCCTCGTCCACGTTTTTGGGAAGAAGCTTAGTGTTGAGTTGAGCTTGCTCCTCCATTAACACTCACCCAAAAATATGATTTTTGAAAAAGGTTTTGAAAAGAGATTTTTGAAAAAAAAAACTTTTGTGAAAATAATATTTTTGTGAAAGTTTTTGTAAACATTATTTTTGAAAAGGTTTTGTGAAAGGATTTATGAAATGAGGTTTTTGAAAAGGTTTTGTGAAGTAAAATTTTTTGTGAAATCAAGCTTTCGAAAAAGTTTTGCGAAAAGAGATTTTGAGAAAGACGAGGAAAAGTTGCTGGTGATGTTGATGAGAATATGCTGAGAGTGAGCTTTTGAGAATCATGATGATGAGATGAGTGAGAAAGTGATGTGAGGCCAAGGGCCATTGAGATTTAGGGGGAAAAAGATTGCGATTAGTGGTCAGGCTTCGTTGAAGGGATGCACCAAGGACGAGCCGACTGTTAGGATTAAGCCGCTAAATAAAACTCTAAAACTTTAAAAGACTTCAAAGACATTTATATACGCGGTGAGGTATGAGTGTCGTATCGAAGTAGTGGAGAGGAAGGAACCATAGGTATCTGCGGATACTTAGGAGGAGATTGCATGAGGGGAGGACGACGACGGTGAAACGTCAAGAAGTCTAGAGTATATTTCTAGGCGGAACGAATCCCACATGTGGTGCACTAACGTGGTGGGGACTGGGTCTAATACCGTGGTAAGTTCCGCATCGCGAACTAGAAATTATACTGTCACCCCCTTGATTGCAAATCGAGAACAGTGAGAGGGACTGGAACGGGGCATTTGTGATTGTCGCTGAGAGCGTGCATTGTTATTATGTGAATTATGATTTGAGGCAGGGCCTCCTGGTCTGGGACCATTTGTTTGTGTGACAGCTGTCGTGCCCGCGTGGTAAAGGTCCTGTACTCCTGTTTGCTTCCGACTAGGTTGGGTGGATGACCGAGGAGATGTAGACGTGTGTGAGAGTTCAATGATGTTTTCCCCCTCATCATTGAGCGAACCGTTTGATAAGACTTAATAATGATAAAAGATTACAAGAATGAAAGTATAAAGAATTTATTGAGAAAGATTCAAAGAAAGAAAGTATAAGTGATTGTGAAAAGATTGAGGAAGATTGTGAAAGGAATTGGATGTTTGAGAATGATAATGACGAGTTTTGAAAGTTCAAAGGCTATGATGCCAAGTGGAGTGATGTATGGTGAAATGATTTATGATTTTGATATATTTGACATATTATGATGTGATTGTTTATAAGTGTTTCCTATATGCTTATGTGAATGTATTTGTCATATGAATAGCATGAATGCATGATTCCTATATTTTTTTTTCTGAGTATTCTTTTTATAAGAAGTCGTTAGTATACTGTCCTGTCATGTTGTACTTCTGGAATACTGACCATCTCTCCTATCATGTTGTCGTATCGGGTTATTCCGGTATTGCAACGGATAGATGGTCGACCCTGCAGCAAATCGGTACGTCATCTTGATGAGGCTGCTGCAGTGGACTTCAGATTAGAGGTCAAGACTAGTAGTAGGTAATCCCCTTCAAGCACTGTACCCTTTGCAACTACTTGGTTACATTGTCGTATCATTCTGAACCCCGCTTGGAATTTTAATGAGAAGGGTATTAAGAAACAAGATTTGAAAATGTTTTCTCAAAATTAGATTTATGAAGCTAAGTTACAAAGCGTGATGTTAAGTAACATCTCGGTTTGGATCTTGACTTGTGATGTGTGACATGAGAATATTATTTTATTACAATCAAGTTAATGAAATGTTTTTGAACATAAAGGTTCTCATGTCCATGTCACCTTGAAAAAAAAAATTTCCCAAATTTTTACTATATTTTATTAAAGAGATAAGTGTTTTCAAGTTGCCGAAATCGGGGTGTTACAGAGTGGTATCAGAGCAATGGTTATCCAAAGTAGCCTGATGCATGGGCTTACGTGCTTGTTTATGTGTCTGTCTGTGCGTTAGTGTTAGAATTACGATGAGTGAGGATAGGAGTACGAAGTCACGTGAGCATCTCTATCATATCACCTCTAACGTTCGATCTATCTCTATCGTTCTATCTCTCTATCTTCGGAACGTGTTACGGATTTGTCTACGATGGTACAAGGAACAGTGATCAGAATCATAAGGAGACTTTATTCTTTGAGACCTGAACCCCTTTTGACCGTTGAAACCTCTTTTGTTGAGAATCCCTTTTTAACGACCTCTGAGCTATTGAGATGCGACTTTATTTTGCAATTAGAACCCTCTTTTCTTTGTTGAAACTACTTCCTATGTAAACCTTATGTGTTGTTGAGTTGCCTTGACAATACGTTTGTTTTTCTAAAAGCCTCCCATGAAAACTTTAGACCCTAACACCTTATGCCAATCAGTTAGACATGCTTAAGTTATAAGGTGGACGATGAGATGTTGTTAAGGAAAGAGTTATAATGGTCGAGGAAGGAATAAGCATGAACGGATGTGATGTATAGGAGTATGATCCGTCAAAGTTGGGGAGTAAACGAAGATTTTAGGTTTGTAATAACCCACCTCTGCTTAAAAGGATGAAAGGAGTCAAGTTAAGGAAGAAAGTCCATAAGGGAAGTAGTATCCTTGTAAGGATTGGCATAAGCGTGCTACTCTTTTGAATTTTGTTTCGAAACCATTGAAACCCTTTAACCCTTGTTGACAAAGTTATACCATTCGTATTCCCTTGTGTTTGATAATGGAACGGCCTAAGAAGATTACCTTTGAAAGAACGATGCATATGCGACGACTCGAGGATGACGACTACCGTTATAGACCGAGAGAATCACTCCAAAGAATTCGGCATCCGTTGATCGCGAAATTCTGCGTAGCATTTCTCGAGGACGAGAAATCTGCAAGTTGGGGAGAATGTAACATCCCGCGTTTTTCCGACTAGGTTAAATAAAGTTTTATTAAAGAAGAGTTTGATAAACAATTTTACAAAAGGTTTTCAAAGAATATTTTCTTCGAATTACAAAGTAAAGCGTTGATTTTATGGGGTTTTGATAAACAAATATTTTATGGAGTTAGTAAAAATGATTTCTAATGAGAAATGATTTTTATTGATGATGATTTGCCAAAATGAATTTTCTTTATAGACTTTGAAAGATTGATTAACTTTGAAAATCCATAACTTTTTAACCGTAACTCCGATTTTTATGATCTTTATATCAAAACGATCATATCGAAATGTAGTTTTCAAAAATGTATCTTTCATAATTTTCTGGATTGGTTTGTGAAAATTGTTTTTCAGTGTGATAAAGGACGAATTTCCAAGGAATAAATCATGAAAAATAGTTTTTGATTTCTAATAAATTTTTCCTTTTGGGATTATCTTTAATATATTAAATTATGATTTTAGAAAATGAAATAAGGGCTACAAGTGCAACCAATAAGTGCAGTTTATTATTTGAAAGAAATTGTGTTTAATTGTTAATGTGTATGCTTGGTTATTTGTTTTGTGAATGTGTGTATAAATGTGTGCATAATACGGTTTGTGTATGTATGTATGAATGATATACTAGTACCATACCCGTGCAAATTGCAAGGGAATTAGTCACTGTTGGTATTTATTAACATAAATTTAAATATTATTCTATTAGGTAAATTATGCCACAAATTTGAATTATATCAAAGTAATTCTACACGAAATTATTACTATATTAAAAATACTACAATTATTGATAGCAACTATTAAAGATAAATTAAATGAATAAAAAATTACACAGTAATTCATTTTTTTTTAAAAAAAGTAAACATGAGACGAACAACAACCTATAACCCCGAGGAATGATATGTATAATTAAGATTATAAAATAACAAAACAATTTTATTCAATAATATAAATTGAATTGTTATTAAATTACGTAAGAAATTAGCTGAAATTCTTTGATATGGACCAAAAAATGGATGAAATAGTACTTATATGCTTGTTGAGGAAAGGTGAGTTGAAGAAAAAAATGAAGTTGATTTTTTTAGTTTGTGCTCCATAACCAAGTTAGGAATTTGTCAAGACTACATCACTTAAGCCAAAAACCAATGGTATTAATTACATTTTTAAATATTTAACAAAACAATAAATTTTAGCAAAAATATGTGATTTTTTTTTAAAAAAAGTTATTTTATTTTTTATAGCACAACATGAAAGAAAAAATGTTACACAAGGACATCGTGTGTTGAATGAAAAGTGAATTTAAGATGCTTTGGAATGCTACATGGCAATGAACATAAAGATCGGGAAAATGCACATATTATTCCTAGATATGGACAACACTAATCATCAGCTAGGTAATTCATCACTATCACAATGCATGTGTTGATAACAAATTATTTATATACGAGTGATAACAACCCAAAGATACACTATACATTACAAAATGTTTCTATATATTTATCAGAAAAAGTTTAAATTCCGCCACAATAAATTTCGTCACAGTAACAACATCTAAGAGAAAGATTATTACTGATAGAAGAGCACTCTTCTCACCTTGAATGAATGGCGTAAAGGATTTCGTTCCTTTATTTCGATTGCTAGTGATAGACGACCAACCCCATTCCCATCTGAGGCAGGTGGTAAATCAAAAACAATAATGTCCAAAGGTTGCATATCAAATGAATCTGCCAGCAATGCCAAGAATCCAGGTTTCAATACTGCCCAAACATGTACATCAAAAGACAGGATAATGATACATGGTAAAGGTAATACAAACCTAATAAAGGGGGGATGAAATAGAAAATCTTTTAGGAAAAGCTGAACTTTCCAACTTCTCACAAAAACATTTCAACCAAAAACCTTTATGAAAAATCCCTAATTTTTATAATCCTAAACAAATGTGCCCTTTTTTTTCTAAGCAAACAATTTTGAAAGTAGTTAGCTCATAAAATTTGATAGTAAAGTTACAATCTTGACGCATTCAACGAAAAGGGTGTCAGCAAAACTTGCACTATTGTTGCCTAAAAAGGGTATTAGCAAAACCTGGACCGTTGATGCTATCTAAAATTCGATAGCACAAAGTTAATATTTTGATGCATCCAGTGAAAAGGTTATCAACAAAATTTGCACTGTTGTTACCTGAAATTCAGCTTTTATGAAAAATCACACTTTTTTTTTTAAATCGTAAACAATCATACCCTTAATTTAATTCAAGCACACTACAATTTTAAGGGAGTTAGCTGATTAAATCTGATAGCAAAGTTACATTTTTATTAGGCAATGTTCTAAGAGTACAATTAAAAAATACAATTATTTCTCCAAAAATAAATGTTGCCAAATATGCTTGTACATATAAAATACACATTATGGACCACGAAGTAACAGACATTAGTGCAAAGCTTCTGAAACTAAACAAAAATAACAGCGCTTAACACACATAGAAGTTGTCTTTTCCCTGAACTATCAATAGGCTGATAGTTAACTTTTGCTTCTAGAACCACCATTAGTGCAACATTATCCTAAGGGGACATAAAGAAAACTTGGTAAGCACCTGTTCCATAAGAGAGAACCCTTTTTTCTTTTCTAAAAAGCAGAAGTAGCATGTTAAGTGCAGTAAGAGACCTTAACTATGCATTTTTAGGTTACGCAATCGCTAATACTCCAATTAATTATGCATTGATATGTGCTATCAAAACCGATTCGAATTGATATGATTTTATTTATGAAAGTGTTAATATACAATATTAAATTTACTAAATCAAAATAATGTATTGCGAATTGACAGGATTGTTAGAGCCCATCAAAATATTAAATTAGTAGTTAGTTTTCTAACTTCTTTTTTCTTTATTGAATCTTATTACTTTAACTTTTTTAAGGATTTTCTTATCCAAGGCTAAGAATAAGAAACTAAAAAAATACATTTAAAAAAAAACTAAACATTTCATAAAAAATTTCCAATTAATAAAAAATAACGCACCAGAATAGACTATTACCAAAATAGTTGGATCATTTATAATACACTTATCATTTGTCATTTGCTCACAAATAGATAAATATAAAGCTGTGACACAGGAACACTCACAAACACACATGACTCACCCTTACTAATTTACATATCAATGCCCCTATAACCAAAAAATACTACTAATAAGATTAATATCTAGAGACACATGTAGCACACATAATCCTTCTCACCCTTTGCTATGGTAGATCTGAAATTAGACCAAATGGACTGATATACATAAAGCTAATGACTTACTACTTTACTATGCAAACTATTAAATAATCATTTCCATCAACTCTTAAGTTCCTATTTAAGTCAATATTCAACTTGCTTTAAATAGAAATAATATTAGTTGAGCAGCTGGATGCCTTAGCCTCCAAAAATCATCTACGTGATGCAAATCTCAACATTAACAAACAAACAAAATGTATGTCACCAAATTACTATTATTAGGAAGATGAATTAAAAGGTAAAAATGGATAGGCTTAAATTTAACATGTAACGCTGTTGAAACTAACACACTTGATGATGACCACAAATAAATAAACTAACACACTTGAGACTGCCAATCTTTCTCTTGCAAAGCCAGTGTGCCTGAAATGGCAATGCCCCATCTCTTCCCCAAGCTCATAATGAACCCAAAAAGTTTGCAAATCTAAATTGACAGCAACACAAAGGTTCTTCTCACTATATATCCAAATGTTATGCTTTTACTTATAGTAGTTTTGGCAAGGACTTAATAGTTAGATCGAGCAAACACATAAAAGAAATGTCTTTGGATATACAAACACTTAAAATGTGAATTTGACATGATAGGTATATATTAAGGCGTCAAAGTTATGCTCAAAAGAAGCCCTTGAATCTTCCATGACTTCTTCATAACTGTTTCCTTAATTGTAAAGAGACAAAACCATTAGCATTTTCCAACATATTGACACTTTAAAAGCAAAATAAGCTTTACCAAGTTTTTAGAAATCCAGTCCAGTGACCCCAGCCAGTAGGGGTAGTGAACATTAAGTCACTACTGAGCAATCCAACTACTCTTTTTTTGGTTTGCACCCTGGTATCCGGTCCACTGGGTCGACTAATCCAGTTCGAGGGGGGTCCCGGGGTTAAGGTTTTATTCCTCTCCCAACGTTGTTGCGGAGGATTGAACCGTGGTTTGCCCTACCAAGTGCAGCCCCTGGCACCACTGCACCAACAGCTCGTTGGTGCAATCCAGCTACTTTGTTAATTCTACATGCCACATATAACGAAATTTTGACATGCACATCAAAACCTAAAAAATGAGTAGGAAGAACATAAAAAACAATAAAACATAACATCTCTTTAATCTCATCTGATAACATCAAGTGAAATCTACAGTACAGGGAAAAATAGGAGACAATCCAGTTCCTAGTCAAGGTAGTAATAATAACTATATATACTACCTTCAGAATTAGTTTAGGAAGCAAAACTATAACTATATATACTACATCTTAAAAATTAGTTTAGGAGGCAAAACTATATTTTGATGATACTAAACAAATTAGACAATTTACAACTCACTAAGCAAACAATGACATGACACTTTCTGCTGAAAGCTACTTACAATTTTTTTAACTATCATAATAAAGCAAAATAAGCCCAATTAATGCTCTTCTTTTATTAGCCTTGCACTGCATGTACCTGCTAGTGATCTAAAAAAACTTGCAACTGAAGTCATTGGTGAAGATAATATCTGAACCTTCTATGTATGTTGAATTTTGAGTAACAGATGGATTCAACTTGGCAAGAAGAAACCTTGCCTGACTACTATGTTGGTCACATCTTACTTATAATCTTCGACACCGGAACTTGACCAGCCACCAATTGCTTTGCATCTAGTTCTAGTGCTTCAGCAGCATCCTAAAGTTCTCATGCTTCGGATCCTTATCGTAACCGAGCTTTCTCCATTGAGCGCTTTTGGACCCATAATGTCAAGTCAATATGTCTCAAGAAATTACATACCTTTGAATCAACTGTAATAATTTGGAAACTAAAGCATAACTTAAAATGAATATTCTGTTAAGCAGCTCTCATGCAATGCAAGTAACCAAATTATTTTTAAAAGACTAAAAATAGTGCTTCTCAAAAAAATTCCGGGTTTCTACTTAATTTATTCAACATATTCAATCAATAAAGAATTATTTTGATAGTGTCATTTAGTATTAATGTATTATGCATCAGATGGAAGCAGATAAATACTAAGCACTCACCATGCATATGCTGCAACATTGCAGGCATATAACCAAGGAAGCCAGCACAAGAAGCACATCAATTCCTGCAACATCAAGGGAATCAAGCTAAATTTGAAATTAACACTTAACATAACTTATACCGAGAACCCACACGATTTAGTTCATCAAAAAGATATAAGCTTATTCATTATCATTAGACCATTGAAAATAATTGCAGGGAGACAACAATTGGGTGCAGGAGTGGAGGCGTTGAAAGCATTTAGAAAATTACCGCTGTATCGACCCATCAGCTTGATAACACCAATACCACTCTCAAAACTTTCAGCTTCAACATGAGCTGCATTTATAGGACGTTGAGTGTCCTCAATAGTAGTGTCAAAACCGAAGGACTTATCAATAACCTATTAAGCAAAAGAGAGAGGAAGCAGAAAAAATTGACCAATTAATGATGCAAATGGATAGTAACAAACAGATTCAAATGACTCGAGTTGCAAGACTCAATGTGCAAGAAAAAAAGATGTACCGCGATGTCATTATCTATGGCTTTTGGTGGTCCTACAACTGCGACTTTAAGACCACGCCTTCGGACTTCCTGAATGGATAATCATGTCCAGTTATTATTAACAAATTTCTACTCAATTATAGAATGAGACCAAATTATAGAATGGGACCAAAAACTCATCAATGGGAACCAAAAATCAAAACCCAAAAAAAAAATAGCTTAGCCCACATATTTAAAAAAATACAAAAGCCTATCATGCTCCATCAACCAATTCACCCAAGTATTAATGAACAAAACGAAGACTGTTGAACCACGTGAATTCTCCGTTTACCAAAAGTTTTTAATTTTGATGTGCTTTGAAAAGAAAGTTGTTTCTATAGCCAAGGTCATTTCTCAGTCTGCCTAGTTAACTACTTCAATCACTTTATCCCTTAAAAAGAAAGGATCCCTTGTATTATTAAATGTAATAATATTAGGTAAGGAAACTGTTCATTGATGTATCTATAGCCGAGGGTTATTTCCGCCATCAATCTTCATTGTAAAAACTAATCTCTATTTTTTAAAAAAAATTTAAGTATACTTTTCCGAATATGGTGAGTCGGAAAAAATTTCTACTCCCAATTGAAAATGTTCTGACTTTCAAAAGGTGGAAAAAAATTTCGACTCTTGGAAGTCGGAATTTTGTAGGAAAAAAATTTCGCCTCTTAAAAGTCGAAAATAGTAACACATAAAAAGGTGTTTTAGAACATAAAAATTAAAATGGAAACCAAAAAATAGTTTATGGGATCAAAAAGTAAAACTCTTTTTTCAATGAAGAAAACATATTCAAACACTGGACCTGGATCCAAGTGTAATTGTCAAGTTAGCTGCTTGCATGACTTTTACATTTTCAATACACATACATATTTTTTTTCCAATTTTAACCTATCATTCAATCGTTTCATTCACTCATCATTAATTCTACTTTTATTATCTCTCATATCTAAATCACTATAAATTAATTAACGGATGCACTTTCTGATAAAAATTAAATACTACTACAATTTTCAATAAAGATCAAATATGAGCATTTTGCACAAACTATACATAATATTTACAATAATTAACATTTTTTTAGTCTGTGTGTCAAGGTCTAAACGATCAAATTTAGTGAAACGGAGTGAGTAAAAAATAAGATACATTAAAAAAATACACACTCTACCCACAGTTCACTCATTAAAGATAAGATACATTAAAGATACTAAAATTCCATTTACATAATTATTTTGAAAATATTATTTCCAATTAAAAAAGAATATTAGTTTGCGTGAATTTGTTTTTAATATCAATAATTGCTATGTAAAACTGTTTAAATTGTATTTTTAAAATAATCACAGTTTTAAAATAATAGTATTAAATTTACTGAATTAAATAAATGCAAATTGACCCTATTGTCAAAGCTCGTCAAACATTAAATTGATAGTTAGTGGATTAACTTATTTTTAATCCATATTTTATCCCATTGTACTTAATTTTATTTTGTTAGCAAATAGTATAATACAGATATCCGACCTTTTTTTTTTGGGTAATCTACAAACATTCGACTTTGAAGTTAGGGATGGCAACAGGGTGAGGAATAGGCGGGGAGTACTTTCCCATTTCCCATTCTCGGATTTCATTTCCTCCCCATCCCCATCCCCAAACCCCATCCTGGGAAGAGATGGTTTCTCATCCCCATTTCCTACCATCCCACAGATCCCCACGGATTCCCACGGGGAACCTAAATATATGCGAAATATTTAAAAAGTTTCATAGCTTTAATTTGATCCGATAAAAAATTAACCCTGCTGAATAGAATTTTTAAACCTGTATAACGTAGAAAAAATAATCATTAAAATTTAGAAAATTCAATCAAAAAATAAGATAAAACTAAACAAAAGTATTAAATGATAGTTTTGTCATCCACATACACAAAACATTTAAGGAATCCAAAAGAGTCATCAAAATTGAGATCAAAGCAAAATTACAAACTGAAATAATATTTCAATAAAAAAAACTTTAAATTCATAGTTGATTTTTGCTTTCAACAATGTGGCTGAGGTTTTCATTAAACGCATTGTTGCTTTAAATTCGTAGAATTGTAGTCTGTCAAACAGTAGAAGAGAGAAGAAGGGAGTGGAGAAAGTACAGAACGAAGAAGAAGGAGAAGAAGTAGGATAATATATAGGACACCTAATTTGTGAATTTGTAATTTTCTATTCTAACTTTTTAATTCAGCAGTCTAATGTATTTTTTTAAAATTATTGTTATTATTTTATTATTATTATTATTAATAATAATAATAGATTTGAAATTACAAAAACAGCTAATATGAAATATATATACAAATAAATTTATAAAGGCATATGTGTAAATGTTCGGGGACGAGGGAACAAATCACATTCCCCGACCCGAAATTATCTCGGGGAGAATTTCTCCCCCATCCCCGTCCCCACGGAAAAAAATCCCCACTCGTGGGCCCCAAACGGGGCAGTCACCGCGGGATCCTCATTCACGATATGAAATTGCCATCCCTATTTGAAGTCAAAGGTTGTAACACATTATGTCCTGCATCTTTTTAGTGAGAAATGGTAATGTTTTTTTTTACTATATTATATTTGAGATCAAAAGTAGAGTATATACCTACAAAACCAATTTACAAATCAGCTTAAATTATATATATATATATATATATATATATATACACACATATATATAAATCACAAAATACTCCCTCTGTCTCGTAAGAACGGTTATAAAATTCAAAAGTAAAAAAATCAAGGAGATATGCATTCGATGATTTGCCTAACACATCAAACAACTAATTTAATGCATTTTTCATGGATCAACCAATCACAATTTAAAGTTTACAATTTCTAAAATTTTCATTAATTATTTTAACCATAGTTTGGGACAAAAAATTTAGTCATTTTTAACATTCCTTATGGGACATAGAAAATAATATTTATTATTAATTGATTCACAAGTGATGAATATCAAATAAGATACATCACATTTTTCAGTAATATAAATTATATACTGTGTACTAAAATATATCATCAAATCTTATGTGGTACTAAAAGATAAGAGTAATTAAAATATAATATAATGAAAATAATAAAGTGTTGTGTATACTTTTCATTACAATTATCATAGAATCAAATTAAACGTAAAAGATGGTACTGCAACATTTATATTATTAATTAATATTTTTTTTTCTTAAATATTGGGTGAAGTACCAATTTAGTTTTTGATAATTTTTTCATCATAACAATTTAGTGCGTGAAATCTTACAAATATACATTTAGTTTCTCGTGATTTTTGGATGTACTAATTTGGTATATCAAGATTTTCATACATACCAACTTGATCTCTTATGTTTTAAGCATCAAATTAGTACATCTAAAAAACTTGGGAGACTAAATTGGTACATCCAAAATCTTGAAGAACTAAATGTGTATTTATAAATTTTCAAGGATTAAATTAGTACGGTGAATAAACATTAGTGATTAAATTGACACTTTACTGTAAATATAAGCGTAGTGAAAGTGATTTAGTCTTTTTTTAGGTGTTTGGTCTACCACCTCCGTCCTTAAATATAAGACACTGTTGATACTTTTATTTTATCCATATTTATAAGACCCTATACTAAATTTAAATGATCATTAATTACTTTTTTTTTTCACAAACAACTTCACGTTTATTTAACAATTTTTAATTGCATTCCTTGCAAGGACAGGGTTGAAGAACAATTCTACTTTAGTGAATACGGCCACTAATAATTCCCAATTCTGTGATAATGTGCCAAAAAATGCAGTTTTTTCCTTAATCAAGATTGAGTTTACAACCTGAATTGATAAATATATCCTTTGCCTAAACTAAAAGAAGACATACTCATGTAATAGTATGATAGTGTCCACATAGTTAGCTTATCACTGTTGCAATTAAAGAGAATATGATGTCGAAAAAAGATTTTTCTATGCAATCTGCTCTTTCCAAGATTGCTACCACATAACAGTGCCGTCTTTTACCCTCCTCTGCTAAATATTCTTAACGGTTTTTAATGTTTCTTATGGTTAGCACATACCAAATGCAACCAAACACAGAGGAGAAGAAATTAGTATGAGTAGGAGAAGGAACAAAAATAGGTGAATAGATAAGATAAGCGCAATAAATAGGCGGCTCAACATTTACCTACCTCCAGAAAAACCTTGGTGGAGATCTTGAGCTGTAGGAGTAAGCATGGTCACTGGAAAAAAACAACAAAAATTTGGAAAAATTTAAACAGCTAACAGAGTTGAGACTTAATATTGGAAATCGAAAAGGAAGGTCTAACACACTAACACATATTATTAGCAGAGAATTTAGGTCCACGTCGCCGGTAGGACAACTCTTTATCAATAACTTGTAATGGGAAAGGAAGGAAAAAACAAATTGTCTCAAATTATATGTACGTTAAAAAATATAAGACGGTAAAAGAAAAAATATATGAGTAATAAGAAAGAATAAGCAGTGAATAACATATATCATATTTGGTAATCATGGTAAGGTGTAAAACTTCAAAATTAACTTCAGTTTATAAAATAATTTCATAAAATTAGCACGGACCTACTACTATACACACTATACTGGAAGTCCTGAAGGCAAGGTAAAATGCAAAGAGAAAGATCCAACAACAATATTGATGTAGATATTACAAACCAGCTGCAACACACAGATCAAAACAACAACTACAACCTGATTAACTAATAAAACAGAAAAGGAATCCATTGTTTACTTTTGGTTTAGCCTTGCCCAATATACTGAGTTATGATCTCCCTTTGCTTGTTGGGTTATGCTTATTTTAATACTTAAATATTTATTAAGTAATAGGAGCTAGTGGCTCTGTGATCTGATTGTTAGTGTCTTGATTTATGTGATTGGCACTGTGTTTTCCCCTTCCCTTGCATTTGTTTTTTTCTGATTTAGTCTGGCTGCTTTTATTTCCCTTTCTTCTTCCTGGTTTTTCCTTTAAGCCTTTTTAACAATTTGTTTCCATAAAAAAGAGTTAAATCAATTTGTTTCCATAATTTGAAAATCATGCATGTGAGACTTTAAGCAACAAAGTAATATGTTGATTTTTAGTTTTTGCTAAAGCTTTTAAAGTTGTCTGTCTTTTTTCTATAATCTGTGCCTATTAAGTATTAAGTAACCATGTTTCCTCCATGAAAGAGTGACACTCTACAACAGAAAAATATTGCATAGAAGGTATTTGATCTACTCAATATATTGCAGGCCATTTTACATAACTAAGATATACTATGTAATCAATGCTTAGACAAAAGAAAAGTTAAACCACCATGACATGCACCTGTAAGCAAACAGAAGAGTGAATTGAAAAGGAGAAACAATGGATTAACTAAGCAAACAGAAAAGTTTCCAAAAGTAAGGCCTAGTGGCTATGGCATAGAACAATAAATTAGTGCGCTAAAAAAAGACTTAGAACTGGCTGCTATGATAGCAGCAGTATCATAGTTACATGCATTAGCTAAGGCATATGATAGTGTTCTCTTTATTCCAGTGAATTCACAGATTTGAATGACTAAAGAAGGTAAAAAATAATAACAGGAAATAGCACAATATAGTAAGCTTTATGGATGATAAAAAAAAAGAAGCATAATACAGTAAATTACAATAGCAATTTCAGAATCGTAAGAAACACAAACTTCAAAATAAACCTCCTGAAGATCTCCCATGATGATTCATTATTAAATTTCAGACCATATAAAACACCAGAAGAATAGCAACAACTGAAAACTTAGAACCGGCTGCTATGGTAGCAGCAGTATCATAGTTACATGCATTAGCTAAGGCATATGATAGTTTCCTCTTTAGTCCAGTGAATTCACAGATTTGAATGACTAAAGATGGTAAAAAATAATAACAGGAAATAGCACAATATAGTAAGCTTTATGGATGATAAAAAAAAGGCATGATACAGTAAATTACAATAGCAATTTCAGAGTTGTAAGAAACACAAGCTTAAAAATAAACCTCTTGAAGATCTCCCATGATGATTCATTATTAAATTTCAGACCTTATAAAGCACCAGAAGAATAGCAACAACTGAAAACTTAGAACCGGCTGCTATGGTAGCAGCAGTATCATAGTTACATGCATTAGCTAAGGCATATGATAGTTTCCTCTTTAGTCCAGTGAATTCACAGATTTGAATGACTAAAGATGGTAAAAAATAATAACAGGAAATAGCACAATATAGTAAGCTTTATGGATGATAAAAAAAAGGCATGATACAGTAAATTACAATAGCAATTTCAGAGTTGTAAGAAACACAAGCTTAAAAATAAACCTCTTGAAGATCTCCCATGATGATTCATTATTAAATTTCAGACCTTATAAAGCACCAGAAGAATAGCAACAACTGAAAAATAGAATGACTACACAGATATCAAAGATGGTGTGAATGCATAATATCAGATTTATAATGGATAGTAGGAAAAGTAAACAACTTGTTACGTAGGTCAACAACTTCAGCAATATCAGGGTTTATAAGCAATCTTGAGGCAAACATTGAATTCTGCACAACAGGTTTGCCTGGGATTAAAAAAATTGGAAACTTCAGTCCACATAGGTTTGCCTGGGATTAAACAAAGAGGAAGTGCGAAAATATTGCATGTGGACTGGTAAAATGACCGAATTAGACATTGGTAACAACTGAGGGACAAGTTGGGCTGACGTGGAAATGAACAGGGGCAGTACAGTGGGATGCCCAACCCTCCGTTTGTAGTATGGATGATTAAAGTGTGCTTATATGTGTATAATTATATGAATTGATTAATAATTATAAATGAATTTAATTAAGAAGTAAAAAGTAGGACATGTGTGTGTAAAAGGGGTATGCCACGGTTTGGTGAGTGTTTGCATGCATGATGCATGTGTGTCGTGTGTGTAAGTGACAAGTGTATTACGGTGTGTATGTGTGTGATTGTGAGACACTTGCTTGGTGACTAATTAGAAAAAGGGAAATTTAAATAAAATGAAAAGAAAAGAAATGGAAAACTTGGAGACCAAGTAGAATTCTAGTTGGCCGAACCAAACCAAGGGCCCAAGGGAGGAAACCTAGTTATAAACCTAACCAAACTAAGTGGCAAAATCAAACCAAAAGCCAACTAATATTTAGCCCTAAAAATGACCCCTAAAACCTAGCCATGCTACCTTGTCCCTTGCATATGATAACCTCCACCCATGCAAGTTTTTGTGTTGCCAAAAGTACCCCTTTTTGATGCATGTTGGCTGAATTTTCCAAGGCTAAAAGAGGGAAATGGTGCTTCACTCTTGGCCTATTTTATTCCATTCATTCTTCCATTCATTCATTCACTTCCTTCTTTCCTTCGTTCCATTCATCCTTTCATTCCATTCTTTCACCTTTTCTTTTCACACTTCCACCAACCCCAAACACTTGGTCTCAAAGGGCCACACTAGCTCTTGAGACATGGAAAAAAAAAAGAGAAGAGAACCATGAGAGAAGAGGAGAAAACCGTGAGGGAGAGAGTAGAGGAAGGAGAGAAGCCTTGATTTCTAGCTCATTCTCATTCATCCTCTTAGGTAGTAACCTTAATCCTTGTTATTCTTTCTTCTCTAGTAGCTTTATTTCCGGTTCTACATGTTTTTATTTTAAAGAGGATGATTTGTTTGAAGTTGTTCTTGCATGTAAATTTCTAAGATGGATCTATGTTTTTCAAAGAAAAATAAATGGAGATTTAAAGTTTTAAAACAAAAATGAACATGCAAAAAGTTTTAAAGAGCAATTCGGTTTTTATAAAATTTTGGTGTAAAGGATTTTATTTTCTTGGATGAAATTTGATTCTTTTACGTGTTTGGAAAATGAAATTGATTTTGAAGTTATTCTTTGATGCATGTTTGTTTTTAAGTTAGATCTAGTGTTTTGATTTACAAACATAGTGATCTCTAAACTTGATTTTTGAAGACCTTGATAAATAAGCATTTTCCTTTTTATTTTTAAAGTTGTCTCATGAACCAATTCATTTTCCCTTGATCTCTTAAAATGTTTTTAGGAAAAATTTTGATTTTGAGTTTGCATGAAGGATTTTCAAGAGATCTAGTGTTTTTTAATTACATGCATGCAAAGATCTTGATTTTTACTATGTTTAAGAACTTAATGTCCAAATTCGGTTTTTAAAAGAAATTTTGTGTTAATGATCTTATTTTCTTGCTTGATTTGGTTTTATGTGCATGTAAAGAAAATTATTCTTAGTTAAAGTGCTTGATTTAAAGCATGAAATCTTTGATAGAATGAACTCATTTTCTTTATGCGATGACAGGAATTTTTAAAGATGAATTTTTAATTGAAGTATTTGATGCATGTTTGATTTTTTCTTAAGGTCCATAAATTTTAAGTATGTGCATGCTAGGTTAGTTTAGTTTGATTCTTGGTTTTTAGTCTAAAAGACTTGATTTCTATTTCTAAGAAGTTGATGCATGATTTATTTGAATTAAAATAAATTGTTTTCATGAAAAATTAATTCGGTTTTCAGAGGAAATATAGTTGATGGATTGATTTTTTTGTGTGTGCATTTTTGATTTTCATGAAAAGAAATGAATAAACAAATTGTTGAATAAAAAGTGTATGCTGAAATGTGAATGTGTGTGTTTATACTTGGATAAATGATATTTATGTATGTTCAATAATTCTGGAATTTTGTCACTGGCTTGAGTATGTTATAATAAGCTTCTCTGAATTTTTGGATGATTTTTGGAATTTATTTTCTATTTCTATGTGAGCCAACTTTATGAAAACCATTTTAAGAAAATCAGTTTTTTTTTTAGTTTAAAGAGAAATATAATTTTCAAACTTGTGCTACTTGAAATGGTTTGAAATTTTTATGGTAACTTCCTGGACATCTCTAGATGTTCTCTTTAAAATTTGAAGAGATTTGGAGTTGATTTTATATTTTTAATAAAGGCAAGACAGTGAATCACTTGGTTCAGATTTTCTGGACTTAGTGACAATTTTAATTGGAAAAATATAACTTGCACAACTCCAAATAATCTGAAAATTTTATGAGATAGTCTTGACTGTATAAGGAAGATTTATACCAATTTTTTATGAAATTCTGAGTTGAGAAACTATTTTTAATAATCACGTTTTTGTCTCAGTCCAGCAACAGTACAATCTTGTTTTTCATGCAAAATATGATTTGAAACCTAGCTTAGGATTGTTTAAATGACTTGAAAATTTTATATGATGAACTTTATCATATATGTGTATGTTCTGGAAATTTTTAGGATTTAATGAATTAATTTGATATAGTTTTGGATTTTATCTTTTGTGTTTCACCTTTAAGCACACTAAGTTTCTATTTGAATGTTTTTGATGAATGTAAATTTTTATGTTTTATGTTATGACCTTGGCTGCCTTGTATGATGATTATGATGCCTTGAAATGATTGAATGAGTGATTGTTTGATGAATTGTCTAGGTTATGCATGAATGATTTAATTAACCAAAGTGTTGTGCGTGACTTTGTAATTGGTTGTGAAAATTAATTGGCTTTTGAAATAGTTTAATTTAATTCAAGAACCTTAGACTTAATGGTTGCTTCCCTTAATTCATTTCACGGTTTTTAAATCATTTAAGTGTTTATTTTATAACAAAGTATTATATGAACTAAAGTTTGACTTTTCGGTGTTTTCGGGTTTTCTGAAAAATGGTTTATGGACTTGTATACTTGCTGTCCAGATTTTATTAAATTGTTTTTCAATCCTAAAAATTTATTTAGTTGGTTTAAGGTTTAAGTTTTAAGTGGTATTAAGTTGAGAAAGATTTGAATTGAAAAAGTTTTAACGTTTTGCGATTTTTCGACGAGAAATAAAAAGAGTTTTCGAAAACGCGTTTTGATCTAAGTAGGACGATTATTTAAAATAATTTTGTAACGTAGTATCGTCTATTTTGTACAAGGTGCGTATAAGTCGAGAAGCGGAACAGCTGACTCGTTGGGAAGGGACCGCAACGATTTCAGAAGCTGGAGTGTGAGGTGAGAGATGCAGTAGGCCTAGGTCATCGTGACGCGTAGACTCGGTTCTAAACTGAGTCCGTCAAGTCTAATTGAGTATTTGTCATAGGTCATGAACTGCATAATTATATGTGATCTATATGTGCTAGATGTTCATCTGTTTTGTTAAATATGTTGCATGAATAATTTTGGTTATGTATTGAAATTCTCTGTGAGCATATCCTGTTTTGTCTGAAAAGTTGAATGTGGTTATAAGTGATACTGCGAATTATGAGAAAGAGTGAGAGTTGAGACTTGGTAAGAAATTAAAGAGATACGATTGAGAAAGAAATAAAACGTAACGCGAATAAGATTGTGAAAGAAATAAGTCGTGAGATGTATGAGTTGCAAAAGATGTGAAGAGTTGAGATTTGAAAGAGAAAGTGGTTGTGAAAGTAAGATGTGGTTGAGTGGAAATGTGATTCCTCGTCCACGTTTTTGGGAAGAAGCTTAGTGTTGAGTTGAGCTTGCTCCTCCATTAACACTCACCCAAAAATGTGATTTTTGAAAAAGGTTTTGAAAAGAGATTTTTGAAAAAAAAAACTTTTGTGAAAATAATATTTTTTGTGAAAGTTTTTGGAAACATTATTTTTGAAAAGGTTTTGTGAAAGGATTTATGAAATGAGGTTTTTGAAAAGGTTTTGTGAAGTAAAAGTTTTTGTGAAATCAAGCTTTCGAAAAAGTTTTGCGAAAAGAGATTTTGAGAAAGACGAGGAAAAGTTGTTGATGATGTTGATGAGAATATGCTGAGAGTGAGCTTTTGAGAATCATGATGATGAGATGAATGAGAAAGTGATGTGAGGCCAAGGGCCATTGAGATTTAGGGGGAAAAAGATTGCGATTAGTGGTCGGGCTTTGTTGAAGGGATGCACCAAGGACGAGCCGATTGTTAGGATTAAGCCGCTAAATAAAAATCTAAAACTTTAAAAGACTTAAAAGACATTTATATACGCGGTGAGGTATGAGTGTCGTATCGAAGTAGTGGAGAGGAAGGAACCATAGGTATCTGCGGATACTTAGGAGGAGATTGCATGAGGGGAGGACGATGACGGTGAAACGTCAAGAAGTCTAGAGTATATTTCTAGGCGGAACGAATCCCACATGTGGTGCACTAACGTGGTGGGGACTGGGTCTAATACCGTGGTAAGTTCCGCATCGCGAACTAGAAATTATACTGTCGCCCCCTTGATTGCAAATCAAGAACAGTGAGAGGGACTGGAACGGGGCATTTGTGATTGCTGCTGAGAGCGTGCATTGTTATTATGTGAATTATGATTTGAGGCAGGGCCTCCTGGTCTGGGACCATTTGTTTGTGTGACAGCTGTCGTGCTCGCGTGGTAAAGGTCCTGTACTCCTGTTTGCTTCCGACTAGGTTGGGTGGATGACTGAGGAGATGTAGACGTGTGTGAGAGTTCAATGATGTTTTCCCCCCTCATCATTGAGCGAACCGTTTGATAAGACTTAATAATGATAAAAGATTACAAGAATGAAAGTATAAAGAATTTATTGAGAAAGATTCAAAGAAAGAAAGTATAAGTGATTGTGAAAAGATTGAGGAAGATTGTGAAAGGAATTGGATGTTTGAGAATGATAATGACGAGTTTTGAAAGTTCAAAGGCTGTGATGCCAAGTGGAGTGATGTATGGTGAAATGATTTATGATTTTGATATATTTGACGTATTATGATGTGATTGTTTATAAGTGTTTCCTATATGCTTATGTGAATGTATTTGTCATATGCATAGCTTGAATGCATGATTCCTATATTTTTTTTCTGAGTATTCTTTGTAACACCCCTAATTTTCGCCTCCCGAATAATAGGAAATTATTAATAAAAAGTTTTATTATTAATTTATAGAAATTTTTCTAAGTTTATGTTTTGTATTTAATTAGCCTTAAATATAAAAATAAGTGGAAATATTTTTATATGGCAAATAAATGCAAAATATAAGGAAATTGCATTTTGGTCCCTGGATGAGGACTAAAAAGCAATATTAGAAAGGTTCTTGGAGGGAAAGATTTAAAAATAATAATTTTTAAATTTTGAACTGATCTAACCGGTTAGTAATGCCCTGTAACCGGTTAGACGATGAACACAGAAACTGGTTTAGTGGATTTTGATGAGTAATCGTTTGATTAATCCAAAATTCGCCACGATTACAGTCCCAAATTAAGTGGAAACCACGCGTCCAGCTGCATGTAATCTGGATTTGGCTATAAATAGGTGAATTGTTGATGGATTGGGGGTTGATCAGCTGATTCTTGCTGAAGAAGGGTGAGTTAGGGTTTTGATTTCGTGAGGACGATTTCTCCTTCGTTCTTGAGAATTTGAGAGTGAGAGATACACTTCTGAAAAGCTTACACCAAGAGCTTTTCATTGATATATACCTTGTGAGTTGAGGGTTCTTGTGTGTGGAGAAATCAACCTTAGAAATTGGAGCTGGAGAACTGAACTCTGTTTTCTCTTGGTTCTGGAAGCTGAGTTCGAGCTTCGATTTTGGTAAGCACAGATCATGTTTAAGTTTCAAATCACTTTTATTTTCTAGTGCATGTTACCAAGATCAAGTTCTAATCGTTTTACCCAATTTCTTTGGCCAAATTCCATGTTAATTTTGATGATTTCTGGACCCTGTTGCTGGAAAACGAAACTGGAAACAGAACTTTGGTTCTGAGAGGATCTGTGGAGTTTCCTGCAAATCAGTGTCAAACTTTCATCCAAATCAACTTAGAGGTATGGGAGAAGTTTCACTATACTAGATTTAGACTAAATGTCAAAGGATTTAGGATTTGCGTTCATGAAACTCAAAAGGGCATTATGTGTTTTTAAGCACAAAGGCTTGGAGGCCAATTTCTTGCCCACTGTGGTTTTGAGCAAATTTTAATTGATGCATGCAAGCTAAATGATGACTGAATTCTGTGTTTAAGTGTTTGATTTCAGTTTTGTGGTGCTAAATTGAGTTTATGTGAATTTTCATGTAATTTAATTCAATAAACTTGATGCATGCAATATGAATGTGTTTCTGGGTGTAAACATGTTTAATTTAAGGCATAAGAACTTGGTGTATGCTGGAAATTGGTTAGATTTGAGAAAGAAAGAAAATGAGTTATTAAAACTCTTGTTTTAATGGTCAGACTGCATAATCTAACCGGTTACACGATTTTCGTAACCGGTTAGACACTGTAAATTTTCAAGGAAAAATCAGTTTACAAATCAGTTCTGAGCTTTAATGGTTTTTACTCAAATCTAAGCCTTAATTTCTATACACAAGGTCTGAATATAAGTTGTGGTAATGTCAACAAATTCAGATGAGAAAGATTTCCATTTGTGCCTTAAATTGATGGAATAATTTCAAGTGAAATTATGGTTATTGGAAAAGGATATGTGATTTGGACTTTTGAATGATAAAACAATGGTTTTTGAGGTATAAGAATAAAGTTGAAGGTGTTTTGGATTGGGTAGAGAATTCAAGAAAAGAGGGTTTTTCTGAATTGCAATGGTAAACAGTTCAGGTCTGTAATTCTAACCGGTTAGCCTGAAACTGTAACCGGTTAGTACCTGAATCTGAAAAATAAAAAGTTAAGTTTTAATTACCATTGAAGTGATACTACTCAATCTGGGTTTTATAAAGGCATTTTTTGAGAAAATTCAAAGGGGAATTTTTAGGCCAAGTATTATACCTCAAGTGAATCATTCAAAAGTGGAAATTGGAATATTTCTAAATCACATTAATTAAGATAAAGATAAAACCAACCCTATGTTGTGCATACATATAGACTGGAAGTCTGGTTGGTAGGAACGTTTATCATATTCTGGGAATATAAGGAGGGTACTCCGGGAGTACCAAGGTATAACCTACTTGATGACACATTATAGATACGTGGCCAGTGTCCGGGACCTGGTTTTTATGCGTTCTGGGAACGTGGCGTTCTGGGAACGTGGTGCACACTCCGGGAGTGATGCTTTTTATCCAAGTATGGTTCGGCATTATGTTCTGGGAACTAATGTCGGTGTTCTGGGAACACAATGGTGTATTGGATGGACGTCCAAGATGGACATTTAGAGGCCTCAGTTGTGGATAGAAAATCATACATCATGCCACTTGCATTATAAGAGTTATAATGTTAAAAATTGGTGTGCTCATATGTACTTGCATTATGATCTGTCCATGATATATTTGTGATTGTAACTTTAGTCTTTATCCATTATGTATATGTGTATACTTACTCCCTGTGCCCTGTTTAGGTGATGACCAGATACCTAGCCTGCATCGAGATACGCCCTATCCCTAGCGGTATATGGACGTATGAGGAGCACCTTGCCACCTTTGAGGGGGAGGTGGAGATCACTCTCTACCATCCTAACCCTCTGGTGCGTGTGCGACCTCGTCGATTTAGGATCCCATTAGTCTATACTATGCATGTTCCACCTTTTTACACTTATAGAGGACCACCCCCGGCTCGACCTATGCGTCGATTTCATAGTTTTAGATTTAGAGCTGCCACTCGTTCCCATCCTTCATCCCATAGAGTTGTTACTGATGAGACTTCTTCTCCTGGCCCGACTGAGTATGAGAGGATTGCTCCTGCAGACTTTAGACCCAGTGGTGAGGTCTCTACCCAGTCAGGCGAGGTCGAGGAGGACCCTGAGGAGGATGAGAGCGAGGAGGAGGTGCATGTCGAGCCGACTATTTCTGCTAGAGGTGGACCCGCTGGTTCATAGGAGCCTGCATAGCATAGGGGTTTTGGATCCTAGATCCTAGGGATAGAGCTGTGGAGGATCTGAGGAGCTGCTGAGGACACTGAAGACCTGCTTTGAGACTTCTATTTTGAGATCATGTGATATATTGTATATATTTTGAGAGGTCTTAGAGTGAGGTTTTTATTTTATTCAGCTGGGTTGTATCTATTTTATAAACTCTTGCTATCTCGACTGATGTTACTTGCTACTGCTGTACTGATGGGGTTATGTCGTATGACTTTTATCATATATATATATGTTTTATTTTCCTCAGCAGTGCCCCATAAGTACTATTTTTATTCCACGAACTCTGATTTTAAATTACAAATGGATTCGGCAATAAGATTATATTCTATAATCAAGAAAGTGCATTTTCGAGAGTGTTTCTAAAACCTAAGATATTACTATGCCGAATTCAGGTAACGATTTATGTTGAAAAGAGGTTTTTGATTGAGCAAGTAATGATATTAAAAATGTAAAATTTTATAGTCCTAAATTTTGATAGCAAGTAGTACACTATTTGGAAATATTAATTATTTTCAAGTTAAAAAGAGAGCGTCACACCCTTTGGTGGTATCAGAGCATTGGTCCTGTTCCTCATGGCCCCGAAGATGCAGCTAAGTGTGGTATTCAATGTTGATTGAATATGTTTGAGTAAGTTAGTAGTAGCATTTATGTTCCAAAGACCTTTTTAGTAACCCAAAGCCCATAGTGCAGGTCTTTCTATGGCAACCCGGAATAGAAACGTTACTAATGAGATGTTAGAACGAATCACAACCGTGCTGGAGGGTATGCAGCAGCAGCAGAGGCATCAATCATCTCAAGAGAGAGCTGGTAATCCATCTGCTGGCAACATGGCGAATCATGACGCTAAAACTCTGTCGGAGTTCAGGAAGTGCAATCCACCACGATTTGAGGGAGGATATAGATCTGATGAGGCAAACAAGTGGTTGTACGAGATCAATAAGATCTTCCGAACTCTGGAGTGTTCTGACGAACAGAAGGTGACCTATGCAGTCTACATGCTTCATGGGGAAGCTGAAAACTGGTGGGATCACACGGTCTGGTTGCTGAATTTTGAAAGGAGGGCAATCAATTGGGGAGTATTTATGGAGAAGTTTCTCAATAAATATTTTCCAGAAGATTTGCGGAGGAAAAAGGAAGTGGAATTCATGTAATTGAAGCAGGGGGATATGAGTGTAGGGGAGTATGCTTCCCAATTCGAGGAGCTGATGAAATACTCTCCCTATTTCTTAAATAACCCTGATGAAAGAAGTAAGTGTGTGAAGTTTGAAGGTGGGCTAAGGCCGGAGCTGAAGTCTATCTTCAGTTATCAAAGGATTCAGAGTTTCCCTGCACTGGTGGACATGTGCAGAATGTATGAAGATGATAAGAAGGCGGAGTTGTTAGGAAGTCAAGTGGAGGGGGTTGGACAGAATTATGGACCCCAAAGGAAGAAGAAGTTTGACCATCGGAATAACGGTCCATATTCTAAGAACAAAGGGAAAGGCAAGGCAGTGATGGATAACCGGAACAAGCCTCGCGATAATGCTCCTTATTGCGAGAAGTGCAAGCGTTACCATCATGGTCAGTTTTGCTGGCCCACAGGAGGATGTTTCAAGTGTGGGAAGCAAGGTCACTTTGCCCGAGAATGCAAGGAGTCTGCAAAGGAAGATGCAAAGGGATCTGCTGGAAAGCCTGTGGTGCAAGGATGAGTGTTTACCCTAAGTGGTAGTGAAGCAACTCAAACCCCGAATCTCGTGCAAGGTAATTTTCTGCTCAATAATCAACCTTGCAAAATCATGTTTGATTCTGGAGCTACACATTCTTTTGTTTCCCCTGAACGTGTGAGTAGGCTGAATCTTATTGTTTCCGATTCACCCTGCTATCTTAGCATAGATACCCCTACGGGAATACCGATCTACACCGCTAAAGTCTGTTTAGGGTGTAATGTAGAAGTTCTGGGTCGTTCATCCCCGGTAGATTTGGTTTGTCTTCCTAAGTTACAATTGGATGTGATCTTGGGAATGGATTGGTTGATGAAGAACCAAGTGATCATCAATTGTGAGGAAAAGACAATTCAATATAGGACCCTTGAACCAGAGGGTTATATGTGTTTATTCTCGGCTTCTGGAGAAGAAGAGTCGATGCCGATAGAAGAAATTCCAATGGTGAGGGAATTTCCGGAAGTATTTCCTGAGGAGATACCAGGATTACCTCCAAAGCGAGAGATAGAGTTTGGGATCGATTTAGTCCCTGGAGCTGGTCCCATCTCTACTGCTCCTTATAGGATGGCACCACCAGAAATGGCAGAAATGAAGAAGCAAATTGAGGAGCTGTTGCAGAAACAGATGATCAGGCCAAGCGTTTCGCCTTGGGGAGCTCCATTATTGTTCGTAAAGAAGAAAGATGGAAGTATGAGGATGTGTGTGGACTACAGACAGCTGAATAAGGTCACTATTAAGAATAAGTATCCGTTGCCAAGGATTGATGACCTTATGGACCAAGTGAGGGGAGCTGCTGTATTCTCCAAGATTGATCTGAGATCGGGATATCATTAGATCAGGACAAAGGAAGAGGATATACCCAAGACTGCATTTCGATCGCGATACGGTCATTATGAGTATGTTGTGATGCCGTTCGGATTGACAAATGCACCTGCTATTTTCATGGACTATATGAACCGGATCTTTAGACCATATTTGGGTTTGTTTGTGGTGGTATTCATTGACGATATTTTGGTCTATTCTAAGAATCCGGAGGAGCATGAAGAGCATCTCAGGATTGTGTTGAAGGTCCTGAAGGAGAAGCAACTATATGCCAAGCTTACGAAGTGTGAGTTTTGGTTGAATGAAGTGAAGTTTCTGGGGCATGTGATCTCTAAAGAGGGAATTGCGGTGGATCCAGCGAAAGTAGGTTCAGTACTAAGTTGGGAACAGCCTAAGACGGTGATGGAGGTGAGAAGTTTCTTAGGGCTGGCTGGATACTATCACCGATTCATAGAAGGATTTTCTAAGATTGCATTGCCTTTAACTAAGTTGACTCGGAAGGATCAATCGTTCGTGTGGGACGATCGGTGCGAAGCTAGTTTTCGTGAGTTGAAGGAAAGGTTAACATCGTCTCCTGTGTTAATCTTACCCGATCCTCACAAGAGCTTTGAAGTTTACTGTGATGCATCTAAGCAAGGACTGGGTTGTGTATTGATGCAAGAAGGAAGAGTAGTGGCTTATGCATCAAGGCAATTGAAGAATCATGAGGTGAATTACCCGACACACGATTTGGAATTAGCTGCGATCGTGTTTGCCTTAAAGATATGGAGACATCATCTCTATGGCACTACATTCCAAGTATTTAGTGACCATAAGAGTTTGAAGTATCTGTTTGACCAAAAAGAGTTGAACATGAGGCAAAGAAGATGGATGGAGTTCTTGAAGGATTACGACTTTAAACTCCATTATCATCCGGGTAAAGCGAATGTGGTTGCAGACGCGTTGAGTCAGAAAGCAATCCACGTTAGTGTGATGATGGTTAAGGAAGCATCATTGATTGAAGAATTCAGAGACTTGAGCTTGTTGATGCAAGTGGAGCCATCAAGTATCAAGTTGGGGACGTTGCAGATCACAAACGAGTTCTTGGAAAGAATTCGGGAGTTGCAGCGAGCAGATGAAAAGTTGATGGAAAAGATGAGACTAGGTTCGGAAGGAAAGGAACCTGATTCAAGTATGGGCAGGATGGAATCCTTCGTTTCCGGACAAGGATTTGTGTATCAAGAGATCAAGAAGTTAGAAGACTAATTCTTGATGAGGCCCATAAGAGTCGGATGAGTATGAACCCTGGATCGACCAAAATGTATCAGGACTTGAAAAAGATATTTTGGTGGTCGGGATTGAAAAGAGATGTGGCAGAATATGTGGCGGCGTGTTTGATCTGTTAGAAAGCGAAGGTAGAACATCAGAAACCGGGAGGGCAGTTGCAACCTCTGAGGATTCCCCAGTGGAAATGGGATAGCATCTCAATGGATTTTGTGTCTGGTTTGCCGAGGACCGCAGCAAATCATGATGCAATCTTGGTGATTGTGGATAGGTTAACAAAGTCGGCGCATTTTATTCCGATAAATATGCATTATCCTTTGAACAAGCTTACCCAGATCTATATTAAGGAGGTAGTTCGTCTTCACGGAGTGCCTTCGAGCATTGTGTCAGACCGAGATCCGAGATTTTCGTAGCAATTTTGGAGAAGTTTGCATGATGCTATGGGAACAAGATTGAAATTGAGTTCTGCGTATCATCCACAAACGGATGGCCAGACGGAGAGGACAATTCAATCTTTGGAAGATGTGTTGCGAGCGTGTGCACTTGAAGAACAAGGAAGCTGGGATCAAGTGTTACCTCTTGCAGAGTTCACATACAACAATAGCTACCATGCGAGTATTGGAATGGCACCGTTCGACGCGTTGTATGGAAGGAAATGTCAGACCCCGCTATGTTGGTTCCAAGTGGGGGAGAACTTGATGGTTGGACCAGAAATGATTCAGCAGACAACTGCGAAAATCAAGATGGTTCAGGCAAAGATGAAAGCGGCGCAGAGTCGGCAAAAGAGTTATGCGGATAAGAGGCGAAAACCCTTAGATTTTTCTGAGGGCGATCATGTGTTTCTTCGGGTAGTTCCGATGAAAGGAATTAGTAGAGCCTTGAGAACCCGAAAGCTTTCGCCTAAGTGTATAGGTCCATATCAGATTCTTAAGAGAGTTGGTCCTGTTGCGTATCAACTGGCTTTACCACCCTCTTTATCCAATTTGCATAACGTCTTTCACGTTTCGCAATTGAAAAAGTATGTTCATGATCCATCTGTTGTTCTGAAACTTCAACCTGATGACCTAACTCTGAGAGAAAACCTGACCTTTGAGACCAGACCGGTTCAGATAGAAGATCATGAAGTCAAGCGGCTCAGAGGAAAGGAAATACCTTTGGTCAAGGTAATCTGGGAGAATGCTGACGTATCTGAAGCTACATGGGAATTAGAGGAGAAGATGCGTCAAGAATATCCGGAGTTATTTTTGTAATCTAGAATTTCGGGGACGAAATTCCTTTTAAGTGGGGGAGTAGTGTAACACCCCTAATTTTCTCCTCCCGAATAATTGGAAATTAATAATAAAAAGTTTTATTATTAATTTATAGAAATTTTTCTAAGTTTATGTTTTGTATTTAAATAGCCTTAAATATAAAAATAAGTGGAAATATTTTTATATGGCAAATAAATGCAAAATATAAGGAAATTGCATTTTGGTCCCTGGATGAGGACTAAAAAGCAATATTAGAAAGGTTCTTGGAGGGAAAGATTTAAAAATAATAATTTTTAAATTTTGAACTGATCTAACCGGTTAGTAATGCCCTGTAACCGGTTAGACGATGAACACAGAAACTGGTTTAGTGGATTTTGATGAGTAATCGTTTGATTAATCCAAAATTCGCCACGATTACAGTCCCAAATTAAGTGGAAACCACGCGTCCAGCTGCATGTAATCTGGATTTGGCTATAAATAGGTGAATTGTTGATGGATTGGGGGTTGATCAGCTGATTCTTGCTGAAGAAGGGTGAGTTAGGGTTTTGATTTCGTGAGGACGATTTCTCCTTCGTTCTTGAGAGTTTGAGAGTGAGAGATACACTTCTGAAAAGCTTATACCAAGAGCTTTTCATTGATATATACCTTGTGAGTTGAGGGTTCTTGTGTGTGGAGAAATCAACCTTAGAAATTGGAGCTGGAGAACTGAACTTTGTTTTCTCTTGGTTCTGGAAGCTGAGTTCGAGCTTCGATTTTGGTAAGCACAGATCATGTTTAAGTTTCAAATCACTTTTATTTTCTAGTGCATGTTACCAAGATCAAGTTCTAATCGTTTTACAAAATTTCTTTGGCCAAATTCCATGTTAATTTTGATGATTTCTGGACCCTGTTGCTGGAAAACGAAACTGGAAACAGAACTTTGGTTCTGAGAGGATCTGTGGATTTTCCTGCAAATCAGTGTCAAACTTTCATCCAAATCAACTTAGAGGTATGGGAAAAGTTTCACTATACTAGATTTAGACTAAATGTCAAAGGATTTAGGATTTGAGTTCATGAAACTCAAAAGGGCATTATGTGTTTTTAAGCACAAAGGCTTGGAGGCCAATTTCTTGCTCACTATGGTTTTGAGCAAATTTTAATTGATGCATGCAAGCTAAATGATGACTGAATTCTGTGTTTAAGTGTTTGATTTCAGTTTTGTAGTGCTAAATTGAGTTTATGTGAATTTTCATGTAATTTAATTCAATAAACTTGATGCATGCAATATGAATGTGTTTCTGGGTGTAAACATGTTTAATTTAAGGCATAAGAACTTGGTGTATGCTGGAAATTGGTTAGATTTGAGAAAGAAAGAAAATGAGTTATTAAAACTCTTGTTTTAATGGTCAGACTGCATAATCTAACCGGTTACACGATTTTCGTAACCGGTTAGACACTGTAAATTTTCAAGGAAAAATTAGTTTACAAATCAGTTCTGAGCTTTAATGGTTTTTACTCATATCTAAGCCTTAATTTCTATACACAAGGTCTGAATATAAGTTGTGGTAATGTCAACAAATTCAGATGAGAAAGATTTCCATTTGTGCCTTAAATTGATGGAATAATTTCAAGTGAAATTATGGTTATTGGAAAAGGATATGTGATTTGGACTTTTGAATGATAAAACAATGGTTTTTGAGGTATAAGAATAAAGTTGAAGGTGTTTTGGATTGGGTAGAGAATTCAAGAAAAGAGGGTTTTTCTGAATTGCAATGGTAAACAGTTCAGGTCTGTAATTCTAACCGGTTAGCCTGAAACTGTAACCGGTTAGTACCTGAATCTGAAAAATAAAAAGTTAAGTTTTAATTACCATTGAAGTGATACTACTCAATCTGGGTTTTATAAAGGCATTTTTTGAGAAAATTCAAAGGGGAATTTTTAGGCCAAGTATTATACCTCAAGTGAATCATTCAAAAGTGGAAATTGGAATATTTCTAAATCACATTAATTAAGATAAAGATAAAACCAACCCTATGTTGTGCATACATATAGACTGGAAGTCTGGTTGGTAGGAACGTTTATCATATTCTGGGAATATGAGGAGGGTACTCCGGGAGTACCAAGGTATAACCTACTTGATGACACATTATAGATATGTGGCCAGTGTCCGGGACCTGGTTTTTATGCGTTCTGGGAACGTGGCGTTCTGGGAACGTGGTGCACACTCCGGGAGTGATGCTTTTTATCCAAGTATGGTTCGGCATTATGTTCTGGGAACTAATGTCGGTGTTCTGGGAACACAATGGTGTATTGGATGGACGTCCAAGATGGACATTTAGAGGCCTCAGTTGTGGATAGAAAATCATACATCATGCCACTTGCATTATAAGAGTTATAATGTTAAAAATTGGTGTGCTCATATGTACTTGCATTATGATCTGTCCATGATATATTTGTGATTGTAACTTTAGTCTTTATCCATTATGTATATGTGTATACTTACTCCCTGTGCCCTGTTTAGGTGATGGCCAGATACCTAGCCTGCATCGAGATACGCCCTATCCCTAGCGGTATATGGACGTATGAGGAGCACCTTGCCACCTTTGAGGGGGAGGTGGAGATCACTCTCTACCATCCTAACCCTCTGGTGCGTGTGCGACCTCGTCGATTTAGGATCCCATTAGTCTATACTATGCATGTTCCACCTTTTTACACTTATAGAGGACCACCCCCGGCTCGACCTATGCGTCGATTTCATAGTTTTAGATTTAGAGTTGCCACTCGTTCCCATCCTTCATCCCATAGAGTTGTTACTGATGAGACTTCTTCTCCTGGCCCGACTGAGTATGAGAGGATTGCTCCTGCAGACTTTAGACCCAGTGGTGAGGTCTCTACCCAGTCAGGCGAGGTCGAGGAGGACCCTGAGGAGGATTAGAGCGAGGAGGAGGTGCATGTCGAGCCGACTATTTCTGCTAGAGGTGGACCCGCTGGTTCATAGGAGCCTGCATAGCATAGGGGTTTTGGATCCTAGATCCTAGGGATAGAGTTGTGGAGGATCTGAGGAGCTGCTGAGGACACTGAAGACCTGCTCTGAGACTTCTATTTTGAGATCATGTGATATATTGTATATATTTTGAGAGGTCTTAGAGTGAGGTTTTTATTTTATTCAGCTGGGTTGTATCTATTTTATAAACTCTTGCTATCTCGACTGATGTTACTTGCTACTGCTGTATTGATGGGGTTATGTCGTATGACTTTTACCATATATATATATATGTTTTATTTTCCTCAGCAGTGCCCCATAAGTACTATTTTTATTCCGCGAACTCTGATTTTAAATTACAAATGGATTCGGCAATAAGATTATATTCTATAATCAAGAAAGTGCATTTTCGAGAGTGTTTCTAAAACCTAAGATATTACTATGCCGAATTCAGGTAACGATTTATGTTGAAAAGAGGTTTTTGATTGAGCAAGTAATGATATTAAAAATGTAAAATTTTATAGTCCTAAATTTTGATAGCAAGTAGTAAACTATTTGGAAATATTAATTATTTTCAAGTTAAAAAGAGAGCGTCACATTCTTTTTATAAGAAGTCGTTAGTATACTGTCCTGTCATGTTGTACTTCTGGAATACTGACCATCTCTCCTATCATGTTGTCGTATCGGGTTATTCCGGTATTGCAACGGATAGATGGTCGACCCTGCAGCAAATCGGTACGTCATCTTGATGAGGCTGCTGCAGTGGACTTCAGATTAGAGGTCAAGACTAGTAGTAGGTAATCCCCTTCAAGCACTGTACCCTTTGCAACTACTTGGTTACATTGTCGTATCATTCTGAACCCCGCTTGGAATTTTAATGAGAAGGGTATTAAGAAACAAGATTTGAAAATGTTTTCTCAAAATTAGATTTATGAAGCTAAGTTACAAAGCGCGATGTTAAGTAACATCTCGGTTTGGAACTTGACTTGTGATGTGTGACATGAGAATATTATTTTATTACAATCAAGTTAATGAAATGTTTTTGAACATAAAGGTTCTCATGTCCATGTCACCTAAAAAAAAAAACTTTCCCAAATTTTTACTATATTTTATTAAAGAGATAAGTGTTTTCAAGTTGCCGAAATCGGGGTGTTACACCTGAACCTGTCTCTGACTTTGAGAATCTGCCTCTAATGCCAATTGTCTTGATTACCAGCCTGATAGTCCCAAAATTCAACATCCTTCAAATACACTGAGCTAATTCACTTAACCCATAAATTATCTTTTTGAGAACATGCTGCCACACCTGCTTACCCAGGATTTATCCCCCAAAGAAATATTCTGCATTTATGCTCAATTTGATGCACCACAGATTTAGGGATAATGAAAACACTATCCCAATAGACATGAAGTGTGAGGAGCACAAAATTGATCAATTGAGCTTTCCCCTGATAAGATAGATGTATAGACTTCCAGGAATTAATCCTCTTTGTTACTTTATCAACCAACAATTGACATGTATGAGGAGTCCATTTCCTAGCAAAAATAGGCAAGCCTAAATATCTAAAAGGAAACACCCCTTTAGTAAAGCCAGTGATTTACTGTAAAATAACCTGCATATACTCATGAACCCCAGCCATATAAATCTGAGATTTAGCATTATTAGCATATAAACAAGAGCTAGTAGAGAATTGATGAAAAGCATGCATAATAATACACACACTAGTCTCATTACCACTGCAGAACAACATTATATCATCAGCAAAGGCAAGATTAACAAGCTTCAAGCCTCTACAAAGGGGATGAAATTTGAAATTCCTGGAATTAGATGCAACCTGTAACTTCCTTGTCAACATCTCCATAACTAACACAAAAATCAGGGGAGACATAGGATCTCCTTGTCTTAGGGCCCTCTGACTCTTGATGTTACCAAAAGAGTTTCCATTCAGAACCAATTTAAAAGTACCACTAGAAATACAAGCCATAATCCAATCTAAAAATTTCATTGGAAATTTCAAGGCCATGAGCATATTCTTAACAAAAGACCCAATCAAGAACATCATATGCTTTCTTCAGATCAATTTTCATAAGGAACCTGGGAGATACATGCTTTCTACCATAAAATCTAAGAAGCTCTTGTGTAATTAGGATATTCTGAATAATACTTCTACGACTAACAAAAGCAGTCTGATTATCTTGCACCAATCTAGGCAATACAAGTTGCATTCTATTTGACAAGATTTTAGCAATGCACTTGTAAATAGAATTACAACAAGCTATAGGTCTAAAATTTGATGCATAATTTGGGCAGTCAATTTTAGGAATTAACACCAAAGAAGTGTAATTTACCTCTTTCAATAATTGACTTGTTCTGAAGAAGTCTCTAACAACCTCACAAATTTCAGAACCAATAACTCCCCAAGCAGCCTTGTAAAATTCAGCACCATAACCATCAGGACCAGGGGATTTGTTGCTACCCATGCTCATAAAAGCATCCCTTATCTCATCATCAGTCACAGGCTTAATCAAATTAATCTGTTGATCCACTGAAAAAGTTTGCCCCTGGTTAATCTCATTATCAGACAAGTTCCAGCTACTATGAGTTCTTTGAAACAACTTTGTGTAGTAGTCTTCAAACACCTTGCACACTTCAAGCTGGGAAGTCTTTAAAACATCATTCTCATCCCTGATAGAGAGCACTCTGTTTCTATACCTTCTGAGTTTAATAGCATCATGGAAGTACTTAGTATTCTGATTAGCATCCCTAAGCCAGATTTCCTTAGCTTTCTGCTGCAGGAAGCTATTTGTTGTTGATGAAATCTTCATATAATACCTGTTGGCCTCCCTCTCTAATTTCTGAAAATTTACATTACCAGGGTCATCAGAAAGGGCATTCTAAGCTCTCTCCAGATTCTGCCTGCATATTATCTCCTTTTTGTTAATATCAGCATAATTTGTTTCTCAAGATTTCACTACTGTTGTTTCTTCACTGTTTGAATTCTTCTGTTTGGTTAACTTGAAAATTTGTCAGCTTGAACATTGTTGATTCCCAGGTTGTCGCTGGAGTATTCAAACAAGTACAGAGGAAACTTTGTCATCCTTTCTGATTTGGATGATGAGTTCCTTTTCGCATGTATTTTTTGCTCTTTTTGCTAAGACCTGTTTATAGGTCTTGTTCGAGCAAGTTGCAAGCAGTTTTCGTCGTTTGATAACGAGCTCCGAACTTGGGTTTTTTTCTTGTATTACTTTTGTTAGGACCAGTTTTTAGGTCCCGTTCTGTAAGCTTTTGTTAAGACCTATATATAGGTCCTGTTATGTAAGCCGTTCATGGCCCACATTTTGATTAATCAATGAAACGAGTAATTTCCGCATTCACTATTGTTATTTTTTCGCTATTTAAATTCTGTTGCTTAAGAACTCGAAACTCAGACCGTTGGCCATGGTTGGTTTCTCGAACCGCGAGTATCCGCTCCAATCATGGGTATTGATCGGTGTAGCGTTCGGGTATCTTTTGTACATGCTAATGTTATGAGCTCGTAAGCAAAATTAGAGCCTTGACCATAAAGTCCTTCCGCTAGGTTCGGTGGCGAGCCGAACGTAGGGAAAGCTAGTACGTAGACAACAAAATTTAAGCAAAGGTATTTATTTATGAATCGCGCATGTATGATAATACGATGGCTTTCATGTTTCAGTAAGAACTGAAGAAGTTCTTAGCTGTAGTAAGCTTTGAGCTTTGTAGCATTCCAAGTGTTGTTGATGGATGCACCAGAGAGCGTTTCAAGCCGATAACTACCCGAGCCGATCTTTGAAGAGATTCGGTATGGTCCTTCCCAATTGTAGGCAAGTTTACCATCTTTAGCATTTTTCAGCCCGATGTCAGCCGTTTGGAGAACCAGATCTCCTTCCTCAAAGGACTGTGGATTAACCGACATGTTATACTCTCTAACTTGCCTCGATTTGGACTTTCTTTCCTGCTCGGCGGCAAATTCTCGGACCTCGTGACTTAGGATGAGGTTTTCCCTGAGAAGTCTGTTGTTAGACTCATGGGTGTTACCCATCCTGAAGGTCGGTATTTGCAGCTCTATAGGAATAACGGCGTCACATCCGTAGGTCAGTCGGAATGGAGTTTCACCTATAGAGGTTTGCATGGTCGTTCTGTATGACCATAATACCTCAGGGAAGTTTTCCACCCATTTGCCTTTTGAACCTTCCAGCCTTTTCTTGATTCCCCGAATAATCGACCAGTTGAAGGCCTCAAACTGACCGTTGGTTTGGGGGTGTTCAACTGAAGAGAAGTGATGTTTGATCTTGTAGTCTGTCATCATATCGTCGAAGGAGTTTCAACTAAACTGCATCCCATTGTCGTTTACCAACGAATGGAGAACACCGAATCTGGATATAATGTTGCTCTTGAAAAACTTCTGGATCTTGGCTGAAGAGATAGTGGTGAGAGGTTCTGCTTCCACCCACTTGGTGAAATAGTCTATTGCCACCACCACGAATTTGAATCCACCAGGAGCAGTAGGGAATTTGCCGATTATGTCCATTCCCCATTGGTAGAACGGCTAGGGGGCAGACAGTGTGTGTAGCTCTTCTAGGGGGTTTTTGATAGACGTCACTGTGGAACTGACAACGTTCACACCTTTTGACGTGGTCTATCGCATCCTTCTGCATGGTTGCCCAGTAGTAACCTGCTCGGATCACCATTCTGGCCAACGATTTTCCTCTAACATGGTGGCTCCCTACTCCCCCATGGACTTCTGTCAAAACTTCCTCGACTTGAGCTGGATCAAGACATCGGAGCATTGGGTTGTCGACTCCTCTTCCGTATAACACCCCGTCAAGTATAGTGTATTCGATTGCATGCTTTATGACTTTTTTGGCTTTTGAGGGATCTTGAGGAACGATCCCTTCCTGAAGGTAGGCAATAATGGGGGTCATCCAATCTAACGACAAGGAAACGACTAGGACAATGCTCGGTCCTATAACGGTTTCCTGTATCAGTGAATTGTTGTGGCCTGAGCCTTTAGTGCTGGCGAGCTTGGAGAGTATGTCAGCTCGGCTGTTAGACTCACGGGGAATGTGATAGGCTGGACCTTGAAAGTCAAGCTCTCCCTTAGTGGCAATTAATCCTGTGCTATTACATGTGAGGGATCATAGATATACTTCTGAAGCTGAGAAACAAGGAATACATCATGTAGATAGGAAAGATGTGGAGGCAAAACAATTCTGTAGGCTACTGGCCCGACCTTTGTCCAGAATCTGATAAGGCCCAATAAATCTCGGCGTCAGCTTCTTGGACTTTATTGCACATCCAATACTTATAGTAGGGGATACCCTCAGAAACACATGATCTCCTGCATTAAACTCTAAGGGTCGCATACGCTTGTCGGCATAACTCTTCTGACGGTCCTGCGAGGCTTTCATTTTGTCCTTGATCATGATGATCTTATCCGTAGTCTCCTGAACAATATCGGGACCAATCAACAAGTTCTCACCGATCTGAAACCAACAAAGAGGCGTTCTACATTTTCTGCCATAGAGTGCCTCGAATGGCGCCATCCCGATACTAGAACGGAAGTTGTTATTGTAGGTGAATTCAATCAGTGGTAAGACTTTCTCCCAACTGCCTAACTGCTCAAGTACAGAAGTCCTCAACAGGTCCTCCAAGGACCGAATAGTGCGCTCGGACTGCCCATCGGTCTGTGGGTGATAGGCTGTGCTAAATTTCAACTTAATACCCAAGGCCTGCTGGAGACTTTGCCAGAATCGGGATAAGAACCTGGGACAATTGAGTCAGTTTCTCGAAACTGTACTTCATATTCATCGGGATGAAGTGAGAACATTTGGTCAGCCGATCCACAACAACCCAGATAGAATCAAACCCCGAAGTGGTCTTTGGTAAACCTGACACAAAATCCATGGCAATGTTATCCCACTTCCACTCAGGAATTTCAAGAGATCGCAATAAGCCTCCGGTTTCTGATGCTCAATCTTTGCTTTCTGACAGACTAAACATCTAGAAACATAGTCTGCAATGTCCACCTTCAGCTTTGGCCACCAGAATAACCTCTTCAGATCTTGGTACATCTTTGTGGTACCCGACTGAAGACTCAATTTAGTCTTGTGAGCTTCCTCAAGAATCATCCTCCTGACTTCAAAGTCCAAAGGAATGCACACCCTGTCTCTGAATCTATTGATTCCATCAGAAACCTTTTTGAAATCGGGCTCTGTGTCTTCAGCTTCCCTTTCTAGCAGTTTCTGAAGTTCTGGATCGTCAGTCTGACTTTCCTTGATCAAACCTATAAATTCATTAGTGACCTGCAACATTTCTAGGACAATACTTTTATCTTTTACCTGCATTCCTAGATTAAGATTACTGAACTCTTGCATCAATTGCAATTCCTTCACCATTAAGTTACTAATATGCAAAGATTTGCGACTTAAGGCACAGCTACAACATTCGCCTTGCCAGGATGATATTGGAGATTGAAATCATAATCTTTTAGATACTTCATCCATCTCCTCTGCCGCATATTCATTTCTTTCTGATCAAAGAGATATTTTAGACTTTTGTGATCACAGAAGACCTCAAATTGAGTGCCATATAAATAATGTCTCCAGATCTTTAGAGCAAAAACTACAGCTGCTAACTCCAAATCGTGTGTCGGGTAGTTCTGCTCATGTTGCCTGAGTTGCCTGGATGCATATGCAACTGCTTTCCCTTGCTGCATCAAGACACATCCTAGTCCTTGTTTGCAGGCATCGCAATAAACATCGAAGGACTGATCAGGATCTGGTAATATTAGAACTGGAGAGCTGGTCAACCTCTTTTTCAACTCCTGAAAACTTTGCTTGCACTGGGGCGACCATTGATAAGGCACATCTTTTCTGGTTAACTTAGTTAGCGGAAGAACTAACTTGGAGAATCCTTCAATTAATCTCCTGTAATAACCGCCATGCCAAAGAAACTCCTAATTTTAGTTATCGTTGTGGGCCTCTTCCACTTTAACATGGCTTCCACCTTAGAGGGATCCACTTCAACACCCTCCTTAGAAATAACATGGCCGAAGGAATGTACCTCATCGAGCCAAAAGCTGCATTTCGGTAACTTAGCATAAAGCTGCTTCTCTTTCAATATCTGCAACACAAGCCTCAGATGCTCTTCATGCTCACTCAGATCCTTTGAATAGTTTAGTCATTAGTTGATTTTAATGTTAATGAAAATGTTTATATTTAATTATTTTGTAAATTATTAATATAGGAAGTGAAGAACATTAGGGAGATGACTTACATTATAGCACCCTGAGACATACATGAGTATGTCGATTGATTTATTGGTTATCTGCTGATTTGTTGTTTGTTATTGGTTGTTAATTAATTATTGTACAACCTAAGTGCTAAATGTTTATAATTGTGACTAAGTGTTATAATGGTTTAATTGTTAAAGTGTGCGGAGATTGGAATTGTTAGAGGGAAATGGAAATGGGATTGAAAAAAGGAAATGGAAACGAAATGAATAATGGAAGTTGAAATGAATATGAATGAAATGGAATTGTGACTGTGATTGTATTTTGTTGCCTCTATCTTTTATTTGGTTATGAGTCTCAAGTTTTATTATGAGCCTTATACTGTCCTTTTCATTCACTGTGCTGTGAAAGATCTCACCCTTAGTGGTTAATATTTTAGGTACATGTTCAAGGAGCTTGAAGATCAGAGTGCGCAGCGGAAAAAGTCGAAAGAAAGGAAATTAATTTTGTATAAATATTATATATTGTATATGGGTGCCCCACATTTTTGTACAAACATAATTTGTAAATGAAATTTTTAAAGTTATCCATTTTATTTTCAAACTCTGATTTATGTATTTTATTTAATGAAATAACTTATAAAGTTCCTTAGTTACTTCGAAAACTTTTATTTCTGTATATTTTATAATATAAAATCGGGGTGTTACAATTGGTGGTGGAGAATGGGTGATTTCACACCCTAGCCAAGAGAAGAAGAGTGGAATGGTGTGTTGATGATGAATGGGAGGGAAATGGGGGTTTTAAGGGGAATTTTCACACCAGCACCGGTGCTCGCGCGCCTGGGAGGATGGAGGGTGGCGCTTGGGCCCGCCAGGGTCTGGAACGCCCACCGGCGCCTGGGCGTGTGGCACTGTGTGCCTGGGCGTGGCTTGTGCCTAATGGAACCACTCACATTCAAAACGCTATATATTCTTCGTTAACCATCGGATCTTGCTCAAATTTGGAGACTAGCTCCCTAAGACACTTATCTTCACATCCAACGGTGGAATTCGGGTTTAGAGCTATAACTCTTTTATTTTAAATTTTCAATCATAATGTGTAAAAACACCGAAAAGCTGCTTCCAACATTCGTTTTCCCCCTTCTTTTGACCTCTTATTCTTTGCTAAGGTTATCTAAACAATTCATAGCGTGAACAATAATCCTAATTCATTACTTTAATTATTCTTGAGCAAGATCGTCATTTTCCTAAGCTGTTTATTATCCTACTTATGCTTAGAATAGAAATTAGGATGTTACAATTGCAGCCATCTTAGCACTGTCATTACGTCTCCCAGCCATAATACCTAATCCTGGAGAAGACAATAAGTCAATATGTATATAAATAAGTAAATATATAAGTACCCTATTCATCTAACTTAGACACTTGGCTATCTATCGGTTACTCGCTTGGTGAGTAAACCAAAGGAGTTGTGAGTCCACACTCCAAGACGGAGGAAAAACTGCTCTGATACCAAATTGTTACACCCTCACAATTACCCTTAATAAAATTTAATTAAACCTATTATGTTACTTGAAAATTTGTTAGTGAATTTGATTTCTTATAAAATTTCTCCGTAAAAGTCAACGGAGTTTCCTTTGCTTTATGGAGTTTCAAAAAATTAGATTTCCTGGTTAACCTGTAGTGAAACATTTTCACACCATAGAATAGCCAGAATACATATAGCATCAACATGCATTCTACGCACACAGTTTCAGAATATTGACAAGTTTCGTGGAAATTGTTTTAGTTTCCCAAAAATCACTCCTTTCCCAAAAGGAGGAGTCCTGGGCTGACCCTGTGCTGCATTTAGGCACCAAAATAATATTTACATAATTTGCCAAAAAGGGTTTGAGTACATAACATGTTTTTCAAAACATGTCCCAGGATGACCACATACTAACTACCAACTACTTACACTCCCCTCGGGAAGTGTACTCCTGCTCAGCCTGAACTGGAAATAGCTCGGCCTCAGTACCTATAAGAAAAAACAAAGAGATGAGTATTAAACATAACTCACGATATAGATTCTAATGAAGGCATAGAAATATCCAAGGCAAAAAACAATTAAATCATACATTTTTCCTTTTTAGTTCTCAATTTCTTTCAATTCTTTCAATTCTTTCTTTACTCATTTACTTATTCTCACTTTACCTGTTTCTTCCTTTTTCATCTTTTATTGATTTCTCCATTAGGACGGTCGCACATGTTAGGCGTTTACACCAACAAGGAAACTTCTACCCATTAGGATATTCCACCCATCAAGAATTGTCCACCCATCAGGAATTTTCCACCCATTAGGCCACACCCGTTATGACTTTGTTATTTTTATTAATCCACTCATGTTCATTTGTTTAATTTTATTTGTCTCTTAAGGGTTTTTAACAAGATTTTAATTGTTTTAATAGCGCATAATGATCTGTGGGTACACATTTCACCTAACGGGCTTTTCCACCTAATGGGCATTTCCACCTGAAGGGCCTTTCCACCTAATAGGACTTTCCACCTAGGGGATTTTCAACCTAACAGGGCATTTCGCCTAATAGGACAGTGTCCCCACACGAATCATTAGTCAATGCCTCCATTTAACAAGCCCTCAATGGCCATACTCACTTTCTTTCTTTTCATGTGTAGCTTATTATTATTTCCATATTATCATTCAAAGTTTCCTATTATTAATATCATCATCAGTTCATCTCTTGCATTAACAACTCCATAACATCATTGAACTCATAAAACCAAATAAAAATTATAATTAAAACATATTCTTTTAAAAACCCTAAGTTATTATCCTCATCCATTCAACACATGTACAAACATCTCCATATCATCATTAAATTCATGGAAACCAACTAAACCTATAAATATCACATGTTCATTTTAAAACCCTAACCCATCATGCGCATCAACACAAACATCCTGATATATAAATATAATGGGTTTCTCTTCTAAACCCTAAACACTTAATTCCTAACCATGTCTTCTATGCTAGTGATCATTTCTCTAAATACCTAAACACCCTTGGTTATCCTTATACCCTATTTAGAATCTAACCCTCAGTTAAGACAATACCCCCTCTTTACCTTGAGGAGAGAGAAAGTAAAAGTGGATCCTAGGTCTTGTGAGTTTCCTCCTCTTCCTTGAGTTCCTCGATCTAGATCTTGAACTTCCTAAGCTTTGTTTGTAACCTCAAAAGAGCAACCTAAAGATGTGTGGGGATGTTATCCAATGGAGAGTGTGATGGAGGAAGGGTTTTCTCTTTCACTTATGTGGGTGGTGGCATGAGAGAGAAAGTGGATCCATGGTGATGGAAGGCTAAAGAGAGAGAGAGCTTAATGAAGATGGTGATTGTAACATCCTAAATTTTAAACCCAAAGACGAATAAATAAATAATAATTAGAATAAAGGAAATAATGATAATAAACTACAAATAATTATTAAAAGAAGTATTTTAACATTAGGAAAGGATAACAATAATAATAATAAGGTTAGAAAAGAAAGGAGCATTAAATTGAAATTAGAAACAGGCCAGAAAAATAGATAATTCGGTACTAAAACATAACATAGGGTAGAAATTCAAAATAAAAGATTTAAGACTTCAAACACAATTTCCACCGTTGGATATGAAGATATGATTTTTAGGAGGTTGCTCGTCAAATTTGAGCAAGATCCAACGGTGAACGAAGAAGTTATGGTAATTTGAAGATAGGGAGAAAATAGAAGAAAATTAGAAAAGCAAACTAGCAGTATCCGATCATTATACTCGAGTATTTTGTGAAATACTCAAGTATTTTGGGTCAAAACACTCGAGTGTATACAGAAACACTCGAGTATTTATCGATCTGAAACGTTAAATTCATGTTTTGGGGGTTGAAACCCCCATTCCCAACCCCACTTTCTCTCTCCCTCCGATTCTCTTGCTCCCTCCCTCCTCCCACCGTCGGCCTCCACCAACCAAGGTCCGCCACCGTCGCCTCCTTGAGCCTCCCTCCCTCTCCAAAGATCTACCTTCTCTCTCAATCTCCCTCCTTGCTCTCTCTCTCTCTCCATCAACCCCCAACACCAGCAGCCACCACCGCCGCCCCACAAACCACCAGCCACCACGGCCAACCACCAGGCCGGCCACCCACCACCCTCACAACCTACTTTCTCTTTCCCTCTCTCCTTGACCCTTGTTCTCTCTCTCTCTCCCTCTATTTGGTCTCTCTCTCCTCACCGGATCTCACTGGCGTCGTTACCGGTCCGTGATCGTGCCGGGCTCGTGTCGGGAATCTCGAAGCTCGAAGCTCTTGCCTTGGTCCAGCCGCGATCATCCCCGCTAATGAGGAGCAACACCGACGCCGTCATCGTCGCCGAGCTAAAATCCAGGTTCTATTTAAAAAGCCCGAGGTAAGAGGGTTCGCGTTACCTTTGCTTAAGAAGTGAATTCTAGGATGCTATAGTGGTAGCTGAGAATAGAGTAATCAAAAGTATGTTAATGAACCTTAGGGTACCCCGTGGATATAGATAAAATAAATAAAATCGTGAAGAGAAACCACCCCCTAAGGAATCGAATGTATGTGCGTAGAATAAAGCTTGGAATGAGGGAGTGTATTTAGAATACTATAAGAGTTAATATAGAATGAAAATATAGAAAAGTATAAAATAGAACCAAGGAGAATTGTTAGGGATAACCAACGAAACGTGAGAGTAAAAGGATATAGGGTAATGGTGATAGGTGAGGAGAGAAGGATTATAAAAACTAAATGTAGGGTAAAAGAGGAGTTAAAACACGGAAATCATAAGGAAGTGCGGAGGTAACTTAGTTATGAGTTGTCGGGTAATAATGGAATAGGAATAAAATACTAAACTAAATTTTAAATATAAGTAGTTAATAAGTAAATAATAGTGTGTGAGAGAAGAATCATAGAATTAATTAAGGAATTGCAAACGGGAAATTTAAAATATAATAACTATGCTAAGTTAAGTAGAATTAGATAAATATTAGGATAATAAATGGTAGATAAAGGAAAAGAAAGAGAAATACTAAAATAGAGATAAAATAAACATTAGGATGATAAGCCACAAAGTGAAGTTGGAGGAGAGCGAGAGTAATTAGTAAAAAGAAAGAGATTAAAGTAGAAAACGTGGGAAAGTGTGAGAAGTCATAAACGAAAACAAAGAGTAAAAGATTGAGATAAATATAAAAGAATTACTTAAATTATAATAAGAGAAAAGAGAAATCATTAAGAAAGAAAAAGAGAACGGCTGATGGTCTGTTGGACTCAGTCGTAATAAAAGAGAAGAATGAAATCGATGACAGGCGGACGGAAGTCCCTGTTATCCCAAAAAGGAATAAAAGGAAAGAATGAATTCGATAGCAGGCGGACGGAAGTCCCTGTTATCCGATAGCGGGCGGACGGAAGTCCCTGTTATCACTAAAAGTAATAAAAGAAAAGAATGAATACGATGACAGGCGGACGGAAGTCCCTGTTATCCCTAAAAGAAATAAAAGAAAGGAATGATTTCGATGGCAGACGGGCAGTAGCCACTGCCATCACTAAAAGAATTAAATGATGGAGTGGCAGGCGGTCGGTAGACCCTGTCGCTAGTAAAGAAATAAAGAAATAATAAAGGTAATCAGCTGATGGTCTGTTGGACTCAGTCGTAAGAAAAAGAAAGAGATAAAGAAAAGAAAAAGAAAAGAAAAAGGAAGAGAAGAAGAAAAAGAAAAGAAAAGAGAATGTAAAAATGATCAGAGAATTAAGAATTGGAAGAAAGAATAGTGGACCAAAAGTGAGATGAAATGCGAAAACTGTTAGAGGAACAATAATTAAAAGAATGTGAGAATAAGTGAAGAACCAAAAGAGATTATCTATATGAATAATTATGAATAAAATTGTATTAATAATAATGTAGGCTTAGTTATTTGTTATGTCTTCTTTTAGGATTTATCTTTTTAAGTTCTGTATAATGCTACCCTTCTTGATATAATTTTACAGGTACGGAAGCGGAGCTTACACTGTTGCGGGCCGAACTGGAAACCCTCCACTACGTGGAGTGAATTTGTGATACCTCGAGTGGATTTTTATTATGTAAAAACTGTTATTTTTGTAACTTATAATATGTGTAGTTATATGCCCTGAGATTGGTACTAATCGGCCGTTAGGATCTGAGCTGGTTTTTAATATGTTGTGTTTATATTTTAAACAATTCTGGACTGACAGGTTTTTAGAAGGAAATTTTTGGGAAGTCCGAAAAACAGAGGAAACTCTGCCGGATTTTCGTAAAACCTTTTATAAGAAATTAAAATCAAAAATGAATTTTCAAACTCTGATTTTGTTAAAATCTAAAATTAACTATTAAAAGTGAGGATGTTACAGTGATGGTGGTGATGATGGTGTTTTTGGTCTTGAGGAAGAAGAAGAAAATCAAGAAGAAGAGTGTGTTTGTTGATGCATATGAAATGGGGTTTGAGTTTGTGGGTGTTTTGTGTTGTGTTGGAGCCAAGCTTGTTCAAGAAGCTTGCCCATAAAAGGGCAATTCGTTTATTTTTCGAATTTTCTTTTATTTTACCACACAGGGAGATGATAATCAATTACTTTCCCTAAGTAATCGATTAGCTCGTGAATTTCCATTTTATTGTTGCCCACAGAAAAAAGATAATTGATTATTGTAGGATTCTCATGTTTTGATGCTAACAATCTCTCTCCAAGCAACAACATTGGCAACAAGCAAGCTACACCACATGAAGCTTAGAATTAGGATTTTTATTAATTCTATTTCAATGTAATCTTTATTTTTATGCAATGCATCTCATTGGTGTGGGTAGCTTAGGTGATTTTAAGAATATTTAAATAATGTTTGATTAAGAGTGAAGATACTTTAAATCTTGATTAAATAGCTCTATTAAAAGTTTTGTGAAAATCCTTTTAGAAAAACCTTGTTTTTATTCAGATTCTGATCAGTTTACTCGAGTAATGAGTATTGGGTCACTCGAGTAATTTATGTCATGACAGGTTAATCGAGTAATGGTTTACACATCACTCGAGTAACTTAATCTGACATGTTTTAATCGAGTGAAGTTATATGGTTTACTCGAGTAATTCGATCAGTGTTTTGAAAATTTTAAAAGGACTTAATTTTCTCTTTCACAAGACATACACATTCATTCTTACAATTTTATATACACTTTCAAAAGCAATTCAAGAGCTATTTTTTACATCTTTCAAGAGCTATCAAGATTCAACAAAGAACTTTTCATTCTTCACTCTATTTCACTCATTGTTCAAATATTCTTGAGATCATAATTTTGTTCTTAGTGGTTGTTGAAGATTTGCAATTTGTGATTGCATCATTGAAGTTTCAACTCAAGTGAAGAATCTCACAAGGAAGACTTTGAGGATCAATCAAAGCAAGAAAAGAGGATTGGTTGGAAGCATCTTCAATCAATTAGCAAGGAAATCTAGAATTCTCAAAAAGGGGTAGATTAGATCAAAGTGTTTGGTACACACTTTGAGTTGGGTTTTAAGATAGGAGAACTAAGAATCTAGTTGCATCTTAAAACATTGTAAAATCTACATTTGAAGATTTCTAGTGAAGAATCTCTCTTGATTCAAGAGGGGACTGGAGTAGCTTTCAAGTGGGTGAAAGTGAACCAGGATAAATCCTTGTGTCTCTTTTATTTTCATTCCTTGTATTGCATTAATTCATTAACAATTGCATTTTTAGGTTAGAATTGGGGTTTTCTTAATTCTACTCAATTGATCTAAAATTGCATGTTAATATTACTTGAAATTGTTCATATTAATCATTCATAATTTGTTGAATCATCATAGCATTGTAATTCTTGAAGAACTCCATTGAAAACTGAGTTTTAATTGAATTTTACCCAGTTTACTCGAGTAAAGTTCTTGTCACTTGAGTAATCTGCTTTCAGTTTATGAACAATACTCGAGTAGGTTTTTTGTTACTCGAGTGATTTAAAATTAGCTTTCGTAATACTCGAGTGATTTGCTGAATACTCGAGTGAAATTATTTTTGCTTGCGTATTACTCGAGTGAAGACTTGAGTTACTCGAGTAATCTGACTTGAATTTTTTAAGAAAACTTATTTTCATAAAACCATTCTCTTAGGTGGACGAAAAATCTGTAATAAGGCTTCAATATTCTATTCACCCCCCCCCTCTAGACTATATTGAGCCGCTTGTTGGTTTCCAACAAGTGGTATCAGAGCTCGGACGAAAAATCCGAGCCTTAAAAAGCTTTTTCGAAAAGATCCTTTTACTTGGAAACAATGGGCTCAATTTCAAATCCTTTTGGTGGTGAAGGAACTTCCATTAATCGTCCTCCACTATTCAATGGTGAGGGTTACGCTTATTGGATGACTCAGACTCCGATATTGATGATGAGACCCTTGGCTTGCTAGTTAAAAAGCTTGGTAGGTTCCTTAAGAAAAAGGGGAACTTTAATAGAAATAGACAAAGAGATTCTAAGGACTCACAACCAAGAAGTAAGACTAACAAGGATCACATCAAGTGTCATGGGTGTGGAAAGCTTGGTCACTATCGATCGAATTGCCCAACTCATTCTAAGAAGTCGGAAGGTGACAACTCAAAGTTCAACTCATCTAAAGGAAAAAGGGCTTACATAGTATGGGATGAAGTGGAGAGTCAATCAACATCTAGCTCATCGGATGATGAAGAACTTGCAAATCTATGTTTGATGACGAAGCTTGATGAAGAGGAATCTTCGAGCATTAAATCAAGTGAGAACGTCAATGAGGTAGATTATCTTTCGGATGCTAGCTCTAGTTCTAATTCTCCTTCATTCAATGAATTGTACAATGTGTATGTAGAGATGCATAAAGAGTTGAAGAAACTTGCTAAAATAAATGTTGAAAGAAAGAATTTCATAATGAAGCAACATGAAAAGATAATTGAACTTCAAAAAGATTTAGAAGAACTTAAGCTTCAAAATGAAACTCTTGAACTCATTTATGCAAACTCTACATGCAATTGTGAATTGAAATCAAATGAGACTCCATCTTGTGAAAATTGCAAGTCTTTGGAAAAAGAAGTTTTTAATTTGAATGATCGACTTGCAAGGCTCATGAAAGGAGATACTTCATTAGATCATTTGCTTTCAACTCAAAGGAAAAATAGCAATAGATCCGGTGTTGGCTATACCAAACCTAAGAAACGCAATTATCGCAAAGTTGGTGGATTTTCAAAGAATAAGATTTCTAAAAACCCAACTTGCCATTATTGTGGGATCTTTGGGCATACCACGAATAAATGTTATATAATGAAATTTGGTATACCAAGCGGAGAATATATTTGGATTGTTAAGGGGACTTCTCTCCATGCTAACAACAAAGGACCCAAGACCACTTGGGTACCTAAGTCAACCAAATGATATCTTTCTTGTAGGTGTGTCTTCGAACCAAAGAGCGCAAATGGTACTTGGATAGTGGTTGTTCGAGACACATGACGGGAGACAAAACGCACTTCATGGAACTTACTCCGAAAAGTGGTGAATTTGTGACATACGGCGACAACAACAAGGGCAAAATTCTAGGAGTCAGGAAGATCGGTAACGTATCTAACCTTGTCATAGAAAATGTCCTATACGTAGAAGGCTTAGAACACAACTTGCTTAGTATAAGCCAACTATGCGATATGGGCAATTATGTGACTTTTACTCCGGAATTATGCTTCATTAAGTCTTCTATAGATGATAGTGTTAAGTTTGTTGGTCGTCGCTCTAATAACACTTACTTAATTGATTTGGATGAGATAACTTCACTATTTTCAAAATGTTTCAAATCTTTTGATGATAAAATTCGTCTTTGGCATAGACGAATTGCTCATGTGAATGTGAATCAATTAAACAAACTTTTACGAAAAGATTTAGTGATTGGTTTGCCTAAACTAAATTTTAAGCTTGATGGCATTTGTGACTCTTGTCAAAAGTGCAAGCAAGTTAAAAGTTCTTTTAAACCTAAAAATGTGATAAGCACAACAAAGCCTTTGGAGCTCATCCATATGGATTTGTTTGGCCCTTCACAAATTAAAAGTTTAGGTGGAAATTACTATGGATTTGTTTTAGTAGACGATTTTACTAGATTCACATGGACTTTATTTTTATCCGCAAAAAGTGAAGTTTATAAATGTTTTAAAAAGTTTGCCAAACTCATCCAAAATCAACTAAGTTTGAAAATTGTGTCTATTAGAAGTGACCACGGAGGTGAGTTTGAAAACACTAGGATTGATGCGTTTTGTGATAAGTTTGGTATTGATCATCAATTTTCGGCCCCTAGGACTCCGGAGCAAAACGGAGTTGTAGAAAGGAAAAATAGAATATTAGTGGAACTTGCTCGTACTATGTTGAAAGAATCAAATGTTCCTAAATATTTTTGGGCCGATGCGGTAAACACCGCTTGTTATGTTCTTAATAGGGTTCTTATTCGTCCGCATTTAAATAAAACACCTTATGAACTTTTAAAAGGGCGAAAGCCAAACATTTCACATTTTCATGTTTTTGGGTGTAAGGTGTTTGTTTTAAATAACGGAAAGGAACCGGTCGGCAAGTTTGACTCCAAAGCCGACGAAGGCATATTCATAGGTTATTCAACCCATAGCAAAGCATATAGAGTCTACAATAAAAGAACATTAACCGTTGAGGAATCCGTGCATGTTGTATTTGATGAATCTTCGAAAGGAGATTGTGTTGTTTCTTGTGATGATGATAATATAGGTACATATTTGGATCATGAGAAGTCAACACCACAACAAATGGAAGAGAATCAAATTGAAGATGGAGAGGTGCAAGCACAAGATAAGGACTTAGCACAAGAGATTCAACCTCAATTACCAATAGCTTGGAAGTCCAACAAAAATCATCCGATTTCTAACATCTTAGGTGACATTGCGAAGGGAGTGGTAACCCGACGCACTTTAAATAATTTTTGTTATTATGTTGCCTTTGTATCTCAAATAGAACCTAAGAGTATCAAAGAGGCTCTTCAAGATGATCATTGGATTATGGCCATGCAAGAAGAATTAAATCAATTTGAAAGAAACCAAGTTTGGGAGCTTGTGCCAAAACCTGATGATCGTCCTGTAATTGGTACTCGGTGGATCTATAGGAATAAGTTAGATGAATCGGGTATTATTGTTAGGAATAAAGCTAGGTTGGTAGCACAAGGTTATAGTCAAGAAGAAGGAATCGATTATGATGAGACATATGCTCCTGTTGCTAGACTAGAAGCTATTCGTATTCTTCTCGCTTTTGCTTCAATAATGAATTTTAAATTGTTTCAAATGGATGTTAAGAGCGCCTTTCTTAACGGATACATTCAAGAGGAAGTTTACGTGTCACAACCTCCCGAATTCGAGAGTTTTGAGCATCCGGACTACGTTTTCAAACTGAAAAAGGCTTTGTACGGTTTGAAACAAGCTCCTAGAGCTTGGTACGACCGACTAAGCAATTTTTTATTACAAAAAGGTTTTAAACGAGGCACTGTTGACACTACTCTTTTTATTGAACGTTCCGGTAAGGATATTTTATTGGTTCAAATATATGTTGACGGTATTATATTTGGTGCTACTAACGATAACTTGTGTAAGAAGTTTTCAGACTTGATGCAAAGCGAATTCGAGATGTCGATGATGGGAGAGCTTACATTCTTTCTTGGCCTTCAAATAAAGCAGCTTAATGATGGCATTTATATTCATCAAAGTAAATATTGTAGAGAGCTTCTCAAACGTGTTGGGATGGATTCGTGCAAATCCGCTTCTACACCAATGAGCGTTGCATGCTACCTAGATCAAGATGAGGCTGGAAAAGCGGTAGAGGTAACGAAGTATCGTGGTATTATTGGTAGTTTGTTATACTTAACTGCATCTAGGCCTGACATCATGTTTAGTGTATGTATGTGTGCACGTTTTCAAGCAAAACCGAAAGAGTCGCATCTAACTGCTGTCAAAAGAATAATGAAATACTTAAAGAGTACAACGAATACTGGACTTTATTATCCTAGGGATGCTTTTCTAAAACTTATAGGTTATTCGGACTCTGATTTTGCCGGTTGTAAAGTTGAGAGAAAAAGTACAAGCGGAACTTGCCACTTGATTGGTAGTTCACTTGTATCGTGGTTTTCTAAAAAGCAAAATTGTGTAGCTTTATCAACCGCGGAGGCCGAATACATAGCAGCCGGTAGTGTTGTGCTCAAATTTTATGGATGAAACAACAATTATCTGATTTTGGATTAAATTTGACAAAAATCCCTATAAAGTGTGATAACACTTCGGCAATTAATTTGACTAAAAATCCAGTATTACACTCAAGGACAAAGCATATTGAAATTAGGCATCACTTTTTGAGAGATCATGTTCAAAAAGGTGATTGTGTTATTGAGTTTGTACAAACTTCGGATCAATTAGCTGATATCTTTACAAAACCATTACCAAGGGACACATTTTATAAGATTCGAAGAGAACTTGGTATTTTTGATGAATCAACTATTAGCTAATTGTATTTGATGCTTTTCGAAATCACCTTCAAGCCTATTTCAATGTGAATTGTATTTTGAGTTGTTGTATCTTATTAAAGTGTTTCTTATTCTTTGTGATATGTAGTTATGTGTGTATGTTTTCTATAATATGTTAATTGCTTTATTTGTATGGGTGTTACTTGCTAAATGCTAAGTGTTTCTATGTGGTTGTGCATGAAAAATGTTTTTGCATGAAAAATTTGAAATTTTTAAAATTCTGGACAGTTCACTCGAGTAACAGATATTTCACTCGAGTAATTTTAAAAACTCTTTCATATTACTCGAGTAATTTTAAAATGACTTTCGTATCACTCGATTAGTTCATCCATCACTCGAGTGAAAACTTTTTTTTTTTTTTACTTTCGGCATACTCGAGTAACATTTTCTTTTCACTCGATTACTGCTCGAATCACTCGAGTGACGCATGAACATTACTCGAGTAACTTACGTGATTTTAAAAACTGAATTGTTGCAAACTGCATCATTTTCTCGTCTCTTTCTCTCTCTTGTTCGTATTTCCCTCTTCTCTCTCATATGGTTCTTCATCAAATCATCATTTTCAGCCATAAAACTTCACAAATCATACAAATTTCTTCCATATTTCATCATTATATCATCATTTCTACTCATTTCACTCATCATTTCCCCACTTATTCCCAAAATCCGAAAATTCCCAAACCAAAACCCTAACCCCAAAACCGAATCTGAACTTTCTGAATCAATGGCTTCTTCCTCACAATCTCAACCTCCTCGAAAGAAAGCAAAGCAAGGAGCAGGCCGTAACGACCCCTGGTTTTCTGGAATCAACCGAGACTTGCGGGAACCGACATTTATCAATCGCTCTTTTGGTCTTACACGGTATGTTAAGTTTGCTTGGTTGCATAAGGAGCAATTTCCATTTGTAGAGGATTTAGAATTTCAGAATTTGAAGAGGTTTTTAGAATTTGAGACTCATTATTACCCTAGGCTTGTCAGACAATTTTATCAGAATTTTACTAAGCTAGATGGTGAGTATCAAACAATGGTTAGAGGACATCATTTTGTTATAAAGCCTGAAGATTTGACAATGATGTTTGGTTTAGAAAACAAGGGAACTTTTATTGGTGATGCTGAATGTCTGGATTTGAATGTGGATACTAATAAGATTTATACTGATTTGATGCATACTGGTGAATCTTGGAGTGATAGGACTACTAGAACTGTATCACCTTTGCATGCTGTGGATAGAGTGCTCATGTACATTGTTTCTTATTGTTTGATTCCGAAATGTAATCAAAATTATGCACAATTGGGAGATGATGATCTTATTTTGTTTCATGGGATCAAAAAGAGATATGAGATGAATTGGAATAAAATGTTTTTAGCTCGTATGGAAGCTGCTGCTCAATCTCCTTCTACCCAATTCTTGCCATATCCTATGCATGTTACCAAGATCATGAGGTATTATCGTGTTCCAATCCCTGATGATGAGCCAGCTGAAAAGGAAAAGAAAAATAACTGGTGTCTTAATGATTCACACATTAGTTATATGAAAATTGCTTGGCATAGGGAAAGTCGCACTTGGTTATGGAAATCACAGATTAAGGAAATGGCTGAAGCTGCAAAGGCTGCAAGAGCTTCGGGTTCTAGGAAAAGGACTTTACTTGGTGATAGGGCTGGTGCATCTTCTTCTGCTCCTCCTTCTTCTACTGATCCGATGGATACCGATCGTGTTGAGGACTATATCAATTTGGACAATCTTGGTACTCCATTTGATGCACAGGCTGCTCATGAGTCATTGGTTGAGCACATCAATGCTCAATTCACTCAGTTGGAGATGAGACAGGATGTGAAGAATATTGCCATGGAGCATCGTTTAATGGATTATATGTCTGGCCTCTTTTCTCACCATTTCCCTCCTTCTTCACCTGATTCCTAGACCTGTGGATGCTGATGATGTTTGATGTTGATTTCTGTTTCATGTTTCATATTCATATTTCTAACTCTGTTATGTTTATGTTTCTGTTTCATGTTTATGACTCTGTTGCTACTATGTTTTAGGGACTTGTGTATGGTCTAGTTTGGTTAGTTTTGTTTGTTATCTGCTTTGGTTGCTGTTTTTTTTTTTGTTTTGTTTTACACTATGATTTGCTACTTAGTGTGATACTCTGATATTTTGGTTTATGGTGCTATATTCGTTGTACGTTTTTATTCGTTGTGGCACTCTTGTGGTTTATTTTGGTATTGTCTTTATTGTTATATTTTTTTATATATATCATTGTGAACTACTTACCTTCCACTTTTGGCAAAGGACTTTTCTCACAATTCTTCTCTTTTTAATGATGCCAAAAGGGGGAGAATATTTTGTTGATGTTGTTCTTGTAGGTTAAGTTTTATTATATTTTTTCCTAGGTGTTTTACATTTAGGGGGAGTATGTTAAAACTTAGTGCTTAATTGAAAAGGAGGTTTGTCATCATCAAAAAGGGGGAGTTTGTAGGATTCTCATGTTTTGATGCTAACAATCTCTCTCCAAGCAACAACATTGGCAACAAGCAAGCTACACCACATGAAGCTTAGAATTAGGATTTTTATTAATTCTATTTCAATGTAATCTTTATTTTTATGCAATGCATCTCATTGGTGTGGGTAGCTTAGGTGATTTTAAGAATATTTAAATAATGTTTGATTAAGAGTGAAGATACTTTAAATCTTGATTAAATAGCTCTATTAAAAGTTTTGTGAAAATCCTTTTAGAAAAACCTTGTTTTTATTCAGATTCTGATCAGTTTACTCGAGTAATGAGTATTGGGTCACTCGAGTAATTTATGTCATGACAGGTTAATCGAGTAATGGTTTACACATCACTCGAGTAACTTAATCTGACATGTTTTAATCGAGTGAAGTTATATGGTTTACTCGAGTAATTCAATCAGTGTTTTGAAAATTTTAAAAGGACTTAATTTTCTCTTTCACAAGACATACACATTCATTCTTACAATTTTATATACACTTTCAAAAGCAATTCAAGAGCTATTTTTTACATCTTTCAAGAGCTATCAAGATTCAACAAAGAACTTTTCATTCTTCACTCTATTTCTCTCATTGTTCAAATATTCTCGAGATCATAATTTTGTTCTTAGTGGTTGTTGAAGATTTGCAATTTGTGATTGCATCATTGAAGTTTCAACTCAAGTGAAGAATCTCACAAGGAAGACTTTGAGGATCAAATCAAAGCAAGAAAAGAGGATTGGTTGGAAGCATCTTCAATCAATTAGCAAGGAAATCTAGAATTCTCAAAAAGGGGTAGATTAGATCAAAGTGTTTGGTACACACTTTGAGTTGGGTTTTAAGATAGGAGAACTAAGAATCTAGTTGCATCTTAAAACATTGTAAAATCTACATTTGAAGATTTCTAGTGAAGAATCTCTCTTGATTCAAGAGGGGACTGGAGTAGCTTTCAAGTGGGTGAAAGTGAACCAGGATAAATCCTTGTGTCTCTTTTATTTTCATTCCTTGTATTGCATTAATTCATTAACAATTGCATTTTTAGGTTAGAATTGGGGTTTTCTTAATTCTACTCAATTGATCTAAAATTGCATGTTAATATTACTTGAAATTGTTCATATTAATCATTCATAATTTGTTGAATCATCATAGCATTGTAATTCTTGAAGAACTCCATTGAAAACTGAGTTTTAATTGAATTTTACCCAGTTTACTCGAGTAAAGTTCTTGTCACTCGAGTAATCTGCTTTCAGTTTATGAACAATACTCGAGTAGGTTTTCTGTTACTCGAGTGATTTAAAATTAGCTTTCGTAATACTCGAGTGATTTGCTGAATACTCGAGTGAAATTATTTTTGCTTGCGTATTACTCGAGTGAAGACTTGAGTTACTCGAGTAATCTGACTTGAATTTTTTAAGAAAACTTATTTTCATAAAACCATTCTCTTAGGTGGACGAAAAATCTGTAATAAGGTTTCAATATTCTATTCACCCCCCCTCTAGACTATATTGAGCCGCTTGTTGGTTTCCAACAATTATTTCCCCTAAGTAATCGATTACATTGCTTATTTTTCATCCCTTTGCATTTCCAAGACCATATCTCTTTCGTTACCCGTCGGATCTTGCTCAAATTTATAAGCAAGCTTAATAAGACTCCCAACTTCACATCCAACGGTGGAATTTGTATTTTAAGTTATAAATCTTTTATTCTTAATTTCCTATTATTCTATGTTTTTTACTCTAAAACCTCCCTTTTATCACCTATTAATGACTTCTTATTATTGTTACTATTATTCCAATCTTATTATTATTTTAATTATTCTGAGAATTAAAATTCGGGATGTTATAGGACACTTTAGTCCTTTAAAATGTGAAAATTCACTTTTAATCCCCGAATTTTTTTTATGGGACACTTAACTCCCTCAAGATATTTTTTTGGGACACTTACGTCCGCAGTTGGGGCAGTTGGCGGAATGGACAGAGGGACTTAAGTGTCACATAAAAAAATTTTCAGAGGCTAAAAGTGAATTTTCACATTTGGAGAGATTAAAGTGTCTCATCTAAAAAACATGAAGGACCAAAGTGGTACTTCACTCTTTTTAAAAAATTCAATTTGGTCCTTCGTCATAACAATATTAGTTTTATCCATAATATTTACATCAATTACCATTCCATTGATATAGTTTGACATATTTTCCTAATTCTCTATCAATATAGGTCCAACTGCCATCTTCGTTCATATATTTATCACATTGTTTTCTTTGTTCATATCGATCAATCACTATAATGAGATAGCTTGCTCCACCATTAACGAAGCAACACTAGTGTTTCTTGCCTTCGTCGCATGTTAGCCTTGAATTTTTCCAAATTTTGACAAGATTTTCCAATTTTTGGTATTTAGTGTATTCAGTGTAAATATTTCGATAAAACTAACATTGCTATGACGAAAGAATCAAATTGAATATTTTGATAAAAATAAAGAATAAAAAAAATTAAGAACCAGATTCAATCTTTAAAATAAGATAAAAGTGAAAATATAATAATTAAATAAAAAATTACTACCTCCGTTAATATATATAAGACCTTTTTGGAGACTTTTATTTTATCCTTATTTATAAGATCCTACACCAATTTTCAATGATAATATTACTTTTTTTTTCTTCAAAAACACTCCTATCCACTTAACACTTTTTCGTAATACATATTAAATATTCATATTTTCAATATAATTAATTAAATTAACTAACTTTCCTAATAAACGTAAAATCTATTAAAAAAATCTTATACATAAGAACAGAGGAGGGAATATTGGAAAAGAGTATATGGGACATGTTGTGTGTTGGGGAAAATTGTCTCTCTGTTTTTTTTTATCTCTTCATAATTTAAAAATTGAAAATTTGATATACTTTTTTTGAAATTATCCCTATAATTATTATTAGATCTCTAAAAAATATTGACTTAGTGTGGATGTTTATAAAAAAAATTATTAAGAAAATCAAATAAATAAGATCAAGCTAAAATTTTCAAAAAAATATTTTAAATAAAACTAGAAAAAATATGTATTTATAAATTTTAAAAAATTAAGTTAGTATAATAAATTAAAAAAAAAAAATATAAGAACCATGGTACTTCATTCATTGCAAATCCCCCGAAACCTTCACTCTCACTCTCACTCTCTCTTTCGTTGTTTGGAAAAAAAGAGCGTTCATTTCTTCTCCAAAGTAACATGAGCAGACACCAAAGCTCCACCCACCATTCCCTGTTATGAATCCAACCGAACCACCGCCATCTCTTCCTCCGCAACCATCGCTACAATCCCCCCGCCCCCCCCCCCCTCCTCCTCCGCTTCCTGTACCCGCCACTCAGAAGACCAGTTCACTTGCTTCTGCCCTTCAAACAATCTAGCTTTCTAAGAAAGAGGAACATAAGCAGGATCAAGAAGAGAATTGAACCTTGTTGAGGACGAAAAATTAGGGTTTTAGAAGAACCTAAGTTGGAAATTGAAGAACGATAACTAAAGTTGAAGACAATGAAGGAGCACATGGATCTCAATTCTTCACAGCATAAAAAAGATTCCAAGGGGAGTTTCTGGTCTGCAGCTTCGGTTTTCAGCAACAAGTTACAAAAATGGAGGCAGAAACAGAAGATGAAGATGAAGATGAAGAAGCAGCCTAATGGAACTTCAAACGACGACGACGACGTCGTTTCAACTACATTGCCGGTTGAGAAGCCAATAGGACGGCAATTCAGGGATTCAATGTCGGAGATTGCCGAGTTTGGGCTTGGAAGACGGTCCTGTGACACTGATCCGAGATTCTCGCTGGACATTGACCATCCGAGGTACTCTTTCGACCAGCCTCGAGCTTCCTGGGATGGCTATTTGATCGGAAGAACAACGGCTCCGAGAATGCTTCCGACTATGTTGTCTGTGGTGGAAGATGCACCTGTTAATGGGAATGTTTTGAGGACTGATGCACTAATCCCTTCTGAGGAACCAATCAATGAGGACGACGATGATGATGGTAATGTTCCTGGTGGATCTGCACAGACAAGAGAGTATTATGATTCAACCTCTAGGAGGAGGAAGAGCCTTGACCGCTCTAATTTGATAAAGAAAACCGCGGCAGCTGTGGTTGCTGAGATGGATGAGCTGAAGTGCAGTAATACTTATTCCAATGTCATCGATGCAAAGTTGGGTGGTTTTGTTGAAGGAGATTTTAAGGATTTGAGTTTGAGCTCTAACTCGATGAGGGAGGGTTGTTGTTCCGAGACACTTGAACTGGGTTTCAAAGATGGCGCATCTGCGATTGGGAATGGTGACATGAAAGGGTCTAAGAAGTCGCACCGTTGGAGCAAGGCGTGGAGCATTTGGGGTTTTATACACAGGCGAGGTGGGAACAAGGACGAGGACGAGGACGAGGACGAGGACGAGGATAGGTATAGCAGAGCTAATGGTCCTCGGCACTCATTCTCGGAGTCATGGCAAGATTTAAGAAGGGATCGAAATGGTAACGGAGATGGTAGAGGCGTGTTCAATGGTGGGTTATTCCGGAGTAATAGCAGTGTTAGTTGGAGAAATGCTCAAAGCTTAGGTGGATCATTTGGCACTCTTAAGAGGAATGGTAGTCAGAGTAATGGGCATGGAAAGAAAGCAAAAGATGAGTTTGTGTTGGAAAGGAACAAGAGTGCAAGGTACTCTCCTAAAAACATTGATAATGGTCTCTTAAAGCTTTACTTGACTCCCTCAAGAGGTAGCCGGAGAAATGGTTCTGTCAAAAATAGTAACCATGCACATCCTATTGCAAAAGCCGTGCCTCATTTGTATTAACATTGAAGGTCCATAAGGTGTTTATTTTAGTTTGAATGTTAATTTTGTTGCATTTGTTGTATTCATAAGTAGCATGCTTCTTTCACTTCAAATTTCTTACTCTTAGTAATAGGAATTTTTAAGCGTTTCTTTTACTTCAAATATCCTGCAGTTATGACTCGAGTCTTCTCCTTCAATCCCATGTTATTTTCATTTATTGCGAGAAACAGGCAGGGAAATATGGCTAAGATTTATGGGGCCTCTCAAAATATGCTTTTCCTTTGGACACGACATGGTTTCTTTTTCTGTCTGCATGCTGTAAAAGCTTAGCTGTTAGGTGTATAAAGTTGGAAGGATTATTCCCTCACTCTCCCTCCGGCACATTTACACATTATGTTATTAAACCATTTTGATTTGTTTCAGATATATTTATTTATAAATTTAATTATTATTTATATTTTTTTCAAACATATTTTTATTTATTATATTTTCTTTTTCATCATCTATTTTTCCTTTTTTTCTATGATTAAACGTGGGTAATTTATTCAAAATATATCAATTTTTTAATTTATATGCAAGAGAAGGGAGTATAATTCAGGAGCACTTTAAACTTTGGCATATTATATGTTCCGCAAAAGTAGTAACAAGGTGGGCTCACGCCACCTAATTTTCATAAAATTTAAAACAAAATCGGAAAAATATTATTCCCTCCGGTCCTATATATAGGTCACATTCTAGAAGATTTTTTTGTCCTAATTATAAGTCACTTTATATTTTTTATGCATCATTTATTGCTTTTTCTCTTTTTTGCCTTTATTAAATGCTTTGACTATCTATGTGTTTTTTGTTGTTCATTAATGAATGCGAATTTTCCAAGAAAAGTTAAGGGGGTAAAATTGTAATGTTACAATATATTCTCATAGAATTCATAAAAGCAACCACTTTCCTTGGTATGTGTAATTCAGTTAAGTATGCCCTATAATAAAGACCGAAGGAAGTAAAAAATAAAAATAAAATTTTCAGAGTTTTTTATAAATATTTTATAGATTTTTTTAAAAAAATTGATTTTTTAAAATATTTTAAAAAAATAATTTTCAGATTTTTTTAAAATATTTGACTGACTTTTAAAAATATTTTTTTAAAACAAATAAAATTTTCATATTTTTTTTAAATATTTGATTGACTTTTAAAAATAATATTTTTTTTAAAAAATAAAATTTTGTGACACGTGACACTTTAAATTTTTTTTTATTTTTTTAATTTAAAAATTAAAATGAGAGTGGCAAGTCACATATAACAGGTCATACGGCTAAGTGCACCGTACACTTTGGCGCATTGAAGTGCTCGCCGGTCTTGATTACAACAAGAGATAGCTGTGGTCGAGGAAAATTTTGCCGTGAACTCTTTTGATGAAAAACGCGTAGCTGTGCACGGTGCACCTGTTTTCTTACCGAGTATTAACAGTCACCAATGATTTACCAACTAAAAACTACCGGTTTGAAAAAATAAGTAAGTGACATGAATAAGTGACTTAATTCTTAAATGACTTAAATGCAAAAATGAGACATTACTTTCCTCCTCCATGAAACACGCTATCTCTTCTTTTTCCTTTTGTTCTCTGTAACTAAAAAAGAAACCTTCTCCTCCTTCATTGACGATGCTACTTTTCATTGATCCCACAATTAACAACGAACAAGATCAAGACCCTCCGGTGTATTACTCCCTTTGGTCCTATATATAACGCATCTTTTAGAAAAAATCTTAGGTTTTATATATAGGACACTTTATATTTCTCATGCATCATTAATTGTTTTTTCTCTGTTTTGCTCTTATTAAATGTTTTGACTAACTATGTTTTTTTGTTATTCATCAATGAATGTGAACTTTCCAAGTAAAGTGGAGGAAGTAAAATTGTGATGTTATAATATATTCTCATAAAATTCACAAAACTAATCACTTTCTTTGGTCCGGAGAATATGGTTAAGTATGCCCTATATATAGCATTAGAAAGTATCCTTTTACTTTTTTGTATCGGTATCACCCATTTCAAGCACCTTCCTATTTATCCTTTCACCAATCACCATGGCACCATTATTCTCTAGCCACCGGCATCTGCCACCCTTAACACAAGTTCCCAGAACCTTCTATTCCAATTTACATTGAAAACCATATACATTGAAATCTCAAATTATGAAATCAGATTAAATTGAAGATGTGAGAAATCACATGAGAAGAATTAATTGAAGATAAGAGAATTGATTGAATTAAGAATTTAGTATTAAGCCCTTTGATTCAAGTTCTTGTTTAATTGGAGAGTGTGAAATGAGGTTAAATGAACAATAATATAAATAGTATGACACCATATTTTAATTCAAAACCTTAAGACATTAGGTTCTGTTATGGACCGGTTCCACGGACATATAAGAACCGGTATCACAGACAAACAAGCATTAATCCGGCATATCGGTAATCCGGTATCAATGACTTTCAGTGAGTAACCGACGTAACGGTTTGTCATTATGCTGCTCATGATGGCATTCATGAAGTCGTTACACATCGGATTCTCCCATGGCCTTAATGCCAATCATGGCTCATCATACCTCATCATACCCTTCGCCCTATATATACAAGTAGTGGCCAAGGTATGAAACTAACACATCACCTGTTGCTTTACACACGGCACACACACCACCCCAAATATCTCGACACGGTGGCGGAGTTCTTTAACCGAGAACCCGTTATCATCGTCGTACATCAATAAACCGGCTTGCCGGTACATGTGGGATAACACCCCACAACATTGGCGATCACAGTGGAAGCGGCAAATCAATTCCCACCACCGCGATATCCTTATCTATGCTGCCAACGAACCATGGCTAAACGGAGAGTGCCACGATCCAAGGATTCCACTTTCGCAATCATCAAGTGGCGATCGATAAAGTAAAACACACAGCATCCGCTATGCAGCGTTGAAGTCTTCTCATCTACACACCCATCTTGTTCATTGAAGGAAAACCACCAGAACCATCACTAAAACTCACAACAAGTTTGGGAGTTCATGTCCAGATCCAAATTTAATTGTGACTGTATGTGCATCAATGCCCTTCGGTCACAGCCTTCTGCCACCGAACCTGCGCTTTCTTCCATGTCCTTCATTCGGTTCCCGGGTTGGCAGAGGAAGAAGATAAGGCACAAAGCATCCGTGACGCAAACCATGCACGGAAAGCATTCCCACTCACCGCGATGATCCTGACCAGTGAGCCGTTTGTTCCCGCCGTCCTCCCCGGTGAACCAAGCGTCGTCTCTTACCTATGCCACCCTCCCGTCACGCTGGTGTCACCATGCTGCAACCATGGAGTTGCACTCCTCAAAAACTTATACTGTGATTCTGGGAAGAAGATGAAGGTTCCAACTTTCATTTATGTTGGGCCAAAAGCCCATTTCTGTAACACCCTGATTAATAATTACCCTTAATTATAATTTGGACTTGAAAAGTTTTTCTTGGATTAATACTCAACTTCATAATAATTCATAATGTCAGTGTGCCAGCAATTACATGATTACAAAAAGGACACCCAGGTGTCAAATAGTATAACTTAAAATGTTCTCTATTACATATCCAAAATAACTACTTCATCAGGGTATCGCTCGATCAGTGGACAGAGGACATGGACCCTTGTCCGACTAAATGAAACTTACTCTCCCTGTGAGGAAGACTGAACCTGCTCGGCCGGGGACTGTGCTTGCTCGGTCTCGGTACCTGAAAAATGGTAAGGAGGTGAGCATTACACAGAACTTAAGTAAGCAGTTTCTAATATGACATACCAAACTACCAAGTCATACACAGGTAAACAAGATATACACGTAGTCAAATAACCAGTTATATCTTACAACATGCATAACTATTAACATCTTGCTAGGTCATAATCAACCCCTCGGATATTTTTTCCATTATGTTTCATATCATAAATTTCTGACCTTTTGTACTTATACTCCTTTATCATATCCTACGCTCTTTTACTTAGTCTCTACATTCACTCGGCTCAGGTTCTTTTTCCATCTTATTCGTATTTTACATGTTTTACACCTTTTATACTCAGCTGTGCACACCCCGTATACGTCTTACACCATTAATATTCTCGAATCGTGGAGTGTTCATCACTGCATGCAACCCCGCGTATGTGTTGCATGTCTAACAGCTGCGCACCTCGTACGTCTTACGCGATCAATGAACGCACCCAGTACGCGTCTTTTATGACCAGGAGCACATCTAACCGATTTCTTCTATGGAGCTGAGATGTGTCCATCACTGCGTGCAACCCCACGTACGTGTTGCACATCTAACAGCTGCGCACCTCGTGCGTCTTACGCGATCAATGCACGCACCCAGTACGCGTCTTCTATGACCAAGAACACATCCTAGCCGATTTCGTTTGCTCGGAACCTTGTGTGAATCATAACTGCGTGCAACCCCGTGTACGTGTTGCACGTCTAATAGCTGCGCACACCCCGTGTACGTCTTATGCGATCAATGCACGCACCCAGTACGCGTCTTCTATGACCCACTCACACAACCATTTCTCTTTATTTATTCTTCCTCTTCATTTAATCATTTTCCCTCGTATTTTCTCTTGGTTTATTTCCCTTATTTACCCATTCACTTGTCCTCTTTCTCCTTCTCATTCCTTAATTATTAATCATTCTTTGGTCAGGTTATCAGCGTCTTACCTCATTTCCCCAAATCAACCGCTCATCATAGGCTCATATGGCATTCACATATTATCCAATATATTCAACAATTATCAACATGCACATATATTTAATCACGTTTCACAAATAAACAAGTTTTTCAAACATACACCTATCCATGGCATCATTTAATGGTTCATTTTATTTAGTTCAATCTTCCCTAAGATTTAACCATATTCAGTACCCTAAACTAACACCCAATCTTAGCACCCGTTATGAACACACTAGGAACCCAAACCCAAGCTAAGGTAACACTCACTCCTTACCTCGAATCCGCCAAAGATAAGGGAAAGACTGGGAGTTTTGAGCTTGATCCACACGAACGAGTTCCTTATACCCTGGCTCCCTTAGATTCCAGTAACTTTGAACGAGCTTCAGAAACGCGGGAGAGAAACTTGGAGCTTAAGAGGAAATGGAAGAAATGCTCTTGATTCTTACAAGTGTTTGAGGTTTGATGACTATTGATAGATAGAGAAGAAGAAGAAGTAAAGGACGTAGAGGAGGAAGAGTAAAAGTGTTGATGTGTTGGTTGGGGATTTTAGTTTTTATTTCCCTCTTGTAAAAGATGTGTGGTTCTTATGGGAGGTTTCTTTGAGAAGCTTAGAACATGTGGCTGAGATTTATTGGCTTCTTGAGGAAGCCACCAATAGTGACTTGAAAGGGACATAAAGTGATTGAAAGAGACGTTTTGTACAGTTGGCGCGTATAACGAGGCACAAGCTGTTTAGCTCTCGCTCGGCACGATAGGATAGAGAAACCGAGATGTCTTGATATTGACAGACAGAAGCAGTAAGGGGCTGATCCTATGATCGGTTAACCCATGGTGACACGCTGAGGTCGGCTGAATAGAGCTAGAGTAAGTGCGCAAAATCGCATATCGATTCGTTTTGCTCGGCTGAGATGGGTCCGAGACCCAATACGTTGCTGAATTGGTCGTCTATGGTTCCCTAATTCCTTATTAAAAATTCACCTATTTCTATGACTTCCTACTATCTTTAATCAGAATTAAATTAAATTAATTACTAAATTTTGGGATGTTACAATCCTCTCCCACTTACAGGAATTTCGTCCCCGAAATTCAGTTGGCATTGAACAGTTGAGGATGAGAGACCTTCATCTTTTCTTCGAGCTCCCAAGTTGCCTCTTCAACGCTGTTTCGATTCCAGATAACCTTGACCAAAGGGATCTCTTTGCCTCTGAGCTGTCTCACTCGCCTATCCTCAATTCTGACCGGGAGAACTTCACAGGTCAGATTATCCCTTAAGGACAGTTCGTCCACTTCTACTACATGTGAGGGATCATGGATGTACTTCCTGATTTGTGAAACATGGAATACATCATGGAGTTTGGATAAATGTGGAGGTAGGGCAATTTTGTAGGCAACTGGTCCAACCTTTTCTAGTATCTGATATTGTTCGACAAACCTAGGGGTCAGTTTCTTGGACTTGATTGCTCGACTGATTCTGACTTTAGGGGTTACCCTCAAAAACACATGGTCGCCCACCTCGAATTCCAAAGGTTTCCTTTTGATTTGGGTCTAATATATGATGTTTTGAGCATGAATTAGACTCCCTTTTACTATGGATTTGGCTTGTTTCTCTTGTAAATTTATGACTTTTTGTATAGTTTTTAAGAAGTTAGGTAATTTAGAATCCTTTGAATGTTTTGATCCTTTTTGTGTATGCTTCAGGTACTTTCGGAGCTTAATTGAAGAAAATAATTATGGAGCTGAAAAGATGATGAAATGATCTTGAAAATGGCGCAAGAACAGAGCGAAACGGAGTCGGAAGGAGGCTGGCACGCCCAGGTGTGGAATTTGACCGCCCAGGCGTGCGACCCCCGGTCAGTATGCACAGAATCAGACCTGTGAGCCCAGGCGTGTGGTCCTGGGTGCCTAGGTGCGCGAGCGACGCCGAAGCCCAATTGGGATGATTTCTGATCAGTTTTACTTCCTATCAATTGGGATTAGTTTTAGATTTTAAATATAGGTTTTTCCTTTAGGTTTTGTAGACTTTTCAGAGGCAAATAAGAGATTAGAATAGAATTTAGGATTAGAGAAGAGAGGTTGTTCTACAATTGAGAGCAAGGAGGCAAGGCACAAGGATTGAAGATTGGAAGATTGAAGATCTCTTAGGGGTAAATTAATTATTGTCTATAATGATTTGTTTTTACCATTCCTTGTATTTCTACTCACAATATGTATAATTGAACCTCTTGTTAGGAATAAGGTGAATTTGTATGGATCTTAATTTGGCTGTTTATTTATGAATTAATGTTTTTCCTTTTAAATCAATTGCTTGGCTGTGTTTTAATTACAATTCATAAAATTGATCACTTTATGTTTTGCTTTGGTAATCTGAACTTTAATTGGAAAATTAGGATTAAGATTAGGCCTTTCAACCAAACAATATAATTATTCAATTTGTAGGAATACTTTAAGTTAATTGTATAACTTTCATAAATTAGAACTCACTTAAGGGATTAAGGGGTAAGAAACGTAATAGCCATGTGGGATCTAGCTTTTTATTGATTCTGGAGTTTTTGATTTATTGGAAAACATATTTTCATAATTAATAACCTGATTCTACAATGAAACCAAGTTCCTAACCTTTTCCATATTTGCTTCTAAATCCTTTTTAGTTTCTGAATTGTTTCATTCCTTTAATTCTACATTGCTATCTCTCAAACTCTAAACCAATACAAGTTATACATAGTAATCGCAATTAGGTGAAAGAAATTAGAAACAATTTGCAATCCCCGAGTGGAACGATAATTTACTTACTCTTTATTACTTGTGCGATCGGTACACTTGCCGAATTTCCAACACCTTCGTTTGTCGGCATAGCTCTTCTATCGGTCCTGGGCCGCTTTCATTCTGTCTCGGATCATTCGAATCTTCTCTGTCGTCTCTTGCACTATGTCAGTACTGAGCAACAGATTCTCTCCCAGTTGAAACCAGCATAGGGGTGTTCGGCACTTCCGACCATAAAGCGCTTCGAAAGGAGCCATCGCAATGTTAGAATGAAAGTTGTTGTTGTACGTGAACTCGACCAACGATAGGAGCGTTTCCCAACTTCCAATCTGCTAGAGTACACAAGTTCGCAACAAATCCTCCAATGACTGAATGGTTCACTTGGTTTGACCGTCGGTTTGAGGATGATAGGCAGTACTGAACTTCAACTTAGTACCCAGAGCCTGTTGCAAGCTTTGCCAAAACCGGGACAGAAAACGGGGATCTCGGTCGGACACAATGCTGGTCGGTATTCCATGTAATCTGACTATATCCTTTATGTACAACTGCGTCAACTTCTCCAAGCTATACTTCATGTTGATCAGAATGAAATTAGCACTCTTGGTCAACCTATCCACCACAACCCAAATAGCTTCGCATCCTGACTGTGTTCTTGGTAGACCCGAAATGAAGTCCATCGATATACTATCCAAGGGTCTAAGCAATCCTCCGGGCTTCTGATGCTCAATCTTGGCCTTTTGACACACCAAGCACCGAGACACATAATCGGCCACATCTTTCTTTAAGTCCTGATACATCTTGGTGGTACCCGGATGAAGATTCATCTTTGTTTTATGGGCTTCCTCCAATATGTCTCTTCGAACTTCGAAGTCCATGGGAATGCATACTCGATCTCTAAATCGGATGATTCCATCTGAACCCTTTGTGAAATCGGGCTCTTCCTTGTTCGCCGCTCTCTCTTACAATTTCTGAAGTTCTGAATCGTCGGCTTGCGCTTCTTTAAACAAACCCACAAAGTCATTCGTAACCTGCAACATTTCGAGGACAACGCTGTTTTCTTTCCTCTGTATGTCGAGATTGAGATTACTAAATTCCTGCATGAGTTGCATTTCCCTGACCATCATATTGCTCAGATGCAGGCTCTTACAAGTCAAGGCGTCAGCCACAACATTGGCTTTTCTAGGATGATAGTGTAGGTTGAGGTCGTAGTCCTTCAAAAATTCCACCCACCTACGCTGTCTCATATTCAATTCCTTTTGGTCGAACAGGTAGCCAAGACTCTTATGGTCATTGAAAACTTCAAACTTTGTGCCATACAGATAATGTCTCCAAATTTTCAGGGCAAAAACCACGGCTGCCAACTCGAGATCATGGGTGGGGTAATTTTGCTCATGCTACCGAAGCTGTCTGGAAGCATAGGCCACAACCTTTCCTTGCTGCATCAATACATAGCCGAGTCCCTGCTTCGAGGCGTCGCAGTACACGTCGAATGGTTTGGTCGGATCTGGCAATATCAAAACCGGAGAGCTCGTCAATCTCTTCTTCAGCTCTCGGTAACTCTGTTCACACTCTTCGGTCCACCGAAATGGTACGTCCTTCTTGGTTAATGTTGTCAGCGGAAGGGCCAATTTAGAGAACCCCTCAATAAATCTTCGGTAATACCCTGCCAGTCCGAGAAAACTCCTGATCTCGGTCAGCGTTTCGGGTCTCTCCCATTTTAGCATAGCTTCCACTTTGGAAGGATCGACCACAACACCTTGATTGGATATCACATGCCCGAGAAAGTGGACCTCTTTGAGCCAAAAACTGCACTTCGAAAACTTTGCATAAAGTTGCTTGTCCTTGAGAACCTGCAGCACCGTTCTCAAGTGTTCCGCATGTTCACCCGGACTCTTGGAATAGATAAGGATGTCGTCTATGAACACTATCACAAACGAGTCCAAGTAGGGTCGGATAATCCTATTCATGTAGTCCATAAAGATGGCAGGAGCATTGGTAAGGCCAAAGGGCATGACTTCATACTCAAAGTGCCCATATCTGGTCCTGAATGCGGTCTTCGGGATGTCCTCTTCTCGGATACGTATATGATGGTGTAGGGTTAACCAATAATAAATCCTACCGCTACAGGATGAGCATGAGCTCTCTAGTACAGGATAAGGGTGAATAACTCATCCTTCTTATCCTCTAAGAGCCACGTCAGCCCTACTGGGCCGAACAGGCCCATAAGGCACCACAACACAACTTCCCCTATAAGTATAGCCATGCTATAAGGGCTAAGGTATGTTCTCTCATTCTACTCTCAAGAACTACGTGTGGCTTGATCCCCTTATCACTGGGGGTACGTAGGACCGGGGTCACCCTCGTCAGCTGCAACAACCCCAAACACACATCATGGTGTTTCATCAATATTGGAACACTACATTGGCGCCGTCTGTGGGGACGGTAAACTCCGATTCCCATCCACAATTACAAAAAAAAAAGAAAAAAAAAGGGGAAGAACAACAGCGTTTTCCTCCTTCTTCGGTCTAAATCGGAAAATGCAGTGACGTCCATCGCCTGCGCCATCACCGCCAAGCACCGCTGTCGCTTCCGGTGCGGCTTGTGACTAAGAACTCTATCTGCAGGTACCGTTCGCGGTTAGGTTCTGTGAGGGTGGTTCTGCCGGTTCGATGTGAAACTCCGCCATGATAGTGAAGTCGAGTTTCCAAGGTTCGTGTCCATAGAGGTTCCGCAAACAACCTTGGATCATCAAGCCTGCCTCCATCACTATTGAAGACCTCGCTATCTGCGGTGCTGCGCCCAACGCGAAGATCACATCGAGTGCCATCAAAACCGCATCGGTCCCGGTTTTCGTCACCAGCAGCGACCACGGCGGAGACACCGCGAAACCCATACGCCTTCCAAGTGATTTTGCTCCTTCACTGCATCGACATCCCTAGGCAAGCTCTGATCCAGTGGTCCCAAACGGTGATAGCGACGAGGACCGGCGGGGGTACATGGCATCCACGATTCTCCTGGCGATGAACACGACATTCCGCCGCCACCGCCGCTGCACAATCCGGCGAGCACACCACCCCTCCTCTGCCGCCACTCATATGGCTCTGCTAGTTTTAGGAAGTGGTTTGGTCTTTAGGGTTCACGAACTCCCTTCCGCAACAAACCCTAACGGGCCAAAAGGCCCAATTCGAAAATAAAGGGCCATTAATAAAGAGACTGAAGCATGAAGCACAGGAACAACTCATTACCTACTTCTAAATCAGGGAAGCTATTATTTCTAATTTTTAATAATTGCATAAATATTTTATTTACTCACATGACTATTAGTTAACAGCAAAAATAAATTATACTTTTGCTAATTTATGTCATTACGTGTCACTTACTATTTTTATAGCAATATTTTATATTATATAAATTGCCAATAATTATCATTATTGTGGTTATAAATTATCAACTTGGACGACAATAACTAATTAATTATTGTTTTCGTACACACATGCAAGGTACACGTATGACGGCCCGAGCAGCTGAGTGACCCATTTCAAGATTCTCATCAATGGAAAAATCGTTTTCCGAGCATAGTGAACACAATAACATGTTACTCTATTCGAAACGTATTGATGATGGCGAGGACCCCCGTGCCGAGTTTCCCTCTTTGCGCTTGTGTTCCGAGAGTAGAGAAGCCTGTGTACAGTTCCTTGCTTCGAATACATGTGCCAACTGCGCGCGGACGTTCGACAACGTCCCCCCTTTTGGTATCTCATACATTCATAATGTCGGGAATCACAAACTACCCTTCTCTCCTCGGATTCATAAGACGATTGTGGAAACCTCGCACTGTGTTCCCCACTAGAGTCCCTCGTTCCGGGCCAAACAGGCCCAAACAAAAAAATATTATACGGGCTTAAGAGATACAGGCCCAAACAAAAAAAAACTATATGGGCTTAATTGATGCAGGCCCAAATAAAATTCAACCTTCAAATAAGGAGCCGCCTCATCAGCAAAACAAGACTGACTCATGCCTCAAATCCAGGGAAGTAGTCTTTTTATTTTTATCATGTATATTGCCATATCATCATTCATATCATGATGCTACTATTTGACTACCTGTTATTGTTCAACGTAATTACGATTAATTTAAATGAGTATCTTGATATGCTCTTTGTAATTATCTGAAGAATTAAAATTAAATATTTTTGCTAATTATTTTTCATAATATGCTTCTTATTATTTGATAGTATATGATCATTTTATCTTTCTTTCATTTAAGATACATGACATGATGCAAAACATTCTTCACAATAAATGTCATTATCTATTATTTACGATTATTAACATCATTATTATTATTTTTATAACGCGTGATATATTTATAATCATGCTTCTTTTCGTAGACAATCTTCTATGATTTACGAAGGTATTAACCTCAATAATTGTCATTATTATGTTTATTACGTGTGATATTATTAAATCATACTACCTCTATACCGATATTATACATCGTATCTTTGCCAATAATTGTTATTATCGTTATTTAATTGTTATAAATTGTTAAATAACGACGATTATCAATTATTAATTTTGTTTACACATGCGAGGTACGATTATGATGGCCCATTTCTCTAAAAGGCCCATTTCGAGCTTCCGACCGCCAAAGATATCCTCAAATTAATCGGTGCTAGACTACTCAGTCATGATGGGCATCTAATATTACAGCGCCTTCAACAGGGTTCGGCAAAATCTCACGATGACATGTCTGTCTCCTCTATTACACATGCTTACTGTGACCATTTCAATATATCATTGATTATGACCTCAACGTCACTACTCGGATTCTCGCTTCAAATAACACAACCAAAGCCTACAACATCCTCGTACCCTCTGCCACGACACCCTTGCCTCTCACGGTCACTTAGAGCCAAAAGACGATCGTTGTCAAGATCCCTCCTCGGGATCCCGGCCTTGCTCACACAAGTGCTACACAATGACTTGTCCGTAACGGCATACAGGGTTTTTGGTAGGAAGAGGATGAAGAATACTAGGCAACCGCCCATTCCAACAATAAAAGAGGAAATGCCTCACTGTTAAGAGGGTGCCGGGCATATCAACATTCAGAAATAGTCTAAACACGAAGACTGACAGGGAAAGACCTTTCTCATTACCCCATTAATATTATTTCAATTTCATGGTTTAACTGTTATATTCATTACTATTGAATCACTTGCCACATGACATGTGTTACTATTGAATCACTTACCACATGACATGTGTTATCTTAGATAATAATCGTAATTAACAGTGAATTAATTCATACTTCGCTAATTAATGTCATTACATATCATCTATTACTTGATATTCTAATCATTGTTTTTATACATCATAAAAAGGTACAAACATAACGATCGGATCTGCCGAGCATGATGACCTATGTTAATTCGAGTCCGAGTATGACGACCCAACTTAATTCAAGTCCTTCACACCGGTTGTCGATCATTTTTTCCTTGGTTTGCGCACCATCGCGACCTTACCTATATGGTAGAACGGTCCGCAGTGCCAACACCCAGTGATCTAATTCGGATCCCAACATCTCCGAGGAACCACACAATGCTGATTCCACACCCACAACTCGCAAATATTCAACCTTCGCTCAGCGTTCGCCTACACATATCTGAATCCGACAGTCTCTCAAAGAGGCTTGGATGAACACGATCTAATTGGCGGAAAACAACTCATACCTTAAAGGACTTCTTAACTCGGCACAAGCCTCTTTAGGCTTTATCGAGTAAAGGGGTTGGTTATGCAATGGAGTAAAAGTTTGCTTCAGCTTTGTTATTATGATGATCTATCAGCTTGCCTTCGCCCTAATTACTCGGATTCAAGAGGGGTTCAACAATTGGAGTTGACAAAACAGTTCCGACAAGGGAAATGGTCGTCCTTGGCTTCTCTACCTGTTTTTGCCTCCTCGGTTTCATTATTTCCCTTCTCGGCATCCTCAGCCGCTTCAGCAGCTCGATAAACTTTCGATGACTTCCACTCGAGTGACCTTATTCGGCCATGAAGCTTACTGCTCGGCGGATAGAATGGACTTTGAGTCTTGAAAGTAATTCGAGCCTCCAACTCTTCGGGTTGAGTGGCTATTCTCGAACACGATGTTCGCTGCTTTGGGGAAGGAACGGACTCCGACTCTACAAAATAATCCGAGAAGAACTGTAAAGCCCTGAGCAGCAGATGCTCCGGCAATATTTGGGTGCCTTCGCACCACATCTTTAGAACCTCTCACCGAGCTTTCGGACCTATACCGGGTCCGAGGGTGCCTCGAACAACAACAATAAATGTCTCACAATTCTTATATACCCGGCACAATCTTCTACGAGCTTCTCGATCTCCTTTTTCAGGTAAAGGAGGGTGTACAGAGTTGATCTTGATACTTGATTTGGGCTCAATAAATGATGTTTTTGGATGATAATTTACCCTCTTTCTTAGTGCTTTTGGCTTGTTTCTCAAGTAATTGTAGGAAAAGATTGAGTTTTTATCTATTAACGATTTGGAATGAGATCCTTTTGGATTTTGTACCTTTTTGGTCTTAATTTCAGGTTTGGAGCAATAATTTGATGAATTGGAGCTGAAGGAAAAAAGAAACAAGCCTTGAAACTATGAAATTGGAGCAAAGAAGGACAAAATGGTGAATTTAGCACGCGTGCGCTCAAGCGCGGGTTTCATGCGCCCAAGCGCGTGTGGTCAACTGGCCAATAAATGGGGTGCAAATGGCTAATTCTCTTTGGTACATACACGCTCAAGCGCAAGTAAGGGCGCGCTCAAGCGTGTATGGGGTCAGTCAGCTTAAAAAGGGGGTCAAATATTCAATTCGTGAGCAGAATGAGCAGGCGCGCTCAAGCGCGGATCTGTGCGCTCAAGCGTGTGGCGTCAGATTAAAGATAATAATTTTATCTTTTCAGCAATAGATAGGGATTTAGTTTTAAACAGTTTTAAATAGGGATTTTTAGGTTTTCTGAGTGAGTTATCATAATTTTAGAGAGAGGCATAGTGAGAGAGCTTTTGGAGGCAAGTTGAAGGATTGCACTTTGTGATTGGAGATTCGGGTAATTCCATGTCTCTCATCATGATTTTCATTAGTTTTCTTTCTTCTTCTCTAATTATGTGTAACTAAACTCCTTTTTGGGAACATGTGGATTTGTATGGAACCTATATAGTTTTTGTTTAATGAATTGATGTTTTTCCATTTAAGTATTGTGTTTGATTATGTTTTAATTGTTCATCATGAATTTGGTACCGTTTATGATTTGGTAATTCTAATTGAATAGGAATATTGAATTAGGATTTAGACCTTTAATCAAACAATTCAATTGCATAGGGATATATTTATGTCTATGAATTGGGTAACTATTTAATAATTTTGCTTGAACAACAATTATTAGATTAGGATTTAAGGCTCTAGTTAAGGAATTAAGAGAGATTAAATTACTAAGAAACAAAGTTGATCTAAGGAATTAGGCTGCTTTTACCTTTGCAAAATTGGTTCAATACTTAGGAAATTCATTAATTTGTTAACAATTGCTAGAGGAACCTACAATGAAACATGTGCCCAAGTTTTCCCAAATCTTTTCACAACCATTTTTAATTTGCGTTTTTATTTTACAATTTAATTTAGTTTAAAAGTTTTCAAGTTAATTGAATCATCCTTTGAATTTCATTTAATAACTACATTTAGGTGAGAATTGTTTTAATCGATTTTAGTCTTCGTTGGGAGCGATACTCTATTTATCATTATATTACTTGTACGATCTGGTACACTTGCCAGAATCCCAACAAGTTTTTTGAAATGGTGTGGCTGCTGGGATTTATCAAAATCGATTTATCAAAAAACTTGTTGGGATTCTGGCAAGTGTACCAGATCGTACAAGTAATATAATGATAAATAGAGTATCGTTCCCAACGAAGACTAAAATCGATTAAAACAATTCTCACCTAAATGTAGTTATTAAATGAAATTCAAAGGATGATTCAATTGACTTGAAAACTTTTAAACTAAATTAAATTGTAAAATAAAAATGCAAATTAAAAGTGGTTGTGAAAAGATTTGGGAAAACTTGGGCACATGTTTCATTGTAGGTTCCTCTAGCAATTGTTAACGAATCAATGAATTTCCTAAGTATTGAACCAATTTTGCAAAGGTAAAAGCAGCCTAATTCCTTAGATCAACTTTGTTTCTTAGTAATTTAATCTCTCTTAATTCCTTAAGTAGAACCTTAAATCCTAATCTAATAATTGTTGTTCAAGCAAAATTATTAAATAGTTACCCAATTCATAGACATAAATATATCCCTATGCAATTGAATTGTTTGATTAAAGGTCTAAATCCTAATTCAATATTCCTATTCAATTAGAATTACCAAATCATAAACGGTACCAAATTCATGATGAACAATTAAAACATAATCAAACACAATACTTAAATGGAAAAACATCAATTCATTAAACAAAAACTATATAGGTTCCATACAAATCCACATGTTCCCAAAAAGGAGTTTAGTTACACATAATTAGAGAAGAAGAAAGAAAACTAATGAAAATCATGATGAGAGACATGGAATTACCCGAATCTCCAATCACAAAGTGCAATCCTTCAACTTGCCTCCAAAAGCTCTCTCACTATGCCTCTCTCTAAAATTAATACTCTAACCTTTCTTCTCCCACTTTGGTCCCGAGCGTTTCACAGACCTTATGAACTCGACACAAGCCTTTTCAGGCTTTACCGAGTAGGGGACTAGTATGTGATGAGGCATATACACAGCTGACATTGTTCGACTTTGATACTGGTATTGTATGATGCATAAGTTACTCGAGATCAAATGTCGTGCCAAAGAGGACCACCACGTCCCATGAGGCAACAAATTGATAATTTACCTTCCTTATTAAGGACATATGTTAAACTCACTCACTTCGGATCATGTTCTTACACACTTGCCCACGATCTCGGTTAGCCGGCCAGATCGGTGAGGCTACAAGTGAAAACGAGGATTGCTACCCGATAACTTGGCTTAGCCTCTCGGCTCATATCTGGCCAAATACATCGCGGATCGAGGAATACACCTCGGCTAAGGTTGTCATTCCGACAGCAATCCCTCGTAAACGTTACGATCCAATTGGTGATAATCTTGGCACACCTCGAACTCAAATAACAGTTTGAGTCGTGCCAGCATACCTTGGCACAAGCCTTTCGGCTTTCACCATGGCAAGCGCATAAAAGGATGTCTCCTTAAAAGCATCGTGACTTTAAAAACAATAGTCCAATTCGACTTTGAACTCAGTACATGACGATACACGACTAAGGGCCTTGACTGCGAATAGTCTTATACGTCCTAATCAACCATCCACGACACTCCTCCGAATAAAAAGTTCTCAGCCGCAAACAATGTTTTATGTCACCACCAACTCTCAGAAGCTCAGCACAGGCTCTTCGAGCCTATACGAGCTTGGGGGGCTTGTAGGGTTAACCAATAATAAATCCTACAGCTACAGGATGAGCATGAGCTCTCTAGTACAGGATAAGGGTGAATAACTCATCCTTCTTATCCTCTAAGAGCCATGTCAGCCCTATTGGGCCGAACAGGCCCATAAGGCACCACAACACAACTTCCCCTATAAGTATCGTCATGCTATAGGGGCTAAGGTATGTTCTCTCATCCTACTCTCAAGAACTACGTGTGGCTTGATCCCCTTATCACTGGGGGTACGTAGGACCGGGGTCACCCTCGTCAACTGCAACAACCCCAAACACACATCGTGGTGTTTCATCAATACTGGAACACTACAGATGGTATCCTGATCGGAGATCTATCTTGGAAAACACGGATGCCCCCTTCAGCTGATCCAACAAGTCATCAATTCGAGGGAGGGGATACTTATTCTTCACCGTCACCGCATTCAACTTTCTATAATCGGTGCACATTCTAAGACTGTCATCCTTCTTTTTAACAAATAGAATCGGGGCTCCCCAAGGTGATACGCTCGGCCTAATCATTTTATTGGCCAACAGCTCCTCCAATTGCTTCTTCAGCTCTTCAAGTTCGGGAGGTGTCATTCGGTATGGCGCGACAGAAATCGGGCCCGTACCAGGAATGAGATCAATACTGAATTCCACTTCTCTTCTCGACGGTAAACCAAACATTTCATCCGAGAAAACTTCTGGAAAGTCGCCGACAACTGGAATCTGATCGACGCTCGGCACATCGGTTACTTTTAAAACGGCCACGGATGAACCACTGAAGATTACGGTTTTTTGATGACAGTCGAGCAACACATGGTGGCGAGACATCCAATCCATACCGAGAATAATATCTAGTCTAGTCAAGGGTAGGCAGATTAAATTAACTTTAAACTCTCGGCCTAAAAGTCGGATGGGACAATCCAAGCACATTTCTACGGCATTTCTACGGGAGTTCGTCGGGGTAGAGAGAGACAGTGTATAGGGCATTTCTACGGGAGTCAGTTTTAACTTGTTCATGCAATCAATGGAAACAAAAGAATGCGTAATTGTTAGGATTGGCAGTCGTCACCCAAGAGGGGGGTGAATTGGGTGTTTACGAAAACATTGGAAAATATTCGATTTAAACCGTTTTCAACAAATTTAAAGAGATTTTGCAGCGGAAAACTAATATATTGAATAAAAACGATTTCGTGGAAGCTTTAATAATAATAATAAAAACTAATATGCGCGAAACACAAATAAATTAATAACAACAAATACCGTTACCGCGCTAATTGATTTAAAACCCTTTAAATTAATTATTATGAAAATAATCGCTTTGTTGCAAGAAGGATAATAATAACAATAACGCACATGCAACAATAACAACGGAAAATAAAGAGATGAGGGATAGAAGATTGTGCACCGGAGATTTTATCCTGGTTCGGCCAAACTGCCTACATCCAGTCCCCAAGCGACCCGCTTGAGCTTTTCTATCAAAAATCCAAAGACGCCCCCGCATCCCCGAATACAACCAGAGCGCCCCGCAAACTACTAGGAACCTCCTTTCGCTAGGGACCTCAATACCAACAACTAGGAAGACCCTTCCTAGATTTTAAGGATAGCCTAACTACTAGGTGCCCCACTGTTCGTCTAGCACTACCCAACACAAGGGTTCCTCACCCTACAAATACGAACGCCGCACGTTCGAACTAGGAGATTCACTCCCTAGCCTCTAAGGGTCACACACCTCTTTACAATCACGGTTAAGATATGAAGGTTGGTACAACAACTATAGTGCACTCTTAATAGTGCGGATACAACAATTTGGCTTTCTAACATATATGTGTTCTAATCAACACGATTACAACAATAACGCTCTAATGGCTATGTTAATGGTTTCACTATAGCATAGGCCAAAACTTAGAGTTGGAGAAGGAGAAGAAGAGCAGAACGTGAAAACAGAATTGTTATCAGAAAGTCAGTTTGAAAAGAGAGAAAAACTTTCTTATAAAAAGATTTGAAAAAATATTTGAATTTTGAATTTGAAATCAGAATCAAATCAAAAACGATGTGGGAAATAAATCAAATTCAAAATAAGAATCAAATCAAATCCGGAAATATGAAATATTGATTTTCTGAAATCAAATAAATAAAATAATATTTTTGAAATCAAAATCAAATCAAATATATTTAAAGAATAAAATAAAAGATTTGAATCTTAAACCAAAAAGGGATATTTTCAAAAATAAAATCAACAATAATGTAACATCCTAACTTTTTATACTTTAATACTTTACTTTCTATTAGAGGTTTCATTAGAAAATACTTGGGGTTTTATAAAAATTTTGGCGGAGTTTACTTTAAAATATGGACTTTCCCCAAGTTAACTTTGTACCTGTCAGTCCAGATCATTTTATTCGTAACAAAACTAAAATTAAATTGTAAATGGTTGTGACTTACTTTGAAATAATTTAGAAAAGGATATTTTTATATCCTTCACAACCATTAATACATTTAATCAAAATAAATGTTCTTATAAAGTCCTTTTTACAAAAATAGAAGTATCCTTAACTTTTGATAAATAGTTCAAAATTAAATACAAGTTTAATTAAGGAAAATAATTTACATTACATTATCCTAGAATGATTGCAATATAAATGAGACTACTAAAGTCTCAACAAGTAATATACTCTCCTTATGTGAGAGTATATCTTCTTGGCACGGAAGCAGTGAATATCTTTCACCAATGGTACCTAAAATGGTCAACTTAAGGGGTGAGTAATTTGAATAGTAATTAAGGAAAACACTTGAAATAACAGTAATAATACATAACTAGACATACCCACACACATATACTCATATTCATTTATCCTATTCAACCATACTATTTCTATACCTTAACATTTAACTATTCCATTACACTATATATTTACACATTTCAGTATACAAAACCAATACATAACAATGCTTTGATGCTCAATCATATGAATATGAAATGCACTATATACCATTATGGTTTAATTCCTGAATCCAATGTAACACTGTACCATTTGACTTTTTCCACTATAACACTTTAACACTTTCATTGGATTCAGTGAATTAAACTCATTATATAACAATGAATGCACTTCTCCATTTCCAATAACAATAACACTGAAATTTTCCTCACAACACTTCACCCTCCAACTCTGGGGAAAAACCGACCAGGAGTAAGCATATCTCAACCTATAGTTTGGTACTTCATCCCTCTAGGGTTCGTCATACCAGCTTGCACAATACTTCACCCCTCTAGGGTTCGTCATACAATTTGGTTTGATTCGTCCAAATTGGCTTTAGCAGAAATCACCCTCAACTGGCCACGAAAAGCCAAGTAACTGACAGAATTGTTATGGTTGCCTAAAACAAATCCCCAACACGGGTGGCGAACCCGTGTCCTTTGCAGGATCAAAGTTTTCCACAACAATTCTCGGCTTTTGTTTCAATGACACAATCTAGTTACTTTTGCCTTCATCAATCGAAAACGACGTATGTTTTTCCCCGTACCTAAGGTCCACCCTACTCCTTGAATGCACGTGTTTCTAGTTCATTTTATGTAGCTTTTTGTTAATCAAACCTTTAATACTTTATATCCATTTGGTGGGGTTCTCTAACTTAGGATTTATGGTCATACTTTATATATATAGTAACAATCACACAACACAACAATAATGATCATAACCATGCCATTCATTCATTTAGTTCCATAACAATTATAACAATTTATTTCTAACAAAACCCTAAGTTCATAACATATATTCTCATATTCAACATATAAAACATACAAGTTACACATACACATAACAAAATACATCTACTTATGACCTTATTACTATCATTAAGTCCCTTCCCTAATTAAAACCAAAGTACTCCCCCTTACCTCTTGAAGAGAAGAGGAGAAATTGGGGTTTTCTTGAAGCACCAACACCAAGCTTTCATCTTAACTCCTTAGTCTCCTATTCCTTGCCCTTAACCACTTCCTAAGCTTACTTGGTTGACTGCACAATTCTATAAGGTGGATTGGAGGAGTTAGGGTTTATGTGGGGATTTGGAGAAAAGAGATGAAATTGAGATTTTGGGAGAGGGAACACATAAAGGATTGATGGAGGGATGATTTAGAGGTTTTAATTGATACTATTTGGTGTTGATTTGATGATGAGAAGAGGGTTTGCAAAACCCTTGGTTGAGAGAGAAGAAGAAGACTCATGAAGAGGGAAGAGGAAACTTTGAGAAAATGCTCCAATCAAACGTATTTCTGTCTGATAAAGCAGTCGTTAATCGATTAACCACTTTGGTTAATCGTTTAACACTTGTTGTGTGCACATGATTAATCGATTAATTCTGACCTTAATCGATTAGTGGCTGAAGGTGGCAAAAAATTTAATCGATTAAGCCACACATTACTCGATTAGTGGCTGAACATTGCCAAAAACTTAATCGATTAACTCAAGTGTTAATCGATTAACTGGTTCAGCCCACCATTTCCTTGCACTTCAAATTGCCATAATCTCTTCGTTAACCGTCGGATCTTGCTCAAATTTTGAGAAAAGCATCCTAAGACACTCATCTTCACATCCAACGGTGGAATTTGGGTTTAGAGCTATGGATATTTTATTCCTAATTTCCTAAGATCCTATGTTCTTTAGATCTTAAATAACTCTTCTAAAACTTATTTCTAAGCTAATTCTACCTCATAAAAACCTACCCTTACTAAATCCTACATTCTAAACACATTCTAAACATCCCTTAGCACCTCTAAACAGAATCAAAGACTTGGAAACAACACTACCCTTATCAAAATTCTATTAACTAAGGCACCTAATGATTTGGTAAAATCGGGGATGTTACAAATAACGCACTATGGAAATGAAGTCTAGATAAGTAGTAATCTTTATTTTATCTATTTTCGTAATAATCTATTTTAAGTGAATTTAAAATAATAAGCGCAGTAACGGTTTTCGTTGTTCTTATTTTAATTCGTATCCGCACATATTAATTTTCATAATAGTATTAATATTATTCGCTTCCGCGCAATCATTTTTCAACATTATATTGTTTTCCACTGCAAATCTCTTTAAGTTTGTTGAAAACGTTTTAAAGCGAATATTTTCCAATGTTTTCGTAAACACCCAATTTACCCCCCCCCCTCTTGGGTGACGACTGCCAATCCTATCAATAATCCTAACATGCGTTGCACGACAATCAAACAGGACTGCACAAGGAATATCGTCTACATAACATATACCTCTTATCAGTTCATCGACGTCGGTCACTTCTTCGCCATCCATTATAGAAACCTTGCCTTTTTGCATGGGTCGACCACCGCCAGCTTGTTGCGCCTTTGCTATATTGACTTCCCTCTTTACTATATCCTCAGTACACTGGGCCGCAAAGTGACCATGCTTGCCACAACGGAAACAGCTTCCTCTTTCTTGGTTCGGATCCAACCTCCAGCATTCTCCCTTGTGTTGCTTTCCACAGTGCTGACAAATTGGATAAGGACCTGGGACAACCACAATCTGACCACCACCCCTTGGTGTGGATGTTACTCTAGAAATCAGACTCACATAGGGGCCCGACCTTTGAATTGTTCCTTTCCCTCTAACAGGACCAACTGTTTTCTGTGCTGACATGCTCCGTTTTCCGTCGACCTTCCGCTTGAGCCCCTTTTCATAAGTGCTGGCCATATTCACCAGCTGAGAGAGATCAGCCACATTCTAGTACTCAAAAGCAAGTCGAATTTCATCTCGGAGACCGGATTCAAACTTGACGCACTTAGTGCGCTCGTCAGCATCTCAAGAACTGCCGGAATAACGGATCAAATCCTCAAATTGCGTCGCGTATTCTCCAACTCTGAGATTTCTTTGTTCCATCTTGAGGAAGGCAATCTCCTTCTCCCTTCTGACATCCTCGGGAAAATACTTGCCGAGGAAACGGGTCTTGAACAGATCCCAAGTGATCTCCTGATTTGCTGCCTCCAAATCTCTCTGTTGTTGTTCCCACCAGTGTTCGGCCTCGCTCGTTAGCACATATTCAACCAATCTAACTTTATGCTCAGCAGGAAGTTGCAGAGATCGAAGAACCTTCTCAATCTCTTAGAGCCATCATTGAGCTCCATCGGGGTTGTAGCCTCCTTCAAACCGAGGTGGTTCATTCTTTCTAAATCGACTCATCCAATCGATCTCGGCCGGAGCCGGTGGTGGAGGTTGCAGGGCTGCAGCTGCAGCTACTGCGGCCAAGGCTATGTTTTGGGCTTGTTTTTGCTGCATATGTGCAATGTTCTCAGCCTGGTTCTACTGAGCTTGCTCTTGGTTCTGCTGCATCTAAACCAGAGTTTCCAGAATAGAAGCAATTCGATCATTGTTGGCCCATCACCCAGCCATACTGTCTAGGTAGGGAAGGACATCCAGTCAATGATCGATTAAGTAAATAACCATACATGTATACATACATACATACATATATATATATATATATTTATCCGACTAACTAACTTAGACACTTAACTATACACATCGGTTACTCGCTTGGTGAGTAACCACTGGAGTTATGAGTTACTACTCCATTAGGCTGAGGAGAAACTGCCCTGATACCACAAATGTAACACCCTGATTAATAATTACCCTTAATTATAATTTGGACTTGAAATTTTTTCTTGGATTAATACTCAACTTCATAATAATTCATAATGTCAGTGTGCCAGCAATTACATGATTTCAAAAAGGACATCCAGGTGTCAAATAGTATAACTTAAAATGTTCTCTATTACATATCCAAAATAACTACTTCACCAGGGTATCGCTCGGTCAGTGGACCGAGGACATGGACCCTTGTCCGACTAAAAGAAACTTACTCTCCCTGTGAGGGAGAGTGAACCTGCTCGACCGGGGATTGTGCTTGCTCGGGCTCGATACTTGAAAAATGGTAAGGAGGTGAGCATTACACAGAACTTAAGTAAGCAGTTTCTAATATGACATACCAAACTACCAAGCCATACACAAGTAAACAAGATATACACGTAGTCAAATAACCAGTCCAATCTTACAACATGCATAACTATTAACATCTTGCTCGGTCATAATCAACCCCTCAGATATTTTCTCCATTATGTTTCATATCATAAATTTCCGACCTTTTGTACTTATACTCCTTTATCATATCCTACGCTCTTTTACTTAGTCTCTACATTCACTCGGCTCGGGTTCTTTTTCCATCTTATTCGTATTTTACATGTTTTACACCTTTTATACTCGACTGCGCACACCCCGTGTACGTCTTAAACCATTAATATTCTCGGATCGTGGAGTGTCCATCACTGCATGCAACCCCGCATACGTGCTGCATGTCTAACAGTTGCACATCTCGTACGTCTTACGCGATCAATGCACGCGCCCAGAACGCGTCTTCTATGACCAGGAACACATTTAACCGATTTCTTCTATGGAGCTGAGATGTGTCCATCACTGCGTGCAACCCCACGGACGTGTTACACGTCTAATAGCTGTGCACCTCGTGCGTCTTACGCGATCAATGCACGCACCCAATACGCGTCTTCTATGACCAAGAGCACATCCTAGACGATTCCGTTTGCTCGGAACCTTGTGTGGGTCATAACTGCGTGCAACCCCGCGTACGTGTTGCACGTCTAACAGCTGCGCACATCCCGTGTACGTCTTATGCAATCAATGCACGCACCCAGTACGCGTCTTCTATGACCCGCTCACACAACCATTTCTCTTTATTTATTCTTCCTCTTCATTTAATCATTTTCCCTCGTATTTCCTCTCGGTTTATTTCCCTTATTTACCCATTCACTCGTCCTCTTTCTCCTTCCCATTCCTTAATTATTAATCATTCTTTGGTCAGGTTATCAGCGTCTTACCTCATTTCCCCAACTCAACCGCTCATCATAGGCTCATATAGCATTCGCATATTATCCAATATATTCAACAATTATCATCATGCACATATATTTAATCATGTTTCACAAATAAACAAGTATTTCAAACATACACCTAAGGACCACAATAGGAACAATACATCACAATAGCATATAACGTGTGCAGGTATTGCGTGTAACTAGTGGGTGGGATGACATGGATGATGCGGGTCCGCAGAAGCAAAAGGGCCAAAATACAACCCAACTGTGTTTGTGAATTGGGCTTTGACCCATTTGCAACTGCGAGTCCGGATCATCCACATCATCATACCGATTACATCTTTACACACGTGTATGCTGATGTGGCATTTCTCTAAACACATCAGTAGTTAACGAAATTTTCCTAACAACATGGACTAAAAACAAAATTTCAAAACAATTAAGATTAGTCAAGGTCAAAAAAACTTCTAAGGACCAAGACTAAAACACATTCAACTTTCATGAACTAAAAATATAAATAAACCTAAATAGATGAATCATCAAGACACTTGTATTTGGGTGACCATGACACTCAGAGAGTACGTGAACATGTTAACAGAGTAAAAAGAACAATACAACAGTAAAAGTAAAAGAATATATAGCATAGGAATACGAGTGCTGAAGGCTGGCCCTCCATGTTTGTAAAAGAAGAAGAGTATGGCAGATTCTTTGTATGAGATACTGTGTGACTTGAAACTTGAGGGAATATTATTGCTACATGTTAGGTCAACCTCATCTGAAGCTTGATAGATACTCCCTCCGTTCTTAAATATAAGATTTTTTTGGGGATTTCACGTTCATTAAGAAAGTGGAATAATTTAATTAGTTGTATTAGAAATGTGAAGTTTTGATATGTAATTTCAAAATTACCCCTATTAATATTATTGAGAATATAAAAAGTGTTAAGTAAATAGGGGTGTTTGTGGAAAAAAGTAATTAATGATCATTGAAAATTGACAAAGGGTTTTATAAATAGGGACAAAATGAAAAGGTCAAAAGAGTCTTATATTTAGCGACGGAGTAAATATTAGATAATATGTTTTCCCTAGAGGTAGAGATTTATTTGGTATTGAAAGTGTAGCGCAGGTATTTGCCTCCTTTGTTCTTTTATTCAACAAAATATTACTCCCTTTGGTCTTATATATAGGCCATACTTAACCATATTCTCGGATCAAGTAAAGTGGTTAGTTTTGTGAATTTTACCAGAATATAGTGTAACATTATAATTTTACCCCCTTCACTTTACTTGGAAAGTTCACATTCATTAATGAATAACAAAAAAACATAGTTAGCCAAAACATTTAATAAGGGCAAAAAAGAGAAAAAAATTAATGATGCATAGAAAATATAAAGTGCCCTATATATAGGACCAAAGATTTCTTCTAGAAGGTGGCCTATATATAGGACCAGAGGGAGTATTGACAAGTCCTCCCCTTGTAATTATTCATTGTGCTTCTGCTGCACAATATTACTTCTGATAGACTGAGGCTATTATTTTTTTTTGGATGAACCAGGGTATCCACCCGCGCAACTGGGTGACTAATCCCTCGCACCACGGTCGGACCCTTTCGGGGGCGATGCTCCCAGTAAGGCTTGCTCCATTCACATGCGCCTCGGGTACGACTCGAACTCGCGACCACATGCTTAAGGGACACAAGTCCCTTCCACTTGTGCCAGCCTCCACTGGTGACTGAGGCTATTATTCTTAAGATGAAATATAGTATAAAAAATGATTGATAGAGTTATAAAATTAACCTACAAATAAACTTACACCATAAAGAAGAAAGTGACAAGTGTCACTTACTTACTATCAATTGGTTAACAAGTGACACTTGTCACTTTCTTACTTTCTTGTGATGTAAATCTATTTATAAGTTAATTTTATAGACTTATTGATCATTGCTCTTGTTATTAAGATGGAATATAGTATATGTCGCGGCCGGGGTCCCGGGTCGCCCTCGGGGCCTCACCTACGAGTGGGGTCAAATGATCCAATATGGAGTCGCCACCGCATTTTTGTTACAAAAACGCGGAAAAATGATTATTAATTAAAAAGGATAAAGACCGGTCTCAAACTAGATAGATTCCGAGTTCGGGAATCGGTTACGAACCGGGGAAGGTATTAGCACCCCGTTCGCCCATTCGAAAATGGTACCTTGATTGATTTTAATTAAAAGACCTAAATAATTGGTTTGCCAAAATTATTTGTTTTTTTATTGTTGTGTCTGACAAGGTTGCCCCTGGTCCTACGTACCCTCATAAAATGAGGAATCAAGGCTACGTAGTTCTTAATGTTTTAATTTTATTTTTTATAAAAAAGGGTTTGACGCGGAGAGAAACATGCACAAGACCTTGGCTAAACAAGGAAAGGTGGATTTTCAAAACGCATGTTGTTAATAATTAAAAAAAATCTATTTAATTTTTTTAAAAAAAATGTTTTTGTCTTGTAAATAATATTTTTTTTATTTATATATTTTTATGGAGAAGAAGTTCAAATCTCTCCACTATATTTGGTAAAGAAAAATCGACTTACCAAAATGCAACAAATTTTAAAACATAAACTAAGAAAAATTTACATTTTTAAATCTTAATATTTTAAAGAAAATTATTTTTATATATTTATTTTTTGTGTGAAGAGTAAGTACAAGAGATCCCACCACTGTGTTAAATTTGGGTGAGAAAAATTGACTTACCAAAACACAATCAGTTTAAATAACAAATAGAAAAACTACATTTTAAATTATTATTATTATTATCATTATTATCTAAATATTTATTATTTAAAAATTAAAAAAAAAGAGAATACCTGGAACGGAAATAGTGCAGGAGCAGAGGGAGTTCCACGGGTTAAATACCAGTTGGTGTGGCAGGGAGGAGGGATGCAACAGCCAGTGCCACGTGTCTGCGAGGAAGTGGTGCTGCAGGTACTGCCTCAACAGGCGCAGCAGAGCAGGGGTGAAGGGCGCGTGCGCTATACGCGCGGGAGGCTGGGACGAGACTGGCGCGAGAGTGGTGGTGCGAAGCTGGCAGCACCTCTTTTCTTTTTTTTACGAATTTTTGTGCAGAGTTCACTCTCCCAATTTTTTGTATATTTCTCTGCAAAGTTCTCTCTCCCAATTTTTTTTTGTTCTCAAAGTGAGGAAGAAAGCTCTATTTATAGAGAAAAAACAAGGTTAAAAAAATAGGGTTTTTCAACAGGCTCTTGAATGCCCAGTAGAATATTCCCTTGTTTATTCCTCAATTATATCTTAAAAAAAATAAAAACAAATCTGATGATAATCCTTTTAAAACAAAACCAAATTTTATCTTTATCTTCACAAATTAACCAAATCTTTTACCAAAACAGTTTTATCTTATTCTTTTTTTCTGAAAATTTTTATTTTTCGTTTTTTTTATTTTGTCTTAAAAAATACTTTTTCAAAATCTTTTTATTTTCTATTTATTTTTCGTTTTTTTTTATTTTTTACAAAAAAAAATACTTTTTCAAAATCTTTTTTATTTTCTATTTATTTTTCATTTTTTTTTATTTTTTCAAAAAAATACTTTTTCAAAATTTTTTTTATTTTTTATTTATTTTTCATTTTTCATCATTTTTTTTAAAAAAACATTTTTATTTTTTTTTTGTTTTATTTTGTTTGGGGGGACAAAATTGGGTGTCAACAGCTGCCCCTCTTTACTTGTTTCTTATCAGATAGCAAACAAACTGTGGTTTGGATGCTATCAAGGTAAGGAACGAGTAAAGAAGTGGACACCAATTTTGTTAAGAAACAAAACGGGCTTGACAAATCTGGAAGTTTGATAGAAACAGAACTTGTCGATGATGAAAATTTAATAACAACGACGATACTTCGACGTTTCCGTCAGGATATCATGAAAGCCTAATAACAACGATGATGCTTCAACGTTTCCGTCAGGATATCATGAAAAGCCTAATAACAACGATGACGATGACGCTTCGACATAAATGTCAGGATATCATGAAAAGCCTAATAACAACGCTGATGCTTCGACATAAATGTCAGGATATCATGAAAAGCCTAATAACAACGATGATGCTTCGACATAAATGTCAGGATATCATGAAAAGCCTAATAACAACGATGATGCTTCGACATATATGTCAGGATATCATGAAAAGCCTAACCAACATAAAAATGACTTCAGCGTTTGTGCCGGGCGTCAAAAGACCCAAAATGATTTTCGACATTTCTGTCGGGGCATCAAAAAGCCCAACCAACATCAAAATGACTTCAGCGTTTGTGCCGGGCGTCAAAAGACCCAAAATGACTTCAGCGTTTGTGCCGGGTGTCAAAAGACCCAAAATGACATCAGCGTTTTTCCGGGTGTCAAAAGACCCAAAATGACTTCAGCGTTTGTGCCGGGCGTCAAAAGACCCAAAATGATTTTCGACATCTCTGTCGGGGCATCAAAAAACCCAATAACAACTATGATTCTTCAGCATTTCTTCCAGGATATCACGAAAGCCTAATGACAACATGATGCTTCGACATTTCTGTCAGGATATCACGAAAGCCTAATAACAACGATGATGCTTCGACATAAATGTCAGGATATCATGAAAAGCCTAACCAACATAAAAATGACTTTAGCGTTTGTGCCGGGCGTCAAAAGACCCAAGATGATTCTTTTGGAATTATTATTTTTGAATAATCAAGTTCTGGTGATGCAAACAATGCAAATAGTAATGAATAGAATGCAATCAATGCAAATGATATTGTTTATGAAAAACTGGTATAATGCAATGGATAATGTAACTGGTATAATGCAATGGATAATGTAATGGATAATGTAACTGGTATAATGCAACTGGTATAATGCAATGGATAATGTAACTGGTGCAAATGATGTCAAAAATGCATAATGCAGGATGAACTTAATGCAAATGATGTTAATGACAATGAAATGAATATGATTTGGAATCAACAATGCAATTCTAACTTTTTTCTAATTAAACCCATCAGGAATTAATGGGTCTAAAACGCAAATTTTTTTAATTTTATTTTGTGTTTTTTCCAACAAGATAAACTGGTCTCAACTCTTTTGCTCTTGAACACCAATACCGGGCCATACCAAAATCTGATCAAGATAGGTACGAGCAAATCTTTAACAATTTTCTTCTTTAATAAGATCTTTTGAAAACTCAGCAATCTGACATTTGTCAATAATTAATCATCTCCAAACAACCTGAAGTTGTCCAAAATTTGCCCCAGTGCATTGTGCTTAGAATATTTACTGGGGAATCAATTTTTTTTCAAAACAATGCCCCAATATTTTTCATCTAGAGCTCAATAATTAACCTCTTCAAAAACTGCCCCAGTTTATTGTTTGACCAACAAATGCAAGGGAATGATTCAATGCTTCTAATTTTCAAAAACTGCCCCAGTATCTCATTCAAGAATTTATTCAACAAAATTTTCCAGAACTGCCCGAGTTGACTACATTAGAAATATTTGCAAAGGAACGAACAATCCGCTTGACCTCTCTTCAAAACTGCCCCAGTATTTCCTTCTAGGGCTTGTTAAAAGTTTCCAAAACCGCCCCAGTTTGCTTGGCTGACAACAAAACTTTTCAAAACTGCCCCAGTTTGGGAAATGTTTCACAGAGGGTAGGGAATCTTCAAAATTGCCCCAATGCAACCTTCAGGACTTCTTTTCTGGTTCTATTTGCAATTTTCATCATCTCTTTGTTAAAAAGAGCTGGTTTGCGTTTGAGGATATTTTTGTTTTTTTTTTGTTTTGTTTTTGTTTTGCCCTAAATTTTGCCTAGGAAACCCAAAGTAGGTTCCTAGCGGTTTTTTGTCTTATGATCCTAATTTTTGCCTAAGCCGCCTCTTTGGAGTTTTACGACTTAGCGGATCACTCTAACTTTTGCCTAGGTCGTCCTTTTTAAGGATTTTCAACCTAGCGAGCTCTTTTTTATTCATCTTTTTTCCTCAAACACAATAATTTCTCAATTGCTTTTGAATTGATTGGAAATTGCAAATCTTCTTCATTCATTTTGCTCGAGGTCAGTACTCTCTCAGAGAACATGTTCTTAATAACAAATGATCATATTCAACCAATCAAGTTCCTTTCAATTTCTTTTTATCACATATCTTCTTAACAAGCAACACTAATTTAATGATCATGTGAACATGGAAAATGTTTAGATGATGGAATCAATTCATTTATGCATTAAAAATGAGATATTTTTCATCATAATTTCAATTAGGTTTAATGAAGTCAGCATTTCTCCGCCCTAGTGTGCAACTCAAGCAAACCAATCCTCAACGAGGTCTTTTAAAGCTTGTAATGTGGCCTGGCTAAGGGTTGACAATAAAAGATATAAGGCTCAAATTTTATTTCCCTTCCCTTCCTTTCTCCTTTCTCTTCAATTCCCTATTTTCTCAAAAGATTTTGCACAACACTCAAATCATCAAGAGGATTTTCCAAAAGGTTGTAACATGGTCTGGAGGTAATAATGTGGCTAATGAAAGAATGGATATAAAGGCCCAAAATTTATGTTGAGTTTTAAATGAGAATGTTTCATTCAGAAGGATTAAAATTGTTCTTTTTCATCACATAATGGATTCATGAGTTTTGCCTTATTTAGACAAGCACACTCACTTTTTGCTTATTTTTTGTGCTTGCCTACATCCATTTTTGGATTTTTTGTGATGGCACTCTTGACCATGGAAATTGTCTTCCTTGTTTGATTCTCATTAATACTCAGGTAAAATATTTTTGGTTTAAAATAAAATTTTTTTTCTGTTTGGGCTCAATGGGGTAAACAATGGATGAAATGTGTTTTGATTTGTGAAATAAAAAGTAATCCTCCTTGATATTTGCATGCTGGCAAAAATTGTTGACTAACTACCCACCCCAGTTTAAACACACATTGCTGGTTTGAGAGAAATGATCTCCGCTTCAAAATATCTAGGCTCAATGGGGTGACTAGGGATATCTCCTCAGTGTTTGGGAATTCAACAAAGCCTTGTATCATTGGAAGGATTAGCTTAAGAGTCCATTCTATTTTAGATCTTACATTTGCATCATCCTTCTCTAATTTCAAATTAGCATCAAATATCTCAAGTTAATACAGGAATCAATTTTGTTTTTTTTTGGAAGTGCGGTGAGATGATTTATTCACATGATCAAAATATTAGTAGATAATTATTAAAGAGATGTGCAACGAAAAATGAAATTTTTTTTAAAGAATAACATTGAGATGGCCAAACATGGCTCACATTTATTGAAGAGAGAATGGAAAACATGGATGCACACTATTTAGCTAATCAATATGGTTTGTCTTCTACATCTGGTGCCCACTTCAAAATTGCTTAGCTTGTGTGATCAGGTAGAGGTTCCTCATTCACATCAGGAGCGCTGACTTGAAAGTTTAATGAGCCACGATCTATCAGATTCTGAACTTGATGCTTCAAACTCAAACAGCTTTCCAAAGAGTGTCCCGCAATACCCATGTGGTAATCACAACGTTGATCAGCTTTATACCATGGAGGTGGTGGGTCAAGTGAAGGGATTTTTCCAAGTTGTGGTTCAATTACTCCTTGCTTCAGCAAATACTGATAAAGCTCAGTGTAGGTCATAGGTATAGGGTCGAACTGTCTTCTTGGCTTTTCTTGGCCAGTATAAGATGGTTTGAAGTTAATGACTGGTGAAGAATGACCTTGTGGGGTATATGAGTTTCTTTGATTTGTGGGCTTGGTTTGGTTTTGGTGGGTCTGCTTGCCTCCTCTTTCAATCATCACAGCATTGGTTTCCCCTTCATTCTTTCTTAAAAAACCGGGCTTCTTTGTACCGGAAGGATCCCCTCGATCTCCATTTGACATTTTTCCAAATTTGAATCCTCCATCAATTTTTTCTCCAACTGTTATCATATCAACAAAGTCAGCAGTTATGAGCCCAACCATCTTCTCATAGTAAGAGCTTGGCAAAGTATCTAGAAGCATTGAGTTCATCTCTCTCTTAGTTAGTGGAGGGTCTACTTGAGCAGCCACAGCCCTCCACCTCAAAGCATATTCTCTGAAACTTTCAAAGTTCTTTCTGGTCATGTTCTGCAGTTGTGTGCGATCAGGTGCTATATCCATGTTGAATTTGTATTGATTGATAAAAGCTTCAGATAAATCTTCAAAAGTACGAATTTGACCTTTATCCAACCTCATGTACCAACTTGATGCAGCTCCAATTAGACTGTCTTGAAAAAATGAATCATCATCTTGTCATTTTCAGCATGATTGGTCATTCTCCTTGCATACATGGTCAAATGCTCTCTAGGACAAGTGGTACCTCGATCCTTTTCGAAATCGGGTACCTTAAAGTCAGGAGGCACCACTAGCCCCGACACTAAACACATATCCATGGTGCTTTTGATCCAAGATTGGTTATTCCCCTCCACAGCTTCCAACCGGGCTGCCAGAGACTCTAGCAGTTGTTTGGTCTCAGGGTTAGAGTAAGTTTTTTCCACTTTGCTGGTTGCAATAGAATCGAGCTTGTAAGATGGTGATTCTGTAGAGGGATTAAGATGAGGAATAACTTTGGGCTGAGGATCTTTGGGAGGCTGAGAGGAATCTCCAAGATTTGTGACAGGTTGTTCATCTTCACCAGGCATCTCGAAATTCACCCTCATCAACCTTTCTAGCATTTGACCGACCTTAGTCATTTGCTCCACTGACTGACTCATCGTATTCATTTGCTCTTTCATCCGAAGCATTTCCACTCAAAGTTCTTCTATGCTCTCACTTTCAGCAGCCATGCTCTTGGTTCTTAGTCTCGTTTGGTATCGGTGTTTATGAGCAATAGTGACAAAACCTGGACTTGTTCAAAAATATTTTTTTCACATTTTCTCTTTATGAGAGATGCACATGAATATGAATATGTGATTATGTAAAAATGTATGATGCAGTGCCCTTAGAATCCAAAAGATCCTATTTGGGGGCAATTAAGCCTTCATTACCAATATGAGGTATTAGGATGGATTGATAACATTCATATAGTTCTGGCCAACTTCGGAGCGACGGTGGATCGTTCCAAAATTTTATTTGTCTTATTGAAACGAAATATTATGATACAAATGCAAATGCATTCCCCTAGGGTAAGTGACCCTAATTGGGGGCTATTAAGCCTTCATTACAAAATACGAGATGTCATAATGAATTGACAATAACCATATAGTTCGGGCCCACTTGGAACAACGAGGGATTATCCTAAGTGAAATGATGGATATGAAAAATGACATTTACCCTTAGGGCGGTGGGCCCTATTGCGGGTTTAATGCGCATGCAAAGAAAAGACCTTCCTCATGGCATAAGGTTACCAAAGTGCAATGGTGCTCCTTACATCATTCTGGCTTGGATGACGATGGGTTACCCAACTTATGTGGGATGTGTAACACCCCGATTTTCATAATATAAAATTTTTCATAAATAAAAGTTTATAAATAGAAAAGGAACTTTAAAAGTGATTTCATTAAATAAAAATGCGTAAATCAGAGTTTGGAAACACAACGGATAACTTTAAAAGTTCGTTTACAAATTCAATTCACAAGTTATGTTTATACAAAATGTGGGGCACCAATACAATACAGAATATATATATATATATATATACATAAAATAAATTTCCTTTCTTCCGACTTGTTCCGCTGCACACTCTGATCTCCAAGCTCCTTGGACGTGTACCTAAATTGTTATCCACTAAGGGTGAGATCTTTCACAGCACAGTGAATTAAAAGGATAGTAAACAGTCCATAACAAAACTTGAGGCTAACAATCAAATCAAAGATAGCGGTAACAACATACAATCACATTCACCAATTTATTTCCATTATTTTACCCCTGTTCATTTTAGTTATCCCTTAAACACTTTCTTTCTCACTTCTCTATTCATTTTCATAACTCTACCACTTTCCTTTCCTCTTATCCCTTTCACAATCCAACATATATATATATATATATATATATGTGTGTGTGTGTATATATCGACTCATTACATTACATTTTTCCATTAACTATTAACAATTAAAACACAATAAGACACTAAGTCACAATATAACATTTAGCACTTAGGAAAAATCAAGGATTAATCCATGGTCAATCACCAACAACAACATCAACGGAGAACCAACAACCAATCGACATACACAGGTATGTCTCAGAGTGCAGTAACATAAATCGTCTCCCTAAGGTTCTTCACTTCCTACTTTAATATTTACCACGAAATACGCTAATTTAAACATTTACAAAAGTATCATAGTTAATTAAAACACAAAAGAACAACTCTAATCCAACACTAATTGTTACCTACACTCTAACTTAATCATTATACCCAAATCCTATTATAAACTCTAACTATCCCTAATTCAAAGTGAGGAAAGAGTCCCCCCTTACCGGTTGAAGAGTAGAGGAGAAGGAGAGAGAGAGAGAGAGAGAGCTCCACCAATCTCTAGGGACAAGCTCCTAAGCTCCTAATTTCGTGCTCCATGACCAATTCCTAGCTCCCTTGATGATTGCCCAAAGAAAAGAGAAGGATTGGGGAGTTAGGGTTTTCAATTTGGGAATTGGGGATTTTGAGAGATTGAGAGTGAAATTGGGGTTTTGGTTGATGGAGAATGATAGGGAGTTGATGGGGAATGATTATGGGGTGGTGGATTGAAGTTATTTGGTGTTAATTTGAAGATTGGAAGAGTTTGGGGGAAGAGAAGGAAGAAGAGCCGTGAAAGAAGAGAAAAGAAAATGAAGAACAACATGTAAAGATCGTGTTTTTAAGTCTAATCAGTGCAGGTTACTCGAGTAGCTGAGTAAGTTACTCGATTAATTTAAAATCAACTTTCGGCCTTAATCGATTAACTCACGTGTTAATCGAGTAATGCCGAAAGTACCCAAAGATCTACTCGATTAAGCTATGCCTCACTCGAGTAATGCCGAATGGTGCTCAAAATTTACTCGATTAATAGACCCATTAATCGAGTAATGCACTACTTTTTCCTCTCTTTCAAGCCTCCTAAGAGTTCTAAGCCGCTCCTAATGCACCCTAACTTGTCCTATCATAATACCACTATCTAAACACCTTCTAAACACCTCCTAACACACACAAAACATCACAATCATAAATCACAACAATAAACACACAACTCACATACACGAAAAGACGAACGAATCGACACCTCGAAATCTAGACTTAGCCTATTCTTAAACACTCGATCTAACTCGATCGATCTAAGCTATGTTCTATAACCACTCAACCCTAAGACCAACCACTCTCGAGGCACAATCAATAGGATCAAATCGATCCCAATTGCCTCACACCTTCACTAAGTTCTGGATCTCCATCGAAACATGTATTCGAGGGAATTCTCCGCACATAGACCTTAGAGTCTACCCTTTAACTCGAGGCTCTATCCTTGGATCCTTATCCACTCACTCTATTGAGATCAACACACTAAAAACACCTACGTGGGCTATGGAACACCCTAAGCCCCGAACTTACACAAACTTACTTACTCGACCACAACCGCACCAATCCAGAGTCTGGACCGATTACCCTTTAATTGTAATCAACGACCCTAGGACACTTCCCTATCTAACCTAACGATGCGATCACACCACGAATACATGCATACACACAAGGACACGAACACAAACAGTAACACCTAAGAATGCACACAAACACACACATATACATACACATAAACACATATCCTAACTTAACCTAAATGCATATACGTATCTAGATTCAACATAATAATAATATACACATAAGAAAATAGTGGGAAATCATCTTTCAATTCTAAATAAAGTAGTTATAATTATAATTATTAGATTAATAAAAATGAGGATGTTACAATTCTCCCCCACTTAAAAGAATTTCGTCCCCGAAATTCGCTCTTTGAAAAACGTTTGAAAAGGAGGGAGGAGACTTTATTAAAGATTGCTTTGCTTAAAACCCTTTTTTTTTTAAAGTTGACAAATACTCATAGCTTCAAAAATAGTTTGGTTTGTCATGGTAAAAACATAATAACAAAAATAATGGTTTCTCGGAATTTCTACAATCTTAAGTTCTATCTTTATGGTTGCTCCCCCACTTAGGCTTGCGTTAACCTGATAAATTCAACTGGTTCTAGCTTTGGTTCTACTTAGTAGGTGCTAAACTTTTCTCATTCTCAGGTACCTTAAAAGTTGTTGGGTTTTAACAAGTTGAGGTAATCCTAACATAGTTCACTTTCTCACTAATGCTTCCTCTTTCCAGAACTTGCATAAAAATCAATCAGAAGTTCCCTGATGATTTTCATACCATGGTTAGGTTCTAACTTCAAGGTACGTTCTAGTCTTTCTGGACTATTCTACGACAACATGGTTTACGATTCTATGTCCTCTTGGTTGGTTTCTTTAGTTTAGGTATGTGATGACACTCACCAATTCATTCCAGCAATATAGATTTGAAGACCGGCTAACTATTTGGTCTCTCTTAAGTCTTGAAAAATTAGAGAGTACTAGGATGTGTTGCTTATGGGTTAGTCGGTTATTGGACTTAGGATTTTTGGTTTGGTTCACTATCTCCCTTAAGAAATTCATTGGTCCATGCTAACCTAACATATTCTCGGGATAGAGAACACAACTCTAATTCTTATGTAGCATGGTTCTAGCACACGCTATTTCACTCGGTTTTCAAACAAAAGGTTTAATGGTTCTTCTGTGGTCCTTATGGGGAAATTCAAATTGCAGAGCTTCCGAGAAATACTTCATAAAGATAAAGCAAAGGAAACAAAACTTTAGACATAGGTGCATGAATGTATTTATATGCAAACACAAATACGCCATGAAGATATATACATATACATACATACCAATATATCAGGAAAATGTTCACACACCCACACCATTATTCATATTTTCAAAACTCAGTTTGAAAACTCTTCTTAAAACGGTTCAAGGAAATGTATATATTAATCATCTTAGTTCTTAAAATAGGGTTTCCACTTATATTGGAAAGCCTTTTAGAAGAAAAGGAAGATTAAAATTTAAGACATAAATAGTTTTTGAAAATAGTTTAAAATTGTCTCACAAAAGCGTCAATCAATTCATTCAATCATACATAACAACACCCATGCCTCACCACCATTCACTGACACAATAAACCTACATACATAAACCTATACCTATATCAATCTCCCAATTGAACTCAAATCCTTGGTTCTGTTTAGTTAAAACTTCTTTGTCATTCATAAATTTAAATATTACCATTCTGGGTTTCAGTTCAATTGATAGAACTCCACACTTGACTTTCGTTTAATGTTGAAGTTATCGAAATCAATTTAGTCGTGAGAACCAATCATAAGTTTATTATCAAAATTGTCACGGTTTTCTTAGATTTTAATCTAACCGATGCCAACTGAGTTACTTGGTTAGATTAGAATCGCGAAAATAAATTGTTTGATTTTTGTGGTTCCACTCAAATTTTCGTTCGCTTACTTTAACACTAAATTAGTCCACATCCGAACACATTTCGAGGACCCCTTGATTGAATTCGAACCGTTTTCCAACTTAGGCAAAAAGTTTCTCTTATTCTTTCAAATTTCCAATTGGACTAGTTCTGCGGTTCGAATCCGATCGATTAGTTCTCGATTTCTATCTCATTCTTGGTGTCATAACTATTTGAATCTAGATTGGTAATGGAATCGACCTTTAGCTTAATTTAAATCTTATTTTTCATTCCCTTTGATTCTAATCTAATCGGTGTGAACTTAGTCACTCGGTTGGATTAGGATCAAAGCTATGATTCGTTCAATTCGAACGGTTCCATTCCTAATCACAGTCCAATTACTTTGACACTTCACCATTCCACAAACATACACCCAAAACATACACAATACACATAGTCAAGCCAAGAAAGAACAACAACAACAAACGATTAAGCATCAAAGCTTTATACATGGAAAATTGTTTACCAATTCATAGTAATGCACGAATTCCTAGATTTCGACGACTTCACCCCCCGGTAAATGTAATGTCGGATTGGCCAATTCCCACACTACATAAATCGGTGGTAGTAGCCCTCGCAATCCAATGAATTCCCGTACTACGATTTCAATTGCCTTGGCATTATTCGGATTTTCCCTTGTATAAAACTTTAGCCTTTCTTTAGCCTAACGCTTAAAACACTTCTACTCTCAACTATTTATCTAATGTCACTTAGGTTTTTGGTTTGCAATGGGAAGCACTTACGACTTTCAAAATTTTCTAAGTTTTCCCCGTTTACAATTAATTAGTGTTTCCCTTTGCAAACTTAACCCGATCCTTTTTCTCTTAACATAGAATACTCTATACACACATATATATATATATATATACATATATACTCACTCCTGTGATAACTATTTTTACACAATCCCCTCGCTACAAGGCATCAACTAATATCTATCAAGCACAAAACAATATTCTAAGTACGATGCAAATGCAATGCGATGCGGATGCCATGCGATGCTAATGTAATGCAGAACAATTCATTTTCCTTTACTTTCCACTTTAAAACACTTTCACTTTTCATGCAATGCAATGCAATGCGATGCAATGCATCCTCACTTCTCCCTCTTGTACATTGTGCTTCACATTCTCCCCGAAGGAGGGTTCCTCACACAATGTACCAATTTTTTTAACAATTTTTAACTTTATAATTTTATTGACATTGTACTTCTCGTTCTCCCCGAAGGAGCGTTCCTCATACAATGCCCACTTTTTACTTTAAAAACTTTATTGGCATTGCGCTTCACATTCTCCCCGCAGGAGGGTTCCTCACGCAATGTCTACTTTTAACAATCTTGACATTATGTGCATTGCACTTCACATTCTCCCCGCAGGAGGGTTCCTCATGCAATGCACTCCTTTTTAACTTTAAAACTTTATTGACATTGTGCTTCACATTCTCCCCGCAGGAGGGTTCCTCACACAATGTCCACTTTTATAACGATTTTAACTTTTTAATAATTCCCACTTTTCCTCACCCCACTTGCCCCTCCACTCTGGGAAAAATCGGCCAGGAGTAAGCATTTCTCAACCCCTAGTTGGGCTTCACCTCCACTTAGGAAGGTCCCTCGCTCACCCGCTTGCACAACACTTCACCTCCACTGCGGAAGGTCCCTCATGTAATCTGGTTTGATTTGGCCAGATAGGCTTTAGCATAAATCACCCTCACTGGCCAGAACGAGCCAAAGTGATGGAATTATCCCGGTTTGCGTGGAACCAATCCCCAATACGGGTAGCGAACCCGTATCCTTTGCAGGATCAAAGTTCCCCAAGATAATCCCATAATTCACTCTTTCCCTCATCAATCGATAAACGACGTAAGTTTTCCCCGTACCTAAGGTCCACCTTTCTCCATGAATGCACGTGTTTCTAGTTCGTTTTAGGGGTTGTAATTATTCTTTCTTTATTTATATAGATTCATTGGGAGGGCTTTTCTAACCTAAAATGCTTGGCCATATGATGCAACATTCACATTTAAAGATGCACACACTTATTCACAAACATTTAGCAACCAATATGCACATATGTTCCTAATTATGCCTAACAATTTCATCAAACATATGCGACAAACACTTAACATTAACACTTTTCACAAAACTCTATAAGTCTCACCTTTATTCAAGAAACTTGAGATTAGAGTGCTTGCAACGGAATCGGGATTACTTTCCCTCAGGTCGAAAGGAAGAACTGCTCTGATACCATATTGTAACACCCCGATTTTCATAATATAAAATTTTTCATAAATAAAAGTTTATAAATAGAAAAGGAAGTTTAAAAGTGATTTCATTAAATAAAAATGCGTAAATCAGAGTTTGGAAACACAACGGATAACTTTAAAAGTTCGTTTACAAATTCAATTCACAAGTTATGTTTATACAAAATGTGGGGCACCAATAAAATATAGAATATATATATATATATATACATAAAATAAATTTCCTTTCTTCCGACTTGTTCCGCTGCACACTCTGATCTCCAAGCTCCTTGGACGTGTACCTAAATTGTTATCCACTAAGGGTGAGATCTTTCACAGCACAGTGAATTAAAAGGATAGTAAACAGTCCATAACAAAACTTGAGGCTAACAATCAAATCAAAGATAGCGGTAACAACATACAATCACATTCACCAATTTATTTCCATTATTTTACCCCTGTTCATTTTAGTTATCCCTTAAACACTTTCTTTCTCACTTCTCTATTCATTTTCATAACTCTACCACTTTCCTTTCCTCTTATCCCTTTCACAATCCAACATATATATATATATGTATATATATCGACTCATTACATTACATTTTTCCATTAACTATTAACAATTAAAACACAATAAGACACTAAGTCACAATATAACATTTAGCACTTAGGAAAAATCAAGGATTAATCCATGGTCAATCACCAACAACAACATCAACGGAGAACCAACAACCAATCGACATACACAGGTATGTCTCAGAGTGCAGTAACATAAATCGTCTCCCTAAGGTTCTTCACTTCCTACTTTAATATTTACCACGAAATACGCTAATTTAAACATTTACAAAAGTATCATAGTTAATTAAAACACAAAAGAACAACTCTAATCCAACACTAATTGTTACCTACACTCTAACTTAATCATTATACCCAAATCCTATTATAAACTCTAACTATCCCTAATTCAAAGTGAGGAAAGAGTCCCCCCTTACCGGTTGAAGAGTAGAGGAGAAGGAGAGAGAGAGAGAGAGAGAGCTCCACCAATCTCTAGGGACAAGCTCCTAAGCTCCTAATTTCGTGCTCCATGACCAATTCCTAGCTCCCTTGATGATTGCCCAAAGAAAAGAGAAGGATTGGGGAGTTAGGGTTTTCAATTTGGGAATTGGGGATTTTGAGAGATTGAGAGTGAAATTGGGGTTTTGGTTGATGGAGAATGATAGGGAGTTGATGGGGAATGATTATGGGGTGGTGGATTGAAGTTATTTGGTGTTAATTTGAAGATTGGAAGAGTTTGGGGGAAGAGAAGGAAGAAGAGCCGTGAAAGAAGAGAAAAGAAAATGAAGAACAACATGTAAAGATCGTGTTTTTAAGTCTGATCAGTGCAGGTTACTCGAGTAGCTGAGTAAGTTACTCGATTAATTTAGAATCAACTTTCGGCCTTAATCGATTAACTCACGTGTTAATCGAGTAATGCCGAAAGTACCCAAAGATCTACTCGATTAAGCTATGCCTTACTCGAGTAATGCCGAATGGTGCTCAAAATTTACTCGATTAATAGACCCATTAATCGAGTAATGCACTACTTTTTCCTCTCTTTCAAGCCTCCTAAGAGTTCTAAGCCGCTCCTAATGCACCCTAACTTGTCCTATCATAATACCACTATCTAAACACCTTCTAAACACCTCCTAACACACACAAAACATCACAATCATAAATCACAACAATAAACACACAACTCACATACACGAAAAGACGAATGAATCGACACCCCGAAATCTAGACTTAGCCTATTCTTAAACACTCGATCTAACTCGATCGATCTAAGCTATGTTCTATAACCACTCAACCCTAAGACCAACCACTCTCGAGGCACAATCAATAGGATCGAATCGATCCCAATTGCCTCACACCTTCACTAAGTTCCGGATCTCCATCGAAACATGTATTCGAGGGAATTCTCCGCACATAGACCTTAGAGTCTACCCTTTAACTCGAGGCTCTATCCTAGGATCCTTATCCACTCACTCTATTGAGATCAACACACTAAAAACACCTACGTGGGCTATGGAACACCCAAAGCCCCGAACTTACACAAACTTACTTACTCGACCACAACCGCACCAATCCAGAGTCTGGACCGATTACCCTTTAATTGTAATCAACGACCCTAGGACACTTCCCTATCTAACCTAACGATGCGATCACACCACGAATACATGCATACACACAAGGACACGCACACAAACACTAACACCTAAGAATGCACACAAACACACACATATACATACACATAAACACATATCCTAACTTAACCTAAATGCATATACGTATCTAGATTCAACATAATAATAATATACACATAAGAAAATAGTGGGAAATCATCTTTCAATTCTAAATAAAGTAGTTATAATTATAATTATTAGATTAATAAAAATGAGGATGTTACAGGATGGTGATCCCGACTTTTATTAAACAAAATGTGATAAGAGAGAGATAGAGAATATGCCCCCTCATGGTAAATCCTATAAGAGACTTTGTTATAAGGTATAACTAAGGTGTAACACTCTAATTTGATAACTTGAAAAAGAGTATATATTTTTAAATTTTTAATTGTCACAATCCCCACAGCTTTTTCGAACGTTAAGCAGGTAACAGATTAACTGTTTTGACACCTCTTAATCTTTGATAGTGAATGAAGGGGAACCATGACTGACTTATTCGAGTTTCAAAATAGAATGCTACCCAATGTGTACTCCATGGAGGCTCTAGACTTCTAAAGGCCCTCGGATCGCCCTCACTCTTTAAGGTGAGGACCCACTTTGTAAACGGTCGACGAGAGGTTGGTTACACCTCCCAAAATAGGTTAGGCGTACCTTCCAAAGGTCGTGTTTACAAGAAATGGTTTTTTAGTCCGAGTGGTACTTTAGCACACTACAAGAGACCATACACTTGGTAAGTCAAAGGTAGGGCAAAAGCACCCCTAAACTTAGGGTTTAAATAATAGTACCCGGGTATAGGGTTTCCGTGTGTGCAAAAATTTGTGTAAACCTATTTCAGGGGCATACAAACCCTTTTTTATTTAAAAAATAAAATATAAAAGAGATTACAGTAAAGAATAAATATACAATTTAGAGATAAATAAAAATTAAATAAATATATATAATAAACAATTAATTAAAGACAAACCAATTAAAAAATAGGTCTATTAAAAATAATCAATCATTTAGGCCTGACTCTCTTTTTAATGTTATGTCCCCAGCGGAGTCGCCAGCTGTCGCGGCCGGGGTCCCGGGTCGCCCTCGGGGCCTCGCCTAGGGTCAAATGACCCAATATGGAGTCGCCACTGCATTTTTGTTACAAAAACGCGGAAAAATGATTATTAATTAAAAAGGATAAAGACCGGTCTCAAACTAGATAGATTCCGAGTTCGGGAATCGGTTACGAACCGGGGAAGGTATTAGCACCCTGTTCGCCCATTCGAAAATGGTACCTTGATTGATTTTAATTAAAAGACCTAAATAATTGGTTTGCCAAAATTATTTGTTTTTTATTGTTGTGTCTGACAAGGTTGCCCCTGGTCCTACGTACCCTCATAAATTGAGGAATCAAGGTTATGTAGTTCTTAATGTTTTAATTTTATTTTTTATAAAAAAGGGTTTGATGCGGAGAGAAACATGCACAAGACCTTGGCTAAACAAGGAAAGGTGGATTTCCAAAACGCATGTTGTTAATAATTAAAAAAAATCTATTTAATTTTTTTAAAAAAATGTTTTTGTCTTGTAAATAATATTTTTTTATTTATATATTTTTATGGAGAGGAAGTTCAGATCTCTTCACTATATTTGGTAAAGAAAAATCGACTTACCAAAATGCAACAAATTTTAAAACATAAACTAAGAAAAATTTACATTTTTAAATCTTAATATTTTAAAGAAAATTATTTTTATATATTTATTTTTTGTGTGAAGAGTAAGTACAAGAGATCCCACTACTGTGTTAAATTTGGGTGAGAAAAATTGACTTACCAAAACACAATCAGTTTAAATAACAAATAAAAAAACTACATTTTAAATTATTATTATTATTATTATTATTATTATTATTATTATTATTATTATTATCTAAATATTTATTATTTAAAAATTTAAAAAAAAAAAGAATACCTGGAACGGAAATAGTGCAGGAGCAGAGGGAGTTCCACGGGTTAAATACCAGTTGGTGTGGCAGGGAGGAGGGATGCAACAGCCAGTGCCACATGTCTGCGAGGAAGTGGTGCTGCAGGTACAGCCGCAATAGACGCAGCAGAGCAGGGGTGAAGGGCGCGTGCGCTATACGCGCGGGAGGCTGGGACGAGACTGTTAGGCGCGTGCGCTACACGCGCCTGGCGCGAGAGTGGTGGTGCGAAGCTGGCAGAACCTCTTTTCTTTTTTTTACGAATTTTTGTGCAGAGTTCTCTCTCCCAATTTTTTGTATATTTCTCTGCAAAGTTCTCTCCCAATTTTTTTTGTGTTCTCAAAGTGAGGAAGAAAGCTCTATTTATAGGGAAAAAACTAGGTTAAAAAATAGGGTTTTTCAACAGGCTCTTGATAGCCCAGTAGAATATTCCCTTGTTTATTCCTCAATTAAATCTTAAAAAAAATAAAAACAAATCTGATGATAATCCTTTTAAAACAAAACCAAATTTTATCTTTATCTTCACAAATTAACCAAATCTTTTACCAAAACAATTTTATATTATTCTTTTTTTTCTGAAATTTTTACTTTTCATTTTTTTCAAAAAAATACTTTTTCAAAATATTTTTTATTTTTTATTTATTTTTCATTTTTCATCACTTTTTTAAAAAAAAAATATTTTTTTTTGTTTTATTTTGTTTGGGGGACAAAATTGGGTGTCAACAGTATAAAACTAAAACGCCACTTTTTTTAGCTCTAAGCCTTGAACAGTTGGGATTCTTCGGGATTTTTAGGTTATTTCATACTTCATTATATTAGAATATTAATACTTTGGATCATGGTGGTCAAACTCGGGAATTTAAGTAAATTTGTGGAGTTTACGTAAACTCGACTTGTAAATTTATAAATTTTAAAAATGTTTACTAATAACATATTCTAGAACATAAATATACTTTTAGTATTATCCAAAAATATTTTAAAACATTCAAATATTATAATAAAGCAAATAAATATATTAAGTATAATCATAACTCAATATTTGCTTGCATTGTTATATGATTTTTAATCGATCACTTATTTTATTTTGTGATGGGAGACAATAATACAAAATAAATCATAAATATATATATATATATATATATATCGTAAGATATATGTAATTCAATCTAAATATTAGACAATAATCAGAAAAGATTTATTTTTTGAGTCAAAATCAATATCTAAATGTAGATTCGCAACTCGAGAGTTTATGAATTTTGTTAAAGTTTACTTAAACTCTTATGAGTTTACCAAAAAGAGAGTTTACATGAGTGTTAGCTCGTTTTTGTAATCCAGAAACGTAAGTTCGTAAAACTTCAAGAGTTAAGTCGAGAATTTAATAAACATGTTAGAAACACATTCTTTTCTCTAGAAATACATAGATTGAGCTAAGCAGATTTTTGTTGGCCTAACTAGTTCTCTAAGAATAAAATTGCCGACCTACATGGGTGTTGGGATCAGAATATAATTTTGACGAAAATGGCAAAATCGACATCGAAGTGATGTTGAAGTAATGAGGATTTGTGCTTTAAGTATAAAGGTGACTTCAACGAACATGGACCCATATCGAAAAGAGGAAATTTGAATGGAAAAAGTTACTCGAGCACTGCTCCTGAGAAGTCAGAGTCAATTGACAGTAATTGAAAGCAATTATTTCATTGGGCAAAGGCTGAGGCATCATCAATGCCAAGTGAATCCACTGTCTTGGGAAATGGTTATTGTAACATCCTACCTTTTTAATTCATTTTATTATATTTAAATCATTAAAATTTAGGAAAAATTTGACGGAGTTTCATTTAACATATGGACTTTTCCCAAGATAAATCTTTGTACCTGTCAGATCCAGAATAGTTTATATCTATAAATAAAATCTGTAATTACATTATAAGTGATTGTGACATAATTTAATTTCATCAAAGGGAGGATATATAAATATCCTTCGCAATCACCAATACATTTGTTAAAAATTCTTATCAAGTCCTTTTACAAAATAAGAGGTATACTTAAATAAGAAGAAATTTAATTATTTTATACATCTTTATATAATGAAATTCTTTACACTATGACATCTTGGAACGATTGCAATAATAATGCGATCCTAAGATCACAATCATTAGCATACTCTCTTCTAATGAGAGTATACTTGTCTCGGCAGGGATAATATGATAGTCCTTCTCCATGGTACCTAAAATGACAACTTAAGAGGCGAGTCATTTGAATTTAAATCAAAGAAAATGCGTAAGAACAATAATAAAGCATAATTAAATGCATTCATGCCCACATTATAAAGTACACATTTCCATCATCAAGACATAATGCAACACGTAGTTTATAATAATATATTCTTAAACAATCACATAGGGATGAAATGCAATGTCGCTCACTTTGATTTAATCCTTGAATCCAATGTTATACTTTTTCATTTCATTGCATTTACTTTTTTCTTTTCATTGGATTCAATAGATTAAGCCACATATATGCATATGCATGCTCTTTTCTCTCGTTCTTTCTCTTACACTTTTCATTGCTTTTATTTCACATCACACATTTAGCATTTTCCTCACATCACCCTCCGCTCCGGGGAAAAATCGACAAAGAATAACTATCCCTCAACCTTTGTTTGCACAGTACTTCACGAATCGTTCTTCGTACAATTTGGTTTGATTTGTCCAAATTAGCTACAGCAGGAATCACCCGCGACTGGCCACAAAGAGCCAAAGTAACTGACAGAATCGCTATGGTTTGCATAATGTAACATCCTGTTTATTTTAATCAGTGCCGATTAAGTCAAGCGTTGTGTATTGTGTGTCATCCTGGTTGAAGGATGCGTGGTTCAAGAGTCTAAGTGTGAAGTGTCGGAGTTCGATCCGACCAGACTCTGAGTTAGCGGAGCTCCTAGGAGCCGAGCATGTGTTACCGAGCTCGTGGGTGTGTGCCTAGTAGGTGGCACAGAGCTCGGATTGGCCAAGCATGTGACTTAGAGTCATGAGGCCAGGTTGGGGTAGAGCCGAGCTCCTGGGGAGTCCGAGCTCAGTAGGGTCTATGAGTTAGATCTGAGCAGGTTGAGCCGAGCTCATGGGAGTCTGAGCTCAGAAGGTTCTATGAGTTAGTTCCGAGCAGGTTGAGCCAAGCTCATGGGAGTCTGAGCGCAGTAGGATCTATGAGTTAGATCCGGGTAGGTTGAGCCGAACTCGGGTGTATGATCCGAGCAAGTGATATGGCGGTAGTTAACCGAGCCAATACCGAGTTGGTGGTATTGGGCTAGCGGAACCGAGCAGGTTCCAAGTAAGATGTGTTGTGCTCGTGGATCCGAGCAGATAGTGTGTTGGTTTAGTGCCGAGCAAGAGTAGTCGAGCTTAGGTAATCCGAGTTGTAGTGTTGAGTTCACTTATATGTTGTGCTCGGGAGAAACCGAGCAGTTCCCATCTTGATGTGCTCGGAATAGGCCGAGCAGTGATAACTGATCTTACGAGAACCGAGCTCGTATCATTTGCAACCCCTTTGTTTGAGACTGCACTGGTCTTGTGTTGATGTCGGATAGTGCCGACCTCAGCAGGTCGTGTGTACTCGCTTATAGTGTCTCATCCCGAGGTGGTGGCACCAAGGGAACCGAGCACCGAGTTCTAGCTTGCGCCGAGCTCTCATGTTTTCATTGTTGAGAGCTGGACCTCGGAAGTTGGCCTTTGTTGGTCAGTGTTATTAAAGCATGTCGTCTTCTTCCCCCGACGTGCTGCTCAGTTCAGCTGGAATAAGTGACTTGGGGCAAGTCTGTAATTCCACATTTGGTATTCATTTTCAGCCACAACTTGATGAAGCTTCTCAGGGAAGCTTTTCATATCAACCACATCTTTTCCCCTTCTTTCGTGCAAGTACAAGAAGAGTGAGATATTCTCATTAATACTCACTTACTCTTTGTGTGACTTGTGTGCTGAAAACCCAAAGAGAGCCATTCGAACTAGTCCCCAAGGTTCAGAGTCTCTTTCTTCTTCGGGTGGCAAGCTAGTTGCTGTTGATCTATCCTTTCCTTCATCGTGCAGTCAAGTACTTCGTTGGGAACTAGGAGAACTCGGGATTACAAGATAGGCTAGGTCTTGAAGGTTCTATGTTCTTCTTTCTTCACGTTGAGGTAAGTGGGTGGGTCTTACCTTGATATTGAAAGTAGTTTTAAAATTAATACATAATGTTAACCGAGTATATATATGTGTTATGTTGAGGTTAGATATGGTTTCAAATATGTTGTTGATATACGGTTTGTGTGTATGCCGAATATGTATGTACTGTGTGCGGGTGGTAGGTATATAGGTATACATTGTGAATCATGTGATAGGTTCTAATGGTTAAAGTCCCAGTTTGGCGAAACCGAATGAGAGGAATGATGATGGTGGTCATCATTGATACATACAAGGTGTTGTATGTATGGAACTTAAGTGAATGGTTTAAGTCATTCGGTTTGGTGAAACCGAATGAGAGGAATGATGATGGTGGTCATCATTGATACATACAAGGTGTTGTATGTATGGAACTTAAGTGAATGGTTAAAGTCATTTGGTTTGGTGAAACGTACGGAACTTAAGTGAATGGTTTAAGTCATTCGGTTTGGTGAAACCGAATGAGAGGAATGATGATGGTGGTCATCATTGATACATACAAGGTGTTGTATGTATGGAACTTAAGTGAATGGTTTAAGTCAAGGTTGTCAAACTCGCGAGTTAACTCGTAAACTCGTACGAGTTTACGATCCTACCCATAGAACCGAGTCAACTCGCATGCAAACTCGCTTCCCACTAAACTCGTGCAAACTCGTGCAAACTCGGGTAAACTCGGGTAAACTCGTGCAAACTCGGGTAAACAACAGTGGCCTTACGGATATTTGAATTTTCTTGAGCTTTTACTTCTCAAAACAAAATTTCCACCGTCGGATGTCAAGATAAACGAGTTAGGAAGCGTATATAAAAATTTGAGCACGATCCAACGGTTAACAAAGAAGATACTGATCGATCTTTGAACGATTTTTTCACTAAAATAACACTATAACCACTATTTTTACTTAACTAACCACTTAAATCATAAATCCATCATATGTGGTTGTTGTTAAGTTGGTTTGCTAATATTATTTATTGGCTTCTTATATGCTATAGCAACATTTAAATATTTATGTTTAATTTTTAGAGTAAAAACTATAAAATGGAAGCTATGAAAGTTATCTACAGGTTAATTTTAAAATAAGTGGACTCGAGGTAAACTCGTACGAGTTTACGAGTCGAGTTCACGAGTCGAGTTTACCTCGGCCTCACGAGTTTACGTAAACTCGCAAGTTTGACAACCTTGATTTAAGTTAATGAAATTAAAGAGTAAATGGATTACGGTGCTGCAATGAAAAAGAGGTAAATTGATAAAACTGAAATGAAAAGCTAGAATGAGAATGATTATGAATGGATAATATGTTTGTTTTGAATTCCTAATAGGTATTGAGTGTGTAATTTGAGATTATGGCACTAAGTGTTTAGTGGTATGAAACATCCAGATCAAACTAAATTGAACCATTCTAATTTTATTAATTCAATTTGTAATATTTTTTCAAAGACAAGACCATATCTGGACTTCACACTTCTAACACAAATAGAAAAGTTGAAGGATTGGAAATGCATTTTAATTTTATAATAAAAAATGTTATATTCCCTTCGTTCCACAATGTTTGATAAAAAAGACCAAATTTTTTGTCCTAAATTATAGTTAAAATAATTAACGAAAAGTTTAGAAATTATAAATTTTGTATTGTGATTGGTTGATTCATGCAAAATGCATTACATTAGTTGTTTGATAATTGATTGATGTGTTAGACAAACTATTAAATCCATATTTTCGTAAATTTTTGTTTGACTTTTGAGTTTTGAACGTCCTTGTGAGAAGGAGAGACTATTTTTTTTTTTTTATTATTAAAAACTTTGACATTAATTGCCTTTGAACTGAGTCAAGTTAGACATGCCATTGGGTGCGTCTTTTCCATGATTGTCCTTCTTTATCACCGAACTTCTCCGCTGGAGCAACATGTAAAGATGTTTCACTACTCACTTTGTTGACTTTTGTGGCAAACGCAGTGATGGAGGAGCTTTATAATTATGGCGTGCTAATCTATACTATATAATTTATCTATATCTATATTATAATAAAAGTCCATGGGTCAGTAACAGTCGGGAAAGTTCCCTCCGCCAAAAACCCGCTGACTTCAGTCCGCCAAACAAACATTATATGTGTGTCAAAGTGTGTAGGTATTTTGGATTATAACTAAGGTTTGATGATCCTAAAAATAAAATATATTTAAATACATCAATATTATATTTCTAATTACTCAAAACTGATTGAAAAATAATAAAGTTACCAATACATACAGATAACTATTGCGTAAGAAAAAGTATCAAAATTCAAATGTAAATACATTTTCTCAATCATGATGTAAAAGTTGATAAAATATAAGTACATAAATATTATATTTCTAATTACTCAAAAGTGATTAAAAAATAATAAAGTTATTGGTACTCCAGATAGCTATTGCGTAACCAAAAAATATCAAAATTCAAATGTAAATACATTTTTTCAATCCTGATGTAAAAATTGATAAAATATAATATTCAGAATCTTGAAATAATAAGCCATTGAATATAACTTATACGAGTAATATATTAAAATCAGTCCAGGAGTTAAAAATAAAATAGTTTCAGAATGCTATGAAAATAGACGGGAACGTTCCAAATATTAAATTAAACATATGTTTCAAATTTAAACTTATTTCGATTAGTATATTTATTTTTGTAAAGCGTATGGTAACATATTTATACTTATTTCGATTAGGAAACATATTTCAAATATAATGATGAAATTTCAAATTTTGTTCTGACACTCCAATCTTAAAAACATGATATTAAATCATTTAATTTTTTTACTAAAAGTATTAAAAAAAACAGGATGTTACAATAATATGTATCTATTATTATCTATATTCTATATTTTATTGTAAAAGCCCATCAATATTTTGGATTATAACTAAAAGTTTGATAATCCTAAAATTAAAATACATTTAAGTACATCAATATTATATTTCTAATCACTCAAAACTGATTGAAAAATAATAAAGTTACTGATACATAAATACATTTTTTCAATCCTGATGTAAAAATTGATAAAATATAAGTACATAAATATTATATTTCTAATTACTCAAAACTGATTGAAAAATAATAAAGTTACTGATACCTACCTATAGCTATTGCGTAACAAAACGTATCAAAATTCAAATGTAAATACATTTTCTCAATCCTAATGTAAAAATTGATAAAATATAATATTCAGAATCTTGAAATAATAAACCATTCAATATAACTTATACGAGTAATATATTAAAATAAGTCCGGGAGCTAAAAATAAAATAGTTTCAGAATGCTATGAAAATAGACGGGAACGTTCCAAATATTAAATTAAACATATGTTTCAAATTTATACTTATTTCAATTAGTATATTTATTTTTGTAAAGCGTATGGTAACATATTTATACTTATTTCGGTTAGGAAACATATTTTAAATATAATGATGAAATTTCAAATTTTGTTCCGACACTCCAATCTTGAAAACATATATTAAATCATTTAATTTTTTTACTAAAAGTATTAAAAAAACTGGATGTTACAATAATCTATATCTATTATTATATATATATATATATATATTCTAAATTCTATATTTTATTATAAAAGCCCATCAATATTTTGGATTATAACTAAAAGTTTGACGATCCTAAAAATAAAATACATTTAAGCTACAATAATTTTATTATATATTTAACACCATAATAATTTCATACTTAAGTTGGTGGGTTGTCGTACGCACGGGGTGTTTCTAGTACTATATAAAAGAGGATGGGTACATAGAAGACGGGAAAAGCCAAAAATAATTTAACAATGAGAACCATATTAATACTTACTTACTTAGTAGCAGTAGTCTATACTTCTATACTATTTCAATTGGGTGATAAAACAGATATGTGACCCCATATGGATTGAGAGCGGGATTTTGCAATTGAAAAAGAGTTTCCTGTTAGGAAAAATTAAAAAAAAAAGAAAATTAGAAACCCAATAGTAAACCATACCTGAATTCTTCATCAATTGGCGCCCCACACTAATTTGAATTTAGAATTTTCCGGTTAAGACTAGCTTCCTCAAAAAGCATAATACAACTTCAGCTTTATATTATTACTTAAGAGAGAATAATTATCCCCCCCCCCCCCCCCCCCCCTTTCAAAATTACACCCAAAAACTTTAAAAAAAAACCTCTCTTCTTCAAATTTCAATTTTGTTACCCACTCTCCAAACTGAAACAAAAAATGCATCTATTGCTGCATCTATTCCTCTCACAATCTTTCTTCGTCTTCCTAAAGTTGATTGTTTTCCACACAGAAATTTCAATATGCTTTGTAGCCTCAACATGTCAGAGATCGTCAGGTTCAGGTGATAATAAAATGCTACCTGGATGGCTTCTTCTTTTCAATATCTTCTACGAGCAATAAATTTAACCCATGTTCTTCTCTTTTAACTGTAATATTTTCAGGAATAATAACAAATTATGATTCAAAAAAGGAAAAAAAACACACTATGTATTGTCAAAAATTTGAAAGAGATAAGTTTTTCACAATTTTTAACGTGAATCATATAGTATACCAAGCTTATCACAAGTGAGATCCTACTGCTAATGGATTAGAGGTTTCATCAATGCAAATGATATTTTACACTTATGCTATATTGTTGAAGGTATTTTCATTTCATCAAAGAAAAGTAAAACGGAAAGAAATGTTTTTATTCAAAAATAAAATTTAACACTTTCAAAGTTTCTAAGAGTCCTTTGTTACTCATTTTATTTCCTTGCATTGATGATTTGGTTACAAAATGATAAGAATAAAAAAAAATGGGAAGAAAGAGGAAGTTCAACAAGAGTTTGATCATTTACGAGGTACATGATATTTTTATTACAAATTAGATTTTCAGCCACCTTCAAAATTGTCTATTTATATACTGTTACAATTTATATTAACAAACATGTTTTAAATTTGTGCAGGTTAAAAGACACGTCCACTGCGAAACGATGAAGTTATACATGCTGAGGCTAAACTTTGGTGAGTATTTACTACAAGAACATATGATAAATAAAGATGTTTAAGTTAATAAATAACGCATAATAAATATATGTAGAAGTTCCTAAATAAGGCAACACATCATGTCAAGTTAATAAGGAGAAAGTAACTCACAACAACAACAACAGGATTAGCATACTTTTTTCAATGCATCAAATAACTCACAACAACACCAAAAAAACCATGTTGCATGAGACATATAATGTAGCAATATAATTAAAAATAAAAGACATATAATGCAGAGTTGAAATGTCCAATTTTTAGCCATAAAATGTTTAACAATCATGATGATGGTAATAAAAGAAAAAGTTGATTGATTGTTTCAGTAATTATATATATATATATATATATATATATAATTATAAGTAATTCATCAATAATTCCTAAAAGAGTAACCACATATTATTATTCCATCTAAAATGCATAATCAACACCTATAAGGTAGAGATAATGGTTTTGAAAAAAGCTCCGAACATTCCATAAGTCAGAGCAAATCAGAAAATGTTCATAAAAAGCAGACCAGATAGAGTTGTAAGGAATCGCCTATGTGCTTTAGCCCATAGTGACATTGCCCTAGCTATCAAAATGAGTCTGAAGAAGTGTTTCAACTTATGGTTATCTTTTTCAATCTATTAACAAATAGTAACTAACAACTCTCAGCAATTTTGTGTGTACTTGTAGGAAAGGGACAAACATATTTACTCTGGATTATGTGAGTATGAAGTAAGCAAACTAAATATAATGGAAAAACAATTCTTAGCAATTATGTGTGTGAACTTGTATGGAAAGGGAAAAACATATTATGAGGTAAAAATAAGGATTAGTATACTTTTTCAATGCATCAAATAACTCACAACAGTAATAGAAGAAACGTTGCATGAGACATATAATGCGTAAGAATCATGATGGTTCTTCACTTATCCTTAAGAAACTACTTAAACCCTTATGCTCTCTTCTTTCAAAACTTATTAGATTGAATATACAAGCAATATTGAGCCTTCTTTTACAAGGATTGGGTTTGGTCAAACATATCAAGTGCAGAGATTGCATAAATAAAATGTTATCTAATATTCTATCCCTGAACTAAGGAAAAATGTTTTTAGGTATATCCTAGAACAGATTGCATAAATAAAGGTCGGACAAGATTGTAAAATAAATGACAAAAGACGTTAGGAAAGGAGGAGTTAGGACACTTACAATGTATTGAACCACAAGAATTTGTTCTAACTCTTTTTTATTAGCATTAACTTTAGTTCTTAAGAAATTTTGGCTAAGGAGAAAGTATATAGCAACTTAGCAAAGAGCTCTCTTGATTGAAGTTACCATGATCTCTTCCTCAATGGTATGCTTTGCTCAATTTCCTAGGAGAAATAATTTTAGTTATGAAACTGTTGCAAAGGTAAAAAAAGATGTGGATAATTTATATTATTTACGAACATTTATCTAAGTGAATTTTTCTGTAATTTTTCTATAATATGGTAGTTGTGAGGAACCAATTTTCATGGTTCAGTGAATTGAAGCTAGAGAAGAAAAATTATGTCTTTCTAATAACTCTCAAATTTAAATGCCTATCTAAATGCCTAATTTTCATGGTTTAGTTTAATTTAAATGCCTATTTTTTTCTTATAAGAAAAAATTTATTCCAATGAGCAAAGAGGTAAAAGATATATCCCGGCTTTAAAACCAAATGCACCAAAGTTTGATAACAATGACCAAAAATAACAGATAATAGATCACCAAAAAAAGAAAAAAAAAAGAAAGGTTATTGCAATTGCCAAAACAACACAAAGAAACAGAGGTCCTGACCTAAGGTGTTTCCCAAGACTGTGAAAATATGCGGATAAAAACTGCATAGTTAAACAGCAAACCCCCAGCCAACCAAACTCCCGAATTGCACACCAAACCACTACCTCAAAATCTTGACTTTTCAGTAATATAAGGTGAACTTCATTCCCTAATTGAAAGGCACTTGTGGGCTCTTTGAAACAAATTATTTTCAAAGCTCATAATCTACCTACAAATTATTTTCACATACCAAGATAAGGTGTTTTATATGCTCTTTGAAAGATCCTTCAAATATGTTACAATCTTTAAAATAAATGTTTTTAAGTGATTTCTTGGATTTAATCTTTGCTGTTCAGGATTTATTCAACTTGCTTTTCGATTCTAAAAGCGTGTTTAATTGATTTAAAGTTTAAGTTTTAAGTGGTATTTGATTTGAGAAAAGTTGGATTGAAAAAGTTTCAGTGTTTTCGGGTTCGAACGGGTTGCTGTTCAAGACGGACCAACCACTAACCCATTTATCTAAAATGATTTTGTTAATTGTTTCAAGATGGTTTTAAGGGATTAAAGGTGTTTAAAAGTTTTGGAACGAATTTGAGAAAGGCTTTTGTTTTGACTTCACTCGAAGGATTTTAACTTAAGTTTACAAGGGATGAATTTTAATTATGAACTTGATGCTTGATTTGAATTATGATATTACTATATAATGTCTGTCTTGAGAATGAAGAAGGTGTCAGTTGAGGACGTGTGTCGGAGGACCGCACCCGTAAGGACTCTTTGGATTTCTGTCATCACTCGAGATGAGAGATCGAGCAGTTTTCTTAAGACACAGTGGTGTGTAGGTAACATTTTAAGATGTTCTTGGCCATCTCAAAAGCCGAAACGTTGGGTCTAAGAGTCAGTCGTATAGTGGCAGTTGATTGTGTATGTTTGACCACTTATATGCAGGACTAAGACATCCCTTTTCTGTTAAAATATTATGACATGATGCTATTTATTTATTTATGATGATGAGATGCAATGATATGCTGATCTATGCCTGCTGAACTTTTATCTGAAATTGATAGTAATCATGTTATGTGAGATGTTTGCCATGCTTTAAATGTTAAAGTAAAATAATGATGCTGATGAATATGATGGGAATATGTTTCAAGTACTTGAAGAAAAGATTGGTAATTTTTAGAAATAATGAAAGTAAAGTGGACTTGTACAGCAAGTGCATATTGGCAAGAATAAGTTGTTGTGGACATGATGGACATGTGATAAGAAATCTCCCTGATATGCACCAAGGTGGATTTTGTGCTCTCTAAGTTAAGTTTGTGTTGGCCATGAGAGTATGCTCCGTGAGTTCGAGCCCTTGATTAGCAAGTGTTATTGAAAAGGACTGGATGTTGTAAAAGATTGTTTAATTAGAGGTCGAGGATCACCGAAGGATGAATAAGGGTGACTCGTCCGCAATTAGGGTAATAAGCCTTAATAAAATATTTAAAAGATATTAATAATAATGCGGAGAGATGAGCTGAAGTAGTGGAGAGGAAGAACCCTGTGCTGATATTCAGGCGTGTGATTGTGATAGGGGAGGGTGATGACGGTGACTTGTCCAGTAGCCTAGAGTATTTTTCTAGGCAAAACTAGTCTATAAGTGATCGGCCTTAAGACCCAAGGGATCGTAGCACGTTCTACACTCGAGACTAGAAAAGTATTGTCGCCCCCTTAATCAAATTCGAAACGGTGAGAGGGAACCTGAACGAGGCGGGCATTCGATTGGTTGTTGGGCCCTTGCGGTATCGTGTAAAATATTAATTGTCATAACGGCCGGCTCGTACGATTGTGGCCTTGACTTACGTATTTATATGCTGTTGGTTTTCTCGACTGTTCGACCGGCGTGGGTTAAGGTTCCTATACGTCCCGTTTGCTTCCGACTAGGTTTGGATGGATTGGAGGAGATGTATATGTGCTAACCAAACTCCTCGATGACTTTACTTCATTCCCCTGTCATCGAAGGATGCGCTTCAATAAGACTTAATAAGTAAAGTGTATTAATACGATAAGATAAATTGATTAATAATGGTAAAAGAGTTACGAAAGCGTTGTGGCACTAAGGGAACCTTTGAGCATGGAATCGAGGTGGAATATTGGTTGAGGAAAAGATTTGGAAGAGATGATGGATATCCATGGAAATGATGAGTTATATTGATGGGAATGACAAATTATAATAATGGAAGTGATAAGAATAAGGATATGCATTTGCACTTGATGTGTATTATTTAATTGTTGTATCTTGATATGATTGCCTGCTGTAATTCCACACCGTCGGCTTTCCGCCTGGAAGAGCTGACTCTCTCTATTTTCTCTGTTGTCTGTTTTTATTGGTCTTTTGTCGACCAATTAGATGGTGGACCTACGGACGGGAAGGATTATCTTTAGAGGAGGCGCCAACTGCAGTTTATAAGGATGAGTGTAACAGCCCGATTTTCGTAACTTAAAAATAACCAACCTTCGTTCATTTACGTTGCAAAAATGAGGCCAAATTTTTTTTTAATAAAACATTGTGGAAGTGTTTGAAAAGGTCTTGATGTTCTTCCACACTTTCTTTCGAAAACCGAGTTGTTACTAAAACCAAAACTTATCCACTTGGGTTTACAAAAAAAAACATTTTTCAGGAAAATGGTTTAGTTCTAATTTAAAATAGTTCTTTACGTTTCATCAAAAGGGCCATTGGACATTCTTCACAAAGATGTAATAAAAGTAGGGCATGCTTCAGAAGAAGCTCAGTTACATCATTAGTTCAGCACATAGGTAACCCTTAACACAAAATACTCACCACAATCTAACCTAACCATACTATCCTTAAACTACCCTATTGAAGACAATCAGGTGAAGATCCTTCTTCTTCTTGCGTCCTCTCTTCGCTCTCGAAGGTGATGCCCTCCTTGTTGCTGTCTCATCATTGCTAATGGATTCCAACTCCGCTCCATTGAGAAGGAAAGAGTTCCTCCGGGTCTCGTACCGAAACTTCTCTGCGTAGTTCTTATATCCTCGCACGGTGACTTGTCCCAAGTGTGGCTCCATGTTGGCTCCACTAAGTTGATGTTCCGTATCTGAAATCACGATCTGGGTGTAGCCGGTCCAGACCCAGCCGCATGGGGTGTGCTTCCAACCTCTTCCATATTTACTCCACGTGGTAACGTCCATGCAATACTCCATCTGCCCGTTGAGATACCAGTGGCACCGATATGCCAACGAACAGGAGAGGGTAAGCAATCCGAACGACGTAGCGTCGACGGTGTGGGATTACGATAGACAAGATAATAGGACCATACAATCATACAATACAAACACACAACACTCAAACATATCATCAACATCATTATCATTACTATCAGGCTTAACATCATTATTATTATTATCCTTCATTTTCTTTCCAACTTAGTTTCACTTCTCATAAACATTCTTACTTTCTCTCATTCACCTCATTTTTTATAACCATACTTTTCTTTTTATTCCATCTTATCAATTCACAATCTTTTATGATTGGGGAGCTTTAGGAACTCATTAAAATTTTCATCTCGTTCTCGGCTATCACTCACGTCTACATCTCCACGGTCATCCACCCAACCTAGTCGGAAGCAAACAGGAGTACAGGACCTTTACCGTGCGGGCACGACAGCTGTCTCACAATCAATTGGTCCCAGACCAGGAGGACTACAACCTCAAATCATATCATATCAATTCAATTCATATATAATCAAGGCACACTGTCTCAACTCACAGTGGCAAACAAGATGCCCCACTCCAGTCCCTCTCACTGTTCTAGATTTGCAATCTAGGGGGCGACAGTATATTTCTAGTGGGCCCGCAGAACTTACCACGACATTGGACCCAGTCCCTACCACGTTCGTATGTCACCTGTGGAGTTCGTTCTGCCTAGAAACATACTCTAGACTTCTTGACGTTTCACCGTCATCGTCCTCCCCTAATGCAATCTCCTCCTAAGTATTCGCAGATACTTATGGTTCCTTCCTCTCCACTACTTCGCACTCTCATATCTCATCGCGTATGTCTTTTAAGTCTTTTATCTTTTTAATTATCCTAAGGTCGGCCCATCCTTCGTGCAACCCTTCAATGAGTCCCGACCACTAACTTTGCACAATCTTTCTCTCATCAACTCTCACATAGCACAGAGCTGGGATCACATCATCACATTCGCATCTCCTTTCTCAATATATCTTTCAAAATCTTATTTCATAATATTTTCTCAAAACAATCTTTCAAAAATATCATTTCACAAAATCTTCTTTCACAGACTTTCGCAAATTATTGTTTTCACAAACTTTTTCACAAAATGCCATTTCATAAAACTTTCTCAAAAATATTATTTCCAAAAAGATTTTCAAAAACATCCTTTCAAAAAGAAGACCTTCTCAAAATATCCTTTCAAAAACTTCCTCAAAACCATATTTCAAAAACTCTCTTAAAATCTCTTTTCACAAAGTTTCTAAAAAATCTTCTTTTTTAAAAACTTTTCACAAATTTCATTTCAAAACTTTTCTGAAAACATTTTGTTTACAATTCTCCTCAAAAACTTCTTTTCAAAAACCTTTTCAAAAGTTTCTTTTCAAAAACCTTTTTCAAAAATCATCTTTTACTGAGCGCTAATGGAGGAGCAAGCTCAACTCAACACTAGTCCCAGTCTAAAACCAAAAACAAATGAGCCCAGCTCCGCTCAAATCATATCATTCTCCCCCAGCTCTGGCTCGTTCTCAACATTATCATTCATTCTTTCCCCAATCTCAATTCTTCAGCTCTTTCTATTCCATCCTATATCTTTTCATCGTTATTCCTTTCTCTTTATATCTTTATTTCCATCGACTTATTTATCCCATTTTTATTTTCAGGACGTAACAGACGTCCATCAGCCATTTACTTATTTTAATCAACATCATTAGGCATAAATAAATAAAAGCATGTAATCAACGTACACACATCACACAATAACAATGTGGTCATTGTCACCTTCGTATAAGTGGTCACACAACACAAACAAGTGCCACTTATACTACTGACTCCGAACCACTTAGTTCCGATCTTTGAGATGATACGGAACGTCCTAATAAATAACCTAACTACCACGGTGTCTTAGGAAAGCTTCTCTCTCACCTGAGGTCCAGCGTTTTAAATGCGTACCGTCTCCGCGGATCCTTGTCGCCACCAGCTGCCCCAATCCCTCGTCTTTCAAATTCCTCGTACTAAATAAAATACGCTTATGTTATTAACTTGTATTAAGAAAATATTTTCCATAACTTAGACACCTTTCATTCCTCATCGGAAGACTTAAAACATCATTGTTTTATCAAAACAACTTCCATATTTTCTAACGCTTAATTACTTCAAAACCGTTTGGAAAACATCATGTAAAGTCATGTAAACTATTTAGTTGGGTCGCTGGTCTGTCTGGGACAGCGTCTTAATTACATTTGAAAACACCAAAAAATTTACCGTTTTCAATCCGACTTTTTCTTAAATCAATTATCATTGGAAAACTTTACTTTAAATCACTTGAACCTATTTTCAAAGTTAAGAAACCATTTTAAATAATTTCGGACAGCAAAGAATTATTTTATAAAAATCACTTTGATAAACTCCGAAAACATCGTAAAAACACTTTTCGCTTTTAGATAACCCTTTAGTTCAAAGTCAACACTTTAAAACTCCAGTTTTATCATAAAACAAACCTTGAACAGCCATAAACATAATCCAATAGTTCTAAATAAAATAAACCGAATTGTTTTAGAATCAATACATTTCAAAATCAATTACACACTCAATTGTTTTCCAATATCAACTTAACATACAAACAACCAACAACACCTTATTAATTAATTAGAAACATATAACTAATTTAGTCAATTATCAAAGCACTCATACAATTCATAAATAATTTATTTTTCATAAAACAAACACTTAGCCATGCACATATTCGCAAATCAAATTGAATCAAGATTTAAACCAAACATATTTATTTCTCTTACTTTAAACAACTCAAATTCTGTTCAAAAATCATTATATAAATTTGTTTTCATGCAACTAAATTTCCTAGACTCACTTACATTACATGACCGAATATAATCAAGAAAATTAAGTCAAGAATTACAAATATAAAACACACAAATCAATTTAGTTTATTTCAAGCATTTAAATTCTATTTTCTTTTTGCATGCAACAAAATTATTTATTCTTCCTTTTACCCTTAACCGAATACGCACATATACATTTAAACACAAACTTTATTTAATTCATTTATTCCTTTATTTTAGATCAAAAACCGATTAGAAAATAAATATTCATAACTTATTTTCAAACAATTAATTTTAGCATGATTTCTCAAAACATACTCATTACTTTTAAGTCACCTCATGAAAGGGAACCCTAGTCTATTTAGGATGCATAGGCCGAACCCTCTTTTGACAAAAACAAGGTTTTTAGTTCACTTTTTCAACATGCAACATCAAAATTATGAATCAAACCATGCACCCTTTTCACACACACAACTCTAAAAATATCATTTCCTTAAATCAAGTTTTCATTTTAATCATGCCTTTCTTAAAAGTCTTTGAATCAAAGAGAAATCAACATGCAAGATCACACAACATGAATCAAGTTAAAAAGCATTTTTCCAAAAACTTGTTTTCTTAGTTTCTTTGTAAAACCGTGAGGATCCTTAAGAAAAATAAAATATCTTTTCTCAAAACCACATGCATGCACCTAGATCTTATAGATCAAGTCATGAAATCAATCATAATGGCACAAATCAAAGATGAAAATCACTTAGGGTTAGAAGAAGTCAAAACCGTGATGATTATTGAAGAGAATCAAGTCTTTTTGTTTAAAAACAACATGCATGGCTTCAAGAGTATAACTTTTTCATAGATCAAAACAAGGTTTAAAGTTTTTAAAAGTCAAAACTCAAAAATCAAAGTTTTATCAAAACCAAATCAAAATCAAACAACTTAAATTAATTTTTTCTAAACATGAGATCAACATGCAACCACATAGATCAAATCAAAAAGCATCAAGACTTAGTTTTCTACTCATGGCCGAATTACCTAGTTTAGGATCTAGTGTTTTATAAGTTCATTTACTCTTAAAAAATTAAGATCCAAGTATAAATAACACATGCAAGTACACAAAGCACTAAGACCAACATCAAATCAACATGCAACACCCAAAATATTTAGATCTCACTTTTATTTAGTAAATCATCTCTTAGAAACATCATAATTCACGGTTTAAGAAGGAAAATTTATCATGCAAGGAGATTTACTTTAATCTTTACAAAAATCTCATCAAACCTTTAGATCTTTAGGATTCATGTTGAAAAACTTTAGGATCTTTCATGAAAAACCTTAAACGAGTTATAGAGTCCGTTGATTAGAAGTTTACAAGTTTCTTTGAGTCTTAGGAGTTCATGATCAAACATAAATAGAACATGCAAAAGAAGAAAAGAAAGGAAAATTATAAAATCAAGGAGAAAATCTATACTACTACAATTCTTCATGCTTATTCGAACTACCCACCAAAAAGGGTTGATCTTCTAGCTTCTAAAGTCTTGGATCTTCAAGGAAGTCCCTAGAGTTTTTGGCTTGGTTTTCTCCTCTCCTTCTTCCTCTCTTCCTCACGGCCACTCTCTTTTCTTTGTGTGTGTTGAGCGCTTGATTTTTCTCTCAACAAGTGTGTTTGAAAAAGAAATGAGAAACAAAAGAAATGAAGGGTGGAAACGTGGGGATGAAGTGGCCAACACTTCACCCACTCGGCTATATATAGGCAAAGGCAAAGGCATAAGACTTTCCCTCTTTTGCCCTTGATCAATTCGGCCTTAGGTGTAAATGGGAGGGGCAATTTTGGTTCTTCAAGATTTTGCATGGGTGGAGATTAGCATTTCTAAGGGGACAATGAGGAGTAGATTAAGGAACCATGTCACTCTAAAGTTAGTTGCTTCTTGGGCTTCTAGTTAGGGTTTTCTACATACTTAGTTTGGTTATGGTTAGCACTTGATCCATGTGGTTTCTTGTCCAACACTTAGGGAAATTAATCCTAGGCCTTTCCCCCCCACACACACACGTCACACACATAACCACACACATACATGCATTATCTTTTTATTTCTTAATTAATTCCATTTTAGAACATAAATAACAAATTCAAATACTTCAAGAAGTCATATTCACACAATCATACATTAAACACGTATTAACCTACACATATGTTTGGGAAAACAAATCTCTTCTTCATACAAATATCCTTGTTTAGAAATCACCATTTCTTTAAGGCATAAAAATGTACAACATATAGTTATTTCCCAAAACTCCATTTTAAAACTTATAACATCATTTCATGAAAACTATTTCTTTAAAATTATCCACCACTTTTAAAAAAAATGAGTTAGGAAAAACCATTTAAGAAAAATACTCTTTCAAAATGCTTTTCTCAAAAATAAATCTTTTTAGTATTTTAAATTAATACGAGGAATTTGAGGGGTGTTACAATGAGGGCCAATCGTTCTCTTCAGCGTCTATCATGTTTTGCGGTGGTGCTGTCATTTGGTTCAGGTAAACTCTGATAACTTTACTCGGATATCATGTAACCCCGTACGGACAATAACGTTTTCAAACTTGATATTTGAAAAAGTCTTTTGATGAATTCTAATTATGATAAGTTGGTTTTCAAAGCGCGGTGTTGGTAACATCTCGATTTGGAACTTGACGTGTAATGTGGGACATGAATGATTTGTTTGATAATGGAAATGTTTTACAAAATGACTTCATACCCACGGCACCAATGTAAAAAAAAATCCAGATTTTCACTAAATAAAAATAAATTTAAGTTACTAAATCGGGGTGTTACATAAGCTAATGGATTAACATGAATTTTGTTTTCAGATGCTAATCAATTAGGCATCAAGCTAATTGATTAGGGGCAGTTTTCAACTATCAATGGCTAATTGATTAGGCCCTGAGCTAATCGATTAGATCGTGCAGACTGAGTTTTTAAAACAGTATTGTGAGTTGGAAAAATCAGTTTTGTGTTTTCTAATGCTTATGGGTATTCTATATAAACCTTCCTTTACCCATTAGAAATATATCTTACACAACCTACAAACTTTTAAAAACATCAAGCCACACATTCTCTCTCAAACAAGAAAAGATCAAAGCTATTATTTTTTATCTTTGTGAATACCTTTACATGAAAGTTTAGAATCTCAATCTAATCTTGTTCATTATTCTTGATAGAGATTCATAGGGTTTTTGAGTTTTTCATTGAGTTGTAGTGTTTGCAATTGAGGCAAACAATTCTACAAGAAGAAGAAGAAGTCTTGGTGTGTGCATCAAGCAAGTGAGAAGTCTTGGTGTGTGGTATCATCAAGCAAGTTGAAGAGTGATGAGGTATCCACTTGGATAGAGAGAAAATCTAAGATGTTCTTAGTCTTGAAGGATATTCTTTCAAGTTGAGGATTGGAAGATCAAAGGGTTACATACGAGGGTGAGGTATCTCTTGGAGGCTATCAAGTGAGGGATCTTGAGAGGCTAAGCTTGTAATCAAAGGGTTTCTAATTCTAGTGAAGAAACTCTCTCTATTGTGATAGAGGGGACTAGATGTAGGTCTCAGTGGAGTAGAGTGAACCAGTATAAATCTTTTGTGTAGTATATCTTCCCTATACTCTTTAATTTCTGCATATTTCATTGTTCTTGACTAAAAACCTAGAAACTTGATTTTCGTATAATTGAATCAATTAGTTTTCAATAGAACAAATTAATTTTGGGAAAACCATTTTCAATATCTAGGTAATCATTAACAATCTTGGTTTGAATCAATTATGCGCTATCTATGATGTTCTGTAGATTTGATTGTGATTAAAAGTGATTTTTCTTTTAAATTCTACATTGGCTAATCGATTAGATCCTTGGCTAATCGATTGACCTAGTTTGCATTGTCAGACATTAATCTATTAGGAACTCTGTTAATCGATTAGATCTTAATAATTTTGTGAAAATCATTTGTTTCATCATTTATATTTGATTATTGTGAAAATCTTTCAAGGTTTCTTTAACACCTATTCAACCCCCCTTCTAGGCGTTCTTTCGTGTTCATTCTTCACCCACTTGTATTCCAACAGTTATGTATTGATTGTGAAGACACTTGCTTAAGCATGCATTTAATAATCTTATATATATATATATTTTGTTTGTGCTTGAACCAATTGATTAGGGTCTAATATATGATATTTCTGATCATTAATTAACTCCCTTTTGCTATGGATTTGGCTTGTTTCTTGAGTGAATATTAGGTTTTTATTATATTTTTAGTAAGTTTAGGTAATTTAGAATCCTTGAATGCTTTGATCCATTTTGGGTTTGATTTCAGGAATTTGAAGCTTTATTTGTTGATTTGTGCTATGGAATGGAAATGAGCTTTGAAGACCATAAGATTAGAGCTGAAATGGAGAAAGATGATGTTCATAACTGTTGTCTACGCCCAAGTGTGTGTCAGTCAATTAATCAAAAGTGCACCAGTTCAGGGTCTGCCACGCCCAGTCGTGGATTATGCCACGCCTAGGTGCGCAAGCCACGTGAAGAAGAGAAGGAGAAGTTCTGAAGCCATGCCTAGGCGTGGATCTTGTGCGCCTAGGCGTGTGTGTTACGAGTTGGGCGATTCTGATAAATTTATCTTCTAAATTTATTTTAGATTTATTCAAGATTAATTATTCTAGATTTATTCTAGATTCTTTATTCTAGATTTATTTAAGATTTATCTTTTAGATTTATTTGATAAGATTTATTTTGGATTTATTTTAGGTTTAGCTTTTTTTATATATACTAGAATTTAGCATTAGGTTTAAGAAGCAATTCAGATACATTAGAGAATATTGAAAACAATTAGGATTATAGAAGAGAGGTTAGAAACATATTATTGAGAGAAAGGAAGCAAGGCAAGGATTGAAGATCAACATTGGATGGATCCAATTGAAGGTTTGAAGATATCTTGGGGTAAATTCATTATTGTCTATGATTATGAATTCTTCCCTTAATTCTTGTATTTCTTCTCCCATTATGTGTAACTAAACCTCTTGTTATAATATGGTGTAATTGTATGGATGCTAGAATAGTTATTTAAATTATGTTTCCTGTTTTTCCCTTCAAATCTATTGTTTGATTGTGTTTTAATTCCAAATCAAGAAAGTAGCTAATTTATGTTTTGTTTAGAATCTCTAATCCAACAAGTGTAACACCCCTAATTTTCGTCTCCCAAATAACCAAGAAATTAATTATAACAATTATTTTATAATTGATTTATATTGGTTTTGAAGGTTTTAGTTTTTGTACATTATGCGTTTTTATATATAAAAATATGAGATATATTTTTATATGGTTATTTTGTACAAAAATGTGAATATTGTAATTTAGTCCTTGGGTTGGGACCTAACTGCAATATTAAAAAGGTTTTTGAAGAAAGAGTAATTAAATTATTAATTTTTGAATTTTATCAATATGTAACCGGTTAGAAGGGCTCTGTAACCGGTTACACGATGAACTCAGAAAACTGGGTTAGTGCGTTTGATGAGTAATCACGCGTTTTAACCCAGAATTCGCCACGAATCCCACTCGATTCATGGTGGGAGACACGCGTCGCTCTGCATGCAAGCCCAATTCGTCTATAAATTGTGGAAATTCTGAAGGTTTAGAGTTGATTTCTGGTTTTAGTGTTGAAGGTGGCTTAGTTAGGGTTTCGTTTTCGTTCTGGGAAATTCGTGTTGGTTCTTGAGTATTAGAGAGCAAAACACACACTTTTGGAAAGCTTGAATCAAGGGCTTTCCAATGATATAAGATTTGAGAGCTGAGTGTTCGTGTGGAAGGAGTAATCAACCTTGGAAGCTAGGAAATCAAGTCTGAGCTCTGTTTTCTTCTTGTTCTGGAAGCTGAGTTTCAGCTTTGATTTTGGTAAGTACAGTCCACCATATAGCCTCAAATCTCTTTGATTCTTTAGTACATGCTACCTATATTGAGTCCTAATTGTTTTCCCCAATTTCTTTGGCTAATTGCTATGTCAAATTTTCTGGTCTTTGAACCCTGTTGATGGAAATCGTGGCTGAGAGCAGAACCTAGGATTTGTGGGGAATCTATGTTGGAGCCTTTCTCTCTGCAATGTTTTGGATCAAGCACGAACCTAAGGTAAGGGGGAAGCTTACTATTTGCTAGAATGAGAATAAATTGTGGTAGAATATAGGATGAGTCACCAAGATACTCAAAGGGCATAAGTTGAAACGGATAGATGGCTTGGAGGCCAATTTGAGCTCAATTGTTGTTTTGAGCAATGTTATCTGGATGCATGCAAGCTATGTTGATGTTGATTTCATGACTTAATTGGATATTATGTGAATTGATGCATGAAGTTGTGAAATATGTGCAATTATGTGCAATTTGTGTATCCAAATTGAATTGCATGCAAGATAGATATGTTTCTATGTTTAAACATATTTATTTAAGGTATATGTACTCTGTTAAAGGTTGAAATTTGTTAGATTTGAGTAGTGAAGAGAAAGGTTTGCTAAAACTCATGTTTTAGTATCAGACTGCATAATCTAACCGGTTACTGGATATTCGTAACCGGTTAGACCCTGTTAAAATGCAAAAGAAAATAAGTTTATAAAATCAACATTTTGGTTTTATAAATCCTACTCAAATCTAGGCCTTAATTTCATGGAAAACAATCTGAAAATAAGTTGATTTTATTGTAATAATTCAGATTGAAAATTGAGAGTTAATACCTTAAGGTAATGAGATAGTTTCAAGAGGAAATTATGCTCATTGGACAATGAAAGGTGATTTATACTTTTGAATGATATAAACAGTGGTTTGAGGTATAAACATTGTTAAACTGGTTTATGGATTGGGTAGGGAATTTAAGAAAAGGGTTTTCTGAACTACAATGGTAAACAGTTCAGGTCTGTAATTCTAACCGGTTAGCCTGGAACTGTAACCGGTTAGTACCTGAATCTGAAAAATAAAAAGTTAAGTTTTTGAATACCATTGACTTTGTTTTACCCAATCTAAGTTTAATGACATGTATTGGGATATTTCAAAGGAGAATTTTTGTGTCAAAGACTATACCTCAAATAAATCATTCAAAAGAGAAATTGGAATATTTCTAAATCACAGTAATTAATGGAAAGACCAACCTTAGTAATTATGCATGCAATACATGCATAGAGAAAGGTAATGAAATAGGTTGGCAAGGATAGTTTGTGATGTTCGGGTACTTGACCCTGTACTCTAGGAGTACTAAACTAATGCAACCAACTTGATGACACATTCTGGGAATGTGGCCATTGTCTGGGACATGATTTCTTGGACGCGTTCTGGGAACGTGATGCACACTCTGGGAGTGGTGCTTGATTTCATTCCAAGTTTGGTTTGCGATACGTTCTGGGAACGTATGTGAGTGTTCTGGGAACACATTGGTTTAATAATGGAATTAAACATAAAAACCAACCTTGATGATTGTGCATTCATATAGATTGGAAGTTTGGTTGGTAGGAGCGTTTATCATATTCTGGGAATATGAGGAGGGTACTCCGGGAGTACCAAATTATAACCTACTTGATGACACATTATAGATATGTGGCCAGTGTCTGGGACCTGGTTATATACGTTCTGGGAACGTATGATAGTGTTCTGGGAACACATTGATAAGCAACCTACTGGATGACACATTATAGATATGTGGCCAGTGTCCGGGACCTGGTTTTTATACGTTCTGGGAACGTATGCGTTCTGGGAACGTGATGCACACTCTGGGAGTGATGCTTATTTATCCAAGTAAGGTTTGCTACACGTTCTGGGAACGTGATGCACACTCTGGGAGTGAATGCTTATCATCCAAGTATGGTTTGGCATTACGTTCTGGGAACGAATGTCAGTGTTCCGGGAACACAACGGTGTATCAGATGGACGTCCAAGATGGACTTTTAGAGGCCTCAGTTGTGGAAGGAAATCATGCATCATGCCACCTGCATTGAAAGAATTGTTATGATTAACCGGGTGTGCTCATATGATTATGCATCATGATTTGCTACATGTTAACTTGTGGATGTTAGTTTTATTCTCATTTGATTATGCGAATATGTATAGCTAACCCCCATGCCCTTATTAGGTATTGATCGTGCATCTAGCTTGCACAAGAATTCAGTAAGGGGAGATGTCCCTTAGGTGCTTGCAGAGTGTAGAAAATGTGGGTTGGGAACCCGTTGTGCAGATATCGAGGATCCGACCAAAAGGATGTTGGGACAAAGGACCAGTGACCAGCTCTATGACATTTCTATTTTTTTAATAGAACTTATATGATACATACTTTGGAAAAAGGTATCATAAGAGGAATTCAGTTTCATAATTATACTCATTTGGTATTAATGGACTTGTTACACTTGATAAATTTTGGGGGTACAATATGATGACTTTACTATGTTTCCGCAAACTCTGATTTTGTTAGTCAACCTCATTACAAATCAAGTGTTTGTGAAAAAGAATTTTCAAGGGAAGGGAAAATTATTATTTTCAGATCTTTTTCCAACGATAACAAGTCCAAGTTTTCATAAACTTCTTACTTTTCTTATAAAGTAAGATGATATACAAGGAGTGTTACAACAAGATACATCCGAGGGTTAGAATAGATCGTTCTTCCAAACATTATAACCTCCTAGTTTGTAGACTTGCATCTAGCGCTTATATGACTTGAATATTCCTGTGTGCTTAATTAGTGGTTATTCATATGTCAAAATTGCTTAAGACATTAAGGAATCTCATATTGAATAAGAAACTTAAATTCAAAGAGACATCTGATTTTCATTACCTCTGGAATGTTGTGGATTTAGGGAAAAACATAATAAGATTCATAATTAGTAACTTAGGTCCTGCAATGAAACCATGTTCCTAACCTTTTCCAAAATTGTTCTAAATACTCTTTATTTTCTGTTTTGTCTCATTCTACTTATTCTACACTCATTTCTAAAATCTAAACCAAACTCAAGTTTCACGTAGTAATTACTATTTGCCTAAGAATTATTAGAAACAAATTTGCAATCTCCGAGTGGAACGATAATTTTACTTACTCTATATTACTTGTGACCCGGTATACTTGCCGGTAGTCCAACAAGTTTTTGGCACCGTTGCGGGGATTGAAATTCGATTCTAGTAATTGTTAGGTTTTATTTCTAATTAATTGTGTAACTTGTACCCTTTTCATGTATAACTACTCTTTTAATGATGACTTAGATTGCATGAGATTTATTTGGGATTCACCTTCTTAAAATTATTATGCACATAACATAAGTACTAGGAAAGAACAATGGGAAATAGCTATAGACAAAATTGCTCAATATATTCTTATCACGCATGAAGAAATTAGAAATTGGTTTAAAATCCAATATGCTATAATAAGAGATCTTCAAATTCAGATGGTGCAATTGCATAAAAAAATTAGCGAGATGCATGCTGAAAAGATTAAAACTCAATGTGAAGTAGTTATAGAGAAACTTGCTCAAGATGTTTCTAGATGTGTTGAGGAAACAAAAATTAATTTTCAAATTCAAAGTGCTAGTATTAGGAGCCACCAAATACAAATTGAGCAAATTTCAAAGCAGTTATCTGAGGAGTCACAAGCATCACCAACGATTTTTGACTTTCCACAAAGAAAGGAAAAAATAGTGGTGATGGATGTGACCAAAGAAGAAAAAGAGAATGTGCATAATAAGATGGAGGAAGTGGACCAAAATTAAACAATAGAAGGTATGAATATAGTAGCAGAATTTGCTTCATCTTTGCAAGCTGAATTTCATGAACTAAAAAATTGAATTAAATCTATTTCATGCTTAGATGATTCAAAATTTTGTCATTATATTCAACCTCTTTGCTTTCATGAAAATTCTCAAAAGCAATATAAGTCCTTGTTAAATAATAAGGAGCTTGAAAAGGTTAATTTTCTGATTCATGAAGTTGACACCTTCATGATGAATGGTGGAAAAGGCAAGCAACATGTGATGATGTATGGAGTAAGTAATGTACCATTTGACCTTGGTGGGATTGAACTTATTTTTAAAACTTCCTTCCTCCACCATCATTCATGCTTTGTCCCATGGGATATGGGAGTAACTTGTTATTCCTGCATCACATGGGAGATGACCATAGGATTTGGGATCCTGGTGCATTCTCCTTAATTATGTAGTAGTGTAGGATTTGAAATTTTAGTTAAATAAAAAGTTTAGAGCTTTCTATATGTAACTGCTAACGAGGTGCTTCTAGCACCATTTTTAGTTGTTCATGTGACACAGGTGAATAAGCTTGGGGGAGTCTCCTTCCATGGTGAATCAAGAGATAATGTTGTGCTACAAAGGGAAGTCTCTAACTCCTTGCTTTTGTTTTTAATTTTTATTTTGTAGTTTAGGTTAGATTTGTTTGCTTGAGGACAAGCCAACCTCTAAGTTTGGGCGAGTGGACAAAATTAAAATTAAAATTTTTCGGACTTGAATTATTCTTCCATATTTGGTGTTGGTTTGTGTCTTGGGTAGAAGTAGATGATTATTCTAGGTGTAGGACTATTTTTCTGATTATATATGTAAATACTTGATTTAGGATGATGACTCATTGATTGTATGACACTGTTTTGGATTGAGTTTTAAGTTTTGTTGAGAACTGATTATTTTTATAAACTGTTTTGGAACAAGTTATTAGTGAGTTGACTGTTTAGCCTGTGAGATTTTTGAGCCTATACACTTGATAGGGGTATCTGATTTATATTGATTATTGTGATTGAGACTCATATTTCTTTCATGAGTGTGTTCACTTTGACTTTGTCTTCTAGAACTTGACCGGTGACCATTTTGAGATTGATAATTGTTTGCATGCATTTAGATGATTAAGACACTTAGGATTGTGTTTTTGAGGCCTTCAGATGATTTGAATTGATTATATATTCCCTTAGTTGCCCATTTTAAGCCTGATTGAGATATTAAGATTTTTCTTCGGTACCTTGCATTGATTATATTATTTTTGTGAGTACCTTGGGAATTTTTAATGAGCAAGTGAGAGGAATGACTCAAGAAAAGAAAAAATTGGTGAAAAAGAGTTATGAGTTCTATGTCTCTTCCAAAATAAAAAAAACGAAAATAAAAAAAAATAAAAAAATAAATGAAAAGGAAGAGAATAGAAGGAAAAATTGAAAAATTAAAGAAGAATAAAATGTTCCTGATGTGAGTGTGAGTCTTTATTGTATTCATTGCTCATTCATGGTTTTTGAGGGAAGCTTGTTTTTGTAAATATTTTTGCAAGTTTAGTCCTTTGTTTTATCCTTTGTTTCTTTTATCACACCTTACACTTTTAGCCATGACCTCATTACAACCAAAATTAAGACCTTTTGATTTTTGTATGTATTCAATAATTTTAGTGGAGATATTGGTCTATGGTCAAGCATATGGTAACACATTGTCATTGGATGAACTTGAGTGAATTGTTATAACCCTTGATACACATGAGAGATACACACAGTGAGGTTGAGAGTGTTCACTAGTTCCTAGTTCTTTTGGAGTTTGTTTCTTTAACCAGTTGTTGATTGAAATTATTGCTTGAGAAGAAAAGTGTTTGAGTCATGAGTCTGGGGTCTTAGATTAGGTGTTTGCATATTAATTTAGAAAATGGTCCTGTGTGTTAGAATTTTTATTTTACTTTTTCCTGGGACATGCAAAATGCTAAGTTTGGGGGAGTAATTAGGGTCTAATATATGATATTTTTTAGCATTAATTAACTCCCTTTTGGCTTGTTTCTTAAGTGAATATTAGGTTTTTATTATATTTTTAGTAAGTTTAGGTAATTTAGAATCCTTGAATGTTTTGATCCGTTTTGGGTTTGATTCCAGGAATTTGAAGCTTTATTTGTTGATTTGTGCTATGGAATGGAAATTGTAACACCCCAATTTGGACTTAGAATTTTCACTAAAAATTTGAGCCATTTTTTTTAAACATTTCCAAAATCAGTTTATTTTAATTCTTTTACAAAAAGATTTTCATAAAACAATTTGATTCATTTGTTTACAAAATAATTTGATACTTAACTTGCGTCATAAAAATTCTATTTCCAAAAAGAGATGTTACCATCCAACACATTTAAAAAAAAAACTCATTTTCTCCATGTCATATTTAATTGATGGTTAACTTGCGGAAAATAATTTAGGTACATATGAACATGATACAATAATCAAAAAGAACTTCTTTTATTTCATTTAAAATAATCCATATTACAACTGGGGTTACACTCGGGATAGAGTAATCGTGTCCTACCCATCCAAAGATGGAATACAAAACAAAAACTATCCTAGACTATTAGTCTTTATCATTTCCTCCACCGCAATTGTCTGGAATATTCCTTGATTGCTGCTTCTGCTTCCTCCTCGTATGTACGTCGTCTCGCGATCCTCTTCCGACTTGAGCAGCCGTTACTCGAGATAGTACATGATCTGTCATCTGTGAACATTGTTCCCCAATTTTCACAGGAAAGGGAAATAGAGAGAGTAAGCACTTCCGAACGATATGATCGTCGACGGCGCGGGCTTACCATAGGGGAATATTAAGACCATACAAGCATATCATAAAACATTATATACATCATTATTACCAATCCCTTATAAACAACTTCAGCTAAATACCATAGGGTCCTTTCCACCACAAGGATAATCTTCATGAAATCATATCCATTATATTTAATTATCTTTAGGCTCTAAGTTTCATTATCATAACCACCGGAAATTCAAGAGGGGGTACCACCACCGAGGCTCAAGGGTTTGGTAGCACACACGTTACATCTCCTCCATCATTCCAACCACATCCTAGTTCGGAAAGCAGATGGGACGCACAGGAACCCTAACCATGCTGGCATCGATGTCGAAGGGTACGCACCAACAAGTATCCAACAACCGAAGTAAAATCATTCCATCAATACAGTTTCAAAAGTACAGCGACATCTAGCCCCATTCGGGTTCCCTCTCACCATCTAAGATTTGCTCAAGGGGGCGACAACACTTTCTCTAGTTGATCGTGCAGTTCCTTGCTACAACATTGCCTACAACCGAAAGACAAGTCCTTGTAGTCTTGTCCCGCCTAGAGAAGCACTCGAGGCTTCTTGACGTTCACCGTCCTTGCCCTCCCCTATCACAATCACCACTTGAAGAGACACCAACCTCCAAGCATGCGGTATCTTTCCTCTCCACTACTTTACTCTCAACGCAAGGTTTAGAAAAGGGGTTCCTAAGTCTTTTAAGTCTTTTAAGTCTGTCATTAATCCTAGTTTTGGTCGACTCATTCTAAGCCTCGCTTCTAACGGGCCTCGACCTCTAAGGGAAACATCAAACACCTTTTTACAGTATAGTAGATTCCACAAGACTTAGACCACGACACAGTCATCCACGTGGCCAGTCACTTAAAGGGGATATTTACAATGTTATCGTGCCGTTTGCACTATCACTGTACACTAGTATCGTTTTCGAATTTCCACAAGGTTCATTGATCATTCTCATAAATTCAAAAATATGCCAAATCCTTTTCATGGAACGACCGTTCGATAAATACTAAGAAATCTTTTCATAGGAACAACCGTTCAAAAACATTAATTATCTTACTATAGGATAAACCATTATTTCCAAAATATATTCCCAATCTTCTTGTTATCTCATCATATAACTCATTTCCATATAATATACAATAAAGATATATAACATGGTATAATCAATTATCAACCGACATACAATTAATATCGAGGAATCGTGTTTTTCGTATAAACAGCGGAACACACACTCAATTGTCGTTTTACTACTCGACCGATAAATTCCTAGTTCCGACCTTTGAGATGATACGGAACGTCCTAATATTACCCTACATGCCACTATGTCTTAAGAAGGCTTCTCTCTCACCTGAGATCCATGCTTACTCTGTTTCCAGCCTTTGAGTCCACAACTCCAGCAGCTCGTTCACCTTTGATTCCTTTTATTCTTAAACGACGAACGACATACAAATCAATATCTAGCAAGTACCTTATGCTATCTATTTACTTAGGTAAAGACTAAACCCAAGGTACCAAAGCACCTTAAAACAGAAATTCTTTTTAAAACAGAGGTCCTTTTTAAGGGCATTAAATAACTTAAAACAATTCCTTTTAAAATTCAAGAAATCCTTTTTTTTTGCAAAACATAATTTAAAACTCACTCCAATACTTTGAAAACTATTTAGAATATTTTTATTTCTACAATGCCATACTATATCACTTATATAACAACTACCACATGCACACACTTATACCAGTAAAACAAAAATTTATTTAAACAAATAACATCAAATCATACTTTTACAAATTCACTTTTATAATTTCTTTTTACTCTATACACTTATATTAAAGGTTCTATCATAAAAATCATCATACTAATTCATTCCAAAACAGTTTTTATAGTTGATGCAACCAATTTAGAATTTCGGACAGCATACCCTACAAGTCTTGCAAAATCACTTTTTCTTTTTAGCTTTTAAATTATGAAAATCATCTCCAATCATAATATAACTTTTAAAACACAATCATAACATCTTAAAAATAAACCTCAATTTTTTCTTTACTACAGATCTCACTCTTAAGTACCTTATAACAACTACCATTTACAGGCTATTCATACAGCATGAATTTGGAGTATTTTTCTTTGATGCACATTTCAATTAATCAAGAAGTAAACAAATCTTTGCATAATAACGTTATAAACACATATAACATATTGAGAAAATAAACTCAAGTATTCCCAGTTGAAAATACTTTTTCTCTATCGATAATGAAATTAAATTACAAACTATAAACAATACACAGCAAATCACTTTTAAGCATCAGTACATTCACAAAATCACTTTTACACTTCCTTGCTAATTTTTAACTACTTATAATAAAGATCTTAGCATAAAGTACACATTACCAATTCATTTCAAAATAATTTCTATCCTTGATGCAACTATTTTAGAATCTTGAACAACATATACACTATTTCTTAAAACTCAGTTTTCTCCTAAACGGTTTATCAGAAACACATGCCGCTTTTTCCTAAATTCTTTATACGAATTATTATATTGAAATAATTAAATCTAAGTCACATAAAATAATTTCACCTGCTGTACAACCACTACAATTTGTTGCATTATTTTAAGAAAATAAGGCAACCAAACTTAAATAATTATATTCAAATTAAGCACTACTAACACACATAAAAATAATCATTTGGAGTCTTATATCTTAATAAAATGATAATTTTCCAGAATTAAAATAATTTTCGAGAATTAATTATTTTTCAGAATTAAAATAACTAAACACTTATATATATATATACTAATAATCATCTATTCACATCAAATCATTATTAAATCAATTAGGAAAATTATCAAACTCTATATTTTTTTTTTCTCCTAAATAATTCGGCCACTGCTCAACAATTAGGAAAAATACTTTTAATTTTTAAAACACCTATACATCATAGTTACATAATATTATACCTTCAAAAGAATTGTTTTAATCATAAATAAAATATCAAATAGACACCATTCATAAAAATCATTTTTTTACAACAACTAAACTCAATCCTATAGTCATGTCATCACACAAAAATACCAATCTTATTAACCTATTTTTCCTTATTAAAATTACCCAATTACTCCTAGAATTATCAAACAAAATACTATAATTTATTTGTAACTTTTACTTAAAAAAATCAATTATATATTTCGGCCAACCATAAAAATTTAGGATTAAATTTTATTTTCATAAGACTATTATCATTTCATTTTTATATCAAAACATCAAAGATCAATATCACCCATTAGTTTATACTTTTTAAGAAATAAGTCACATAACAATTATACACATATTAACAACAACTATCACCTAATATATATATATATATATATATATATATCACGGTCCAGAAAAAAAATACATTATACTTATTCAATTTTAATTTAGTTTCCATTCCTTATACATATATTCATTTTGAATCCAAGCAAAAAGAAACAAAATAATCCAAACAGATACAAAATATAAATTCCTACATTTTAAGAACACCAAAAATTTCCAGAATTTTATTTTCCTATTTATCATAAAATTTGGCCATCATGGGTTAAGGAAAAAGGGGAGATTATCTCTTTAAACAATTCATTTTGTCCCTTTTTCTTAAACCTCAATTCATATGACCCAAAAATAATATCAAAACACTATCAATAATCTTATTTCAATATCAAAATAGGAGTTAGAAATTTTAGTTCTTATTCTTTATCATAGAATAAATTAGAGATTTTTATTTACTAAATAACAATAGAATAAGAGATGAAAAATAGATCAAAACATAAGTTTAGTGTTACCTCTTTTTCTTAAGCTAAATGAACTTCAAAATGATGATGAAAATTTTTCCTCCTCTTCCTCTATCAACTCGCCACCCACTTTCTTCTTCTAAGCTTTTCCTCAATTTTTCTCTTAAAAATGGTAGAGTTTCTTGTGTGTAAAAAGAGAGGGGTTTGGGCCACTATTTATAGGCAAGAGGGAAAATTCAGATTCAACTAATCTACTAAGGGGTGAGTCACCATAGTCCAAGGGGGGGTTTTCCTAGTCTTTTTCACTTAATGAACCCTTTTAGAAAATGAAAATGCATTTATTTCTTTCACAAGTTCCATGTACATTTGAATTTCAAACTAGATTCTTCCTCCCACATATAATTATGGACGGTGCAGTCCAGAAATAAAATAAAAATATTTTCCAATTTAAGTTTTCCTATTTTTCCATAATTCAAAAATATCCTCTAATCAAATAATTGCAAAAATAATAAACTGTATTAAATAAACATAGGTACTGTAACACCTAGAATAATTACCCATAATACTAAAATAGTTACTTGAAAATTTCTTGTTGAAAACCACTTGATTAGTTCCAATTCATATGAAAACTCATAATCCTGTTGTTTATTTATAAAAATTCTTCGTAAAATCGAACGGAGTTTCCTTTGTTCGTGAGGCATTTCCAAATTATTACCTTAACCTGTAAAATTTGTCCGAAGTGGATTTAAATACATCAGAGACCAGCAGGGCCCAAAATATTGTTCAGTCCACTTAGAACATTAGTTAAAATGGAATACAAATAACTCCCCAAACTTTTAGTTTTTCCAAATGACAAAATAGATAAAATACAATAACACTTCCCAAAAGAACCCGTGACCAGAAAGTGGTCTCAAAATAACTATATACATTCCACGTGGTGGAATGTACTCCTGCTCGGCCAGACACGTGTATGCTCCTTCGGTACCTGGAAAAATATAGCAAGAAGGGTAGCATTACACAGTACTAAGCAAAATAGCTTCTAAGAAGCATAGCTGACAAACTAGGCCCTATCACAATGGAAATTATCTATTAACTTAATACCCCTATTCAGGTAATTACATGCAAGTTAATTTACAATAAACTAAGCCCTATGTCCATACTACTTATCTAGCAATCCTACATCCAACCTTAACTTACTTTTCAATTCCACTTGCATTAACATTTCCATATACCTAATTCCAAACTCATAAAATGACCAACTCACATACATGTATCATTATTTTCTTAAAGCCCTTTTTATTCTCTTTTCATTCATTGAATTCACATTTCTCATTCTTTTTGTCCCGGTCACGACCTACTGCGTCCGCACTAACGTGCTGGTCACGACTTACTGCGTCCGGATATGTTTCTCTTTTATCTTATTCCCCTGGTCACGACCTACTGTGTCTGCACCACTGTGCACACACGTCTTACTGCGTCCGGGTATGTTTCACTTTCATTTTACCTCTGGTCACGACCTACTGCGTCTGCACCTCTGTGCACTCACGTCTTATTGCGTCCGGGTATAATTCATTTCATTCTGTCCCAGGTCACGACCTACTGCGTCCGCACTAATGTGCTGGTCACGACTTACTGCGTCCGGGTATATTTCATTTTCATTCTTCCCTGGTCACGACCTACTGCGTCTTCACTCCTGTGCACTCACGTCTTACTGCGTTCGGGTATAATTCATTTTCATTTTATCCCTGGTCACGACCTACTGCGTCTGCACCCCTGTGCACTCACGTCTTACTGCGTCCGGGTATATTTCATATTCATTCTTCCCTGGTCACGACCTACTGCGTCCGCACTAATGTGCTGGTCACGACTTACTGCGTCCGGGTATATTTAATTTTCATTCTTCCCTGGTCACGACCTACTGCGTCTGCACTCCTGTGCACTCACGTCTTACTGCGTCCGGGTATAATTCATTTTCATTTTATCCCTGGTCACGACCTACTGCGTCTGCACCCCTGTGCACTCACGTCTTACTGCGTCCGGGTATATTTCATATTCATTCTTCCCTGGTCACGACCTACTGCGTCCGCACTAATGTGCTGGTCACGACTTACTGCGTCCGGGTATATTTCATTTTCATTTTATTCTTGGGTCATAACAACATCACATATCATAAATATTCAAGCACAACATCATTTCAATATCACATATTATCATACAACTGTTATTATCACATTTACACTTAACTAATTAAATCAATCACAACATCCATCAAGTTCCTAGTCACTCAATCACCATACTCTAACTTATGATTCATTTAATAATAAACATCACTTTCCTTTTATCAAGCCACTTGTCCTTAATTCATTCATTAATTACTTGTTCAAATTTTCCATCCTTCCCACCTTACTTAGCCCTTTCTATAAGACTTGTCTATGTTAACACTTAGTCCCCTATTTGCTTTACGAGTCACGAAACCAAACACGACATGAACATCCATCAATAACAAGTAACAATCAACGGATAATAAACCAAACAGTCGACATACTCAGGTATGTCTCAGAGAACTATAAATTAAGTCAGCTCCCTAAGGTTCTTAACTTCCTACTTAATTAACATATAGTCTACAATTTTAGTAGCAATTATACCCTACAAATCATTTCATGCCCTTTTAAATATCCTATGGTACGGTTTATCCTCTTAATCAATTAACTACACCTAGTCATCATTACAACAACCTAGAATCTATATCCTTAGGAAATGTAACACCAACCCCTCTTACCTTCCTAAGAGGTGGTGATGAATATCAAGTCCTAGCCCATTGATCCTTGGTGTTGATCTCCCTGATCCTTGTCTTGTACCCACTTGGCCCTTGAAACCCCAGCTTAAACTCCTATGCTTTGACTTTGAAGCTAAAGGTGTGCTCATGAGGTGCTCTCCATAGCCACTTGAATTAGAGAAATTCATGGAGAGGAAGAGGCACACGAATTTCAAGGGAATGAGGAGGGGAGTTGTGGATTGTTAGTTTCATGCTTGATTCTTGGTGGGAAAGATGGGTGAACTAATTTGTGGCTTGATGTTCTTGAGCTAGAATCAAGAGAGAGGAATGGTGCCCTAGGAGAGAGAGAAGGGCACGAATTTTAGGGATGAGAAGGGGAGGGTTTGAGGCTCACATTTCTTGGCTTGATTCTTGATGGAGATGATGATTTGGTGCTTGATCCATGATGGAGGGTGATGGTGAGAAGGATCAAAGAGGGTAGATGAGGTTTTAATCTTGGTGTTGGTGTGGTTTTGTGTTCATGGTGCTTGAGGGAGGATGAGTTGTTGGGGTGGCTTGATTTTGGGTGCTTGGTGGGTGGTGGTGACTTGGTGCACATGAGTGAAAGGGGAAGAATGGGAAGAGGATGGTGGAAGAAGATGATGAGGAGGGAGAAGGAGATGTGTTGATGTTGATGGTGTTCTTGTTGTTGTTGATGTTTATTTGTTTCTTGCCAAGAGGAAAGAAATCGTGTGGCTGGTGCTGCTTGGCTTGGTCTCCAAGTTCATGATCAACGCACCAGATCTGGTCTGGTTGGCGCGCGCGCGCTTCGGCGCGGTTCTGGCGCTTGAGCGCGAGACAGGCACCAGGCTGGTGCTGCTGGACGAGCTGGTGCGTGCGCTGGTGGGGGTTGGTGCGGGTTGGTGCGCCATTTTCCATGGCTGGGCGCATGGAGGGCGCGCCTGGGCGGTTTTCTCACTGAGTTGGTGCATGAATTGCACCCTGGTGCGCCTGGGCGTGCACCGGTGCGCCTGGGCGTGCACCAGAAATCTGAAACTTCGATTCGCCGTAACTTCTTCGTTAACCGTTGGATCGGGTCCAAATTTTTAGACAAGCTTCTTAATCCCTTAAACTTCATATCCAACGGTGGAATTTAATTTCTTAGCAATCTATAATAAATTCCTAATTTTCTCTTTTCGGTTGATTTCTAACATCTAAAACGCCGATTTAACCCCCGATTTCGCTTAGATAATTTGGCCCGTTGCTACAAATGCCTCCTATACAACCCCTAGTACTTACAATTACTAGTCGCCTTGCTCCCAAAATTCTTTAAGTGATTAATCTACTCATTCTCTACACTATATACATATTAAATCACTAGTTAGGCTCGTAAATTAAATTAGGGATGTTACAATTCTCCCCCACTTATTAGAATTTCGTCCCCGAAATTCCGTTCAATTCCTTCAAATGGAGAACCATCTCGACAAAGGGTTTTCTAAACTGCGATGCACACTGCACTAGGTTCTACTCCCCCACTTTGAATCGGCATACTACCTTGCTTAAGTACGCTACCGGACTCATGCATCCAATGAAGAATACAAATCGTGGTTTAGTTTGGTTAGACTAGAAGCAAAATGCTCTAAGGTTTTTGAGGTTTACTCCGATGTCGGTCAAACATTGCAAGAGTTCTAATAAAAAGACTTTTAATAAACCTCAGGTTTCTAGAATCGAGAGCAATTTCTCTATTAGATTGGAGATGGCTTCTAAGGTCAACTGGGTTTTTCCCAGACATTTTACTTTAAACATCTGGAAAGGGTTCTAATCAAATTGGTTCTTACATTCTAGGCTTGGTTGGTCTTGTGCCATTTATAGTCCTCAGATGACATCAATCATTAATAAACATAAGATTAGGGGTATCAGTCTAATCTCATATCCATCAACGATAGGGTCATTGTCGGATTTACAAATAGCACTATCACTTAATAACTGCCGCATTCAAAACAACCTGAAACTATTTATATACTCGATCTAAACGGCAGCATTAATAGAGATCTAATCACAATCTACCTAGTGATCTACAACTTAGGCACTATTCTTAAGTCCTAAGCAATCACACTCATTGACAAGTAAACAGTTAGCACATATATAACAATCAAAATTCAAATATGCACACCAACATTTCATATCAGCGCATAATTGCAACCACTAACTTGGCAATCTCTACTAGATTCTAATCCAATCCTGATCTACCTGAATCAGCCCTAGAATTCAGGTCTAAATCTATATACACATCCTAGAATAATCTGTACACATTTCAAATGTAATCCAAGAAGAGCTTGAAAGTTTTCATGTCGTGATAAAAACTTTGATAAAAGCAATCACTTTGTATGGTTTCAAAGTTCAATAATTAAAATCCCATACATTTAAAGTATGTGTATCTTTAAGAAAATCAGAATAGCGTTCGGGAAATTCGTTTGTGCATTTATGCATTTATAAAATCAAAAGGATATGCCGAAAAACATGTATGCGTTCATCTATGTTTAGAAATTTTGCTTATCATACAAGGAAGGCATTTATATAAGCATAAGTCAAGATAGCACATCGACCATATTGATGTGATGGTGTGTCGATGGAGTCGTTATTTTTGAAAATCAAATTCCTTTCTTGATGGAAAACCATTTTGATTTGTTTTACGTAAAATTCTTAGGAAAAGATTAAATCAGGAAAATTTATTTCACACTTAAAAACTTTGGTATGTTCATGCCAAATAACTTGGATGAAGTTCCAAAAACAAATTTTATAAAGCAAAGCATTTTATATTATTTTTTTTTTTGTAAAGAATTTCCACCATCTAATTTCGGGAGATTTAGGTGAAGGATTATAACCTTTCTCAAGATTAGCAAACTCAATAAGAATGGGAGTGTGTGGTTTCCTAGAAAGTTTATTTCAATGCTTCTCAAACAATCAAAATAGTCACATTCCCTTTGACTTTGAGTTCGACAACTAAGCTTCATTCCGAATTGAGTAAAGTCACATAGAAGGGTTCCTATTTAATCAGCATGGGGATCGATTAAAAGAATAAATTAGTTCACCGCTTGATTACTTAGGAATCCTTGGTTGACTCACTAGCTTTTCAAAATTTCTCTACACAACTTAATACTCAATTTGGAAGAATTTCTGGTTCTATTAAAAACAGTGAAACCGCTTGATTACTTAGGAATCCTTGGTTGACTCACTAGCTTTTCAAAATTTCTCTACACAACTTAATACTCAATTTGGAAGAATTTCTGGTTCTATTAAAAACAGTGAAAATTCATTTTTGAATTCAATTTCAAAACATGAAAATTCGTTGGGGTTACTATCATACTTGAAAATCGAGTGGTTCCTAATATTTTTTTTTGAAATGTTTATGCTTGGGAACTAAACAATCTGTTGATAGCAACACCATTTTGTAAAAAAAAAAAGTTTTCGAATGGTTTTATGCTTAAAACAGTTTTCGACATGCACAAATCGTCATGTAGGAAAACACAGGACAATACATAGTATCACATTCATTCGTTTCCAAACACATAACCTAGCTTTATGCAATTAATTAGGGTCTTAAGCACCTAATGCTTAAGCTTAGGACTATCACCATGTACTATCTTAAGGTTTCATGTGTTCAATTCTAACGTATAAATCCTAGCAATCTATCATAGCTAACTAGGATTCCTAACTAGCTACTTCTCTTATCTTAAGACAAGACAATACTTCCTACACTTCCGTTGCGCACTCTGATTCTAAAATATTTACGCATATGGAAATCTATGACAAAGACCTCTAGTCTTTCTAAATTTGGGATCTCACTAAATTCCCAAAATACTCGCCGAAACTTAAGGACAGGATGATGATATCTCCCAATAGATGTACACTTGAGGTGATCAGGCTCAATCATACATCATACCGATGATAAGACCATTCTCGTCTCACTTAAGTTTGACTTTCCTCAACCTATTAGTTTCAAAACGTGGAAATCTTGTTTGGTGCATCACATTTAGAATTGGCTTACTTGGCGTGAAACTAAAGATCGCTTCCTCCCGGTGGGGTAGCACTTAGTGCCCTTGCCCGTTGGGGTATTGCTTTCCTTAGTCTCGTCATTCATCCACTTCTAAATATGACTCATTGATTTTCCACAAGATTTTCAGGTTTAGCATGGTAATTTTAACATACTTAAAAGAACTTAGAAAAGATTTTCAAATGCTTACCATGCTTCTCGAAAGAAATCGCCAGATGCTAAACGCACTCCTCAAATAGCTTAGTCCAGATTAAGAAATCTAGAGTACTTACCACACTGGACTTCATAACTATTTCTATTACCATGCTAGTAATGATACTCACTAGATCAGAAAGCAGTTCAATTTCTATTTCAAGTTACTCGCTTGATGAGCAACTACAGGAGTAATGAGTTACTCCCATCGGGCCGAGGAAAAACTGCTCTGATACCATAAGTGTAACACCTAGAATAATTACCCATAATATTAAAATAGTGACTTGAAAATTTCTTGTTGAAAACCACTTGATTAGTTCCAATTCATATGAAAACTCATAATCCTGTTGTTTATTTATAAAACTTCTCCGTAAAATCGAACGGAGTTTCCTTTGTTCGTGAGGCATTTCCAAATTATTACCTTAACCTGTAAAATTTGTCCGAAGTGGATTTAAATACATCAGAGACCAGCAGGGCCCAAAATAACCCCCCAAACTTTTAGTTTTTCCAAATGACAAAATAGAAAAAATACAATAACACTTCCCAAAAGAACCCGTGACCAGAAAGTGGTCTCAAAATAACTATATACATTCCACGTGGTGGAATGTACTCCTGCTCGGCCAGACACGTGTATGCTCCTTCGGTACCTGCAAAAATATAGCAAGAAGGGTAGCATTACACAGTACTAAGGAAAATAGCTTCTAAGAAGCATAGCTGACAAACTAGGCCCTATCACAATGGAAATTATCTATTAACTTAATACCCCTATTCAGGTAATTACATGCAAGTTAATTTACAATAAACTAAGCCCTATGTCCATACTACTTATCTAGCAATCCTACATCCAACCTTAACTTACTTTTCAATTCCACTTGCATTAACATTTCCATATACCAAATTCCAAACTCATAAAATGACCAACTCACATACATGTATCATTATTTTCTTAAAGCCCTTTTTATTCTCTTTTCATTCATTGAATTCACATTTCTCATTATTTTTGTCCCGGTCACGACCTACCGCGTCCGCACTAACGTGTTGGTCACGACTTACTGCGTCCGGATATGTTTCTCTTTTATCTTATTCCCCCGGTCACGACCTACTGCGTCTGCATCACTGTGCACTCATGTCTTACTGCGTCCGGGTATGTTTCTCTTTCATTTTACCTCTGGTCACGACCTACTGCGTCTGCACCCCTGTGCACTCACGTCTTACTGCGTCCGGGTATAATTCATTTCATTCTGTCCCTGGTCACGACCTATTGCGTTCGCACTAATGTGCTGGTCACGACTTACTGCATCCGGGTATATTTCATTTTCATTCTTCCCTGGTCACGACCTACTGCGTCTGCACTCCTGTGCATTCACGTCTTACTGCGTCCGGGTACAATTCATTTTCATTTTATCCCTGGTCGCGACCTACTGCGTCTGCACCCCTGTGCACTCACGTCTTACTGCGTCCAGGTATAATTCATTTCCTTCTGTCCCTGGTCACGACCTATTGCGTCCGCACTAATGTGCTGGTCACGACTTACTGCATCCGGGTATATTTCATTTTCATTCTTCCCTGGTCACGACCTACTGTGTCTGCACTCCTGTGCATTCACGTCTTACTGCGTCCGGGTACAATTCATTTTCATTTTATCCCTGGTCGCGACCTACTGCGTCTGCACCCCTGTGCACTCACGTCTTACTGCGTCCGGGTATATTTCATATTCATTCTTCCCTGGTCACGACCTACTGCGTCCGCACTAATGTGCTGGTCACGACTTACTGCGTCCGGGTATATTTCATTTTCATTCTTCCCTGGTCACGACCTACTGCGTCTGCACTCCTGTGCACTCACGTCTTACTGCGTCCGGGTATAATTCATTTTCATTTTATCCCTAGTCACGACCTACTGCGTCTGCACCCCTATGCACTCATGTCTTACTGCGTCCGGGTATATTTCATATTCATTCTTCCCTGGTCACGACCTACTGCGTCCGCACTAATGTGCTTGTCACGACTTACTGCGTCCGGGTATATTTCATTTTCATTTTATTCTTGGGTCATAACAGCATCACATCTCATAAATATTCAAGTACAACATCATTTCAATATCAATTATTATCATACAACTGTTATTATCACATTTACACTTAACTAATTAAATCAATCACAACATCCATCAAGTTCCTAGTCACTCAATCATCATTCTCTAACTTATGATTCATTTAATAATAAACATCACTTTCCTTTTATCAAGCAACTTGTCCTTAATTCATTCATTAATTACTTGTTCGTAATTTTCCATCCTTCCCACCTTACTTAGCCCTTTCTATAAGACTTGTCTAAGTTAACACCTAGTCCCCTATTTGCTTTACGAGTCACGAAACCAAAAACGACATGAACATCCATCAATAACAAGTAACAATCAACGGATAATAAACCAAACAGTCGACATACTCAGGTATGTCTCAGAGAACTATAAATTAAGTCAGCTCCCTAGGGTTCTTAACTTCCTACTTAATTAACATATAGTCTACAATTTTAGTAGCAATTATACCCTACGGTTCATTTCATGCCCTTTTAAATATCCTATGGTTTATCCTCTTAATCAATTAACTACACCTAGTCATCATTACAACAACCTAGAATCTATATCCTTAGGAAAGGTAACACCAACCCCTCTTACCTTCCTAAGAGGTGGTGATGAATCTCAAGTCCTAGCCCATTGATCCTTGGTGTTGAGCTCCCTGATCCTTGTCTTGTACCCACTTGGCCCTTGAAACCCCAGCTTAAACTCCTATGCTTTGACTTTGAAGCTAAAGGTGTGCTCATGAGGTGTTCTCCATAGCCATTTGAATTAGAGAAATTCATGGAGAGGAAGAGGCACACGAATTTCAAGGGAAAGAGGAGGGGAGTTGTGGATTGTTAGTTTCATGCTTGATTCTTGGTGGGAAAGATGGGTGAACTAATTTGTGGCTTGATGTTCTTGAGCTAGAATCAAGAGAGAGGAATGGTGCCCTAGGAGAGAGAGAAGGGCACGAATTTTAGGGATGAAAAGGGGAGGGTTTGAGGCTCACATTTCTTGGGTTGATTCTTGATGGAGATGATGATTTGGTGCTTGATCCATGATGGAGGGTGATGGTGAGAAGGATCAAGGAGGGTAGATGAGGTTTTAATCTTGGTGTTGGTGTGGTTTTGTGTTCATGGTGCTTGAGGGAGGATGAGTTGTTGGGGTGGCTTGATTTTGGGTGCTTGGTGGGTGGTGGTGACTTGGTGCACATGAGTGAAAGGGGAAGAATGGGAAGAGGATGGTGGAAGAAGATGATGAGGAGGGAGAAGGAGATGTGTTGATGTTGATGGTGTTCTTGTTGTAGTTGATGTTTATTTGTTTCTTGCCAAGAGGAAAGAAATCGTGTGGCTGGTGCTGCTTGGCTTGGTCCCCAAGTTCATGATCAACGCACCAGATCTGGTCTGGTTGGCGCGCGCGCGCTTGGGCACGGTTCTGGCGCTTGAGCGCGAGACATGCACCAGGCTGGTGCTGCTGGACGAGCTGGTGCGTGCGCTGGTGGGGGCTGGTGCGGGTTGGTGCGCCATTTTCCATGGCTGGTGCGGATAGGGTGCGCCTGGGCGCATGGAGGGCGCGCCTGGGCGGTTTTCTCACTGAGTTGGTGCATGAATTGCACCGCGGTGCGCCTGGGCGTGCACCGGTGCGCCTGGGCGTGCACCAGAAATCTGAAACTTCGATTCGCCGTAACTTCTTCGTTAATCGTTGGATCGGGTCCAAATTTTTAGACAAGCTTCTTAATCCCTTAAACTTCATATAGATAGTTTGAGAATGGAGATTTACACAGTTTTGGGAGCATTCGAAGGAGGAATCCGGAGAAGATTGAAGATTCGAAGCACATATCTGTGGTAATTTAGGAATAAATATCATAGTTATTTGTTTTCTTCTTCTCTTTCATTATGTGTAACTAAACCTTTTGTGTTAGGAACATGGTGGATTTGTATTTGTAATTTATTTTTATGAATTAATGTTTTTCAGTTTTAAATCAAGTGTTTAATTGTGATTTTATTGTTATGCATAGAAGTAGCTAATCTATGTTTTGGATTTCTAAATCTGAATTGGAAAATTAGGATTTAGAATAGGTCATGCAATTACACAATATAATAATTCAATTTGTAGGAATACTTTTGGATTATTATATAACTTGATAATTCACTGTTCTTAATTAAGGTTATTCAATGATTTAAATTTCTAAGGAATTAGGATTTAATAAATTGGATAATAAACAGTAATTTCATAAGACGAATCTAGGAATTACTAATTTCATCCAATGAAGAATACAAATCGTGGTTTAGTTTGGTTAGACTAGAAGAAAAATGCTCTAAGGTTTTTGAGGTTTACTCCGATGTCGGTCAAACATTGCAAGAGTTCTAATAAAAAGACTTTTAATAAACATCAGGTTTCTAGAATCGAGAGCAATTTCTCTATTAGATTGGAGATGGCTTCTAAGGTCAACTGGGTTTTTCCCAGACATTTTACTTTAAACATTTGGAAAGGGTGCTAATCAAATTGGTTCTTACATTCTAGGCTTGGTTGGTCTTGTGCCATTTATAGTCCTCATATGACATCAATCATTAATAAACATAAGATTAGGGGTATCAGTCTAATCTCATATCCATCAACGATAGGGTCATTGTCGGATTTACAAATAGCACTATCACTTAATAACTGCCGCATTCAAAACAACCCGAAACTATTTCTATACTCGATCTAAACGGTAGCATTAATAGAGATCTAATCACAATCTACCTAGTGATCTACAACTTAGGCACTATTCTTAAGTCCTAAGCAATCACACTCATTGACAAGTAAACAGTTAGCACATATATAACAATCAAAATTCAAATATGCACACCAACATTTCATATCAGCGCATAATTGCAACCACTAACTTGGCAATCTCTACTAGATTCTAATCCAATCCTGATCTACCTGAATCAGCCCTAGAATTCAGGTCTAAATCTATATACACATCCTAGAATAATCTGTACACATTTCAAATGTAATCCAAGAAGAGCTTGAAAGTTTTCATGCCGTGACAAAAACTTTGATAAAAGCAATCACTTTGTATGGTTTCAAAGTTCAATAATTAAAATCCCATACATTTAAAGTATGTGTATCTTTAAGAAAATCAGAATAGCGTTCGAGAAATTCGTTTGTGCATTTATGCATTTATAAAATCAAAAGGATATGCCGAAAAACATGTATGCGTTCATCTATGTTTAGAAATTTTTCTTATCATACAAGGAAGGCATTTATATAAGCATAAGTCAAGATAGCACATCGACCATATTGATGTGATGGTGTGTCGATGGTGTCGTTATTTTTGAAAATCAAATTCCTTTCTTGATGGAAAACCATTTTGATTTGTTTTACGTAAAATTCTTAGGAAAAGATTAAATCAGGAAAATTTATTTCACACTTAAAAACTTTGGTATGTTCATGCCAAATAACTTGGATGAAGTTCCAAAAACAAATTTTATAAAGCAAAGCATTTTATATTATTTTTTTTTTGTAAAGAATTTCCTCCATCTAATTTCGGGAGATTTAGGTGAAGGATTATAACCTTTCTCAAGATTAGCAAACTCAATAAGAATGGGAGTGTGTGGTTTCCTAGAAAGTTTATTTCAATGCTTCTCAAACAATCAAAATAGTCACATTCCCTTTGGCTTTGAGTTTGACAACTAAGCTTCATTCCGAATTGAGTAAAGTCACATAGAAGGGTTCCTATTTAATCAGTGCGGGGATCAATTAAAAGAATAAATTAGTTCACCGCTTGATTACTTAGGAATCCTTGGTTGACTCACTAGCTTTTCAAAATTTCTCTACACAACTTAATACTCAATTTGGAAGAATTTCTGGTTCTATTAAAAACAGTGAAAATTCATTTTTGAATTCAATTTCAAAACATGAAAATTCGTTGGGGTTACTATCATACTTGAAAATCGAGTGGTTCCTAATAATTTTTTTTGAAATGTTTATGCTTGGGAACTAAACGATCTGTTGATAGCAACACCATTTTGTAAAAAAAAAGTTTTCGAATGGTTTTATGCTTAAAACAGTTTTCGACATGCACAAATCGTCATGTAGGAAAACACAGGACATGCACAAATCGAATGGTTTTGTTGCTGCTGTGTGGGCTTATTCTGAACCGGTTTGTCCACGAACCGTGTTAGATCGGAGCGGGTAGTTGGTTTCTGGGTTGAGTCGGGTCAGATCGGTGTAGCTGTGGGCTTATTCTGAACCGGTTTGTCCACGAATCGTGTTAGACCGGAGCGGGTAGTTGGTTTCTGGGTTGAGTCGGGTCAGATCGGTGTAGCTGCTTGGTTCGGGGTAAGCCGGATCGTCGTGAACCGAAGCGGTTTTGGATTCTCTGTTGCTTCAAAAGTTGATTTGTGGGTAAATCCCTATTACTTTTCTAATTACTCTATGCTATGTTTTAATTTTTATATTAATACTAAATTTTAATGTGATTGGTACTAATTATTTTATACTAAACTGTTTTGGAAATTAAACTTGTAATATAGTTTATATTGATTTTAATTATTCTATTATTTTTAATGATTTTAATTAGTTACTTTGATTTGGGATAATATTGGACTAAATGTTATGTCAAATAAATTGTTTTAAAGAATACTTTAGTTAAACGGGTTGGGTTCCTAAGTAAGTGAGTTGTTGATTAGCTTGGCGGACTTGTCCCTAGGCTGAAACAACACATCAGTTAATTAGGAACCGAATATGTTCGACATACGTTAATCCGAGTCTAAACCTATCTTGAACTTTAATTCTAATTGAAGGGGAGTGTAGCTAAATGGATTTAGAAAATGTGATTTTCTTATTGTGAACTAATGCCACTCTCTTTTAATGTAGAATTTATGGTTTTAAGTAGCTAAAAGTGCATGATTTTAATCTATTATGATACTTTTGTCGGTTTGGAAAGTTAGAGTATTTTTCAAGAGTAGTTGCGCTATTTTTAATAAAAAGGGCAAGATCTTGAGTTTAAATTTTATTTGATCCTTGTTTATGAACTTGAATCAAATAATGTTATGATTTTGAATCAAACCCAATACTTGTCAATTTTCGAAATGTCGAATTTAATTGTTTTGATTTCCACTCCTAAATTCCTCGAAAATAAATTTCTAAAGTGTTTGTTCTAAGGAACCTTGGATGGTATTTTATAACCTCATTGATATTTATTAATTTGCTGGTTATAATGAAAAGATGTTTTATGCGTTATAAACGTAATAGCTAATTTAATATTGGTGTGGTTTTAGCGTAATTAAAAAGGATTAATTAAGGGTTTAATTGATGAGTTGGGTCGGTTTGGCGTATTAAATTTGATTGTTTGATTTATATAATATGACTAGACGACGAAGAAGCTCTAGAACCTGTCACTGTGCGCAGGCAAAGGACCCTGGTATGATCGGACGTTATCGTGCAAAATGGAAGTGTCTATGGAAACGCAAGGTAAGGAGTGGGTTATAGTGAGTATTACCTTACTCTGGGGTTTAGTTTACAATATGCATATAATGTGTACTAAGTGTTAATTGTTTAGTGAGTATATTTGATATAGAATAATTGTTAGAATAGAATTTGTGACTTAGGGAAATTATGTTGATGTTGATATGTTTAATCTTGATATTTGGTGATGTTGATGATTTAAATGCTATGTTGTTAAATGATTTGAGAAATGATGTTGATTAAAATCCAAGGCAATGAATGATGAAAATGTATATAGTAAATAATAATGGAAAGTGCAGTTGAATTGAGAATTGGTGCATTGGTAGACTAGGTGCCCCTGTCGGGTGTTTCAAAATGCCCAAGGGCTACGTTCCCAACCAGGCATAAAATCCCATTAGGTACAAATCCCTGTTAGGCATCGATGTACCAAGACTCAATTCACTGCCAAGATAAAAGACATAAAATGTGTTGAGAATGTGAAAAGTTAATGAATTTAAATAACTGAATGTATATGGGAATGTGGAAACTATATGTTAGCATAGCTTAACAGGTGAAGCCTTTTGGGTGATATAGAGACCTGGTTGGGCGAGAGACCCTTGGTTGTTCCAAAGTTCCTGGCAGGAGCGTTAAATTCCTAGTGATGCAAACCGGTTCTAACCGGGAGTGTTGTCCAGACGTGGTAAGTCGTCATCGCGCATGGGGTGCGAACGCAATAAAGTCGTGACTGGAATACACTAGTTGAGAAATGTGATGATAAACGATGAAATGTGAACGAAAGACATTACGAGATTAATGCATAAGAATAATGAGATAAAATCGACTCAAGGAACTAATGAATACTTGAAAACGAATTGTGATGAATTGTCCCTTATTTTGATGTTGTGGTTGAATTGCTATTTGTGTTTGGCTTAGTGTTACCTTATGTCTTATTTGGAAACTGCCTCCCCATTTTATGTGTAATACTCACTCCTTACTATCTCCACAGGTACTGAGGTTTGAGCTTGCAATTCTATTGGCCGAGCAGGAGTGCACTCCACACCGTGGAGTGTAATTTAGTTAAGGGTGTACTCTAGTTATTGTATTATAATTAAATCTATTTTGGGTGTTTGAAATAATTTAGTCGCTGCAAGCCCGAATTTATTATATGTACGTTATTAGGGCTTGTAAAGTTAATTAATATATTTAGAAATGTTGAAATGTTTTCTGAGCTGTACTGGCTTGACAGGTGAAAAATCTAAATTTTTGGAAATCCGAAAAAACAGAGGAAACTTTGCCGGATTTTTTATCGAAATTTTCAAGTCCATATTTTTATAAAACTCAATTTAATTAAATATTTAGGAGAGTGTTACAATTTTGGTATCAGAGCAGTTTCTCCTCGGCCTTGGAGTGTGGACTCACAACTCCTGTTGCGTTACTCACCAAGCAAGTAACATGTTATTAGAAATAGACCTGTTTCATGATTTAGTTAAGTACTATTGCTAACATAATGATAGGAGTTGTCGCAAATTATAGCATAGTGAGTATCATTGCTAGTATGATAATAGGAAAAGTTGCGGAGTTTAGTGCGGTGAGTATTCTAGACTCTTTTAAGTTTTGTTGGAGCTATTTGAGAAGCGTAGCGAATAGTGGAGATTTCTTTATTGTTTATTTATATGATTTGAAACTTATTTTACAAACCGGAAATCTTGTGGAAAACAATGAGTCATATTTAGAAGTGGATGAATTACGAGACTAAGGATAACAATACCCCAACGGGCTAGAGCACTAAGTTGCTACCCCACCGGGAGGGAGTGATCTTTAGTTTCGCGCCAAGTAAACCAATTCTAAATGTGACACACAGAACAAGGTTTCAACGTTTTAAAACTAATAGGTTGAGTGATTCAAACTTAAGTAAGACGAGAATGGTCTTATCACTAATGTGGTGTATGTTTGGGCCTGATCACCTCAAGTATACATATATTGGGAGATATCACCATCCTGTCCTTAAGTTTCGGCGAGTATTTTGGGAAATTAGGAAGATCCCAAATTTAGGAGGATTAGAAGTCATTGTTATAGGTCTCCGAATGCGTGGACATTTTTGGATCAAAGTTACGCAACGGAAGTGTAGTAAGAATTGTGTGGCATTAAGATAATAGTTTTAGCTAGTTCACGAATTCTAGTTAGTTATTACAGTTTGTTCGGGTTCGTTTTGCCTAGAATAGTAAGTAAAGAACCCTGAGATAGTACATAGTGATAGTCTTCGGTCTAGGCAATTAGGTGCTTAACACCCTAGTTGATTGCATAGATCTAGGAGGTATGTTGGATGATAAATGTATGAAATGTTATGTTCTGATATGTGTTTACCTAGACGATTAATTGTAAACTTTGATGATACCTGCTATTGTTTTACATGTGAATGTTGAAACTATTTGGAGCATAAAACTATTTTTGAAAACTTCTTTATAAAATATTGTTGCTATCAAAAGATTGAGCGGTTCCCAAGTATAATAATTTTAAAGTCAGGTACCATTCGATATTTAAGTGTGATAGTAACCAAAGTGAATTTCAATGTTTTGAAAACTGAACTTAAAACGAATTTCCCTGTTTTAAAATAGAATCAGAAATCCTTCCAAATTGAATTCCAAGTCACAGGATAAATTTTAAGAAGTTAGTAAGGAAACCAAAGATTCTTAATTAATCAGGCGGTGAAGTAGTTCATTGTTTTAATCAAACCACACGCCGATTAAATAGGAACCTTTATGTGCGACAGAAATCGATTTGGAACGAAATTTAATTCTCAAACTTAAAGTTAAAGGGAATGTAACTATTTCAATTTGTGAAGAAGTACCAAAATAAATTTCCTAGTCAATAGCATATTCCCTTTCTCATTGAGCTTGCCAACCTGGAGAAGTATTACACTTCTTCATCGAAGTTTCCATGAAGTTGGATGGAAGTAATCCTTTTTGAAAAGACATGATTCGTTTGCAAAGCTTGTTTTCAGAATTTCATACAAGTTATTTATCAGGAAAGTGTAAATGTTTCAAAGTATAAAATAACTTGTATGATTGAACCTTTTACTAAGATTTTACATGAAACCAAATATTTCTTCATCTTAGAAAGAACCTAGATTTTCCAAGACTTTAATTTTATAATTATATCGATGCATAGATGTTTCTTGGGAATTGTTAGATATTCAATGTTTATGTATGTCGCTAAATGATGAATGGATATGTTTTGTTTAGTTAGGAAATATATGCTAACCCATAGGTATGTTGTTGTGCTTATGAGTTAATGTCGGTCGGGAAATCAGGGTTTTTAATATATTGGAAAAACTGAACTTTTGAACTAGGGGATATTTATTTGATCTAAAAGGTTTTTATATGAACATTCTAAGGTTGAACCCAAGTTTTAAGTAAAACTTCAAACTGCTTGGAGCAAGTTGATATTTTAAACAAACGTGATGCTTCTTTTACAAACAGATCTAATAGTTTCGGTGCTTCCTATGCTGCGAACGCAGGTTAAAATTTGGCTTTAACTTGCTCCGATCGGTCTAAAAATTTTGTACAACCTTTAGGCTGAGTATAAGTTTAGTCCCTTTTAAATTTTGGTGTCCCTTGGAGTTTGGTTACTACTTTTAAAGAAAACCTTATTCAGGTTCAGCCAGTGCCATTTTCGATGTTTGACAAAGTGGTTGTAAGATTAAAGCTGAACCTAATGAACTCCGATTGACCTAAAGATTTATCACGACGTTATCTTACATGAAGGGACCCTATTGGTGAAATTTTTTATAACTTTTGGAATAGAATTGATTTTTTTTAGAAAGTGCATTTTTGTTACAGTTATGTGGTTGGCTGATTTGGGACTGTAGAACAAATCATGAAAACCATATTTTCTCACATCCTTTTTGAATTGATTTATGGAATGTGTGCTGATTGTCAAGAAGGTGTGTGTGCAGGTTTAAGCCTGAACCTTAGGGTTGATTCAGGTAAATCAGTATTATGCTAGGAGGTAGTAGAGTTTTCCTTAGTTTAATGTCTGCAATCATGTGTCGATGTGAAGGTTATTGAGCATGTTTAAATTTTGATTGATGTTTCTGTAATAACTGCTTACTTGAACAATGATTGTGCCTGATTAGGACTTAGGATTAGTACCTAAGTTGTATGCCCTTAGGTAGTATGCCGTTTCCAAGTGGGGGAGTGAACCCGGAAGGAGTTAGATATCATAGTTAGAGGCTCTGTTTAAGTGATAGTCATTCATTCTTTTGAAACAACCGGAATTTCGGGGACGAAATTCTCCTAAGTGGGGGAGAATTGTAACATCCCTAATTTTAATCCATAGAATAATTATAAGTTTTATCGAATTAAATATATGTTTCTTAAAAAAATCAATTATTTAGTTGTTGGATATTTTTTTATAAAATACATTATGTTAATTACGAAAGTATATCTCATTTCTTTTATGTTCTAAAGTACATTAATTTAAAATAGTTACCCTATATCAAAAATACACTTTATATGTTTTACTTTACTTTTAATATTTTCATATGGAAAGATTTTATTGAAAATATTTATAAGTTTTTCACTTTATGATTTTTATTTTAGTATTAATGTATAGTGTTTAAAATTGATTATTGATATCTTGAGTTTTAAAATAAAAGAATAAGTAATATATGGGTGTGTATGTGTAAAAAAAAAAAGAAAAAAAGAAAAGAGGTCCTTATACGTGTGCTGTGTGTGCAGGGGGCTAAAACCCTAAGTTCCCCTTCCTTTGCCAGTGTAGTCGCCGCCCCCTTTCTCCTCCCAATCCCTCTTCTTCGTTTTTGACCCCATAGTCACTTCACCCCACAGATTTCATGCTCTCTTTCTCTCCCTCGGTTCCCACCGTTGCCAAGTCACCCATCGCCGCCGCCTTCAGCCGCCATCACCGTCACCTTCTCTCTCTCGAGGCGCCGTCGCCGTCGCACGCGTCTCCTCCCTCTTGGTCTCTTCATCACTCGCGAACTCTCTCTCCCTTGGTTGGTCACAAATCGCGAGCCATGGCCTCCACCACCAGCAACCACCACTCACGAGTCGCAATCGTCCTCCCTTGCCATCGGAGCCGCGCGTCCCTTTCCTTCCCAGTCGCGAACCGCGACTCGCCCTCCACGTTGGTCGCAGATCCGTCGCCACCGATGCGATCTAAACCGAGATTTGTTGAGGTCCGTGTTCGTGACTCCCTTCCTCCCTCCTCAACTAGTTGCTGCTGCTACCATGGAGGTGTGGTGCAGTTGCTGCCATGGATGCAGTTGTTGCTGCTGTGTGGGCTTATTCTGAACCGGTTTATCCACGAACCGTGTTAGACCGGAGCGGGTAGTTGGTTTCTGGGTTGAGTCGGGTCAGATCGGTGTAGCTGTGGGCTTATTCTGAACCGGTTTGTCCACGAACCGTGTTAGACCGGAGCGGGTAGTTGGTTTCTGGGTTGAGTCGGGTCAGATCGGTGTAGCTGCTTGGTTCGGGGTAAGCCGGATCGTCGTGAACCGAAGCGGTTTTGGATTCTCTGTTGCTTCAAAAGTTGATTTGTGGGTAAATCCCTATTACTTTTCTAATTACTCTATGTTATGTTTTAATTTTTATATTAATACTAAATTTTAATGTGATTGGTACTAATTATTTTATACTAAACTGTTTTGGAAATTAAACTTGTAATATAGTTTATATTGATTTTAATTATTCTATTATTTTTAATGATTTTAATTAGTTACTTTGATTTGGGATAATATTGGACTAAATATTATGTCAAATAAATTTTTTTAAAGAATACTTTAGTTAAACGGGTTGGGTTCCTAAGTAAGTGAGTTGTTGATTAGCTTGGCGGACTTGTCCCTAGGCTGAAACAACGCATCAGTTAATTAGGAACCTAATATGTTCGACATACGTTAATCCGAGTCTAAACCTATCTTGAACTTTAATTCTAATTGAAGGGGAGTGTAGCTAAATGGATTTAGAAAATGTGATTTTCTTATTGTGAACTAATGCCACTCTCTTTTAATCTAGAATTTATGGTTTTAAGTAGCTAAAAGTGCATGATTTTAATCTATTATGATACTTTTGTCGGTTTGGAAAGTTAGAGTATTTTTCAAGAGTAGTTGCGCTATTTTTAATAAGAAGGGCACGATCTTGAGTTTAAATTTTATTTGATCCTTGTTTATGAACTTGAATCAAATAATGTTATGATTTTGAATCAAACCCAATACTTGTCAATTTTCAAAATGTCGAATTTAATTGTTTTGATTTCCACTCCTAAATTCCTCGAAAATAAATTTCTAAAGTGTTTGTTCTAAGGAACCTTGGATGGTATTTTATAACCTCATTGATATTTATTAATTTGCTGGTTATAATGAAAAGATGTTTTATGCGTTATAAACGTAATAGCTAATTTAATATTGGTGTGGTTTTAGCGTAATTAAAAAGGATTAATTGAGGGTTTAATTGATGAGTTGGGTCGGTTTGGCGTATTAAATTTGATTGTTTGATTTATATAATATGACTAGATGACAAAGAAGCTCTAGAACCTGTCACTGTGCGCAGGCAAAGGACCCTGGTATGATCGGACGCTATCGTGCAAAATGGAAGTGTCTATGGAAACGCAAGGTAAGGAGTGGGTTATAGTGAGTATTACCTTACTCTGGGGTTTAGTTTACAATATGCATATAATGTGTACTAAGTGTTAATTGTTTAGTGAGTATATTTGATATAGAATAATTGTTAGAATAGAATTTGTGACTTAGGGAAATTATGTTGATGTTGATATGTTTAATCTTGATATTTGGTGATGTTGATGATTTAAATGCTATGTTGTTAAATGATTTGAGAAATGATGTTGATTAAAATCCAAGGCAATGAATGATGAAAATGTATATAGTAAATAATAATGGAAAGTGCAGTTGAATTGAGAATTGGTGCATTGGTAGACTAGGTGCCCTTGCCGGGTGTTTCAAAATGCCCAAGGGCTACGTTCCCAACCAGGCATAAAATCCCATTAGGTACAAATCCCTGTTAGGCATCGATGTACCAAGACTCAATTCACTGCCAAGATAAAAGACATAAAATGTGTTGAGAATGATGAATTTAAATAGCTGAATGTATATGGGAATGTGGAAACTATATGTTAGCATAGCTTAACAGGTGAAGCCTTTTGGGTGATATAGAGACCTGGTTGGGCGAGAGACCCTTGGTTGTTCCAAAGTTCCTGGCAGGAGCGTTAAATTCCTAGTGATGCAAACCGGTTCTAACCGGGAGTGTTGTCCAGACGTGGTAAGTCGTCATCGCGCATGGGGTGCGAACGCAATAAAGTCGTGACTGGAATACACTAGTTGAGAAATGTGATGATAAACGATGAAATGTGAACGAAAGACATTATGAGATTAATGCATAAGAATAATGAGATAAAATCGACTCAAGGAACTAATGAATACTTGAAAACGAATTGTGATGAATTGTCCCTTATTTTGTTGTTGTGATTGAATTGCTATTTGTGTTTGGCTTAGTGTTACCTTATGTCTTATTTGGAAACTGCCTCCCCATTTTATGTGTAATACTCACTCCGTACTATCTCCACAGGTACTGAGGTTTGAGCTTGCAATTCTATTGGCCGAGCAGGAGTGCACTCCACACCGTGGAGTGTAATTTAGTTAAGGGTGTACTCTAGTTATTGTATTATAATTAAATATATTTTGGGTGTTTGAAATAATTTAGTCGCTGCAAGCCCGAATTTATTATATGTACGTTATTAGGGCTTGTAAAGTTAATTAATATATTTAGAAATGTTGAAATGTTTTCTGAACTGTACTGGCTTGACAGGTGAAAAATCTAAATTTTTGGAAATCCGAAAAAACAGAGGAAACTCTGCCGGATTTTTTATCGAAATTTTAAAGTCCATATTTTTATAAAACTCAATTTAATTAAATATTTAGGAGAGTGTTACATTAAACTTGTTTATGGATTGGGTAGAGAATTCAAGAAAAAGGGTTTTTCTGAATTTCAATGGTAAACAGTTCAGGTCTGTAATTCTAACCTGTTAGCCTGAAACTGTAACCGGTTAGTACCTGAATCTGAAAAATAAAAAGTTAAGTTTTTGAATACCATTGGTTATGTTTTCCCAATCTAAGTTTAAGGGCATGTTTTTGAGATAATGCAAAGGAGAATTTTGTGCCAAAGATTATGCTTCAAATAAATCATTCAAAAGGGAAATTGGAATATTTCTAAATCACAGTAATTAATGTAAAGATAAAACCAACTCTGATATTTGTGCATCCATATAGAATGGAAGTTTGGTTGGTAGGAACGTTTATCATATTCTGGGAATATGAGGAGGATACTCCGGGAGTACCAAATTGTAACCTACTTGATGACACATTCTGGGAATGTGGCCAGTGTCCGGGACCTGGTTTTTATGCGTTCTGGGAACGTATGCGTTCTGGGAACGTATGCGTTCTGGGAACGTGCTGCACACTCCGGGAGTGATGCTTATTATCCAAGTATGGTTTGGCATTACGTTCTGGGAACGAATGTCAGTGTTCCGGGAACACAAGGGGTGTATTGGATGGACGTCCAAGATGGACTTTTAGAGGCCTCAGTTGTGGATAGAAAATCATACATCATGCCACTTGCATTATAAGAGATATAATGTTGAAAATTGGTGTGGGCTCATATGTACTTGCATTATTATCTATCCATGATATACTTGTGTTTGTAATTTTAGTCTTTATCAATTATGTATATGTGTATACTTACTCCCCGTGCCCTGTTTAGGTGATGGCCAGATACCTAGCCTGCATCGAGATACGCCCTATCCCTAGTGGTATATGGACGTATGAGGAGCACCGTGCCACTTTTGAGGGGAAGGTGGAGATCACTCTCTACCACCCTAACCCTCTGGTGCGAGTGCGACCTCGTCGATTTAGGATCCCTTTAGTCTATACTATGCATGTTCCACCCTTTTATACATATAGAGGACCACCCCCGGCTCGACCTGTGCGTCATTTTCATAGTTTTCGTTTCAGAGCTGCCACTCGTTCTCATCCTTCCTCCCACAGAGTTGTCACTGAGGAGACACCTTCTCCTGGTCCGACTGATTTCGAGAGGACTGCTTCTGCAGATCCTAGACCCAGTGGTGGGGTCTCTACCCAGTCAGGCGAGGTCAAGGAGGACCCCGTGGAGGATGAGAGCGAGGAGGAGGTGCATGTCGAGCCGACTATTTCTGCTAGATGTGGACCCGCTGGTTCAGAGGAGCCTGCATAGCGTGGATGTTTTGGATCCTAGATCCTAGGGATAAAGCTGTGGAGGATCTGAGGAGCTGCTGAGGACATGGATGACCTGCTCTGGGACTTCTACTTTTGGATCATGTGATATATTGTAGATATTTTGAGAGGTCTTAGAGTGAGGTTTATTTTATGCAACTGGTTTGTATATATTTGATCGAGGCCGTACCCGATACAAATAAAAACAATTTAAGTATAGTACTAGGAAGTGACTCCTAGGTCGTCTCCCAAGGAATATCTTATCAAGCAAAAGGTCGAACACATAGTATGCATAGAAAACAGGGGGGTTTTTTTTGTATTGAATATTGAATAATTGAAATCAAAACAGAATTAAATTAAAACGAAGAAACAGATAAGGAAAAGCGGATAAACCCCTTTGGCTCGCGTTCACAACTCTATCATCGGTCACAAAAGATCAATTTCTTTCCTCTTCACTGTCCAACTCGTGAGAACTAAATACTAAGCGAAAATTCAGTTCTCACCCCAAAACCCAAACCTCTAATTAAGCATTAAAAGCCAAAGCATGGAGTTTTTACGAGTTTGCATAAATTAAGCATTCATACACATGGATTATCTCTATATAATGGAACTAAGCGAACCATAACATATCAATAAGCATGAAAACAGTGAATAAAAACGAAATAGCATTAAGAACAAAACCTCAAGAGTATGTGATACATTACCAAAGGGATTTAACCTAAGAGTTTAGCATTCCATGAAGAAAAATACCAAAAACGTGTAGAAAAGAGAAGAGAGAGAAACCCTAGCAGCCACCACAAGCTTAGAGAGCAAAACTAAGCCTTCTCTATGAGAGAGAATGTAAAAAAACGTGAATGGAAGGTCTCTCCTAGGGTTTACACGAATTTGGCTTTTTAAATCACAAAACGGGCCTAAATCATGGGCCCAAATCCTAAGGAAAGCTTATCTCTAAATTAAATCTAAAAATATCCTATAGATAAAATCTAAATCTTAAAAGATATAACTAAATCTCAACTAATCCTAAAGATAGATTACAATCTTCACTTCATCATATATCTTCTCTTCCAACATTAAATTTTCATTCCCAAAATGTCCAAAAAGCCCTTGTCCAAATATGACCTGAAAATAGAAATAGAATTAATTAGGCTAAATAATCCCAAATTAAACAATATTCAGAATAATAGTCCAATAAACTCTAAATCACTAAATCAAGCTAAACAATGTCAAATAGGCAACAAGTATCAATAATAGGAGTAAAATAATGCAAGGAAAAATGGGAAATAAAATGCTCATCAAATACCCCCACACTTATCCTTTTGCACTCCTGGGCAAAACTAAGAATTAGGACTGAGAAAATCAATATGCACCAAAGTGAATCATGTAACAAGATTACTAAAACTAATGAATGCAAACCTAAGAGATTACATACTTCACAATGAATTCTAGGAAATGCAAAGAAATGGGCAAAATCGAGCACACGAAGAAAATAAGGACCAAAGAATCAAGGCATCCATGAACATCATCCAATTATTTCAAATATGCAAAGAAAACCAATGACATCAAGAGGGTAGTCACAAAGATGATAGAAACTCACAAGGATCACTCAATAGTGTTTACACTCAAGTGTTTAAGGTTAATCAGTGTTTACACTCAAGGCACATCATGAAAAACAAACACAACCATAGGCTTGACAAGCCTCTAACATCAACAATCAACACACATGCACATTAAGATCAAAAGGTCTTTTCAGGGTTGTAATGGGGCCAAGGACAAGGTAGGATAAAAATATGGGAAATGTAGCTAAAACCCAGGGAATAGAGGAGCAATGGGGAACAAGTAAAAATAATAAGCACAATCCACCCCAGAATGAAATGATAAACATAACAACAACCTCTAATTCCAATCCTCTATGCCTCAATCAACCTTTTATTCCATTTTTTTTTTCTCTTTTTTTTTTTTCTTCTTCTTCTTCTTTTTTTTTTTTTTTTGAATTGCATTACATTGCAGAACTTCATGAACGAAAGAAAAGAAGAAACAACAAAAATGGCATAATGAGATAAAGCCATAATTACATCACCGACCATAGAGGCAAAACCCAGAACTCACAAGAGATGAAGAACAAAGCACCCTCGCTTACTTAATACCCATTCCCAAAACAATTCCAAAGCTCCAACATTCCCTAAGGTTAGGACAATCATGGTTTTTCAGTCATAGGCTTGTAATGAGCTAAAGAACAAAGAAAAGGGATATAAAGGCTCAAAGGGGCTATCAAAGGATAAATTCATTCAAGGTAGGCTAATATGGCTAGTGGCTTATTCAAGAAAAACAATGCCTAAATCATTTCAAAATGTGCATGGGAATATCAAGTATCAACAAGAGTCAAGTCAAGTTCTAGAGTGCAAGTAATCCAGAGTGCAATCACACATGAAAGAAAAATTAGGTGGCATATATAGCAATCCACCCACAATTAAGGCTCAAATCCTCACAAAAGGGACAATTCTATCACAGTGTTACCACCTCTTAATTATCAAAAGCAACTTTACACACAGAAATGCATGAATTCAGACACAAGATACCAAGACTCTACTAAAATGAAGCAAAAACATGCAAGAAAATGCCCAAAACTTAGCAAAACCTAAAAAATCAAAGCAAAAATATGCAACCTAAACTACTCTCCCCCCACACTTAAATCACACATTGTCCTCAATGTAAAACAAATAGCAGAATCAAACAGATATAGACAAGTGGAATAAAAGTAGTAAAGAAGGAGAAAAGAAGACTCCCTAAATCATGGTGGGTCAAAAATGGGGTCGACCAATGAGGCTTCCTCCACAGGTGCATCATCCAAAGTAGGAGAGGTTAGGAAAGGCTTGAGTATGTGACCATTGACTTTGAAGCTCTTGTCTGTGGACTCACTCTTGATCTCCACAGTGCCATAAGGAAACACCTGGGTGACGACAAACGGTCCAATCCATTTAGAGCGGAGCTTTCCACTCATGAGTCCAAGCCTAGAGTTGTAGAGCAACACTTTTTGACCAACCAAGAACTCCTTTCTGCAAATTGAGCTATCATGGAGCTTCTTGGTCTTCTCTTTGTAGAACTTGGAATTCTCATAGGCCTCCAAACGGATCTCATCTAGCTCACTCAACTGCAGCTTCCTCTCCTCACCCGCTTGATCAAGAGCTAAGTTACATTGCTTCACAGCCCAATATGCACGGTGCTCTATCTCCACAGGCAGGTGGCATGCCTTACCAAAAACAACCCGATAAGGTGACATCCCTATGGGTGCCTTGTAAGCAGTCCGATGGGCCCATAGAGCATCCTCCAATCGTGTGCTCCAATCCTTTCTATTAGGCTTCACCATCTTCTCCAAAATCCGCTTGATCTCTCTGTTTGAAATCTCAGCTTGCCCATTGGTTTGGGGGTGATATGGTGTAGAAACTTTGTGCACAACCCCATACTTCTTGAGCAAAGCTTGCATGGATCTATTGCAGAAGTGTGTGCCTTGATCACTGACTATGGCTCTAGGTATGCCAAACCTGCAAAGGATATTAGACCTGACAAAATCTACAACAACTTGAGCATCATTAGTCCTGGTGGCCTTAGCTTCCACCCATTTGGATACATAATCCACAGCAAGTAAGATATAATAAAAACCAAAAGAAACAGGAAAGGGGCCCATGAAATCTATACCCCAGACATCAAACACCTCACAGAACAACATAGGTTGTTGCGGCATCTGTTGCCTCCAAGATAGGGTGCCTCCTGCCCTTTGACATTGCTCACATGAGCTGCAGATTTTGCTTGCATCCTTGAAGATGGTAGGCCAATAAAATCCAGAATCCAGCACCTTTCGTGTTGTCCTTTGAGTGCCAAGGTGGCCTCCAACTGGTGAAGCATGGCAAAATTGGAGAACCGATTGGATCTCCTGGTCTGGAATGCACCTGCGAATGACCTGATCACTGCAAAAACGCCACAAATAGGGGTCATCCCATACATAATACTTGGCATCGCTCTTCAATTTGTCTCTTTGAGCTTTGGATGCCAAGGGTGGAAAAATAGAAGCAACTATATAATTTACAATATCAGCAAACCAAGGAGTAAGGGGAGGGGGATGTGAAACATGCAAAACTAAAAGCTGCTCATCCGGGAAGTCATCCCGGATAGGAAATGCATCCTCCTCTCTCTCTATTCTGCTCAAGTGGTCTGCGACAAGGTTATGTGCACCACTCCGATCCTTAATCTCAAGATCAAACTCTTGGAGGAGCAACATCCATCTAATCAACCTAGGTTTGGAATCTGTCTTTTTCAAAAGATACTTCAGAGCAGCATGATCAGTATACACCACAACCTTAGAACCTAATAGATATGATCTAAACTTATCAAGTGCAAAGACAATGGCTAACAACTCTTTTCAGTTGTGGTGTAATTAACTTGTGCTGAATCTAAAGTCCTAGATGCATAATAAATCACATGAGACATCTTACCAACCCTTTGGGAGAGAACTGCTCCCAAAGCATAATTCGAGGCATCGGTCATGAGCTCAAATGGGAAAGTCCAATCAGGTGGTTGGATGATGGGAGTGGTGGTGAGTGCTCTCTTTAGCTCATCAAATGCTTTCTTGCATTGGTCTCCAAACTCAAATGCGGTATCCTTTTGAAGCAAGTTGGATAGTGGAAGGGCTATCTTGCTAAAGTTCTGAATAAACCTGCGATAGAAACCTGCATGGCCAAGAAAAGAACGCACCTCTCGCACGCAAGAGGGGTAAGGCAAATGTGATATTACATGCAGCTTAGCAGGGTCAACCTCTATGCCCTTATGCGAAATAATGTGCCCTAAGACTATGCCTTGTTCTACCATAAAATGACATTTTTCAAAATTCAAGACAAGGTTAGTCTCAATGCACCTATTAAGCACCTTAGACAAACTATCAAGACATGCATCAAAAGAGGAACCATATACACTAAAATCATCCATGAAGACCTCTATGCAATGCTCAAGTAAGTCATTAAAAATACTCATCATACATCTTTGAAAAGTGCCAGGAGCATTGCATAGGCCAAAAGGCATCTTCCTGTAAGCAAATGTACCAAAAGGACAGGTAAATGTAGTCTTATGTTGGTCCTCTGGTGCAATACAGATTTGGAAATAACCAGAGAAACCATCTAAGAAGCAATAGTGAGATTTACCTGCCAGGCGCTCCAACATATGATCAATGAAGGGAAGAGGAAAGTGATCCTTGCGGGTCGCCTGGTTGAGCTTCCTATAATCAATGCAGACTCTCCAACTGTTCTGCACTCTAGTGGGAATCAGCTCATCCTTCTCATTTTTGACAACTGTCACTCCAGACTTCTTGGGAACTACTTGAACTGGGCTTACCCAAGTGCTGTCTGAAATGGGGTAGATAATACCAGCTTGCAGCAGCTTAGTGACCTCTTTCTTTACCACATCAAGAATCTGGGGGTTCAACCGTCTCTGGGGTTGTCTCACTGGTTTAGCCCCATCCTCAAATAAAATCCGATGCATGCACATGGAGGGGCTAATACCAGGTATGTCTGCCAAAGTCCATCCTATTGCCCTTTTGTTTGCTCTAATCACATCCAGCAGTTGCTTCTCTTGATCAACAGAAAGGGAGGTAGAGATGATCACTGGAAGTTTTTGCTCAGCCTCCAAGTAAGCATATTTGAGATGAGGAGGAAGGGGGTTCAGGTCCAATAAAGGTGCCTGCATCACAGATGGAACTAAAGGAGCAGCAGAATTGGATTCTGCCGCCTGCACCTGAACAAGTGAATTAGACTCATGCAAAACAGAAATGGGGTTAGCATAATCTGAATCTATATCATATGAATCAACAGATGCAGTAGCAGAATTTAAAAACTGGTCAATTTCAATGCATGCAGTGCACATTTCGGAATCAGAACATGCAGAACAAGTAAATGAGCTAGTGAAAGATGGCAAATCATAATCATGCAAAAAGTCTAGAACATGCTCATCAATCAGATCATCAATCAAGTCAACATGAAAAACAGAGTGGTCATCAGAAAAATGTTTCATAGCATCAAAAATATTGAATCGAACCACACTGTCATCAAATTCCATGGAAAGTGTACCTGCATGCACATCTATCTTGGTTCGGGCTGTTTTCAAAAATGGTCTCCCTAATATGATAGGGACAGCACTACGAAAGGTGTCCTCTTCCATATCAAGAATATAAAAATCAGCAGGAAAGATAAGCTCTTCAACCCGAACCAGGACATCCTCTATCAAACCTGCGGGGTAGGCAGTAGATCTATTTGCCAAGTGAATAACCACACCCGTAGGTTGAAGAGGTCCAAGTGAAAGAGACTTGAAAACAGACATAGGCATAACATTAATAGATGCTCCTAAATCTAGCAAAGCATTCTCAAATTTAGTATTACCTATGATACAAGGCACAGAGAAAGTTCCAGGATCCTTACACTTTTCAGGAATATGAGGGACGGGTTTACCTATAAGAGCAGAGACATTTCTTCCCATGTTGATCCTCTCATTGCCCTTGAGCTTCCGTTTGTGTGTGCATAGATCCTTCAAGAACTTTGCATACCTTGGAATCTGATTGATTGCATCAAGAAGGGGTATGTTGACTTCCACCTTCCTGAATGTGTCAAGTATCTCTTTGTCAATCTCTTCCATTTTCTTGCTTTGAGTCACCCCCCTTGGTGGGAAAGAAAGAGGAATGGGGGGTGGTTGTTGGGCAGCAGCAGGTGTTGTGCTTGTGGAAGGCTGAGCTGGATGGGATTTTCTGGTACTTGTGTGCTCACTCTCCTCGACCATTTGGCTCTTCTTGTTGGTTGAAACTAGATCATCTTTGTTGAGGTCAGATTCTGGTGTGGGTGTGACAATCTGCTTCCCTGACCTTAGACTAATGGCATTCACATTCTGGTTTGGATTGATCACTGTTTGGGATGGCAACTTGTTAGAATTCTGAGATTGCATAGTGTTGATTGTTGTTGCCATCTGTCCCATCTGATTGGTCAAAGATTGAATGGAGGCCTCTTGTCTTTGAATGGATGCTCTAGTTTCCTGTTGGAATTGGAGATTTTGCATGGTCATCTGTTTCATCAGCTCTTCCAATGAAGGCTGCTGCTCAGTACTAGGAGCTGGTGGTGCAGAATCAGCCTGTTGTTGTCTCTGTTGCTGGACTGGAGGAGGTACATATGGTGGTCTAGAATTGTTCTGAAATTGAACCTGTGAAGGTTGCTGCTGATCAGACCATCTCAGGTTGGGATGGTTCCTCCAACCAGGGTTGTATCTATTGGTAGAGAGATCAAAGTTTTGTGGCTGCTGGTTTCTACTGTTGAAGATGTTGGCGGCATATGCCTCAGGTTGGTCAGCACCAGTCGTTGGTTGCTGCTGCACAGAAGGGCATGCATCTGTGGGGTGCTCAGCGGATGTGCATATGCCACATAATCTAGCAGGCAGAGACAACTTCTTCTGGTTGATGGCCAACTGAGTGACCAAAGTTGTAAGTGAATCTATCTTCTGTTCAAGCTTCTCAACCTTACCAGAACTTGTGCCAACATCATTCACGCCTCTCACTATGATTGCATCGCTGTTGCCCCTTGCATGGAATTGTTGACAATTGGAAGCCATCTTCTCAATCTTGACTCTGGCTTCTAAAGGTGTCATGTCTCCTAGGGCACCACCACTTGCAGCATCAAGCATGTTTCTCTCCATGAGGTTGAGACCTTCATAGAAATATTGAATAAGCAACTGCTCTGAGATCTGATGGTGGGGGCAGCTCGCACACAGTCTCTTGAATCTCTCCCAATACTCATAGAGACTTTCTCCAACTTTTTGCCTGATGCCTGATATATCCTTTCGGATTGCTGTTGTTCTGCATGCAGGGAAGAATTTCTCCAAAAATGCCCTCTTCAGGTCATCCCAGACTGTGATAGAACCAGGGGTCAAATCGTACAACCAATCCTTGGCTAGCCCCTCTAGGGAGTGTGGGAATGCCTTAAGACAAACATGATCCTCTTGCACATCATGTGGTTTCATAGTAGCACAGACAATATGGAACTGCTTGAGATGTTTATGAGGATCCTCACCTGCAAGACCATTAAACTTGGGCAACAAATGAATTAGTCCAGACCTTAGCTCATACGGGTCATCGGGATACTGGATGCACAAATCTTCAATAGTGAAATCAGGTGCAGCCAGCTCCCTCAATGTCCTCTCACGTGGTGGAGATTGAGCCATATTTTCAGAATAATCAGAATAAGAATCAGAATTTATAGGAATAGAAGAAAAAGAAGCAGACTCACTATGTAAAGACTCAATAGACTCACTACCTATGGACTGGTTCCTATTTTGTCTAACTAGTCTGTGATAAGTTCTATCAATTTCAGGGTTATATGGATGCAAGTAGCTTGGGTTGCCCCTAGTCATGTACTGAACAGAACACCATGAAGCATAGCAAACTGTCACTAATATACATGACCAAAAAATGCAACAAAATTTTTTATTTTTTAAAATTTTTTCTTTATTTTTTTCAGCACCCTAAAATCATGAAAACATACCACAAAAAGTTTGAGGACAAAATTCAAAAGGGAACCAAGGCAAACAATTAAATCAGAGACCAAAAACTAAGAAAATAAAACTTGTAAAATAAAAAAGAAATAGTAAAACGGCTTTTTCAGGATCCAGACGAAGGAGTTTTCTAACAAAGTGAGAAAAATCAGATTATTCAGAAAATTCCCTTCGATTTGATATAAAATTCGTCAAATTCCGAGTTACGGGTCAAAAGTTGCGACGATTTGAAGAAAGTGCTGCTAAAACTTGGAAAATTTTTCTGGAACTCACAACTAGTGGTGATCTGAGTGATCGTGGTGCCTCAAAACCTTTTTATATGATAAAAGTAGTGTGGATATAAATTTTCGTGCAAAAATTCCACCCACAACTATGTGAACTAGCAACCACAGAATCAATCAAATACACTAATTGCAACAAAATAGCAAAACAGCAAACAGTGCAACTTCAACCGGTTATCAGAATTGACTACTAGACCCTAAATCAGACACGACACACTATAATAACTATACTAACTACGACACTAACTAACTACTAATGACCTTTGGCAAGAACCGATATTCCCCGGCAACGGCGCCAAATTTGATCGAGGCCGTACCCGATACAAATAAAAACAATTTAAGTATAGTACTAGGAAGTGACTCCTAGGTCGTCTCCCAAGGAATATCTTATCAAGCAAAAGGTCGAACACATAGTATGCATAGAAAACAGGGGGGTTTTTTTTTGTATTGAATATTGAATAATTGAAATCAAAACAGAATTAAATTAAAACGAAGAAACAGATAAGGAAAAGCGGATAAACCCCTTTGGCTCGCGTTCACAACTCTATCATCGGTCACAAAAGATCAATTTCTTTCCTCTTCACTGTCCAACTCGTGAGAACTAAATACTAAGCGAAAATTCAATTCTCACCCCAAAACCCAAACCTCTAATTAAGCATTAAAAGCCAAAGCATGGAGTTTTTACGAGTTTGCATAAATTAAGCATTCATACACATGGATTATCTCTATATAATGGAACTAAGCGAACCATAACATATCAATAAGCATGAAAACAGTGAATAAAAACGAAATAGCATTAAGAACAAAACCTCAAGAGTATGTGATACATTACCAAAGGGATTTAACCTAAGAGTTTAGCATTCCATGAAGAAAAATACCAAAAACGTGTAGAAAAGAGAAGAGAGAGAAACCCTAGCAGCCACCACAAGCTTGGAGAGCAAAACTAAGCCTTCTCTATGAGAGAGAATGTAAAAAAAACGTGAATGGAAGGTCTCTCCTAGGGTTTACACGAATTTGGCTTTTTAAATCACAAAACGGGCCTAAATCATGGGCCCAAATCCTAAGGAAAGCTTATCTCTAAATTAAATCTAAAAATATCCTATAGATAAAATCTAAATCTGAAAAGATATAACTAAATCTCAACTAATCCTAAAGATAGATTACAATCTTCACTTCATCATATATCTTCTCTTCCAACATTAAATTTTCATTCCCAAAATGTCCAAAAAGCCCTTGTCCAAATATGACCTGAAAATAGAAATAGAATTAATTAGGCTAAATAATCCCAAATTAAACAATATTCAGAATAATAGTCCAATAAACTCTAAATCACTAAATCAAGCTAAACAATGTCAAATAGGCAACAAGTATCAATAATAGGAGTAAAATAATGCAAGGAAAAATGGGAAATAAAATGCTCATCAATATTTCACCAAACTTGCTATCTCGACTTTCACTACTTGCTACTGATGATACTTATGGGGTTTATGTTATGTTATATATATAGTATGTTTTATTTACCTCAGCAGTGCCCCACAAGTATTAATTTTACTTCCGCATACTCTGATTTTGATTCAAAAAGGAGCTCGGCGACAAGTTTATATTTTATATATTCGATTAAACTCGAGAGACTAACAATATATTTTAAGAAGGACTACAAAGACATTTACTATGTTTATGGAAATAGTATCTCGAGAGTCTTTTTGTAATCAAGATATTAATAAGCCGAATTCCAATATTTGTGCAGATTAAAAATGTTTACAATCGAGCAAGTACAAATTAAAAAGGAAAAATTTTTCTAGTCCTAATATTTGATAGCAAGTATTTCAATCATTTGGAAATATTAATTATTTTCAAGATGCAAAACGAGAGCGTCACACCTTTGGTGGTATCAGAGCATTGGTCCTGTCCCTCATGGCCCCGATGATGCAGCTAAGTATGGTATTCAATGTAAATTGAATATGTTTTGAGTAAGTTAGTAACATTTATGTTTCAAAGACCTTTTTAGTGATCCAAAGCCCATAGTGCAGGTCTTTCTATGGCAACCAGAAATAGAAATATTACGAACGAAATGTTAGAACGAATCACGACCGTGCTGGAAGGCATGCAGCAGCAGCAGCGACAGCAGCCATCTCAAGGGCGAGCTGATAACCCATATGTTGGCAACATGGCGAGTCAGGATGCTAAGACTCTGTCGGAATTCAGGAAATGAAATCCACCAAGGTTTGAAGGCGGATACAAACCTGATGAGGCGAATAAGTGGTTGTATGACATCAACAAGATTTTCCGAACTCTAGATTGTTCTGATGAACAGAAGGTAACCTATGCAGTTTACATGCGTCATGGGGAAGCTGAAAACTGGTGGGATCACACTGTCCAATTGCTGAATTTTGAAAGAAGAGCAATCAACTGGGGAGTATTTATGGAGAAATTTCTTAATAAATACTTTCCGGAAGATTTAAGGAGAAAGAAGGAAGTAGAGTTCATGCAATTGAAGCAGGGGGATATGAGTGTAGGAGAATATGCTACCAGATTTGAGGAACTGATGAAATATTCTCCCTACTACTTGAATAACCCTGATGAAAGGAGTAAGTGTGTTAAGTTTGAAGGTGGACTGAGACCGGAGCTGAAGTCTATTTTCAGTTATCAGAGGATTCAGAGTTTCCCTGCACTGGTGGATATGTGCAGAATGTATGAGGATGACAAGAAGGCTGAGTTGATTGGAAGTCAAGGAAAAGGGGTTGGACAGAACTATGGACCACAGAGGAAGAAGAGGTTTGATCATCGGAGTAATGGTCCATATTCTCATAAGAACAAAGGCAAGGGCAAAGCTGTGATGGATAACAAGAACAAGTCTCGCGATAATGCTCCTTATTGCGAGAAGTGTAGGCGTTATCATCATGGTCAATTTTGCTGGTCCACAGGAGAATGTTTCAAGTGTGGAAAGCAATGTCACTTTGATCGTGAATGCAAGGAGTCTGCAAAAGGTGATGCAAAGGGATCTACTGGCAAGCCTGTGGTACAAGGAAGAGTATTTAACCTGAGTGGTAATGAAGCAACCCAAACCCCGAATCTCGTGCAAGGTAACTTTCTGCTTAATAACCAACCTTGCAAAATCATGTTTGATTCTGAAGCTACACATTCTTTTGTTTCTCCTGAATGTGTAAATAGGCTGAATCTTGTTGTTTCCGATTCACCTTGTTATCTTAGTATAGATACCCCTACTGGAATACCGATTTTTACCGCTAAAGTCTGTTTAGGTTGTAACGTGGAAATCTTGGGTCGTCTTTCCAAAGTAGATTTGGTTTGTCTCCCTAAGTTACAATTGGATGTGATCTTGGGTATGGATTGGTTGATGAAGAACCAAGTGATCATCAATTGTGAGGAAAAGACAATTCAATATAGGACCCTTGAACTTGAGGGTTATATGTGTTTGTTCTCTGCTACTGGGGAAGAAGAGTCTATGCCGATAGAAGAGATTCCTGTGGTGAGGGAATTTCCGGAAGTATTTCCTGAGGAAATACCAGGATTACCTCCGAAGCGAGAGATAGAGTTTGGGATTGATTTAGTCCCTGGAGCTGGTCCCATCTCTATTGCTCCTTATAGGACGCACCACCAGAGATGGCAGAAATGAAGAAGCAGATAGAGGAATTGCTGCAGAAGCAGATGATCAGGCCAAGCGTTTCGCCTTGGGGAGCTCCATTACTGTTTGTAAAGAAGAAGGATGGGAGCATGAGAATGTGTGTGGACTGCAGGCAGTTGAATAAGGTCACCATTAAGAATAAGTACCCTTTGCCAAGGATTGATGACCTTATGGATCAAGTTAGGGGAGCTGCAGTATTTTCCAAGATTGATCTGAGATCGGGTTATCATCAGATCAGGATAAAGGAAGAGGATATACCCAAGACAGCATTTTGATCTCGATACGGTCATTATGAGTATATTGTGATGCCATTCGGATTGACTAATGCACCTGCTATTTTCATGGATTATATGAACCGGATCTTTAGACCCTACCTGGATTTATTGGTGGTAGTGTTTATTGACGATATTCTGGTCTATTCTAAGAATCCGGAAGAGCATGAAGAGCATCTCAGGATTGTGTTAAAAGTCCTGAAGGAGAAGCAATTATATGCCAAACTTACAAAATGTGAGTTTTGGTTGAATGAAGTGAAGTTTTTGGGGCATGTAATCTCTAAAGAAGGAATTGCGGTGGATCCAGCAAAAGTAAGTTCAGTGCTAAGCTGGGAACAGCCTAAGACTGTGACTGAGGTGAGAAGTTTCTTAGGGCTGGCTGGATACTATCGTCGGTTCATAGAAGGATTTTCCAAGATTGCATTGCCTTTGACCAAGTTGACTCGGAAAGATCAACCGTTCGTGTGGGACGGTCGGTGTGAAGTTAGTTTCCGTGAGTTGAAGGAAAGGTTAACATCGTCTCCTGTGTTAATCTTACCTGATCCTCACAAAAGTTTTGAAGTGTACTGTGATGCATCTAAGCAAGGACTGGGTTGTGTATTGATGCAAGAAGGAAGAGTAGTGGCTTATGCATCGCGACAATTGAAGAATCATGAGGTGAATTACCCGACACACGATTTGGAATTGGCTGCGATCGTGTTTGCCTTAAAGATATGGAGACATCATCTCTATGGCACTACGTTCCAAGTATTTAGTGACCATAAGAGTTTGAAATATCTATTCGATCAGAAAGAGTTGAACATGAGGCAAAGAAGGTGGATGGAGTTTTTGAAAGATTATGACTTTAAACTCCACTATCATCCGGGTAAAGCAAATGTGGTTGCAGATGCTTTGAGTCAGAAAGCAGTCCACATAAGTGCGATGATGGTTATGGAAGCAGCATTGATTGAGGAATTCAGAGATTTGAGCCTGTTGACACAAGTGGAGCCAACAAGTATCAAGTTAGGGATGTTGCAGATCACAAATGAGTTTTTGGAAAGAATTCGTGAGTTGCAACGAGCGGATGGAGAATTGATGGAAAAGATGAGATTAGGTTCAGAAGGAAAGGAACCTGATTTCAAGATTGGGTTGGATGGAATCCTTCGTTTTAGGACAAGGATTTGTATACCAAGAGATCAGGAGGTTAGAAGATTGATTCTTGATGAAGCACGTAAGAGTCGGATGAGTATGCATCCTGGATCAACCAAAATGTATCAGGATCTGAAGAAGATGTTTTGGTGGTCTGGATTGAAAAAGGATGTTGCAGAATATGTGGCGGCATGCTTGATTTGCCAAAAAGCTAAGGTAGAACATCAGAAACCAGGAGGACAGTTGCAACCTTTGAGTATTCCCCAATGGAAGTGGGATAGCATCTCAATGGATTTTGTGTCTGGTTTGCCAAGGACGGCAGCAAATCATGACGCAATCTGGGTGATTGTGGATAGGTTGACCAAGTCGGCGCATTTCGTTTCGATCAATATGTGCTATTCTTTGGACAAGCTTACCCAGATCTATATTAAAGAGGTAGTTCGTCTTCACGGAGTGCCTTCGAGTATTGTGTCAGATCGAGATCCCAGATTTTCTTCGCAATTCTGGCAAAGTTTACATGATGCTATGGGAACGAGATTGAAATTGAGTTCTGCGTATCATCCACAGACTGATGGCCAGACGGAGAGAACGATTCAGTCTTTGGAGGATGTGTTGCGGGCTTGTGCACTTGAAGAACAAGGAAGTTGGGATCAAGTGCTACCTCTTGCAGAATTCACATACAACAACAGCTATCATGCAAGTATTGGGATGGCACCGTTTGAGGCGTTGTATGGAAGGAAATGTCAAACCCCGCTATGTTGGTTCCAAGTGGGGGGGAATTTAATGGTTGGACCGGAAATGATTCAGCAGACATCTGAGAAAATTAGGATGGTTCAAGAAAAGATGAAAGCGGCTCAGAGTCGGCAGAAGAGTTACGCTGATAGGAGGAGAAAACCATTGGAGTTTTCGGAAGGCGATCATGTGTTTCTTCGGATAGTTCCGATGAAAGGAATTAGTAGAGCCTTGAGAACTCGAAAGCTTTCGCCTAAGTGTATGGGTCCATATCAAATCCTTAAGAGAGTTGGTCATGTTGCTTATCAACTAGCTTTACCACCCTCTCTATCCAATTTGCACAACGTCTTTCACTTTTCGCAATTGAAGAAGTATGTGCATGACCCATCAGTTATTTTAAAACTCCAACCTGATGACCTAACTTTGAAGGAAAACCTTACCTTTGAGACCAGACCGGTTAAAATAGAAGATCGTGAAGTTAAGCAGCTCAGGGGAAAGGAGATACCTTTAGTGAAAGTCATATGGGAAAATGCTGACGTGTCTGAAGCTACGTGGGAATTAGAGGAAAAGATGCGTCAAGAGTATCCGGAGTTGTTTATGTAAGCTAGAATTTCGGGGACGAAATTCCTTTTAAGTGGGGGAGTAGTGTAACACCCCTAATTTTCGTCTCCTGGATAATAAGGAAATTAATAATAAAAGTTTTATTATTAATTTATATGAATTTCCATATTTATGTTTTGTATTTAATTAGCCTAAAATATAAAAATTAGTTGAAATATTTTTATATGGCAAATAAATGCAAAATATAAGGATATTGCATTTTAGTCCCTGGATTAGGACCTAAATGTAATATTGAAAAAGTTCTTGGAGGGAAAGATTTAAAAATATTAATTTTTAAATTTTGTACTGATCTAACCGGTTAGTAATGCCCTGTAATTAGACGATGAACCCAGAAACTGGGATAGTGGATTTTGATGAGTAATCACTTGATTAATTCGTTTAATCGCCACGAATCCCACTCAAATTCAGTGGAATACGCGTGTCGCCTTGCATGGCACACGAATTGCCCTATAAATTGATGAATTTCTGAGGTAAACAGGTTGATTTTCTGCATTTTGTGTTGAAGAAGGGCTGTTAGGGTTTCAAATTTGTTCTAAGAAATTCGTCTCCTTCCTTTAGAGTTAGAGAGCGAAACATACACTTCTGAAAAGCTTGAATCAAGGGCTTTTCATTGATATACACCTTGTGAGCTGAGGGTTCTTGTGTGAAGAGGAATCAACCCTAGAAGTTGGAGCTGGAAACTGGACTCTGTTTCGTTATTCATTCTGGAAGCTGAGTTCAAGCTTTGATTTAGGTAAGCACACAAACCCTTTTGATTCAAAATTTGTTCCTATTCTTAGTGCATGTTACCTAGAGTAATTTCTAATTGTTTTCCCCAATTTCTTTGGCCAAAAACTATGTCAAATTTTCTGGTCTTTGAACCCTATTGATGGAAATCGTGGCTGAGAGCAGAACCTAGGATTTGTGGGAAATCTGTGGATTTTTCTTCAAGTCAGTGTCAATCTTCATCAAACTCTATCCTAAGGTATGGGAGAAGTCTACCTTATACTAGATTTAGACTAAAATTCAAGTGAATTAGGATTTGAGTTAACAAAACTCAAAAAGGGCATTATGTGTGTGAAGCACAAAGGCTTGGAGGCCAAATTCTAGCTCAATGTTGTTTTGAGCAACTTTATATTGATGCATGCAAGTGATTTTAATGTTTAAATCAGAAGCTAAATGTATAATATGTGATTTGAGGTATTGAATTGTGTTTGTATGGATTTTTATGCAATTTGATGCACTAAACCAAATGCATGCAAGGTTATATGTGTTTCTGTGATTAAACATATTTATTTAAGGTATATGAACTCTGTTAAAGGTTGAAATTTGGTTAGATTTGAGTAGTAAAGAGAATGGTTTGTTAAAACTCATGTTTTAGTGTCTGACTGCATAATCTAACCGGTTACTCGATATTCGTAACTGGTTAGACACTGTAAAAATGCAAAAGAAAATAAGTTTACAAAATCAGTTTTGTGGTCTAATAAATCCTACTCAAATCTAGGCCTTAATTTCATGGAAAACAATCTGAAAATAAGTTGGTTTCACTGTTATAGTTCAGATTACAGTTAAAGAGTTAATACCTTAGTGTATTGGGATAATTTCAAGAGGAAATTATGCTCATTGGAGAATGAAATGTGATTTAGACTTTTGGATGATAAAAACAGTGGTTTTTGAGGTGTAAAACAATGTTAAACTTGTTTATGGATTGGGTAGAGAATTCAAGAAAAAGGGTTTTTCTGAATTTCAATGGTAAACAGTTCAGGTCTGTAATTCTAACCGGTTAGCATGAAACTGTAACCGGTTAGTACCTGAATCTGAAAAATAAAAAGTTAAGTTTTTGAATACCATTGGTTATGTTTTCCCAATCTAAGTTTAAGGGCATGTTTTTGAGATAATGGAAAGGAGAATTTTGTGCCAAAGATTATGCCTCAAATAAATCATTCAAAAGGGAAATTGGAATATTTCTAAATCACAGTAATTAATGTAAAGATAAAACCAACCCTGATATTTGTGCATCCATATAGAATGGAAGTTTGGTTGGTAGGAACGTTTATCATATTCTGGGAATATGAGGAGGGTACTCCGGGAGTACCAAATTGTAACCTACTTGATGACACATTCTGGGAATGTGGCCAGTGTCCGGGACCTGGTTTTTATGCGTTCTGGGAACGTATGCGTTATGGGAACGTGGTGCACACTCTGGGAGTGATGCTTATTATCCAAGTATGGTTTGGCATTACGTTCTGGGAACGAATGTCAGTGTTCTGGGAACACAAGGGTGTATTGGATTGATGAGCATTTTATTTCCCATTATTCCTTGCATTATTTTACTCCTATTATTGATACTTGTTGCCCATTTGACATTGATTAGCTTGATTTAGTTATTTTGAGTTTATTGGACTAATATTCCGAATATTGTTTAATTTGGGATTATTTAGCCTAATTAATTCTATTTCTATTTTCAGGTAATATTTGGCACAAGGACACTTTGGGATGTTTGGAAATGAAGATTGAAGCATTGAAGTGAAGATTGTAATTTGCATTTAGGTCCCTTTTTAATTGTAATTTTTAGAATAGTGTTTCTTAGGACTTGGGCCCATGTTTTAGGCCCATTTTCATGACTAAAGAGGGGAAATTCGTGTAACCCCCAAGACACACTCCCATTTTCAGATTTCTCACTCTCTCTAGGTTAGAACTTCTCTCTTGGCTCTCCCAAGTGGTGGTGGCTGCTAGGGTTTTGTTCTTCCCCATTTCTACTCGTTTTTCTTCATTTATGGCCATGGAAGGCTAGACTTCAAGGGTTAATCCCTTTGGTATTGTATTATCTACTCTTGAGCTCTTGTTATTAATGCAATTTCGTTTTCTCTTCTCTGTTTTCATGTTTATCGATGTGTAGTGGTTTGCTTAATTCCATTTCGTAGAGATAATACATGAATATAAATGCTTAATTTGTATTAACTCGTAAAAACTCCAATTCTGGTTTCTGATGCTTAATTAGAAGTTAGGGTTTGGAGTGATAACTGAATTTTCGCTTAGTATTTGGTTATCACGAGTTGGACAGAGGAGAGGAGAGGAATCGATCTTTAGTGAGCTAGGATTGAGTAGTGTACGTAACCAAAGGGGTTTGCCCGCTTTTGTTTCTGATTTTCTTAGTTTTTATATTCTGTTTGTGTTTTGTTCTTCACATTTGTCACGCACAAAAACCCCCCCATTTTACTGCACACTACGTGTTTGATACTTTGCCTAGACCGATATTCGCTGGGAAACGACCTAGGATCACCTTCCTAGTACTACAGAATAAACACCTTAAATTTTGATCGGGTACGGCCTCGATCAAAATTTGGCGCCGTTGCCGGGGACTATCGGTTCTTGCCAAAGATCATACAGTAGTTAGTTAGATTAGTTAGTGTAGTTAGTGTGTGAATAAGCATTCTGATAACTGATTGAAAGTTGCCCTGTTTGCTGATTTGCTGTTCTGCACAACTGATGCTATTCTAGTGATTCTGTGAGTGCCATTCAACATAGCTGTGGGTGGAATTTTTGCACGAAAATTGGTATCCACACTTGTTTCATCATATATTAGTGTGTTGATGCATCACAGACACTCAGATAGGCACTGGTTGTGAGTTCCAGAAAAATTTTCCAAGTTTCAGCAGCACTTACTATAAATAGGCATAACTTTTGATCAGTAACTCGGAATTTGACGAATTTTATATCAAATCGAAGGGAATTTTCTGAATAATCTGATTTTTCTCACTTCGTCAGAAAACCCCTTCGTTTGGATCCTGAAAAAGCCTGTTTACTATTTCTTTTTTATTTTACAAGTTCTATTTTCTTAGTTTTTGTCACTGTTTTAATTCTTTGACTTGGTTCCCTTTTGAATTTTGTCCTCAAACTTTCTGTGATATGTTTTCATGATTTTAGGGTGCTGAAAAAAATAAAGAAAAATATTTTAAAAAATAATAAATTTTGTTGCCGATTTTGGTCATGCATATCTGTTACAGTATGCTATGGTTGATGCTGTTCTGTTCAGTACATGACTAGGGGCAACCCAAGTTATTTGCATCCTTATAACCCTGAAATTGATAGAACTTATCACAGATTAGTTAGACAAAATAGGAATCAGTCATTAGGTAGTGAGTCAGAGTCATCTTATAGTCCATCTAATTCTGATTCTGTTTCTATTTCTTCTATTCCTTCTACTTTTATTCAATCTGATTCTATACATTGTGATAACATGGCTCAACCCCCACCAAGGGAAAGGACACTTAGGGAGCTGGCTGCACCTGACTTCACTATTGAAGACTCGTGTATTCGGTATCCTGATGAGGGTGTTCCTTTTGAGCTTAGAACAGGACTAATCCATTTGTTGCCCAAGTTTCATGGTCTTGCAGGTGAGGATCCTCATAAGCATCTCAAGAAATTCCATATAGTGTGCACCACAATGAAACCACATGATGTGCAAGAGGATCATGTCTGTCTCAGAGCATTTCCACATTCCTTAGAGGGTCTAGCACAAGATTGGTTATCTGACTTGGCCCCTGGTTCCATCACAAGCTGGGATGACTTGAAGAGGGCATTTCTGGAAAAATTCTTCCCTGCAAATAGGACCACTGCAATCAGAAAGGAAATTTCTGGTATCAGGCAACAACATGGAGAGAGTCTCTATGATTATTGGGAGAGATTCAAGAGGTTGTGTGCTTCCTGCCCTCACCATCAGATCTCAGAGCAGCTTCTCATCCAGTACTTTTATGAAGGTCTCAACTTCATGGAAAGAAACATGGTAGATGCTGCAAGTGGGGGTACATTGGGAGATATGACACCCTTACAAGCCAGGAGCAAAATTGAGAAGATGGCTTCCAACTGTCAACAATTCCATGCAAGAAGCAACAGTGATGCAATAGTTGTGAGGGATGTAAATGATGTTGGTGCAGACTCGGGCAAGGTTGAGAAGCTTGAGCAGAAAATTGATTCTCTCACAACATTGGTCACACAATTGGCTGTCAATCAGAAAAAGATGATACTTCCTGCTAGAGTGTGTGGCATATGCACATCCATTGAGCACCCCACAGATGCATGCCCTTCCCTTCAGCAGCAACAGCCGATGACAAGTGGTGACCAACCCGAGGCCTATGCAGCAAACATATACAACAATAGAGGCCCACAACAACATAATCATGACCTCTCTTCCAATAGATACAACCCTGGATGGAGGAACCATCCCAATCTGAAATGGTCTGATCAACAACAACCTCCTCCTAATGTTCCATTTCAGAACACCGCTGGACCGAGCAGACCACCATATGTACCTCCTCCAATCCAACAGCAAAGGCAACAACAGCAGCAAGTGGTTCATCCTTCACCATCAGCCCCTCCATCCAACCAACCTACCTTGGAGGAGTTGGTGAGGCAAATGACCATGCAAAACCTCCAATTTCAACAAGAGACTAGAGCATCCATTCAGAGACAAGAGGCATCCATTCAGACTTTGACAAATCAGATGGGTCAAATGGCAACTTCTCTCAACAACTTGCAATCTCAAAATTCTGACAAGTTGCCATCCCAAACTGTGATCAACCCTCAGAATCAGAATGTGAGTGCCATCAACCTGAGGTCGGGAAAGCAGATTGTCACACCCACACCACAACCTCACCTCAACAATGATGCTCTAGCTTCCTCTAAAGGGAAGAGCCAAGTGGTAGATGAAGGTGAGCATGCTAGCACCAAAGAGAATCATCCAACTCAACCCTCCTCGACTTCAACCACAAGCCCTGCTGTTGTCCTACAACCTCCTCCTGTTCCTCTTCCATTCCCACCAAGAGTGCCTCAAAACAAAAGGGTGGAAGAGGTGGACAAGGACATTCTTGACACATTCAGGAAGGTGGAAGTCAACATACCCCTTCTTGATGCAATAAAACAGATTCCAAGGTATGCGAAGTTCCTTAAGGAGTTGTGCACTCATAAGAGAAGACTCAAGGGCAATGAGAGGATAAGCATGGGAAGGAATGTCTCCGCTCTCATAGGTAAACCTATCCCTCACATTCCTGAAAAATGTAAGGATCCTGGAACTTTCTCTATACCTTGCATCATAGGCAATGTTAAGTTTGAAAATGCTATGCTAGATTTAGGAGCATCCATAAATGTCATGCCTATGTCTGTTTTTAAGTCTCTTTCTCTTGGACCTCTTCAACCTACGGGTGTGGTGATTCAATTGGCAAATAGAAGTACTGCCCACCCCGCAGGTTTGATAGAGGATGTCTTGGTTCGGGTTGAAGAGTTGATCTTCCCTGCTGATTTTTACATACTTGATATGGAAGATGACTCTCCCCGTAATGTTGTTCCTATTATTTTGGGGAGGCCATTTTTGAAAACAGCCCGAACCAAGATAGATGTGCATTCAGGTTCACTTTCCATGGAGTTTGATGGCAGTGTGATCCGATTTGACATTTTCCATGCTATGAAACATTTTCCTGAGGATCACTCTGTTTTCCATGTGGACTTGCTTGATGATTTGATAGATGAGCATATGCTTGACTTTTTGCATCATGATTTTGAATTGCCATCTTTCACTGATTCATTTACTTGTCCATCATGCACTAACTCTGGATGGTGCACCGCATGCACTGAAATAGCCCAGTTTTTAGACTCTGCTACTGCATCTGATGATTCATATGTTATAGATTCAGATTATGCTAACCCTAACCCCATATCTGTTATGCATGAGTCTGATTTACTTGTTCAGGTGCAGGCAGCAGAATCCATTTCTGCTGTCCCTTTAGTTCCATCTATTATGCAGGCACCCTCATTGGACCTGAAGCCCCTCCCTCCTCATCTCAAATATGCTTACTTGGAGGATGAGCAGAAACTCCCAGTGATCATCTCTACCTCACTTTCTGTTGATCAAGAGGAGAAACTGCTGGATGTGATAAGAAAGAACAAGAGGGCAATTGGATGGACTTTGGCGGATATTCCTGGAATTAGCCCCTCCATGTGCATGCACCGCATTTTGTTGGAGGATGGGACTAAACCAGTGAGACAACCCCAAAGACGATTGAACCCCCAGATTCTTGATGTGGTTAAGAAAGAAGTCACCAAGCTGCTCCAAGCGGGTATCATCTACCCAATTTCAGATAGCACTTGGGTGAGCCCGGTGCAAGTTGTCCCCAAGAAGTCTGGTGTCACAGTTGTAAAAAATGAGAAGGATGAGCTGATTCCCACTAGAGTGCAGAACAGTTGGAGAGTCTGCATTGATTACAGAAAGCTCAACCAGGCGACTCGCAAGGATCATTTCCCTCTCCCCTTCATTGATCAGATGTTGGAGCGCCTGGCAGGTAAATCTCATTATTGCTTCTTAGATGGATTCTCTGGTTATTTTCAAATTTGCATTGCACCAGAGGACCAACATAAGACCACATTTACCTGTCCTTTTGGCACATTTGCATATAGAAAGATGCCTTTTGGCCTATGCAATGCTCCTGCCACATTTCAAAGATGTATGATGAGTATTTTCGCTGACTTGCTCGAGCATTGCATAGAGGTCTTCATGGATGATTTTAGTGTTTATGGCTCCTCATTTGATGCATGTCTTGATAATTTGACTAAGGTGCTTAACAGGTGCATTGAGACTAACCTTGTCTTGAATTTTGAAAAATGCCACTTCATGGTAGAACAAGGCATAGTCTTAGGGCACATTGTTTCGCACAAGGGTATAGAAGTTGACCCTGCTAAGCTGCATGTAATATCACATTTGCCTTACCCCTCTTGTGTGCGAGAGGTGCGTTCTTTTCTTGGTCATGCAGGTTTCTATCGCAGGTTTATTCAGAACTTTAGCAACATTGCCCTTCCTCTTTCCAAGTTGCTTCAAAAGGATGCCCCATGGGAATTTGGAGACCAATGCAAGAGGGCATTTGATGAATTGAAGAAAGCACTGACCACCACTCCCATCATCCAACCACCTGATTGGACCCTCCCATTTGAGCTCATGACTGATGCTTCAAATTATGCTTTGGGAGCAGTTCTCTCCCAAAGGGTTGGTAAGCTGTCGCATGTGATTTATTATGCTTCTAGGACTTTAGATGCAGCACAGGTTAATTACACAACAACTGAAAAAGAACTTTTGGCTATTGTTTTTGCACTTGACAAGTTTAGATCATATTTGCTTGGTTCTAAGGTTGTAGTGTACACTGATCATGCTGCTCTGAAGTATCTTTTGAAAAAGACAGATTCCAAACCTAGGTTGATTAGGTGGATGTTGCTCCTCCAGGAGTTTGATCTTGAGATTCAGGATCGGAGTGGTGCGCATAACCTTGTCGCAGACCACTTGAGCAGGATAGAGAGAGAGGAGGATGCATTTCCTATCCGGGATGACTTCCCGGATGAGCAGCTTTTATCTTTACATGTTTCCCATCCCCTTCCCCAAACTCCTTGGTTTGCAGACATTGTTAATTATCTGGTTGCTTCTGTTTTTCCTGCCTTGGCATCCAAAGCTCAAAGAGACAAATTAAAGAGCGATGCCAAGCATTATGTATGGGATGACCCCTATTTATGGCGTTTTTGCAGTGATCAGGTCATTCGCAGGTGCATTCCAGACCAGGAGATCCAATCGGTTCTCCAATTTTGCCATGCTTCACCAGTGGGAGGCCACCTTGGTACTCAAAGGACAGCACGAAAGGTGCTGGATTCTGGATTTTATTGGCCTACCATTTTCAAGGATGCGAGCAACATCTGCAGCTCGTGTGAGCAGTGTCAAAGAGCAGGAGGCGCCCTATCTTGGAGGCAACAGATGCCGCAACAACCTATGTTGTTTTGTGAGGTGTTTGACGTCTGGGGTATAGATTTCATGGGCCCCTTTCCTGTTTCTTTTGGTTTTTATTATATCTTACTTGCTGTGGATTACGTATCCAAATGGGTGGAAGCTAAGGCCACCAGGACTAATGATGCTCAGGTTGTTGTAGATTTTGTCAGGTCTAATATCCTTTGCAGGTTTGGCATAAAGATTTCTCGTCCCTGAGAAATACGAACAAAAACAAGCAAGGAAACAAACAGGTTTACCACTTGGAGATTCTCGTGATTCTTTTCATCCATCACTTTGTCATATACTTCTTTCGAGAGTATCTCCTTCCCTCGATGTCCTCGTCAATTAATACTCTTCTACTAGTCAGCCTTTGACGTAACGCCGCGCGGGAGTCGAATTGAGTCAAGTTCAAGGGTAGGCAACAGATAATAGTTATGTTCCTTTAGTCAGACCAAAAGCATTAAAGGCAAGTGAATTATTCATAAGGGATTTTGGTATTTATATAAGGGACTTGGTAAAACAGTTCGTTATTTTCGAAAATGGTGCCAATCCAGAAGCACTTCCTTGTATGCATATCAAAACCATAATCACCAACTGAGTTACTTCATACTTCCACACTACCTATGCTACACGGGTACTTGTCACTACACTTCTTCTAACATGGACTCTACTTAACCTTTTGCTCCCCAACTTTAATCGAACTTATACCATCTATCACACAACTTGATATCCAATTTCACCTTAAGACTATAACTGCCCAACTTTTCACCCACTAAATCCCCTTCTTAGCACCACTTAGGGACTGACTCTAAACCATTATTCCAAAATTCCTAAGATTTCACACAATCATACCATCACCTTGTCCCTTTAGCCTCCTAAAACTCATGTGTTATGCATACAAGTGTTACTTCCTTCATAACTTTATGAGGTAGGATTCTGTTTTAGTCACGAGAATCCAAGAAAAGAACTTTGAATTTACCGAATTTTGGCATTTGGTCGAATAGTTTGATGGAAGGTGATCATTAGATTGGGTATTTTCTGACAAAAGGAAGTCCTTTTTAGTTTGAAAGGGTCAAATTATCGCAAAAATGCGAAAATCAAGTTCAATAATCATACAAAAGGGTGATTGGGTTCTTTTCAAAAATTGAAACGAAGTAGGGTAATGTCTTGACTTGAACTCAATTCTCCTCTGGCAGTCTTTAAAATACCACACTTTTTCCAAGAACTAATTTCCATATTCATACCAGAAATTCTACACCTCATTTGCTTGTTGACGTGCCATTGCGATCCTACGTACAGGTTTAACTCTTAGACTAAGGAAACATCTATACACACAAAAGGACTAACTCACATCTACACACCAACTAAGGCAGAGTCACACAAGGAAAGCATATAAGGATATGCTTAAGGACACTAAGGACAACCATCGCTCTGATACCACTAAATGTAACACCCCAATTTGGACTTAGAATTTTCACTAAAAATTTGAGCCATTTTTTTTAAACATTTCCAAAATCAGTTTATTTTAATTCTTTTACAAAAAGATTTTCATAAAAACAATTTGATTCATTTGTTTACAAAATAATTTGATACTTAACTTGCGTCATAAAAATTCTATTTCCAAAAAGAGATGTTACCATCCAACACATTTAAAAAAAAAACTCATTTTCTCCATGTCATATTTAATTGATGGTTAACTTGCGGAAAATAATTTAGGTACATATGAACATGATACAATAACCAAAAAGAACTTCTTTTATTTCATTTAAAATAATCCATATTACAACTGGAATACAAAACAAAAACTATCCTAGACTATTAGTCTTTATCATTTCCTCCACCGCAATTGTCTGGAATATTCCTTGATTGCTGCTTCTGCTTCATCCTCGTATGTACGTCGTCTCGTGATCCTCTTCCGACTTGAGCAGCCGTTACTCGAGATAGTACATGATCTGTATCTGTGAACATTGTTCCCCAATTTTCACAGGAAAGGGAAATAGAGAGAGTAAGCACTTCCGAACGATATGATCGTCGACGGCGCGGGCTTACCATAGGGGAATATTAAGACCATACAAGCATATCATAAAACATTATATACATCATTATTACCAATCCCTTATAAACAACTTCAGCTAAATACCATAGGGTCCTTTCCACCACAAGGATAATCTTCATGAAATCATATCCATTATATTTAATTATCTTTAGGCTCTAAGTTTCATTATCATAACCACCAGAAATTCAAGAGGGGGTACCACCACCGAGGCTCAAGGGTTTGGTAGCACACACGTTACATCTCCTCCATCATTCCAACCACATCCTAGTTCGGAAAGCAGATGGGACGCACAGGAACCCTAACCATGCTGGCATCGATGTCGAAGGGTACGCACCAACAAGTATCCAACAACCGAAGTAAAATCATTCCATCAATACAGTTTCAAAAGTACAGCGACATCTAGCCCCATTCGGGTTCCCTCTCACCATCTAAGATTTGCTCAAGGGGGCGACAGCACTTTCTCTAGTTGATCGTGCAGTTCCTTGCTACGACATTGCCTACAACCGAAAGACAAGTCCTTGTAGTCTTGTCCCGCCTAGAGAAGCACTCGAGGCTTCTTGACGTTCACCGTCCTTGCCCTCCCCTATCACAATCACCACTTGAAGAGACGCCAACCTCCAAGCATGCGGTATCTTTCCTCTCCACTACTTTACTCTCAACGCAAGGTTTAGAAAAGGGGTTCCTAAGTCTTTTAAGTCTTTTAAGTCTGTCATTAATCCTAGTTTTGGTCGACCCATTCTAAGCCTCGCTTCTAACGGGCCTCGACCTCTAAGGGAAACATCAAACACCTTTTTACAGTACAGTAGATTCCACAAGACTTAGACCACGACATAGTCATCCACGTGGCCAGTCACTTAAAGGGGATATTTACAAAGTTATCGTGCCGTTTGCACTATCACTGTACACTAGTATCGTTTTCGAATTTCCACAAGGTTCATTGATCATTCTCATAAATTCAAAAATATGCCAAATCCTTTTCATGGAACGACCGTTCGAAAAATTCTAAGAAATCTTTTCATAGGAACAACCGTTCAAAAACATTAATTATCTTACTATAGGATAAACCATTATTTCCAAAATATATTCCCAATCTTCTTGTTATCTCATCATATAACTCATTTCTATATAATATACAATAAAGATATATAACATGGTATAATCAATTATCAACCGACATACAATTAATATCGAGGAATCGTGTTTTTCGTATAAACGGCGGAACACACACTCAATTGTCGTTTTACTACTCGACCGATAAATTCCTAGTTCCGACCTTTGAGATGATACGGAACGTCCTAATATTACCCTACATGCCACTATGTCTTAAGAAGGCTTCTCTCTCACCTGAGATCCATGCTTACTCTGTTTCCAGCCTTTGAGTCCACAACTCCAGCAGGTCGTTCACCTTTGATTCCTTTTATTCTTAAATGACGAACGACATACAAATCAATATCTAGAAAGTACCTTATACTATCTATTTACTTAGGTAAAGACTAAACCCAAGGTACCAAAGCACCTTAAAACAGAAATCCTTTTTAAAACAGAGGTCCTTTTTAAGGGCATTAAATAACTTAAAACAATTCCTTTTAAAATTCAAGAAATCCTTTTTTTTTGCAAAACATAATTTAAAACTCACTCCAATACTTTGAAAACTATTTAGAATATTTTTATTTCTACAATGTCATACTATATCACTTATATAACAACTACCACATGCACACACTTATACCAGTAAAACAAAAATTTATTTAAACAAATAACATCAAATCATACTTTTACAAATTCACTTTTATAATTTCTTTTTACTCTATACACTTATATTAAAGGTCCTATCATAAAAATCATCATACTAATTCATTCCAAAACAGTTTTTATAGTTGATGCAACCAATTTAGAATTTCGGATAGCATACCCTACAAGTCTTGCAAAATCATTTTTTCTTTTTAGCTTTTAAATTATGAAAATCATCTCCAATCATAATATAACTTTTAAAACACAATCATAACATCTTAAAAATAAACCTCAATTTTTTTCTTTACTACATATCTCACTCTTAAATACCTTATAACAACTACCATTTACAGGCTATTCATACAGCATGAATTTGGAGTATTTTTCTTTGATGCACATTTCAATCAATCAAGCAGTAAACAAATCTTTGCATAATAACGTTATAAACACATATAACATATTGAGAAAATAAACTCAAGTATTCCCAGTTGAAAATACTTTTTCTCTATCGATAATGAAATTAAATTACAAACTATAAACAATACACAACAAATCGCTTTTAAGCATCAGTACATTCACAAAATCACTTTTACACTTCCTTGCTAATTTTTAACTACTTATAATAAAGATCTTAGCATAAAGTACACATTACCAATTCATTTCAAAATAATTTCTATCCTTGATGCAACTATTTTAGAATCTTGAACAACATATACACTATTTCTTAAAACTCAAGTTTCTCCTAAACGGTTTATCAGAAACACATGCCGCTTTTTCCTAAATTCTTTTTACGAATTATTATATTTAAATAATTAAATCTAAGTCACATAAAATAATTTCACCTGCTGTACAGCCACTACAATTTGTTGCATTATTTTAAGAAAATAAGGCAAACAAACTTAAATAATTATATACAAATTAAGCACTACTAACACACATAAAAATAATCATTTTTTGCTCTCTCCTCCTCACGGCTTCCACCGTGTGCCGCCATGGCTAGGAAGAGGGGAAGACCCCCGAAAACTCCATCATCTTCTAACAAAAAATCTCCAGGTGCAGAGAAAGGTCATGTGGCTTCGTCTTCGATCGAACTCAATCTTTCTGATGAAGAGGCACTTGAAGATATTGATAGCTTGACTCCCAAGAAAGCGGCTGAGTTGTTGCATAGCATTGATCTCCTTAGGCAAAGAGTGCAAAGTAAGATTCCTGCGGTTCAACAAAACGATATTAATGAAGGTGTAGAGGCTAAAAAACAACAGGAAGTACAAACAGAGAAAGAGGATAAGACTACTCATCAGGTGCAGCACTCTATTCATTCAGTATGGGAAAATTTCGATATTTCGAAATTGAGGAATGCAGGGGAAAAACTTAATTTTGTTGAGCCAGTGCTTAAAGAAGGGCAGGCAATTACAAGAATAGCAGTGGAGGATGTGGAATCAGAAGTGCAATACTGGCAAAATGCTATTGTGTGCTATGTCCTTGGTGCTAGACCTCCCTATTCGGTGTTTAGTGGATACATAAAAAAGGTATGGGGTCATCTGGGAATTGACAAAATCCTAATGACTAATGAAGGATCTATGGTTGTTCGGTTCAATACAATGGAGGCAAGGAATGAAGTCCTAGAAATTGGAATTGATCACTTTGATAAAAAGCCAATTATCCTAGGACCATGGACTGGTAGAACAGGAATGAAGGATCATTTAGACAGAGTCCCTGTGTGGATTCTGTTACCCAACCTAAGCCCTAAATTCTGGAGCCAAACTGCCTTAAGAAGATTGCTAGCCTTGTTGGCTCCCCTATTATGGTTGACAAGGTTATTAAAGAGAGGAATAGACTTAATTATGCTAGGATCCTAATTGAAGTGAATCCTAATACTCTGCCTGAGGAGATCTTTTTTGAGGATGAAAAAGGGAATGTGGTGAATCAAAAGGTGACTTATGAGTGGAAGCCAGTACTTTGTGCTAAATGCTCAAAGTATGGACATGACTCAAAAATGTGTAGAAGTAATGTTACTCAAAAATGGGTGGAAAAGAAAAAGCCTTCTAAGGAGGACATTGAAAAGCTGGATGATTGCCTTAAAGCTAATGATGAGAAGGTTGTGGAGAAAGCTATTCAGCAAGTGAATGATGATGGTCAGGTTTCTTCCTTTGTTGCTGAATCTACCAATTTAGATGAAGGTGCATCAAAGGAATGTGCAACCAGGAAGAAAGAAGATAAAGGAAAAGGTAAGCTTGTGGAGGTTGAGAATGTTGATTCTGATTCAGAAAATATAGGGCCTTGGATCCCAGTGATAACAAGGAGTAAAGCTCAGAAGAGACAAGAAGAGAATAAGGGGGTAGTGATTAAAGATTTGGCCTCTAAGGCCAATGGATAATATCTTAACATGGAATGTTAGAGGGTTCAATAACCCTCAGAAGCAGAGAGAGCTTAAATCTCTTTGCAGTATAAATAATGTAGGTTTACTAGCTATTTTAGAAAATAAGCTTAGAGCTAATTCTCTAAGCACTACTCTAGAGAAGTTTGCTCCTGGTTGGCACTATGTTTCAAACATTGATCATCATCCAGTAGGGAGAATTTGTGTTGTTTGGAAGCCTGATATGTTCAGGGTAACAATGTTGAAAAGCTCTAGCCAATTGATTCATTGCTTAATCTCCATGCCTGTCACTTCAGTACAGTGGCTGGCCACTTTTGTTTATGGTGCTAATGACCAATTGCTGAGGAAGGAATTATAGGAGGATCTAAGGGAAATTCATGGTTCAGTGAATAGCCCGTGGCTAATTTCAGGGGACTTTAATTGTTGTTTGGACCCACCTGAGAAATTGGGAGGTAATCAGGTAGATTGGGAGGCTATGGAGGATTTTAGATATTGCATTCAGGAATGTGGACTTCAGGATATGAAATATTGTGGGAATCTATTTACATGGTGTAATAGGCAGCATGATGGAAACAGAATTTACAGCAAACTGGATAGGAACTTGGTGAATGAGGCTTGGTTGCACTTGTGGCCTTCTTTGTTTACTCAATTCCTAAACAACAGTATTTCAGATCACACTCCAGCTTTGATAAGGAATTCTAGTGTTAAGGAGAGGCCTAAAGGGGGCTTTAAATTCTTTAATGTATGTTCTCAGGATCAAGATTTTTTGTCTATCGTAAAGGAGAATTGGGGGAATGATATTCAAGGGTATGCTCAATATAGAGTTATGAAGAAGCTAAATCTTCTGAAGCAGCCTTTAAAGCAGCTTTACACAAGAGAGTATGTCAACTCAGTTTTGCAAGAGCAGGTGCTAAGGCAGGAATTGGATTCAATTCAATCAGAGCTAAGTGTGAAGCCTCGGGATCCAGAACTTCATCAGAAGGAAAAAATCCTATATGGCAGATACATGAAGGCTTTGAATGACTCTATTTCTATCTTACAGCAAAAGGCTAAAGAAAAGTGGGTCAAGGAGGGGGATCAAAACACTGCTTACTTTCATAATACAATTAGAGCCAGACAGTATAGGAATCGCATTCTAAACCTAACTTCAGCTGATGGACAATGTATACATGACCAGCAGGGAATTATGGATGAGTTTGTGAATCATTATACCAGATTGTTTGGAAGAAAAGAAGTGGTGTGGTCTTTAGAGGACATAGTTTGCCAGAATGGTCCAGTTCTTAATGTTGAGGAGCAGCTGGCTCTTATCAAGCCTTTTTCAAGGGAGGAGATTAGACAATGCATGTGGTCAATTGATAAGGACAAGTCACCTGGTCCTGATGGCTTTGGTTCAGGGTTTTTCAAAGCAGCCTGGGAAGTGGTTGGTGAGGATTGTTGTTTGGCTATTGAGGAATTCTTTACTACAGGTAAGCTTCTAAGAGCTTGGAACTATACTGATTTAGTCATGATTCCTAAATGTGAGAATGCTACTACAACTAGAGATTACAGGCCAATAGCCCGTTGTAATACTCTCTACAAGTGTATTTCTAAATTATTATGCATGAGGCTTAGAGAAGTTCTGCCTAAGTTAATTAATAACAATCAAGCAGCTTTTGTGAAGGGAAGAAGCATAGTACACAATGTACTTATTGTGCAGGATCTTATGAGACTGTATAGAAGGAAGAATGTCTCAACTAGGTGCTTATTGAAAATTGATCTAATGAAGGCGTACGATTCACTTAGCTGGAGTTTTATCAGAGACATGATGGAGGCTTTGAGATTTCCTACTAAATTTGTTAGCTGGCCTTTAGTATTGTGATCAATGGGCAACACTGTCAACAATTTAGAAATCACAGTGGCATTAGACAAGGAGACCCTATTTCTCCTTTGTTATTTGTCATTGCTATGGAAGGGCTTTCTAGAAGATTATTGGCTGCCACAAAGGAGAAAGGGTTCAGGTTTCACCCTCTTTGTAGAGAGTTGAATCTAGTTAACCTCATTTTTGCTGATGATTTAATGACATTTTGTAAAGGACACCCTAAGAGTGTCAGAATCATTATGAATGATATGCTGGAGTTTTCTAAGAATTCAGGGCTACAGGCTAATCATGAGAAGTCTCAGATTTATCTGGCTGGAGTGAAGGAGGCTTTTAGAAGTGAAATTTTGGAATGCACTGGTTTTAAGGAAGGTTCTTTTCCTTTTAAGTATTTGGGGTTCCCAATATCAGCTAAGAAATGGTCAATAGTACTTGCAAGGTTATCATTGACAAAGTATCTACCAGATTGAATAGCTGGAGGACAAGACACTTATCCTATCAAGCAAGATGTGTGGTTATTAACTCTGTTCTTCTTACTTTGCACATTTATTGGGCCTCAGTGTTCATTATACCTAAGGCTGTTCTTAAGGGGGTTGAGAAGATTTGTAGGAAGTTCTTATGGGGTGATAAACCTGCAGGTAATGTTAGTTGGTCTAATGTTTGCAAAGAGAAGAAGTTTGGGGGTTTGGGGTTCAAGAATACTATTCTGTGGAATCAAGCAGGCCTTGGGAAGCAGATTTGGAGCATCTCAAAAAAGGAAGACATTTTATGGGTCAAATGGATCAATCAGATCTACTTAAAGAATGAATCCATATGGGAAGCTCAGCCTCGTCAAGATCAAGGTTGGCATTACAAACAGCTCCTAAAAGTCAGAAATTGCTTGGCTCCAGGTGTTGCCAATGGTGTGTGGAATAATGAGGACTACTCAATTGAATCAGGTTACAGGTTCCTTTGTGGGCATCTTGAGAAATTCAAATTCTACAGAGTGGCTTGGAATTCGTTTTCTATTCCTAAACATAGCTTTATTATGTGGCTAATGCTTCATAACAGACTTAGTACCTATGATCGATTACAGAGATTTCTAAACCTAAGTTCTATTATGTGCCCTATGTGTGAGTTACACCCTGAATCGAGTGTTCACTTGTTCTTCAAGTGCAATTGGAGTAAGGAGCTGCTTACTCTTCTTGCAAATTGGCTGTGCATGCCATTTTTGAGCTGTGTTAGCTCTAAATGGATTAAATGGGTAAGCTATGGAGTAAAGGAGAAGACTTACCGGAAGATCTCGCGTGCTCTGCTTGCTGCGGCGGTGTATGAAGTTTGGACGGAGCGGTGTCGTAGGGTGTTCCAGGGGAAGAAACAAGATCCAGAGAGAAGGTGTAGGGTTGTGCTTCGTGAGTTGGCAATGAGGATATCAACCAAGCTGAGTGACTTCACTGCATGTCAGAATGAAGTTGTGGTTCAAAGGATTTTGTGTTTCATTTAGCTCTTGTAGTTTGTCTTAGTTTGTCTTAATTTGTTTTTGGGATTTTACCAATGAACCCTTCCTAGAAGGTGGCATTAGTTTATGTAAGTGGTAAAGTTTGCAAGTTGGTATTAATAAAAAAATTTATTTACCAAAAAAAAAAATCATTTGGAGTCTTATATCTTAACAAAATGATAATTTTCCAGAATTAAAATAATTTTCCAGAATTAATTATTTTTCAGAATTAAAATAACTAAACACTTATATATACTAATAATCATCTATTCACATCAAATCATTATTAAATCAATTAGGAAAATTATCAAACTCTATATTTTTTTCTCCTAAATAATTCGGCCACTGCTCAACAACTAGGAAAAATACTTTTAATTTTTAAAACACCTATACGTCATAGTTACATAATATTATACCTTCAAAAGAATTGTTTTAATCATCAATAAAATATCAAATAGACACCATTCATAAAAATCATTTTTTTTACAGCGACTAAACTCAATCCTATAGTCATGTCATCACACAAAAATACCATTCTTATTAACCTATTTTTCCTTATTAAAATTACCCAATTACTCCTAGAATTATCAAACAAAATACTATAATTTATTTGTAACTTTTACTTAAAAAAATCAATTATATATTTCGGTCAACCATAAAAATTCAGGATTAAATTTTATTTTCATAAGACTATTATCATTTCATTTTTATATCAAAACATCAAAGATCAATATCACCCATTAGTTTATACTTTTTAAGAAATAAGTCACATAACAATTATACACATATTAACAACAACTATCACCTAATATATATATATATATCACGGTCCATAAAAAAAATACATTAAACTTATTCAATTTTAATTTAGTTTCCATTCCTTATACATATATTCATTTTGAATCCAAGCAAAAAGAAACAAAATAATCCAAACAGATACAAAATATAAATTCCTACATTTTAAGAACACCAAAAATTTCCAGAATTTTATTTTCCTATTTATCATAAAATTTGGCCATCATGAGTTAAGGAAAAAGGGGAGATTATCTCTTTAAACAATTCATTTTGTCCCTTTTTCTTAAACCTCAATTCATATGACCCAAAAATAATATCAAAACACTATCAATAATCTTATTTCAACATCAAAATAGGAGTTAGAAATTTTAGTTCTTATTCTTTATCATAGAAGAAATTAGAGATTTTTATTTACTAAATAACAATAGAATAAGAGATGAAAAATAGATCAAAACATAAGTTTAGTGTTACCTCTTTTCCTTAAGCTAAATGAACTTCAAAATGATGATGAAAATTTTTCCTCCTCTTCCTCTGTCAACTCGCCACCCACTTTCTTCTTCTATGCTTTTTCTCAATTTTTCTCTTAAAAATGGTAGAGTTTCTTGTGTGTAAAAAGAGAGGGGTTTGGGCCACTATTTATAGGCAAGAGGGAAAATTCAGATTCAACTAATCTACTAAGGGGTGAGTCACCATAGTCCAAGGGGGGTTTTTCCTAGTCTTTTTCACTTAACGAACCCTTTTAGAAAATGAAAATGCATTTATTTCTTTCACAAGTTCCATGTACATTTTGAATTTCAAAATAGATTCTTCCTCCCACATATAATTATGGACGGTGCAGTCCATAAATAAAATAAAAATATTTTCCAATTTAATTTTGCCAATTTGTCCATAATTCAAAAATATCCTCTAATCAAATAATTGCAAAAATAATAAACTGTATTAAATAAACATAGGTACAGCCATGAAAATATTTTGTAACACCATATTTTTATTTATAAAGTGCAGTGTAAAAAGGAAAAATTTATTGGAGGTCCAAAAATAATTTTCCCAATATTAAAACTCTAAATTCGTTTTTTAATTGGTACAGATATAGAATTTTCGAAGCACCCAAAATAAAATTACAAATTTTAAATTTTTGAAAACTACATTTCAACACGATTGTTTTCATATAAAATTCATAATTTTTGGACTTACGGTTTGAAAGTTATGAATTTTTGAAGCTCTAAAATCATTTCCTTCAAAAATGCACTTCATAAGCTTTCAAATAGTTTTATAATAAGAAAAATACGAAAATATATTTTATTTGGATGGTAGTCCAATAGAAAACCTCAGAAATGTATTTTTGTTTTCAAAATAACATACACTTGAGTCAAAAGGTCATTTAATGCATTAAAATCACACCCTTACACTTAAAACTCAAAAAATTCGTTCAGTATTGTAGCAGTGATAAAATTTCGAAAATTTCAAAATAAAAATCAAAACTTTACATTTTCATAATCTAAACTTCGATACGATCGTTTTGATATATCATTTGTAATTTTTCGACGTACGGTTTAAAAGATATGAATTTTCGAAGTCATATTACTATATTTCCTCAAAAATCCTTTTTGTATTTTAAATATAAATATAATACCATTCAATAACCTTATAAAATATTTTTATACTACTAATATACTTCAAATGCATCATATACAATTATATATATATATATATATATTTATACATTTTCCACGTTTATATATATACTTAACTCAAACAATTAGAAATATACAATCCAATAATCAATGGTTCTCTATAAGAATTTCACTAGAAAAATATTATCACATAAATAATCATACAAAATCTAATTATAATTTAAATTAAATTGGGGCAAAATTGTGGGTCTCACATAAATGAGCATTGAAGACCATGTGATTAGAGCTGAAATGGAGAAAGATGATGTTCATAACTGTTGTCTACCCTAGGCGTGTGTCAATCACGCCCAGACGTGATGGAGTTCAAATGTCTGAAGCTGAGGTGCAAGTGTCAGAAGTCAATTAATCAAAAGTGCACCAATTCAGGGGCTGTCACGCCCAGGCGAGGCATGGGTGAGGGAAAAACAGAATAATATTCATAATTAGTAATGCCACGCCTAGGCGCGCAAGCCACGTGAAGAAGAGAGGGAGTATTTACGAAGCCACGCCCAGGCGTGGATCCTGTGCGCTTAGGCGTATGTGCTACAAGTTGGGCCTATCTATATTGAAGATTTCAAGGATTCTGATAGATTTATCTTCTAGATTTATTCTAGATTAATTATTCTAGATTTATTCTAGATTATTTATTCTAGATTTATTTAAGATTTATCATTTAGATTTATTTGATAAGATTTATTTGGATTTATTTTAGGTTTAGCTTTTTCTATATATACTAGGATTTAGCATTAGGTTTAAGCAGCAATTAGGATTGGAGAAGAGAGGTTAGAAACATATTATTGAAAGCAAGGAGACAAGGCAATGATTGTAGATCAATATTGGAGGGATCCAATTGAAGGTTTAAAGATCTCTTGGGGTAAATTCATTATTGTCTATGATTATGAGTCCTTCCCTTAATTCTTGTATTTCTTCTCCCATTGCATGTAACTAAACCTCTTGTTAGGAATATGGTGTAATTGTATGGATGCTAGAATAGTTATTTAAATTATATTTCCTGTTTTTCCCTTCAAATCTATTGTTTGGTTGCGTTTTAATTCCAATTCATGAAAGAAGCTAATTTCTGTTTTGTGTAGAATATCTAATCCAACAAAAGACATCTGAGGGTTAGAATAGGTCGTTCTTCCAAACATTATAACCGCCTAGTTTGTAGAGATACATCTAGGGCTTATATGACTTGAATATTCCAGTGTGCTTAATTAGTGGTTATTCATATGTCAAAATCGCTTAAGACATTAAGGGTTCTCATATTGAATAAGAAACATAAATTCACAGAGACATCTTGTTTTTATTACCTCTAGAATGTCGTGGATATAGGGGAAAACAGAATAATATTCATAATTAGTAACTTAGGTCCTGCAATGAAACCATGTTCCTAACCTTTTCCAAAATTGTTCTAAATACTCTTTATTTTCTGTTTTGTCTCATTTTACTTATTCTGCACTCCTTTCTTAAAATCTAAACCAAACTCAAGTTTCACGAAGTAATTACTATTTGCCTAAGAATTATTAGAAACAATTTGCAATCCCCGAGTGGAACGATAATTTTACTTACTCTATATTACTTGTGACTCGGTATACTTGCCGGTAGTCCAACACCAATCATTAATCTGATTATGCGATATGACAAGTGACTTACTCTCATCTACCATGTCTATGGTAAGTTCTTTCGAAGGACAGGACTGAAGCTACTCCTGTTGGAGTGAGAGTTCGCTAGTGGGAACAGTCAGGATGACGTCTCCTCATCTGAATCCTTTTGCAGAAGGATCGAGTTGTGAAAACCAATGCTCTGGCTGTAAAAAGGATTTTGGGGTTCTATATTATACATTTTTTATACTCAGACTATTTTGTAAAAGAAATATTACTCTAATAAAAAATACTTTTTATTTTCACGCTCTTAAAAAAAATGTAATGCGCATTTTTATTTATCTTAATATTTTGGGACGTTACACCAACCGCTAGAATCAATTATTCGTTCTTTAAGAATTTGAGTTATTGGATAAAACCATTTATTTTATTTAACAAAAATCAATTATTTATCTTAATATGTGCTTATGTGGTATTGGATAAAACCATATATTTTATTTAAAAAACATGGAAAAAGATAAACTTCAGGGTGAAAATAGAGCCATTAAATTGTATGGTCTTGCACCAAAACAAAAATTCGTATGGCCCTTTTGTTCTTTGGTCATAACATATGATTTTTCATTTTTAAAATATTAAAAAAAAACTACACCACCCATTTCATATTTTTTGTAATTTTAAACTTTTTTTTTTAAATATTTTGTGTAGTTTTAGCTTTTTGAAATATATTCTCTCAAATACTCCTTTCGTTTCATTATGTTTGGTCTTTTAGGTCTGGGCACACAGATTAAGAAAGTGTTAATTATTGTAAGTATTATGTATAATTTGTCCAAAATGTCCCTATTTAATCCTTATTGAAAATTGTAGTAGTATTTAATTTTTATTAGTAAGTGTGTCCATTAATTAATGTATAGTGGTTTAGAGATGAGAGAGATGATAAAAGTATAATTAATGAGGAGTAAAAGAAATGATTGATTGAAAGGTTAAAAGGCCAAACAATATGAAATAGAGAAAAAAGGCTAAAAGGCCAAACATAATGAAACGGATGAAGTACTATGTATTTCTAGAACACTTTTAGGAATAAAAGATTTGGTCCTATTTGCAAGATCCTTTAACAATTTTCAATAAAATTTAATTACTAATTTCTAAAACACCTATTAAGTCAATATTTTCTACAATCCCAATAATAGTTACAACGGTAATTTTGGAAAGTATATTAAATATTTACATTTTTAATGTCACTAATAACTTTAACTCACTTTCATGGTAGACATAATTTTCCTCAAAAAGATCTTACAAATAGGATAGGAGGAGGGAATAATAAATATTTTTCTAATTTTAACATTCATTCAATAATTTCTTTCACTCCTTGTTAATTATACTTTTCTTCTTTCTCATCTCTAAACTGTAGTGGATATGGAAAATAAGGGATCGTTCCAGTTCAGGGGTCCTTGATGAAGGTCTAATATATGATGTTTTAAGGCTTAATTTCACTTCCTTTTGCTTGGGTTTTGGCTTGTTTCTCTTGTAAATATAGATATTTTGTATTAGTTTTAGAAATTTTTAGTTTATTAGAATCCTTTGAACGTTTTGATCCGTTTTGGGTAAGTTTCAGGTATTTCGGAGCTTTATTTGGAGAAAATATTATTGGGCTGAAAAGAGCATAAGAAGACCTTGAAAATGGCACAAGAACGGAGAGAAACGGAATCGAAAGTTACTGAGCACGCCCAGGCGCGGGAATGGTGCGCCCAGGCGCGGGAATGGCACGCCCCGGCGCGCTTGCGGCGTTAATTGCTGGGTATCAGATATAGCGGGCCCATGCATGCTGGTCTGCACGCCCAGGCGCGCGAAGTGCGTAAAAACCCAATTGGGCCAATTTCTGATCAGTTTTGAAGGATTTTGATAAGGTTAGACTTTTATCTATTTATTTTAGGATTAATATGAGTTTTAGAGGGAGAAAATAGGAGTTAGCAAGTCATGAATAGTAATTAGGATTCAATAGATAGTTTGAGAAAGGAGATTTACACAGTTTTGGGAGCATTCGAAGGAGGAATCCGGAGAAGATTGAAGATTCGAAGCACATATCTGTGGTAATTTAGGAATAAATATCATAGTTATTTGTTTTCTTCTTCTCTTTCATTATGTGTAACTAAACCTTTTGTGTTAGGAACATGGTGGATTTGTATTTGTAATTTATTTTTATGAATTAATGTTTTTCAGTTTTAAATCAAGTGTTTAATTGTGATTTTATTGTTATGCATAGAAGTAGCTAATCTATGTTTTGGATTTCTAAATCTGAATTGGAAAATTAGGATTTAGAATAGGTCATGCAATTACACAATATAATAATTCAATTTGTAGGAATACTTTTGGATTATTATATAACTTGATAATTCACTGTTCTTAATTAAGGTTATTCAATGATTTAAATTTCTAAGGAATTAGGATTTAATAAATTGGATAATAAACAGTAATTTCATAAGACGAATCTAGGAATTACTAATTTCATCCAATGAAGAATACAAATCGTGGTTTAGTTTGGTTAGACTAGAAGCAAAATGCTCTAAGGTTTTTGAGGTTTACTCCGATGTCGGTCAAACATTGCAAGAGTTCTAATAAAAAGACTTTTAATAAACATCAGGTTTCTAGAATCGAGAGCAATTTCTCTATTAGATTGGAGATGGCTTCTAAGGTCAACTGGGTTTTTCCCAGACATTTTACTTTAAACATCTGGAAAGGGTGCTAATCAAATTGGTTCTTACATTCTAGGCTTGGTTGGTCTTGTGCCATTTATAGTCCTCAGATGACATCAATCATTAATAAACATAAGATTAGGGGTATCAGTCTAATCTCATATCCATCAACGATAGGGTCATTGTCGGATTTACAAATAGCACTATCACTTAATAACTGCCGCATTCAAAACAACCCGAAACTATTTCTATACTCGATCTAAACGGCAGCATTAATAGAGATCTAATCACAATCTACCTAGTGATCTACAACTTAGGCACTATTCTTAAGTCCTAAGCAATCACACTCATTGACAAGTAAACAGTTAGCACATATATAACAATCAAAATTCAAATATGCACACCAACATTTCATATCAGCGCATAATTGCAACCACTAACTTGGCAATCTCTACTAGATTCTAATCCAATCCTGATCTACCTGAATCAGCCCTAGAATTCAGGTCTAAATCTATATACACATCCTAGAATAATCTGTACACATTTCAAATGTAATCCAAGAAGAGCTTGAAAGTTTTCATGTCGTTATAAAAACTTTGATAAAAGCAATCACTTTGTATGGTTTCAAAGTTCAATAATTAAAATCCCATACATTTAAAGTATGTGTATCTTTAAGAAAATCAGAATAGCGTTCGGGAAATTCGTTTGTGCATTTATGCATTTATAAAATCAAAAGGATATGCTGAAAAACATGTATGCGTTCATCTATGTTTAGAAATTTTGCTTATCATACAAGGAAGGCATTTATATAAGCATAAGTCAAGATAGCACATCGACCATATTGATGTGATGGTGTGTCGATGGAGTCGTTATTTTTGAAAATCAAATTCCTTTCTTGATGGAAAACCATTTTGATTTGTTTTACGTAAAATTCTTAGGAAAAGATTAAATCAGGAAAATTTATTTCACACTTAAAAACTTTGGTATGTTCATGCCAAATAACTTGGATGAAGTTCCAAAAACAAATTTTATAAAGCAAAGCATTTTATATTATTTTTTTTGTAAAGAATTTCCTCCATCTAATTTCGAGAGATTTAGGTGAAGGATTATAACCTTTCTCAAGATTAGCAAACTCAATAAGAATGGGAGTGTGTGGTTTCCTAGAAAGTTTATTTCAATGCTTCTCAAACAATCAAAATAGTCACATTCCCTTTGACTTTGAGTTTGACAACTAAGCTTCATTCCGAATTGAGTAAAGTCACATAGAAGGGTTCCTATTTAATCAGCGTGGGGATCAATTAAAAGAATAAATTAGTTCGCCGCTTGATTACTTAGGAATCCTTGGTTGACTCACTAGCTTTTCAAAATTTCTCTACACAACTTAATACTCAATTTGGAAGAATTTTTGGTTCTATTAAAAACAGTGAAAATTCATTTTTGAATTCAATTTCAAAACATGAAAATTCGTTGGGGTTACTATCATACTTGAAAATCGAGTGGTTCCTAATAATTTTTTTTTGAAATGTTTATGCTTGGGAACTAAACGGTCTGTTGATAGCAACACCATTTTGTAAAAAAAAATAGTTTTCGAATGGTTTTATGCTTAAAACAGTTTTCGACATGCACAAATCGTCATGTAGGAAAACACAGGACAATACATAGTATCACATTCATTCGTTTCCAAACACATAACCTAGCTCTATGCAATTAATTAGGGTCTTAAGCACCTAATGCTTAAGCTTAGGACTATCACCATGTACTATCTTAAGGTTTCCTGTGTTCAATTCTAACATATAAATCCTAGCAATCTATCATAGCTAACTAGGATTCCTAACTAGCTACTTCTCTTATCTTAAGACAAGACAATACTTCCTACACTTCCGTTGCGCACTCTGATTCTAAAATATTTACGCATACGGAAATCTATGACAAAGACCTCTAGTCTTCCTAAATTTGGGATCTCACTAAATTCCCAAAATACTCGCCGAAACTTAAGGACAGGATGATGATATCTCCCAATAGATGTACACTTGAGGTGATCAGGCTCAATCATACATCATATCGATGATAAGACCATTCTCGTCTCACTTAAGTTTGAATTTCCTCAACCTATTAGTTTCAAAACGTGGAAATCTTGTTTGGTGCATCACATTTAGAATTGGCTTACTTGGCGTGAAACTAAAGATCGCTTCCTCCCGGTGGGGTAGCACTTAGTGCCCTTGCCCGTTGGGGTATTGCTTTCCTTAGTCTCGTCATTCATCCACTTCTAAATATGACTCATTGATTTTCCACAAGATTTTCAGGTTTAGCATGGTAATTTTAATATACTTAAAAAGAACTTAGAAAATATTTTCAAATGCTTACCATGCTTCTCGAAAGAAATCGCCAGATGCTAAACGCACTCCTCAAATAGCTCAGTCCAGATTAAGAAATCTAGAGTACTTACCACACTGGACTTCATAACTATTTATATTACCATGCTAGTAATGATACTCACTAGATCAGAAAGCAGTTCTATTTCTATTTCAAGTTACTCGCTTGATGAGCAACTACAGGAGTAATGAGTTACTCCCATCGGGCCGAGGAAAAATTGCTCTGATACCATAAGTGTAACACCTAGAATAATTACCCATAATATTAAAATAGTGACTTGAAAATTTCTTGTTGAAAACCACTTGATTAGTTCCAATTCATATGAAAACTCATAATCCTGTTGTTTATTTATAAAACTTCTCCGTAAAATCGAACGGAGTTTCCTTTGTTCGTGAGGCATTTCCAAATTATTACCTTAACCTGTAAAATTTGTCCGAAGTGGATTTAAATACATCAGAGACCAGCAGGGCCCAAAATATTGTTCAGTCCACTTAGAACATTAGTTAAAATGGAATACAAATAACTCCTCAAACTTTTAGTTTTTCCAAATGACAAAATAGATAAAATACAATAACACTTCCCAAAAGAACCCGTGACCAGAAAGTGGTCTCAAAATAACTATATACATTCCACGTGGTGGAATGTACTCCTACTCGGCCAGACACGTGTATGCTCCTTCGGTACCTGTAAAAATATAGCAAGAAGGGTAGCATTACACAGTACTAAGGAAAATAGCTTCTAAGAAGCATAGCTGACAAACTAGGCCCTATCACAATGGAAATTATCTATTAACTTAATACCCCTATTCAGGTAATTACATGCAAGTTCATTTACAATAAACTAAGCCCTATGTCCATACTACTTATCTAGCAATCCTACATCCAACCTTAACTTACTTTTCAATTCCACTTGCATTAACATTTCCATATACCAAATTCCAAACTCATAAACTGACCAACTCACATACATGTATCATTATTTTCTTAAAGCCCTTTTTATTCTCTTTTCATTCATTGAATTCACATTTCTCATTCTTTTTGTCCCGGTCACGACCTACTGCGTCCGCACTAACGTGCTAGTCATGACATACTGCGCCCGGATATGTTTCTCTTTTATCTTATTCCCCTGGTCACGACCTACTGCGTCTGCACCACTGTGCACTCACGTCTTACTGCGTCCGGGTATGTTTCTCTTTCATTTTACCTCTGGTCACGACCTACTGCGTCTGCACCCCTGTGCACTCACGTCTTACTGCGTCCGGGTATAATTCATTTCATTCTGTCCCTAGTCACGACCTACTGCGTCCGCACTAATGTGCTGGTCACGACTTACTGCATCCGGGTATATTTCATTTTCATTCTTCCCTGGTCACGACCTACTGCGTCTGCACTCCTGTGCACTCACGTCTTACTGCGTCCGGGTATAATTCATTTTCATTTTATCCCTGGTCGCGACCTACTGCGTCTGCACCCCTGTGCACTCACGTCTTACTGCGTCCGGGTATATTTCATATTCATTCTTCCCTGGTCACGACCTACTGCGTCCGCACTAATGTGCTTGTCACGACTTACTGCGTCCGGGTATATTTCATTTTCATTCTTCCCTGGTCACGACCTACTACGTCTGCACTCCTGTGCACTCACGTCTTACTGCGTCCGGGTATAATTCATTTTCATTTTATCCCTGGTCACGACCTACTGCGTCTGCACCCCTGTGCACTCACGTCTTACTGCGTCCGGGTATATTTCATATTCATTCTTCCCTGGTCACGACCTACTGCGTCCGCACTAATGTGCTGGTCACGACTTACTGCGTCCGGGTATATTTCATTTTCATTTTATTCTTGGGTCATAACAGCATCACATCTCATAAATATTCAAGCACAACATCATTTAAATATCACATATTATCATACAACTGTTATTATCACATTTACACTTAACTAATTAAATCAATCACAACATCCATCAAGTTCCTAGTCACTCAATCACCATTCTCTAACTTATGATTCATTTAATAATAAACATCACTATCCTTTTATCAAGCAACTTGTCCTTAATTCATTCATTAATTACTTGTTCGTAATTTTCCATCCTTCCCACCTTACTTAGCCCTTTCTATAAGACTTGTCTACGTTAACACTTAGTCCCCTATTTGCTTTACGAGTCACGAAACCAAACACGACATGAACATCCATCAATAACAAGTAACAATCAACGGATAATAAACCAAACAGTCGACATACTCAAGTATGTTTCAGAGAACTATAAATTAAGTCAGCTCCCTAGGGTTCTTAACTTCCTACTTAATTAACATATAGTCTACAATTTTAGTAGCAATTATACCCTACGGTTCATTTCATGCCCTTTTAAATATCCTATGGTTTATCCTCTTAATCAATTAACTACACCTAGTCATCATTACAACAACCTAGAATCTATATCCTTAGGAAAGGTAACACCAACCCCTCTTACCTTCCTAAGAGGTGGTGATGAATCTCAAGTCCTAGCCCATTGATCCTTGGTGTTGAGCTCCCTGATCCTTGTCTTGTACCCACTTGGCCCTTGAAACCCCAGCTTAAACTCCTATGCTTTGACTTTGAAGCTAAAGGTGTGCTCATGAGGTGTTCTCCATAGCCACTTGAATTAGAGAAATTCATGGAGAGGAAGAGGCACACGAATTTCAAGGGAAAGAGGAGGGGAGTTGTGGATTGTTAGTTTCATGCTTGATTCTTGGTGGGAAAGATGGGTGAACTAATTTGTGGCTTAATGTTCTTGAGCTAGAATCAAGAGAGAGGAATGGTGCCCTAGGAGAGAGAGAAGGGCACGAATTTTAGGGATGAGAAGGGGAGGGTTTGAGGCTCACATTTCTTGGCTTGATTCTTTATGGAGATGATGATTTGGTGCTTGATCCATGATGGAGGGTGATGGTGAGAAGGATCAAGGAGGGTAGATGAGGTTTTAATCTTGGTGTTGGTGTGGTTTTGTGTTCATGGTGCTTGAGGGAGGATGAGTTGTTGGGGTGGCTTGATTTTGGGTGCTTGGTGGGTGGTGGTGACTTGGTGCACATGAGTGAAAGGGGAAGAATGGGAAGAGGATGGTGGAAAAATTTATTGGAGGTCCAAAAATAATTTTCCCAATATTAAAACTCTAAATTCGTTTTTTAATTGGTACAGATATAGAATTTTCGAAGCACCCAAAATAAAATTACAAATTTTACATTTTTGAAATCTACATTTCAACACGATCGTTTTCATATAAAATTCATAATTTTTGGACTTACGGTTTGAAAGTTATGAATTTTTGAAGCTCTAAGATCATTTCCTTCAAAAATGCACTTCATAAGCTTTCAAATAATTTTATAATAAGAAAAATACGAAAATATATTTTATTTGGATGGTAGTCCAATAGAAAACCTCAGAAATGTATTTTTGTTTTCAAAATAACATACACTTGAGTGAAAAGGTCATTTAATGCATTAAAATCACACCTTTACACTTAAAACTCAAAAAATTCGTTCAGTACTGTAGCAGTGATAAAATTTCGAAAACTTCAAAATAAAAATCAAAAATTTACATTTTCATAATCTACACTTGGATACGATCGTTTTGATATATCATTTGTAATTTTTCGACGTACGGTTTAAAAGATATGAATTTTCGAAGTCATGTTACTATATTTCCTCAAAAATCCTTTTTGTAATTTAAATATAAATATAATACCATTCAATAACCTTATAAAATATTTTTATACTACTAATATACTTCAAATGCATCATATACAATTATATATATATATTTATACATTTTCCACGTTTATTGTAACACCCCTAATTTTCGTCTCCTGGATAATAAGGAAATTAATAATAAAAGTTTTATTATTAATTTATATGAATTTCAAAATTTATGTTTTGTATTTAATTAGCCTAAAATATAAAAATTAGTTGAAATATTTTTATAGGGCAAATAAATGCAAAATATAAGGATATTGCATTTTAGTCCCTGGATTAGGACCTAAATGTAATATTGAAAAAGTTCTTGGAGGGAAAGATTTAAAAATATTAATTTTTAAATTTTGTACTGATCTAACCGGTTAGTAATGCCCTGTAACCGGTTAGACGATGAACCCAGAAACTGGGATAGTGGATTTTGATGAGTAATCACTTGATTAATTCGTTTAATCGCCACGAATCCCACTCAAATTCAGTGGAATACGCGTGTCGCCTTGCATGGCACACGAATTGCCCTATAAATTGATGAATTTCTGAGGTAAAGAGGTTGATTTTCTGCATTTTGTGTTGAAGAAGGGCTGTTAGGGTTTCAAATTTGTTCTAAGAAATTCGTCTCCTTCCTTTAGAGTTAGAGAGCGAAACATACACTTCTGAAAAGCTTGAATCAAGGGCTTTTCATTGATATACAGCTTGTGAGCTGAGGGTTCTTGTGTGAAGAGGAATCAACCCTAGAAGTTGGAGCTGGAAACTGGACTCTGTTTCGTTATTGATTCTGGAAGCTGAGTTCAAGCTTTGATTTAGGTAAGCACACAAACCCTTTTGATTCCAAATCTGTTCCTATTCTTAGTGCATGTTACCTAGAGTAATTTCTAATTGTTTTCCCCAATTTCTTTGGCCAAAAACTATGTCAAATTTTCTGGTCTTTGAACCCTGTTGATGGAAATCATGGCTGAGAGCAGAACCTAGGATTTGTGGGAAATCTATGGATTTTTCTTCAAGTCAGTGTCAATCTTCATCAAACTCTATCCTAAGGTATGGGAGAAGTCTACCTTATACTAGATTTAGACTAAAAATCAAGTGAATTAGGATTTGAGTTAACAAAACTCAAAAAGGGCATTATGTGTGTGAAGCACAAAGGCTTGGAGGCCAAATTCTAGCTCAATGTTGTTTTGAGCAACTTTATATTGATGCATGCAAGTGATTTTAATGTTTAAATCAGAAGCTAAATGTATAATCTGTGATTTGAGGTATTGAATTGTGTTTGTATGGATTTTTATACAATTTGATGCACTAAACCAAATGCATGCAAGGTTATATGTGTTTCTGTGATTAAACATATTTATTTAAGGTATATGAACTCTGTTAAAGGTTGAAATTTGGTTAGATTTGAGTAGTAAAGAGAATGGTTTGTTAAAACTCATGTTTTAGTGTCTGACTGCATAATCTAACCGGTTACTCGATATTCGTAACCGGTTAGACACTGTAAAAATGCAAAAGAAAATAAGTTTACAAAATCAGTTTTGTGGTCTTATAAATCCTACTCAAATCTAGGCCTTAATTTCATGGAAAACAATCTGAAAATAAGTTGGTTTCACTGTTATAGTTCAGATTGCAGTTAAAGAGTTAATACCTTAGTGTATTGGGATAATTTCAAGAGGAAATTATGCTCATTGGAGAATGAAATGTGATTTAGACTTTTGGATGATAAAAACAGTGGTTTTTGAGGTGTAAAACAATGTTAAACTTGTTTATGGATTGGGTAGAGAATTCAAGAAAAAGGGTTTTTCTGAATTTCAATGGTAAACAGTTCAGGTCTGTAATTCTAACTGGTTAGCCTGAAACTGTAACCGGTTAGTACCTGAATCTGAAAAATAAAAAGTTAAGTTTTTGAATACCATTGGTTATGTTTTCCCAATCTAAGTTTAAGGGCATGTTTTTGAGATAATGCAAAGGAGAATTTTGTGCCAAAGATTATGCCTCAAATAAATCATTCAAAAGGGAAATTGGAATATTTCTAAATCACAGTAATTAACGTAAAGATAAAACCAACCCTGATATTTGTGCATCCATATAGAATGGAAGTTTGGTTGGTAGGAACGTTTATCATATTCTGGGAATATTAGGAGGGTACTCCGGGAGTACCAAATTGTAACCTACTTGGTGACACATTCTGGGAATGTGGCCAGTGTCCGAGACCTGGTTTTTATGCGTTCTGGGAACGTATGCGTTCTGGGAACGTGGTGCACACTCCGGGAGTGATGCTTATTATCCAAGTATGGTTTGGCATTACGTTCTGGGAACGAATGTCAGTGTTCCGGGAACACAAGGGGTGTATTGGATGGACGTCCAAGATGGACTTTTAGAGGCCTCAGTTGTGGGTAGAAAATCATACATCATGCCACTTGCATTATAAGAGATATAATGTTGAAAATTGGTGTGCTCATATGTACTTGCATTATTATCTGTCCATGATATACTTGTGTTTGTAATTTTAGTCTTTATCAATTATGTATATGTGTATACTTACTCCCTGTGCCCTGTTTAGGTGATGGCCAGATACCTAGCCTGCATCGAGATACGCCCTATCCCTAGTGGTATATGGACGTAAGAGGAGCACCGTGCCACTTTTGAGGGGAAGGTGGAGATCACTCTCTACCACCCTAACCCTCTGGTGCGAGTGCGACCTCGTCGATTTAGGATCCTTTTAGTCTATACTATGCATGTTCCACCCTTTTATACATATAGAGGACCACCCCCGGCTCGACCTGTGCGTCGTTTTCATAGTTTTCGTTTCAGAGCTATCACTCGTTCTCATCCTTCCTCCCATAGAGTTGTCACTGAGGAGACTCCTTCTCCTGGTCTGACTGATTTCGAGAGGACTGCTTCTGCAGATCCTAGACCCAGTGGTGGGGTCTCTACCCAGTCAGGCGAGGTCGAGGAGGACCCCGTGGAGGATGAGAGCGAGGAGGAGGTGCATGTCGAGCCGAATATTTCTGCTAGAGGTGGACCCGCTGGTTCATAGGAGCCTGCATAGCGTGGATGTTTTGGATCCTAGATCCTAGGGATAGAGCTGTGGAGGATCTGAGGAGCTGCTGAGGACATGGATGACCTGCTCTGGGACTTCTACTTTTGGATCATGTGATATATTGTAGATATTTTGAGAGGTCTTAGAGTGAGGTTTATTTTATGCAGCTGGTTTGTATATATTTCACCAAACTTGCTATCTCGACTTTCACTACTTGCTACTGATGATACTTATGGGGTTTATGTTATGTTATATATATATATATATATATATATATATATATATATAGTATGTTTTATTTACCTCAACAGTGCCCCACAAGTATTAATTTTACTTCCGCATACTCTGATTTTGATTCAAAAAGGAGCTCGGCGACAAGTTTATATTTTATATATTCGATTAAACTCGAGAGACTAACAATATATTTTAAGAAGGACTACAAAGACGTTTACTATGTTTATGGAAATAGTATCTCGAGAGTCTTTTTGTAATCAAGATATTAATAAGCCGAATTCCAATATTTGTGCAGATTAAAAATGTTTACAATCGAGCAAGTACAAATTAAAAAGGAAAATTTTTTCTAGTCCTAATATTTGATAGCAAGTATTTCAATCATTTGGAAATATTAATTATTTTCAAGATGTAAAACGAGAGCGTCACACCTTTGGTGGTATCAGAGCATTGGTCCTGTCCCTCATGGCCCCGATGATGCAGCTAAGTATGGTATTCAATGTAAATTGAATATGTTTTGAGTAAGTTAGTAACATTTATGTTTCAAAGACCTTTTTAGTGATCCAAAGCCCATAGTGCAGGTCTTTCTATGGCAACCAGAAATAGAAATATTACGAACGAAATGTTAGAACGAATCACGACCGTGCTGGAAGGCATGCAGCAGCAGCAGCGACAGCAGCCATCTCAAGGGCGAGCTGATAACCCATCTGTTGGCAACATGGCGAGTCAGGATGCTAAGACTCTGTCGGAATTCAGGAAATGAAATCCACCAAGGTTTGAAGGCGGATACAAACCTGATGAGGCGAATAAGTGGTTGTATGACATCAACAAGATTTTCCGAACTCTAGATTGTTCTGATGAACAGAAGGTAACCTATGCAGTTTACATGCGTCATGGGGAAGCTGAAAACTGGTGGGATCACACTGTCCAATTGCTGAATTTTGAAAGAAGAGCAATCAACTGGGGAGTATTTATGGAGAAATTTCTTAATAAATACTTTCCGGAAGATTTAAGGAGAAAGAAGGAAGTAGAGTTCATGCAATTGAAGCAGGGGGATATGAGTGTAGGAGAATATGCTGCCAGATTTGAGGAACTGATGAAATATTCTCCCTACTACTTGAATAACCCTGATGAAAGGAGTAAGTGTGTTAAGTTTGAAGGTGGACTGAGACCGGAGCTGAAGTCTATTTTTTGTTATCAGAGGATTTAGAGTTTCCCTGCACTGGTGGATATGTGTAGAATGTATGAGGATGACAAGAAGGCTGAGTTGATTGGAAGTCAAGGGAAAGGGGTTGGACAGAACTATGGACCACAGAGGAAGAAGAGGTTTGATCATCGGAGTAATGGTCCATATTCTCAGAAGAACAAAGGCAAGGGCAAAGCTGTGATGGATAACAATAACAAGTCTCGCGATAATGCTCCTTATTGCGAGAAGTGTAGGCGTTATCATCATGGTCAATTTTGCTGGTCCACAGGAGAATGTTTCAAGTGTGGAAAGCAAGGTCACTTCGCTCGTGAATGCAAGGAGTCTGCAAAAGGTGATGCAAAGGGATCTACTGGCAAGCCTGTGGTACAAGGAAGAGTATTTACCCTGAGTGGTAATGAAGCAACCCAAACCCCGAATCTCGTGCAAGGTAACTTTCTGCTTAATAACCAACCTTGCAAAATCATGTTTGATTCTGGAGCTACACATTCTTTTGTTTCTCCTGAATGTGTAAATAGGCTGAATCTTGTTGTTTCCGATTCACCTTGTTATCTTTGTATAGAAACCCTACTGGAATACCGATTTTTACCGCTAAAGTCTGTTTAGGGTGTAACGTGGAAATCTTGGGTCGTCTTTCCAAAGTAGATTTGGTTTGTCTCCCTAAGTTACAATTGGATGTGATCTTGGGTATCGATTGGTTGATGAAGAACCAAGTGATCATCAATTGTGAGGAAAAGACAATTCAATATAGGACCCTTGAACCTGAGGGTTATATGTGTTTGTTCTCTGCTACTGGGGAAGAAGAGTCGATGCCGACAGAAGAGATTCCTGTGGTGAGGGAATTTCCGGAAGTATTTCCTGAGGAAATACCAGGATTACCTCCGAAGCGAGAGATAGAGTTTGGGATTGATTTAGTCCCTGGAGCTGGTCCCATCTCTATTGCTCCTTATAGGACGCACCACCAGAGATGGCAGAAATGAAGAAGCAGATAGAGGAATTGCTGCAGAAGCAGATGATCAGGCCAAGCGTTTCGCCTTGGGGAGCTCCATTACTGTTTGTAAAGAAGAAGGATGGGAGTATGAGAATGTGTGTGGACTACAGGCAGTTGAATAAGGTCACCATTAAGAATAAGTACCCTTTGCCAAGGATTGATGACCTTATGGATCAAGTTAGGGGAGCTGCAGTATTTTCCAAGATTGATCTGAGATCGGGTTATCATCAGATCAGGATAAAGGAAGAGGATATACCCAAGACAGCATTTCGATCTCGATACGGTCATTATGAGTATATTGTGATGCCGTTCGGATTGACTAATGCACCTGCTATTTTCATGGATTATATGAACCAGATCTTTAGACCCTACCTGGATTTATTCGTGGTAGTGTTTATTGACGATATTCTGGTCTATTCTAAGAATCCGGAAGAGCATGAAGAGCATCTCAGGATTGTGTTAAAAGTCCTGAAGGAGAAGCAATTATATGCCAAACTTACAAAATGTGAGTTTTGGTTGAATGAAGTGATGTTTTTGAGGCATGTAATCTCTAAAGAAGGAATTGCGGTGGATCCAGCAAAAGTAAGTTCAGTGCTAAGCTGGGAACAGCCTAAGACTGTGACTGAGGTGAGAAGTTTCTTAGGGCTGGCTGGATACTATCGTCGGTTCATAGAAGAATTTTCCAAGATTGCATTGCCTTTGACCAAGTTGACTCGGAAAGATCAACCGTTCGTGTGGGACGGTCGGTGTGAAGTTAGTTTCCGTGAGTTGAAGGAATGGTTAACATGGTCTCCTATGTTAATCTTACCTGATCCTCACAAAATTTTTGAAGTGTACTGTGATGCATCTAAGCAAGGACTGGGTTGTGTATTGATGCAAGAAGGAAGAGTAGTGGCTTATGCATCGCGACAATTGAAGAATCATGAGGTGAATTACCCGACACACGATTTGGAATTGGCTGCGATCGTGTTTGCCTTAAAGATATGGAGACATCATCTCTATGGCACTACGTTCCAAGTATTTAGTGACCATAAGAGTTTGAAATATTTGTTCGATCAGAAAGAGTTGAACATGAGGCAAAGAAGGTGGATGGAGTTTTTGAAAGATTATGACTTTAAACTCCACTATCATCCGGGTAAAGCAAATGTGGTTGCAGATGCTTTGAGTCGGAAAGCAGTCCACATAAGTGCGATGATGGTTAAGGAAGCAGCATTGATTGAGGAATTCATAGATTTGAGCCTGTTGACACAAGTGGAGCCAACAAGTATCAAGTTAGGGATGTTGTAGATCACAAATGAGTTTTTGGAAAGAATTCGTGAGTTGCAACGAGCGGATGGAGAATTGATGGAAAAGATGAGATTAGGTTCAGAAGGAAAGAAACTTGATTTCAAGATTGGGTTGGATGGAATCCTTCGTTTTAGGACAAGGATTTGTATACCAAGAGATCAGGAGGTTAGAAGATTGATTCTTGATGAAGCACGTAAGAGTCGGATGAGTATGCATCCTGGATCAACCAAAATGTATCAGGATCTGAAGAAGATGTTTTGGTGGTCTGGATTGAAAAAGGATGTTGCAGAATATGTGGCGGCATGCTTGATTTTCCAAAAAGCTAAGGTAGAACATCAGAAACCAGGAGGACAGTTGCAACCTTTGAGTATTCCCCAATGGAAGTGGGATAACATCTCAATGGATTTTGTGTCTGGTTTGCCAAGGACGGCAGCAAATCATGACGCAATCTGGGTGATTGTGGATAGGTTGACCAAGTCGGCGCATTTCGTTTCGATCAATATGAGCTATTCTTTGGACAAGCTTACCCAGATCTATATTAAAGAGGTAGTTCGTCTTCACGGAGTGCCTTCGAGTATTGTGTCAGATCGAGATCCCAGATTTTCTTCGCAATTCTGGCAAAGTTTACATGATGCTATGGGAACGAGATTGAAATTGAGTTCTGCGTATCATCCACAGACTGATGGCCAGACGGAGAGAACGATTCAGTCTTTGGAGGATGTGTTGCGGGCTTGTGCACTTGAAGAACAAGGAAGTTGGGATCAAGTGCTACCTCTTGCAGAATTCACATACAACAACAGCTATCATGCAAGTATTGGGATGGCACCGTTTGAGGCGTTGTATGGAAGGAAATGTCAAACCCCGCTATGTTGGTTCCAAGTGGGGGAGAATTTAATGGTTGGACCGGAAATGATTCAGCAGACATCTGAGAAGATTAGGATGGTTCAAGAAAAGATAAAAGCGGCTCAGAGTCGGCAGAAGAGTTACGCTGATAGGAGGAGAAAACCATTAGAGTTTTCGGAAGGCGATCATGTGTTTCTTCGGATAGTTCCGATGAAAGGAATTAGTAGAGCCTTGAGAACTCGAAAGCTTTCGCCTAAGTGTATGGGTCAATATCAAATCGTTAAGAGAGTTGGTCCTGTTTCTTATCAACTAGCTTTACCACCCTCTCTATCCAATTTGCACAACGTCTTTCACGTTTCGCAATTGAAGAAGTATGTGCATGACCCATCAGTTATTTTGAAACTCCAACCTGATGACCTAACTTTGAAGGAAAACCTTACCTTTGAGACCAGACCGGTTAAAATAGAAGATCGTGAAGTTAAGCAGCTCAGGGGAAAGGAGATACCTTTAGTGAAAGTCATATGGGAAAATGCTGACGTGTCTGAAGCTACGTGGGAATTAGAGGAAAAGATGCGTCAAGAGTATCCGGAGTTGTTTACGTAAGCTAGAATTTCGGGGACGAAATTCCTATTAAGTGGGGGAGTAGTGTAACACCCCTAATTTTCATCTCCTGGATAATAAGGAAATTAATAATAAAAGTTTTATTATTAATTTATATGAATTTCCATATTTATGTTTTGTATTTAATTAGCCTAAAATATAAAAATTAGTTGAAATATTTTTATATGGCAAATAAATGCAAAATATAAGGATATTGCATTTTAGTCCCTGGATTAGGACCTAAATGTAATATTGAAAAATTTCTTGGAGGGAAAGATTTAAAAATATTAATTTTTAAATTTTGTACTGATCTAACCGGTTAGTAATGCCTTGTAACCGGTTAGACGATGAACCCAGAAACTGGGATAGTGGATTTTGATGAGTAATCACTTGATTAATTCGTTTAATCGCCACGAATCCCACTCAAATTCAGTGGAATACGCGTGTCGCCTTGCATGGCACACGAATTGCCCTATAAATTGATGAATTTCTGAGGTAAAGAGGTTGATTTTCTGCATTTTGTGTTGAAGAAGGGCTGTTAGGGTTTCAATTTTGTTCTAAGAAATTCGTCTCCTTCCTTTAGAGTTAGAGAGCGAAACATACACTTCTGAAAAGCTTGAATCAAGGGCTTTTCATTGATATACACCTTGTGAGCTGAGGGTTCTTGTGTGAAGAGGAATCAACCCTAGAAGTTGGAGCTGGAAACTGGACTCTGTTTCGTTATTGATTCTGGAAGCTGAGTTCAAGCTTTGATTTAGGTAAGCACACAAACCCTTTTGATTCCAAATCTGTTCCTATTCTTAGTGCATGTTACCTAGAGTAATTTCTAATTGTTTTCCCCAATTTCTTTGGCCAAAAACTATGTCAAATTTTCTGGTCTTTGAACCCTATTGATGGAAATCGTGGCTGAGAGCAGAACCTAGGATTTGTGGGAAATCTGTGGATTTTTCTTCAAGTCAGTGTCAATCTTCATCAAACTCTATCCTAAGGTATGGGAGAAGTCTACCTTATACTAGATTTAGACTAAAATTCAAGTGAATTAGGATTTGAGTTAACAAAACTCAAAAAGGGCATTATGTGTGTGAAGCACAAAGGCTTGGAGGCCAAATTCTAGCTCAATGTTGTTTTGAGCAACTTTATATTGATGCATGCAAGTGATTTTAATGTTTAAATCAGAAGCTAAATGTATAATCTGTGATTTGAGGTATTGAATTGTGTTTGTATGGATTTTTATGCAATTTGATGCACTAAACCAAATGCATGCAAGGTTATATGTGTTTCTGTGATTAAACATATTTATTTAAGGTATATGAACTCTGTTAAAGGTTGAAATTTGGTTAGATTTGAGTAGTAAAGATAATGGTTTGTTAAAACTCATGTTTTAGTGTCTGACTGCATAATCTAACTGGTTACTCGATATTCGTAACCGGTTAGACACTGTAAAAATGCAAAAGAAAATAAGTTTACAAAATCAGTTTTGTGGTCTAATAAATAGTACTCAAATCTAGGCCTTAATTTCATGGAAAACAATCTGAAAATAAGTTGGTTTCACTGTTATAGTTCAGATTGCAGTTAAAGAGTTAATACCTTAGTGTATTGGGATAATTTCAAGAGGAAATTATGCTCATTGGAGAATGAAATGTGATTTAGACTTTTGGATGATAAAAACAGTGGTTTTTGAGGTGTAAAACAATGTTAAACTTGTTTATGGATTGGGTAGAGAATTCAAGAAAAAGGGTTTTTCTGAATTTCAATGGTAAACAGTTCAGGTCTGTAATTCTAACCGGTTAGCCTGAAACTGTAACCGGTTAGTACCTGAATCTGAAAAATAAAAAGTTAAGTTTTTGAATACCATTGGTTATGTTTTCCCAATCTAAGTTTAAGGGCATGTTTTTGAGATAATGCAAAGGAGAATTTTGTGCCAAAGATTATGCCTCAAATAAATCATTCAAAAGGGAAATTGGAATATTTCTAAATCACAGTAATTAATGTAAAGATAAAACCAACCCTGATATTTGTGCATCCATATAGAATGGAAGTTTGGTTGGTAGGAACGTTTATCATATTCTGGGAATATGAGGAGGGTACTCCGGGAGTACCAAATTGTAACCTACTTGATGACACATTCTGGGAATGTGGCTAGTGTCCGGGACCTGGTTTTTATGCGTTCTGGGAACGTATGCGTTCTGGGAACGTGGTGCACACTCCGGGAGTGATGCTTATTATCCAAGTATGGTTTGGCATTATGTTCTGGGAACGAATGTCAGTGTTCCGGGAACACAAGGGGTGTATTGGATGGACGTCCAAGATGGACTTTTAGAGGCCTCAGTTGTGGATAGAAAATCATACATCATGCCACTTGCATTATAAGAGATATAATGTTGAAAATTGGTGTGCTCATATGTACTTGCATTATTATCTGTCCATGATATACTTGTGTTTGTAATTTTAGTCTTTATCAATTATGTATATGTGTATACTTACTCCCTATGCCCTGTTTAGGTGATGGCCAGATACCTAGCCTGCATCGAGATACGCCCTATCCCTAGTGGTATATGGACGTATGAGGTGCACCGTGCCACTTTTGAGGGGGAGGTGGAGATCACTCTCAACCACCCTAACCCTCTGGTGCGAGTGTGACCTCGTCGATTTAGGATCCCTTTAGTCTATACTATGCATGTTCCACCCTTTTATACATATAAAGGACCACCCTCGGCTCGACCTGTGCGTCGTTTTCATAGTTTTCGTTTCAGAGCTGCCACTCGTTCTCATCCTTCCTCCCATAGAGTTGTCACTGAGGAGACTCCTTCTCCTGGTCCGACTGATTTCGAGAGGACTGCTTCTGCAGATCCTAGACCCAGTGGTGGGGTCTCTACCCAGTCAGGCGAGGTCGAGGAGGACCCTGTGGAGGATGAGAGCGAGGAGGAGGTGCATGTCGAGCCGACTATTTCTGCTAGAGGTGGACCCGCTGGTTCATAGGAGCCTGCATAGCGTGGATGTTTTGGATCCTAGATCCTAGGGATAGAGCTGTGGAGGATCTGAGGAGCTGCTGAGGACATGGATGACATGCTCTGGGACTTCTACTTTTGGATCATGTGATATATTGTAGATATTTTGAGAGGTCTTAGAGTGAGGTTTATTTTATGCAGCTGGTTTGTATATATTTCACCAAACTTGCTATCTCGACTTTCACTACTTGCTACTGATGATACTTATGGGGTTTATGTTATATTATATATATATATATAGTATGTTTTATTTACCTCAGCAGTGCCCCACAAGTATTAATTTTACTTCCGCATACTCTGATTTTGATTCAAAAAGGAGCTCGGCGACAAGTTTATATTTTATATATTCGATTAAACTCGAGAGACTAACAATATATTTTAAGAAGGACTACAAAGACGTTTACTATGTTTATGGAAATAGTATCTCGAGAGTCGTTTTGTAATCAAGATATTAATAAGCCGAATTCCAATATTTGTGCAGATTAAAAATGTTTACAATCGAGCAAGTACAAATTAAAAAGGAAAAATTTTTCTAGTCCTAATATTTGATAGAAAGTATTTCAATCATTTGGAAATATTAATTATTTTCAAGATGTAAAACGAGAGCGTCACATTTATATATATACTTAACTCAAACAATTAGAAATATACAATCCAATAATCAATGGTTCTCTATAAGAATTTCACTAGAAAAATATTATCACATAAATAATCATACAAAATCTAATTATAATTTAAATTAAATTGGGGCAAAATTGTGGATCTCACAATCCTCCCCAACTTAAAGATTTTTCTTCCCCGAGAAATACGAGCAAAAGCAAGCAAGGAAACAAACAGGTTTACCACTTGGAGATTCTCATGATTCTTTTCATCCATCACTTTGTCATATACTTCTTTCGAGAGTATCTCCTTCCCTCGATGTCCTCGTCAATTAATACTCTTCTACTAGTCAGCCTTTGACGTAACGCCGCGCGGGAGTCGAATTGAGTCAAGTTCAAGGGTAGGCAACAGATAATAGTTATGTTCCTTTAGTCAGACCAAAAGCATTAAAGGCAAGTGAATTATTCATAAGGGATTTTGGTATTTATATAAGGGACTTGGTAAAACAGTTCGTTATTTTCGAAAATGGTGCCAATCCAGAAGCACTTCCTTGTATGCATATCAAAACCATAATCACCAGCTGAGTTACTTCATACTTCCACACTACCTATGCTACACGGGTACTTGTCACTACACTTCTTCTAACATGGACTCTACTTAACCTTTTGCTCCCCAACTTTGATCGAACTTATACCATCTATCACACAACTTGATATCCAATTTCACCTTAAGACTATAACTGCCCAACTTTTCACCCACTAAATCCCCTTCTTAGCACCACTTAGGGACTGACTCTAAACCATTATTCCAAAATTCCTAAGATTTCACACAATCATACCATCACCTTGTCCCTTTAGCCTCCTAAAACTCATGTGTTATGCATACAAGTGTTACTTCCTTCATAACTTTATGAGGTAGGATTCTGTTTTAGTCACGAGAATCCAAGAAAAGAACTTTGAATTTACCGAATTTTGGCATTTGGTCGAATAGTTTGATGGAAGGTGATCATTAGATTGGGTATTTTCTGACAAAAGGAAGTCCTTTTTAGTTTGAAAGGGTCAAATTATCGCAAAAATGCAAAAATCAAGTTCAATAATCATACGAAAGGGTGATTGGGTTCTTTTCAAAAATCGAAATGAAGTAGGGTAATGTCTTGACTTGAACTCAATTCTCCTCTGGCAGTCTTTAAAATACCACACTTTTTCCAAGAACTAATTTCCATATTCATACCAGAAATTCTACACCTCATTTGCTTGTCGACGTGCCATTGCGATCCTACGTACAGGTTTAACTCTTAGACTAAGGAAACATCTATACACACAAAAGGACTAACTCACATCTACACACCAACTAAGGCAGAGTCACACAAGGAAAGCATATAAGGCTATGCTTAAGGGCACTAAGGACAACCATCGCTTTGATACCACTAAATGTAACACCCCAATTTGGACTTAGAATTTTCACTAAAAATTTGAGCCATTTTTTTTAAACATTTCCAAAATCAGTTTATTTTAATTCTTTTACAAAAAGATTTTCATAAAAACAATTTGATTCATTTGTTTACAAAATAATTTGATACTTAACTTGCGTCATAAAAATTCTATTTCCAAAAAGAGATGTTACCATCCAACACATTTAAAAAAAACTCATTTTCTCCATGTCATATTTAATTGATGGTTAACTTGCAGAAAATAATTTAGGTACATATGAACATGATACAATAACCAAAAAGAACTTCTTTTATTTCATTTAAAATAATCCATATTACAACTGGGGTTACATTCGGGATAGAGTAATCGTGTCCTACCCATCCAAAGATGGAATACAAAACAAAAACTATCCTAGACTATTAGTCTTTATCATTTCCTCCACCGCAATTGTCTGGAATATTCCTTGATTGCTGCTTCTGATTCCTCCTCGTATGTACGTCGTCTCGCGATCCTCTTCCGACTTGAGCAGCCGTTACTCGAGATAGTACATGATCTGTCATCTGTGAACATTGTTCCCCAATTTTCACAGGAAAGGGAAATAGAGAGAGTAAGCACTTCTGAACGATATGATCGTCGACGGCGCGGGCTTACCATAGGGGAATATTAAGACCATACAAGCATATCATAAAACATTATATACATCATTATTACCAATCCCTTATAAACAACTTCAGCTAAATACCATAGGGTCCTTTCCACCACAAGGATAATCTTCATGAAATCATATCCATTATATTTAATTATCTTTAGGCTCTAAGTTTCATTATCATAACCACCGGAAATTCAAGAGGGGGTACCACCACCGAGGCTCAAGGGTTTGGTAGCACACACGTTACATCTCCTCCATCATTCCAACCACATCCTAGTTCGGAAAGCAGATGGGACGCACAGGAACCCTAACCATGCTGGCATCGATGTCGAAGGGTACGCACCAACAAGTATCCAACAACCGAAGTAAAATCATTCCATCAATACAGTTTCAAAAGTACAGCGACATCTAGCCCCATTCGGGTTCCCTCTCACCATCTAAGATTTGCTCAAGGGGGCGACAGCACTTTCTCTAGTTGATCGTGAAGTTCCTTGCTACGACATTGCCTACAACCGAAAGACAAGTCCTTGTAGTCTTGTCCCGCCTAGAGAAGCACTCGAGGCTTCTTGACGTTCACCGTCCTTGCCCTCCCCTATCACAATCACCACTTGAAGAGACGCCAACCTCCAAGCATGCGGTATCTTTCCTCTCCACTACTTTACTCTCAACGCAAGGTTTAGAAAAGGGGTTCCTAAAGTCTTTTAAGTCTTTTAAGTCTGTCATTAATCCTAGTTTTGGTCGACCCATTCTAAGCCTCACTTCTAACGGGCCTCGACCTCTAAGGGAAACATCAAACACCTTTTTACAGTACAGTAGATTCCACAAGACTTAGACCACGGCATAGTCATCCACGTGGCCAGTCACTTAAAGGGGATATTTACAAAGTTATCGTGCCGTTTGCACTATCACTGTACACTCGTATCGTTTTCGAATTTCCACAAGGTTCATTGATCATTCTCATAAATTCAAAAATATGCCAAATCCTTTTCATGGAACGACCGTTCGAAAAATACTAAGAAATCTTTTCATAGGAACAACCGTTCAAAAACATTAATTATCTTACAATAGGATAAACCATTATTTCCAAAATATATTCCCAATCTTCTTGTTATCTCATCATATAACTCATTTCCATATAATATACAATAAAGATATATAACATGGTATAATCAATTATCAACCGACATACAATTAATATCGAGGAATCGTGTTTTTCGTATAAACGGCGGAACACACACTCAATTGTCGTTTTACTACTCGACTGATAAATTCCTAGTTCCGACCTTTGAGATGATACGGAACATCCTAATATTACCCTACATGCCACTATGTCTTAAGAAGGCTTCTCTCTCACCTGAGATCCATGCTTACTCTGTTTCCAGCCTTTGAGTCCACAACTCCAGCAGCTCGTTCACCTTTGATTCCTTTTATTCTTAAACGACGAACGACATACAAATCAATATCTAGCAAGTACCTTATACTATCTATTTACTTAGGTAAAGACTAAACCCAAGGTACCAAAGCACCTTAAAACAGAAATCCTTTTTAAAACAGAGGTCCTTTTTAAGGGCATTAAATAACTTAAAACAATTCCTTTTAAAATTCAAGAAATCCTTTTTTTTGCAAAACATAATTTAAAACTCACTCCAATACTTTGAAAACTATTTAGAATATTTTTATTTCTACAATGTCATACTATATCACTTATATAACAACTACCACATGCACACACTTATACCAGTAAAACAAAAATTTATTTAAACAAATAACATCAAATCATACTTTTACAAATTCACTTTTATAATTTCTTTTTACTCTATACACTTATATTAAAGGTCCTATCATAAAAATCATCATACTAATTCATTCCAAAACAGTTTTTATAGTTGATGCAACCAATTTAGAATTTCGGATAGCATACCCTACAAGTCTTGCAAAATCACTTTTTCTTTTTAGCTTTTAAATTATGAAAATCATCTCCAATCATAATATAACTTTTAAAACACAATCATAACATCTTAAAAATAAACCTCAATTTTTTTCTTTACTAATGATCTCACTCTTAAGTACCTTATAACAACTACCATTTACAGGCTATTCATACAGCATGAATTTGGAGTATTTTTCTTTGATGCACATTTCAATCAATCAAGCAGTAAACAAATCTTTGCATAATAACGTTATAAACACATATAACATATTGAGAAAATAAACTCAAGTATTCCCAGTTGAAAATACTTTTTCTCTATCGATAATGAAATTAAATTACAAACTATAAACAATACACAGCAAATCACTTTTAAGCATCAGTACATTCACAAAATCACTTTTACACTTCCTTGCTAATTTTTAACTACTTATAATAAAGATCTTAGCATAAAGTACACATTACCAATTCATTTCAAAATAATTTCTATCCTTGATGCAACTATTTTAGAATCTTGAACAACATATACACTATTTCTTAAAACTCAGTTTTCTCCTAAACGGTTTATCAGAAACACATGCCGCTTTTTCCTAAATTCTTTTTACGAATTATTATATTGAAATAATTAAATCTAAGTCACATAAAATAATTTCACCTGTTGTACAGCCACTACAATTTGTTGCATTATTTTAAGAAAATAAGGCAAACAAACTTAAATAATTATATACAAATTAAGCACTACTAACACACATAAAAATAATCATTTTTTGCTCTCTCCTCCTCACGGCTTCCACCGTGTGCCGCCATGGCTAGGAAGAGGGGAAGACCCCCGAAAACTCCATCATCTTCTAACAAAAAATCTCCAGGTGCAGAGAAAGGTCCTGTGGCTTCGTCTTCGATCGAACTCAATCTTTCTGATGAAGAGGCACTTGAAGATATTGATAGCTTGACTCCCAAGAAAGCGGCTGAGTTGTTGCATAGCATTGATCTCCTTAGGCAAAGAGTGCAAAGTAAGATTCCTGCGGTTCAACAAAACGATATTAATGAAGGTGTAGAGGCTAAAAAACAACAGGAAGTACAAACAGAGAAAGAGGATAAGACTACTCATCAGGTGCAGCACTCTATTCATTCAGTATGGGCAAATTTCGATATTTCGAAATTGAGGAATGCAGGGGAAAAACTTAATTTTGTTGAGCCAGTGCTTAAAGAAGGGCAGGCAATTACAAGAATAGCAGTGGAGGATGTGGAATCAGAAGTGCAATACTGGCAAAATGCTATTGTGTGTTATGTCCTTGGTGCTAGACCTCCCTATTCGGTGTTTAGTGGATACATAAAAAAGGTATGGGGTCATCTGGGAATTGACAAAATCCTAATGACTAATGAAGGATCTATGGTTGTTCGGTTCAATACAATGGAGGCAAGGAATGAAGTCCTAGAAATTGGAATTTATCACTTTGATAAAAAGCCAATTATCCTAGGACCATGGACGGGTAGAACAGAAATGAAGGATCATTTAGACAGAGTCCCTGTGTGGATTCTGTTACCCAACCTAAGCCCTAAATTCTGGAGCCAAACTGCCTTAAGCAAGATTGCTAGCCTTGTTGGCTCCCCTATTATGGTTGACAAGGTTACTAAAGAGAGGAATAGACTTAATTATGCTAGGATCCTAATTGAAGTGAATCCTAATACTCTGCCTGAGGAGATCTTTTTTGAGGATGAAAAAGGGAATGTGGTGAATCAAAAGGTGACTTATGAGTGGAAGCCAGTACTTTGTGCTAAATGCTCAAAGTATGGACATGACTCAAAAATGTGTAGAAGTAATGTTACTCAAAAATGGGTGGAAAAGAAAAAGCCTTCTAAGGAGGACATTGAAAAGCTGGATGATTGCCTTAAAGCTAATGATGAGAAGGTTGTGGAGAAAGCTATTCAGCAAGTGAATGATGATGGTCAGGTTTCTTCCTTTGTTGCTGAATCTACCAATTTAGATGAAGGTGAATCAAAGGAATGTGCAACCAGGAAGAAAGAAGATAAAGGAAAAGGTAAGCTTGTGGAGGTTGAGAATGTTGATTCTGATTCAGAAAATATAGGGCCTTGGATCCCAGTGATAACAAGGAGTAAAGCTCAGAAGAGACAAGAAGAGAATAAGGGGGTAGTGATTAAAGATTTGGCCTCTAAGGCCAATGGATAATATCTTAACATGGAATGTTAGAGGGTTCAATAACCCTCAGAAGCAGAGAGAGCTTAAATCTCTTTGCAGTATAAATAATGTAGGTTTACTAGCTATTTTAGAAAATAAGCTTAGAGCTAATTCTCTAAGCACTACTCTAGAGAAGTTTGCTCCTGGTTGGCACTATGTTTCAAACATTGATCATCATCCAGTAGGGAGAATTTGTGTTGTTTGGAAGCCTGATATGTTCAGGGTAACAATGTTGAAAAGCTCTAGCCAATTGATTCATTGCTTAATCTCCATGCCTGTCACTTCAGTACAGTGGCTGGCCACTTTTGTTTATGGTGCTAATGACCAAGTGCTGAGGAAGGAATTATGGGAGGATCTAAGGGAAATTCATGGTTCAGTGAATAGCCCATGGCTAATTTCAGGGGACTTTAATTGTTGTTTGGACCCATCTGAGAAATTGGGAGGTAATCAGGTAGATTGGGAGGCTATGGAGGATTTTAGAGATTGCATTCAGGAATGTGGACTTCAGGATATGAAATATTGTGGGAATCTATTTACATGGTGTAATAGGCAGCATGATGGAAACAAAATTTACAGCAAACTGGATAGGAACTTGGTGAATGAGGCTTGGTTGCACTTGTGGCCTTCTTTGTTTACTCAATTCCTAAACAGCGGTATTTCAGATCACACTCCAGCTTTGATAAGGAATTCTAGTGTTAAGGAGAGGCCTAAAGGGGGCTTTAAATTCTTTAATGTATGTTCTCAGGATCAAGATTTTTTGTCTATCGTAAAGGAGAATTGGGGGAATGATATTCAAGGGTATGCTGAATATAGAGTTATGAAGAAGCTAAATCTTCTGAAGCAGCCTTTAAAGCAGCTTTACACAAGAGAGTATGTCAACTCAGTTTTGCAAGAGCAGGTGCTAAGGCAGGAATTGGATTCAATTCAATCAGAGCTAAGTGTGAAGCCTCAGGATCCAGAACTTCATCAGAAGGAAAAAATCCTATATGGCAGATACATGAAGGCTTTGAATGACTCTATTTCTATCTTACAGCAAAAGGCTAAAGAAAAGTGGGTCAAGGAGGGGGATCAAAACACTGCTTACTTTCATAATACAATTAGAGCCAGACAGTACAGGAATCGCATTCTAAACCTAACTTCAGCTGATGGACAGTGTATACATGACCAGCAGGGAATTATGGATGAGTTTGTGAATCATTATACCAAATTGTTTGGAAGAAAAGAAGTGGTGTGGTCTCTAGAGGACATAGTTTGCCAGAATGGTCCAGTTCTTAATGTTGAGGAGCAGCTGGCTCTTATCAAGCCTTTTTCAAGGGAGGAGATTAGACAATGCATGTGGTCAATTGATAAGGACAAGTCACCTGGTCCTGATGGCTTTGGTTCAGGGTTTTTCAAAGCAGCCTGGGAAGTGGTTGGTGAGGATTGTTGTTTGGCTATTGAGGAATTCTTTACTACAGGTAAGCTTCTAAGAGCTTGGAACTATACTGATTTAGTCATGATTCCTAAATGTGAGAATGCTACTACAACTAGAGATTACAGGCCAATAGCCTGTTGTAATACTCTCTACAAGTGTATTTCTAAATTGTTATGCATGAGGCTCAGAGAAGTTCTGCCTAAGTTAATTAATAACAATCAAGCAGCTTTTGTGAAGGGAAGAAGCATAGTACACAATGTAGTTATTGTGCAGGATCTTATGAGACTGTATAGAAGGAAGAATGTCTCAGCTAGGTGCTTATTGAAAATTGATCTAATGAAGGCGTACGATTCACTTAGCTGGAGTTTTATCAGAGACATGATGGAGGCTTTGAGATTTCCTACTAAATTTGTTAGCTGGATTATGGTGTGCATTTCAACAGTGACCTTTAGTATTGTGATCAATGGGCAGCACTCTCAACAGTTTAGAAATCACAGTGGCATTAGACAAGGAGACCCTATTTCTCCTTTGTTATTTGTCATTGCTATGGAAGGGCTTTCTAGAAGATTATTGGCTGCCACAAAGGAGCAAGGGTTCAGGTTTCACCCTCTTTGTAGAGAGTTGAATCTAGTTAACCTCATTTTTGCTGATGATTTAATGACATTTTGTAAAGGACACCCTAAGAGTGTCAGAATCATTATGAATGATATGCTGGAGTTTTCTAAGAATTCAGGGCTACAGGCTAATCATGAGAAGTCTCAGATTTATCTGGCTGGAGTGAAGGAGGCTTTTAGAAGTGAAATTTTGGAATGCACTGGTTTTAAGGAAGGTTCTTTTCCTTTTAAGTATTTGGGGTTCCCAATATCAGCTAAGAAATGGTCAATAGCTACTTGCAAGGTTATCATTGACAAAGTATCTGCCAGATTGAATAGCTGGAGGACAAGACACTTATCCTATCAAGCAAGATGTGTGCTTATTAACTCTGTTCTTCTTACTTTGCACATTTATTGGGCCTCAGTGTTCATTATACCTAAGGCTGTTCTTAAGGGGGTTGAGAAGATTTGTAGGAAGTTCTTATGGGGTGATAAACCTGCAGGTAATGTTAGTTGGTCTAATGTTTGCAAAGAGAAGAAGTTTGGGGGTTTGGGGTTCAAGAATACTATTCTGTGGAATCAAGCAGGCCTTGGGAAGCAGATTTGGAGCATCTCAAAAAAGGAAGACATTTTATGGTCAAATGGATCAATCAGATCTACTTAAAGAATGAATCCATATGGGAAGCTCAGCCTCGTCAAGATCAAGGTTGGCATTACAAACAGCTCCTAAAAGTCAGAAATTGCTTGGCTCCAGGTGTTGCCAAAGGTGTGTGGAATAATGAGGACTACTCAATTGAATCAGGTTACAGGTTCCTTTGTGGGCATCTTGAGAAATTCAAATTCTACAGAGTGGCTTGGAATTCGGTTTCTATTCCTAAACATAGCTTTATTATGTGGCTAATGCTTCATAACAGACTTAGTACCTATGATCGATTACAGAGATTTCTAAACCTAAGTTCTATTATGTGCCCTATGTGTGAGTTACACCCTGAATCGAGTGTTCACTTGTTCTTCAAGTGCAATTGGAGTAAGGAGCTGCTTACTCTTCTTGCAAATTGGTTGTGCATGCCATTTTTGAGCTGTGTTAGCTCTAAATGGATTAAATGGGTAAGCTATGGAGTAAAGGAGAAGACTTACCGGAAGTTCTCGCGTGCTCTGCTTGCTGCGACGGTGTATGAAGTTTGGACGGAGCGGTGCCGTAGGGTGTTCCAGGGGAAGAAACAAGATCCAGAGAGAAGGTGTAGGGTTGTGCTTCGTGAGTTGGCAATGAGGATATCAACCAAGCTGAGTGACTTCACTGCATGTCAGAATGAAGTTGTGGTTCAAAGGATTTTGTGTTTCATTTAGCTCTTGTAGTTTGTCTTAGTTTGTCTTAATTTGTTTTTGGGATTTTACCAATGAACCCTTCCTAGAAGGTGGCATTGGTTTATGTAAGTGGTAAAGTTTGCAAGTTGGTATTAATAAAAAAATTTATTTACCAAAAAAAAAATAATCATTTGGAGTCTTATATCTTAACAAAATGATAATTTTCCAGAATTATTATAATTTTCCAGAATTAATTATTTTTCAGAATTAAAATAACTAAACACTTATATATACTAATAATCATCTATTCACATCAAATCATTATTAAATCAATTAGGAAAATTATCAAACTCTATATTTTTTTCTCCTAAATAATTCGGCCACTGCTCAACAACTAGGAGAAATACTTTTAATTTTTAAAACACCTATACGTCATAGTTACATAATATTATACCTTCAAAAGAATTGTTTTAATCATCAATAAAATATCAAATAGACACCATTCATAAAAATCATTTTTTTTACAGCGACTAAACTCAATCCTATAGTCATGTCATCACACAAAAATACCATTCTTATTAACCTATTTTTCCTTATTAAAATTACCCAATTACTCCTAGAATTATCAAACAAAATACTATAATTTATTTGTAACTTTTACTTAAAAAAATCAATTATATATTTCGGTCAACCATAAAAATTCAGGATTAAATTTTATTTTCATAAGACTATTATCATTTCATTTTTATATCAAAACATCAAAGATCAATATCACCCATTAGTTTATACTTTTTAAGAAATAAGTCACATAACAATTATACACATATTAACAACAACTATCACCTAATATATATATATATATATATATATATATATATATATATATATCACGGTCCAGAAAAAAAATACATTAAACTTATTCAATTTTAATTTAGTTTCCATTCCTTATACATATATTCATTTTGAACCCAAGCAAAAAGAAACAAAATAATCCAAACAGATACAAAATATAAATTCCTACATTTTAAGAACACCAAAAATTTCCAGAATTTTATTTTCCTATTTATCATAAAATTTGGCCATCATGGGTTAAGGAAAAAGGGGAGATTATCTCTTTAAACAATTCATTTTGTCCCTTTTTCTTAAACCTCAATTCATATGACCCAAAAATAATATCAAAACACTATCAATAATCTTATTTCAATATCAAAATAGGAGTTAGAAATTTTAGTTCTTATTCTTTATCATAGAAGAAATTAGAGATTTTTATTTACTAAATAACAATAGAATAAGAGATGAAAAATAGATCAAAACATAAGTTTAGTGTTACCTCTTTTCCTTAAGCTAAATGAACTTCAAAATGATGATGAAAATTTTTCCTCCTCTTCCTCTATCAACTCGCCACCCACTTTCTTCTTCTATGCTTTTTCTCAATTTTTCTCTTAAAAATGGTAGAGTTTCTTGTGTGTAAAAAGAGAGGGGTTTGGGCCACTATTTATAGGCAAGAGGGAAAATTCAGATTCAACTAATCTACTAAGGGGTGAGTCACCATAGTCCAAGGGGGTTTTTCCTAGTCTTTTTCACTTAACGAACCCTTTTAAAAAATGAAAATGCATTTATTTCTTTCACAAGTTCCATGTACATTTTGAATTTCAAACTAGATTCTTCCTCCCACATATAATTATGGACGGTGCAGTCCATAAATAAAATAAAAATATTTTCCAATTTAATTTTGCCTATTTGTCCATAATTCAAAAATATCCTCTAATCAAATAATTGCAAAAATAATAAAATGTATTAAATAAACATAGGTACAGCCATGAAAATATTTTGTAACACCATATTTTTATTTATAAAGTGCAGTGTAAAAAGGAAAAATTTATTGGAGGTCCAAAAATAATTTTCCCAATATTAAAACTCTAAATTCGTTTTTTAATTGGTACAGATATAGAATTTTCGAAGCACCCAAAATAAAATTACAAATTTTAAATTTTTGAAATCTACATTTCAACACGATCGTTTTCATATAAAATTCATAATTTTTGGACTTACGATTTGAAAGTTATGAATTTTTGAAGCTCTAAAATCATTTCCTTCAAAAATGCACTTCATAAGCTTTCAAATAGTTTTATAATAAGAAAAATACGAAAATATATTTTATTTGGATGGTAGTCCAATAGAAAACCTCAGAAATGTATTTTTGTTTTCAAAATAACATACACTTGAGTCAAAAGGTCATTTAATGCATTAAAATCACACCTTTACACTTAAAACTCAAAAAATTCGTTCAGTACTGTAGCAGTGATAAAATTTCGAAAACTTCAAAATAAAAATCAAAACTTTACATTTTCATAATCTACACTTCGATACGATCGTTTTGATATATCATTTGTAATTTTTCGACGTACGGTTTAAAAGATATGAATTTTCGAAGTCATATTACTATATTTCCTCAAAAATCCTTTTTGTATTTTAAATATAAATATAATACCATTCAATAACCTTATAAAATATTTTTATACTACTAATATACTTCAAATGCATCATATACAATTATATATATATATATATATATATATATTTATACATTTTCCACGTTTATATATACTTAACTCAAACAATTAGAAATATACAATCCAATAATCAATGGTTCTCTATAAGAATTTCACTAGAAAAATATTATCACATAAATAATCATACAAAATCTAATTATAATTTAAATTAAATTGGGGCAAAATTGTGGGTCTCACAGAAATGAGCATTGAAGACCATGTGATTAGAGCTGAAATGGAGAAAGATGATTTTCATAACTGTTGTCTACCCCAGGCGTGTGTCAATCACGCCCAGGCGTGATGGAGTTCAAATGTCTGAAGCTGAGGTGCAAGTGTCAGAAGTCAATTAATCAAAAGTGCACCAATTCAGGGGCTGTCACGCCCAAGCGAGGCATGGGCGAGGGAAAAACAGAATAATATTCATAATTAGTAATGCCAGGCCTAGGCGCGCAAGCCACGTGAAGAAGAGAGGGAGTATTTACGAAGCCACGCCCAGGCGTGGATCCTGTGCGCTTAGGCGTGTGTGCTACAAGTTGGGCCTATCTATATTGAAGATTTCAAGGATTCTGATAGATTTATCTTCTAGATTTATTTTAGATTTATTCTAGATTAATTATTCTAGATTTATTCTAGATTATTTATTCTAGATTTATTTAAGATTTATCTTTAAGATTTATCATTTAGATTTATTTGATAAGATTTATTTGGATTTATTTTAGGTTTAGCTTTTTCTATATATACTAGGATTTAGCATTAGGTTTAAGCAGCAATTCAGATACATTAGAGAATATTGAATGCAATTAGGATTGGAGAAGAGAGGTTAGAAACATATTATTGAAAGCAATGAGACAAGGCAATGATTGTAGATCAATATTGGAGGGATCCAATTGAAGGTTTAAAGATCTCTTGGGGTAAATTCATTATTGTCTATGATTATGAGTTCTTCCCTTAATTCTTGTATTTCTTCTCCCATTGCATGTAACTAAACCTCTTGTTAGGAATATGGTGTAATTGTATGGATGCTAGAATAGTTATTTAAATTATATTTCCTGTTTTTCCCTTCAAATCTATTGTTTGGTTGCGTTTTAATTCCAATTCATGAAAGAAGCTAATTTATGTTTTGTGTAGAATATCTAATCCAACAAAAGACATCTGAGGGTTAGAATAGGTCGTTCTTCCAAACATTATAACCGCCTAGTTTGTAGAGATACATCTAGGGCTTATATGACTTGAATATTCCAGTGTGCTTAATTAGTGGTTATTCATATGTCAAAATCGCTTAAGACATTAAGGGTTCTCATATTGAATAAGAAACATAAATTCACAGAGACATCTGGTTTTTATTACCTCTGGAATGTCGTGGATATAGGGGAAAACAGAATAATATTCATAATTAGTAACTTAGGTCCTGCAATGAAACCATGTTCCTAACCTTTTCCAAAATTGTTCTAAATACTCTTTATTTTCTGTTTTGTCTCATTTTACTTATTCTACACTCCTTTCTTAAAATCTAAACCAAACTCAAGTTTCACGTAATTACTATTTGCCTAAGAATTATTAGAAACAATTTGCAATCCCCGAGTGGAACGATAATTTTACTTACTCTATATTACTTGTGACTCGGTATACTTGCCGGTAGTCCAACACCAATCATTAATCTGATTATGCGATATGACAAGTGACTTACTCTCATCTACCATGTCTATGGTAGGTTCTTTCGAAGGACAGGACTGAAGCTACTCCTGTTGGAGTGAGAGTTCGCTAGTGGGAACAGTCAGGATGACGTCTCGTCATCTGAATCCTTTTGCAGAAGGATCGAGTTGTGAAAACCAATGCTCTGGGTGTAAAAAGGGTTTTGGGGTTCTATATTATACATTTTTTATACTCAGACTATTTTGTAAAAAAAATATTACTCTAATAAAAAATACTTTTGATTTTCACGCTCTTAAAAAAAATTGTAATGCGCATTTTTATTTATCTTAATATTTTGGGGCGTTACACAGACCGCTAGAATCAATTATTCGTTCTTTAAGAATTTGAGTTATTGGATAAAACCATTTATTTTATTTAACAAAAATCAATTATTTATCTTAATATATGCTTATGTGGTATTGGATAAAACCATTTATTTTATTTAAAAAAAATGGAAAAAGATAAACTTCAGGGTGAAAATAGAGCCATTAAATTGTATGGTCTTGCACCAAAACAAAAATTCGTATGGCCCTTTTGTTCTTTGGTCATAACATATGATTTTTGAATTTAAAAATATTAAAAAAAAAACTACACCACCCATTTCATATTTTTTGTAATTTTAAACTTTTTTTTAAATATTTTGTGTAGTTTTAGCTTTTTGAAATATATTCTCTCAAATACTCCTTCCGTTTCATTATGTTTGGTCTTTTAGGTCTGGGCACACAGATTAAGAAAGTGTTAATTATTTTAAGTATTATGTATAATTTGTCCAAAATGTCCCTATTTAATCCTTATTGAAAATTGTAGTAGTATTTAATTTTTATTAGTAAGTGTGTCCATTAATTAATGTATAGTGGTTTAGAGATGAGAGAGATGATAAAAGTATAATTAATGAGGAGTAAAAGAAATGATTGAGTGAAAGGTTAAAAGGCCAAACAATATGAAATAGAAAAGAAAGGCTAAAAGGCTAAAAGGCCAAACATAATGAAACGGATGGAGTACTATGTATTTCTAGAACACTTTTAGGAATAAAATATTTGGTCCTATTTGCAAGATCCTTTAACAATTTTCAATAAAATTTAATTACTAATTTCTAAAACACCTATTAAGTCAATATTTTCTACAATCCCAATAATAGTTACAACGGTAATTTTGGAAAGTATATTAAATATTTACATTTTCAATGTCACTAATAACTTTAACTCACTTTCATGGTAGACATAATTTTCCTCAAAAAGATCTTACAAATAGGATAGGAGGAGGGAATAATAAATATTTTTCTAATTTTAACATTCATTCAATAATTTCTTTCACTCCTTGTTAATTATACTTTTCTTCTTTCTCATCTCTAAACTGTAGTGGATATGGAAAATATGGGATCGTTCCAGTTCAGGGGTCCTTGATGAAGGTCTATATGATGTTTTAAGGCTTAATTTCACTTCCTTTTGCTTGGGTTTTGGCTTGTTTCTCTTGTAAATATAGATATTTTGTATTAGTTTTAGAAATTTTTAGTTTATTAGAATCCTTTGAACGTTTTGATCCGTTTTGGGTAAGTTTCAGGTATTTCGGAGCTTTATTTGGAGAAAATATTATTGGAGCTGAAAAGAGCATAAGAAGACCTTGAAAATGGCACAAGAACGGAGAGAAACGGAATCAAAAGTTACTGAGCACGCCCAGGCGCGGGAATGGCGCGCTCAGGCGCGCTTGCGGCGTTAATTGCTGGGTATCAGATATAGCGCGCCCAGGCATGCTGGTCTGCACGCCCAGGCGCGCGAAGTGTGTAAAAACCCAATTGGGCCAATTTCTGATCAGTTTTGAAGGATTTTGATAAGATTAGACTTTTATCTATTTATTTTAGGATTAATATGAGTTTTAGAGGGAGAAAATAGGAGTTAGCAAGTCATGAATAGTAATTAGGATTCAATAGATAGTTTGAGAAAGGAGATTTACACAGTTTTGGGAGCATTCGAAGGAGGAATCCAGAGAAGATTGAAGATTCGAAGCACATATCTGTGGTAATTTAGGAATAAATATCATAGTTATTTGTTTTCTTCTTCTCTTTCATTATGTGTAACTAAACCTTTTGTGTTAGGAACATGGTGGATTTGTATTTGTAATTTACTTTTATGAATTAATGTTTTTCAGTTTTAAATCAAGTGTTTAATTGTGATTTTATTGTTATGCATAGAAGTAGCAAATCTATGTTTTGGATTTCTAAATCTGAATTGGAAAATTAGGATTTAGAATAGGTCATGCAATTACACAATATAATAATTCAATTTGTAGGAATACTTTTGGATTATTGTATAACTTGATAATTCACTGTTCTTAATTAAGGTTATTCAATGATTTAAATTTCTAAGGAATTAGGATTTAATAAATTGGATAATAAACAGTAATTTCATAAGACGAATCTAGGAATTACTAATTTCATCCAATGAAGAATACAAATCGTGGTTTAGTTTGGTTAGACTAGAAGCAAAATGCTCTAAGGTTTTTGAGGTTCACTCCGATGTCGGTCAAACATTGCAAGAGTTCTAATAAAAAGACTTTTAATAAACATCAGGTTTCTAGAATCGAGAGCAATTTCTCTATTAGATTGGAGATGACTTCTAAGGTCAACTGGGTTTTTCCCAGACATTTTACTTTAAACATCTGGAAAGGGTGCTAATCAAATTGGTTCTTACATTCTAGGCTTGGTTGGTCTTGTGCCATTTATAGTCCTCAGATGACATCAATCATTAATAAACATAAGATTAGGGGTATCAGTCTAATCTCATATCCATCAACGATAGGGTCATTGTCGGATTTACAAATAGCACTATCACTTAATAACTGCCACATTCAAAACAACCCGAAACTATTTCTATACTCGATCTAAACGGCAGCATTAATAGAGATCTAATCACAATCTACCTAGTGATCTACAACTTAGGCACTATTCTTAAGTCCTAAGCAATCACACTCATTGACAAGTAAACAGTTAGCACATATATAACAATCAAAATTCAAATATGCACACCAACATTTCATATCAGCGCATAATTGCAACCACTAACTTGGCAATCTCTACTAGATTCTAATCCAATCCTGATCTACCTGAATCAGCCCTAGAATTCAGGTCTAAATCTATATACACATCCTAGAATAATCTGTACACATTTCAAATGTAATCCAAGAAGAGCTTGAAAGTTTTCATGTCGTGATAAAAACTTTGATAAAAGCAATCACTTTGTATGGTTTCAAAGTTCAATAATTAAAATCCCATACATTTAAAGTATGTGTATCTTTAAGAAAATCAGAATAGCGTTCGGGAAATTCGTTTGTGCATTTATGCATTTATAAAATCAAAAGGATATGCCGAAAAACATGTATGCGTTCATCTATGTTTAGAAATTTTGCTTATCATACAAGGAAGGCATTTATATAAGCATAAGTCAAGATAGCACATCGACCATATTGATGTGATGGTGTGTCGATGGAGTCGTTATTTTTGAAAATCAAATTCCTTTCTTGATGGAAAACCATTTTGATTTGTTTTACGTAAAATTCTTAGGAAAAGATTAAATCAGGAAAATTTATTTCACACTTAAAAACTTTGGTATGTTCATGCCAAATAACTTGGATGAAGTTCCAAAAACAAATTTTATAAAGCAAAGCATTTTATATTATTTTTTTTGTAAAGAATTTCCTCCATCTAATTTCGGGAGATTTAGGTGAAGGATTATAACCTTTCTCAAGATTAGCAAACTCAATAAGAATGGGAGTGTGTGGTTTCCTAGAAAGTTTATTTCAATGCTTCTCAAACAATCAAAATAGTCACATTCCCTTTGACTTTGAGTTTGACAACTAAGCTTCATTCCGAATTGAGTAAAGTCACATAGAAGGGTTCCTATTTAATCAGCGTGGGGATCGATTAAAAGAATAAATTAGTTCACCGCTTGATTACTTAGGAATCCTTGGTTGACTCACTAGCTTTTCAAAATTTCTCTACACAACTTAATACTCAATTTGGAAGAATTTCTGGTTCTATTAAAAATAGTGAAAATTCATTTTTGAATTCAATTTCAAAACATGAAAATTCGTTGGGGTTACTATCATACTTGAAAATCGAGTGGTTCCTAATAATTTTTTTTTGAAATGTTTATGCTTGGGAACTAAACGATCTGTTGATAGCAACACCATTTTGTAAAAAAAAAGTTTTCGAATGGTTTTATGCTTAAAACAGTTTTCGACATGCACAAATCGTCATGTAGGAAAACACAGGACAATACATAGTATCACATTCATTCGTTTCCAAACACATAACCTAGCTCTATGCAATTAATTAGGGTCTTAAGCACCTAATGCTTAAGCTTAGGACTATCACCATGTACTATCTTAAGGTTTCCTGTGTTCAATTCTAACGTATAAATCCTAGCAATCTATCATAGCTAACTAGGATTCTTAACTAGCTACTTCTCTTATCTTAAGACAAGACAATACTTCCTACACTTCCGTTGCGCACTCTGATTCTAAAATATTTACGCATACGGAAATCTATGACAAAGACCTCTAGTCTTCCTAAATTTGGGATCTCACTAAATTCCCAAAATACTCGCCGAAACTTAAGGACAGGATGATGATATCTCCCAATAGATGTACACTTGAGGTGATCAGGCTCAATCATACATCATATCGATGATAAGACCATTCTCGTCTCACTTAAGTTTGAATTTCCTCAACCTATTAGTTTCAAAACGTGGAAATCTTGTTTGGTGCATCACATTTAGAATTGGCTTACTTGGCGTGAAACTAAAGATCGCTTCCTCCCGGTGGGGTAGCACTTAGTGCCCTTGCCCGTTGGGGTATTGCTTTCCTTAGTCTCGTCATTCATCCACTTCTAAATATGACTCATTGATTTTCCACAAGATTTTCAGGTTTAGCATGGTAATTTTAACATACTTAAAAGAACTTAGAAAAGATTTTCAAATGCTTACCATGCTTCTCGAAAGAAATTGCCAGATGCTAAACGCACTCCTCAAATAGCTCAGTCCATATTAAGAAATCTAGAGTACTTACCACACTGGACTTCATAACTATTTATATTACCATGCTAGTAATGATACTTACTAGATCAGAGAGCAGTTCTATTTCTATTTCAAGTTACTCGCTTGATGAGCAACTACAGGAGTAATGAGTTACTCCCATCGGGCCGAGGAAAAACTGCTCTGATACCATAAGTGTAACACCTAGAATAATTACCGATAATATTAAAATAGTGACTTGAAAATTTCTTGCTGAAAACCACTTGATTAGTTCCAATTCATATGAAAACTCATAATCCTGTTGTTTATTTATAAAACTTCTCCATAAAATCGAACGGAGTTTCCTTTGTTCGTGAGGCATTTCCAGATTATTACCTTAACCTGTAAAATTTGTCCGAAGTGGATTTAAATACATCAGAGACCAGCAGGGCCCAAAATATTGTTCAGTCCACTTAGAACATTAGTTAAAATGGAATACAAATAACTCCCCAAACTTTTAGTTTTTCCAAATGACAAAATAGATAAAATACAATAACACTTCCCAAAAGAACCCGTGACCAGAAAGTGGTCTCAAAATAACTATATACATTCCACGTGGTGGAATGTACTCCTGCTCGGCTAGACACGTGTATGCTCCTTCGGTACCTGTAAAAATATAGCAAGAAGGGTAGCATTACACAGTACTAAGGAAAATAGCTTCTAAGAAGCATAGCTGACAAACTAGGCCCTATCACAATGGAAATTATCTATTAACTTAATACCCCTATTCAGGTAATTACATGCAAGTTCATTTACAATAAACTAAGCCCTATGTCCATACTACTTATCTAGCAATCCTACATCCAACCTTAACTTACTTTTCAATTCCACTTGCATTAACATTTCCATATACCAAATTCCAAACTCATAAAATGACCAACTCACATACATGTATCATTATTTTCTTAAAGCCCTTTTTATTCTCTTTTCATTCATTGAATTCACATTTCTCATTCTTTTTGTCCCGATCACAACCTACTGCGTCCGCACTAACGTGCTGGTCACGACATACTGCGTCCGGATATGTTTCACTTTTATCTTATTCCCCTGGTCACGACCTACTGCGTCTGCACCACTGTGCACTCACGTCTTACTGCGTCCGGGTATGTTTCTCTTTCATTTTATCTCTGGTCACGACCTACTGCGTTTGCACCCCTGTGCACTCACGTCTTACTGCGTCCGGGTATAATTCATTTCATTCTGTCCCTGGTCACGACCTACTGCGTCCGCACTAATGTGCTGGTCACGACTTACTGCATCCGGGTATATTTCATTTTCATTCTTCCCTGGTCACGACCTACTGCGTCTGCACTCCTGTGCACTCACGTCTTACTGCGTCCGGGTATAATTCATTTTCATTTTATCCCTAGTCGCGACCTACTGCGTCTGCACCCCTGTGTACTCACGTCTTACTGCGTCCGGGTATATTTCATATTCATTCTTCCCTGGTCACGACCTACTGCATCCGCACTAATGTGCTTGTCACGACTTACTGCGTCCGGGTATATTTCATTTTCATTCTTCCCTGGTCACGACCTACTGCGTCTGCACTCCTGTGCACTCACGTCTTACTGCGTCCGGGTATAATTCATTTTCATTTTATCCCTGGTCACGACCTACTGCGTCTGCACCCCTGTGCACTCACGTCTTACTGCGTCCGGGTATATTTCATATTCATTCTTCCCTGGTCACGACCTACTGCGTCCGCACTAATGTGCTGGTCACGACTTACTGCGTCCGGGTATATTTCATTTTCATTTTATTCTTGGGTCATAACAGCATCACATCTCATAAATATTCAAGCACAACATCATTTCAATATCACATATTATCATACAACTGTTATTATCACATTTACACTTAACTAATTAAATCAATCACAACATCCATCAAGTTCCTAGTCACTCAATCACCATTCTCTAACTTATGATTCATTTAATAATAAACATCACTTTCCTTTTATCAAGCAACTTGTCCTTAATTCATTCATTAATTACTTGTTCGTAATTTTCCATCCTTCCCACCTTACTTAGCCCTTTCTATAAGACTTGTCTACGTTAACACTTAGTCCCCTATTTGCTTTACGAGTCACGAAACCAAACACGACATGAACATCCATCAATAACAAGTAACAATCAACGGATAATAAACCAAACAGTCGACATAATCAGGAATGTCTCAGAGAACTATAAATTAAGTCAGCTCCCTAGGGTTCTTAACTTTCTACTTAATTAACATATAGTCTACAATTTTAGTAGCAATTATACCCTACGGTTCATTTCATGCCCTTTTAAATATCCTATGGTTTATCCTCTTAATCAATTAACTACACCTAGTCATCATTACAACAACCTAGAATCTATATCCTTAGGAAAGGTAACACCAACCCCTCTTACCTTCCTAAGAGGTGGTGATGAATCTCAAGTCCTAGCCCATTGATCCTTGGTGTTGAGCTCCCTGATCCTTGTCTTGTACCCACTTGGCCCTTGAAACCCCAGCTTAAACTCCTATGCTTTGACTTTGAAGCTAAAGGTGTGCTCATGAGGTGTTCTCCATAGCCACTTGAATTAGAGAAATTCATGGAGAGGAAGAGGCACACGAATTTCAAGGGAAAGAGGAGGGGAGTTGTGGATTATTAGTTTCATGCTTGATTCTTGGTGGGAAAGATGGGTGAACTAATTTGTGGCTTGATGTTCTTGAGCTAGAATCAAGAGAGAGGAATGGTTCCCTAGGAGAGAGAGAAGGGCACGAATTTTAGGGATGAGAAGGGGAGGGTTTGAGGCTCACATTTCTTGGCATGATTCTTTATGGAGATGATGATTTGGTGCTTGATCCATGATGGAGGGTGATGGTGAGAAGGATCAAGGAGGATAGATGAGGTTTTAATCTTGGTGTTGGTGTGGTTTTGTGTTCATGGTGCTTGAGGGAGGATGAGTTGTTGGGGTGGCTTGATTTTGGGTGCTTGGTGGGTGGTGGTGACTTGGTGCACATGAGTGAAAGGGGAAGAATGGGAAGAGGATGGTGGAAGAAGATGATGAGGAGGGAGAAGGAGATGTGTTGATGTTGATGGTGTTCTTGTTGTTGCTGATGTTTATTTGTTTCTTGCCAAGAGGAAAGAAATCGTGTGGCTGGTGCTGCTTGGCTTGGTCCCCAAGTTCATGATCAATGCACCAGATCTGGTCTGGTTGGCGCGCGCGCGCTTGGGCGCGGTTCTGGCGCTTGAGCGCGAGACAGGCACCAGGCTGGTGCTGCTGGACGAGCTGGTGCGTGCGCTGGTGGGGGCTGGTGCGGGTTGGTGCGCCATTTTCCATGGCTGGTGCGGATAGGGCGTGCCTGGGCGGTTTTCTCACTGAGTTGGTGCATGAATTGCACCCTGGTGTGCCTGGGCGTGCACCAGAAATCTGAAACTTCGATTTGCCGTAACTTCTTCGTTAACCGTTGGATCGGGTCCAAATTTTTAGACAAGCTTCTTAATCCCTTAAACTTCATATCCAACGGTGGAATTTAATTTATTAGCATTCTATAATAAATTACTAATTTTCTCTTTTCGGTTGATTTCTAACATCTAAAACGCCGATTTAACCCCCGATTTCGCTTAGCTAATTTTGCCCGTTGCTACAAATGCCTCATATACAAACCCTAGTACTTACAATTACTAGTCGCCTTGCTCCCAAAATTATTTAATTAATTAATCTACCCATTCTCTACACTATATACATATTAAATCACTAATTAGGCTCGTAAATAAAATTAGGGATGTTACAGGTACAGCCATGAAAATATTTTGTAACACCATATTTTTATTTATAAAGTGCAGTGTAAAAAGGAAAAATTTATTGGAGGTCCAAAAATAATTTTCCCAATATTAAAACTCTAAATTCGTTTTTTAATTGGTACAGATATAGAATTTTCGAAGCACCCAAAATAAAATTACAAATTTTAAATTTTTGAAATCTACATTTCAACACGATCGTTTTCATATAAAATTCATAATTTTTGGACTTACGGTTTGAAAGTTATGAATTTTTGAAGCTCTAAAATCATTTCCTTCAAAAATGCACTTCATAAGCTTTCAAATAGTTTTATAATAAGAAAAATACGAAAATATATTTTATTTGGATGGTAGTCCAATAGAAAACCTCAGAAATGTATTTTTGTTTTCAAAATAACATACACTTGAGTCAAAAGGTCATTTAATGCATTAAAATCACACCTTTACACTTAAAACTCAAAAAATTCGTTCAGTACTGTAGCAGTGATAAAATTTCGAAAACTTCAAAATAAAAATAAAAACTTTACATTTTCATAATCTACACTTCGATACGATCGTTTTGATATATCATTTGTAATTTTTCGACGTACAGTTTAAAAGATATGAATTTTCGAAGTCATGTTACTATATTTCCTCAAAAATCCTTTTTGTAATTTAAATACAAATATAATACCATTCAATAACCTTATAAAATATTTTTATACTACTAATATACTTCAAATGCATCATATACAATTATATATATATATATATATATATATATATTTATACATTTTCCACGTTTATTGTAACACCCCTAATTTTATTATTAATTTATATGAATTTCCAAATTTATGTTTTGTATTTAATTAGCCTAAAATATAAAAATTAGTTGAAATATTTTTATATGGCAAATAAATGCAAAATATAAGGATATTTCATTTTAGTCCCTGGATTAGGACCTAAATGTAATATTGAAAAAGTTCTTGGAGGGAAAGATTTAAAAATATTAATTTTTAAATTTTGTACTGATCTAACCGGTTAGGAATGCCCTGTAACCGGTTAGACGATGAACCCAGAAACTGGGATAGTGGATTTTGATGAGTAATCACTTGATTAATTCGTTTAATCGCCACGAATCCCACTCAAATTCAGTGGAATACGCGTGTCGCCTTGCATGGCACACGAATTGCCCTATAAATTGATGAATTTCTGAGGTAAAGAGGTTGATTTTCTGCATTTAGTGTTGATGAAGGGTTGTTAGGGTTTCAAATTTGTTCTAAGAAATTCGTCTCCTTTCTTTAGAGTTAGAGAGCGAAACATACACTTCTGAAAAGCTTGAATCAAGGGCTTTTCATTGATATACACCTTGTGAGCTGAGGGTTCTTGTGTGAAGAGGAATCAACCCTAGAAGTTGGAGCTGGAAACTGGACTCTGTTTCGTTATTGATTCTGGAAGCTGAGTTCAAGCTTTGATTTAGGTAAGCACACAAACCCTTTTGATTCCAAATCTGTTCCTATTCTTAGTGCATGTTACCTAGAATAATTTCTAATTGTTTTCCCCAATTTCTTTGGCCAAAAACTATGTCAAATTTTCTGGTCTTTGAACCCTGTTGATGGAAATCGTGGCTAAGAGCAGAACCTAAGATTTGTGGGAAATCTGTGGATTTTTCTTCAAGTCAGTGTCAATCTTCATCAAACTCTATCCTAAGGTATGGGAGAAGTCTACCTTATACTAGATTTAGACTAAAAATCAAGTGAATTAGGATTTGAATTAACAAAACTCAAAAAGGGCATTATGTGTGTGAAGCACAAAGGCTTGGAGGCCAAATTCTAGCTCAATGTTGTTTTGAGCAACTTTATATTGATGCATGCAAGTGATTTTAATGTTTAAATCAGAAGCTAAATGTATAATCTGTGATTTGAGGTATTGAATTGTGTTTGTATGGATTTTTATGCAATTTGATGCACTAAACCAAATGCATGCAAGGTTATATGTGTTTCTATGATTAAACATATTTATTTAAGGTATATGAACTCTGTTAAAGGTTGAAATTTGGTTAGATTTGAGTAGTAAAGAGAATGGTTTGTTAAAACTCATGTTTTAGTGTCTGACTGCATAATCTAACCGGTTACTCGATATTCGTAACCGGTTAGACACTGTAAAAATGCAAAAGAAAATAAGTTTACAAAATCAGTTTTGTGGTCTTATAAATCCTACTCAAATCTAGGCCTTAATTTCATGGAAAACAATCTGAAAATAAGTTGGTTTCACTGTTATAGTTCAGATTGCAGTTAAAGAGTTAATACCTTAGTGTATTGGGATAATTTCAAGAGGAAATTATGCTCATTGGAGAATGAAATGTGATTTAGACTTTTGGATGATAAAAATAGTGGTTTTTGAGGTGTAAAACAATGTTAAACTTGTTTATGGATTGGGTAGAGAATTCAAGAAAAAGGGTTTTTCTGAATTTCAATGGTAAACAGTTCAGGTCTGTAATTCTAACCGGTTAGCCTGAAACTGTAACCGGTTAGTACCTAAATCTGAAAAATAAAAAGTTAAGTTTTTGAATACCATTGGTTATGTTTTCCCAATCTAAGTTTAAGGGCATGTTTTTGATATAATGCAAAGGAGAATTTTGTGCCAAAGATTATGCCTCAAATAAATCATTCAAAAGGGAAATTGGAATATTTCTAAATCACAGTAATTAATGTAAAGATAAAACCAACCCTGATATTTGTGCATCCATATAGAATGGAAGTTTGGTTGGTAGGAACGTTTATCATATTCTGGGAATATGAGGAGGGTACTCCGGGAGTACCAAATTGTAACCTACTTGATGACACATTCTGGGAATGTGGCCAGTGTCCGGGACCTGGTTTTTATGCGTTCTGGGAACGTATGCGTTCTGGGAACGTGGTGCACACTCCGGGAGTGATGCTTATTATCCAAGTATGGTTTGGCATTACGTTCTGGGAACGAATGTCAGTGTTCCGGGAACACAAGGGTGTATTGGATGGATGTCCAAGATGGACTTTTAGAGGCCTCAGTTGTGGATAGAAAATCATACATCATGCCACTTGCATTATAAGAGATATAATGTTGAAAATTGGTGTGCTCATATGTACTTGTATTATTATCTGTCCATGATATACTTGTGTTTGTAATTTTAGTTTTTATCAATTATGTATATGTGTATACTTACTCCCTGTGCCCTGTTTAGGTGATGGCCAGATACCTAGCCTGCATCGAGATACGCCCTATCCCTAGTGGTATATGGACGTATGAGGAGCACCGTGCCACTTTTGAGGGGAAGGTGGAGATTACTCTCTACCACCCTAACCCTCTGGTGCGAGTGTGACCTCGTCGATTTAGGATCCCTTTAGTCTATACTATGCATGTTCCACCCTTTTATACATATAGAGGACCACCCCCGGCTCGACCTGTGCGCCGTTTTCATAGTTTTCGTTTCAGAGCTGCCACTCGTTCTCATCCTTCCTCCCATAGAGTTGTCACTGAGGAGACACCTTCTCCTGGTCCGACTGATTTCGAGAGGACTGCTTCTGTAGATCCTAGACCCAGTGGTGGGGTCTCTACCCAGTCAGGCGAGGTCGAGGAGGACCCCGTGGAGGATGAGAGCGAGGAGGAGGTGCATGTTGAGCCGACTATTTCTGCTAGAGGTGGACCCGCTGGTTCATAGGAGCCTGCATAGCGTGGATGTTTTGGATCCTAGATCCTAGGGATAGAGCTGTGGAGGATCTGAGGAGCTGCTGAGGACATGGATGACCTGCTCTGGGACTTCTACTTTTGGATCATGTGACATATTGTAGATATTTTGAGAGGTCTTAGAGTGAGGTTTATTTTATGCAGGTGGTTTGTATATATTTCACCAAACTTGCTATCTCGACTTTCACTACTTGCTACTGATGATACTTATGGGGTTTATGTTATGTTATATATATATATATATATATATATAGTATGTTTTATTTACCTCAGCAGTGCCCCACAAGTATTAATTTTACTTCCGCATACTCTGATTTTGATTCAAAAAGGAGCTCGGCGGCAAGTTTATATTTTATATATTCGATTAAACTCGAGAGACTAACAATATATTTTAAGAAGGACTACAAAGACGTTTACTATGTTTATGGAAATAGTATCTCGAGAGTCTTTTTGTAATCAAGATATTAATAAGCCGAATTCCAATATTTGTGCAGATTAAAAATGTTTGGAATCGAGCATGTACAAATTAAAAAGGAAAATTTTTTCTAGTCCTAATATTTGATAGCAAGTATTTCAATCATTTGGAAATATTAATTATGTTCAAGATGTAAAACGAGAGCGTCACACCTTTAGTGGTATCAGAGCATTGGTCCTGTCCCTCATGGCCCCGATGATGCAGCTAAGTATGGTATTCAATGTAAATTGAATATGTTTTGAGTAAGATAGTAACATTTATGTTTCAAAGACCTTTTTAGTGACCCAAAGCCCATAGTGCAGGTCTTTCTATGGCAACCAGAAATAGAAATATTACGAACGAAATGTTAGAACGAATCACGACCGTGCTGGAAGGCATGCAGTAGCAGCAGCGACAGCAGCCATCTCAAGGGCGAGCTGATAACCCATCTGTTGGCAACATGGCGAGTCAGGATGCTAAGACTCTGTCGGAATTCAGGAAATGCAATCCACCAAGGTTTGAAGGCGGATCCAAACCTGATGAGGCGAATAAGTGGTTGTGTGAGATCAACAAGATTTTCTGAACTCTAGATTGTTTTGATGAATAGAAAGTAACCTATGCAGTTTACATGCTTCATGGGGAAGCTGAAAACTGGTGGGATCACACTGTCCAATTGCTGAATTTTGAAAGAAGAGCAATCAACTGGGGAGTATTTATGGAGAAATTTCTTAATAAATACTTTCCGGAAGATTTAAGGAGAAAGAAGGAAGTAGAGTTCATGAAATTGAAGCAGGGGGATATGAGTGTAGGAGAATATGCTGCCAGATTTGAGGAATTGATGAAATATTCTCCCTACTACTTGAATAACCCTGATGAAAGGAGTAAGTGTGTTAAGTTTGAAGGTGGACTGAGACCGGAGCTGAAGTCTATTTTCAGTTATCAGAGGATTCAGAGTTTCCCTGCACTGGTGGATATGTGCAGAATGTATGTGGATGACAAGAAGGCTGAGTTGATTGGAGGTCAAGGGAAAGGGGTTGGACAGAACTATGGACCACAGAGGAAGAAGAGGTTTGATCATCGGAGTAATGGTCCATATTCTCAGAAGAACAAAGGCAAGGGCAAAGCTGTGATGGATAACAAGAACAAGTCTCACGATAATGCTCCTTATTGCGAGAAGTGTAGGCGTTATCATCATGGTCAATTTTGCTGGTCCACAGGAGAATGTTTCAAGTGTGGAAAGCAAGGTCACTTTGCTCGTGAATGCAAGGAGTCTGCAAAAGGTGATGCAAAGGGATCTACTGGCAAGCCTATGGTACAAGGAAGAGTATTTACCCTGAGTGGTAATGAAGCAACCCAAACCCCGAATCTCGTGCAAGGTAACTTTCTGCTTAATAACCAACCTTGCAAAATCATGTTTGATTCTGGAGCTACACATTCTTTTGTTTCTCCTGAATGTGTAAATAGGCTGAATCTTGTTGTTTCCGATTCACCTTGTTATCTTAGTATAGATACCCCTACTGGATTACCGATTTTTACCGCTAAAGTCTGTTTAGGGTGTAACGTGGAAATCTTGGGTCGTCTTTCCAAAGTAGATTTGGTTTGTCTCCCTAAGTTACAATTGGATGTGATCTTGGGTATGGATTGGTTGATGAAGAACCAAGTGATCATCAATTGTGAGGAAAAGACAATTCAATATAGAACCCTTGAACCTGAGGGTTATATGTGTTTGTTCTCTGCTACTGGGGAAGAAGAGTCGATGCCGATAGAAGAGATTCCTGTGGTGAGGGAATTTCCGGAAGTATTTCCTGAGGAAATACCAGGATTACCTCCGAAGCGAGAGATAGAGTTTGGGATTGATTTAGTCCCTAGAGCTGGTCCCATCTCTATTGCTCCTTATAGGACGCACCACCAGAGATGGCAGAAATGAAGAAGCAGATAGAGGAATTGCTGCAGAAGCAGATGATCAGGCCAAGCGTTTCGCCTTGGGGAGCTCCATTACTATTTGTAAATAAGAAGGATGGGAGTATGAGAATGTGTGTGGACTACAGGCAGTTGAATAAGGTCACCATTAAGAATAAGTACCCTTTGCCAAGGATTGATGACCTTATGGATCAAGTTAGTGGAGCTGCAGTATTTTCCAAGATTGATCTGAGATCGGGTTATCATCAGATCAGGATAAAGGAAGAGGATATACCCAAGACAGCATTTCGATCTCGATACGGTCATTATGAGTATATTGTGATGCCGTTCGGATTGACTAATGCACCTGCTATTTTCATGGATTATATGAACCGGATCTTTAGACCCTACCTGGATTTATTCGTGGTAGTGTTTATTGACGATATTCTGGTCTATTCTAAGAATCTGGAAGAGCATGAAGAGCATCTCAGGTTTGTGTTAAAAGTCCTGAAGGAGAAGCAATTATATGCCAAACTTACAAAATGTGAGTTTTGGTTTAATGAAGTGAAGTTTTTGGGGCATGTATTCTCTAAAGAAGGAATTGCGGTGGATCCAGCAAAAGTAAGTTCAGTGCTAAGCTGGGAACAGCCTAAGACTGTGACTGAGGTGAGAAGTTTCTTAGGGCTGACTGGATACTATCGTCGGTTCATAGAAGGATTTTCCAAGATTGCATTGCCTTTGACCAAGTTGACTCGGAAAGATCAACCGTTCGTGTGGGACGGTCGGTGTGAAGTTAGTTTCCGTGAGTTGAAGGAAAGGTTAACATGGTCTCCTGTGTTAATCTTACCTGATCCTCACAAAAGTTTTGAAGTGTACTGTGATGCATCTAAGCAAGGACTGGGTTGTGTATTGATGCAAGAAGGAAGAGTAGTGGCTTATGCATCGCGACAATTGAAGAATCATGAGGTGAATTACCCGACACACGATTTGGAATTGGCTGCGATCGTGTTTGCCTTAAAGATATGAAGACATCATCTCTGTGGCACTACGTTCCAAGTATTTAGTGACCATAAGAGTTTGAAATATCTGTTCGATCAGAAAGAGTTGAACATGAGGCAAAGAAGGTGGATGGAGTTTTTGAAAGATTATGACTTTAAACTCCACTATCATCCGGGTAAAGCAAATGTGGTTGCAGATGCTTTGAGTCGAAAAGCAGTCCACATAAGTGCGATGATGGTTAAGGAAGCAGCGTTGATTGAGGAATTCAGAGATTTGAGCCTGTTGACACAAGTGGAGCCAACAAGTATCAAGTTAGGGATGTTGCAGATCACAAATGAGTTTTTGGAAAGAATTCGTGAGTTGCAACGAGCGGATGGAGAATTGATGGAAAAGATGAGATTAGGTTCAGAAGGAAAGGAACCTGATTTCAAGATTGGGTTGGATGGAATACTTCGTTTTAGGACAAGGATTTGTATACCAAGAGATCAGGAGGTTAGAAGATTGATTCTTGATGAAGCACGTAAGAGTCGGATGAGTATGCATCCTGGATCAACCAAAATGTATCAGGATCTGAAGAAGATGTTTTGGTGGTCTGGATTGAAAAAGGATGTTGCAGAAAATGTGGCGGCATGCTTGATTGCCAAAAAGCTAAGGTAGAACATCAGAAACCAGGAGGACAGTTGCAACCTTTGAGTATTCCCCAATGGAAGTGGGACAACATCTCAATGTATTTTGTGTCTGGTTTGCCAAGGATGGCAGCAAATCATGACGCAATCTGGGTGATTGTGGATAGGTTGACCAAGTCGGCGCATTTCGTTTCGATCAATATGCGCTATTCTTTGGACAAGCTTACCCAGATCTATATTAAAGAGGTAGTTCGTCTTCACGGAGTGCCTTCGAGTATTGTGTCAGATCGAGATCCCAGATTTTCTTCGCAATTTTGGCAAAGTTTACATGATGCTATGGGAACGAGATTGAAATTGAGTTTTGCGTATCATCCACAGACTGATGGGCAGACGGAGAGAACGATTCAGTCTTTGGAGGATGTGTTGCGGGCTTGTGCACTTGAAGAACAAGGAAGTTGGGATCAAGTGCTACCTCTTGCAGAATTCACATACAACAACAGCCATCATGCAAGTATTGGGATGGCACCGTTTGAGGCGTTGTATGGAAGGAAATGTCAAACCCCGCTATGTTGGTTCCAAGTGGGGGAGAATTTAATGGTTGGACCGGAAATGATTCAGAAGACATCTGAGAAGATTAGGATGGTTCAAGAAAAGATGAAAGCGGCTCAGAGTCGGCAGAAGAGTTACGCTGATAGGAGGAGAAAACCATTAGAGTTTTCGGAAGGCGATCATGTGTTTCTTCGGATAGTTCCGATGAAAGGAATTAGTAGAGCCTTGAGAACTCGAAAGCTTTCGCCTAAGTGTATGGGTCCATATCAAATCCTTAAGAGAGTTGGTCCTGTTGCTTATCAACTAGCTTTACCACCCTCTCTATCCAATTTGCACAACGTCTTTCACGTTTCGCAATTGAAGAAGTATGTGCATGACCCATAAGTTATTTTAAAACTCCAACCTGATGACCTAACTTTGAAGGAAAACCTTACCTTTGAGACCAGACCGGTTCAGATAGAAGATCGTGAAGTTAAGCAGCTCAGGGGAAAGGAGATACCTTTAGTGAAAGTCATATGGGAAAATGCTGACGTGTCTGAAGCTACGTGGGAATTAGAGGAAAAGATGCGTCAAGAGTATCCGGAGTTGTTTATGTAAGCTAGAATTTTGGGGACGAAATTCCTTTTAAGTGGGGGAGTAGTGTAACACCCATAATTTTTGTCTCCTGGATAATAAGGAAAGTAATAATGAAATTTTTATTATTAATTTATATGAATTTCCAAATTTATGTTTTGTATTTAATTAGCCTAAAATATAAAAATTAGTTGAAATATTTTTATATGGCAAATAAATGCAAAATATAAGGATATTGCATTTTAGTCCCTGGATTAGGACCTAAATGTAATATTGAAAAAGTTCATGGAGGGAAAGATTTAAAAATATTAATTTTTAAATTTTGTACTGATCTAACCGGTTAGTAATGCCCTGTAACCGGTTAGACGATGAACCCAGAAACTGGGATAGTGGATTTTGATGAGTAATCACTTGATTAATTCGTTTAATCGCCACGAATCCCACTCAAATTCAGTGGAATACGCGTGTCGCCTTGCATGGCACACGAATTGCCCTATAAATTGATGAATTTCTAAGGTAAAGAGGTTGATTTTCTGTATTTTGTGTTGAAGAAGGGCTGTTAGGGTTTCAAATTTGTTCTAAGAAATTCGTCTCCTTCCTTTAGAGTTAGAGAGCGAAACATACACTTCTGAAAAGCTTGAATCAAGGGCTTTTCATTGATATACACCTTGTGAGCTGAGGGTTCTTGTGTGAAGAGGAATCAACCCTAGAAGTTGGAGCTGGAAACTGGACTCTGTTTCGTTATTGATTCTGGAAGCTGAGTTCAAACTTTGATTTAGGTAAGCACACAAACCCTTTTGATTCCAAATCTGTTCCTATTCTTAGTGCATGTTACCTAGAGTAATTTCTAATTGTTTTCCCCAATTTCTTTGGCCAAAAACTATGTCAAATTTTCTGGTCTTTGAACCCTGTTGATGGAAATCGTGGCTGAGAGCAGAACCTAGGATTTGTGGGAAATCTGTGGATTTTTTTCAAGTCAGTGTCAATCTTCATCAAACTCTATCCTAAGGTATGGGAGAAGTCTACCTTATACTAGATTTAGACTAAAAATCAAGTGAATTAGGATTTGAGTTAACAAAACTCAAAAAGGGCATTATGTGTGTGAAGCACAAAGGCTTGGAGGCCAAATTCTATCTCAATGTTTTTTTGAGAAACTTTATATTGATGCATGCAAGTGATTTTAATGTTTAAATCAGAAGCTAAATGTATAATCTGTGATTTGAGGTATTGAATTGTGTTTGTATGGATTTTTATGCAATTTGATGCACTAAACCAAATGCATGCAAGGTTATATGTGTTTCTGTGATTAAACATATTTATTTAAGGTATATGAACTCTGTTAAAGGTTGAAATTTGGTTAGATTTGAGTAGTAAAGAGAATGGTTTGTTAAAACTCATGTTTTAGTGTCTGACTGCATAATCTAACCGGTTACTCGACATTCGTAACCGGTTAGACACTGTAAAAATGCAAAAGAAAATAAGTTTATAAAATCAGTTTTGTGGTCTTATAAATCCTACTCAAATCTAGGCCTTAATTTCATGGAAAACAATATGAAAATAAGTTGGTTTCACTGTTATAGTTCAGATTGCAGTTAAAGAGTTAATACCTTAGTGTATTGGGATAATTTCAAGAGGAAATTATGCTCATTGGAGAATGAAATGTGATTTAGACTTTTGGATGATAAAAACAGTGGTTTTTGAGGTGTAAAACAATGTTAAACTTGTTTATGGATTGGGTAGAGAATTCAAGAAAAAGGGTTTTTCTGAATTTCAATGGTAAACAGTTCAGGTCTGTAATTCTAACCGGTTAGCCTGAATCTGTAACCGGTTAGTACCTGAATCTGAAAAATAAAAAGTTAAGTTTTTGAATACCATTGGTTATGTTTTCCCAATCTAAGTTTAAGGGCATGTTTTTGAGATAATGCAAAGGAGAATTTTGTGCCAAAGATTATGCCTCAAATAAATCATTCAAAAGGGAAATTGGAATATTTCTAAATCACAGTAATTAATGTAAAGATAAAACCAACCCTGATATTTGTGCATCCATATAGAATGGAAGTTTGGTTGGTAGGAACGTTTATCATATTCTGGGAATATGAGAAGGGTACTCCGGGAGTACCAAATTGTAACCTACTTGATGACACATTCTGGGAATGTGGCCAGTGTCCGGGACCTGGTTTTTATGCGTTCTGGGAACGTATGCGTTCTGGGAACGTGGTGCACACTCCGGGAGTGATGCTTATTATCCAAGTATGGTTTGGCATTACGTTCTGGGAACGAATGTCAGTGTTCCGGGAACACAAGGGTGTATTGGATGGACGTCCAAGATGGACTTTTAGAGGCCTCAGTTGTGGATAGAAAATCATACATCATGTCACTTGCATTATAAGAGATATAATGTTGAAAATTGGTGTGCTCATATGTACTTGCATTATTATCTGTCCATGATATACTTGTGTTTGTAATTTTAGTCTTTATCAATTATGGATATGTGTATACTTACTCCCTGTGCCCTGTTTAGGTGATGGCCAGATACCTAGCCTGCATCGAGATACGCCCTATCCCTAGTGGTATATGGACGTATGAGGAGCACCGTGCCACTTTTGAGGGGAAGGTGGAGATCACTCTCTACCACCCTAACCCGCTGGTGCGAGTGCGACCTCGTCGATTTAGGATCCTTTTAGTCTATACTATGCATGTTCCACCCTTATATACATATAGAGGACCACCCCCGGCTCGACTTGTGCGTCGTTTTCATAGTTTTCGTTTCAGAGCTGCCACTCGTTCTCATCCTTCCTCCCATAGAGTTGTCACTGAGGAGACTCCTTCTCCTGGTCCGACTGATTTCGAGAGGACTGCTTCTGCAGATCCTAGACCCAGTGGTGGGGTCTCTACCCAGTCAGGCGAGGTCGAGGAGGACCCCGTGGAGGATGAGAGCGAGGAGGAGGTGCATGTCGAGCCGACTATTTCTGCTAGAGGTGGACCCGCTGGTTCATAGGAGCCTGCATAGCGTGGATGTTTTGGATCCTAGATCCTAGGGATAGAGCTGCTGAGGAGCTGCTGAGGACATGGATGACCTGCTCTGGGACTTCTACTTTTGGATCATGTGATATATTGTAGATATTTTGAGAGGTCTTAGAGTGAGGTTTATTTTATGCAGCTGGTTTGTATATATTTCACCAAACTTGCTATCTCGACTTTCACTACTTGCTACTGATAATACTTATGGGGTTTATGTTATGTTATATATATATATATATATATATATATATATATATATATATAGTATGTTTTATTTACCTCAGCAGTGCCCCACAAGTATTAATTTTACTTCCGCATACTCTGATTTTGATTCAAAAAGGAGCTCGGCGACAAGTTTATATTTTATATATTCGATTAAACTCGAGAGACTAACAATATATTTTAAGAAGGACTACAAAGACGTTTACTATGTTTATGGAAATAGTATCTCGAGAGTCTTTTTGTAATCAAGATATTAATAAGCCGAATTCCAATATTTGTGCAGATTAAAAATGTTTACAATCGAGCATGTACAAATTAAAAAGGAAAAATTTTTCTAGTCCTAATATTTGATAGCAAGTATTTCAATCATTTGGAAATATTAATTATTTTCAAGATGTAAAACGAGAGCGTCACACCTTTGGTGGTATCAGAGCATTGGTCCTGTCCCTCATGGCCCCAATGATGCAGCTAAGTATGGTATTCAATGTAAATTGAATATGTTTTGAGTAAGTAAGTAACATTTATGTTTCAAATACCTTTTTAGTGATCCAAAGCCCATAGTGCAGGTCTTTCTATGGCAACCAGAAATAGAAATATTACGAACGAAATGTTAGAACGAATCACGACCGTGCTGGAAGGCATGCAGCAGCAGCAACGACAGCAGCCATCTCAAGGGCAAGCTGATAACCCATCTGTTGGCAACATGGCGAGTCAGGATGCTAAGACTCTGTTGGAATTCAGGAAATGCAATCCACCAAGGTTTGAAGGCGGATACAAACCTGATGAGGCGAATAAGTGGTTGTATGAGATCAACAAGATTTTCCGAACTCTAGATTGTTCTGATGAACAGAAGGTAACCTATGCAGTTTACATGCTTCATGGGGAAGCTGAAAACTGGTGGGATCACACTGTCCAATTGCTGAATTTTGAAAGAAGAGCAATCAACTGGGGAGTATTTATGGAGAAATTTCTTAATAAATACTTTCCGGAAGATTTAAGGAGAAAGAAGGAAGTAGAGTTCATGCAATTGAAGCAGGGGGATATGAGTGTAGGAGAATATGCTGCCAGATTTGAGGAACTGATGAAATATTCTCCCTACTACTTGAATAACCCTGATGAAAGGAGTAAGTGTGTTAAGTTTGAAGGTGGACTGAGACCGGAGCTGAAGTCTATTTTCAGTTATCAGAGGATTCAGAGTTTCCCTGCACTGGTGGATATGTGCAGAATGTATGAGGATGACAAGAAGGCTGAGTTGATTGGAAGTCAAGGGAAAGGGGTTGGACAGAACTATGGACCACAGAGGAAGAAGAGGTTTGATCATCGGAGTAATGGTCCATATTCTCAGAAGAACAAAGGCAAGGGCAAAGCTGTGATGGATAACAAGAACAAGTCTCGCGATAATGCTCCTTATTGCGAGAAGTGTAGGCGTTATCATCATGGTCAATTTTGCTGGTCCACAGGAGAATGTTTCAAGTGTGGAAAGCAAGGTCACTTTGCTCGTGAATGCAAGGAGTCTGCAAAAGGTGATGCAAAGGGATCTACTGGCAAGCCTGTGGTACAAGGAAGAGTATTTACCCTGAGTGGTAATGAAGCAACCCAAACCCCGAATCTCGTGCAAGGTAACTTTCTGCTTAATAACCAACCTTGCAAAATCATGTTTGATTCTGGAGCTACACATTCTTTTGTTTCTCCTGAATGTGTAAATAGGCTGAATCTTGTTGTTTCCGATTCACCTTGTTATCTTAGTATAGATACCCCTACTGGAATACCGATTTTTACCGCTAAAGTCTGTTTAGGGTGTAACGTGGAAATCTTGGGTCGTCTTTCCAAAGTAGATTTGGTTTGTCTCCCTAAGTTACAATTGGATGTGATCTTGGGTATGGATTGGTTGATGAATAACCAAGTGATCATCAATTGTGAGGAAAAGACAATTCAATATAGAACCCTTGAACCTGAGGGTTATATGTGTTTGTTCTCTGCTACTGGGGAAGAAGAGTCGATGCCGATAGAAGAGATTCCTGTGGTGAGGGAATTTCCGGAAGTATTTCCTGAGGAAATACCAGGATTACCTCCGAAGCGAGAGATAGAGTTTGGGATTGATTTAGTCCCTGGAGCTGGTCCCATCTCTATTGCTCCTTATAGGACGCACCACCAGAGATGGCAGAAATGAAGAAGCAGATAGAGGAATTGCTGCAGAAGCAGATGATCAGGCCAAGCGTTTCGCCTTGGGGAGCTCCATTACTGTTTGTAAAGAAGAAGGATGGGAGTATGAGAATGTGTGTGGACTACAGGCAGTTGAATAAGGTCACCATTAAGAATAAGTACCCTTTGCCAAGGATTGATGACCTTATGGATCAAGTTAGGGGAGCTGCAGTATTTTCCAAGATTGATCTGAGATCGGGTTATCATCAGATCAGGATAAAGGAAGAGGATATACCCAAGACAGCATTTCGATCTCGATACGGTCATTATGAGTATATTGTGATGTCGTTCGGATTGACTAATGCACCTGCTATTTTCATGGATTATATGAACCGGATCTTTAGACCCTACCTGGATTTATTCGTGGTAGTGTTTATTGACGATATTCTGGTCTATTCTAAGAATCCGGAAGAGCATGAAGAGCATCTCAGGATTGTGTTAAAAGTCCTGAAGGAGAAGCAATTATATGCCAAACTTACAAAATGTGAGTTTTGGTTGAATGAAGTGATGTTTTTGGGGCATGTAATCTCTAAAGAAGGAATTGCGGTGGATCCAGCAAAAGTAAGTTCAGTGCTTAGCTGGGAACAGCCTAAGACTGTGACTGAGGTGAGAAGTTTCTTAGGGCTGGCTGGATACTATCGTCGGTTCATAGAAGGATTTTCCAAGATTGCATTGCCTTTGACCAAGTTGACTCGGAAAGATCAACCGTTCGTGTGGGACGGTCGGTGTGAAGTTAGTTTCCGTGAGTTGAAGGAAAGGTTAACATGGTCTCCTGTGTTAATCTTACCTGATCCTCACAAAAGTTTTGAAGTGTACTGTGATGCATCTAAGCAAGGACTGGGTTGTGTATTGATGCAAGAAGGAAGAGTAGTGGCTTATGCATCGCGACAATTGAAGAATCATGAGGTGAATTACCCGACACACGATTTGGAATTGGCTGCGATCGTGTTTGCCTTAAAGATATGGAGACATCATCTCTATGGCACTACGTTCCAAGTACTTAGTGACCATAAGAGTTTGAAATATCTGTTCGATCAGAAAGAGTTGAACATGAGGCAAAGAAGGTGGATGAAGTTTTTGAAAGATTATGACTTTAAACTCCACTATCATCCGGGTAAAGCAAATGTGGTTGCAGATGCTTTGAGTCGGAAAGCAGTCCACATAAGTGCGATGATGGTTAAGGAAGCAGCATTGATTGAGGAATTCAGAGATTTGAGCCTGTTGACACAAGTGGAGCCAACAAGTATCAAGTTAGGGATGTTGCGGATCACAAATGAGTTTTTGGAAAGAATTCGTGAGTTGCAACGAGCGGATGGAGAATTGATGGAAAAGATGAGATTAGGTTCAGAAGGAAAGGAACCTGATTTCAAGATTGGGTTGGATGGAATCCTTCGTTTTAGGACAAGGATTTGTATACCAAGAGATCAGGAGGTTAGAAGATTGATTCTTGATGAAGCACTTAAGAGTCGGATGAGTATGCATCCTGGATCAACCAAAATGTATCAGGATCTGAAGAAGATGTTTTGGTGGTCTGGATTGAAAAGGGATGTTGCAGAATATGTGGCGGCATGCTTGATTTGCCAAAAAGCTAAGGTAGAACATCAGAAACCAGGAGGACAGTTGCAACCTTTGAGTATTCCCCAATGGAAGTGGGATAGCATCTCAATGGATTTTGTGTCTGGTTTGCCAAGGACGGCAGCAAATCATGACGCAATCTGGGTGATTGTGGATAGGTTGACCAAGTCGGCGCATTTCGTTTCGATCAATATGAGCTATTCTTTGGACAAGCTTACCCAGATCTATATTAAAGAGGTAGTTCGTCTTCACGGAGTGCCTTCGAGTATTGTGTCAGATCGAGATCCCAGATTTTCTTCGCAATTCTGGCAAAGTTTACATGATGCTATGGGAACGAGATTGAAATTGAGTTCTGCGTATCATCCACAAACTGATGGGCAGACGGAGAGAACGATTCAGTCTTTGGAGGATGTGTTGCGGGCTTGTGCACTTGAAGAACAAGGAAGTTGGGATCAAGTGCTACCTCTTGCAGAATTCACATACAACAACAGCTATCATGCAAGTATTGGGATGGCACCGTTTGAGGCGTTGTATGGAAGGAAATGTCAAACCCCGCTATGTTGGTTCCAAGTGGGGGAGAATTTAATGGTTGGACCGGAAATGATTCAGCAGACATCTGAGAAGATTAGGATGGTTCAAGAAAAGATGAAAGCGGCTCAGAGTCGGCAGAAGAGTTACGCTGATAGGAGGAGAAAACCATTAGAGTTTTCGGAAGGCGATCATGTGTTTCTTCGGATAGTTCCGATGAAAGGAATTAGTAGAGCCTTGAGAACTCGAAAGCTTTCGCCTAAGTGTATGGGTCCATATCAAATCCTTAAGAGAGTTGGTCCTGTTGCTTATCAACTAGCTTTACCACCCTCTCTATCCAATTTGCACAACGTCTTTCACGTTTCGCAATTGAAGAAGTATGTGCATGACCCATCAGTTATTTTAAAACTCCAACCTGATGACCTAACTTTGAAGGAAAACCTTACCTTTGAGACCAGACCGGTTAAAATAGAAGATCGTGAAGTTAAGCAGCTCAGGGGAAAGGAGATACCTTTAGTGAAAGTCATATGGGAAAATGCTGACGTGTCTGAAGCTACGTGGGAATTAGAGGAAAAGAAGCGTCAAGAGTATCCGGAGTTGTTTATGTAAGCTAGAATTTCGGGGACGAAATTCCTTTTAAGTGGGGGAGTAGTGTAACACCCCTAATTTTCGTCTCCTGGATAATAAGGAAATTAATAATAAAAGTTTTATTATTAATTTGTATGAATTTCCAAATTTATGTTTTGTATTTAATTAGCCTAAAATATAAAAATTAGTTGAAATATTTTTATATGGCAAATAAATGCAAAATATAAGGATATTTCATTTTTGTCCCTGGATTAGGACATAAATGTAATATTGAAAAAGTTCTTGGAGGGAAAGATTTAAATATATTAATTTTTAAATTTTGTACTGATCTAACCGGTTAGTAATGCTCTGTAACCGGTTAGACGATGAACCCAGAAACTGGGATAGTGGATTTTGATGAGTAATCACTTGATTAATTCATTTAATCGCCACGAATCTCACTCAAATTCAGTGGAATACGCGTGTCGCCTTGCATGGCACACGAATTGCCCTATAAATTGATGAATTTCTGAGGTAAAGAGGTTGATTTTCTGCATTTTGTGTTGAAGGAGGGCTGTTAGGGTTTCAAATTTCTTCTAAGAAATTCGTCTCCTTCCTTTAGAGTTAGAGAGCGAAACATACACTTCTGAAAAGCTTGAATCAAGGGCTTTTCATTGATATACACCTTGTGAGCTGAGGGTTCTTGTGTGAAGAGGAATCAACCCTAGAAGTTGGAGCTGGAAACTGGACTCTGTTTCGTTATTGATTCTGGAAGCTGAGTTCAAGCTTTGATTTAGGTAAGCACACAAACCCTTTTGATTCCAAATTTGTTCCTATTCTTAGTGCATGTTACCTAGAGTAATTTCTAATTGTTTTCCCCAATTTCTTTGGCCAAAAACTATGTCAAATTTTCTGGTCTTTGAACCCTGTTGATGGAAATCGTGGCTGAGAGCAGAACCTAGGATTTGTGGGAAATCTGTGGATTTTTTTCAAGTCAGTGTCAATCTTCATCAAACTCTATCCTAAGGTATGGGAGAAGTCTACCTTATACTAGATTTAGACTAAAAATCAAGTGAATTAGGATTTGAGTTAACAAAACTCAAAAAGGGCATTATGTGTGTGAAGCACAAAGGCTTGGAGGCCAAATTCTAGCTCAATGTTGTTTTGAGAAAGTTTATATTGATGCATGCAAGTGATTTTAATGTTTAAATCAGAAGCTAAATGTATAATCTGTGATTTGAGGTATTGAATTGTGTTTGTATGGATTTTTATGCAATTTGATGCACTAAACCAAATGCATGCAAGGTTATATGTGTTTCTGTGATTAAACATATTTATTTAAGGTATATGAACTCTGTTAAAGGTTGAAATTTGGTTAGATTTGAGTAGTAAAGAGAATGGTTTGTTAAAACTCATGTTTTAGTGTCTGGCTGCATAATCTAACCGGTTACTCGATATTCGTAACCGGTTAGACACTGTAAAATTGCAAAAGAAAATAAGTTTACAAAATCAGTTTTGTGGTCTTATAAATCCTACTCAAATCTAGGCCTTAATTTCATGGAAAACAATCTGAAAATAAGTTGGTTTCACTGTTATAGTTTAGATTGCAGTTAAAGAGTTAGTACCTTAGTGTATTGGGATAATTTCAAGAGGAAATTATGCTCATTGGAGAATGAAATGTGATTTAGACTTTTGGATGATAAAAACAGTGGTTTTTGAGGTGTAAAACAATGTTAAACTTGTTTATGGATTGGGTAGAGAATTCAAGAAAAAGGGTTTTTCTGAATTTCAATGGTAAACAGTTCAGGTCTGTAATTCTAACCGGTTAGCCTGAAACTGTAACCGGTTAGTACCTGAATCTGAAAAATAAAAAGTTAAGTTTTTGAATACCATTGGTTATGTTTTCCCAATCTAAGTTTAAGGGCATGTTTTTGAGATAATGCAAAGGAGAATTTTGTGCCAAAGATTATGCCTCAAATAAATCATTCAAAAGGGAAATTGGAATATTTCTAAATCACAGTAATTAATGTAAAGATAAAACCAACCCTGATATTTGTGCATCCATATAGAATGGAAGTTTGGTTGGTAGGAACGTTTATCATATTCTGGGAATATGAGGAGGGTACTCCGGGAGTACCAAATTGTAACCTACTTGATGACACATTCTGGGAATGTGGCCAGTGTCCGGGACCTGGTTTTTATGCGTTCTGGGAACGTATGCGTTCTGGGAACGTGGTGCACACTCCGGGAGTGATGCTTATTATCCAAGTATGGTTTGGCATTACGTTCTGGGAACGAATGTCAGTGTTCCGGGAACACAAGGGTGTATTGGATGGACGTCCAAGATGGACTTTTAGAGGCCTCAGTTGTGGATAGAAAATCATACATCATGCCACTTGCATTATAAGAGATATAATGTTGAAAATTGGTGTGCTCATATGTACTTGCATTATTATCTGTCCATGATATACTTGTGTTTGTAATTTTAGTCTTTATCAATTATGTATATGTGTATACTTACTCCCTGTGCCCTGTTTAGGTGATGGCCAGATACCTAGCCTGCATCGAGATACGCCCTATCCCTAGTGGTATATGGACGTATGAGGAGCACCGTGCCACTTTTGAGGGGAAGGTGGAGATCACTCTCTACCACCCTAACCCGCTGGTGCGAGTGCGACCTCGTCGATTTAGGATCCTTTTAGTCTATACTATGCATGTTCCACCCTTATATACATATAGAGGACCACCCCCGGCTCGACCTGTGCGTCGTTTTCATAGTTTTCGTTTCAGAGCTGCCACTCGTTCTCATCCTTCCTCCCATAGAGTTGTCACTGAGGAGACTCCTTCTCCTGGTCCGACTGATTTCGAGAGGACTGCTTCTGCAGATCCTAGACCCAGTGGTGGGGTCTCTACCCAGTCAGGCGAGGTCGAGGAGGACCCCGTGGAGGATGAGAGCGAGGAGGAGGTGCATGTCGAGCCGAATATTTCTGCTAGAGGTGGACCCGCTGGTTCATAGGAGCCTGCATAGCGTGGATGTTTTGGATCCTAGATCCTAGGGATAGAGCTGTGGAGGATCTGAGGAGCTGCTGAGGACAAGGATGACCTGCTCTGGGACTTCTACTTTTGGATCATGTGATATATTGTAGATATTTTTAGAGGTCTTAGAGTGAGGTTTATTTTATGCAGCTGGTTTGTATATATTTCACCAAACTTGCTATCTCGACTTTCACTACTTGCTACTGATAATACTTATGGGGTTTATGTTATGTTATATATATATATATATATATATATATAGTATGTTTTATTTACCTCAGCAGTGCCCCACAAGTATTAATTTTACTTCCGCATACTCTGATTTTGATTCAAAAAGGAGCTCGGCGACAAGTTTATATTTTATATATTCGATTAAACTCGAGAGACTAACAATATATTTTAAGAAGGACTACAAAGACGTTTACTATGTTTATGGAAATAGTATCTCGAGAGTCTTTTTGTAATCAAGATATTAATAAGCCGAATTCCAATATTTGTGCAGATTAAAAATGTTTACAATCGAGCATGTACAAATTAAAAAGGAAAAATTTTTCTAGTCCTAATATTTGATAGCAAGTATTTCAATCATTTGGAAATATTAATTATTTTCAAGATGTAAAACGAGAGCGTCACACCTTTGGTGGTATCAGAGCATTGGTCCTGTCCCTCATGGCCCCAATGATGCAGCTAAGTATGGTATTCAATGTAAATTGAATATGTTTTGAGTAAGTAAGTAACATTTATGTTTCAAATACCTTTTTAGTGACCCAAAGCCCATAGTGCAGGTCTTTCTATGGCAACCAGAAATAGAAATATTACGAACGAAATGTTAGAACGAATCACGACCGTGCTGGAAGGCATGCAGCAGCAGCAACGACAGCAGCCATCTCAAGGGCGAGCTGATAACCCATCTGTTGGCAACATGGCGAGTCAGGATGCTAAGACTCTGTTGGAATTCAGGAAATGCAATCCATCAAGGTTTGAAGGCGGATACAAACCTGATGAGGTGAATAAGTGGTTGTATGAGATCAACAAGATTTTCCGAACTCTAGATTGTTCTGATGAACAGAAGGTAACCTATGCAGTTTACATGCTTCATGGGGAAGCTGAAAACTGGTGGGATCACACTGTCCAATTGCTGAATTTTGAAAGAAGAGCAATCAACTGGGGAGTATTTATGGAGAAATTTCTTAATAAATACTTTCCGGAAGATTTAAGGAGAAAGAAGGAAGTAGAGTTCATGCAATTGAAGCAGGGGGATATGAGTGTAGGAGAATATGCTGCCAGATTTGAGGAACTGATGAAATATTCTCCCTACTACTTGAATAACCCTGATGAAAGGAGTAAGTGTGTTAAGTTTGAAGGTGGACTGAGACCGGAGCTGAAGTCTATTTTCAGTTATCAGAGGATTCAGAGTTTCCCTGCACTGGTGGATATGTGCAGAATGTATGAGGATGACAAGAAGGCTGAGTTGATTGGAAGTCAAGGGAAAGGGGTTGGACAGAACTATGGACCACAGAGGAAGAAGAGGTTTGATCATCGGAGTAATGGTCCATATTCTCAAAAGAACAAAGGCAAGGGCAAAGCTGTGATGGATAACAAGAACAAGTCTCGCGATAATGCTTCTTATTGCGAGAAGTGTAGGCGTTATCATCATGGTCAATTTTGCTGGTCCACAGGAGAATGTTTCAAGTGTGGAAAGCAAGGTCACTTTGCTCGTGAATGCAAGGAGTCTGCAAAAGGTGATGCAAAGGGATCTACTGGCAAGCCTGTGGTACAAGGAAGAGTATTTACCCTGAGTGGTAATGAAGCAACCCAAACCCCGAATCTCGTGCAAGGTAACTTTCTGCTTAATAACCAACCTTGCAAAATCATGTTTGATTCTGGAGCTACACATTCTTTTGTTTCTCCTGAATGTGTAAATAGGCTGAATCTTGTTGTTTCCGATTCACCTTGTTATCTTAGTATAGATACCCCTACTGGAATACCGATTTTTACCGCTAAAGTCTGTTTAGGGTGTAACGTGGAAATCTTGGGTCGTCTTTCCAAAGTAGATTTGGTTTGTCTCCCTAAGTTACAATTGGATGTGATCTTGGGTATGGATTGGTTGATGAAGAACCAAGTGATCATCAATTGTGAGGAAAAGACAATTCAATATAGAACCCTTGAACCTGAGGGTTGTATGTGTTTGTTCTCTGCTACTGGGGAAGAAGAGTCGATGCCGATAGAAGTGATTCCTGTGGTGAGGGAATTTCCGGAAGTATTTCCTGAGGAAATACCAGGATTACCTCCGAAGCGAGAGATAGAGTTTGGGATTGATTTAGTCCCTAGAGCTGGTCCCATCTCTATTGCTCCTTATAGGACGCACCACCAGAGATGGCAGAAATGAAGAAGCAGATAGAGGAATTGCTGCAGAAGCAGATGATCAGGCCAAGCGTTTCGCCTTGGGGAGCTCCATTACTATTTGTAAATAAGAAGGATGGGAGTATGAGAATGTGTGTGGACTACAGGCAGTTGAATAAGGTCACCATTAAGAATAAGTACCCTTTGCCAAGGATTGATGACCTTATGGATCAAGTTAGGGGAGCTGCAGTATTTTCCAAGATTGATTTGAGATCGGGTTATCATCAGATCAGGATAAAGGAAGAGGATATACCCAAGACAGCATTTCGATCTCGATACGGTCATTATGAGTATATTGTGATGCCGTTCGGATTGACTAATGCACCTGCTATTTTCATGGATTATATGAACCGGATCTTTAGACCCTACCTGGATTTATTCGTGGTAGTGTTTATTGACGATATTCTGGTCTATTCTAAGAATCCGGAAGAGCATGAAGAGCATCTCAGGATTGTGTTAAAAGTCCTGAAGGAGAAGCAATTATATGCCAAACTTACAAAATGTGAGTTTTGGTTTAATGAAGTGATGTTTTTGGGGCATGTAATCTCTAAAGAAGGAATTGCGGTGGATCCAGCAAAAGTAAGTTCAGTGCTTAGCTGGGAACAGCCTAAGACTGTGACTGAGGTGAGAAGTTTCTTAGGGCTGGCTGGATACTATCGTCGGTTCATAGAAGGATTTTCCAAGATTGCATTGCCTTTGACCAAGTTGACTCGGAAAGATCAACCGTTCGTGTGGGACGGTCGGTGTGAAGTTAGTTTCCGTGAGTTGAAGGAAAGGTTAACATGGTCTCCTGTGTTAATCTTACCTGATCCTCACAAAAGTTTTGAAGTGTACTGTGATGCATCTAAGCAAGGACTGGGTTGTGTATTGATGCAAGAAGGAAGAGTAGTGGCTTATGCATCGCGACAATTGAAGAATCATGAGGTGAATTACCCGACACACGATTTGGAATTGGCTGCGATCGTGTTTGCCTTAAAGATATGGAGACATCATCTCTATGGCACTACGTTCCAAGTATTTAGTGACCATAAGAGTTTGAAATATCTGTTCGATCAGAAAGAGTTGAACATGAGGCAAAGAAGGTGGATGGAGTTTTTGAAAAGATTATGACTTTAAACTCCACTATCATCCGGGTAAAGCAAATGTGGTTGCAGATGCTTTGAGTCGGAAAGCAGTCCACATAAGTGCGATGATGGTTAAGGAAGCAACATTGATTGAGGAATTCAGAGATTTGAGCCTGTTGACACAAGTGGAGCCAACAAGTATCAAGTTAGGGATGTTGCGGATCACAAATGAGTTTTTGGAAAGAATTCGTGAGTTGCAACGAGCGGATGGAGAATTGATGGAAAAGATGAGATTAGGTTCAGAAGGAAAGGAACTTGATTTCAAGATTGGGTTGGATGGAATCCTTCGTTTTAGGACAAGGATTTGTATACCAAGAGATCAGGAGGTTAGAAGATTGATTCTTGATGAAGCACGTAAGAGTCGGATGAGTATGCATCCTGGATCAACCAAAATGTATCAGGATCTGAAGAAGATGTTTTGGTGGTCTGGATTGAAAAAGGATGTTGCAGAATATGTGGCGGCATGCTTGATTTGCCAAAAAGCTAAGGTAGAACATCAGAAACCAGGAGGACAGTTGCAACCTTTGAGTATTCCCCAATGGAAGTGGGATAGCATCTCAATGGATTTTGTGTCTGGTTTGCCAAGGACGGCAGTAAATCATGACGCAATCTGGGTGATTGTGGATAGGTTGACCAAGTCGGCGCATTTCGTTTCGATCAATATGAGCTATTCTTTGGACAAGCTTACCCAGATCTATATTAAAGAGGTAGTTCGTCTTCACGGAGTGCCTTCGAGTATTGTGTCAGATCGAGATCCCAGATTTTCTTCGCAATTCTGGCAAAGTTTACATGATGCTATGGGAACGAGATTGAAATTGAGTTCTGCGTATCATCCACAAACTGATGGGCAGACGGAGAGAACGATTCAGTCTTTGGAGGATGTGTTGCAGGCTTGTGCACTTGAAGAACATGGAAGTTGGGATCAAGTGCTACCTCTTGCAGAATTCACATACAACAACAGCTATCATGCAAGTATTGGGATGGCACCGTTTGAGGCGTTGTATGGAAGGAAATGTCAAACCCCGCTATGTTGGTTCCAAGTGGGGGAGAATTTAATGGTTGGACTGGAAATGATTCAGCAGACATCTGAGAAGATTAGGATGGTTCAAGAAAAGATGAAAGCGGCTCAGAGTCGGCAGAAGAGTTACGCTGATAGGAGGAGAAAACCATTAGAGTTTTCGGAAGGCGATCATGTGTTTCTTCGGATAGTTCCGATGAAAGGAATTAGTAGAGCCTTGAGAACTCGAAAGCTTTCGCCTAAGTGTATGGGTCCATATCAAATCCTTAAGAGAGTTGGTCCTGTTGCTTATCAACTAGCTTTACCACCCTCTCTATCCAATTTGCACAACGTCTTTCACGTTTCGCAATTGAAGAAGTATGTGCATGACCCATCAGTTATTTTAAAACTCCAACCTGATGACCTAACTTTGAAGGAAAACCTTACCTTTGAGACCAAACCGGTTAAAATAGAAGATCGTGAAGTTAAGCAGCTCAGGGGAAAGGAGATACCTTTAGTGAAAGTCATATGGGAAAATGCTGACGTGTCTGAAGCTACGTGGGAATTAGAGGAAAAGATGCGTCAAGAGTATCCGGAGTTGTTTATGTAAGCTAGAATTTCGGGGGCGAAATTCCTTTTAAGTGGGGAGTAGTGTAACACCCCTAATTTTCGTCTCCTGGATAATAAGGAAATTAATAATAAAAGTTTTATTATTAATTTATATGAATTTCCAAATTTATGTTTTGTATTTAATTAGCCTAAAATATAAAAATTAGTTGAAATATTTTTATATGGCAAATAAATGCAAAATATAAGGATATTGCATTTTAGTCCCTGGATTAGGACCTAAATGTAATATTGAAAAAGTTCTTGGAGGGAAAGATTTAAAAATATTAATTTTTAAATTTTGTACTGATCTAACCGGTTAGTAATGCTCTGTAACCAGTTAGACGATGAACCCAGAAACTGGGATAGTGGATTTTGATGAGTAATCACTTGATTAATTCGTTTAATCGCCACGAATCCCACTCAAATTCAGTGGAATACGCGTGTCGCCTTGCATGGCACACGAATTGCCCTATAAATTGATGAATTTCTGAGGTAAAGAGGATGATTTTCTGCATTTTGTGTTGAAGAAGGGCTGTTAGGGTTTCAAATTTGTTCTAAGAAATTCATCTCCTTCCTTTAGAGTTAGAGAGCGAAACATACACTTCTGAAAAGCTTGAATCAAGGGCTTTTCATTGATATACACCTTGTGAGCTGAGGGTTCTTGTGTGAAGAGGAATCAACCCTAGAAATTGGAGCTGGAAACTGGACTCTGTTTCGTTATTGATTCTGGAAGCTGAGTTCAAGCTTTGATTTAGGTAAGCACACAAACCCTTTTGATTCAAAATCTGTTCCTATTCTTAGTGCATGTTACCTAGAGTAATTTCTAATTGTTTTCCCCAATTTCTTTGGCCAAAAACTATGTCAAATTTTCTGGTCTTTGAACCCTATTGATGGAAATCGTGGCTGATAGAAGAACCTAGGATTTGTGGGAAATCTGTGGATTTTTCTTCAAGTCAGTGTCAATCTTCATCAAACTCTATCCTAAGGTATGGGAGAAGTCTACCTTATACTAGATTTAGACTAAAATTCAAGTGAATTAGGATTTGAGTTAACAAATCTCAAAAAGGGCATTATGTGTGTGAAGCACAAAGGCTTGGAGGCCAAATTCTAGCTCAATGTTGTTTTGAGCAACTTTATATTGATGCATGCAAGTGATTTTAATGTTTAAATCAGAAGCTAAATTTATAATCTGTGATTTGAGGTATTGAATTGTGTTTGTATGGATTTTTATGCAATTTGATGCACTAAACCAAATGCATGCAAGGTTATATGTGTTTCTGTGATTAAACATATTTATTTAAGGTATATGAACTCTATTAAAGGTTGAAATTTGGTTAGATTTGAGTAGTAAAGAGAATGGTTTGTTAAAACTCATGTTTTAGTGTCTGACTGCATAATCTAACCGGTTACTCGATATTCGTAACCGGTTAGACACTGTAAAAATGCAAAAGAAAATAAGTTTACAAAATTAGTTTTGTGGTCTAATAAATCCTACTCAAATCAAGGCCTTAATTTCATGGAAAACAATCTGAAAATAAGTTGGTTTCACTGTTATAGTTCAGATTGCAGTTAAAGAGTTAATACCTTAGTGTATTGGGATAATTTCAAGAGGAAATTATGCTCATTGGAGAATGAAATGTGATTTAGACTTTTGGATGATAAAAACAGTGGTTTTTGAGGTGTAAAACAATGTTAAACTTGTTTATGGATTGGGTAGAGAATTCAAGAAAAAGGGTTTTTCTGAATTTCAATGGTAAACAGTTCAGGTCTGTAATTCTAACCGGTTAGCCTGAAACTGTAACCGGTTAGTACCTGAATCTGAAAAATAATAAGTTAAGTTTTTGAATACCATTGGTTATGTTTTCCCAATCTAAGTTTAAGGGCATGTTTTTGAGATAATGCAAAGGAGAATTTTGTGCCAAAGATTATGCCTCAAATAAATCATTCAAAAGGGAAATTGGAATATTTCTAAATCACAGTAATTAATGTAAAGATAAAACCAACACTGATATTTGTGCATCCATATAGAATGGAAGTTTGGTTGGTAGGAACGTTTATCATATTCTGGGAATATGAGGAGGGTACTCCGGGAGTACCAAATTGTAACCTACTTGATGACACATTCTGGGAATGTGGCCAGTGTCCGGGACCTGGTTTTTATGCGTTCTGGGAACGTATGCGTTATGGGAACGTGGTGCACACTCTGGGAGTGATGCTTATTATCCAAGTATGGTTTGGCATTACGTTCTGGGAACGAATGTCAGTGTTCCGGGAACACAAGGGTGTATTGGATGGACGTCCAAGATGGACTTTTAGTGGCCTCAGTTGTGGATAGAAAATCATACATCATGCCACTTGCATTATAAGAGATATAATGTTGAAAATTGGTGTGCTCATATGTACTTGCATTATTATCTGTCCATGATATACTTGTGTTTGTAATTTTAGTCTTTATCAATTATGTATATGTGTATACTAACTCCCTGTGTCCTGTTTAGGTGATGGCCAGATACCTAGCCTGCATCGAGATACGCCCTATCCCTAGTGGCATATGGACGTATGAGGAGCACCGTGCCACTTTTGAGGGGGAGGTGGAGATCACTCTCAACCACCCTAACCCTCTAGTGCGAGTGCGACCTCGTCGATTTAGGATCCCTTTAGTCTATACTATGCATGTTCCACCCTTTTATACATATAAAGGACCACCCCCGGCTCGACCTGTGCGTCGTTTTCATAGTTTTCGTTTCAGAGCTGCCACTCGTTCTCATCCTTCCTCCCATAGAGTTGTCACTGAGGAGACTCCTTCTCCTGGTCCGACTGATTTCGAGAGGACTGCTTCTGCAGATCCTAGACCCAGTGGTGGGGTCTCTACCCAGTCAGGAGAGGTCGAGGAGGACCCCGTGGAGGATGAGAGCGAGGAGGAGGTGCATGTCGAGCCGACTATTTCTGCTAGAGGTGGACCCGCTGGTTCATAGGAGCTGCATAGCGTGGATGTTTTGGATCCTAGATCCTAGGGATAGAGCTGTGGAGGATCTGAGGAGCTGCTGAGGACATGGATGACATGCTCTGGGACTTCTACTTTTGGATCATGTGATATATTGTAGATATTTTGAGAGGTCTTAGAGTGAGGTTTATTTTATGCAGCTGGTTTGTATATATTTCACCAAACTTGCTATCTCGACTTTCACTACTTGCTACTGATGATACTTATGGGGTTTATGTTATGTTATATATATATATATATATATATATATATATATATATATAGTTTGTTTTATTTACCTCAGCAGTGCCCCACAAGTATTAATTTTACTTCCGCATACTCTGATTTTGATTCAAAAAGGAGCTCGGCGACAAGTTTATATTTTATATATTCGATTAAACTCGAGAGACTAACAATATATTTTAATAAGGACTACAAAGACGTTTACTATGTTTATGGAAATAGTATCTCGAGAGTCTTTTTGTAATCAAGATATTAATAAGCCGAATTCCAATATTTGTGCAGATTAAAAATGTTTACAATTGAGCAAGTACAAATTAAAAAGGAAAAATTTTTCTAGTCCTAATATTTGATAGCAAGTATTTCAATCATTTGGAAATATTAATTATTTTCAAGATGTATGTAAAACGAGAGCGTCACATTTATATATATACTTAACTCAAACAATTAGAAATATACAATCCAATAATCAATGGTTCTCTATAAGAATTTCACTAGAAAAATATTATCACATAAATAATCATACAAAATCTAATTATAATTTAAATTAAATTGGGGCAAAATTGTGGGTCTCACAATCCTCCCCAACTTAAAGATTTCTCGTCCCCGAGAAATACGAACAAAAACAAGCAAGGAAACAAACAGGTTTACCACTTGGAGATTCTCATGATTCTTTTCATCCATCACTTTGTCATATACTTCTTTCGAGAGTATCTCCTTCCCTCGATGTCCTCGTCAATTAATACTCTTCTACTAGTCAGCCTTTGACGTAACGCCGCGCGGGAGTCGAATTGAGTCAAGTTCAAGGGTAGGCAACAGATAATAGTTATGTTCCTTTAGTTAGACCAAAAGCATTAAAGGCAAGTGAAATATTCATAAGGGATTTTGGTATTTATATAAGGGACTTGGTAAAACAGTTCGTTATTTTCGAAAATGGTGCCAATCCAGAAGCACTTCCTTGTATGCATATCAAAACCATAATCACCAGCTGAGTTACTTCATACTTCCACACTACCTATGCTACACGGGTACTTGTCACTACACTTCTTCTAACATGGACTCTACTTAACCTTTTGCTCCCCAACTTTGATCGAACTTATACCATCTATCACACAACTTGATATCCAATTTCACCTTAAGACTATAACTGCCCAACTTTTCACCCACTAAATCCCCTTCTTAGCACCACTTAGGGACTGACTCTAAACCATTATTCCAAAATTCCTAAGATTTCACACAATCATACCATCACCTTGTCCCTTTAGCCTCCTAAAACTCATGTGTTATGCATACAAGTGTTACTTCCTTCATAACTTTATGAGGTAGGGTTCTGTTTTAGTCACGAGAATCCAAGAAAAGAACTTTGAATTTACCGAATTTTGGCATTTGGTCGAATAGTTTGATGGAAGGTGATCATTAGATTGGGTATTTTCTGACAAAAGGAAGTCCTTTTTAGTTTGAAAGGGTCAAATTATCGCAAAAATGCGAAAATCAAGTTCAATAATCATACGAAAGGGTGATTGGGTTCTTTTCAAAAATCGAAACGAAGTAGGGTAATGTCTTAACTTGAACTCAATTCTCCTCTGGCAGTCTTTAAAATACCACACTTTTTCCAAGAACTAATTTCCATATTCATACCAGAAATTCTACACCTCATTTGCTTGTCGACGTGCCATTGCGATCCTATGTACAGGTTTAACTCTTAGACTAAGGAAACATCTATACACACAAAAGGACTAACTCACATATACACACCAACTAAGGCAGAGTCACACAAGGAAAGCATATAAGGCTATGCTTAAGGACACTAAGGACAACCATCGCTCTGATACCACTAAATGTAACACCCCAATTTGGACTTAGAATTTTCACTAAAAATTTGAGCCATTTTTTTTAAACATTTCCAAAATCAGTTTATTTTAATTCTTTTACAAAAAGATTTTCATAAAAACAATTTGATTCATTTGTTTACAAAATAATTTGATACTTAACTTGCGTCATAAAAATTCTATTTCCAAAAAGAGATGTTACCATCCAACACATTTAAAAAAAAAACTCATTTTCTCCATGTCATATTTAATTGATGGTTAACTTGCGGAAAATAATTTAGGTACATATGAACATGATACAATAACCAAAAAGAACTTCTTTTATTTCATTTAAAATAATCCATATTACAACTGGGGTTACATTCGGGATAGAGTAATCGTGTCCTACCCATCCAAAGATGGAATACAAAACAAAAACTATCCTAGACTATTAGTCTTTATCATTTCCTCCACCGCAATTGTCTGGAATATTCCTTGATTGCTGCTTCTACTTCCTCCTCGTATGTACGTCGTCTCGCGATCCTCTTCCGACTTGAGCAGCCGTTACTCGAGATAGTACATGATCTGTCATCTGTGAACATTGTTCCCCAATTTTCACAGGAAAGGGAAATAGAGAGAGTAAGCACTTCCGAACGATATGATCGTCAACGGCGCGGGCTTACCATAGGGGAATATTAAGACCATACAAGCATATCATAAAACATTATATACATCATTATTACCAATCCCTTATAAACAACTTCAGCTAAATACCATAGGGTCCTTTCCACCACAAGGATAATCTTCATGAAATCATATCCATTATTTAATTATCTTTAGGCTCTAAGTTTCATTATCATAACCACCGGAAATTCAAGAGGGGGTACCACCACCGAGGCTCAAGGGTTTGGTAGCACACACGTTACATCTCCTCCATCATTCCAACCACATCCTAGTTCGGAAAGCAGATGGGACGCACAGGAACCCTAACCATGCTGGCATCGATGTCGAAGGGTACGCACCAACAAGTATCCAACAACAGAAGTAAAATCATTCCATCAATACAGTTTCAAAAGTACAGCGACATCTAGCCCCATTCCGGTTCCCTCTCACCATCTAAGATTTGATCAAGGGGGCGACAACACTTTCTCTAGTTGATCGTGCAGTTCCTTGCTACGACATTGCCTACAACCGAAAGACAAGTCCTTGTAGTCTTGTCCCGCCTAGAGAAGCACTCGAGGCTTCTTGACGTTCACCGTCCTTGCCCTCCCCTATCACAATCACCACTTGAAGAGACACCAACCTCCAAGCATGCGGTATCTTTCCTCTCCACTACTTTACTCTCAACGCAAGGTTTAGAAAAGGGGTTCCTAAGTCTTTTAAGTCTTTTAAGTCTGTCATTAATCCTAGTTTTGGTCGACCCATTCTAAGCCTCGCTTCTAACGGGCCTCGACCTCTAAGGGAAACATCAAACACCTTTTTACAATACAGTAGATTCCACAAGACTTAGACCACGGCATAGTCATCCACGTGGCCAGTCACTTAAAGGGGATATTTACAAAGTTATCGTGCCGTTTGCACTATCACTGTACACTAGTATCGTTTTCGAATTTCCACAAGGTTCATTGATCATTCTCATAAATTCAAAAATATGCCAAATCCTTTTCATGGAACGACCGTTCGAAAAATGCTAAGAAATCTTTTCATAGGAACAACCGTTCAAAAACATTAATTATCTTACTATAGGATAAACCATTATTTCCAAAATATATTCCCAATCTTCTTGTTATCTCATCATATAACTCATTTCCATATAATATACAATAAAGATATATAACATGGTATAATCAATTATCAACCGACATACAATTAATATCGAGGAATCGTGTTTTTCGTATAAACGGCGGAACACACACTCAATTGTCGTTTTATTACTCGACCGATAAATTCCTAGTTCCGACCTTTGAGATGATACGGAACGTCCTAATATTACCCTACATGCCACTATGTCTTAAGAAGGCTTCTCTCTCACCTGAGATCCATGCTTACTCTGTTTCCAGCCTTTGAGTCCACAACTCCAGCAGCTCGTTCACCTTTGATTCCTTTTATTCTTAAACGACGAACGACATACAAATCAATATCTAGCAAGTACCTTATACTATCTATTTACTTAGGTAAAGACTAAACCCAAGGTACCAAAGCACCTTAAAACAGAAATCCTTTTTAAAACAGAGGTCCTTTTTAAGGGCATTAAATAACTTAAAACAATTCCTTTTAAAATTCAAGAAATCCTTTTTTTTGCAAAACATAATTTAAAACTCACTCCAATACTTTGAAAACTATTTAGAATATTTTATTTCTACAATGTCATACTATATCACTTAGATAACAACTACCACATGCACACACTTATACCAGTAAAACAAAAATTTATTTAAACAAATAACATCAAATCATACTTTTACAAATTCACTTTTATAATTTCTTTTTACTCTATACACTTATATTAAAGGTCCTATCATAAAAATCATCATACTAATTCATTCCAAAATAGTTTTTATAGTTGATGCAACCAATTTAGAATTTCGGATAGCATACCCTACAAGTCTTGCAAAATCACTTTTTCTTTTTAGCTTTTAAATTATGAAAATCATCTCCAATCATAATATAACTTTTAAAACACAATCATAACATCTTAAAAATAAACCTCAATTTTTTTCTTTACTACAGATCTCACTCTTAAGTACCTTATAACAACTACCATTTACAGGCTATTCATACAGCATGAATTTGGAGTATTTTTCTTTGATGCACATTTCAATCAATCAAGCAGTAAACAAATCTTTGCATAATAACGTTATAAACACATATAACATATTGAGAAAATAAACTCAAGTATTCCCAGTTGAAAATACTTTTTCTCTATCGATAATGAAATTAAATTAAAAACTATAAACAATACACAGCAAATCACTTTTAAGCATCAGTACATTCACAAAATCACTTTTACACTTCCTTGCTAATTTTTAACTACTTATAATAAAGATCTTAGCATAAAGTACACATTACCAATTCATTTCAAAATAATTTCTATCCTTGATGCAACTATTTTAGAATCTTGAACAACATATACACTATTTCTTAAAACTCAGTTTTCTCCTAAACGGTTTATCAGAAACACATGCCGCTTTTTCCTAAATTCTTTTTACGAATTATTATATTGAAATAATTAAATCTAAGTCACATAAAATAATTTCACCTGCTGTACAGCCACTACAATTTGTTGCATTATTTTAAGAAAATAAGGCAAACAAACTTAAATAATTATATACAAATTAAGCACTACTAACACACATAAAAATAATCATTTTTTGCTCTCTCCTCCTCACGGCTTCCACCGTGTGCCGCCATGGCTAGGAAGAGGGGAAGACCCCCGAAAACTCCATCATCTTCTAACAAAAAATCTCCAGGTGCAGAGAAAGGTCCTGCGGCTTCGTCTTCGATCGAACTCAATCTTTCTGATGAAGAGGCACTTGAAGATATTGATAGCTTGACTCCCAAGAAAGCGGCTGAGTTGTTGCATAGCATTGATCTCCTTAGGCAAAGAGTGCAAAGTAAGATTCCTGCGGTTCAACAAAACGATATTAATGAAGGTGTAGAGGCTAAAAAACAACAGGAAGTACAAACAGAGAAAGAGGATAAGACTACTCATTAGGTGCAGCACTCTATTCATTCAGTATGGGCAAATTTTGATATTTCGAAATTGAGGAATGCAGGGGAAAAACTTAATTTTGTTGAGCCAGTGCTTAAAGAAGGGCAGGCAATTACAAGAATAGCAGTGGAGGATGTGGAATCAGAAGTGCAATACTGGCAAAATGCTATTGTGTGCTATGTCCTTGGTGCTAGACTTCCCTATTCGGTGTTTAGTGGATACATAAAAAAGGTATGGGGTCATCTGGGAATTGAAAAAATCCTAATGACTAATGAAGGATCTATGGTTGTTCGATTCAATACAATGGAGGCAAGGAATGAAGTCCTAGAAATTGGAATTTATCACTTTGATAAAAAGCCAATTATCCTAGGACCATGGACGGGTAGAACAGGAATGAAGGATCATTTAGACAGAGTCCCTGTGTGGATTCTGTTACCCAACCTAAGCCCTAAATTCTGGAGCCAAACTGCCTTAAGCAAGATTGCTAGCCTTGTTGGCTCCCCTATTATGGTTGACAAGGTTACTAAAGAGAGGAATAGACTTAATTATGCTAGGATCCTAATTGAAGTGAATCCTAATACTCTGCCTGAGGAGATCTTTTTTGAGGATGAAAAAGGGAATGTGGTGAATCAAAAGGTGACTTATGAGTGGAAGCCAGTACTTTGTGCTAAATTCTCAAAGTATGGACATGACTCAAAAATGTGTAGAAGTAATGTTACTCAAAAATGGGTGGAAAAGAAAAAGCCTTCTAAGGAGGACATTGAAAAGCTGGATGATTGCCTTAAAGCTAATGATGAGAAGGTTGTGGAGAAAGCTATTCAGCAAGTGAATGATGATGGTCAGGTTTCTTCCTTTGTTGCTGAATCTACCAATTTAGATGAAGGTGCATCAAAGGAATGTGCAACCAGGAAGAAAGAAGATAAAGGAAAAGGTAAGCTTGTGGAGGTTGAGAATGTTGATTCTGATTCAGAAAATATAGGGCCTTGGATCCCAGTGATAACAAGGAGTAAAGCTCAGAAGAGACAAGAAGAGAATAAGGGGGTAGTGATTAAAGATTTGGCCTCTAAGGCCAATGGATAATATCTTAACATGGAATGTTAGAGGGTTCAATAACCCTCAGAAGCAGAGAGAGCTTAAATCTCTTTGCAGTATAAATAATGTAGGTTTACTAGCTATTTTAGAAAATAAGCTTAGAGCTAATTCTCTAAGCACTACTCTAGAGAAGTTTGCTCCTGGTTGGCACTATGTTTCAAACATTGATCATCATCCAGTAGGGAGAATTTGTGTTGTTTGGAAGCCTGATATGTTCAGGGTAACAATGTTGAAAAGCTCTAGCCAATTGATTCATTGCTTAATCTCCATGCCTGTCACTTCAGTACAGTGGCTGGCCACTTTTGTTTATGGTGCTAATGACCAAGTGCTGAGGAAGGAATTATGGGAGGATCTAAGGGAAATTCATGGTTCAGTGAATAGCCCATGGCTAATTTCAGGGGACTTTAATTGTTGTTTGGACCCATCTGAGAAATTGGGAGGTAATCAGGTAGATTGGGAGGCTATGGAGGATTTTAGAGATTGCATTCAGGAATGTGGACTTCAGGATATGAAATATTGTGGGAATCTATTTACATGGTGTAATAGGCAGCATGATGGAAACAGAATTTACAGCAAACTGGATAGGAACTTGGTGAATGAGGCTTGGTTGCACTTGTGGCCTTCTTTGTTTACTCAATTCCTAAACAGCGGTATTTCATATCACACTCCAGCTTTGATAAGGAATTCTAGTGTTAAGGAGAGGCCTAAAGGGGGCTTTAAATTCTTTAATGTATGTTCTCAGGATCAAGATTTTTTGTCTATCGTAAAGGAGAATTAGGGGAATGATATTCAAGGGTATGCTCAATATAGAGTTATGAAGAAGCTAAATCTTCTGAAGCAGCCTTTAAAGCAGCTTTACACAAGAGAGTATGTCAACTCAGTTTTGCAAGAGCAGCTGCTAAGGCAGGAATTGGATTCAATTCAATCAGAGCTAAGTGTGAAGCCTCAGGATCCAGAACTTCATCAGAAGGAAAAAAATCCTATATGGCAGATACATGAAGGCTTTGAATGACTCTATTTCTATCTTACAGCAAAAGGCTAAAGAAAAGTGGGTCAAGGAGGGGGATCAAAACACTGCTTACTTTCATAATACAATTAGAGCCAGACAGTACAGGAATCGCATTCTAAACCTAACTTCAGCTGATGGACAGTGTATACATGACCAGCAGGGAATTATGGATGAGTTTGTGAATCATTATACCAGATTGTTTGGAAGAAAAGAAGTGGTGTGGTCTCTAGAGGACATAGTTTGCCAGAATGGTCCAGTTCTTAATGTTGAGGAGCAGCTGGCTCTTATCAAACCTTTTTCAAGGGAGGAGATTAGACAATGCATGTGGTCAATTGATAAGGACAAGTCACCTGGTCCTGATGGCTTTGGTTCAGGGTTTTTCAAAGCAGCCTGGGAAGTGGTTGGTGAGAATTGTTGTTTGGCTATTGAGGAATTCTTTACTACAGGTAAGCTTCTAAGAGCTTGGAACTATACTGATTTAGTCATGATTCCTAAATGTGAGAATGCTACTACAACTAGAGATTACAGGCCAATAGCCTGTTGTAATACTCTCTACAAGTGTATTTCTAAATTGTTATGCATGAGGCTCAGAGAAGTTCTGCCTAAGTTAATTAATAACAATCAAGCAGCTTTTGTGAAGGGAAGAAGCATAGTACACAATGAACTTATTGTGCAGGATCTTATGAGACTGTATAGAAGGAAGAATGTCTCAGCTAGGTGCTTATTGAAAATTGATCTAATGAAGGCGTACGATTCACTTAGCTGGAGTTTTATCAGAGACATGATGGAGGCTTTGAGATTTCCTACTAAATTTGTTAGCTGGATTATGGTGTGCATTTCAACAGTGACCTTTAGTATTGTGATCAATGGGCAGCACTCTCAACAGTTTAGAAATCACAGTGGCATTAGACAAGGAGACCCTATTTCTCCTTTGTTATTTGTCATTGCTATGGAAGGGCTTTCTAGAAGATTATTGGCTGCCACAAAGGAGCAAGGGTTCAGGTTTCACCCTCTTTGTAGAGAGTTGAATCTAGTTAACCTCATTTTTGCTGATGATTTAATGACATTTTGTAAAGGACACCCTAAGAGTGTCAAAATCATTATGAATGATATGCTGAAGTTTTCTAAGAATTCAGGGCTACAGGCTAATCATGAGAAGTCTGGAGTGAAGGAGGCTTTTAGAAGTGAAATTTTGGAATGCACTGGTTTTAAGGAAGGTTCTTTTCCTTTTAAGTATTTGGGGTTCCCAATATCAGCTAAGAAATGGTCAATAGCTACTTGCAAGGTTATCATTGACAAAGTATCTGCCAGATTGAATAGCTGGAGGACAAGACACTTATCCTATCAAGCAAGATGTGTGCTTATTAACTCTGTTCTTCTTACTTTGCACATTTATTGGGCCTCAGTGTTCATTATACCTAAGGCTGTTCTTAAGGGGGTTGAGAAGATTTGTAGGAAGTTCTTATGGGGTGATAAACCTGCAGGTAATGTTAGTTGGTCTAATGTTTGCAAAGAGAAGAAGTTTGGGGGTTTGGGGTTCAAGAATACTATTCTGTGGAATCAAGCAGGCCTTGGGAAGCAGATTTGGAGCATCTCAAAAAAGGAAGACATTTTATGGGTCAAATGGATCAATCAGATCTACTTAAAGAATGAATCCATATGGGAAGCTCAGCCTCGTCAAGATCAAGGTTGGCATTACAAACAGCTCCTAAAAGTCAGAAATTGCTTGGCTCCAGGTGTTGCCAATGGTGTGTGGAATAATGAGGACTACTCAATTGAATCAGGTTACAGGTTCCTTTGTGGGCATCTTGAGAAATTCAAATTCTACAGAATGGCTTGGAATTCGGTTTCTATTCCTAAACATAGCTTTATTATGTGGCTAATGCTTCATAACAGACTTAGTACCTATGATCGATTACAGCACTACTACAAAAAAGCCTTTTGAAGGAGGTTATTTAACCTAAGAGAGGGCGGTTCCGAACCCCCCTTAAATCTATTGCCGTTAAAAATACTATTTTAATGAGGGCAGTTCGGAACCGCCCTCTTTTTTTTTTAAAGAGGGCGGTTCGGAACCACCTTTTTTTAAAAAAAGAGGGTTGTTCCCATTTTTTATTTAAAGAAAGCAGTTCAAAACTATCCTTTTTAATTTAAAAATAACCTCCTTCTTTACAATTTTTTTTAACTAGATTGTGTTTTAAAAACCGCCTTCTTTTTTTTAATAGTTATTCCTTTTTTGGATTTTTCAATTATAGAACTAATGTCTAAATTTTTAATTTCCCTGTTTGCATTATTTTGCATTGATATAAATAAATAATTATCACAATACCATACATACTAGTTCTAAAAAAACATATAATACAAGACGTTTAATCCAACCAATTTTTTTTTATAAGAGAATTTTATTAAAAGACACCCAGCTCAGCAGTAAGAGATTTACCACCAACTGAGCAAAGAAAAACAAAACAAAAAAAGAAGAAAAACACCTAGAAATACAGTACCCCCACCAGATATAACAATACACAAGACATAACACCTCGAAATAAGAGAGTACTAGAGCATAAACCATAACCAATTGACTTCATTATATAATGTAAGTGTAGCATGTTGTACTAAAGCATGAATGAGTGTGACAATGGTTGTCTTGCTGAATCCATATCATCGAAATTAATCTTCCTCTCCATTGGCTACTTGTCCTCGGACTAGACTTTCTCTTGTTTGACTGCAAAAGCCAAACAAACATAAAAAAGTTATGAACAAATGAAGACAAAATCCTTATTAAAACAAAATAAATCCTTGTTACATCTTTGTTATGTCCATGCACCAAACACTACCTATGACTCATAAATTGTTCAGTACCGATAAGCATGGTTGTATTAGTATACTTACTGAGCTGTCCAGTTTTCAGTCCATAAGAAAGGCTTGTATGGTTTGTTAGGACCTGTGAATGTATCACCACAGTGCCTACCTATGTCATCCACTGAAATATAAAAAATAGGTAACATTGTTAAACCAGGCTTTGTAGTTGTAGTATATAATATTGAATATTCTATAAATGTTAGGCCACTATTATTCATCAATATTTTGGGAAAAAGTAAAGTATATGTGGATATAATGTTACCTATATCCTGTTGATCCGGAGATTTAAGCAAAATGTCTGAATCGGATGGTAAAAATGGTGAACCAGGATAGTTTCCCAAAGCTCCGAGATCTGCAAAAATTCAAGATGATTCAAAAACAAAGTACGAAGATGTCCTCAATGGGTGCAGATAAAAAATCTTAAGCATAACCCTTGATTGCATTTAGTGATCTTCAAAGTGACTATCCATCCATTTACTTGGAATTCATAGCACTTGGGTCATTCCACATCTTATGATACTTAAAGGTCACATGAGGCATAACCTTCAGGATTCAAATAACAATCTTAAATAAATATCCACAAAAGAGAAAACAAAGAGACCAACTCAAAGTCTTCTTTGACTCAAACTCAAACTGACAATGAATGCTCCTTGCTTCTTTGCTGCACTTCTTGAAAGTTATTATCTTCCAACAGTTTTTCACCTTTTATATTTAAAAATATGTAGAATATAGATTACTTTGGATGCATCAGAGATACAACAGAACCCTTATTAAAAGGGGACTTAAAAAAATTGAAACAAGGGCAACTATAAATTTGATCTTTTTTGTCAGCACATAGTGCCACTAACTTTAACTGATTTAGGAAAAGCTCCATTGTATCTTCCCGATATGATCAACAGACTTCCCAATGATAGGTCTTGAATATGATTTGGGAATAACTGTGATAATCAGAACACAGTTTAGTCTATGTCCGCTAATGAAAACATCGAACAGAAAAAATTAAGGATGAAACACTTCTGGTTATGTACCACCTGTGAATCTAGATTTTCTAAACTTTCAATTGTTATGTCAGCAGCTATGACCGATGAAGCAGTACTGAATAGCCTTTGCATTCGAAAGTCGATTGAATCTGGACAAAGAAAAAAAATACTAGAGATTAATAAAACGTCACATATAGATGATGACTTAGCAATTACTTATGTTTCCCTTAAAAAGAAATATGCAATGGGAACTTCTGCAAAACCTGAATACTTGAGGTTTGGTGCCATTGTAATCCCAATCTCACAGCTAACACATTAGAAGCTTTAAAATTCAGGTTTTTCAAAAAGAAAAAGGACTCGATTTGCTTGTGTTTTGTGGTTTATCTTCCATCACACTGATTATCACTTATAGTCACTTCAAGACAAATTGTAAAACATAACAAGAAATCTTTTTATTTAAGCATAAAATCTGTGCAACTTCAAGTTTCAATGTTAGGTTGACTGGGGATAGACACCGACCTAAATCATGAGCTGCGTCGTAGTGACCCCTCCCAATTTGTGCTAGCATTTGCAGGAAGTAGTGATTACAATACAAACCTGAAAATTTCAAATTATGAAAACAGATTAATGATAAATCTATGTTCAATATTATGCCATTAATTGTGGTATTGAGGGGGGAGGGGGTGCTGTATTAGGAGATTTTCAGAATTGTAAAATAGCTTTTGAAATTAGCAGCAAGAGTGAATGCCATTGATTGAAAGAATTCTTTTGGCATATACACATTCTTCTTTTCGTTAGAAAGTTTAGGGGAGCAGAGGTTGCTCCATTCCAAGGTCAAGGCATAGCCAAAGGCTTACTATGGCACCTAACACTTATTATAATTTATGAGTTTCAGAAATTTGATCTTTTTTTCTCTAGCAAACTGGTTATAATTTATTCTTTAGCATCCACAAAATAAAGGAAGTAATGAGAAGGGGTATTTACTTTGTCAATCCCGGATGTACCTTCAAAGACCTGGTCAACAGTTAAAATAAGTGAAAAAACTTTAACCTTCTGTTAATGATCCCAGCAGATTGACAAAACTATTTGGTATTGAAGCTGCTACATTTACAATCATATAAAGTGGACGACAATGAAGGCATCTATTAAGGAAGAACGAGAGAAAAGGGGAATCTTAAATATTTTGGTTTGTGTAGAAAATAGACACATAAATCTTGAAGACAACAACTCAAACATAAGACGCCATTACAGAAGAGGACTGCGGAAGTTATACACACTCACCTGAACAACGGCCCTTTCGCCATCAACCTCCAGAACTTGTCCACGCCTAGTACTACCATCTCCTAAACGAATATTAACAATCTCTTGATATTTAGGTCCCTGATGCAGGTCAGAAGACAACTTAGTCATTCCAAGCATAAAGCAGGACATCCTCATAAACATTTAAAAAAAATCAACAACAACAAAAACATGATATCAGAGAGCATATGATCATTACCTTGACTTTATCAAGAATGACCAATGGCCCAGCAACTCCGGATACAGTTCTGTATTCTGCAACATTAATGAACAAACAAATAATTTAGGGTGAAACTATATACTAACGGAACGAAGACCATCAATTCCGTAGCCTTGTCAGCAAAAAAAAAAGTCTCTTTTCTGCATAATGGCATGCATTGAATATCCCTTTTTTTTATATTCATCAACGAAGACTAGGGTATAAACTATAGACGCAACCACAGGGAATACGATCATAATTAAAAAGACACATACCCATTCCAATCTCCAAGTTACCATCCTCCAAATCGATATTGTTCTGAGCCACACCCATTTTGGAACTTCAAAACAACAGACAGAAGCAATGTTACAAAAGTCAATACATGACAAACCAAAAGAACACAAAAAAAAAACTATAAAGACACAGATTCCATTAAGAACTTAGAGTTATGACAAAACGAAATAATAAAAAAAAAACATCAATAATGAAACCAGCAGAACAAAAAAAAAACTATATCACAAAAAACAACGGTTCATCCTTGAAATTCAATTTAATCCAGAATCTCCTATACCAAAAACGAAAATTAGGGAATAAAACTAAAATTACCAAACAAATCATAAACTAAAACTCATATTAGGGTTTTCTATTCCCAATTTCAGAGAATTGAATTAAGAATAAGGAATAAGGTATATTTGTAAAAGAACTCACGGATTAGGGTTTTTTGTTCTCAATCACGGTGGTGTACTAACCAGCAAACCGTACGATGGTGTACGAACCGGCAGAAACGAAGACGAACCAAAGAGGAGAAGAACTGCGACGGTGGAAGAACCGGAGAAGACGACCGCGAACCGAAGATGAGACGGCGGAGTGAAACGAAGAAGATGAACCATTGCGTTGATGGCCTTCGTTCTCTGCTTCGGTGTGGTGGCGGTGGCCGGTCTTCCATGCTTCGTTCTCTGCTTCGAAGAGTGGAGGTGACGGCAGCGGTGAATCTTAATGGCGGTGGGGGTGAATCTTCCATGCTTATGTTCTCTGCTTCGAGAGTTCTCTTATGGGGTTTGGTGGCGTAATTTTATTTTATTTTTTTTTAAATTCAAGGTTTAAGAGGGCAGTTCAACAAATCAACCCTCTTCAATAATGCTTTGGATTTTATATTTGCTAAACAAAGGAGGTTCCTGAGCGGAACAGCCCTTAAAAATTAATTTTTTTAGGCTGGTTAGGATAAATAACCCTTCTCTTTAAAACATTTCAACTAAAGAGGGTTGTTCCTTAACGGAACCGCCCTTAAAATACCGCCTTCAATTAACAAAATTGTAGTAGTGCAGAGATTTCTAAACCTAAGTTCTATTATGTGCCCTATGTGTGAGTTACACCCTGAATCGAGTGATCACTTGTTTTTCAAGTGCAATTGGAGTAAGGAGCTGCTTACTCTTCTTGCAAATTGGCTGTGCATGCCATTTTTGAGCTGTGTTAGTTCTAAATGGATTAAATGGGTAAGCTATGGAATAAAGGAGAAGACTTACCGGAAGATCTCGCGTGCTCTGCTTGCTGCGGCGGTGTATGAAGTTTGGACGGAGCGGTGCCGTAGGCAATGAGGATATCAACCAAGCTGAGTGACTTCACTGAATGTCAGAATGAAGTTGTGGTTCAAAGGATTTTGTGTTTCATTTAGCTCTTGTAGTTTGTCTTAGTTTGTCTTAATTTGTTTTTGGGATTTTACCAATGAACCCTTCCTAAAATGTGGCATTGGTTTATGTAAGTGGTAAAGTTTGCAAGTTGGTATTAATAAAAAAATTTATTTACCAAAAAAAAAATAATCACTTGGAGTCTTATATCTTAACAAAATGATAATTTTCCAGAATTAAAATAATTTTCCAGAATTAATTATTTTTCAGAATTAAAATAACTAAACACTTATATATATTAATAATCATCTATTCACATCAAATCATTATTAAATCAATTAGGAAAATTATCAAACTCTATATTTTTTTCTCCTAAATAATTCGGCCACTGCTCAACAACTAGGAAAAATACTTTTAATTTTTAAAACACCTATACATCATAGTTACATAATATTATACCTTCAAAAGAATTGTTTTAATCATCAATAAAATATCAAATAGACATCATTCATAAAAATCATTTTTTTACAGCAACTAAACTCAATCCTATAGTCATGTCATCACACAAAAATACCATTCTTATTAACCTATTTTTCCTTATTAAAATTACCCAATTACTCCTAGAATTATCAAACAAAATACTATAATTTATTTGTAACTTTTACTTAAAAAAATCAATTATATATTTCGGTCAACCTTAAAAATTCAGGATTAAATTTTATTTTCATAAGACTATTATCATTTCATTTTTATATCAAAACATCAAAGATCAATATCACCCATTAGTTTATACTTTTTAAGAAATAAATCACATAACAATTATACACATATTAACAACAACTATCACCTAATATATATCACGGTCCAGAAAAAAAATACATTAAACTTATTCAATTTTAATTTAGTTTCCATTCCTTATACATATACTCATTTTGAATCCAAGCAAAAAGAAACAAAATAATCCAAACATATACAAAATATAAATTCCTACATTTTAAGAACACCAAAAATTTCCAGAATTTTATTTTCCTATTTATCATAAAATTTGGCCATCATGGGTTAAGGAAAAAGGGTAGATTATCTCTTTAAACAATTCATTTTGTCCCTTTTTCTTAAACCTCAATTCATATGACCCAAAAATAATATCAAAACACTATCAATAATCTTATTTCAATATCAAAATAGGAGTTAGAAATTTTAGTTCTTATTCTTTATCATAGAAGAAATTAGAGATTTTTATTTACTAAATAACAATAGAATAAGAGATGAAAAATAGATCAAAACATAAGTTTAGTGTTACCTCTTTTCCTTAAGCTAAATGAACTTCAAAATGATGATGAAAATTTTTCCTCCTCTTCCTCTATCAACTCGCCACCCACTTTCTTCTTCTATGCTTTTTCTCAATTTTTCCCTTAAAAATGGTAGAGTTTCTTGTGTGTAAAAAGAGAGGGGTTTGGGCCACTATTTATAGGCAAGAGGGAAAATTCAGATTCAACTAATCTACTAAAGGGTGAGTCACCATAGTCCAAGGGGGTTTTTCCTAGTCTTTTTCACTTAATGAACCATTTTAGAAAATGAAAATACATTTATTTCTTTCACAAGTTCCATGTACATTTTGAATTTCAAACTAGATTCTTCCTCCCACATATAATTATGGACGGTGCAGTCCAGAAATAAAATAAAAATATTTTCCAATTTAATTTTGCCTATTTTTCCATAATTCAAAAATATCCTCTAATCAAATAATTGCAAAAATAATAAGCTGTATTAAATAAACATAGGTACAGCCATGAAAATATTTTGTAACACCATATTTTTATTTATAAAGTGCAGTGTAAAAAGGAAAAATTTATTGGAGGTCCAAAAATAATTTTCCCAATATTAAAACTCTAAATTCGTTTTTTAATTGGTACAGATATTTAATTTTCGAAGCACCCAAAATAAAATTACAAATTTTACATTTTTGAAATCTACATTTCAACACGATCGTTTTCATATAAAATTCATAATTTTTGGACTTACGGTTTGAAAGTTATGAATTTTTGAAGCTCTAAAATCATTTCCTTCAAAAATGCACTTCATAAGTTTTCAAATAGTTTTATAATAAGAAAAATACGAAAAATATATTTTATTTGAATGGTAGTCCAATAGAAAACCTCAGAAATGTATTTTTGTTTTCAAAATAACATACACTTGAGTCAAAAGGTCGTTTAATGCATTAAAATCACACCTTTACACTTAAAACTCAAAAAATTCGTTCAGTACTGTAGCAGTGATAAAATTTCGAAAACTTCAAAATAAAAATCAAAACTTTACATTTTCATAATCTACACTTCGATACAATCGTTTTGATATATCATTTGTAATTTTTCGACGTACGGTTTAAAAGATATGAATTTTCGAAGTCATATTACTATATTTCCTCAAAAATCCTTTTTGTATTTTAAATATAAATATAATACCATTCAATAACCTTATAAAATATTTTTATACTACTAATATACTTCAAATGCATCATATACAATTATATATATATATATTTATACATTTTCCACGTTTATATATATACTTAACTCAAACAATTAGAAATATACAATCCAATAATCAATGGTTCTCTATAAGAATTTCACTAGAAAAATATTATCACATAAATAATCATACAAAATCTAATTATAATTTAAATTAAATTGGGGCAAAATTGTGGGTCTCACAGAAATGAGCATTGAAGACCATGTGATTAGAACTGAAATGGAGAAAGATGATGTTCATAACTGTTGTCTACCCCAGGCGTGTGTCAATCACGCCCAGGCGTGATGGAGTTCAAATGTCTGAAGCTGAGGTGCAAGTGTCAGAAGTCAATTAATCAAAAGTGCACCAATTCAGGGGCTGTCACGCCCAGGCGAGGCATGGGCGAGGGAAAAACAGAATAATATTCATAATTAGTAATGCCACGCCTAGGCGTGCAAGCCACGTGAAGAAGAGAGGGAGTATTTCCGAAGCCACGCCCAGGCGTGGATCCTGTGCGCTTAGGCGTGTGTGCTACAAGTTGGGCCTATCTATATTGAAGATTTCAAGGATTCTGATAGATTTATCTTCTAGATTTATTTTAGATTTATTCTAGATTAATTATTCTAGATTATTTATTCTAGATTTATTTAAGATTTATCTTTAAGATTAATCATTTAGATTTATTTGATAAAATTTATTTGGGTTTATTTTAGGTTTAGCTTTTTCTATATATACTAGGATTTAGCATTAGGTTTAAGCAGCAATTCAGATACATTAGAGAATATTGAATGCAATTAGGATTGGAGAAGAGAGGTTAGAAACATATTATTGAAAGCAAGGAGACAAGGAAATGATTGTAGATCAATATTGGAGGGATCCAATTGAAGGTTTAAAGATCTCTTGGGATAAATTCATTATTGTCTATGATTATGAGTTCTTCCCTTAATTCTTGTATTTCTTCTCCCATTGCATGTAACTAAACCTCTTGTTAGGAATATGGTGTAATTGTATGGATGCTAGAATAGTTATTTAAATTATATTTCCTGTTTTTCCCTTCAAATCTATTGTTTGGTTGCGTTTTAATTCCAATTCATGAAAGAAGCTAATTTATGTTTTGTTTAGAATATCTAATCCAACAAAAGACATCTGAGGGTTAGAATAGGTCGTTCTTCCAAACATTATAACCGCCTAGTTTGTAGAGATACATCTAGGGCTTATATGACTTGAATATTCCAGTGTGCTTAATTAGTGGTTATTCATATGTCAAAATCGCTTAAGACATTAAGGGTTCTCATATTGAATAAGAAACATAAATTCACAAAGACATCTGGTTTTTATTACCTCTGGAATGTCGTGGATTTAGGGGAAAACAGAATAATATTCATAATTAGTAACTTAGGTCCTGCAATGAAACCATGTTCCTAACCTTTTCCAAAATTGTTCTAAATACTCTTTATTTTCTGTTTTGTCTCATTTTACTTATTCTACACTCCTTTCTTAAAATCTAAACCAAACTCAAGTTTCACGAAGTAATTACTATTTGCCTAAGAATTATTAGAAACAATTTGCAATCCCCGAGTGGAACGATAATTTTACTTACTCTATATTACTTGTGACTCGGTATACTTGCCGGTAGTCCAACACCAATCATTAATCTGATTATGCGATATGACAAGTGACTTACTCTCATCTACCATGTCTATGGTAGGTTCTTTCAAAGGACAGGACTGAAGCTACTCCTGTTGGAGTGAGAGTTCGCTAGTGGGAACAGTCAGGATGACGTCTCGTCATCTGAATCCTTTTGCAGAAGGATCGAGTTGTGAAAACCAATGCTCTGGGTGTAAAAAGGGTTTTGGGGTTCTATATTATACATTTTTTATACTCAGACTATTTTGTAAAAGAAATATTACTCTAATAAAAAATACTTTTGATTTTCACGCTCTTAAAAAAAATTGTAATGCGCATTTTTATTTATCTTAATATTTTGGGGCGTTACACCAACCGCTAGAATCAATTATTCGTTCTTTAAGAATTTGAGTTATTGGATAAAACCATTTATTTTATTTAAAAAAATCAATTATTTATCTTAATATGTGCTTATGTGATATTGGATAAAACCATTTATTTTATTTAAAAAAAATGGAAAAAGATAAACTTCAGGGTGAAAACAGAGCCATTAAATTGTATGGTCTTGCACCAAAACAAAAATTCGTATGGCCCTTTTGTTCTTTGGTCATAACATATGATTTTTGAATTTTTAAAATATTAAAAAAAACTACACCACCCATTTCATATTTTTTGTAATTTTAAACTTTTTTTTTAAATATTTTGTGTAGTTTTAGCTTTTTGAAATATATTCTCTCAAATACTCCTTCCGTTTCATTATGTTTGATCTTTTAGGTCTGGGCACACAGATTAAGAAAGTGTTAATTATTGTAAGTATTATGTATAATTTGTCCAAAATGTCTCTATTTAATCCTTATTGAAAATTGTAGTAGTATTTAATTTTTATTAATAAGTGTGTCCATTAATTAATGTATAGTGGTTTAGAGATGAGAGAGATGATAAAAGTATAATTAATGAGGAGTAAAAGAAATGATTGATTGAAAGGTTAAAAGGCCAAACAATATGAAATAGAAAAAAAAGGTTAAAAGACCAAACATAATGAAACGGATGGAGTACTATGTATTTCTAGAACACTTTTAGGAATAAAAGATTTGGTCCTATTTGCAAGATCCTTTAACAATTTTCAATAAAATTTAATTACTAATTTCTAAAACACCTATTAAGTCAATATTTTCTACAATCCCAATAATAGTTACAACGGTAATTTTGGAAAGTATATTAAATGTTTACATTTTCAATGTCACTAATAACTTTAACTCACTTTCATGGTAGACATAATTTTCCTCAAAAAGATCTTACAAATAGGATAGGAGGAGGGAATAATAAATATTTTTCTAATTTTAACATTCATTCAATAATTTCTTTCACTCCTTGTTAATTATACTTTTCTTCTTTCTCATCTCTAAACTGTAGTGGATATGGAAAATAAGGGATCGTTCCAGTTCAGGGGTCCTTGATGAAGGTCTAATATATGATGTTTTAAGGCTTAATTTCACTTCCTTTTGCTTGGGTTTTGGCTTGTTTCTCTTGTAAATATAGATATTTTGTATTAGTTTTAGGAATTTTTAGTTTATTAGAATCCTTTGAACGTTTTGATCCGTTTTGGGTAAGTTTCAGGTATTTCGGAGCTTTATTTGGAGAAAATATTATTGGAGCTGAAAAGAGCATAAGAAGACCTTGAAAATGACACAAGAACGGAGAGAAACGGAATCGAAAGTTACTGAGCACGCCCAGACGCGGGAATGGCGCGCCCAGGCGCGGGAATGGCGCGCCCAGGCGCGCTTGCGGCGTTAATTGCTGGGTATCAGATATAGCGCGCCCAGGCATGCTGGTCTGCACGCCCAGGCGCGCGAAGTGCGTAAAAACCCAATTAGGCCAATTTCTGATCAGTTTTGAAGGATTTTGATAAGATTAGACTTTTATCTATTTATTTTAGGATTAATATGAGTTTTATAGGGAGAAAATAGGAGTTAGCAAGTCATGAATAGTAATTAGGATTCAATAGATAGTTTGAGAAAGGAGATTTACACAGTTTTGGGAGCATTCGAAGGAAGAATCCGGAGAAGATTGAAGATTCGAAGCACATATCTGTGGTAATTTAGGAATAAATATCATAGTTATTTGTTTTCTTCTTCTCTTTCATTATGTGTAACTAAACCTTTTGTGTTAGGAACATGGTTGATTTGTATTTGTAATTTATTTTTATGAATTAATGTTTTTCAGTTTTAAATCAAGTGTTTAATTGTGATTTTATTGTTATGCATAGAAGTAGCTAATCTATGTTTTGGATTTCTAAATCTGAATTGGAAAATTAGGATTTAGAATAGGTCATGCAATTACACAATATAATAATTCAATTTGTAGGAATACTTTTGGATTATTATATAACTTGATAATTCACTGTTCTTAATTAAGGTTATTCAATGATTTAAATTTCTAAGGAATTAGGATTTAATAAATTGGATAATAAACAGTAATTTCATAAGACGAATCTAGGAATTACTATTTTCTGAATTTGTTCTTGATTTGAATGAAAAATATTGATTTATAATAAATAAATGAATATACAATGATACTAAGTTCCTAACCAAGTTCTTCCATTTAATTTCTATTTTATTTTATTTTCAGTATATAATTCTTCCTTTTAATTTAATTATTTAATGCTAAATTTTATCTTTTAATAGATTTTATTCTAGATTTTCCCTTAGGTAGAGATAGATTGAACAATTCTAAGTCCCTGTGGGAACGATATCTGATCTTAACCGACTATATTACTTTGCGATCTAGTATACTTCCTAGAGAGTGATCAGACCTCAGGACTAGTGGCTGTTGGCCCTGAAATCTATATGAGAACAGGAGTTAATATATGACGGTGATGGAATATATCTGAGTATTCAGTTGGAAAACCCAAGGTCTCCCTTTGTCAACAAAGTGTGTGCAAGGTGATAATTCAGGGATGAGAGAACGTACCTGACCCTAAGGCATGAGTATGCCTTTTATAGGGTGTGCGGGTGGATAGGGCCCAAAGGACAAGGCCCTTTAGGGTTTACATGCTGACGTCAGGCTCAGAGAATATCAGCAAAATATCTGATGTGTTCCCTGGATAAGGGTAACGTTTCGCATTCTTGAACCTGGACAAATCATCATGTCCCTTCTCATGTCTAACTCGTATTAAGGATGTAGGGTGTATGGTACGTGACCTGTACGGCGTCCCGAGGTCGAACGGATGCCTACCCATCCCTAGTTTGGCCACTCGATGTGCTCCGAAGGGAGGCCGAGTATATGGTCGGTTATCGACCATGTAGGGGGTCAGACCTAATGAGAATCAGGTTGGATAAGATACCTTCGACTTGTGGGAGGTCGGTCAAGGTTGTTTGCTCCTGGTCCATCCGAGGTCGGGTTAGTCGACATTCCAACCTGTGCGGAGGCTAGGTAGCCTTGTTATTGTGCCAACCTTTTGTCCAGCATGTGTTCGTCCAACAGTGACTGCTGGGAATACTGGTTAACCCTACAAGCCCCCAAGCTGGTGTAGGCCTGTAAGAGCCTGTACTGAGCTTAAGAGGTTGTTTGGGTTTCCAAGCAGCTGCCTCATTGTCGTTCTAGGATCAGGGTAGGAAAGAGCTCTGCTTTCTTCTGTGAAAGTGGCTTTATGGATACGCGTGTTGGCATGGGGAAGGAAGCTTGCAATGATGCGTCTTTTTTCGAAATTTGAATCCTTGCCAGTTGTTTCCTTCCCGCGCCGCCACGCGTCCTTGTTCCTGGTGGGCTGGGCCCTTTTTCTCGGCTTCTGAAAGGGCAGTTTTTCCTTTAAATTTGTCCCTCTTTCTTGCTTTTTTTCTTCTTTCCCACTCTTTTCCATCGCTTCGTCATCCTGACTTTTGCGACTTTTGCGGTTTCTCCTTTCTAGTGCCATCGTTGTCCTACCTCCCCTAGTTTTCCATCTTAAAGGGGGATTCCTGAATGAAAGAACCGCAATTGGTGGGTGAAACAACTAAGGAACCCTAGGAGAACACTTAGAAGGGGGGGTTGAATAGGTGTTTAAGAAACCTTGAAAGATTTTCGAAAGAAACAAATCAAAACAATTAAAACGAATGATTTTTACAAAAACTTCAGGTCTTAATCGATTAAGCCTGCAACTAATCGATTAACACCAGAAAGTCTTCAAATGGTTAATCAACTAAAGCTTCAGTTAATCGATTAAGCACTGATAAAACTGAAAAATCACTTTTCAATCGAATACGAAAATCAATCAATTAACACGTATGATTAGAGATTAAGCGGAAAAGATTAACACCAATATTCTTATTGATTACTTAGGTTATGAAAATGATTTTCCCCAAATCAATTTGCACAATTAAGATTCAATTCAACCACTTATGAAAAATCAATCTTTTCTAGGTTTTCAACCAAGAACATATGAAATGACAAGAATGTAAAGAGTTAAGGGTATAGAGATACTGCACAGTGATTTATCCTGGTTCACTCTCACCCACTTGAGAGCTACATCCAGTCCCTTCTTCAACCAAGAGAGATTCTTCACTATGAGGAATTAGAGTTCTCAAATTACAAGTAAATGCCTCTCAAGACTCCCTTCTTGATAGCCTCTAAGAGATAACACACTCTTGTCTTGCAACCCTATTGACCCTCTAATCTAACCTCTTCCCTTGCTTGTTGATATCCCCACAACAAGTATTCCACGTTGCTCGTTGATACCTCACAACAAGACTTCACTTTGCTTGATGACACACCAAGACTTCTTCTTCAATTTGATTGACTTGCTTGATGATAATCGACACACCAAGACTTCTTCTCCGTTGTAGATAGCTTGCCTCTTGCAAAGATTACAACTCAAATGAAAAACAATAACAATCCTATGAATCTCTTTCAATAGCTATGAAAATATCAACATAAGAGATTCAAAGATTCTTGATCAAAGAATGTAAAAGTTGAAAGCTTTGATCTATGAAATTGAGAGAGAATAGTGTGGCTTTGATCATTTTAAAATGGATATGAAAAGATGTTAGTTTTTACTAATAATTCACAAAGGTTAGGAAAAGGTTTATATAGAATACCCAAAAGTTAGGAAACTTAAAAACTCATTTTGAGAAGTTAAAAACGTATTTTAAAAACCAGTTTTACAGGTGTTAATCGATTAACATATGGCTTAATCGATTAACCACTGTAACATGTGTGTGTTAATCGATTAACCTGACCCTTAATCGATTAACCACTGCTTGATTCAATTAAAAACTTGTTTTCTCAAAACTAAACCTTTCCTTTCAAACCTTTAAGCCACCTATTGATTTTAGGTTAAGTGAAAATTCAAATTATGATATAATCATGCACTTGATAGAGATTCACTACCCTCTAAAGACTCTACCCAAACTCATCAAAACAAAAGACTCAAACTAAAGATATTACAATTATACACAAATTGAATCGTCATGAGCTTGCTCTCTCTTCATCATTTGTTGTTTGTTGTTGATTAATGAACTTCTTCATACTTGAGCTTGATCAAAACCTTTGTAGCTTGTTCAAAACCTTTTGTCATTATCAAAACCTTCTCACTGGATCTAACAATCTCCCCCTTTTTGAAAATGACAAACATGTTTTGAAGTTGTTTGAAGTTGTTGATGCTTGAACCATTTGATCACTTGGTGAGACTCTTGCTCCCTCTCAATAAATGCTTTTGACATTTGAAATCCAATTTATAGAAGCTTGATTCTCCCCCTATCTTCAACAACTTTGCTCAACAATTATACAAACAAGAAAACAACCTCTTCTCCCCCTTTTGGCATTATCAAAAAGTAATGACAATAAAATCTTAAGCCAAAATAAGAGAAATCAATGACCATTTCTTCACAACATTGATACCAATTAATCAATGATACCAAATATAAAACTAAAGAACTATACTTTGAAATGTGATACCAATTGGAAAGAAATGTGACAATGAAATATGATACCAATTGTAACTAAAAGTCATCATATCACTTAACAAAGTAAGATATCAATGATAAAGAAATATCACAATAACAACAATAGCATGATAATCATATAATGATCACTCAATGATACCAATTGAACTTTGTAGAAGTAGTACCAATTGTAAATATCCAACAATATCAATTGTACCAATTTGTAGGACTTTCTCTTGAGATTTGAAGAAGCAAATGAATGAGTAATACTTGTAAGCCTTTTGCTCTTCAATTATTCCTACAAAACAATCATGCTTTCCCTTTTGGTATCCAAATAGTTTTGGATCCATTTTTGTTAGTTAATGGACTTTCACCCTTATTAACCCAAACAAAATTTCCTCTAGGTATACCATGCACTTTAATATAACACACATTTGAAGTATGTCCATGAGAACCACAATAGAAACATGTTGGTGCATTTGAAAAATCAATTTTAGAAAAATCAACAACATTTCTATGAGACTTAATCTTAGCATTAGTATAACCCAAACCAAACTTGTTTGAATTTTCTCTTTGAAAATTTAACAATGTGCGCAATTTGATATCACCACTTGTGAAACTTGCAAGCTTATTTTTCAAATTAGCATTTTCATCTTTAAGCAACTTGCAATTCTCACAATCAAAGACAATATTCAATCTACTAGCACAATCACAAGAAGAACTAGCATAAATGAGATCAAGAGTTTCATTTTCAAGATTAGGCTCATCAACTTGTTTTTGAAGTTCTAAAATCTCTTGTTGATGTTTCAAAATGAGCTTCTTTCTTTCAATGTTTTTCAAAGCTAGTTTCTTAAATTGTTCATGCATTTCTTCATAAGCATTATATAACAATTCATATTTAGAAGAAATTTCGGATTTAGTATCACTTACATCGCTTTCCTCGCTTGGTTCACTTGATTCATCATTTGAACTTTCTTTTTCATCTACTAGAGTTATCAAGTTGAGAGTAGCGACTTCTTCATCATCCGAAGAACTACTTGATGTGCTTTTCTTCTCTTCTTCATCATCCCAAATGATGTATGTGAAGAAACCGCAATTGGTGGTTGAAACAACTAAGGAACCCTAGGAATACACCTAGAAGGGGGGGTTGAATAGGTGTAAAAGAAACCTTGAAAGATTTTCGAACGAAACAAATCGAAACAATCAAAACAAAAGATTTTTGCAAATTCTACAGCACTTAATCGATTAACCTGAAATTTAATCGATTAACCTGCAATTTAATCGAGTACTAATCGATTAAACCTGAAAGTTCAAAAGTCCTTAATCGATTAAACGAACACTTAATCGATTAAAACTATCAGAAACTGAAAAATCACTTTTCAATCGAATACGAAAATCAATCAATCAATACATAAGATCAGAGATTCAGCAGAAACAATTAACACCTATATTCTTATTGATTTCCTAGTTATGAAAATGATTTTCCCTTTATCAATTTGAACAATAAAGATTCAATTCAATCAATTATGAAAATCAATCTTTCTCTAGGTTTTCAACCAAGAACACAATCAATGACTTGAATGTAAAGAGTTAAGGGTTTAGAGATACGACACAGTGATTTATCCTTGTTCACTTTCATCCGCTTGAAAGCTACATCCAGTCCCCTCTTCAACCAAGAGAGATTCTTCACTATGAGGAATTAGAGTTCTCAAATTACAAGTAAATGCCTCACAAGACTCCCTTCTTACTAGCCTACAAGAGATACCACACCCTTGCCTTGTAATCCTATTGATCTTCTCTCTAATCTAACCTCTACCCCTTGTTGATAATCGACACAACAAATCTTCAATTGCTTGATGATAATCCACACACCAAGGCTTCACTTTGCTTGATTCACAACCAAGACTTTCTTCTTCTCCAATGAGATTTGCTTGATGATAATCGACACACCAAGTCTTCTTGTTTGTTGTAGATGGCTTGCCTTCTTGCAAAGATTACAACACAATAGAAAACACAATGACACTCCTATGAATCTCAATCAATAGCTATGACAATTCACAATAAGAGATTCAAAGGTTCTTGATCAAAGAATATGAAAATATGAAAGCTTTGATCTTTGAAATTGAGAGAGAATAGAATGGCTTGATTCTTGTAAAATTGATTATGAAAATGTTCTCATTAATCACAAAGATTAGGAATAGGTTTATATAGAATACCCAAAAGTTGTAGCACTTAAAAACTGATTTTGAGAAGTAAAAATCGTATTTTAAAAAACCAGTTCAGCAGTGTTTAATCGATTAAATCTTTACTTAATCGAGTACTAATCGATTAAATATGTTCTTAATCGATTAAACATGTCTGATACTTGTTTAAAACTTGTTTTCTCAAAACTAAACCTTTCCTTTCAAACCTTTAAGCCACCTATTGATTCTAGGTTAAGTGAAAACTCAAATTATGATTTAATCATGACTATGATAGAGATTCGCTACCTTCTAAATAATCTACCCAAATAAAAGACCTAAGAAGCTTGAGAGGCAAAAGATAAAACAATTACAATTACACTCAAACTAAGTCTTCATGAGCTTGCTTTCTCTCTTCACTTAATGTTTGTTGTTGCTTGTTGAACTTGAAACTTGATTAACATCTTTGTTGCTTGTTCAAAACACTTTGTCATTATCAAAACATTCATCATGGAACTAACAATATGCCCTTTTATGTTTTGTATTTTTATTTTCTTTCTCCTTCTTCTTGAGATACTTAGAGCATGAGTACTTGAGATGACCGGGTTTTCCGCATTCATGGCAAACCACTCCTTCTTTTGTTGTCTTGGTCTTGTAGTGTGGGGAATTCTTCTCTTTACCTTTGCCTTTGTTCAACCTTCCTTTTCTCCTTAGAAGCTTGTTAAACTTTCTTAGTAGAAGTTTCATATCTTTTTCATCAACATCCGAATCGGAATCTTCACTGTCATCATCATCGGAACTCTCTTTCTTTTTATATGAACTATTGGCTTTAATAGCAATTCCTTTTCTTCCTTTGTTCTTATCCGACTCTTCATCCATATTCAAACGTCCAAGCTCCATTTCATGTTCTTGAAGCTTTCCGAAAAGTGTTGCGAGATCCATAGCATCCAAATTTTTAGATTCTACAATAGCTGTTACTTTTGGTTGCCAATGCCTATCCAAACATCTCAACACTTTGTTAGAAAGTTCACCTTGTAGAAAATTCTTACCAAGAGCAAGTAAATGATTAATAATGTGAGTACGTTTTTGCATATCATTAATAGATTCATTTGGAAGCATTTGAAACAATTCATACTCACGCATCAAAACATTTAACGTAGCACGTCTAACCTCACTAGTTCCTTCATGAGTCACTTGAAGAGTGTCCCACATTTCCTTAGCACTAGCACATTGAGAAACTCTAAAGAATTCGTCATAAGATAAAGCGGAGGTGATGATATTTTTTGCTTTAAAATCATATTGAACTTTCTTTCTATCATCATCATTCCACTTATCCTCGGGGGTTAATTGTGCTAAACCTTCAACTAAACTAGAGGGGATGTGAGGACCTTTTTCAATTGCTTTCCAAATATCAATATCAATTGCTTGGATAAAAATTTTCATTCTTACTTTCCAATAAGTGTATCCTTCACCATTAAATAGTGGAGGACGACTTATCGAAGCACCTTCACCACCAAAGGGATTCATAGAACCCATTGCAGTTTCTTTAAGGATCTTTTCGAAAAAGCTTTATGCTCGTGTCTTTCGACCGATCTCTGATACCAATTGAAAAAACCGCAATTGGTGGGTGAAACAACTAAGGAACCCTAGGAGAACACCTAGAAGGGGGGGTTGAATAGGTGTTTAAGAAACCTTGAAAGATTTTCGAAAGAAACAAATCGAAACAATTAAACCGAATGATTTTTTCAAAACTTCAGGTCTTAATCGATTAAGCCTGCAACTAATTGATTAACACCAGAAAGTCTTCAAATGGTTTATCAATTAAAGCTTCAGTTAATCGATTAAGCACTGATAAAACTGAAAAAATCATTTTCAATCGAATACGAAAATCAATCAATTAACACGTATGATCAGAGATTAAGCGGAAAAGATTAACACCAATATTCATATTGATTACTTAGGTTATGAAAATGATTTTCCACAAATCAATTTGCACAATTAAGATTCAATTCAATCACTTATGAAAAATCAATCTTTTCTAGGTTTTCAACCAAGAACATATGAAATGACAAGAATGTAAAGAGTTAAGGGTATAGAGATATTGCACAGTGATTTATCCTGGTTCACTCTCACCCACTTGAGAGCTACATCCAGTCCCCTCTTCAACCAAGAGATATTCTTCACTATGAGGAATTAGAGTTCTCAAATTACAAGTAAATGCCTCTCAAGACTCCCTTCTTGATAGCCTCCAAGAGATAACACACTCTTGTCTTGCAACCCTATTGACCCTCTAATCTAACCTCTTCCCTTGCTTGTTGATAACCCCACAACAAGTATTCCACGTTGCTCGTTGATACCTCACAACAAGACTTCACTTTGCTTGATGACACACCAAGACTTCTTCTTCAATTTGATTGACTTGCTTGATGATAATCGACACACCAAGACTTCTTCTCCGTTGTAGATAGCTTGCCTCTTGCAAAGATTACAACTCAAATGAAAAACAATAACAATCATATGAATCTCTTTCAATAGCTATGAAAATATCAACATAAGAGATTCAAAGATTCTTGATCAAAGAATGTAAAAGTTGAAAGCTTTGATCTATGAAATTGAGAGAGAATAGTGTGGCTTTGATCTTTTTAAAATGGATATGAAAAGATGTTAGTTTTTACTAATAATTCACAAAGGTTAGGAAAAGGTTTATATAGAATACCCAAAAGTTAGGAAACTTAAAAACTCATTTTGAGAAGTTAAAAGCGTATTTTAAAAACCAGTTTTACAGGTGTTAATCGATTAACATATGGCTTAATCGATTAACCACCGTAACATGTGTGTGTTAATCGATTAAGCTGACCCTTAATCGGTTAACCACTGCTTGATTCAATTAAAAATTTGTTTTCTCAAAACTAAACCTTTCCTTTCAAACCTTTAAGCCACCTATTGATTTTAGGTTAAGTGAAAACTCAAATTATGATATAATCATGCACTTGATAGAGATTCACTACCCTCTAAAGACTCTACCCAAACTCATCAAAACAAAATACTCAAACTAAAGATATTACAATTATACACAAATTGAATCTTCATGAGCTTGCTCTCTCTTCATCATTTGTTGTTTCTTATTGATTAATGAACTTCTTCATACTTGAGCTTGATCAAAACCTTTGTAGCTTGTTCAAAACCTTTTGTCATTATCAAAACCTTCTCACTGGATCTAACACTGAAATGTGGCTTTGGAGGGAAGTCGTACCTTAGTGGGAGTTAGGAAGTATATTAGGACGGTGGCGAAGTAGGATTAGCGTGAACCCTGTAACTTATACACCTTCCGTAATCCGACCTCTCTTTTTTTCCCAGGAATGACGTGTAACATATCTGATGGTGCTCATCGCTCGTGCTTCGCTCTTATGCCAACAAATGCAGATGGGTCCATCCCGACATACTCGGCGCTGTGTCACGTTCCACAAGCCTAGGGCATGTCAAGGCGTTTGTACATCCGTGCCCAACTGATAACATTGGGAGTGTCGATGTTGTGTCTCCTGCTAGTGATGATGACCTTGTATGTCGTCCTTTATCGCGTAGTACTCGTGAATTTTTCTTCTATCAGGAGCCAATAATTCAGCTGGGAGTGAAGCTTCCCTTCTCAGACTTTGAGATTATCTTGCTTCGTCGCTTGGGGATGGCTCCCTCCCAGCTTCACCCTAATGCATGAGCGATAGTTCGAGGTTTTTAGGTTTTCTGTACTGCTGCAGCCATCGGCTTCAGCGTCGATGTCTTCCTTTTCGTGTATCGTCCTTACCCAGCAGTGATTGAAGGGAGAGGTGCTGGAAGGACTTGGGTGGTTTTCCGAGCTCGCCCCGGATATGACATTCTTTACTGTAGTGGGGCGTGGGAGTCCTTCTAGTTTTGTTACTTCAATTACCGGTTCACTGGTCAAGGAGAATGCTGGTTCATGAATGGAGACTTGCCTAGGTTTTCCTTGGCTTGGTCTCAGGATTTTTATACACATCGGCTTGGGGCGTTCGAGCCTGATTGGATGAGGATGTCCGATCTTGATAAGTACGCCGTTCTTAGTATCCACCAGTATCGTGAGGAGAGTGGTCAAGTAGACGTGTTTCAAATAATTGCCCTCCCTCCTGACTCGATTCCTCTAAAGATCGGTAGGCTATGCATGTTTTTTTTTACCCTTGCCTGTTTCTCTTTTAGTGGATCTGTCTACCGAGTTTGAGATGCAGAAGAGAGGATCTTCAGTGAAAATTTTGAGAGTTTCGTCTCCTGTCAGACGTCATGCTTCCTCGGCTCCGACCCAGGCTGTTTGGGGGCAGAAGCGTCCGAGGCAGGATTCGGCTGATGCTTCATCTTCGTGGCCAGGTTCTGAAACTCGACCTCCCAAGGTTCGGTCTTCGGTCGATGTCCCTCCACGGCCAGCTCTTTCAAACCGAGTTTTGGCTGATGCTTCCTCTTCGCGGCTTGTCCCTCCTGCACCTGCCATGGCCCCTGGTTCTACTCCCATTGACCTCGTGCAAGAGGAGGCATCATCAGATGAACAACCCCTGTCTAGGAAGAAGACGGGTCCTGGCCGAGTGAGGATCTTTTCCAGTTCGGATCCCATGCCCTCAGATCACGCCGGTGGCGCTTCTGCGAAAGAGTTTTCTGTCTGGGGTCCTGAGGTCATTCCTCGGGATCTTCGGAATACAATCAAGTCGGCTGCTGATGACCAGAGGTGGTGTGATCAGAATGGGATTTCAAGAAGCCAGGAGGCCAACCTGATGGTGAAGTACTTGCTTCGGAGCGCCAACCTACTGTATTGTGTGGTCGATCATGCTGGCTAAATCTCCTTTTCTCTCTCAGCCGAGGAGAGGGAGAGGAGAAGGACATTCATAGATCGGGAGGCCAACCTGATTCAAACAAAGCATGCCAACGCCATTCAGCAGCTGGAAGAGCGGGAGAGCCAAGCTCAAGAGAAACTGAGGAAGGTTCAGGCCGACCTGGTGGAGAGGGAGCGTTCTTCTCAAGAGGAGCTGGGGAAGGTCCGGGCTTCCTTAGAGGAACACGGTCGCATTAATTGAGAGAATCTGGAGAAGTTTCAGGCTGACTATGCTTCGCTGGAGAGGTCCTCCGCCGAATCCTCTCAGAGGCTTTTCAAGAAGGTTACTCGTCTCCAAGGGCGGTTTGAGAGGACGAGAGATAAGGCTTTGAAGCACAAGGTTGATGCTGCTGAGAACCTCTTTTATTGGGGGCAGAGTCATGGAGATCAGTTTTCGAATGCAATTGAACAGCTGCAGTTACTTAACCCTGGTCTTGACTTGAGGGTCTCAGGGGCTGATCCGTATTTTTTGGTGGAGGATGGGAAGTTGATTAGTCTTCATACCGGAGTTGAAGTTGACTTGAATGCTCCCAACCTGCCCGATCCTCCTAAGCCCGCACCCCATGTCTCTTTCAACAGGGACTCTGTTGTGCTCTCGGATGTCGAGGACTGATTTTTCTTTTTCTTTTTTAGAGATCCCATTGTAGGACTATTTAGGCCTGTTTTCGAGCAAATGGACTTTGTTTTTCTCTGTATGAACTGTAGGTTTTACGAGCTTCGAACGCAGACCTTTGGCCAAGGTTGGTTTCTCAGTCCCGATCATTGCGCGTTTTTAGCCATAGTAAAATGTCTAGACTAGCACGTTTTTAGCCATAGTAAAATGTCTAGACTTTTTTAGATGACTATATTTTTTCTCGGGCGTCATTGTACTTTTACTGTTATACACTCGTTTATGAGTTATGTATAAAGTTTCGGCATTAGGCGTCAGTGGCCTGCTGCGCGTAAGGAATAAGTGTGTGATAAACGAGTTCATGTAGAGAAAGATTAAAATCGTTGTTTGCTGATAGGGCGGATTACAAAACTTGCTTAAGTGACATATTTCCCGTGATACCCAGTACGAGCAAATCGTAGTGGTATGGGAAATGAAAAGATGTGGGTTTCGACTGCCCTGTTTTCCTTAAGGGCTGTTGTTCCAGCTCGGTCATATGAGATCCTGGTGGGATCTGATTGAGTTCTGCCAAGGGCTGATTGAGTTGTGCTGGGGGCTGGTTGAGTTTGGGCCAAGAATATGATTGAGTTGTACCACCTTTTTTTTAATGAATTTCCGAGGAGTTGCTTCGGTTGGCCATCGGCTTTTGCTTCTTTGGTGGCTTCGGAGTGTTCGTTGGCTTGGCTACAACTGTTGGTTGTTCTTGCTGATTCTTGGTCTTATTCAGGCTCACGTTGTAGCATTTGCGAGCTATACCCTGATTCGCACGAACTGTGACAACCTGATCATCAACCCCGACAAACTTCAGTGCCAAGTGGACTGTAGAGACTACAGCTCGGAACGCGAAAAAGCAAGGTCTGCCCAGAATGCCGTTATAGGCCGAAGGGCAGTCGACCACGAGGAATTTGATCATTTCGGTTCGTGCTAAAGTCCCGGTTCCCATGCAGATTGGCAAGTGAATATGTCCCAAGGGAACAATGGTGTCTCAAGTAAAACCGACGAGATGTCCCTCCGTCGAGGTGAGGTCGGATATGCTTAGTTTCATAGCTTTGAAGGCGGGGAAAAAGATGATATCTGCCGAACTCCCTTGGTCAAACAAGAGCCTTTCGACCCGGTACCTACCAATGTGGGCAGCGATGACCAATGGTTCATCGTGATTCGGCAGTATATCCTTCAGGTCTTCGTCCCCGAAACATAACGGAATGTTCTTTCCCTTCTACTTCGGTTGTTTGGGTCTCTTTCCCACTGACAAAACATGGCTGACATACCGCTTTCGGTCCGCTCTTTTTTCTCCGCCGCTTGCGAACCCTCCCGCGATTACTGTGACCCAGTAATCGTGCGGGGAGTCCTCGGCATCATATTCTGGTTGTGCTGGTAGCGGATTGGTGGCTGCTTGGGGAGTGGGGCTCCTCTCCCATTCCCTTCGGGGAGGGGACCCGCTCCTTCGTTTGGGTGGGTCTTTCTTCTTCTTGTCTCCTCCATCCTTGGTGTACTGGCGGACTCGACCCTCTTGGATCATCTGTTCGATTAAATACTTGAGCCAGGTGCATTGGTCGGTGGTGTGCCCGTACCCGCCGTGGTGCTCGCAGTACCTAGTCCTGTCCTTTTGGTACCCTTTCTTCAAAGTCGGAGGTCTTGTAACCCCCTTCAGCTCCGCAGCCAAAGTCTGCTTCCAGATCTGGCTTCTGGAGGTTGTTAGAGGAGTGTACGCATCGAATCTACCCTTGGGGATTGATGTTTTCTTCTCCCCCCTTTCCTTCTTCTCTTTTCCCTTATCTTATTTCAAGCCCTCTGTTTGGTCCCTGCTTGCTAGGCGAGCTGCCTGTCCTCGGTGGAACTCTTCTTGATTTACGAACTTCAGCGATCTCTCGCGAAGTTCATTCATGGCCTTGGGTGGTTTTTCGATCAGTGAGTTCCGAAATTCCCCTGGGAAGGATTCCCTGTAGGCATAGCAAGACCGATACCCCAGGTTCCAACGAGTGAATCTTTCCAGCCTCGTTCATGAACCTCGTGAGGTACTCTCTCAGTGTCTCCCCTGGTTTTTGGGTGATCCCTGCTAGGGTGTGATGTGATTTCGGGGGTGCTAGGCTGGTAGAGTACCTGTTTAGGAAGGCATGCTTTAGCTCGTCCCAAGATCGGATAGATCTCGATGGCAAAATGCCAAACCAAGTCAGCGCGCCTTCGCTGAGGGTCAGTGGGAAGGCCTGGCTTCATGCCGTCCTCGCTGCCGTAGTACAGTACCGTCGACTCATAGTTGGCGATATGGTTGGCAGGGTCGGTGGTGCCGATGTACCTCTGAATGTTAGCTTGCCAAGGGTACTGCTGTGGTGTCCTGAAAGCCATGATTTCATCAGAAAAGGGGTGGCCAGGGTGAGAAGAGTGTCCCGTCGAATACTGATTGGGATGGATAGCCGACGTCAGGTAAATATTGGGAAAAGATGAAGAAACCCTGTGTGGTGGTGGCATATTCGGGTTGAGAGGAAGGGGCGGAGGCAGGTCTACCGTAGGTCCTCCCATCGGTGTGGGGCTATCGTGCCGATTAGCACGTGCAATCTGCACCATTGTTGTTTGTTGCAAGTCGGCGATGACTGAGTTTTAGCATTCGATCATGGCCGTCTGGTGCTTTAGCACCTCGATGATCTCGTTGGTGACCTTGGCAGATTCCGTGGATAGGCGAGAATGACCCTCTGATCGCTCTACCCTTTTCCCCCTTTGCAGGGTCCCGAACCTTAAGTCAAACCACCGTGGCTCTTCGCGAGAGCGAGGTTTATGACTCGAGGTCCTGGAGGGCCCTCGCTCCGTGGCTGCCTCCTGGGCGGTGGAACGAGTACGAGAGGGGCCCACTCTCCTCCCTTCATTGCTGGGAGGCGAATCCTAGCCAGCGCTGAGAACCTGGGGGGTTACATCCTGGAGGTGGCGGTGTCGTCTTCAGAGGCCGTCAACCCCTCCACCATGTGTCGTTGAGGAGGAGCCTCACGCCTACTTCTGGGTGGGCCCAGTCTTTTCGCCGCGGTGTTTGGGGGAGGTGGTGGTGTTGCCTCCACGGCTTCAAGGCGAGGGGGAGGTTCCACTTGGGCCCTACGGCCTCGTCCCCTACGTCCTGTACGGCCACAAGAGAGGCCTCCACGACCCCCGTCAGCGTTCATGTTGTTGTCAACCATCTCGTTAATAGAGGTAGGGTGGAAGGAATGAAGAATGTTTCGGTATGGTTGGGAATCGAAGTTTAACGGTTCCCACAGACGGCGCCAATGTAGTGGATATGGAAAATAAGGAATGTTCCTGTTCAGGGGACCTTAGGATCAGTGGCTGTTGACCCTGAAATCTATGTGAGAACATGAGTTAATATATGACGGTGATGGAATATTTCTGAGTATTCAGTTGAAATACCCAGGGCCTCCTTTTGTCAACAAAGTGTGTGCAAGGTGACAACTTAGGGATGAGAGAACTTATGTAACACCCCTAATTTTCGTCTTCTGAGTAATGAGAAAATTAATAATAAAGGTTCGATATTAAATTCTTTCAAGTTTTTGACTCTATTCCGTATTGATATATAAAATATAGGTGAAGGTAATTTTTGGTAAGTGAATAACAAAAAGATGGATATTTCATTTTGGTCCCTGAGCTAGGACCTAAATGTAATTGCGGGAAAAGAATTATTAAATTATTTTTTTTAAATTTGCCAGTATGTAACCGGTTAGAAATGCTTCGTAACCGGTTACATGATGAACTCAGGAAAACCTAGATAGTGGATTTTGATGAGTAATCGACTGAATTCACCATAATTTGCCACGAACACCACTCGATTTCCAGTGAGGGATACGTGTCGAGCTGCATGCTCACTAAATTCTTCTATAAATAATGGAATTGAGGGCCAAATTTAGGGTTTTCTAATGAAGGGCTGCTGTGAAAACCCAATTAGGGTTTCTGTATTACTCTGCTAAATTCTCCCTAACCTTTGAGAGTTAAACCAAGTGAGATACACCATATTAAAGCTGAGTCTTCCATCTTTGTATTGAGGTATGGAGAGTGAATTGAGAGTGAGTATTGAGGAAGTTGTTAGCCTTGGAAGATTGAGGAACCAATCTGTCTAGAACCAGAAAACCAGTTCGTGAGGCTCTCTTTAGGATATGATTTTGGTAAGTACATGCACTCTTTAAGCCTCAAATTTGTTTCTAAAGCTAGTGCATATTACCTAGTCTGAATTCTGATAGTTTTCCCCAATTTCTTTGGCCTATTGCTATGTCAAATCTGCTGGTCTTTGAACCATGTTGATGGAAATCGTGGCTGAAAACAGAACATAAGAATTGTGGGGAATTTGTGGATTTTCTTCAAGTTTCAGTATTGATCTTCATCAAACATAACCTTGAGGTAAGGGAGAAGCTTTCTTTTGCTAGAATGAGAATATATTTCATGGAATAATAGGGTGAGTCACCATGAGACTCACAAAGGGCATAGCATATAGTAAATAAAGGCTTGGAGGCCACTGGATAACTTATTTCTGTCTGCAACAGATTTAAGAATTGCATGCAAGTAATATGGAAGCATTAATCTGAAATACATGTATTGATATGAGATATGTGATAACAAGTGATGTTAATTGTGATTAAATGTAAATTATGTGCAATATGCTCTAAATGACATGTATGCCAGATTTAATGTGTTTCTGTGGCTGAGTAGAAGTTACTCAAGGTATATGACCTTACATGATTATTGAAATGAGTTAGAGCTGGGTAGTGAAAGGAAACGTTTGCAAATTCTGTTTTTCAGTGTACAGACTGTCTGATCTAACCGGTTAGACGATATTCGTAACCAGTTAGATGCTGTGCAATTTCCAAGACAAATAAGTTTTTGGAAAATTGGCAATATGCTCCTATTCCTACTCAAGAATCTAAACTCTGATCTCAATAAGGACCAATCTGAAAGCAGGAGATAAATCACTGTTGGAGTAGATTGTGGTTGAGAATCAATACCGTGAGATTTTGACATAACTTAAGGGTTAAATTATGCTTCATTGATAACAAAGTGTGGATTTAGGCCTGTGAATGATGAGCACAAGATGTTTGAGGTATAAAGCAATGAGGAAGCCTGTTTATGAATTGAGTAGAAAGTCCAAAGAAGAGGGATTTCTTGGATTTCAAAAGGTGAAACAGTTTCAGATATGTAACTCTAACCGGTTAGCCTGAGGTTGTAACCGGTTAGTATCTGAAATTGAAAATTGAAAGATAAGTCTTTTAATGAAGGAGTGATTACCTTTGGTTAAGTCTATTCAATTCAAGTTAACTGGCATGATTAAAGTTATTTTGGGTATATCGTATCATGTCAAAGTTTATACCTCAAACCAATCGTTCCAAGGAAAGTACGAGGCGAACCTAAATCACAATGACTAAATCAAAGATAAAAACCAACGTTTGCAGTGGTGCATTCATTCATAGAGATATGGAGAATAGGTTGGAAAGGAATAATTCTCATATTCTGGGAATATGAGAAGGGTACTCCGGGAGTACCGAAATTGTAACCTACTTGATGACACATTATAGATATGTGGCCAGTGTCCGGGACCTGGTTTTATGCGTTCTGGGAACGTAGGCGTTCTGGGAATGTGATGCACACTCTGGGAGTTGTGTTTATTTTCCAAGTACGGTTTGCCACTCGTTCTGGGAACGTTTGGTGGTGTTCTGGGAACACCGGGATATCATTTGCCAGATATCAAACATTGTTGGAGGCCTCGGTTGTGGATGGAACCATGCATCATGCCACCTGCATTACAAGAGTTGGAATATTAAAAAGGGGTGTGCTCATATGTTGTTGCATTTTGTATGCTAACTGAATAATTGTGATTGATAATACTATTTCTTATGTCTATCTCATTTGATTATTCAAATAGATATGCTTACTCCCGTGCCCTTGTAGGTTAGCAATCAACATTACAATATCCTCACAGATGAGTGAGGGTAGGAAACCCATAGAGTGCGATGGAGAACAGAGGAAAAAGGGAATTAGCATCTTCGTGCACAGCAGTCGGAAATCAAATGGAATAGTTGGTGAAACCAAGAAATCGGATCAGCTCTAAGTTATTTTCTAATCATAAAGTCTATGTTATACTTTGTGATAAGTAATCAAAAGAAGAAGTTTTCCAGTTTCTCACACTATCATCTTATTTTAATAATAATGGAAGTATTGGTTGCAATATCTTTCCACGACAGATATAAAGTCAGGAGCTGATTTTCAAATCTCCCACCAACTCTGATTTTATCAAGTACCTTACGATTTTTCCAATCTCCACTTTTACTTCGAACTCTGTTTAACCTCAACGGTGGAGTTAAGCTTTCATAAAAATCAAAATTTTTGGCATTGAAATCTTTAGAACGGCAATAAGAATATATTTTAAACATACTCAATTATTTTCAATTATGAAGGTTATGAAAGAGCATTACATTTTATGGTATCAGAGCAAATGATCCTGATTCTTGGTTTCTGAGGTATAATTCCATGCACTAAGTTTCCGATGGCTGTGCTACTTTCTGGAAAAGTCTGTTCTCACAAGCTCACTTTCTGGGTCCAAGTTGTTATTGGAGGGTGTTCGACGAATAGTTTTGATTGTTTAGGAAGTATTTTAAGATGGCTTTAGTGAAATCTTGATGGGAGGTAGTGTTCTTCGCAAACCTGTTGCCATGGTGAGATTCAAGCACTGGTTCATTAAGGTTATAAAAGAGTCAGTGATGCAGAAATTTTGAGGAATGGCAACTAGGGGAGTAAACTAGGAAGAGGTGCTTATTCGCTATGGTGTGAAGAATAACCCATTCTTAAGACCTGGTGTGACGTAGTCTCTGTTAGTATTCAATCTTATGGCGATTGATAAATTCTAAAGATTACTCATTCTTTCATTCCTGAGGGGTAACAATAGTAATTCAAATTGTCAACATCACACTCCTTCGGACACCTCTCATGTCAATGCTTCCGATAAGTGCTTGTAGAGTTCTAATAGAACATTAGGAACAGAATCTCAATTTGTTTGAATTTCTCTTACCCTATTGAATTATCCTGCTGCATAACCTAACCGGTTAGATGATTCTGTAACCGGTTACAGTATGCAGAAATGGACAACCACAAGGCAGGACCAGCTTTGAGTGGTTTTAGCACCTAGAATGCTATGTCTCTTACCCTCAAAACTGTTGTACAAGGTATTGAAGGCATCATAGGTGTGTTACGCTATGACTTCTTATCAAACCCTTAATCCGTTGTTCATTTTACAAACTAAATAAAGCAACAAGATTAAGGGCAATGCTGGAATGTTAGTACAGCTGTTATGCAGACCATATGAACCAAGGAGATAAATGTAAGTACACAATCCGATTGGGGACAACATAAAGAGAATGGTAGTGATAGATAAGGATAATTCATTACAAGCATAAAAAGGTTCATACATAAAAACGCAAGCGAAACATGAAGTAAGTAAGCAAGAGTCATAGGTCGCAAAAAACATAGGATGAGAAGACTAAGCCAAAACACCTACGGGAAAATATCACCAGGAACATGATGAGACCCAAAATTTTCCCAAAAACCGCATAGCTATAACATAAGGGTTACATAATCAAGACCCTAAACAAAAAGAGTTAAGATGCTAATCTATTAGCCTTCATGAGGAGGAGATGTAGGAGGTGGAGTAGGGGGACCCTGAAAACGCCCAAATGTGCGTAGCAGGAAATGCATATTCTCCATATTGATGCCCAGGGAATCCAGACGAACATTAAGATTTGCAAATTGCTCATCCACCCTGTCCATACGTCCTTCGACCCTAGCAAAACCAGCATCCATCCTGGCGTTTAGCCTCTCTTCGATAGAAGCATAAACGTTAGCCTCGCCCGCATGACCTGAAGCTCCACCAACATCAAAAGTAGAATAAGGCTGAGTAAAGTGCCTCGGAATTCCACCCTCACCCGCAGCTGGAGCCCCATCCCCCATAGTCGCATCCTCGGGCTCAACCCCTGTCCCTTCTTCTTCTTGCCTCTGCTGCTCTTTTTCCGCAGCCGCTGCAACATCTAAGACTTTGATGTCAGCATTCCATTTCCAAATCCCGTCCGCATCATGCTGATAAATCCCCATCGAGTGAAGAACTCTACTATTGATACAAGTTAAGCCTTCACTCGGCTCAAACTCCTCATCCTCCGGAATAGGAATTCCTTTGTACTCAATGAGACGGCTCACGAAAACAGGATAAGGAAGACAACCGCTTGTCGAGTCAGCAGCTTGTGCCATGTAGGCACATATCACTCGCACCCAATTCACTTGGATTTGATTCTTGATCGCAAACATATACCGAAGATCTACTGCCATCGCTTGTGTGTGATTGGAAGAGGTCCTAGGGGTCAACAAGTATGTAAGGACATAGAGAATCAACCTGTCCTCTACAGTCAGGTTTCCCACCGATTTTCGCGGACCGGCCAAGTACAAATCCGGGCTCCGTAAACTATCCTTGTAAACATCCTCAAGATTGCAGATGTTAAGCCGATTATCTTCCGGATCACCGGGATAAGTACCCGCTGATTGGAGTCCACCCACAATCAGAAAATCAGTTGGGGTAATGTCAAAAATCACCCCATTCACCTTGGATTGATGACCCCCTTCATACTCCCTGAAATTGGCATAGAACTCCCTAATCAACCTTGGGAAGATGGAACCCTTCAACTCCAAAAAAGTTACCAAACCTTGATACTCATACAATCTCTGAAATTGGAAATTGTTATTAGCACACCACCTGAAGTTCATCCATCTCTTGAGCCCAAAACCCCTGTCACAGAAACTCTCGAACCTCTTCGCACATTTGTCGTCACTGTAGTACTCGATTCTTGGTCTTCTAGGAGGTCTGGTGGCAGTAGACTTGACTCTAGCACGACGAGGAGGATTGGAGGACATGATTTCTGCGTGTTAGGGTTTTGAGAAGAATGGGAAAACAGAATTGGGAGACGAACCCTAGGTGAGAGTGGGGATGTGAGAAAGGATGATGAGAAATGGTGAGGATTTGAAGATTGAGGATGGATGGGGATCAGTATCTGGGAGGTTTAAGTCTTGGAGAGGAAGAGGAAAGGATGAAATCGTATTTTAGGAGGGAGAAAATAAGGAGAATCGTATTTCAAAACTGTTGTAACTGGTCTGACACAGTACTCTAACCGGTTAGATTTATCGTGTAACCGGTTACATACTGTAACCTGAACCAGTTATAACTGAAAATTTGTGGAAATGATGGAAGCTCCTTGCCAAATATGAAATTCCTCAATTGTACATTTAAATCCCTTGATATTCTTTCCAAAAGAATGAGATAAATATTTAAAGGATTCAGTAGGGTGTCTCACTTGATGCAACTCTGAGCGATTAAGAAGGACAGTTGAACTTTTGATGCAAGAAGTTAGTAATAATCGGATTGGTCGAAAGGTAGAAGAAAGAAAGGAATCGACGACCGGTAAAATAGTCAAGCGAAGCTAATATGTTACGAAAGGTTACGAAATAGATTTTTAAACTAAATCACCTTAGTTATCTAGTCTTTTGATCCGAATTAAGATAGCCAAATGCTTCCGAATGAAGTTAATTTAACCTTTTAAATATCAAGACTCTGTAGAGAGTCCATTACTAATTTTTGTAATCCAAACCTTTATCACAATTGGATGTGATAAATATCTGCGAACACTTCAGCCATAGGAGGATTAGTTAAAGCTAGAGAGATTAACAACCACCGGGTTAGGACAAATTTTGTCTCCCCAACGGAAATGTCTCTAGAAATTGACTATCCACCTAAAGGCTGATAGTGATCGATAACCCATCTTTAGGTTCATCTAACTTAAAGACATGTCGTATAACCTCTCTCATGAACGATTATATCTAGTAAGTATGATTCGTTACTAATGGTTTGAATGTTGGGACTGATCACCCCGATATTTCAAATTATCAAGTAACGGAGTCATACAAATATCTTCTCATTTATGCTCGAGAAACTTGTGTGCGCAATCAGTTTCTCTGGGAAAGCTAATCGAGAAAGGTTTCACCATGGGAAAAGTGATGTGAACCGTATTCTTGTATCGAATATTTCTTTAAAAAGAATTCTTTTATATTAAAAGTTTTAGGACGATAGATCTCTATTGCTTAAATTTGAAGACATTTCGGAATATTTATATCCTATCGTAATCTTTTAAGTGGGGGAGAACTTACAAACCTATTCTGTAAGAGAAGCTAAGCGAATTTCGGGGACAAAATTCCTTTAAGTGGGGGAGTAGTGTAACACCCCTAATTTTCGTCTTCTGAATAATGAGAAAATTAATAATAAAGGTTCGATATTAAATTCTTTCAAGTTTTTGACTCTATTCCGTATTGATATATAAAATATAGGTGAAGGTAATTTTTGGTAAGTGAATAACAAAAAGATGGATATTTCATTTTGGTCCCTGAGCTAGGACCTAAATGTAATTGTGGGAAAAGAATTATTAAATTATTTTTTTTAAATTTGCCAGTATGTAACCGGTTAGAAATGCTTCGTAACCGGTTACACGATGAACTCAGGAAAACCTAGATAGTGGATTTTGATGAGTAATCGACTGAATTCACCATAATTTGCCACGAACACCACTCGATTTCCAGTGAGGGATACGTGTCGAGCTGCATGTTCACTAAATTCTTCTATAAATAATGGAATTGAGGGCCAAATTTAGGGTTTTCTGATGAAGGGCTGCTGTGAAAACCCAATTAGGGTTTCTGTATTACTCTGCTAAATTCTCCCTAACCTTTGAGAGTTAAACCAAGTGAGATACACCATATTAAAGCTGAGTCTTCCAGCTTTGTATTGAGGTATGGATAGTGAATTGAGAGTGAGTATTGAGGAAGTTGTTAGCCTTGGAAGATTGAGGAACCAATCTGTCTAGAACCAGAAAACCAGTTCGTGAGGCTCTCTTTAGGATATGATTTTGGTAAGTACATGCACTCTTTAAGCCCCAAATTTGTTTCTAAAGCTAGTGCATATTACCTAGTCTGAATTCTGATAGTTTTCCCCAATTTCTTTGGCCTATTGCTATGTCAAATCTGCTGGTCTTTGAACCATGTTGATGGAAATCGTGGCTGAAAACAGAACATAAGAATTGTGGGGAGTTTGTGGATTTTCTTCAAGTTTCAGTATTGATCTTCATCAAACATAACCTTGAGGTAAGGGAGAAGCTTTCTTTTGATAGAATGAGAATAGATTTCATGGAATAATAGGGTGAGTCACCATGAGACTCACAAAAGGCATAGCATATAGTAAATAAAGGCTTGGAGGCCACTGGATAACTTATTTCTGTCTGCAACAGATTTAGGAATTGCATGCAAGTAATATGGAAGCATTAATCTGAAATACATGTATTGATATGAGCTATGTGATAACAAGTGATGTTAATTGTGATTAAATGTAAATTATGTGCAATATGCTCTAAATGACATGTATGCCAGATTTAATGTGTTTCTGTGGCTGAGCAGAAGTTACTCAAGGTATATGACCTTACATGATTATTGAAATGAGTTAGAGCTGGGTAGTGAAAGGAAACGTTTGCAAATTCTGTTTTTCAGTGTACAGACTGTCTGATCTAACCGGTTAGACGATATTCGTAACCGGTTAGATGCTGTGCAATTTCAAAGACAAATAAGTTTTTGGAAAATTGGCAATATGCTCCTATTCCTACTCAAGAATCTAAACTCTGATCTCAATAAGGACCAATCTGAAAGCAGGAGATAAATCACTGTTGGAGTAGATTGTGGTTGAGAATCAATACCGTGAGATTTTGACATAACTTAAGGGTTAAATTATGCTTCATTGATAACAAAGTGTGGATTTAGGCCTGTGAATGATGAGCACAAGATGTTTGAGGTATAAAGCAATGAGGAAGCCTGTTTATGAATTGAGTAGAAAGTCCAAAGAAGAGGGATTTCTTGGATTTCAAAAGGTGAAACAGTTTCAGATATGTAACTCTAACCGGTTAGCCTGAGGTTGTAACCGGTTAGTATCTGAAATTGAAAATTGAAAGATAAGTCTTTTAATGAAGGAGTGATTACCTTTGGTTAAGTCTACTCGATTCAAGTTAACTGGCATGATTAAAGTTATTTTGGGTATATCTTATCATGTCAAAGTTTATACCTCAAACCAATCGTTCCAAGGAAAGTACGAGGCGAACCTAAATCACAATGACTAAATCAAAGATAAAAACCAACGTTTGCAGTGGTGCATTCATTCATAGAGATATGGAGAATAGGTTGGCAAGGAATAATTCTCATATTCTGGGAATATGAGAAGGGTACTCCGGGAGTACCGAAATTGTAACCTACTTGATGACACATTATAGATATGTGGCCAGTGTCCGGGACCTGGTTTTATGCGTTTTGGGAACGTAGGCGTTCTGGGAACGTGATGCACACTCTGGGAGTTGTGTTTATTTTCCAAGTACGGTTTGCCACTCGTTCTGGGAACGTTTGGTGGTGTTCTGGGAACATCGGGATATCATTTGCCAGATATCAAACATTGTTGGAGGCCTCGGTTGTGGATGGAACCATGCATCATGCCACCTGCATTACAAGAGTTGGAATATTAAAAAGGGGTGTGCTCATATGTTGTTGCATTTTGTATGCTAACTGAATAATTGTGATTGATAATACTATTTCTTATGTCTATCTCATTTGATTATGCAAATAGATATGCTTATTCCCGTGCCCTTGTAGGTTAGCAATCAACATTACAATATCCTCACAGATGAGTGAGGGTAGGAAACCCATAGAGTGCGATGGAGAATAGAGGAAAAATGGAATTAGCATCTTCGTGCACAGTAGTCGGAAATCAAATGGAATAGTTGGTGAAACCAAGAAATCGGATCAGCTCTAAGTTATTTTCTAATCACAAAGTCTATGTTATACTTTGTGATAAGTAATCAAAAGAAGAAGTTTTCCAGTTTCTCACACTATCATCTTATTTTAATAATAATGGAAGTATTGGTTGCAATATCTTTCCACGGCAGATATAAAGTCAGGAGCTGATTTTCATATCTCCCACCAACTCTGATTTTATCAAGTACCTTACGATTTTGCCAATCTCCACTTTTACTTCGAACTCTGTTTAACCTCAACGGTGGAGTTAAGCTTTCATAAAAAGCACAATTTTTGGCATTGAAATCTTTAGAACGGCAATAAGAATATATTTTAAACATACTCAATTATTTTCAATTATGAAAGTTATGAAAGAGTGTTACAACTTACCTGACCCTAAGGCATGAGTATGCCTTTTATAGTGTGTGCGGGTGGATAGGGCCCAAAGGACATGGCCCTTTAGGGTTTACATGCTGACGTTAAGCTCAGAGAATATCAACAAAATATATGATGTGTTCCCTGAATAAGGGTAACGTTTCGCATTCTTGAACCTGGACTGATCAGCATGTCCCTTCTCATGTTTAGCATGTCTTAAGGATGTAGGGTGTATGGTACGTGACCTGCACGGTGTCCCGAGGTCGAACGGATGCTTACCCATCCCTAGTTGGGCTACTCGGTGTGCTCCGAAGGGAGGCCAAGTGTATGGTCGGTTATCGACCATGTAAGGGGTTCGACCTGATGAGAATCAGGTCGGATGAATACCTTCGACCTGTGGGAGGTCAGTCAAGGTTGTTTGCTCCTGATCCATCCGAGGTCGGGTTAGTCAACATTCCAACCTGTGCGGAGGCCAAGTAGGCTTGTTATTGTGCCAACCTTATGTTCGACATGTGTTCGTCCAACATTGATTGCTGGGAATACTGGTTAACCCTACATAAACTATCACACATTAATTAATAAACACATTTTTTTTAATAAAAATTAAACACTATTACAATTTTCAATAAGAATAAAATATTAATATTTAAAAAAAACATATAAAACTTATCAACATATTATAAAATAGGAGAAGTTGAGGGCATTTTTGTCATTTTCATTTTCCCTCCTTCATCCTTGCTTTTCCCTCCAAATTTATTTGTCCGTGCATTGCACGGGAATAAATATTTATCTTAAGTTATTTTTAGTAAATTTTTATTAGTAATATTTGGATTACACAAAAATATAAAAATTGCCCGCAAACATACAATTTTGCATTTCGATATTATTACAATTTGCACGGGTTATTAATTTGAATCAAATATTGACATAAAAAATATATAATCCCTAAACGACCCGTCATATGATAATTAACCAGCAAAAAAACGAATATAATGTTGTAATTTCAGAAATTCTAATACAAACAAGTCATAATATAGGCAAATTGGTATTAAACATTTAAACAGAGCATCATAATGATGATGATGATATATGGTAAAAAAATAGTTGCATTTGGACTTGCAAAACGTATTACTAACAAAATGCATTTGGAATGATGGATTAAATAAAACAAAAACCAAAATGAGTTGGATTTTTTTTAATATAAGAAATTATGTTGTTAATTAGTATTAGAAATCGCATAGTTGATACATTATTAGTTAATTTTTATTAATGAAAAAGTTGGTAGCTGAAACTAGATTCAAAGGTTAATATTTATGACTATTCATTTCTAAATACATGTAAATCATTTTTATAAAAAGTTCATATTAACTTATTATTTAAAATGACATATTTCCAAAATCTATAATCAATTTTTTTTTAAAAAAAAATTTAACCCGTGCTATGCACGGGTAAAATTATTAGTCAACATAATATAAAATAGGAGAAGTAGAAGGGCGAAAAAGATTTCCCTCCTAAAACACCCATTTTCCCTCCTAATGTTGTATTTCTCTCCTAAACGACCCGTCATATGATAATTAACCAGAAAAAAAACGAATATAATGTTGTAATTTTAGAAATTCTAATACAAACAAGTCATAATATAGGCAAATTGGTATTAAACATTTAAATAGAGCATCATAATGATGATGATGATATATATGGTAAAAAAAATAGCTGCATTTGGACTTGCAAAACGAATTACTAACAAAATGCATTTGGAATGATGGATTAAATAAAACAAAAACCAAAATGAGTTGGATTTTTTTTAATATAAGAAATTATGTTGTTAATTAATATTAGAAATCGCATAGTTGATACATTATTAGTTAATTTTTATTAATGAAAAAGTTGGTAGCTGAAACTAGATTCAAAGGTTAATGTTTATGACTATTCATTTCTAAATACATGTAAATCATTTTTATAAAAAGTTCATATTAACTTATTATTTAAAAAGACATATTTCCAAAATCTATAATCAATTTTTTTAAAAAAAAAAAATTACGCACGGGTAAAATTACTAGTAATATTCAATACATCTTTTAATATAAGTGAGATAACCATAAACTACAAAATCTACAAAATATATAGAATGGTGGGAGTAACATAGACATGTGCCACAATGAACATAAGGCAATTGATTATATTTAATTAATTTAAACAAAAGGATTTCTGTTATGGACTGGTATCACGGACAAATAATAACCGGTATCACGGACCAACTAGCATCAATTTGTCATACCGGTAATTCGGCATCAATAGTCAATCAATACGTAACCGACATAACGGTTCGTCATTATGCTGCTAATGATGACATTCATGGAGCCGTTACTCTTCGGCCTTGATGCCCATCATGGCTCATCATTACAGTGTCTCCTTCCAACCACCCTATAAATACAGGTAGTGGCCAAGGTATGACCAGACTCATCTCCCGTTGTTTACACACGGCACACACACCACCCCGCAAAATATCCCGACTCGGTGACAAAGTTCTTTAACCGAGAACCCGTTATCATCGTCGTACATCAACAAAACCGGCTTGCCGGTACATGTGGGATAACACCCCACAACATTGGCGACCACATTCTGAACATGAGAGCAGAGGATCGTCTGATGGACGTTCGCAGAGAAAGCTGAACTTGGAAACAGAGTTGGCTCGTCTCCGAAAGCCTTTGGATACCCAAGCAAACGACAATAGAGCTGGTATCCGGGTAATCAGGGTGCCAATCTTCAGTCTAAAAGCAATAAACAAAGTACTTGGACACCTGACCGCTTAGTTCAGGTACCAGATATTCTACGACGGATCATTGGCGACCACAGTGGGAGCAAGAAATTTATTCCCACTACTTCTGTGAAGAGATGGATAACTGGTCACAAGGAGAACGAATTGAATCCAGCCACCATAGTGTGGATGACCTGAGGAACCACTTAAGTAGGGGACGAGCTCCCACGAATCAGAAAGACTTAAGGGAACACCTGAGTGAAGGTAGGAGACGTGTAGAGGAAGAACGATCCAGGCATGATAGCCCCCCTCGTGCCGATCAGGAAAAATCGCGGTAGAGGCCATCCTTTAAGGGTGACAGCCCCCCGCATTCTGAACATGAGAGCAGAGGATCGTCTGATGGACGTTCACAGAGAAAGCTGAACTTGAAAACAGAGTTGGCTCGTCTCCGAAAGCGTTTGAACACCGAAGCAAACGACAATAGAGTTGGTATCCTGCTAATCAGGGTGCCAATCTTCAGTCTAAAAGCAATAAGCAAAGTACTTGGACACCTGACCGCTTAGTTCAGGTACTAAATATTCTACGACAGATCAGTTTCATTTGCAAAATAATACTCTACTCATCTCATAAAATAAGGATAATGAAAAATTGTAAATTTTTTGTCCTAAATTAAAGTTAAAGTAATTAATGAAAAACTTAAAAAAAATTTAATTTTAAATTATGATTAGTTAATCAAAACAAAATACATTAAATTAAATACTTAATAATTAATTGATTTATTAGACAAACCATGGTATGCGTAGGGATGATCTTTTTTTTTTTTTTTTTCTGCCTATATATAACAACATTGAATACAAGACCAATAAGGAAAGTAAAGATTTTTCCGTTTCACATCAATTCCTCTGCTGCTTCGACGGTTAGATCCCATGTTTTTTTCCTTTCTTTGCTCACGTTCACATTAAATAACACGATTCCAAATTCCAATCACAATAAAATAATAAGATTCCTATCACAATCACCCACCGCCAAACTCTGAAAAAGAGCACGTGCCCTCTCCTTCTCTCTCTTCGTAGGTAATAATCTCTCGACTTTAATTTCATGGCTATGCCCATGTTCTTGGTCATGTGTTATCTGCAGTTGCATGCATTATTCTTTTTTTTTTTCCTGTCATCTTTGGCCATGGTTTTAAATTTTTTGCTTGTAACAGCCACCACAACTGCAATCGTGGGTTAACACATATGATTTATTAACCGTGAAAAAAACAATAATAATGCAAATATATAGGCTAAGACTCCGGTGCAAATTATTCACAACCATGCATCAGTGCATGTCTTTATTTTTGGGTTTTTTATTTATTTTTTAAAATTTAATCAATTAAAAAATATTCTATGTGTTTTCTTTTTTACGGATATGAAGTGATTTTTATAATTTGGATTTATTTTTTTTTACTCTGTGTTCTTAAAAAACTGTATTGAGTAAAACTGTATTCAAAATTCACAGATTCTAATAAATCTATATACAAACTTGTGTTAAAAAATATTCTGAATAAATCTGTGTTAAAAAAATTTGAAAAACAAAAAAAAAATTAAACCATGCACCGATGCATGGTTTAATTAACCATGCACGGGAGCCTTCCCCAAATATATATAACATTAATGAATTGCATTAGTTATTATTTTCATTGTTTATCAAAATATTAAAACAGCAAACGCTAGGTAACTGCAATTTAAAACATACCCACCACTCACATCAGGAGGACGCTGACACATACATATGTACATGGGTCGTTTCATCAAATGACTCATCACTTATGCGAATTGAGAGTGTCTTATTGAAAGCGCCATCGCTGAAAGGTCCCGAATGCGGTTGGATACTGTGGCTTTACCTAAAAAACCCCACCACTCACCCTTTGATTCTCTCACAAGGACGTGACATTTAATATATAAGAGTAAATGCGCCTCCTAAAATTTTCAAATGTCATGGTTGGCTTCCTCATCTTATTAACTAATTTTATTAATCTTTATAATTAGGTTATAAATAACTTATGATAATGATGAGACAAAATATTACAGTATTAAATTCTATGCTTCAAAATAATATCAATTTCACTTTTCAGGTCCATATATCCCATCGTATTTTATATTCCCTCCGGTTCGAATTATAAGCAATTCTAACCACTTTTACGCTTATTAAGGAGGTTAGTTGATTGTATTTAATTTTCTCAAATTTATAAAAAATAGAGGTATTTTTGAAAATTAGTATTGGGAATGAAACAAAAATTAATTAAGATTACCATTTTCTAGATATGTTTTTGGAAAGTGGCATTGGGAATGAAACAAAATTTAATAAAGTGAGTTAGTTTTGCTTATATTTTAAACCAAGAATAGTATGTTTTTTGTTGCTTATAATTCGAGCCAGAGGGAGTATATAATTCTCTTTTTGTTTATTTTTTGCTATTTTTATTTTTCTAATTCTCAATCAATAACGCTAAAATTTCTGTGCTTTCCGAGCTTTCTCTCTTGTAGAAGTATATAACAAAGCATCTAACATGTATATTCTGAAAGTGACTTGTGAATTCCAAATGTACGGGTATCTGATGTGTCTGTTTGGTGTTGCTATCATGTGGTTGGTGTGTATTTTGGGTGCTTATGCTATCATTACACACATGATATATTTGCTGCAAGCAAGGTTTTATCTACACGCATGTGTAGCAAAGATTTTATTTTATTACCGGTGGAGGATTGCACAAGTGGAAGGGGATTGTGTCCCTTAAGCATGTAGTCGCGGGTTCGAGTCGTTCCCGAGACGAATGTGAATGGAGCAAGCCTTACTGGAAGCATCGCCCCCGAAAGGGTCCGACCGTGATGCAAGGGATCAGTCACCCAGATACACGGATGGATACCCTGGTTTATCAAAAAAAAGATTTTATTTTATTTTGTGGTAGGATATCTCATATTCTTACCACACATATTCTTACCCAGATGCACATGATTTTATTTATTTACAACACATGTTTATAACTTTGGTATACATCCCAACCCAATTCTTACTTCATAAGCAAACCTGCTCAATTTTCCTTAATGTTTTGTTCACTCTTATTTAAGTAGTAGTATCTCTAATTACCAGGTTTTTTTTTTTTTCAGAAACCTGCAAATACCTTTGTAGTTGTAGGTAACGAAGAGAAATCACCAGCGTGAAGATGGCAGATTTCAAGAAAGCGCAAGATGAGGCAGAAGACAGCTTATACACAGAAGATGGGACACTCGACATTAACAGAAAACCTGCCAACAAGAAGAAGACTGGGAATTGGAAAGCATGCCCCTATATTCTTGGTATTGATATTCTTTAATTTGTACTTTAGAGTTGAGTCTTTGCTTATGTAAACATCAAAACCATCTCTGCTACTACACATTATTTTGGCATTAGAATTTGATGACCCTAAGGTATTGAAAATATTTGTGACAGGGAATGAATGTTGTGAAAGGTTGGCATACTATGGCATGAGTACAAACCTTGTTAACTATCTCCAAGACCGTTTCAACCAAGGAAATGCAACTGCTGCAAATAATGTGACAACCTGGTCGGGGACATGCTACCTCACACCATTGCTTGGAGCCTTTTTAGCTGATTCGTACTTGGGGAGATATTGGACTATTGCTAGTTTCTCAAGTATTTATGTCGTTGTAAGTTAATCTTAAGAGAATGATTTCTTGCTTGCTGAAGTCCATGTTATGTCAAAGGCATTATTTAATTCTGTTTTTTTTTTTAAAAAAAAAAACAATTTCAGCTCATTTTTTCTGAGGTTCCTTGTCATTAAGGATGAAAATTTGGTTAGCCAAAAAAGCCCTTTTTCTTTAAAAAAAAATTGAAACCTATTTATGCTGTCTTTCTTTGCTTATTTATGTTCTTTCAAGCATAATCCAAAACTTCAGTGTAAAGTTTGTCAGTTTTATTTTGTCTGTCAAGCTAACTGAATTTCTTTCATAAGTTTGTTGCATTTAACTCCATTAGAATGTGGTTAGTCTTGTGGTCAATTTTATTATATTTTGAGCACCGCATGTTATTAGTCTCAGTTCTAGTTTCATCTAATCTTCACCCTGCCTTTTTTACATTATTTATTTGTACATTCGAAAATTTCAAGTTATTTCAACTCAAGTTATACTTGAACAGTGTTTGAAAACCTTTTTTTGATGTATTAATGGATATATCAATAGGAGTGTAAGCCTTGTTGATGGTGGATGTTCATTTACTTTGCAGGGAATGGCCCTTCTAACATTTTCTGCTATATTGCCTGGACTAAAGCCTGCCTGTGATGGTGATGCTTGCCATCCAACATCAGGACAAACTGCTGCTCTCTTTATAGCACTCTACTTGATTGCTCTTGGAACTGGCGGTATCAAGCCTTGTGTCTCGTCTTTTGGTGCTGACCAATTTGATGACAATGATGAAGCAGAGAGGAAAAAGAAGAGCTCTTTCTTCAATTGGTTTTACTTCTCAATTAATATTGGTGCACTCATTGCTTCCTCGGTGTTAGTTTGGATACAAATGAATGTGGGCTGGGGATGGGGCTTTGGAGTACCTGCAGTTGCAATGGTTATTGCAATTATATTTTTCTTCATTGGTAGCCGATGGTATAGACTTCAAGTGGCTGGAGGCAGCCCCCTTACAAGGATTTGTCAAGTTTTAGTTGCAGCCTTTAGGAAATCTAAGGTACAAGTGCCAGATGATGAGTCTCTTATCTTTGAGACTGCAGATATGGAATCTAACATCAAAGGAAGCCGCAAACTTGAACACACAAATAAAATGAAGTGAGTTATTTCTTCATGATTTTTGAGTACTCAGTGGTTAATTAGAAAAGATTTGGCGATTAAAGTAATTGCAAGCATCTAGTTTTCATACTCTCTAGTCTCTACTTCACCATGAAGCATCTGTAAGCATCTTTGTAATGTTGTTTTTCCTGATGTTATTAATATATAAAAAAAACCTCTGATTCCAGGTGTTTAGATAAGGCTGCAGTAGAGACAGAATCTGACCGCATTAAAAATTTGCCAAGTCCCTGGAAGCTGTGCACAGTAACACAAGTTGAGGAGCTCAAATCCATTGTTCGTATACTCCCGGTTTGGGCATCATTGATTGCCTTTGCAACCGTATACAGTCAAATGAACACCATGTTTGTTTTACAAGGCAACACAATGGACCAACACATAGGCCCTAAATTCAAAATTCCATCAGCATCCCTCTCCCTTTTCGACACTCTTAGTGTCATCTTCTGGGCTCCGGTGTATGACCGCATAATTGTCCCATTTGCAAGAAAGTTCACTGGCCATGAACGAGGATTCACACAACTTCAACGAATTGGCATTGGCCTTGTCATCTCCATTATTTCCATGATTGTTGCTGGGATTTTAGAGGTTATTCGCCTTGACGTGGTTTGGAAAAACAACTACTATGACCGTGAAACCATTCCCATGACAATCTTTTGGCAAGTTCCCCAGTATTTTCTTATAGGTGCTGCTGAAGTTTTTACAAACATTGGTCAGATGGAGTTCTTTTACGGCGAAGCGCCTGATGCTATGCGAAGCCTGTGTTCAGCCCTCTCTCTTACGACGAACGCATTGGGAAATTACGTAAGCACTCTGCTTGTTATTATTGTAACAAAGGTCACTACAAGGCATGGAAAGCTTGGCTGGATACCAGACAATATGAATAGGGGTCATCTTGACTACTTCTATTGGCTTTTGACTGTCCTCAGCTTGCTCAACTTCTTTGTATATCTTTGGATTGCTAAGAGGTATACATACAAAAAGGTGACTCGTTGAGATGATATTGTAATGACTTACAACTTTATTTGCTCTAGAATTGAAATTTTATGTTGTTCATGTCTTTCTAGTAGAGATTTATCTGTATAGAAGCTATTTGGAGTGTTTTTAAATTAAAAATAGTTCTGTTTGTTGTTCCTTGTAATTTTTTATACTTGTTTTAGATTTATCCTGAAATCTATCCCTGTTAATTGAATATCTAAGGTACAAACTGAGTATCTTATCGTTGGGGAAATCGAAACTAATTTCCCTACTTTGTGTGATCAATATAGGCTAAACAATACTGAAGCAATATATCTGCATATAAATATGTTAATGGGAAAGAAGGAGTAAAAGTAGAAGATATAATACTAGGATTTTTAACGTGGAAAAACCTCTTCCAAAATTAGAGAAGTAAAAAATCATGGGTACAAGTCAAAAAAATCTCCACTATAAAAAAGTAGGAATACAATGTCTCTCCTTCTCTCCGCGTAAAGCTAGGAATTCTCTATACTCACATTATCGTGGAAAAACTCTCTAAGACTCTCTTGAGGTTTGGCATTGGTTGTACTTGTAATACCCTGATTATCATTTAAAGGAAAAACATAAATTTATAAAATGAAAATTCCAAAACATATATCTTTAATACCAAAAATGTCATTTTACAATTTTCATAAAATAAGTGGGGTTTACATAGTATAGTACAATTTTCAAATACTACAGCACAATTTCTTTCTTTCGACTTTTCCACTGCGAACCTTGATCCTTCGAGTATCCAGATTTCCCTAAAATATTAACCACACGGGAGTGAGACATTTACATACACTTTAAGCAAAGGGATCGGCAGGATCCGCAAGAGAATCAGAGCAACCATAATAAATATATTCATCTCACACATAAACGAAACTATTATTTCGTTTTACTTTCACATTCACTTGTGTGCGATTATGCTAAAAATCTTGAGCATTGGCAATATGGCAAAAGTTATACTTTTCAATCCGGTGTTATGACACCTTGCCCTATATTCTCGATTGGATTAATTTCGTACTTCGCCCCGTAGGTGCTCTTTTTCGTATACTCGTAGTATACCCATTTTATTTCTTTTGCCCCGTAGGCGCTTTGATTGTGGTCTAATATATGATGTTTTCCAATGGATTTATACCCTTTTAACTTAGTTATTGTTTGATTTCCCTAGAAAGTTAGTAGTTTTTTAGGTTATTTCAATTCCATTACTCATCATTAGTCTAGGTATGTTTCCCCATGTTTTAGGTGAATAAAGAGAGAATTCTAGTGATCAAGAGCAAAGGATGTGAAGAGAAGCAATGAAGAATTGAGAAGATGAAGAAAAAGGAAAATTCAGTATCGTAGCACGCCCAAACATGATGTCCATGCGCTCGGGCGTGTGAAATTTTTGTGTAAATCAAAAGAAAAATATCAAAACTTTATCAGATAGGGCGCCCAAGCGGATGGGACATGCACCCAAGCGAGCCTCAGATACGCGCCCAAGCGGATGAGGCTCTCGCCCAAGCGCGTTGTGTGATCAGAAATAGACATAAGATTGAATATTTAGAATCTTTCATGAAGTAGAATTAATTTCTTCTTCAATTAGATATAGAAGCCTAAATCTGAAGACTCTTTCTTAGTTTAAGGTTTATCTCTTTTTGAAAAGATAAATTTGATAATTCCTTTTGGATTTAAAAGATAAATCTTATAGATTTAGGATTGATCTTCTCCTCAATTATATATAGAACTAGAATGAGGATTAATTAATCAACCAGAAAATTAGAAGGAGAAATAGATCAGAAATTCAGAAAAGAAGAGACAAATAGAGATCCAAATCTTGGAAGAAAGTGGAGAGAAGATCAACAATACTGAAGAGAATGTGACATTCTTGGAGGGATTGTTATTGGGTAACTTCTAATCCATGATTATGGAGTTTATCTATTCGTCTTCTTTTTTTTTTGTAATGGATCACTAGTTTCATCATAGGAATGTGGTGGATGAGTATGGATATTGCTTAATACCTTTGTTTTATGAATGAATTTCTACTTTTAGTCAATTGTTTGATTGCGTTTTAATGCATGCATAGAAGTAGTTAATCTGTGTTTTGGGACTTAATACAACACTAGTGAAAACTTGAGTATTGAATTGACCATGTAACCAAACTTTATAAATCCGCAAGAAGAGAGTAGAAATACCTTTGCGACTTATATAACATTAGGATTCCAAAAGTTTTTATCAAAAGTAAGGTTATATTGCTAGAGGTTTCACTAAGAAATTAGGGGCTTTTTGCTTTTATAAGAAATGCTGATTCATCAAGAGATCGAGCTTTCACTACCATATCGAAATCGTTGTTGACTAAAAGAGATTGAATTTCATAAAACTTAGTGCTATAATCCTAATCTCTGAAACCATGTTCCGAGCTTTTTCTGCTTTCATAGTTTTATTTCAATTTTACAACTTTTATTCTTTTCTTTTCAAATAAATCTTTTTAATCTAATTTCATTAGTTTAACTGCATTAAGGTGATATTTGCCATAACACTAATCCTCGTGGGTTTGACACTCTACTTTTCACTATATTACTTGTATGCGATCTGATGTACTTGCCAGTGACCCAACACACTCTTTTCGTATACCCGTAGTATACTTCTCTTTTTCCTTCGCCCCATAGGCGTTTCCATTATTTTATTTTCATTTTCTCAATCCAATTGAGAATGCGGGTCTCTCATATACTCATGTTTACTACCAAGGCCATTGGGAAGGGTTAGTTCACAAAGTGCCCATAACACAACTCTAAAAATTCATTCCGTTAGTACAAAGTCATTCTCGTTCCCAATGTCTTCTTATTATTAAGCACAATCGTGAAAGGGGAGGAAAAGGGCGGTGATAAGTCAAGAAGCCTTGAGTGCTTCTCTAGGTGGGACGAGACTATATGTGATCGGGGATTAATACCCAGTGGGCCGTAGCAAGTCCTGCATAGCTAACTAGAGAAGTACTGTCGCCCTCTTGATCAATTTTGAAACGGTGAGAGGGAACTTGAACGAGGCTAAATGTTCGATGTTTATGGGCCCTTGTGAAGTGATGATTTATGTGATATTAAGCTTTTGCTGGTCACGTGTGGTGGTTGCAATCCGACTTCAAAGCCTGCGTGGTTAAGGTTTTTATGTGTCCCGTTTGCTTTCCCGATTTAGGTTTCGGGAGGATATTGAAGGAGATGTAACCGTGTGTGCTAACTAAAATTTTTACTCCAATGATATTTCTCCGTCCTACTTTTTATTTCCTTTATTAAACTCAAATAATAAAAATTTTAGGAAAAAATTTGACGGAGTTTACTTTAAAAAAATGGACTTTCCCAAAATTAAGAATCTAAAACCTGTCAGAATCAGAACAATTCAGATATACGTATATACATATATACATATATACATATATTTTCATACAACTTAAGTACAACATTATTACAAACCATTTGAGAGTCAAAGTCCATATAGTATTGATACTTTAAGATTTTACATTCCAAAAAGAGGATATCACTAGACAAAAGGAGGATATTTAGATATCCATCAACAGTGACATCCACATATTTAAATAAAACATAAAATTTATACTAAGACTTAAAAATATAAACATTCCGAAATATTTAATTAGTAAGAGCACTACGTGGTTGCATCCGCTATCAATCTATAACGTAGAGCTATACCCCGCTAGTAGGAGTATACTCGTCCTCAGCTGTAGGGAGATTTGGAAAATCTCCACCAATTGTACCTAAAATGGACAACAAAGAGAGTGAGATATTCATTCAAAATTAAAGGAAACAATTAAAAACGATAATAAGACACAATAATAATGCATGCTTCACATATCATTGATAAACGTAATAATATACATTTTATATAAATCTTCCTTTTCCATTTTCTTTCTTTTTCCTTTTTCATTTCATAACATAGTAGTCATAGCTACGCTTACCTTTTTCCTTTTTATAACATCGTAGTCATTATTACGCTTCTTTTTCCTTTACTTTTACTTCGTAATCGTTGCTAGGTTTCTTTACTTTTACTTCGTAGTCATTGCTACGTTTCTTTACTTTTTTCCTCACATCGCCCTCCACACTTTAGAAAAGATCAACTAGGAGTAAGTGTCCATCAACCCATGTTTGCACAGTACTCCACGAAAACATCCATCGTACAATTTCGGGTAGTTTTCCCATAATTGGCTATAGCATAGACCACCGTCAACTAGTCCAGGAAGTATCTAAGTGACCGATAAAAACTATTATAGTGTGCACAGGACCAATCCCCGACTATCTGGTACTTCACGAAACATACTTCATACCGTTGATCCTTTGGAAGATCAAAGTCCTCTATAATAGTTTTCCGCGATTGTTTCAATAACACAATCTAGTCACTATAATACTCTCGTCCGTAAATTCTATGAACCTTCACGAAATGTCCTTCAGTTCATAGAATTTTCATACATCTTTCTTAATTCCTAACGTCCACCTTACTCCATAATTAAACGTGTTTCTAACTCATTTTAGTGGGTGTTTGATAGCCAAGCCTTTGAATAAACATATTAGTTTGGATGGGTTTCTACCTTAAGGTAATTAGGCATAACATTAAAATAATTAATCTTAGAGCATAAAAACATCAATAATAGTCATAAAAACAGTAACATTCAAGCATTTAATCCTCATTCAAGTAACTTCAACATCATAAATTACTTTAGAACTCTAGGTTCAAGAATCATATAAATTCACATTTAACATAAAATCATACATACACATCATTATATGCATATTATCATCATTAACTCCTTCCCCTAATTAAGAAAAATACCTCCCCTCTTACCTCTTAGAAGAGAGAGAAAGGAAAGTTGTAGGTAGAGAGAGAGACTTCTATCCAAGCTTCAATTCCACATCCCTAGCTTCTAATTCCTTGCTCCTTATCCTCTTTTAAGCTTCCTATCTAAGTTTCATAGCAAGAACTTCTTAAATCCAAGAGTTAGGGTTCATGGGTGTGATGGGGACGAGAGGAGAGGTAGTGATTTATGGATTTTTAGAGAGGGAAAGAGGTGGATTTGAGATGGGAATTGAGTTTAGGATGATGATTTATTAAGTTTTAGTGTTGATTTTGATGATGGAAAGACCTAGGGTTTGAGAGGAGGAAAGTCGGTTTTGAGAGAAGAAGAAGAAGTGTTGTGTTATTTGGTGCAATCGTTGCCAGCACCAGATTTATAAATCCGTCGCGCTCAGGTGCGGCTTGGGCATGAGGAAACCGCAATTGATGGTTGAAACAACTAAGGAACACTAGGAACACACCTAGAAGGGGGGGGGGTTGAATAGATGTAAAAGAAACCTTGAAAGATTTTCGAACGAAACAAATCGAAACAATTAAAACAAATGATTTTTGCAAATTCTACAGCACTTATGAAAATGATTTTCCCTTTATCAATTTGAACAATAAAGATTCAATTCAATCAATTATGAAAATCAATCTTTCTCTAGGTTTTCAACCAAGAACACAATTAAAGACTTGAATGTAAAGAGTTAAGGGTTTAGAGATACGACACAGTGATTTATCCTGGTTCACTTTCATCCGCTTGAAAGCTACATCCAGTCCCCTCTTCAACCAAGAGAGATTCTTCACTATGAGGAATTAGAGTTCTCAAATTACAAGTAAATGCCTCACAAGACTCCCTTCTTGCTAGCCTACAAGAGATACCACACCCTTGCCTTGTAATCCTATTGATCTTCTCTCTAATCTAACCTCTACCCCTTGTTGATAATCGACACAACAAGTCTTCTTTGCTTGATGATAATCCACACACCAAGGCTTCACTTTGCTTGATTCACAACCAAGACTTTCTTCTTCTCCAATGAGATTTGCTTGATGATAATCGACACACCAAGGCTTCTTGTTTGTTGTAGATGGCTTGCCTTCTTGCAAAGATTACAACTCAATGAATACACATGACAATCCTATGAATCTCATTCAATAGCTATGACAATTCACAATAAGAGATTCAAAGGTTCTTGATCAAAGAATATGAAAATATGAAAGCTTTGATCTTTGAAATTGAGAGAGAATAGAATGGCTTGATTCTTGTAAAATTGATTATGAAAATGATTCTAATTAATCACAAAGATTAGGAAAAGGTTTTTATAGAATACCCAAAAGTTGTAGCACTTGAAAACTGATTTTGAGAAGTGAAAATCGTATTTTAAAAAACCAGTTCAGCAGTGTTTAATCGATTAAATCTTCACTTAATCGAGTACTAATCGATTAAATATGTTCTTAATCGATTAAACATGTCTGACACTTGTTTAAAACTTGTTTTCTCAAAACCAAACCTTTCCTTTAAAACCTTTAAGCCACCTATTGATTCTAGGTTAAGTGAAAACTCAAATTATGATTTAATCATGACTTATGAAAGAGATTCACTACCCTCTAAATAATCTACCCAAATAAAAGACCTAAGAAGCTTGAGAGGCAAAAGATAAAACAATTACAATTACACTCAAACTAAGTCTTCATGAGCTCGCTTTCTCTCTTCTTCATTTGATGTTTGTTGTTGCTTGTTGAACTTGAACTTGATCAACATCTTTGTAGCTTGTTCAAAACACTTTGTCATTATCAAAACATTCATCATGGAACTTACAATCTCCCCCTTTTTGAAAATGACAAACCATGTTTTGAATTTGATTGAAGTTGTTGATGCTTTAACAATTTGATCACTTGGTGAGAAACTTACTCCCCCTCAATCAATGCATTTGACTTTTGAATACCACTTGGTAGAAGCTTGATTCTCCCCCTATCTTCAACAACGTAGCTCAACCTACATAAAAACAACAAAACAACCTTTCTCCCAAAAACATATCATTTCTCCCATTTTTCAAAACATACCATTTCTCCAAAACATACCATTTCTCCCATTTTTTCAAAACATACTATTTCTCCCCCTTTGGCATTATCAAAAAGTAATATATATACCAATTGAAATATAAAATACTAAGCCAAAATAGAAGAAACAAAGAAATGATCATGATTTCTCTATAACAAACATTTCTTCACAATAATATATACCATTATCAATTGAAATATAACAAGTACTATACTTTGAAATGTGATACCAATTGGCAAGAAAATATAACAATGAATTATGAACCAATAGAAATATTAAGAAGTCATAATACCAATTGAGATATCATCAATGTAAAGAAATAAGATATATTGTGATATTTCTTCAATAACAACAAAAATAGCATGATAATCATCTAATCATCAAATTAGTATCAACTGAACTTTAGAAAAGAAATTGAGGAGATACCAATTGAGAAGATACTATAATCATCAATATCTAACAATATCATTTTACCACTTTGTAGGACATTCACTTGAGATGCAAATGTAATACCAATTGAAGATGCAAATGTATGAATAACACTTGTAAGCCCTTTGCTCTTCAATCATACCTACAAAACAATCATGCTTTGCTTTTTGGTATCCAAATGGTTTTGGATCCATTTTTGTTAGTGTAGGGACTTTCACCCTTTTTCATCCAAACAAAATCTCCTTTAGGTATACCATGCACTTTAATATAACACACATTTGAAGTATGTCCATGAGTACCACAATAGAAACATGTTGGAGAATTTGAAAAATCAACCTTTGAAAAATCAACAACATTTCTATGAGAATTACTCTTAGCATTAGTATAACCCAAACCAAACTTGTTTGAATTTTCTCTTTGAAAATTTAACAATGTGCGCAATCTAATATCACCATTTGTGAAACTTGCAAGCTTATTTTTCAAAATAGCATTTTCATCTTTGAGCAACTTGCAATTCTCACAATCAACCACAATATTCACTCTACTAGCACAATCACAAGAAGAATTAGCATATATAAGATCAAGGGTTTCATTTTCAAGATTAAGCTCATCAACTTGTTTTTGAAGTTCTAAAATCTCTTTTTGATGTTTCAAAATGAGCTTCTTCCTTTCAATGTTTTTCAAAGCTAGTTTTTCAAGTTGTTCATGCATTTCTTCATAAGCATTATATAACAATTCATATTTAGAAGAAATTTCGGATTTAGTATGACTTACATCACTTTCCTCGCTTTGATAACTTGATTCATCATTTGAACTTTGTTCTTCATCAACTAGAGCTATCAAGTTGAGACAAGAGGCTTCTTCATCATCCGATGAACTACTCGATGTGCTTTTCTTGTTACCTTCATCACTATCCCAAACTATGTATGCTCTTTTAGATTTAGAATTTTTCTTGTCTTTCTCCTTCTTCTTGAGATACCTAGAGCATGAGTACTTGAGATGACCGGGCTTTCCGCATTCATGGCAAACTACACCTTCTTTTGAAGTCTTGGTCTTGAAGTGTGGGGAATCCTTCTCTTTACCTTTGTCTTTGTTCAACCTTCCTTTTCTCCTTAGAAATTTGTCAAACTTCCTTAGCAAAAGTTTCATGTCTTTTTCATCAACATCCGAATCGGAATCTTCACTATCATCATCATCAGAACTCTCTTTCTTCTTGTATGATCTATTGACTTTAAGAGCAAGTCCCTTTCTTTCTTTGTTCTTATCCGACTCTTCATTGATACTTAATCGTCCAAGCTCCATTTCATGTTCTTGAAGCTTTCCAAAGAGTGTTGCTAGATCCATAGCATCCAAATTCTTAGATTCAACAATAGCCGTTACTTTTGGTTGCCAATTCCTGTCTAAACATCTCAACACTTTGTTAGAAAGTTCACCTTGTAAGAAAGTCTTACCAAGAGCAAGTAAATGGTTAATAATATGAATAAAACGCTTTTGCATATCATTAATAGATTCATTTGGAAGCATTTGAAACAATTCATAATCACGCATTAAAGCATTCAATCTAGCTCTCCTAACCTCACTAGTTCCTTCATGAGTCACTTGTAAAGTGTCCCACATTTCCTTAGCACTAGAACATTGGGAAACCCTAAAGAACTCGTCATAAGATAAAGCAGAGGTAATGATATTCTTTGCTTTATAATCATATTGTACTTTCTTTCTATCATCATCCTTCCACTTATCCTCGGGAATTAAATGTACTACGCCTTCAACTAAACTAGAGGGGATATGAGGACCTTTTTCAACTACTTTCCAAATTTCACTATCTATGGCTTGGATAAAGATTTTCATTCTAACTTTCCAATAAGCATAGCCTTCTCCGGCAAACAATGGAGGACGATTTATTGAACAACCTTCACCACCAAAGGGTACGAATCCCATTGCGATTTTCTTAAAGGATCTTTACGAAAAAGCTCTTATGCTCGTGTCTTTCGACCGAGCTCTGATACCAATTGAGGAAACCGCAATTGATGGTTGAAACAACTAAGGAACACTAGGAACACACCTAGAAGGGGGGGGGGGGTTGAATAGGTGTAAAAGAAACCTTGAAAGATTTTCGAACGAAACAAATCAAAACAATTAAAACAAATGATTTTTGCAAATTCTACAGCACTTAATCGATTAAACTGAAATTTAATCGATTAACCTGCAATTTAATCGATTAAACCTGAAAGTTCAAAAGTCCTTAATCGATTAAACGAACACTTAATCGATTAAATCTATCAGAAACTGAAAAATCACTTTTTCAATCGAATACGAAAATCAATCAATCAACACGTAAGATCAGAGATTCAGCGAAAACAATTAACACCTATATTCTTATTGATTACCTAGGTTATGAAAATGATTTTCCCTTTATCAATTTGAACAATAAAGATTCAATTCAATCAATTATGAAAATCAATCTTTCTCTAGGTTTTCAACCAAGAACACAATTAAAGACTTGAATGTAAAGAGTTAAGGGTTTAGAGATACGACACAGTGATTTATCCTGGTTCACTTTCATCCGCTTGAAAGCTACATCCAGTCCCCTCTTCAACCAAGAGAGATTCTTCACTATGAGGAATTAGAGTTCTCAAATTACAAGTAAATGCCTCACAAGACTCCCTTCTTGCTAGCCTACAAGAGATACCACACCCTTGCCTTGTAATCCTATTGATCTTCTCTCTAATCTAACCTCTACCCCTTGTTGATAATCGACACAACAAGTCTTCTTTGCTTGATGATAATCCACACACCAAGGCTTCACTTTGCTTGATTCACAACCAAGACTTTCTTCTTCTCCAATGAGATTTGCTTGATGATAATCGACACACCAAGGCTTCTTGTTTGTTGTAGATGGCTTGCCTTCTTGCAAAGATTACAACTCAATGAATACACATGACAATCCTATGAATCTCATTCAATAGCTATGACAATTCACAATAAGAGATTCAGAGGTTCTTGATCAAAGAATATGAAAATATGAAAGCTTTGATCTTTGAAATTTAGAGAGAATAGAATGGCTTGATTCTTGTAAAATTGATTATGAAAATGATTCTAATTAATCACAAAGATTAGGAAAAGGTTTTTATAGAATACCCAAAAGTTGTAGCACTTGAAAACTGATTTTGAGAAGTGAAAATCGTATTTTAAAAAACCAGTTCAGCAGTGTTTAATCGATTAAATCTTCACTTAATCGAGTACTAATCGATTAAATATGTTCTTAATCGATTAAACATGTCTGACACTTGTTTAAAACTTGTTTTCTCAAAACCAAACCTTTCCTTTAAAACCTTTAAGCCACCTATTGATTCTAAGTTAAGTGAAAACTCAAATTATGATTTAATCATGACTTATGAAAGAGATTCACTACCCTCTAAATAATCTACCCAAATAAAAGACCTAAGAAGCTTGAGAGGCAAAAGATAAAACAATTACAATTACACTCAAACTAAGTCTTCATGAGCTTGCTTTCTCTCTTCTTCATTTGATGTTTGTTGTTGCTTGTTGAACTTGAACTAGATCAACATCTTTGTAGCTTGTTCAAAACACTTTGTCATTATCAAAACATTCATCATGGAACTTACAGGGCACCTGTCCTGCTGAGCGGAGCTGGTGCGTTTGGCGCAGAGGCTGGTGCGGAGCTGCTGGATTTTTGGTGCCTGTGCTGGCGCGGTCTGATGCACCAGGATTGGGACCTGGTGCTGCGCCTGGGCGCACCAATCAGACCTGATGCTATTTTTTTTAACACAATTTAATCCATTCCAAAACCTCTTAAAAAATAAAATACATACTAAACATTAAAAATTCATTTTCTTAGAATTATATTACTAACATTTATAACTATTTAAAATAAATTTTGCTACTAAATACATATAACTATTTAATAAATTTGGGGATGTTACATAATTGGCAGATGCGATAACGCGAAATGTTGATTAAAGGAATTAATTAATTATGAAAACTCCTCCTATACTTATGTGAAACCTGAGTTGTTTATGTATAAGCTTTTGTAAGCATGGATAAGAGTTCGACAATTTTAAGAATATTCTATGAGATTAATTATGGAAAAGCTTGAGCAGAATATTGCTAATTGTATGAGTTATTCATATGCTTTGTCATAAAGAAAATGTTTATAATTTGTTGTGCCTATGGAATAAGGATGATGATGATGATGATAATGATGTATATGTTATATGTTTTCTTATCTATGATTTGTACGATGTCTTAATATACTGCATATTGTAAGTCCACACCGTCGACATTAACCCCTTTTGGATCACTTACTCTCTCTGTTTCCCCTTTTTCTTATGGACCTTCGTGGTGATGTCCACATATGGCAGAGTAAGTAAATTCTTTTATATTGACCTGTCAAAAAGTGGCTCACGAAGACAATTCCGAGGAGGATCACAATCTAGAGGAAGACCAAGCCTTGTTCGAGGAACTCGCTGAATGGTGATTTGACCCTTCGAAGGCATCTGCTGTGGACTCTAGCGATGAAGACCAATAGTTAGCATTTTTGTGTTTGAGTCATGTTCTCTCTTAAGATGGCTAGGATGTTATTGCTCTACCTTTATGTAACCCCATTTTGTTAAAGCATCAACTGTTGTAATCGAATAGTGTAATGACAACATGAGATTTTTGAATAAGGTTCAATGAATTAATGAAAAGCTTTTTCTGCAAATTAATCATTGTTACAATTTTGAGAAATGATTTATGATATGAGTTTTGAAAAAGAAAGAGTATTGTCACAGCTCGGTTTGGGAGCTTGAACAATGTGGTGTTGTGTAATGGAATAAAATATGGGGATGATTGTTCTGCAAATGATAATGTTTTTATTGTAAAGAGAAATTATTTCGGAGCATTATTGTTTTTTTTTTAAAATAACTACCCAGATTTTCAGGATAATTTTTAGAAATAAAAATATTTTCAAGTTGCTAAATCGAGGTGTTACAAGTAAATGATGTAAAAATTTGGTATATATTAGCATGTTTGGTTGAGCAGAAATTATTATTTTTAGCTTATTTTTCAAAAATAATCATAAACTAATGTGTTTGTTTGCAATACAGATTATAATCTTACCTTATATTTTTGAAAAAATAATTAAAATCTATAAGCTCCCTATTAGTAGTTGGAGATTATTTTTTTAGACCCATGTAATTTTCCTATTATACCTTTATTACTCCATCACATTAATTACCTACTTATCACATCATACCCTTTTTTGTAATTTATTAAGTAAAAAAATAATCTTTACACTATCCAAACAAAACAGATTAACTTAATTTCATTTTTCAGCTAGATATCCAAACATAAACAAATTATAATCACAGAAAATAAGCATAATCTCATTTTTACCAGCTCTACAAATTATCCCATTTAATAATAGATTGATGAATGATTAATAAATGTATGAAAATTATATTGAAAATAGATTGATGAATGATTAATGAAAAAGATAATATAATAAATAAAGGTATGTCTGGAAAAAAAATATAAATAAATATTGAGTTTTTAAAAATACATAACTTACAAAACAAAATAAAATATTTAAATAAACATAACTTATGAAACGGATGAAGTATCTTGCATCCTTTGTCCACAACTTTATCTTGACAGTTGGAATATACTCACTCCCTTTTCCGTTTTATGTATTGTGTCATAAATTTTTTTCATATTATTTCATATATATTATTTTTTTTACAAAACAATGTATAATTAATATTATTTTTTCCTAACTTTTTTATCTTTAATATTTTTCTCTTTATCTATTAATAATTAGATATTATAGTCAAAATATCTAAAATTCTTATATCATTTAATAATTTCTTAAAATTCATACATTAACTTAAAACACATTATATTTAAAACAGATGGAATGATTTTGTTGTTATCTCCCATCAATTATTAAATGAAAAATAAAATTCTTTTTAGAAATAGGAGAAAAACGACAAACTACAAACAACCATTATAGGCTCATAATATAGTAATCGATATTATTAGTTTGCCTTGTTTGTTGTGGAAAATGAAAAGTGATAGCTGCCCACAAATCACATGTGCCTGAAATCATTATCTAGTATGGGCCACACCCAAACGCAGCCTTGCGACACTGGATCCCACCCTCCAAACATCAACCAAACCAAACCAGAACAATGCCCAAAACAGCATCATCCATATCCATTACTTCGTCGTTCCATTTCATCATCACATACTTAATAATTTTAGAGTGAAATATATTTTGCTCCCTGTTTTTTAAATGATACATTTTAATTCTTCGAAATATGAAAATTCATTTTTAATCTTTAAAAAAAATTATGAAACACTTAAATTCTTTTGATAACTACGAATTTAAGTGTCTCATATAAAAATCTTCAAAAATCAAAAATAAATTTTCACAATTTGAAAGATTAAAATGTTCCATCTAAAAAATAAGAGAACCAACATGGGTTGAGACGAGTGGTAAGCGGCTCGGTCTCGCTTAAGCAAGGTCTCGAGTTCGAGTCCTTGTGAATGCAGAAAATTCATGTTGGGAGACTCACCTGCCATAGCCAGGCACGCGACCCGGGTCGGATCCGGATATACTTAGGGAACCGGGTGGACAACCAAAAAAAAAAAAAAAATTAAGAGAGATCAAAGTAGTACTTAAACCATAATTTTAAGGAGTGTCCTCCCATTTTTCACCGCTGTAATTTTAATTTTTTGACCACTCATACAGATGGTGTTACATACTGCATAAACTCGATGTCGTTTTCAAGCCCAACCATCGTTTCAGGTGCCAAAACGACTTCAAGATCAACGCTGCCGTTTCCTTCTCTCCCAGGAAACGCTGATATCTTACCATCAAACTTATTCGCCTTACCGCTCCTAATAGCCAAAGGTAGGCCCCACCCGAAATCGTTGTCGTACATGGGAAAACGCGGAGAGCTACCCATAGTGATCATAGCGCCATCAAAATTCCCAAGAGGGAACAACCTCGGTGCCTTCTCCCAATCCTCTACGCCGCGCCGCACCGTAGCATCATCGTGTGCCACAACGTTTCTGTTAAGAAGCTCTGCGCAATAGCGCAGATCGCGCGAGATGATGTCACCGACATAAGCAACGGTTGGGATGCTTTGAATCGCGTTCCCGAAGTATAAAGGATCCATCTTCGGGTTCAGCCTGTGGCGGCAATTCACTGCCATGCGAAACGTCGACGTTTTAGAAGGATCTAATTTCCTGACACGTGTCACTGAACGCCAAAGTTGAGCGGATAAAGATTGAAACGACGAGATCTCAGTTATCTTTCCGTTACCGTTACCGTTAATCGGTTTCCAACTGTCGTTTGCCTGCTTCCCAATCACTTCAATGGAATCGGAAAAACCGTTACCATTACCGTTACTGTTATCGTTGCTGTTAAAGTGGTTATTGGCTTTTTTTTTTAGATTCTGAATGGATTCACGGGAGAAATGAAAGATACGTTCCCGGAGAGGCTCATCGGCGGCGAAGGTGACGGTGGGGCCGCCGTCAGGGATAGGAAGAACGGCGGTGGAGTTGAAAACAGTGTCTCGTGTGAAGTCCGGTGACCTGAAAATCTTCTTTCCGCCGCTTCCGGCCTTGCAGATAGCGGCGAACGTGTTGAAGAAGTGCCAGAATGAGGTCCCGTCGGTGACGGCGTGGTTAACGGTGCATCCAATGAATACGGCGTCGGCGAGCTCGGTGACCTGGACGGCGGCGAGAGGGTAGTGGTGGCCGGAGTATGAAATCGTCATGTCGTAGGCGAAGAGTTCCTTGAAGCAAGGGTGTACATCGATAAGGGGTTCTTCGTTGAGGAGGGTGGTGGTGGTGAGGTGTTTGGCCTTGGCGTGGATGAAGTCGACGCCGGCGTCGTTGGAGAAGATGTAAACGTGGCCGTGGGGGTCGGTGGAGAAGCGGCCGGCGAGGGGAGGGAAGAGAGAGAGGGCGGCCGAGAGGGAGTGTTTGAGGGAGAGGATGAGGTGATCAAAGGAGTAAGGTGGGGCAGTGAGGAGGACGCCCTTTTGGATGTAGTGGCAGGAAAGCATTGGGAGGTCAGAGACGGAAAGCTTAAGGGGTTTTAAAGTTGATTTCTGGTCTGGGTAGACTGTGCATTTGGAGATGAGGGTTGTGAAAGAGGAAGGCATTTTTGGTTAGGTAGAGAGAGACCATATAAGGGTTTAGAATGCCTGGTTCTCAAATGAAATGGGGATGGGGCTTTTTATAGCCGTAGGAGAGAAAGTGGAGTGCCTTTTTTTTTTTTTTTTTTTGGGTGTGCTATGGTGTTTCCCTTTTTGTTTAATTATGGTTTTGGTCCTTATAAGTTGGTCTCGTTTTGAATTTAGTCCTTAAATCTTTTTTTGAACTTGAATGATCCTTAAATCTTTTTAAATTTTGTTTTTAGTCCTTAAATCTTTTTCGACCTTGAATGATCCTTAAATCTTTTTAAATTTTGTTTTTAGTCCTTCTGTTTGTCTTCTTCCGTCATCTGCTGCCATGGCAAACGGTGTGCCATGTCAGCCCTTGCATTGACTGCCAACGATGTATCTGATGTGGACCTCCTACTCATGTGAGCAGGAACCGAGCAGGAACCAAGCATTAACCGAGCATGACTTGCCAAACCGAGGGGAGATATCGACCGAGCACGATGAACTGAGAACGAACCAAGCTATGCATAGATCGGTTCGTGCTCGGTTCATGTTCGGTTCGTACTCGATCGACAATGTAAAGTTTTTTACATCATCAATATATCATCCACCATTCATCCGTTTATAGTTGTTGACTTTTAAATTATAGTAATCTAAATGAATGGTGGATGATGATGTAAAAAACTTTACACCGTCAATGCATACCCATTAATTTATATTTTTTTTACCGGAAAGAAATTAAATCCACTCATAAGTGGTAGCGTCTAGGATAGAACTCGGGATCTCCAACTCTTAGTCTCTTAAGACTTGGTACATGATCATGTGAAACTGAAATATAATATTGATCTTTAAATAATAATTAAAGAGTTTAATATGTGCGCACTGACAGTGTAAAGAAAGTTTTTTACACTGTCGGTACATCATTCACCGTTCATTTGCATTACTTTTATTTAGAAGTCAATAACCATACACACTTGGATGGTGGATGATATGCTGACAGTGTAAAAAACCTTTACTGTATCGGTGTACAAACTATTTTCTCATAATTAAATTGATGTAAGAAATTTTTTGGAGATTAAATTGATAGTCAATTTATCTTTTGAGGATAAAAATGATTATAACTCTATTTAACCATATCACATTGACTAAGAAAAATAGCTACTCCCTCCGGTCCCTAATATAAGCACAATTTGACCAATTTTACTCCCTTTAAGAAAGTTAGTTAATATTGTTAGTGACATTGAAAATGTAAATATTTGGTATACTTTTTCAAAGGTACCCTTTATAATTATTACTGTATTGAAAATCTAAAAAGTGTTAAGTAAATAGGGGTGTTTGTGGAAAAGAAGTAATTAATGCTATTGGAAATTGGAAATGGGGCTTATATTAAGGACAAAAAAAAAGTCTTCAAAAGGTGCTTCTATATAGGACCGGAGGGAGTATATTTTTTGGAACTACAATTAGCTAATTTAATATTAGAATTTTACCTTTTTAACTTACATTAACAATTAAACGAAAATATTGTTTCATATTAATGAATAAAAGAAAAATAATAAATAATAAATACCTCCTGCAATTCTACAAATATACTATGACTTCTATAAAAAAAATATACTATGACTTCTAAAAAAGAACAAAAAATTTATCTAAAAAGTTACATATAAACAAAACAAGGCATGTTGGAAACCAACAAGTGGGCTTAGCAATTATTAGAGGGGGGTGAATAGTAATATGGAAGCAACAGTGACTAGTTTTCGGTGCAATTAAAAAATAATTGATCAAATGCTTGTTTTTCTGAAACTGGGCAATTTACTCGAGTGAAATGAAGAACACTCGAGTGAATTGCTGATAAATACTCGAGTGAATTGTAAAACACTCGAGTGTTTTATGCAGAACAGCAAAGAGCAATTTCAGAGAAATTTAGCAAAACGAATCAATTTCTTAAAGACCAATCCAGAGCAGATATAAATCAAAGTAGAGGGCAATTAAACTAAGTTAAAACAAGATGAAAACAAGTTAATTGCAACAAATTGCTACTTGAATTATAAAAGCCCCTTTCTAGAGAACTTAGGGTTTGGTTTTTCTTGAAATCTAAGAAAGCTATAAAAGAGAGAGACACCAGCAATTTTTATCCTGGTTCACACCCAAAAAAGAGTGCTAATCCAGTCCCCCTAATCAACTTAGGAGTTTCTACTAATAATCAAATTGTTAGAAAATACAAGGATAAATTGAGATTCCTCACTCAATCCTAACCCTTTTCAAGAGTGTACCAAACTCTTGAAATTTCTACCCCAATTTGATTTGGTGATGAAGAGTCCCTTCTTCTTTAGCTCCTTGGAACCTCCAAGGCCCACCAAGCTAAGAATCCTCTTAGTCTTTGTGCTTGAGAACCTCCCAAGGCTTGAGAACTTGGATACCTCACCAAGATTTTCTAAACAAGCTAAAGTGTTTGAGTGTTTGAGAATTTTACAACAAATAATTCTCTTACAAATGAAGCACACTCTCTCAACTCACTAAAACAAATAATAAAGATGAATGCTTGGTTGAGTTTAGAGAGAAAAATGATTTCACACTGGAGAGAGAGAGAGAATCAATGAAAGAGTGTAAGCTTGTTCATCTAGAATAATGGTCACTATTCAGAATATATGTGAGGGGACAAAAGGGAAGGAAAAACCAAGTTATTTTTCCTTTTTGTCTTCTTCTAACGTTTAAAAAATTTGTAGTCAGACCTAAATCACTCGAGTCTTTTTAAAAACACTCGAGTGTTTTAGTCAACTCTGATAGTGTTGCCTTTTTACTTTAACCAACGACTATATTACTGAAATTTCATAAATCACTCGAGTGAATTGAGAATCACTCGAGTGAATTGATCAGTCTTGGAAAAATTAAGTTTTTCTAACATTGTTTTCAATTCTCTTCTCAAGTCTAATTGGTTTTGATCTCAACCTTTCATGCATGAATATTATTTGACCTTAGGTGAGAATAAAAACCTAAACTACCCACTCTCATATAAAATAAAATACATTAAGAATAAATGAGAATGAATAATTAAACTAAGCACTTGATCTTCTTTATTGTTGGGCTTGCATTCTTCAAATTATGTCCATGATTTAATTACATTGTCATCATCAAAATTAATCCACCTTAATTGGAGACTTGATTTTACAATCTCCCCCTTTTTGATGATGACAAAATAATTAAACCTCTAGCACTTGAGAGCTCCCCCTCAATCTAGGAACCTTTTTAACCTGTACAATCCAGAAAATGCCAAGCACAACGTAATACAATAATAATCATAATCAAGTGCTCATTGGTATCAGAGTAAGAGCATATATCATCAGAGTGTAAGCAAGAAAGCGGAAAAAATATGCTCTTTTCTCTTTAATCTCCTTTCTCCCCCTTTTTGTCATGATCAAAAAAGATAACATTTTGGAAACAAAGGTGGAGAATGAAGGATACCAATAAGAAAACTGTTCCTTAAGAGTAAACAATAATCAAAATATGACTATGAAGCATTATTGAAAAACCATGAAAGAACATGAAAGAACATGAAAACCATGAAAAACCATGATGAATGTAAAAACATCATTAATCCAAAAAACAACATCATAGGTTTTAACAATCCACACACCATACATAAAACATAAACTAGAAAACATGAGTTTGAAAAGGTACATCCAACTCCCAACATAAACCAACAAAAGTCTCAACATAGCTAAATAAAGTCATAAAACATAAAATATAGTGCAAATGAACATCAAGGACTCAAGCGGATGGTGGTTGCTGATCATCATCACGATGATAGGGCTGGAGTCTCCCAAGAGCTGTCAGGATCTGACCAAGATCGGAGCGCACATGTCCAAAACTAGCATCCACACTAGCAGAATGGGCATCAAGCCTACCATGAAGAGCTGAGTGCTGTAGCTCCATCTGAGTCCTCATGTCAAACAAAGTTGCCCGTTGCTCTTGAGCTTGATTTTCAATAGCATCCAAACGCCCATCAATGCGATCAACTCTACCAGTCATATAGGTCCTATATTCCTGAGCCTGATGTGCCAATGAGGCAAACCTCCCATCAAAACCATCCAGTCTCTCATCCATATATACCCTGTGCTCTGCAAATGTGGTGTTCCAGGACCCCGGCATATCAAAGTTGATCCCATCAGTAGGATCACCCTGGGGTACTCCACCACTGCCTCCTGCCTGCTGATCAAAGGCGGCCTGCTCCTCCTCCAACTGCTGAGGATCAACACCTAGCTGATCTGCAGCCTGCTGAACATTTCTCTGACCTCTCAGAGCAGCTACCTCATCACTATACAAACATCGATCACCGAAGTACTCGATGTCCATCTTACCCAAGGAGTTATCAGAAAATGCATGAATTTTCGCAGGAAGTCTAATGACAAGCTCCTTATCCGAAATAGGAACCTCAAAGTACCGAAGGAGCTTACAGACATGCATGGGGTAAGGTAGGTGTTGTTTTGGTTTGGATTCAGAGGCCTGTTTCATTCTGGCTAGGATGATGGAGGCCCAATTCAAGACTGTACCATTGAGAATGACATCCATAACTCGAAGCTCAATTTGAATTGGTCGGGAGTAGTTAGGAGATGTCTGAGGCAATAGAATATGGCAAATGAGGTAATGTAGGACTCTGTTGTTGGCAGTCATCTGATTGGCTTTCTTCTCACCTTTGAGATATACACGATCAGGGCGGAGCAAGTTTCGAAAAATCGGATCAACATCTCCTTTAGAAGTTCCCTCTCCTGATCGTGATAACCCAAAGACTTGGAATAAGGCCCTAGGGGTAACTGTAAGATCCATGAAGAATGTTTTGATAATGACAAAAGGTTTTGAACAAGCTACAAAAGGTTTTGAACAAGCTTCAAATGTGTTGATCAAGATCAAGCTCAACAAGCAACAACAAACATCAAGTGATGAAGAGAGAGCAAGCTCATGAAGACTTAGTTTGGTAGTTTATGTTTTATTGTTTTATCTTTTGCCTCACAAGTCTTTTAGTTTATGAGTTTGGGTAGAGTTATTAGAGGGTAGTGAATCTCTTTTGAATGCATGATTATATCATATTTTGAGTATTCACTTTGTCTAAAATCAATAGGTGGCTTAAAGGTTTGAAAGAAAAGGTTTAGTTTTTGAGAAAACAAGTTTGAAGTGATTTTTAAGGTTAATAATCGATTAACAGATTTTGATAATTGATTAAGATTAACAAACTTTTGATAATCGATTATCTGCACCTTTACTCGAGTATTTTTGGTCTCACTCGAGTGAAAATTATCTTGGTTTCGTATTACTCGATTAACACTTATTTTACTCGAGTAAACAGGGTCTGTAACTGTTTTAAATACGTTTTTCACTTCTCAAAAGCTATTCTAAGTTGCTCCAACTTTTGGGTATTCTATATAAACCTTTTCCTAATCATTTCTATCAACTAGAATCATTTTGATACACAATTTTACAAAGAATCAAAGCCACACTATTCTCTCTCACTCTCTCAAGATCAAAGCTCTCATTTTCATATTCTTTGATCAAGAACCTTGAATCTCTCATGTTGATCTTTTCATAGCTTTTGAAAGAGATTCATAGGATTGTTATTTTGTTTTCATTTGAGTTGTAATCATTGCAAGAGGCAAACATTCTACAACATTGGAAGCCTTGATTTTGTGGAATCAAGCATAGTTCATTGGAAGTCTTGAAGAAGCATTTCATCAAGCACTTGGAAGCCTTGTTGAAGAACAAGGAATTGGAAGACTTGTTGTGGGAATCGGCAAGCAAGGGTAGAGGTTAGATTAGAGCATCAATAGGGTTGCAAGGCAAGGGTGTGGTATCTCTTGTAGGCTAGCAAGAAGGGAGTCTTGTGAGGCATTTACTTGTAATTTGAGAAACTCTAATTCCTCATAGTGAAGAATCTCTCTTGGTTGAAGAGGGGACTGGAGTAGCTTTCAAGTGGATGAAAGTGAACCAGGATAAATCACTGTGTCGTATCTCTAAACTCTTAACTCTTTATATTCTTGTTATTCATATTGTTCTTGGTTGAAAACCTAGAAAAAGTGATTTTTCATAATTGATTGAATTGAATCTTAATTGTGCAAAATTGATTTGGGGAAAATCATTTTCATAACTAGGTTAATCAATAAGAATATAGGTGTTAATTATTTCCGCTGAATCTCTTGTTATACTTGTTAATTGATTGATTTTCGTATTTGATTGAAAAGTGATTTTTCAATATACAGAGGCATTAATCGATTAGTTCATGTCATTAATCGATTAAGGCTAAAGAATTTTTGTGAAAATCATTTGTTTTAATCGTTTTGATTTGTTTCTTGCGAAAATCTTTCAAGGTTTATCTAACACCTATTCAACCCCCCTTCTAGGTGTTCACCTAGTGTCTCCTAGTTGTTTCACCCACCGATTGTAGGTTCTCACAGTAACCTCAAAGATACGTCCTAAAACCAAGGTCTCATAGATGTTTCCATTTTGCCTAAAATTAGCATAGAATTGCCTAACTAACCTAATGTAGATAGGACCATTGTAGGATAGAAAACCCATGAGTTTTTGAGTCTTAAGGGCATTAACAAAGGTAAATCCTCTACTTAGGAGATAGGCTTCACTTACCCAAGTTTGCGCCGCATAATCATTTGATGCAAATTTCCTTTCCCTTTCAATGCAATTTTGCCTTTGATAGAAACCATCTTCCTCCTCCTCAATTGGTTGAGGTTCCTCAACCCTTGGCTTTTTCCCTTTTCGTGTATTGACCGAAGTTGAAGCCATTTGCACTTACAAGTGAAAAACTAGAAGTAATTTTGAGAAATTGGGGTTTTGGGGAGTTAGGGTTTTGGAAAGGGAATGATGAATTTGAGGTTCAAAAACTTGAATTTGATGTGAAATAGGAATGGAAATGAGTTTAGAAGATGAAATAGAGTTGAAATATGTAAGAAATTTGAGTTTTGGTGTGATTTGTGAAAAATGGGAGTGAGAGAGCAGAGAAAAACGCGAGTAGAGAGAGAGGTTCGAGCAAATTGGAAAAAATCGCAGCAGGAGCCTATAACTGAGGAATTCACTCGAGTGAATTTGAAAACATTTGCGTGTTTTTCAGAAATTCTGAAGAACACTCGCGTGAAAACGAATTCACTCGCGTGTTGGCCGAAAGAGGGATTTTCAGAAACTTTTAATTCACTCGAGTGAAATGGGATTCACTCGAGTGTTGGCCCAAAAGACTCGAGTCTTTTATAAAAGACTCGCGTGTTTTGCATCAGACCTGCTCAGAAACTTTTCCAATTAAAACTGATTTAATTTTGAATTAAAATCACTCGAGTGATTTAAGAAACACTCGAGTGTTTTTATCAGTTATGCATAAAAACACTGTTTTGAAACACAAAAACACAAAATTAAACACATGAAATGAAAACAACAGATAGGAAACATAATCACACACAATTAAAGACATAAATTCATAACATCTCAAGGTAATTTCAAACAAGTATCACCACATACTAAATTTAGACACACTTGGTGATTTTCAAATGGCACAAATCAATTAGTTTATACTTGACTCATCTAAAATACCAAGTTCCCTTCTTATATGATAGAAGGTATCCCTTGGCAATGGTTTTGTAAAAATGTCCGCTAATTGATTTGTGGTACTTACAAATTCAATTGTGCAATCACCCTTTTGAACATGATACCTTAGGAAATGATGTCTAATTTCAATGTGTTTAGTCCTTGAGTGATACACCGGATTCTTAGTTAGATTGATGGCACTCGTGTTATCGCATTTTATTGGAACACTTTCTAATTTCAAACCAAAATCCGATAATTGTTGTTTCATCCACAAGAGTTGAGCACAACAACTACCGGCGACGATATATTCCGCTTCGGCGGTGGAAAGAGCAACACAAGCTTGTTTTTTAGAAAACCATGACACTAATGAACTTCCCAATAAATGGCAAGTACCACTAGTACTTTTGCGATCAAGCTTGCATCCCGCAAAGTCGGAATCCGAATAACCAACTAAACTAAGACTAGCATCACTAGGATACCATAATCCGGTGTTAATTGTTCCTTTAAGATATTTAAAAATATGTTTAATTGCGGATAGGTGTGATTCTTTAGGATTAGCTTGGAAACGGGCACACATGCATACACTAAACATGATATCCGGTCTAGATGCGGTAAGATATAGAAGACTACCTATCATGCCCCTATATTTACTAACATCAACCGATTTACCTTTGTCATCATTGTCTAGGTAGCATGATGTGCTCATGGGAGTGTATGCTTCTTTGCATTTGTCCATTCCGAATTTTCCAAGGAGCTCCTTGCAATATTTTCCTTGATGCACAAAAATCCCCTCCTTGACTTGCTTGATTTGAAGTCCTAGGAAGAACTTGAGCTCCCCCATCATGGACATTTCAAATTCCTTTTTCATCAAATTAGAGAACTTTCTACACAAGGACACGTTAGTGGCACCAAAGATAATATCATCTACATATATTTGCATTAACAAAATGTCCTCTTTGGTTTTATAGATGAATAAGGTATTATCAACCTTTCCCCTTTGAAAGCAATTTTCTAATAAAAAGGTACTTAATCGATCATACCAAGCTCTAGGAGCTTGTTTTAATCCATAAAGTGCCTTTTTCAATTTATAAACATGGTTTGGAAACTCATGACTTTCAAAACCGAGCGGTTGCTTAACATACACTTCTTCATTTATGAAACCATTCAAGAAAGCACTCTTGACATACATTTGATAAAGAGTAAAATTCATAATTGATACAAAGGCAAGCAAGATTCGGATTGCCTCAAGACGTGCAACCGGAGCAAAGGTCTCATCCTAATCAACACCTTCCTCTTGGTTGTACCCTTGGGCAACAAGTCTCGCTTTGTTTCTTATAATCAAACCGGATTCATCAAGTTTATTTCTATAAATCCATTTTAAACCAATTATGGTATGATCATCAGGTATAGGCACTAGTTCCCAAACATCATTTCTAATAAATTGATTTAGTTCTTCTTGCATGGCCATAACCCAATGTTCATCCATAATTGCTTCCTTAATTGAATTTGGTTCGATTTGAGAAACAAAGGAAACAAAATGACAAATATTTTGAATTGACCTACGAGTTAATACTCCCTTTGAAAGGTCTCCTATGACATTGTCAATAGGGTGAGCTTTCACCGTTTTCCAAGCCGGATCAAGTTCATCTTTGACTTCTCCTTCATCATTAAATTTTTCCATCTCTTTGTCAACATTTGAAATCTCAAGTCCATCATCACTACCATCACACAACACACTATCTTCTTTCGAAGACTCATTAAAAACAACATGAATAGATTCTTCAATAGTCATAGTTCGTTTATTATAAACTCTAAAAGCTTTACTATGAGAAGAGTAACCCAAAAATATTCCCTCATCCGATTTAGAATCAAATTTTCCAAGTTGATCTTTTCCATTGTTTAAAATGTAAACTTTGCATCTAAAAACATGGAAATGGGATATATTGGGTTTTCTACCTTTGTAAAGCTCATAGGGGATTTTCTTTATCATGGGCCTAATTAAAATTCTATTCATTACATAACACGCCGTATTAACGGCATCGGCCCAAAATTATTGAGGTACTTGAGAACCATTTAGCATGGTTCTAGCAAGTTCCTCTAGCACCCTATTTTTCCTCTCAACAACTCCATTTTGTTCCGGAGTTCTAGGTGCCGAATATTGGTGCTCAATTCCATGCTTATCACAAAATCTATCAAATTTATAGTTTTCAAATTCACCTCCATGGTCGGTTCGAATTATAATCACTTTTTGGTTTACTTGGTTTTGTGCAAGCTTAATATGGCGTTTAAAAGACTTGTAGGTCTCACTCTTAGCACTTAAAAATAATGTCCATGTAAATCTTGAAAAATCATCAACAATCACCAAGGCATAGTAGTTGCCACCAAAGCTTTTTACTTGAGAAGGTCCAAACAAGTCCATGTGAAGCATTTCCAATGGTCTTGTTGTGGACACATCATTTTTGGAACCAAAATGATTTTTAGTTTGTTTGCACTTCTTGCAAGGAGTACAATCACCTTTAATTTGAAAATTGAGCTTTGGTAAACCAACTACTAAGTCTTTGGATTGAAGTTTCTTAAGTTGATTTACATTAATGTGAGCGGTCCTACGATGCCATAACCAAGTATCATTTTCTGTGCTAATTAAACATTTTGAAACTAAAGAAGTGATATTATTCAATTCAACCATGTAAGTGTTATTAGACCTTTTTCCAACAAATTTGATAGATTCATCTTTGTCACTTTTTATGAGACAATGAGTAGAGGTAAATAATACATGGTTACCAATATCACATAATTGACTAATGCTCAAAAGATTATGTTCTAATCCTTGAACATAAAGTACATTATCAATAACCAAGTTGGAAGAATTACCAATTTTACCTATACCAAGTATTTTGCCTTTGTTGTTGTCTCCATATGTGACATATCCTTTTTCTTTAGGAGTAAGCTCAATGAAGTGTTGCTTATCTCCCGTCATGTGCCTAGAACATCCACTATCAAGTATCCAAAGTTGCTTTCCGGTTCTTAGGCACACCTACAAGACACAATCACTTGCTCATTTTGGGTACCCAAATTATGTTGGGTCCCTTTTTGTTAGTCTTGGATGATTCTCCCTTCTTAATCCAAACATAAGTACCATTTTGAATTCCAAAAGTTTTGATATGGCACTTATTGTTTGTATGTCCAAAATTTCCACAATAAAAGCAAGTTGGTTTCTTTGTAAAATCAATTTTTGAGAATGAACCAACCACTTTATTTTTCTTTTTCTTGTGGACATATCCTAAACCGGTTTTGTTTGAATTGTGTCTAAGAGAACCAATTAACCGATCTAGGTTTCTATCACTTTTGTTAAAAGTGTTGAGTTTGATTTTCAAATCATTTACTTCCATTTCAAGCTCACAACACTTTTCACAATGAGTGATGGTATATAATTGATTTGCATTCTCACAAACATGACTAGAGTTAGCAAGTTCTAAGGATGCATTTTGGAGTTTCAAATCATTAATAGATTTTTCCAATTCATTGATTTCCTTTTGATACTCCAAAAGCTTCTTTCCTTTTTCCTTGTTAACTTTAGCAAGTCTTTCAAATTGAGTTAGCATTTCATTATATTCATTTAGCAAATCATCATAAGAAATAGTATGAGAAGAGGTGTAAGAATAATTAGATAATACCTCATCCTCACTCTCATTGTCTTTTCTTTCACTACTTGAGGAGGCTTCATTGTCATTCTTGTTGGAAACCAACAAGCGGCTCAATATAGTCTAGAGGGGGGGGGGTGAATAGAATATTGAAGCCTTATTACAGATTTTTCGTCCACCTAAGAGAATGGTTTTGTGAAAATAAATTTTCTTAAAAATTCAAGTCAGATTACTCGAGTAACTCAAGACTTCACTCGAGTAATACGCAAGCAAAAATAATTTCACTCGAGTATTCAGCAAATCACTCGAGTATTACGAAAGCTATTTTTAAATCACTCGAGTAACAGAAAATCTACTCGAGTAATGTTCATAAACTGAAAGCAGATTACTCGAGTGACAAGAACTTTACTCGAGTAAACTGGGTAAAATTCAATTAAAACTCAGTTTTCAATGGAGTTCTTCAAGAATAACAATGCTATGATGATTCAACAAATTATGAATGATTAGTATGAACAATTTCACGTAATATTAACATGCAATTTTAGATCAATTGAGTTGAATTAAGAAAACCCCAATTCTAACCTAAAAATGCAATTGTTAATGTATTAATGCAATACAAGGAATGAAAAAATAAAAGAGACACAAGGATTTATCCTGGTTCACTTTCACCCACTTGAAAGCTACTCCAGTCCCCTCTTGAATCAAGAGAGATTCTTCACTAGAAATCTTCAAATGTAGATTTTACAATGTTTTAAGATGCAACTAGATTCTTAGTTCTCCTATCTTAAAACCCAAAACAAAGTGTGTACCAAACACTTTGATCTAATCTACCCCTTTTGAGTATTCTAGATTTCCTTGCTAATTGATTGAAGATGCTTCCAACCAATCCTCTTTTCTTGCTTTGATTTGATCCTCAAAGTCTTCCTTGTGAGATTCTTCACTTGTGTTGAAACTTCAATGATGCAATCACAAATTGCAAATCTTCAACAACCACTAAGAACAAAAATTATGATCTCAAGAATATTTGAACAATGAAAGAAATAGAGTGAAGAATGAATAGTTCTTTGTTGAATCTTGATAGCTCTTGAAAGATGTAAAAAATAGCTCTTGAAAGTGTATAGAAAATTGTAAGAATGAATGTGTATCATGTGTGAAAGAGAAAATTAAGTCCTTTTATAATTTTCCAAAAACTGATTGAATTACTCGAGTAAACCATATAACATTACTCGATTAAAACATGTCAGATTAAGTTACTCGAGTGATGTGTAAACCATTACTCGATTAACCTGTCATGACATAAATTACTCGAGTGAACCAATACTCATTACTCGAGTGAACTGATCAGAATCTGAATAAAAACAAGGTTTTTCTAAAAGGATTTTCACAAAACTTTTAATAGAGCTATTTAATCAAGATTTAAAGTATCTTCACTCTTAATCAGACATTATTTAAATATTCTTAAAATCACCTAAGCTACCCACACCAATGAGATGCATTGCATAAAAATAAAGATTACATTGAAATAGAATTAATAAAAATTCTAATTCTAATCTTCATGTGGTGTAGCTTGCTTGTTGCCAATGTTGTTGCTTGGAGAGAGATTGTTAGCATCAAAACATGAGAATCCTACAAACTCCCCCTTTTTGATGATGACAAACCTCCTTTTCAATTAAGCACTAAGTTTTAACATACTCCCCCTAAATGTAAAACACCTAGGAAAATATAATAAAACTTAACCTACAAGAACAACATCAACAAAATATTCTCCCCCTTTTGGCATCATTAAAAAGATAAGAAAGTTGAGAAAAGTCCTTTGCCAAAAGTTGAAGGTAAGTAGTTCACAATGGTAAAAAAAATATAACAATAAAGACAATACCAAAATAAACCACAATAGTGCCACAACGAATATAAACGCACAACGAATATAGCACCATAATCCATAATAGCAGAGTATCACACTAAGCAACAAATCATAGTGTAAAGCAGAAAGACATCAACCATAGCAAATAAGCAAACGAAACTAACCAAACTAGACCATACACAAGGTCCTAAAACATAGTAGCAACAGAAATATGCATATGAAACATGAAACAGAAATCAATCAGCAAAACATCATCAGCATCCACAGGTCTAGGAATCAGGTGGAGGAGGAGGGAAATGGTGAGAAAATAGGCCAGACATATAATCCATTAAACGATGCTCCATGGCAATATTCTTCACATCCTGTCTCATCTCCAACTGAGCAAATTGAGCATTGATGTGCTCAACCAATGACTCATGAGCAGCCTGTGCATCAAATGGAGTACCAAGATTGTCCAAATTGATATAGTCCTCAATGCGATCGGTATCCATCGGATCAGTAGAAGAAGGAGGAGCAGAAGAAGATGCACCAGCCCTATCACCAAGTAAAGTCCTTTTCCTAGAACCTGAAGCTCTTGCAGCCTTTGTAGCTTCAACCATTTCCTTAATCTGTGATTTCCATAACCAAGTGCGACTTTCCCTATGCCAAGCAATTTTCATATAACTAATGTGTGAATCATTAAGACACCAGTTATTTTTCTTTTCCGTCACAGCTGGCTCATCATCAGGGATTGGAACACGGTAATACCTCATTATTTTGGTAACATGCATAGGATATGGCTAGAATTGGGTAGGAGGAGATTGAGCAGCAGCTTCCATACGAGCTAAAAACATTTTATTCCAATTCATCTCATATCTCTTTTTGATCCCATGAAACAAAATAAGATCATCATCTCCCAATTGTGCATAATTTTGATTGCATTTTGGAATCAAACAATAAGAAACAATGTACATGAGCACTCTATCCACAGCATGCAAAGGTGATACAGTTCTAGTAGTCCTATCACTCCAAGATTCACCAGTACGCAACAAATCAGTATAAATCTTATTAGTATCCACATCCAAATCCAGACAATCATCATCACCAATAAAAGTTCCCTTGTTTTCCAAACCAAACAACATTGATAAATCTTCAGGCTTTATAACAAAATGATGTCCTCTAACCATTGTTTGATACTCACCATCTAGCTTAGTAAAATTCTGATAAAATTGTCTGACAAGCCTAGGGTAATAATGAGTCTCAAATTCTAAAAACCTCTTCAAATTCTGAAATTCCAAATCCTCTACAAATGAAAATTGCTCCTTATGCAACCAAGCAAACTTAACATACCGTGTAAGACCAAAAGAGCGATTGATAAAATTCGGTTCCCGCAAGTCTCGATTGATTCCAGAAAACCAGGGGTCATTACGGCCTGCTCCTTGCTTTGCTTTCTTTCGAGGAGGTTGAGATTGTGAGGAAGAAGACATTGATTCAGAAAGTGCAGATTCGGTTTTGGGGTTAGGGTTTTGATTTGGGAATTTTCGGATTTTGGGTAAAATTGGTGAAAATGATGAATGAAATGAGTAGAAAAGATGATATAATGATGAAATATGGAAGAAATTTGTATGAGTTGAGCAGTTTTGTGGCTGAAAATGATGATTTGATGAAGAACCGTATGAGAGAGAAGAGAGAAATACGAACAAGAGAGAGAAAGAAACATGAAAAATGATGCAGTTTCAACAGTTCAGTTTTTAAAATCACGTAAGTTACTCGAGTGATGTTCATGCATTACTCGAGTGATTCGAGCAGTAATCGAGTGAAAAGAAATGTTACTCGAGTGTGCCGAAGATTAAAAATTTTTTACTCGAGTGATGGATGAACTAATCGAGTGATACGAAAGTCATTTTAAAATTAATCGAGTGACAAACAGAATTACTCGAGTAATACGAAAGAGATTTTAAAATTACTCGAGTGAAATATCTGTTACTCGAGTGAACTGTCCAGAATTTTAAAAATTTCAATTTTTCATGCAAAAACATTTTTCATACACAAACACATAGAAACACTTAGCATTTAGCAAGTAACACACATACAAATAAAGCAATTAACATATTATAGAAAACATACACACATAACTACATATCAAGAAAAATAAGAAACACTTTAATAAGATACAACAACTCAAAATACAAATCACATTGAAATAGGCTTGAAGGTGATTTCGAAAAGCATCAAATACAATTAGCTAATAGTTGATTCATCAAAAATACCAAGTTCTCTTCGAATCTTATAAAATGTGTCCCTTGGTAATGGTTTTGTAAAGATATCAGCTAATTGATCTGAAGTTTGAACAAACTCAATAACACAATCACCTTTTTGAACATGATCTCTCAAAAAGTGATGCCTAATTTCAATATGCTTTGTCCTTGAGTGTAATACTGGATTTTTAGTCAAATTAATTGCCGAAGTGTTATCACACTTTATAGGGATTTTTGTCAAATTTAAACCAAAGTCAGATAATTGTTGTTTCATCCATAAAAGTTGTGCACAACAACTACCTGCAGCTATGTATTCGGCCTCCGCGGTTGATAAAGCTACACAATTTTGCTTTTTAGAAAACCATGATACAAGTGAATTACCAATTAAATGGCATGTTCCGCTTGTACTTTTTCGCTCAACTTTACAACCGGCAAAGTCAGAGTCCGAATAACCTATAAGTTTTAGAAAAGCATCCCTAGGATAATAAAGTCCAGTATTCATTGTACCCTTTAAGTATTTCATTATTCTTTTGACAGCAGTTAGATGCGACTCTTTCGGTTTTGCTTGAAAACGTGCACACATACATACACTAAACATGATGTCAGGCCTAGATGCAGTTAAGTATAACAAACTACCAATAATACCACGATACTTCGTTACCTCTACCGCTTTTCCAGCCTCATCTTGATCTAGGTAGCATGCAACGCTCATTGGTGTAGAAGCGGATTTGCACGAATCCATCCCAAAACGTTTGAGAAGCTCTCTACAATATTTACTCTGATGAATATAAATGCCATCATTAAGCTGCTTTATTTGAAGGCCACGAAAGAATGTAAGCTCTCCCATCATCGACATCTCGAATTCGCTTTGCATCAAGTCTGAAAACTTCTTACACAAGTTCTCGTTAGTAGCACCAAATATAATATCGTCAACATATATTTGAACCAATAAAATATCCTTACCGGAACGTTCAATAAAAAGTGTAGTGTCAACAGTGCCTCGTTTAAAACCTTTTTGTAATAAAAAATTGCTTAGTCGGTCGTACCAAGCTCTAGGAGCTTGTTTCAAACCGTACAAAGCCTTTTTCAGTTTGAAAACGTAGTCCGGATGCTCAAAACTCTCGAATCCAGGAGGTTGTGACACGTAAACTTCCTCTTGAATGTATCCGTTAAGAAAGGCGCTCTTAACATCCATTTGATACAATTTAAAATTCATTATCGAAGCAAAAGCGAGAAGAATACGAATAGCTTCTAGTCTAGCAACAGGAGCATATGTCTCATCGTAATCGATTCCTTCTTCTTGACTATAACCTTGTGCTACCAACCTAGCTTTATTCCTAACAATAATACCCGATTCATCTAACTTATTCCTATAGATCCACCGAGTACCAATTACAGGACGATCATCGGGTTTTGGCACAAGCTCCCAAACTTGGTTTCTTTCAAATTGATTTAATTCTTCTTGCATGGCCATAATCCAATGATCATCTTGAAGAGCCTCTTTGATACTCTTAGGTTCTATTTGAGATACAAAGGCAACATAATAACAAAAATTATTTAAAGTGCGTCGGGTTACCACTCCCTTCGCAATGTCACCTAAGATGTTAGAAATCGGATGATTTTTGTTTGATTTCCAAGCTATTGGTAATTGAGATTGAATCTCTTGTGCTAAGTCTTTATCTTGTGCTTGCACCTCTCCATCTTCAATTTGATTCTCTTCCATTTGTTGTGGTGTTGACTTCTCATGATAAAAAAATGTACCTATATTATCATCATCACAAGAAACAACACAATCTTCTTTCGAAGATTCATCAAATACAACATGCACGGATTCCTCAACGGTTAATGTTCTTTTATTGTAGACTCTATATGCTTTGCTATGGGTTGAATAACCTATGAATATGCCTTCGTCGGCTTTGGAGTCAAACTTGCCGACTGGTTCCTTTCCGTTATTTAAAACAAACACCTTACACCCAAAAACATGAAAATGTGAAATATTTGGCTTTCGCCCTTTTAAAAGTTCATAAGGTGTTTTATTTAAATGCGGATGAATAAGAACCCTATTAAGCACATAACAAGCAGTGTTTACTGCATCAGCCCAAAAATATTTAGGAACATTTGATTCTATCAACATAGTACGAGCAAGTTCCACTAATATTCTATTTTTCCTTTCTACAACTCCGTTTTGCTCCGGAGTCCTAGGGGCCGAAAATTGATGATCAATACCAAACTTATCACAAAACGCATCAATCCTAGTGTTTTCAAACTCACCTCCGTGATCACTTCTAATAGACACAATTTTCAAACTTAGTTGATTTTGGATGAGTTTGGCAAACTTTTTAAAACATTTATAAACTTCACTTTTTGCGGATAAAAATAAAGTCCATGTGAATCTAGTAAAATCGTCTACTAAAACAAATCCATAGTAATTGCCACCTAAACTTTTAATTTGTGAAGGGCCAAACAAATCCATATGGATTAGCTCCAAAGGCTTTGTTGTGCTTATCACATTTTTAGGTTTAAAAGAACTTTTAACTTGCTTGCACTTTTGACAAGAGTCACAAATGCCATCAAGCTTAAAATTTAGTTTAGGCAAACCAATCACTAAATCTTTTCGCAAAAGTTTGTTTAACTGATTCACATTCACATGAGCAATTCGTCTATGCCAAAGACGAATTTCATCAACAAAAGATTTGAAACATTTTGAAAATAGTGAAGTTATCTCATCCAAATCAATTAAGTAAGTGTTATTAGAGCGACGACCAACAAACTTAACACTATCATCTATAGAAGACTTAATGAAACATAATTCCGGAGTAAAAGTCACATAATTGCCCATATCGCATAGTTGGCTTATACTAAGCAAGTTGTGTTCTAAGCCTTCTACGTATAGGACATTTTCTATGACAAGGTTAGATACGTTACCGATCTTCCCGACTCCTAGAATTTTTCCCTTGTTGTTGTCGCCGTATGTCACAAATCCATCACTTTTCGGAGTAAGTTCCATGAAGTGCGTTTTCTCTCCCGTCATGTGTCTTGAACAACCACTATCCAAGTACCATTTGCGCTCTTTGGTTCGAAGACACACCTACAAGAAAGATATCATTTGGTTGACTTAGGTACCCAAGTGATCTTGGGTCCTTTGTTGTTAGCATGGGGAGAAGTCCCCTTAACAATCCAAATATATTCACCGCTTGGTATACCAACTTTCTTTATATTACATTTATTCGTGGTATGCCCAAAGATCCCACAATAATGGCAAGTTGGGTTTTTAGAAATCTTATTCTTTGAAAATCCACCAACTTTGCGATAATTGCGTTTCTTAGGTTTGGTATAGCCAAGACCGGATCTATTGCTATTGTTCCTTTGAGTTGAAAGCAAATGATCTAATGAAGTATCTCCTTTCATGAGCCTTGCAAGTCGATCATTCAAATTAAAAACTTCTTTTTCCAAAGACTTGCAATTTTCACAAGATGGAGTCTCATTTGATTTCAATTCACAATTGCATGTAGAGTTTGCATAAATGAGTTCAAGAGTTTCATTTTGAAGCTTAAGTTCTTCTAAATCTTTTTGAAGTTCAATTATCTTTTCATGTTGCTTCATTATGAAATTCTTTCTTTCAACATTTATTTTAGCAAGTTTCTTCAACTCTTTATGCATCTCTACATACACATTGTACAACTCATTGAATGAAGGAGAATTAGAACTAGAGCTAGCATCGGAAAGATAATCTACCTCATTGACGTTGTCACTTGATTTAATGATCGAAGATTCCTCTTCATCAAGCTTCGTCATCAAACATAGATTTGCAAGTTCTTCATCATCCGATGAGCTAGATGTTGATTGACTCTCCTCTTCATCCCATACTATGTAAGCCCTTTTCCTTTAGATGAGTTGAACTTAGAGTTGTCACCTTCCGACTTCTTAGAATGAGTTGGGCATTTTGATCGATAGTGACCAAGCTTTCCACACCCATGACACTTGATGTGATCCTTGTTAGTCTTATTTCTTGGTTGTGAGTCCTTAGAATCTCTTTGTCTATTCTTATTAAAGTTTCCCTTACTCTTAAAGAACCTACCAAGCTTTTTAACTAGCAAGCCAAGGGTCTCATCATCTATATCGGAGTCCGAGTCATCCACTTGAGAGTTTTCCTCTTGTGCCTTAAGAGATTTTGAAGTTGATTTAAGAGCAATCCCCTTTTTCTTTCTATCGGCATCTTCATTCATGGATAACCGTCCAAGCTCCATTTCATGCTCTTGAAGTTTTCCGAATAGAGTTGCTAAATCAATTTGATCCACGTCTCTAGCTTCCATAATGGCCGTCACCTTAGGTTGCCATTCCCTGCTAAGACATCTCAAAATCTTATTAACAACTTCACCATTAGTAATAACTTTTCCAAGTGCAGAAAGATGATTTATGATATGAGTGAACCGCTTTTGCATGTCACCTATATTTTCATTAGGTAACATACTAAAGAGTTCATATTCATGCATGAGTGTATTTAGCCTAGCCCTTCTAACCTCCGAAGTGCCCTCATGTGTGACTTGTAATGTGTCCCACATTTGTTTAGCATCAACACATTGAGATACTCGAAAGAACTCATCATAAGAAAGAGCGGACGTGATGATATTTTTAGCTTTTAAATCAAATGCAACTTTCTTCTTATCATCATTGTCCCAACTCGATTGAGGTTTGACCGAAACAACATCATTTACTTTCGTTTGAGGAACAAAAGGTCCATTCTCTATGGCGTTCCAAATTTCCATATCTATGGCTTGAATAAAAATTTTCATGCGGACCTTCCAATAAGCATAACCCTCACCATTGAATAGTGGAGGACGATTAATGGAAGTTCCTTCACCACCAAAAGGATTTGAAATTGAGCCCATTGTTTCCAAGTAAAAGGATCTTTTCGAAAAAGCTTTTTAAGGCTCGGATTTTTCGTCCGAGCTCTGATACCACTTGTTGGAAACCAACAAGCGGCTCAATATAGTCTAGAGGGGGGGTGAATAGAATATTGAAGCCTTATTACAGATTTTTCGTCCACCTAAGAGAATGGTTTTGTGAAAATAAATTTTCTTAAAAATTCAAGTCAGATTACTCGAGTAACTCAAGACTTCACTCGAGTAATACGCAAGCAAAAATAATTTCACTCGAGTATTCAGCAAATCACTCGAGTATTACGAAAGCTATTTTTAAATCACTCGAGTAACAGAAAATCTACTCGAGTAATGTTCATAAACTAAAAGCAGATTACTCGAGTGACAAGAACTTTACTCGAGTAAACTGGGTAAAATTCAATTAAAACTCAGTTTTCAATGGAGTTCTTCAAGAATAACAATGCTATGATGATTCAACAAATTATGAATGATTAATATGAACAATTTCACGTAATATTAACATGCAATTTTAGATCAATTGAGTTGAATTAAGAAAACCCCAATTCTAACCTAAAAATGCAATTGTTAATGTATTAATGCAATACAAGGAATGAAAAAATAAAAGAGACACAAGGATTTATCCTGGTTCACTTTCACCCACTTGAAAGCTACTCCAGTCCCCTCTTGAATCAAGAGAGATTCTTCACTAGAAATCTTCAAATGTAGATTTTACAATGTTTTAAGATGCAACTAGATTCTTAGTTCTCCTATCTTAAAACCCAACACAAAGTGTGTACCAAACACTTTGATCTAATCTACCCCTTTTGAGTATTCTAGATTTCCTTGCTAATTGATTGAAGATGCTTCCAACCAATCCTCTTTTCTTGCTTTGATTTGATCCTCAAAGTCTTCCTTGTGAGATTCTTCACTTGTGTTGAAACTTCAATGATGCAATCACAAATTGCAAATCTTCAACAACCACTAAGAACAAAAATTATGATCTCAAGAATATTTGAACAATGAAAGAAATAGAGTGAAGAATGAATAGTTCTTTGTTGAATCTTGATAGCTCTTGAAAGATGTAAAAAATAGCTCTTGAAAGTGTATAGAAAATTGTAAGAATGAATGTGTATCATGTGTGAAAGAGAAAATTAAGTCCTTTTGTAATTTTCCAAAAACTGATTGAATTACTCGAGTAAACCATATAACATTACTCGATTAAAACATGTCAGATTAAGTTACTCGAGTGATGTGTAAACCATTACTCGATTAACCTGTCATGACATAAATTACTCGAGTGAACCAATACTCATTACTCGAGTGAACTGATCAGAATCTGAATAAAAACAAGGTTTTTCTAAAAGGATTTTCACAAAACTTTTAATAGAGCTATTTAATCAAGATTTAAAGTATCTTCACTCTTAATCAGACATTATTTAAATATTCTTAAAATCACCTAAGCTACCCACACCAATGAGATGCATTGCATAAAAATAAAGATTACATTGAAATAGAATTAATAAAAATTCTAATTCTAATCTTCATGTGGTGTAGCTTGCTTGTTGCCAATGTTGTTGCTTGGAGAGAGATTGTTAGCATCAAAACATGAGAATCCTACAATTCTTGGCCATGAGACATAGCTTGGCTTCCTCATCATCCGAACTACTTGAGGTTGACTTGGAATCCTTTTCCGGTTCATCCCAAACAATGTAAGCTCTCTTCCCCTTGCCATCTTGGGTCTTCTTCTCATTCTTTCTCAAGTGGGTGGGACATTCCATTTTTATGTGTCCTATCCCACCACACTCATGACATTTCACACTTTCACTTGAGCTTTTGTTTCTTTGCTTGTTATCCTTGGATCTTTTGTCTTGAGGTCTCTTGTCCTTAGAGAATGATGAACTACCCTTTTTGCCTTTGAGGAATTTGTTGAACCTCTTGGCAAATAAAGTAATGTCTTCCTCATTTAGAGTACGATCGGAGCTTTCACTTGAAGATTCATCTTCATCCTCTTTTGACATTTTGGTTGAGGCTTTTAGAGAGATGCTCTTCTTTTTCTTGTCCGAATCTTCATTTAAGTGAAGTCTTGATAGTTCCATCTCATGTTCTTGGAGCTTCCCAAACAAGGTGGTCAAGTCCATAGATTTTATATCCTTAGCTTCCTTGATGGCGATCACCTTTGGTTGCCATCTCCTATCAAGACATCTCAAGACTTTGTTAGTAGTTTCACCATCTCTAAATTCTTTTCCTAGGCCAATCAATTGGTTAACGATATGTGTGAACCTTGTTTGCATGTTATTGATGGACTCATTAGGGAACATATGAAAGAGCTCATATTCATGAGTTAAAGCATTTAATCTTGAGTCTCTAACTTCACTAGTTCCCTCATGAGTAATTTGCAAGGTATCCCACATTTTTTAGCCGATTTACATTGTGAAATCCTATGAAATTCATTTTTGGACAAAGCGGAGAAGATGATATTTTTAGCTTTTAAATCATATGAAGCTTTCTTTTTATCATCTTCATTCCAACTTGTTCTAGGAATAACAATGGCTTCACCATTAACCACTCTTCTAGGAATATGGGGACCTTTTTCAATTGCATCCCAAATATCGGTGTCTATTGCTTCTACAAAGACTCTCATCCTAACCTTCCAATAAGAATAATCTTCACCATTGCAGAATGGAGGTCGGTTAAGTGACATAGACCCTTCTTGTTGATTGCTAGAGCCCATTGTTTCCAAAAGGATCTTTTTCGAAAAAGCTTTTACGCTCGATCTTTCGACCGAGCTCTGATACCACTTGTTGGAAACCAACAAGCGGGCTTAGCAATTACTAGAGGGGGGGTGAATAGTAATATGGAAGCAACAGTGACTAATTTTCGGTGCAATTAAAAAATAATTGATCAAATGCTTGTTTTTATGAAACTGGGCAATTTACTCGAGTGAAATGAAGAGCACTCGAGTGAATTGCTGAGAAATACTCGAGTGAATTGTAAAACACTCGAGTGTTTTATGCAGAACAGCAAAGAGCAATTTCAGAGAAATTTAGCAAAACGAATCAATTTCTTAAAGACCAATCCAGAGCAGATATAAATCAAAGTAGAGGGAAATTAAACAAAGTTAAAACAAGATGAAAACAAGTTAATTGCAACCAATTGCTACTTGAATTATAAAAGCCCCTTTTAGAGAACTTAGGGTTTGGTTTTTCTTGAAATCTAAGAAAGCTATAAAAGAGAGAGACACCGGCAATTTTTATCCTGGTTCACACCCAATAAAAGAGTGCTAATCCAGTCCCCCTAATCAACTTAGGAGTTTCTACTAATAATCAAATTGTTAGAAAATACAAGGATAAATTGAGATTCCTCACTCAATCCTAACCCTTTTCAAGAGTGTACCAAACTCTTGAAATTTCTACCCCAATTTGATTTGGTGATGAAGAGTCGCTTCTTCTTTAGCTCCTTGGAACCTCCAAGAGCCCACCAAGCTAAGAATCCTCTTAGTCTTTGTGCTTGAGAACCTCCCAAGGCTTGAGAACTTGGATACCTCACCAAGTACTTGGATACCTCACCAAGATTTTCTAAACAAGCTAAAGTGTTTGAGTGTTTGAGAATTTTACAACAAATAATTCTCTTACAAATGAAGCACACTCTCTTAACTCACTAAAACAAATAATAAAGATGAATGCTTGGTTGAGTTTAGAGAGAAAAATGATTTTCACACTTGAGAGAGAGAGAGAGAGAGAATCAATGAAAGAGTGTAAGCTTGTTCATCTAGAATAATGGTCACTATTCAGAATATATGTGAGGGGACAAAAGGGAAGGAAAAACCAAGTTATTCTTCCTTTTTGTCCTCTTCTAACGTTTAAAAAATTTGCTGTCAGACCTAAATCACTCGAGTCTTTTTAAAAACACTCGAGTGTTTTAGTCAACTCTGATAGTGTTGCCTTTTTTACTTTAACCAACAGCTATATTACTGAAATTTCATAAATCACTCGAGTGAATTGATCAGTGTTGGAAAAATTAAGTTTTTCTAACTTTGTTTTCAATTCTCTTCTCAAGTCTAATTGGTTTTGATCTCAACCTTTCATGCATGAATATTATTTGACCTTAGGTGAGAATAAAAACCTAAACTACCCACTCTCATATAAAATAAAATACATTAAGAATAAATGAGAATGAATAATTAAACTAAGCACTTGATCTTCCTTATTGTTGGGCTTGCATTCTTCAAATTATGTCCATGATTTAATTACATTGTCATCATCAAAATTAATCCACCTTAATTGGAGACTTGATTTTACAAGGCAGAGTATTTTCAATAATTTTTTTTAATTAGTTAATTACTTTCTCCATTCTATATTTATTTATAGATTTTTAAGGAATATTAAATATATTTTTTTTAATTTTAACTTTTATTACATCATTTCTATAGCTCTTCATTTTTTTTTTTTGATAATAAACGGGGCAAAACGAACAAAAGACAACAGATTAACGAATCATCCTTGGGAAGGCAACACCATAAGCCTCCTCACAAATAATACTGTGCAAGCCAGAAGGCACAGAGTCAAAGAAATCACACCCTATACTCCTTAAATGGCCCAAACTAGCAAGCCAATCAGCAGACCTATTAGCCTCCCTAAAAACATGACACAAAGAAACAATCCAAGAGGAATCTAATAACGACTTCACCTCACGAATAAGGGAAAAGCAATGATGAGAAGCTCCACACCTGGAGTTAACCAAACTTACTGCAGTAAGAGAATCCATCTCAACTTGAAGCCGAGTAATATTCATCGAGCGGGCCATTCTCAATCCAATCAGCAATCCCCATAATTCAGCCTTCACAGAGGTCGAGACACCAATGCAACAAGAGAAACCACGAACAAATTTCCCCGTACTATCTCTAATAAGACCCCCACAAGCAGCAGAGTTATTAGGTTGACGACGAGATCCATCAACATTCAACTTCCAGAAACCCGGGGGAGGCGGCTGCCAAGCAACAAGAGCTTCCCTCTTGAACTTCATTTCCGGAATTGTGGAAGAAATAGCTGCAGATATATGCCGCGCATACCCAAGAACAGCAAACAACAAGTTGGAACTCAACTCAGAAGTACCTTCGAAAACAAGAGAGTTACGATCATTCCAAATCCTCCACACAGCGGTGCCAAAGAAAATATTCCAAGGAACATCCACAATACCCAAATCACCATCCGCAAGATTGAGAGATAACCAAGATTGAAAATCAGCAGTGAAGAAAGAAAGGGCTTTAGAAGGATGCACAACCTTATTCCAAAGCCTGTTAACATCATCACAGTCCCTGAGACAATGCAAAATAGTCTCCTCATTCATACGACAACGAGGACAGTTAGCATTACTAGTCATACTTCGCTTCAAACGCTCAGAATTTGTCAGGAGCCTTTCATGACCAGATTTCCAAAGCATCGCTTTAATCCGTTGAGGACCATCCCATTTCCAAATGGCTTCAAAAATAGGCGAACTAGAAGATTGGAGAGTAGCCACACCATGATTCCTTGACAAAATAAAATCATAGGCAGTTTTCATAGAGAAGATGCCACTACTTTCCGCATTCCAAACCATAGAATCAGCACCTGCAATATGATTAGGCGGGACAATAGCAGCAATTTTATCACAGACATAACTTGGGAGAATGGAATTAAGCACGGGCCAATCCCACTCTCCATTTATGGAATAATGAATCACAGGGTAATTATCGCACCACATGGGAATATTAATATCCGACAAAGACGCCAAGGAGGGAATACCAGGAATCCAACAATCCTTCCAAAATTTAACATGGCCACCATTACCTAAAATCCAGAAACAGCCTTCTCTCGCAATAGGACAAGCTTTGGAGATAGCCCTCCAAATGCTAGAAACATTGGAAGAAGCATGACCAGAAATGTGCAAGGGATGTTGAATTCTGTACTTGGAGAGAAGAACAGAAGCCCACAAGTCATTAGGAGAAGTCATTAACCTCCAAGCTAACTTTAACATATAAGCTTCATTAACAACCTTCAAACTGCGAAAGCCTAAGCCCCCTTTGTCCTTAGGAGCACAAATTTTCTCCCACGAAATAAGATGGCATCTCCGCTGATCGTCAGAACTACCCCAAATGAAATTTCTGCATAGTTTTTCAATCTCATTACACACTCCTACCGGGATAACTGATGTTTGCATGACATAACTGGGGAGACTCATAATCGAGCTTTGAGCAAGAGTAACTCGGCCAGCAAAAGATAAGCTATGCATTTTCCAAGAAGATAACTTCTTCCGCACCTTGTCAATCAAAAAGGCATAGGAGGAGGTAGTAATTCTTGACTAATGAATAGGAACTCCCAAATACTTCCCAAAATTCTCAGCTCTTTGAACACCTAGATCATTACATATCTGCGTCGACAGCAAATGAGCAGTATTTTTAGAAAAGAAGACGCTTGATTTCTGCTTACTCACCTTATGGCCAGATGAGAGACAAAAATTCTGCAGAATTTCATTAATTACATTAGCCTGGCGGACAGAAGCCTCCCCAATCAAGATCAAATCATCCGCAAAGAAAAGATGACTGAGTTTTGGACCCTTAGTACCCATAATTAGCGGACACCAGCTATTATCATCAATCGCTTGATTAACCAAGTGGGATAATCTATCCATGCAAAGAACAAAAAGATAAGGAGAAATTGGGTCCCCTTGGCGGAGACCACGAGAAGGCTTGAAGCTCTCCGTATATTCCCCATTCCAATTAACACTCATGGAAGAAGAAGAGATACACTGCATAATCAAATTAATCAGAAAAGTATCCAGATGCAGAGCTTCTAAGGTGTCTTTTACAAAGTCCCACTGCACCCTGTCATAAGCCTTCTCACCATAAAACACTTCCTACCTTTCATGGATTTCAAGGAATGAATCACTTCCTGCATAATGATAACATTATCTGTGCTGTGCCTCCCTGGGACGAAACTGCACTGAGTATTTGAAACCACCTGATCCATAATACATTTCAGCCTATTAGCGATAACCTTGGTAACAACCTTATAGATGACGTTGCACAGGGATATTGGCCGGAAATCTTGAACGCGCTCCGGATTTCTGCCCTTCGGAATAAGCGTCAAGACAGTTTGGTTAACCGAAGCAATAGCATCAGGTTGGACAAACACTTTTTTAACAAAATCAAAGACAAAATTTTGGAGTAAATCCCATTGAGATTTGAAGAAAACAGCATGAAGACCATCCCTACCCGGCGCTTTAAAATTTCCCATACTGAATAAAGCCTGTTTAACTTCAAGAAGATTTACCATCCCTGACAGCTTATCTCTTTCCACCAGCGAGAGCGTCGGAAAAGTATAAGCAGTATCCAAAGGAAAAAAACCAGCATCATTAACTGTGTAGAGATTACGGAAAAAGGAGAGCACCATGTCACGAAGAATACTAGGGTCATACACCCATTGATCAGCTGCATTCAAAAGAGCATCCACCCTATTATGTTGCCTTCGGATTGAAGCTGAACGATGAAAGAAGCGGGTATTACTGTCCCCCATCGTAATCCATTTAGAACGTGACTGCTGATACCAATAAGCTTCTTCCTGCATAAGAATAGTTTCATACTCAGCACAAAGCTCGCATTTGAGACGACGAAGATAAACATTATTTGACGAAGCCAGGCTGACATTAATCCCCTCCAAACGATTAAGAATGCGACGTTTCCGATTGAAAATATTTCCGAAAATGTCCTTATTCCAAGTAGAAATAGCCATGGTAAACCGAGCTACATTTTCATCCCAACTTGAGGATTGTGACCAAGTTAAGCGAACCTGATTGTGAAAATCTGGATGCGAGAGTCAAGGAGCTAGGAATTTAAAATGGTACTGATTAGGCCTAGCAGAACGCCGAGCATTTAGGCGCAACCAACAACCTGTATGATCAGAAGAGGGAAGAGGAACATTGATCATTGAAAATAAAGGAAACCTGTCCGTCCACTGCTGATTGGCAATAACACGGTCAATCCTCTCACGAAGGCTCCCTCTTTCCCAAGTAAACGGTGAGCCTTTAAAGCCAATATCAAATAAGCCACAAACCTCCATACAAAGAGCAAGATTCAGCGCTGAATTTGAATTAAAGGGAGCTCCGCCATCTTTTTCGTGAGCATAAAGAACCCGGTTAAAATCGCCAGCAACACACCAAGCATCATTAATAGTTAAACTGATATTTTTAAGTTCATCCCAAAGACAGTTTCTCAAACTCTCATGAGGACTAGCATAAATCACCGTATAAAACCAAACAGAACCATCAGAGAGAGATTTGCATTTCATATGCACAGCATAAGAGGATGTAGAGCAAACATCAACAGAGAGAACAGACTTGTTCCATAAGCACCAAATACCTCCAGAAAACCCAACAGCATCAACCCGGACCACACCATCAAAACCCAATTTAGAGATAACCTTCGTAGCTTTATCTCCACTAATTCGTGGTTCAAGTATAGCTAAGAAATCAAGATGATAAATCCTTTTACAATCATGGATAAGACCAGAAAAAATATTTTTCCCTGCCCCTCTACAATTCCAGACTAGAGCATTCATTATTAACTTTAAATAAAAAGCAATAATAGAAAAACCCCACAAGGGCAAGAAGAGGTCAGATAATACCCTGATTGGGATCCTTAAAGCTCGAAATTGAGCTTCCATCAAGCACAACATCATGAGAAGATGACACACTAGTCAAGGGAGGAGGGTCATTGCACACCTCTTTTTCCTTGTGCACAGAAGAGCCTTCACCTGCAATATGCTTGCCTCTTGCTTGCTGCTTTTGGAGATACTCCATCTCACCTGTAGCGTAATAAACCATGTATGGGTCAAGAAAAGATGCACCTTCTTTCTCTTTAATTTTCATTAGTCTAAGAATCTCTTCCTCCTTCTTCTTTTTTTCCGCGGCCAAGATAGATTTGTCTTGCAAAGAAATTTCGGTGATGGTATGTTGAACAGCAGGGACCGTAGCAGCAGGAGGATTATTTTTTGTTTTCTTTTGGCTCACAGAAACCTCCTTACGGGCCTTAGGAATAGAATGGGCCTTGGTCACTTGCTTAGGAGCCTTAGAAGGAAACTTAGAATTTGGGCCCTTAGACTTGGCCTGCTCCGCAACAAAACCAAGAAGAGGATTAGAATCAGCCTCCTCCCCATTTAAAGCACCAAACCGTGATCCTGATTGCTGCATACTAGCATGAGATTTTCCCACTACATGATTTGCATTAATCACTCCCTGATTATTAGCTTTTGGCATCCGTTTTCTCAATGGTTTTTTGGCTAACATCCATGCACCAAACGTCTCCTCATTTTTAGGAATTACATCATTGGCTTCCAAGATTCCCTCATTCCCAAACTGCTCAGCGTTGACCATTTGACTTATGGTAGAAACCGTAACAACATCAGTACCGGATTTGTTCTCCTCCACCACAGACGGCGGCGCCGTCACCGTCATTGCCAAGGGAGCATGCGTTTCCACCGTAGCAGGACTAACAATAATCTCCGGACACCTATCACGCTTGTGGCCAAACTTGCCACAGCTAAAACATATCAGATTTAAACCTTCATATTCCAACTTGAATTCCCTCCCCAAAGCAGTAATGGAAGGTTGAAGGGGCCTGCGAAGATCCAATTCTACACAAATACGGGCAAACTTATTCCTTGTATGAATAGAGGTGAGGGTATCGATTTTAAGCATACTTCCAAGACACCCCCCTGCCCGCCATAAAAACTTTTCATTTGCCAACTCCATAGGGAGATTGAGAATACGTACCCAAGTTGCAATTTTCCTTACCTCATGCTCATAAGGATTGAAAAAAGGCCTCCAGCGTTGAACTTGGATGCAGCGTCCTGCATAAGTCCAGGGTCCCTCAAACAAAGCATGTCTGTAATCAGCTTCATTTTTAAACCGCACCAAGAAAAAACCTTCAGAAAGGTCAATCACATTAATCTCATCATTCCTGGACCAAAGGTGCTTTAGCTTACTCACCATACTATGATACCCCACCTTTCTCCCAAGAACATTTGCAATGAGCGAAGACCTCCATGGCCGACACCATTCCTCGTATTCCTCCAAAGACACCTCTATACGTGGCTTAAGGGCCACTTCTTCAGGAGGAAGATCATCATCATGCAATTCCATGCAAAGCTCCTCCGTAACCATCTTAATGATCTCAGAGTCCGCTGGAGTATAGCCTTCTATGGACATGAGCTTAGAGGCATAAGAAGGCTTCGGGACAGTGGACGAGCCGTCGACCTCAGGAGTATCAGAATGCACCCCTGAAATATCCTCCCCCATCTTCACCTTTTTAGTACTACGATCCTTAAGATCGTCTTCCTCCGAGGAAGGTTTCCCATGAGCGTCAGTGAGAGCGTTTTTCTCCATATTCACCTCCATTCCTATAGCTCTTCATTAATTACACCTTTCATCTTTCTTTCATCTTTAAATTATCATATATTAATTAATAAACATACTTTCTGATAAAAATTAAATTTTATTATAATTTTTAATAAAAATCAAATACTCCTATATATATTTTAAATAAAACACATATAAAACTTATAATATTTTTTAACACATGTAAAACAACCTTAATTATGGAACGTAGACAACCTTAATTATGAGAAGAATGTGGTGACAAGGCTGGAGAATAGTTTTCAACGAGACACGTGGAGTCAATGACTGGCATAGGGAAAACACATGTGCTTTTCGGAGTTTGGACTTTATTTTATTATTTCCTCTGTCCCCAAAAATGATAAAAAATGATTTAATTTTTTGTCTCAAATTATAGTTAAAATAATTAATGAAAAGTTTATAAATTGTAAACTTGAATTGTGATTGTTAATTCATGCAAAAAACATTAAATTAGTTGTTTGATAATTAGTTAATGTGTTAGACAAACAATTAAATGCATGTCTCCTTATTTTTTTACTTTTGAATATTTTAACCATCTTTGTGGGACTGAAAGATTAAGACTTTAGTTCTTATATTAAGAATAAAAGGTTTAAAAAGAATAAAAATATATATAAGTTTATTCTTTTTAAAGTATTATATTTTTATTTTTTACATAAAAAAATACTTTATTAAGGGGTTGTTTGGCAAAACTAGTTTATAGATGTGATCATGTGAACTTATAATTGATAGTTATGAGCTTGTAATTAATAGCTGTGAATCTAACCGAAAGATGTGAGATTGTAGTTGAAATCTTATAGCTTTATAGCTAACTTTTTGAAATAGAGTTGTTTGGCAACACTAACAGTAGAACTAATTTATTAAAAGCCTTTTCATTTTTTTAAACTACTTCACATAGCTTTCTGAAAATTAACTTTTTAAAAGTTATAAGCTTATTTTTTTAAAAGTTTAAGCTTCTTTTATTTTTGAGTGAAGGCACACTTTGGTCCCTCAAGTTTTTCGACAGGGACACTTTAGTCCCTCAAGAAATTTAATTCATTTTTAGTCCCCCATGTTTTCCAAAAGTACCAATTTAGTCCAAATAGGATTTGGACTAAATTGGTACTTTCCTATTTGGACTAAATTGGTACTTTTGGAAAACATGGGGGACTAAAAATGAATTAAATTTCTTGAGGGACTAAAGTGTCCCTGTCGAAAAACTTGAGGGACCAAAGTGTCCCTTCACTCTTTATTTTTTTTCCACCAAACAGCTCTAATAGCTTATTGACCAAATCAATAAGTAAAAGTTATCAGATAAACTATAAGTTTGCCCAGTGCCGACCCATGAGAGAGGACAAGGAGGGCGATTGCCTAACCCAAAAAATTCAAGGGCCCATAACTCTTTTTAATAATGCATTTATTTTTGGAAAAAATTTAATAGTTGCAAAAAATTTTATCTCTCAATCACCAATAATTTTTAGCATAATACTTTAATTTGTCTTTTTCATTTGCACACTTAATTTATAAAAAAATGAAGTAATGAAATTTACTTTTGCAACCCAGCATGAAAAATGTTTTTTATTACCACTTTACTTAATAACTTTTTATTTTATTTCAAATCTTATTTTTTTAATAACTAGATTTATTATTGATTGTTGTCATTGTTTTAATTGATTATAGAGTGAAATACTAATTTAATCCTTGATGTTTTTCACTTTACCAATTTAGTCCCTGAAAATTTATAATACACATTTAATCCCTCAAGATTTTTGGATGTACTAATTTGGTCCCTCAAGATTTCGGATGTTCCAATTTGGTCCTTAAAGCATGAGGGACTAAATTGGTATGTAAGAAAATCTTGAGGGACCAAATTAGTACATCCAAAAATCTTGAGGGATTAAATGTATATTTATATATAAATTTTCAGAGAGTAAATTAGTACAATGAAAAAATATCAGGAACTAAATTGGTACTCCACTCTATATACGAATATATACTATATTTTTAATTGATTAAATTTTAAATTTTTTTATGAATTAGGGGCCTCAAAATTTTTTTCTCCCTACAACCCATAATAAGTTATGATCGGGTCTGAGTTTGCCTTACCAAACATAACCTAAGTCTCTCATCCCCGACCTTAATAGTTAAGGTTAGGAAAATTCTTTTATTAATGCGAGTGTTGCTAATAGTGATTTTTGGTTAAAGATTACTCCTTTATTTTTATTTATAAGTTACTCATTCTATTTCATATATAGTGTTTATATATTTTTTATTTTATTTATTATATATTGTTTTTTCACAAATTCAATGTTTAATTAATACTTTTTTTTACACCCTTATTTATCACCTCTTTTTCACCTTCATTATATTTATTTTTTCAATAATGATTGCATTAGAATATTATAATCAAAAAGCCACAAATTCTTATACTCCCTCCGTTCCACAAGGATGATAAAAAATAAAAATTTTTTTTATCCCAAACTAAAGATAAAATAATTAATAAAATACTTAGTAAATTAAAAAGTTTGAGTTATGATTGGTTGATTAATTCAAAATGTATTAAATTAGTAGGTGTTTTGTAACATCCCGAATTCTAATCCCACAAGAAGGGTTGATCCTTTCGAGTTAATTTCGTCAAGGGCAGAGCAATTCTAGAGAATCCTTCAATGAATCTCCGATAATAGCCAGCCAGTCCTAAGAAACTCCGAACCTCTGTTACTGTCTTAGGCTGATCCCACTGTAAAACTGAATCCACTTTAGCTGGGTCTACTGCTATACCTCCTTCTGATAGAACATGTCCCAAAAATTTAACTTCTTTTAACCAAAACTGACACTTGGAAAGTTTGACATAAAGCTGTTTCTCCTTTAGAATCTGCAACATTATTCAGAGATGTTCAACGTGCTCTTCTAGATTCTTAGAATATATCAGGATATCGTCTATGAATACTACCACAAAGGAATCCAGATATGGTCTAAAAATCCGGTTCATGTAATCCATGAAAATAGCTGGGGCATTAGTCAATCCGAACGACATTACTACATACTCATAATGTCCGTATCGTGATCGAAATGCGGTCTTAGGAATGTCTTCTTCTCTAATCCTGATTTAATGATACCCCGATCTTAGATCAATTTTAGAGAACATGGAAGCTCCTCGAACTTGATCTATAAGATCATCAATCCTTGGTAAGAGATATTTGTTCTTAATAGTAACTTTGTTTAATTGTCTATAGTCCACACACATTCTTAGGCTTCCGTCTTTCTTATTAACAAACAAAACTGGGGCTCCCCACGGTGATACACTTGGTCTTATAAGCTGCTTTTGTAATAACTCTTCTATCTATTTCTTCAACTCGACCATTTTCGGTGGTGCCATTCTAGAAGGAGCAATAGAAATGGGACCGGCTCCCGGAATCAGCTCAATCCCAAACTCGATCTCCCTTTTTGGTGGCAATCCCGGCATCTCTTCGGGAAATACCTCAGGGAAATCCTGAACAATAGGAATCTCCTCAATAGACTTATCCTCCTCTTCAGTTCCAATGGTGGAGAATAAACATATATACTTTTCAGGGACATGGTTTTTATAATGGATTGTCTTTTTATCACAATCGATGATTACTTGGTTGCTAATCATCCAATCCATACCTAAGATCACATCTAGTTGTGATAAAGGTAGACAAATCAAATCTACCCGAGAAACTCGATCTAATACCTTAACTTTACAATTAAGGCATACTTTTAAAGCAATCATAGGAGAATTGGTAGGGGTTTCTACCCTAAGGCAATAGGGTGAATTAGTCACAGACAACTTTAAACGATTCACACATTCAAAAGAAATGAATGAATGGGTAGCTCCCGAATCAAATAAAATCATACATGGTTGGTCATTGAGCACATGATTACCTGGCACGAGTTCAGGAGTTTGACTTGTCTCAACACCATTAAGAGTGAACAATCTCCCTTGAACCATTGGCTTATTCATGGGTCCTCTCTGATTGTTCTTGGATGGTTCCTTGCAATCACGGGAGAAATGGCCTGGCTTTCCACAATTAAAACATTCGTTCGAGATCCAACAGAATTTTCCGAAATGATGACGCCTACACTTCTCACAATAGGGAGCGTTGTTGTGAGAATTGTAACACCTACATTATTCTATCCTTAACTACCCAATTATTAAAATAAAATGTGAACTTAAAATTTCCGTTTTACTTGTTAAAAATCTCTCGTCAAACGGACGAAGTTTTGTTTGTTTTTCGGACTTTTCCAAAAAAAAAATATTTTTCCTGCAACCTTTTGTACATACTTCATATATCACATTCAAGCCAACATGGCTATCAGCAAACATATATCACATAGTCAGTTTTGTCAGAGTAGCAGCCTATATACAAGTTTGTGGAAATAGTTTGTTTTCCCAAAAGGACTCCTTTTCCTAAGGAGTTGTCCTGGACCTCCAAAAAGCTATTATTTACATATTTACATCATAACCAAAAAGAAATCACATAACCATCAAGTCATGAGTTCTAGGACATCATCATGTCCTCCTAAAATAAACCCCTACTCTCCTTGTAAGGGAGAGTACTCCTGCTCAGCCTGGTCAAGTGTAAGCTCCGACTCAGTATCTGAAAAATAATAAAGAGGTGAGCATTACACATAAATTAGGGATAGCAGTTTCTAATATGGTATACTAACCAGCTAAGCCAAACACATTTAGCACGAGTAATGCATATATTCACAACGTCAAGCCATACCATGTTCACTTGCTAAGAAAACAATATTCACTCAATAAACACTCCCATATTATTTCTCCTCCCATATTATAATTCTTTTAGAGTTTTTCTTATTTCTTGACTTGCCTTTGTTCTTTTTCATATTTCCTCCTTCTTATGATTATATCTATCTTAGGTTAATATTAGTTATCGCGCTTGGTCGATTTGCGGCTTATCGCAGTCGACCTCGCATTACGAAGTGGTAATTATCGCGCTGGGTCGATGACCTCGCATTATTAAATATCATTATCGCGCTGGGTCAATACGACCTTCGCATTATTAAATATCATTATCGCGCAAGGTCAATACGACCTTCGCATTATTAAATATCGTTATCGCGCAGGGTCAATACGACCTTCGCACTATTAAATATCATTATCGCGCAGGGTCAATACGACCTTCGCATTATTAAATATCATTAACTCATATTTCTCTCTTAATCTACTATTTTCCATTTCCAGTGTTCACTTCCCGATTCCTGATTCGTCCCTAATTTAGTTATCTTTCCCTACCTTATTTATTATTTTATCATATATCCACCTAATCATGCATTAATTATTCATCATACTTACCTTCTTCCATGTTTATAAGCAACTCATTCTCTTTAAACAATTTCGCAATGAATAACAGCTGCACAGATTTGCAAATACCCACCTAATCTCAAATATACATGTATTAGCAGGTAGACAAATATGCACAACATAATCATCAATTAAACCTCTTCATTTTCTTTCCCTAATATTTACTCATGGTCACTACCCTAGGGTTCTATATATGCCCTAAACTAACACCCAAATCTTAACAAGCATTATATATATACCAGAAACTCATCCCTAAATTAAGGTAATACTCACTCCTTACCTCAAAATACCAGAAATAACGAAAAACCTTGATTTGAGCTCTAGAACCTAGGGATCTTGAACTTCCTTGCTCTTGCTTCCCACCTTATAAGTGCCAATATCCAGTGTTGATAAATAACCCTATTGTGATTGTTGTAGGAGGAAAGATTGTTGTTACTTTTCTCTATTTCTTGGTTAGAAGGCATGATGTGGTGAGTTCTCCATGATCAAAGGCTTAAAAAAACAAAGAGAGAGGGAATGAGAGGGAGTGAGAGGCGTGAGGCTTAGGGGAAGCGAGAAAGAGTTTCTAACTCATGGTTCTTGTATGATGATGATGGAGATGATGAGTGATGCACTTGATTGATGATGAAGATGAAGAAAGAATGGTGATGAAGTTGATGCCCTAAGAGTGAGAGAGGGAGGGATGCATATGATGGAAGGAGGAGGAGGAAGTGTAAGTTGGTGTCAAATGAAGGTTTTTAGCATGAAGAAATATGAGTTGTGGATGGGGTGTGGTGGCTTCTCCATGAAGCCACCAATTTTGTGGCTGTGAGGGTACCACACGCACCAACTGCTAATCCTTTTTTTTTGCTGGACACCTACACTAATCGATTAGTCTTAAGACTAATCGATTAATTCAATTAATTTTTCACTTCTTTTCTTTTCTTCGCCTTTACGAATGCCGTATTTCTTCGTTACCCGTCGGATCTTGCTCAAATTTTGAGACAAGCTTCCTAAGACCCTAAACTTAACATCCAACAGTGGAAACTGTATTTGGAGGCTTGGACATTATATTTCTAATTTCCTAACTTAGGGTGTTCTTAAGATCAAAAATACTCCTAAATTCTTCTTATTTTGGCTAGAAACCACACTCTATATATTCCAAATTGATTATTAAAATACATATACTTGGAAATTAAAACTGAGGATGTTACAATTCTCCCCCACTTATTGGAATTTCGTCCCCGAAAGTCTGTTCAATTCCGTAAATGAAGAATCATCCCAGAAGATAAAGTCTTTCAACCACGTTGCTCACGACTCTTTGGTTCCACTTCCCCACTTATTCTTAACCTGACTTCTCTCTCCGCTTCCGCTGCGCCACTCTGATAGATTAATACCTATTATCACCTCTGTTGGAAGTCAAGCTTGACCCAAAGGACATAAAGAGTAATGCTAAAAGGATTCTAGAAGATAATGTTTTGATGATTACAAACAAGATTCAAAGTTTCAAGCATCAAGCTGCATCAAGTTCAAGGATCAAGCTTCAAGGCTAAAGTCAAGGCTCAAGCTTCATGTTTCAAGTTTAGTATAGCTTGGCCCATAGGAAATTTGTAAGGTAATGAATTTTTATTACAAGTGTCTAATGGCCAAAATTAGATTTTCATGTTAAGGAGAAGAAAAGAACTTTTTATGAAAAATGTTTTTAATTGCAAAAAGAGTTTTAGTGAAAATCTGTTTTTAACTTAGTTTCTGTGGAAATAATTGATGAAACAAAACTCTGGATATTTTTATGTTATGCAAGAAGGAGTAATCGATTAACTGCCTAAAGTAATCGATTAACTTTGTTGCATCATAGAAAAATTAGAGAGCTTGTAATCGATTAAATGAACTTTGCTAATCCATTACTTTCTTACGAGAGTAATCGATTATCTGGCTCTAGTAATCGATTAAAACTGTTGCATCATATATATTTCTGAGACAAAGTAATCGATTACATGATGTTGCATCATACAATTATCAGAGGCTCAATAATCGATTATTTGATGAGTGATAATCGATTATATGAGTTGCATCATACATTAAACAGAAGTGAAGTAATCGATTACATGCATGTGATAATCGATTATGGTTTTGAAAAGAATTTAAAAGTTTCTATTTTTAAAGGGATAATCGATTATCTTCTTGAAGTAATCGATTACCTCAAGTTTTATTGAAAAACGTGTCAGAATCATTTTGATTTATTTCCATATTTATTTTTATATATATGATTCTGATTTATTTTCAAAAATTCGAATTTGAATATTATTTTGAAATATTTCCTTATTTGTTTTAAGAATCAAATCTTTGATTTATCTCCCAAATCTATTTTATTTGTTTCTGATTTCAAAATTGATTTTATTCTATTTTATATTATTCTTTAAATCTATTTGATTTGATTTTGATATCAAAAATATTATTTTATTTATTTGATTTCATAAAATCAATTTTCCTGATTTGATTTGATTCTTATTTTCAATTTGATTTATTTCCAAAATCGTTTTTGATTTGATTCTGATTCTATTTTCAAATTCAAAATTTGAATTTCAAATATTTTCATATCTTTGGTTTTATTTTTTTAATCTTTATGATTTGGTTTTTGATTTTAAACATGTGTTAATTGTTGTTTTTATAAAAATGATTTGAATCAAGTTTTTATTCTGATCTGATAACATTTTTGAAAAACCTTTTCACGTTCTTCTTCTTCTTGTTCTCCTTCTCCAATTCTCTGGTTTTATTGTTGATATCTATTTGAGAAGAAAACCTTATCTTGGCCATAGTACTTGTGATTTAAATTCAGCACCACTAGAGCGTTATTGTTGTATTCGTGTTGTTTAGAACACAATTTTGTTAGAACCTATTATTGTTGTATCCGCACTATTAAGAGTGCACTATAGGTCTTGTACCAATCACTCATATTGTAACCGTTGTTGTAAAGGGGTGTGTGATCCAAAGAGACTAGGGAGTGAATCTCATAGTGCGGACGTGCTGTGTTCGTGTTTGTAGGGTGAGGAACCCTTGTGTATTGGGTAGTGCTAGACGAACGGTGGGGCACCTAGTAGTTGGACTATCTGGTTGTTTGTTGAGGTCCCTAGCGAAAGGAGGTTCCTAGTAGCTTGCGGGGCGCTCTGGTTGTATTTGGGGACGCGGGGGCGTCTTCGTTTTTAGTGAAAAGCTCAAGCGAGTCGCTTGAGGACTGGATGTAGGCCGGTTTGCCGAACCAGGATAAAATCTCTGGTGCAATCTCTTCTATCCCTCATCTCTTTATTTTTGTTATTATTGTTGCATGTGCCTTGTTGTTATTATTTATCGTACTTGCAACATAACATCTATTTTATCAATATAATTAATTTAATTGTTTTAAATTAATTAGCGTGGTAACATTTCTCGTTGTTATCGTTTTTAATTATGCCGCGCATATTAGTTTTATATAATTATTAATATTATCCACTTCCCGTGCAATCGTTTTTAATAGTTTTCCGCTGCAAAGTATATATGATTTAGTGAAAACGTTTTAAAGCGATTATTTTCCTATGTTTTTATAAACACCCAATTCACCCCCCCTCTTGGTTGACAGCTGCCAATCCTTACAACCTCGACAAACATCCGAATCGCCTACCAAGTTCTCCCCCACTTGGTATCGGCATGCCGCTCTGGATTTTGCCAATACGTAAGGAGCTGAATGCGTCGACTTCCAAGTCAACTTGCACCCCCTTTCCAAAGGAGGGCATAAGGCCTTAGCACTAACTAAAAATGAATTCTTTAGAGTTCACAGGGAATTTGGGCTTTTGATTTAAGGAAAAACAACTTAAGATCATGCAATCAAAAGACTTATCACAAAATGCAACAATCTATGGTTGAACTATCCTCATCACTGAGGAAGCAAATGGAATAAACAAGACTGGAACTCTAGGAACGATTGGTATTTAAGGATAATAAGCAAAGAGAGAAACGTGAGTTCACAATCATTGGTCAGTTGGGAGTAAAAGAACCTTTGATTGCGGCAAAAAAAGCTACCTCAAGATTGACTCAGACCACGAAGAATAAGAATAAAAGATTTACTTCCACTAATTGAAGCATTACTTAAGGCTCACAGAAACTCTAATAGAGTTTTGAAGGACACTTAGCAATCACGACTTGAGAGAAGCTGAAAATCTTAAGAGCAGGACACTTCACTACCCACTATCTTGGGGCAATGGAACTTAGGTCGAATCTTGGGTACAAGACAACCATCAATGGAACTTAGGTTGGAAATACTAATGAGATCTGACGCTCCTATTATCATTGAGACTTACATTACTCTCGGAAAGGAGTTTACTATCCGGTCATGGTCTTTGAATTGAGCTATCTTTACTAAGACTTGAGAATTCCCAGAAATATATAGGTTTAAGCTCTCGCCCTATCGTTTGCTCTAGGTCTACTTCTTAAGTTGACCTGAAGTTTGGAAGGAGCACCTTCTAACTAGCCTATTCTCCTCTTATCTCCACTAACTGCTAAGACAAAGCCCATATCATAAACACAATCTAGAGAATATAACTATCGACATTGGTATCCTGAAAAATCGCTTTCAAAAAAAAAAAAAAAACTTAAGGGTGTCACCTATCTACTCTAATTCGCTTGGGTTCATCTATTAATCTGGTTTTGGAACGAATAACCACCCGATTGAAAAGGATTACTATGATGTACATCTCATGCTTTTACTAAAACTAATAAAGATGGATATCTAACATGTACCTCCAACCAGCTCATCAGCTTCTACCACTTCTTCGCCATCAATTGTATATATCTTACCCTTCTGATGTGGTTTGTTGTTACCATCTTTCTGCACCTTAGTTACGTTCACCTCTTTCTTCATTGTCCTTTGGGGACAAGTGACTGCATAATGACCGGGTTTTCCACAATGATGGCAAAGTGCTTCTTTTCTATTCGGGTTCAGACTCCAACACACTCCCTTATGCATCCTACCACAGTGCTGACAAGAAGGAACATGATCATAAACATACACCAACTGTCCATGTTCCCTAGGAACTACTGCTCTAGGTTGAGGATATGGTTCTAACTTCTGAATTGGTCCCTTTTCCCTAACTAGACCACCTGACCTTTGAACTGATCTGCTTCGTTCATTAGCTAACTTCCGTTTGAGACCCTTTTCATAAGTACTTGCCCTGTTCACCAACTGGGAGAGATTGTTAATGTTATGATATTCGCAAGAGAGACGAACATCATCATGAAGACCAGCCTCAAATTTAATACACTTGGTGCGCTCATCTGCGTCCCTGTAACTGCCAAAATAGTGGATTAAATCCTTGAACCGTGCCGCATAATCACTGACAGTCATAGACCCTTGCACTAGCTGAAGGAAGGAATCTTCTTCTCCCTGCGAACATCCTCCGGAAAATATTTTCCAAGAAAGCATGTTTTAAACAGCTCCCAAGTAATTGCCTGATTAGCTATCTCCAATCCCCTCCTCTACTGATCCCACCAGTGCTCAACCTCACTGGTCAGCATATACTCAGCCAATCTCACCCGTTGCTCAGCAGGTGGCTGAAGAGAGCGGAGAACTTTCTCAATCTCCTGGTGCCATTTCTGTGCCCGATCAGGATCATTGCGTCTTTCAAATCTAGGCGGCTCGCACTTCCTAAATTGCACCATCCAGTCTATCTCATTAGGGACCTGGGGTGGAGGCTGCACCGCCGCTACTGCTGCCGCTGCAATGTTCTCTCCCTGGTTGTGGTGCAACTGTGCAATACTAGCAGTAAGATTGGCAGCTTGAGCCTGCTGCATTTGCACCATATGCTCCAGGATAGCATTGATGTCATCATTACCAGCCCTTCTACCAGTTATACTGTTTAATCAGGGAGAAACAGACTATTAATACTTAACAAAATAATAAAAATGTAGTATACATATCCTAATCATAAATTATAAGTTAGAAACATCGATTACTCGCTTGGTGAGTAATCACTGGAGTAATGAGCTACTCCCAAGGTCGAGGAGAAACTGCTCTGATACCATAAATGTAAGACCTACATTATTCTACCCTTAACTACCCAATTATTAAAAAAAAATGTGAACTTAAAATTTCTGTTTTACTTGTTAAAAATCTCCCGTCAAACGGACGGAGTTTTGTTTATTTTTCGGACTTTTCCAAAAAAATTAGATTTTTCCTGCAACCTTTTGTACATACTTCATATATCACATTCAAGCCAACAGGGCTATCAGCAAACATATATCACATAGTCAGTTTTGTCAGAGTAGCAGCCTATATACAAGTTTGTGGAAATAGTTTGTTTTCCCAAAAGGACTCCTTTTCCCAAGGAGTTGTCCTGGACCTTCAAAAAGCAATTATTTACATATTTACATCATAACCAAAAAGAAATCACATAACCATCAAGTCATGAGGTCCAGGACATCATCATGTCCTCCTAAAATAAACCCCTACTCTCCCTGTAAGGGAGAGTACTCCTGCTCAGCCTGGTCAAGTGTAAGCTCCGACTCAATACCTGAAAAATAGTAAGGAGGTGAGCATTACACATAAATTAGGAATAGCAGTTTCTAATATGGTATACTAACCAGCTAAGCCAAACACATTTAGCACAAGTAATGCACATATTCACAACGTCAAGCCATACCATGTTCACTTGCTAATAAAACAATATTCACTCAATAAACACTCCCATATTATTCCTCCTCCCATATTATAATTCTTTAGAGTTTTTCTTATTTCTTGACTTGCCTTTGTTCTTTTTCATATTTCCTCCTTCTTATGATTATATCTATCTTAGGTTAATATTAGTTATCGCGCTTGGTCGATTTGCGGCTTATCGCAGTCGACCTCGCATTATGAAGTGGTAATTATCGCGCTGGGTCGATGACCTCGCATTATTAAATATCATTATCGCGCTGGGTCAATACGACCTTTGCATTATTAAATATCATTATCGTGTAGGGTCAATATGACCTTCGCATTGTTAAATATCATTATCGCGCAGGGCCAATACGACCTTCACATTATTAAATATCATTATCGCGCTGGGTCAATACTACTTTCCCATTACTAAATATCATTATCGCGCAGGATCAATACGACCTTCGCATTATTAAATATCATTAACTCATATATCTCTCTTAATCTACTATTTTCCATTTCCAGTGTTCACTTCCCGATTCCTGATTCGTCCCTAATTTAGTTATCTTTCCCTACCGTATTCATTATTTTATCATATATCCACCTAACCAAGCATTAATTATTCATCATACTTACCTTCTTCCAAGTTTATAAGCAACTCATTCTCTTTAAACAATTTCGCAACGAATAACAGTTGCACAGATTTGCAAATACCCACCTAATCTCAAATATACATGTATTAGCAGGTAGACAAATATGCACAACATAATCATCAATTAAACCTCTTCATTTTCTTTCCCTAATATTTACTCATAGTCACTACCCTAGGGTTCTATGCCCTAAACTAACACCCAAATCTTAGCAAGCATTACATGCATACCAGAAACTCATCCCTAAATTAAGGTAATACTCACTCCTTACCTCAAAATACCAGAAATAACGAAAAACCTTGATTTGAGCTCTAGAACCTAGGGATCTTGAACTTCCTTACTCTTGCTTGCCACCTTATAAGTGCCAATATCCAGTGTTGATAAATAACCATATTGTGATTGTTGTAGGAGGAAAGATTGTTGTTACTTTTCTCTATTTCTTGGTTAGAAGGCATGATGTGGTGAGTTCTCCATGATCAAAACCTTAAAAAAAAACAAAGAGAGAGGGAAAGAGAGGGAGTGAGAGGCGTGAGGCTTAGGGGAAGAGAGGAAGAGTTTCTAACTCATGGTTCTTGTATGATGATGATGGAGATGATGAGTGATGCACTTGATTGATGATGAAGATGAAGGAAGAATGGTGATGAAGTTGATGCCCTAAGAGTGAGAGAGGGAGGGACGCATATGATGGAAGGAGGAGGAGGAAGTGTAAGTTGGTGTCAAATGAAGGTTTATTGCATGAAGAAATATGAGGTGTGGATGGGGTGTGGTGGCTTCTCCATGAAGCCACCAATTTTGTGGCTGTGAGGGTGCCACACGCACCAACTACTGATCCTTTTTTTTTGCTGGACACCTACACTAATCGATTAGTCTTAAGACTAATCGATTAATTCAATTAATTTTTCACTTCTTTTCTTTTTCTTCGCCTTTACGAATGTCGTATTTCTTCGTTACTCGTCGGATCTTACTCAAATTTTGAGACAAGCTTCCTAAGACCCTAAACTTAACATCCAATGGTGGATATTGTGTTTGGAGGCTTGGGCATTATATTTCTAATTTCCTAACTTAGGGTGTTCTTAAGATCAAAAATATTCCTAAATTCTTCTTATTTTGGCTAGAAACCACACTCTATATATTCCAAGTTGATGATTAAAATACATATACTTGGAAATTAAAACTGATGATGTTACAAGAATTGTTTCGGTCACCAGAAACAACCTTGCCTTTCCCTTTGTTCTTGTGAGAGTAGGGACCCTTATTGCGATGATCGAATCCCTTCTGTCTTTGCAGTCCATATCCTTGCTGATCCTTTTTTCCTTGCAAAACATGCAGAGCCTCAGCCTTCTTGTCATCCTCATACATCCTACACATGTCCACCAAGGTAGGAAAACTCTGAATCCTTTGATAACTGAAGACCGACTTTAGCTCCGGCCTTAGTCCTCCTTCAAACTTGATGCATTTACTCCTTTCATCGGGGTTATGCATGTAGTATGGGGAATACTTCATCAGCTCCTCAAACTTAGCAGTATATTCTCCCACACTCATGTTTCCTTGTTTCAGCTGTAGGAATTCCACTTCCTTATTCCTCCTAAGATCTTCTGGAAAATACTTGTTCAGGAATGTTTCCATAAACACATTCCATGTCACCGCTCTTCCTTCCAAAGCTAGGAGTTGAGCAGTGTGGCCCCACCAATGTTTAGCCTCTCCTTCTAGCATGTAGATAGCATAGGCTACCTTCTGAGCATCAGTGCATTCCAGGGTTCTAAAAATCTTATCCATTCCCATGATCCACTTACTAGCATCCTCAGGCTTGTACCCTCCTTCAAACTTTGTGGGGTTGCAGCTCCGGAAATCAGCTAGAGTTTTTGCCTCAACAGCTGCGACATTAACTTGTTGCTGATTAACTTGTTGTTGCTGATGCTGCTGCATATTCTCTAACATAGCAGTAATCCTTTCCACATTGCATCAGTATGGTTTCGGGCTCTCGACGCCATAGTAGACCAGCACAATGGACTTTGGGTTACACACTATGTACATCGGGATTACTCGCGTCACTACCTAACTTAAACTATATACACAACACTATATATCTAAATATATAAACATATATACCCCTATTCATCATATGTCTTAAAGAATAGCATAAAGACACCTCAATATCTCGTAATACCATGCATAGAGTAGACCTTCAGACTGGAGGATGATTCTGAGGATCACAAATCAGGACCATTTGCTCTGATACCACAAAAGTGAAACGCTCTCCTTTGACTACGTGTAACATCCCTAGTTTAATTCTTAGTATAATTGATTATATTAAGTTTAAAATAGTGAAATGAAAGCTTGTTTTAGGATTAAGAACATAGGATATTAGGAAAATTAAAATAAAAGATTTACAACTCAAAACTTAAATTCCACCGTTGGATATGAAGTTTAGTAGGTAGAGAAGCTTGCTTTAAAATTTGAGCAAGATCCGACGGATAACGAAGAAGTTATGACATTTTGAAATGCCAAAAAAAAAGAAAATTGGCCAGACTACTCGAGTAGTGCCAGACTAATCGATTAGTGCACTGACTAATCGATTAGTGCACTGACTAATCGATTAGTGCACTGACTAATCAAGTAGTTGGTGCAAACAGCAAGTTCAGAAAATTTGGACTACTCGAGTAGTCCATTGACTACTCGAGTAGTGCGACCAGTTAGTGGAAAAAATAATGATAAGGCCAAGAAGAGGAGAACCAATTTGGACCACACAATGGGAATCTTCTTATGGCAACTTTAATTCTTAGCCATACATTCATTTCCAACAAAAATAAAACAAAACACTCAACTCATTCTTAATTCATTCTCACTTCATCATCATCAATAATCTCCCTCTTCTTCTCACACTATTTCTTCTTCTTCCAACAAGAGCAAGTGGAGCTCTTCTCCCTCCCCAAGTTCATCCACCGTCAACAACCATTATCAAGCTTAATAGGTAAATCTCACTCTCCTCTCTCTTGTTGATGGGTCACACAAAATTTATTCTCTCTCTTAGGGTCCATACGAATTTTTCCTTCTTTTCCATCTCTTGTGAAGTTCAAATTTTTCCACTTCTTGGAGGCCACAATCTCATCATCATTTTCGTTTTCTTTATGACTAAGGAAGTCAAGATCACTCTCCTCTCTTTCTTGCCATTGGAGCTCTTGATTGAGGTGCTTGGAGTTAGGGCTTGGAAGGTTCACTCTTATCTCTACTTGGTTGAGGTAAGGGGGGTGTGTTACCTTGTCTTAGGGATTAGTTCCTAGCTAGAGCATAATGATTTGCTAAGATTTAGGTGTGTTAGTTTTATGATAGGAACTCTAGGGAAAATGAATATTGCAAATTATTATGATGATGTTATGAATGAACCCCTAAATGTTAATGCTAAAATAATTGGAAAGAATGTGAATGATTATTGATAGATATGGTTCGTGTGAATGATTAATTGCAAAATATGAATGAATATGATTATGTGTTACTTGATATGTATGACTATGTGAAGTGTACAATTATGTTTGTTATACTTGGTTGGTATATTGATTGAAAAGGAATATATGGTTAATTTGATAAAGAATAATTTTAATGAATTAAAGTGGACTGGATGTTTGAATTGATCATTGAGACATTGGCACACTAGGTCGCCCCTGCTAGGTGTATCAAATGCCCCATTATGCCCCATCAGGCCAAATGCCCCATCAGGCCAAATGCCCCATTATGTCCAAACGCCCCGTTAGGCGTCGATGTGCCCAAATGATCAATTCAACGATAATTAAGAGTATGGAAAGTGTGAAAAGGAATAAGTTATATGAAAGTGATTATATTATGAAATGCGTTAAGCAATGATAAAGATTACATGTATTGTCCTAACGGGTGAAGCCTAATGGGTGACCAAAGTCCTGGTGGGTGTATAAGTCCTTAATGGGTGTACAAATGCCCTAGCAGGAGCAACCAATTCCTAGTGGTACAACAAAATGGAAATGAGTAATGGAGTAATGAAAGGATTATGGTATAATTGACTTACAATGGAACAAAGATAAGGAAAACGAATATTGAATTTGAATGAATATGACATGGAATGATTGAATGAACTTATATGTGCTAAATGTCTAAATGTGTATGACTTGGTAGGTTGTTATGTCTAATTAGAAACTTCTTCCTACTTCATGTGTAATGCTCACCCTCTTGCTATTTTTACAGGTAATGAGATTGAGCTTGCACAACCCCCGGCCGAGCAGGTGCACTCTCCCTTACAGGGAGTGTAGTTTATGAGAGTTTAGGGGATTTTTGGTGTAGTCCTGGGGTATATTGGGGATTGTATATGTTCCCTATGTTTTGTATATGTTATGCCAAGTAATTTTTGGGTTATCCAAGACTACTTCCTTTGGAAAGGAAGTACATTATTTTGGGAAACTTTCGTAGTTCCACAACTTGTTTATTTGCTGCGATCTCTGATGTAATTATGTGATGATATAGATGGTTATTCCACTGTTTATGTTTGGCCCTGGATGAAAGGAATATATATACATATATGCATTGCACAGGTTTCAGAAAATCTAAGCTTTGGTTTACTCAATAAACAAAGGAAACTCTGTCCGGTTTGACAGAGATTTTGGAAATCAAATAGTTTTAAAAAGAAATTTTTAAGTTACTATTTTGTATTATGGGGTACTTAAGGGTAATTAATTATAGGGTGTTACATTTTGGTATCAGAGCAGTTTCCCTCGGCCTTTGGAGTATGAACTCACTACTCATATGGTTACTAACCGAGCGAGTAACCAATGTACTTAGTTCAGTGTCTAAGTTGAAGTTGTAGGATATTAGTAGTTTTTTTTAATTATTTTATCATTAACTGGTTGTCCCTCCATTACCTAACAGTATGGTAGGGAGACGGATCGATAATGATAGAATTGCTGCAATTCTCGAAACTTTGGTTCAGTTGCAGCAGAACCAAGCCCAAGCTCAGCAGAACCAAGCTGAGAATCTTGCAAATCTGCAACAGAATCAAGCCCAAAACATAGCAGTGGCTGCAGCAGCAGCATTGCAACCTCCTCCCCACCTCCTGTCGAGATTGACTGGATGACCCGCTTTCGGAAAAATGATCCACCAAGGTTTGAAGGCGGATGTAATCCTGATGGAGCTCAACTCTGGCTCCAGGAGGTAGAGAAGATTCTCCGTTCCTTGCAACCACCTGCCGATCAGAAAGTTCGGTTGGCGGAGTTCATGTTAACTGGACAAGCTGAACATTGGTGGGAACATCATAGGAGAGGTTTGGAAGCAGGTGGCCAAGCAGTGACATGGGATCTATTCAAGATCCGCTTCTTGGGAAAGTATTTCCCGGAAGATGTGAGAAGGGAAAAGGATTTGTTGTTTCTGAAGCTTGAACAAGGGAGTATGAGCGTTGGCGAATATGCAGCGCAATTCGAGGATCTAATCCGATACTCCAGTGGCTACAAGGATGCAGAGGAGCGAGCAAAATGTATCAAGTTTGAGTCCGGTATTAGGGAGGATATGATTTGAGCTCAATATATGATGTTTTTGGATGAATTTTAACCCCTTTTTCTTAGTAATTTTGGCTTGTTTCTCAAGTATTTTAGGAAAAAGATGAAAATTTCGCTTACTAATGTGCTGAATGAGATCCGTGAGGATTTTGTATCAATTTGTTGTGAATTTCAGGTTTTAGAGGCTTAATTCGATGATTTATGGAAAAGAAGGAAAAAGCAAGCCTTGGAATCAGAAGTTCGGAGCAAAGCGATGAAAATCAGTGAAAAAGTGCAGGACTCGCCCAGGCGAGGTTATTACTCGCTCAGGCGAGTGGGGTTTTCTGTTTTAAAAAATGGGTTTAAAGTACTAAGTTTCCCAGTGAGAAACTCGCCCAGGCGAGCCTTATTCTCGCCTGGGCGAGTGTCGCAGAGGTGCAGTTATGAATTTTCTATCTTTTAGGATTTGAAAGGGATTTGTTTTGATATATATGAGGATTGGTAATTAGGATTAAGGAGGTTTTCTTTTGGGGGCGATGAAAAGAGAGGTTTTTCAGGGCTTCTAGGAGAGAAGAAGATCAATTCTAGAGTGGTAATCATGAACTCTTCAATGTTTATCATCTCTTTTTCTTGTTTTTCTATTTTTATGAGTAGCTAAACCCGTTATTGGGAATGTAACAGATTCGCATGGATCCCAATTGATGTTTATGGAATAAATTGATGTGTTTTTCATGTTTGATACCGTGTTTGAATATGTTCTTAGTTACTATTATGAAATTGATCAATTCATAATCATGGTTTTTCTATGTTAATAGGAATATTAATTTAGGAAATTGCCTAATATTCAACAACCCATGTGTGTAGGAATAGGAATATCTTCTACAAATTGGGTAATTCTTTTAATTTGATTGTTCTATAATTTTCCTGATTAGGAATTGAGGCTCCACTTGAGGAATCAAGGGAGATCAATTCTTAAGAAACGAGTACGACCTAAGGAATTAGGCATATTCTACCCTTGCAAATTGAATTCGGATTAAAGAAAATACATCGATTTAGAATTAAACATCTAGGGAGTCTGCGATGATGTTACGTTCCCTGCTTTTCCAAACATAAGTTTCAATCAGTTACATTTTTAATATTAATCTTAATTCAAATTTAAAATCCAACTTCCAATCAAACTTTTGTCACGTAATTTTCATCAACTAAGCTAATTAACTAAAATCGACTGCTCCTGGTGGAACGATATTTGGTCTTACCAATTATATTACTTGTACGATCTGGTACACTTGCCAGAATCCCAACAAGTTTTTGGCGCCGTTGCCGGGGAGCGGCGTTCATTTTAGTTTTTTTTTAGTTTATGTTTTGATTCAGATTACGTGAATTCTAGTACATATTTTATTTCGTTTATTTATTTTTTTTATTTTTGATTGCGAGCAGTGCTATTTGACTCTTCTTGTGTATGCATTTGCGTAGTGCAGGTACAGATAATCTTCTATTTGATAGTGAGATAGAACGTACTGCAAGAGCCAACAGGAGAGCAGCCAGACAAGCGAGAAATAACCGAATAGCACAAATGGCTGAGGCACCGCCAGAGCGAGAAAGAACTCTGGCCGAGTATGGCATTGTTGACACGGACTCTTGCGCCACAAGCATAGCTTCGCCGGCTGTCACTGCACAACATTTTGAAATCAAGCCGGCGTACATTCAACTGGTGCAACAGAACCAGTTCAGTGGTGCACCCAGTGAGGATCCAGGGGAACACATTGCAAACTTCCTAAGCATCCTGGACTTCTTCAAAATCCAGGGTGTTTCGGATGATGCCGTCAGACTCCGCATGTTTCCCCTATCACTCAGAGATCGGGCGAAGAGCTGGTTGATGTCCTTTCCACAGGGTACTTTCACAACGTGGGAGGCACTTGTCAGAAAATTTATAGACAAGTACTTCCCACCATCAAAGCAGGCAAGGCTAAGACAGGAGCTCAACGCCTTCACTCAGCAGGAGGGCGAAAATTTGCATGAGGCCTGGGAACGGTACTCACAAATGCTGAAAAAGTGCCCAACTCACGGTATGCCAGAGTGGATGCAAGTTAGGTCGTTCTACGACGGGTTGAGGCCTTCGATTAAGGGGATGATTGATGCCGCCGCTGGCGGATCACTTGATAGCAAAACCATCCCAGAGGCACTTGAGTTGATTGAAAGAATGGCCCATAACAGCAGCCACACTTCTGAGAGGGGAGTTCTCAGAAAAGCTGATATAGACCTGGCTCAGATGCAAACGCTATTTACCCAAAATAAGGAGATGCAACAGCAAATTGCAAGTCTTAATAAGCAGTTAAGCCAGGTGCAATTGGCTGCAGCAGTGTCTAATCCATCATCATCTTCAGCATCCCCTGTTTCTGAGTTAGTATGTGATTTCTGCGGTGGGAACCATCAGAATGGCAATTGTGGCGCTGAATCAGCTGAGCAGAGCGATGAACAAGTGAATTTTGTAGGTGGTGGCCAGCGGGGTAATTTTCCTAATACCTACAATCAAGGGTATAGGAATCATCCCAATTTCTCTTGGCGCAGCCCTGCACTCCAGCCACCACAACAAGAGAAACAACCAGCAGCATGGGAGTTGGCTATTGAGAAATTGGCCAAGTCTACAACTGGGTTTGTGGAAGTGACGAGGCAGAATTTCAAGAATCAGGGAGCCAGTATCCGCAATCTGGAGGTCCAGGTTGGTCAGATAGCCAAGCAACTTTTAGAGAGGCCTCAGGGTTCATTTCCTAGCGACACCATCACGAACCCAAAGGAACACTGTAAGGCGATTACCCTAAGGAGTGGCAAGTCGTTAGAGGAGCCACTTCCAAAGGGAAGGGAGGTGATTTCTGAAACTGCAATGGAGCCTCAAAAAGCACCTGAAGTACAACCTCCTGAATCAGAAACATCAGCTGGACTAGGGAGTCAGAAAAAGGAAGTGATTCCAAAGGCTGGAGCACGAGTTCCGTTTCCCCAGCGGTTGAAGAAAGAGGAGACACAAAAGCAATTTGCAAAGTTTATGGAGCTTTTCAAACGCCTCCAAATAAACATCCCATTCGCAGAGGCGTTGGAGCAGATGCCTACTTATGCAAAGTTCATGAAGGAACTCCTCACAAATAAGAGGCGGATGCAGGATGATGAGACAGTTCTCCTCACTGAAGAATGCAGTGCTATATTGCAAAAGAAGTTGCCTCAGAAATTGAAGGATCCAGGCAGCTTCACTATTCCTTGCAACATTGGAGGATTCGACATTGGTAAAGCCCTGTGTGACTTGGGGGCAAGCATCAACCTCATGCCCTTATCCATTTTCAAGAAACTGGGGATAGGTGAGGTGAAGCCAACCTTGATGTGTCTGCAGTTGGCTGACCGTTCAGTGAAGAGGCCATATGGGAAGGTGGAGGATGTCCTTGTCAAAGTGGACAAGTTCATTTTCCCCGCAGATTTTGTCATATTGGATATGGAGGAGGACTCTGACATTCCTCTCCTCCTTGGTAGGCCTTTCTTGGCTACTGGGCGAGCGTTGATTGATGTGCAACAAGGGGAGTTGAAACTCAGGGTCCATGAAGAAGAAGTCTCTTTTAATGTGTACCGTTCGATGAAGAGCCCTATGGGAGATTCACAGTGCTTTGCAGTGGACGTGATAGATACTATGGTCACATCCGCCTTTGAAAGGAATGGGCTCAGAGACGTGGTGGAAGCAGCTCTGGTACTGGGGAGCTGTGGAGATGAAGAGGTAGATGCTGTGGTGTCCCAATTGGATGCACCAGAGGCTTTCACAAGGACAGATCAGCTGAAGGCACTGATGCCAGACAACAAGGAGGCACGAGCTGTGCCCGAATTGAAAACACTACCCTCCACCCTCAGGTACGCATTCTTAGATGATACTAAAATTTTTCCTGTTATAATAAGTAGTGCCTTAACCGAACTTGAAAGTAATAGATTAATTAGATTGTTAAGGCACTACAAAAATGCTTTAGGATGGACTGTGTCTGACTTGAAGGGTATCAACCCGAGCTTTTGCATGCATAAAATTCTCTTGGAGGAGGATTTTAAGCCGGTCAGGCAACCTCAATGAAGACTTAATCCCACTCTCCAAGAGGTAGTCCGGAAAGAGGTGGTAAAACTTTTAGATGCTGGCATAATTTACCCCATCTCTGACAGCGCCTAGGTTAGCCCGGTGCAAGTGGTGGCTAAAAAAGGGGGGTTAACAGTGATAAAATCTGAAAATAATGAATTAATCCCCACTAGGACGGTCACCGGGTGGCGAGTGTGCATTGACTATAGGAGATTGAATAATGCCACCCGGAAAGACCACTTCCCTCTCCCATTCATGGACCAAATGTTGGAGCGATTAGCTGAACACGCATATTACTGTTTTCTAGATGGCTATTCGGGTTACAACCAAATCTGTGTTGACCCGATAGACCAAGAAAAGACGGCCTTTACATGCCCCTTTGGAGTTTTTGCCTACAGGAGAATGCCCTTTGGGCTTTGCAATGCACCAGCAACTTTTCAAAGGTGCATGCTTTCCATATTCTCTGACATGGTTGAAAACTGCATAGAGGTATTTATGGACGACTTTTCGGTCTACGGGTCAACCTTTGATGCATGCTTGGCTAATCTTGAAAAGGTTTTGAATAGATGCACTGAAACCAATTTGGTCCTGAATTGGGAGAAGTGTCAGTTTATGGTCAGGGAAGGCATTGTGTTGGGGCACAAAATTTCTGAAAAAGGGATTGAGGTAGATAAGGCAAAATTGATGTAATAAAGAACTTGCCTCATCCAGTAAATACAAAAGGGGTTAGGAGTTTTCTTGGGCACGCCGGTTTTTACCGGCGCTTTATAAAAGATTTTTCAAAGATTGCAAAACCCCTATGTAATTTACTGGAAAAAGATTCTGAATTTCTGTTTGATGAGGAGTGTAAGAAAGCTTTTGCCATCCTCAAGGACAAATTGGTAACAGCACCTATTGTGGTCGCGCCTGATTGGCGTAAACCTTTTGAACTGATGTGTGATGCGAGTGATCACGCAGTGGGTGCTGTACTAGGCCAAAGGATAGATAAAGTTTTCCACACTATATATTATGCTAGTCGTGTGTTGAATAGTGCCCAAGTCAACTACACGACTACAGAAAAAGAGTTGTTGGCTGTTGTGTTTGCTGTGGACAAATTTAGAGCCTACCTCATAGGCTCTAAAGTTGTGATTTATACTGATCATGCAGCATTAAGGCACCTTTTAGCTAAGCAGGATGTTAAGCCAAGGTTGATCAGGTGGATCCTGCTCTTGCAGGAGTTCGACTTAGAGATTAAGGACAAAAAGGGGGTGGAAAATGTTATAGCCGATCACTTATCTAGGATCTCCCTTAGTATTGAAAACAAAGACAAACAGGTAGAAATAACTGAAAACTTTCCTGATGAATACCTTTTTGCTACATCCGCCTTGCCTTGGTATGCCGATTTGGCAAATTATTTGGCAGCAAAGGTTATTCCGAAAGATCTAACTTGGCAACAAAGGAAGAAGTTTTTACATGACGCTAAGTTTTATCTTTGGGATGAGCCGTTTTTATTCAAAAGGAGTGCGGATGGAGTAATTAGGCGTTGTGTTTCAGAGGAAGAGATTCCTGAGATTCTTTGGCATTGTCATGATTCACATTATGCTGGTCATTATAGCAGCGAAAAAACTGCATCAAGAGTTTTGCAAAGTGGGTATTTTTGGCCTACAATTTTTAAGGATGCTAGAAACCACGTAATGAATTGTGATAAGTGTCAAAGGTCTGGGAACATCTCCAGAAAAGATGAGATGCCACTGCAGGGAATTTTGGAAGTTGAAGTTTTTGATGTGTGGGGCATAGATTTTATGGGCCCCTTTCCCCCTTCTTATAATAATAGATATATTCTTGTGGGGGTGGACTATGTTTCAAAGTGGGTGGAGGCGATTCCCACTGTCACCAATGATTCTGCTGTAGTTGTGAACTTTTTAAGAAAATATATTTTCAGCAGGTTTGGAGTGCCAAGGGTGCTCATTAGTGACGGTGGAAGCCATTTCTGTAATCAGGTTATGGAAAAAGCCTTAACCAAATATGGGGTTCGCCACAAGGTGGCTACTCCATACCACCCACAGACCAGTGGACAGGTGGAGGTGTCCAACAGGTCTTTAAAGAGAATTCTGGAGAAAACAGTCAACAGTAGCAGGAAAGATTGGTCTAGGAAATTAGACGACGCTCTCTGGGCGTATAGGACTGCTTTCAAGGCACCCATTGGGATGTCGCCTTTCCAGTTGGTTTATGGAAAGAGTTGCCATTTGCCTGTGGAGCTACTTCACAGGGCATACTGGGCAACGAGGTTTTTAAATTTGGAAATACAACCTGCTGCTGATAGAAGGTTGTTGCAGCTCACTGAACTTGATGAGTTCAGAGAGCAGGCATACAACACTTCTAAGAAATTTAAAGAACAGACAAAAAAATGGCATGATAAGAAAATAATTAAGAAGAGTTTTGAACCTGGTCAACTTGTCTTGCTATTTAACTCTAGGCTTAAGCTTTTCCCAGGAAAGCTTAAATCTAGATGGTCTGGTCCCTTTGTGGTTTTGCAGGTGATGCCAGGAGGAGCTGTGGAGGTTAAAAACCCCAACAATGGAAATGTGTTCAAAGTGAATGGACAGAGGCTCAAGATATATCATGGTGGCGAAATATCAAGGAGCCCTTCCCAAGTGGAGCTCCGTGATCCTTGATCTCAATAAGTGCCAATCGTCAGGCTCGGGACGTTAAACAAGCGCTTGCTGGGAGGCAACCCAGTGGTAAGTAGTTTCTTTTTCTTTTCGTGTAGGATTTTATTAACTTACAAAATTAAATTCAAAAAAAAAAAAAAAGTGTACAGGTCTGATGACCTCGCCTAGGCGAGATTATTTCTCGCCCAGGCGAGGTGGGGTGCAGCTGGGTTGAAGGGGGTCAATTAACTAAATCGTGCAAAGTGGCAAACCCGTGAGAAACTCGCCCAGGCGAGAATAAATTTCGCCCAGGCGAGGTGGGGTGCAAGGGGGTTCAAAGTCAAATTCGTGTAAGAATGGAAAAAATGGGAACCCGTGAAAAACCCGCCCAGGCGGGAGGCAAATTCGCCCAGGCGGATGTTTGGGTCTGTGTGCCTCGTGAAAAATTAAGGGACTCGCCCAGGCGAGCCATGACCCTCGCCCAGGCGAGTGGCGATAAAAAAAAAATGAAAGGGGTGGGTTTCGAACCCACCATGCTTTCTCCTTCTCAGCCACTTCTTCCTCCCTCCTCAACCCTAAAACCAGTCCACATCTCCCAAATCCATCACTCTCTTCCACCTTCTCCACCATATTTCATTCTCACTTGCTTCTTCTCCTTCCTCCTTGTCGCCTGCTTGAGGGTTTTTGTTTCTCTCTCACTCCAATTCGGGTTCCTCTATCTCTTTCCTAGGGCGCCGAATTTTTCACTCTTTTTGTAGGTAAGAATGTTTCTTATCTTGTCTCCTCTCTGAATTGTGGCTAAGTTTTTGTCTTGGGGTAGTGTTTGCACTAGATTTTCTCTTTTTAGGACTTTTAGTTCTAGTGCCCACAAGGTGTTTGTTGAATTGCCACTTAGGATTTCTGAACATAATGGCTTCCAGGGACAAGGGTAAGAAACCTAGGCTTGCTAGTAGCTCTAGTCGGTCCTATTCCAGAAATTTTGAACATCAATTGGCAAAAAAATTCTACACTGAAAGAGTGGTGGGGAAAGGTATTACCCCGGATACTAGTATTGAGGACATCAAGGGGGGCATTATGGTTGTTCCTGCGATTTACAACCCATTGATTCAATTAGATTGGTCAACTTTTACTCTCTCACCCCCAGGCAACATGAGTAAGCCATTAATCTGGGAATTTTTTGCTCACGCACATTATCGTGAGCAACAAAATCCAGGATGTCGCACGAGTTGGGTCCGGGGGGTTGAAATTGACTATAGTCAGCATGCGATTAACCGAGTTTTAGGATTACCTGATTATGCTGAACCCACAGATTTCGTGCAATACTATCTTAGGGACACCCTTGATCCCCAGAGCTTGGATGATATCAGAAACACCCTCTTCTTGCCCAACAGAGATTGGAATCATGGTTCTAACAATACCGTTAAGCATGTGACAGCAAAATTCCTTCGCCCTGTCTCTCGTTTTTGGGCCCACTTTGTTATGCACAATTTGCATCCCCAGTCTCATGAGACCGATATCAAACCTTTTATCATGCGGATTGTCTATGGGATTATGCGGGGTATGAGGGTTGATGCTGGATTTCTGATGTCAGAGTATATTTTCCATATGGCGCGGGAAAGCGACCCGGGCTCTTTTGGGTTGCCTGCGGTGATTACCAAGCTGTGTTTAGACAAGGAGGTGGATTTGGGAGATGACCTGTTAGAAATTTCACCAGCCAAACGGATGAATTTTAAGGTTTATGAGCGATATGTGGATATTGCTAGGCGTGAGCTTGGTCACTGTGAGCCAATGCCTGCAGAGCTTCAGGTTCCAGCTGCTCCTCGGGGACGAGGGCGCGGCCGTGGTGGTGGTGATATGACTGGGCTGACTAGTATGATGGAGCGGCTTTTGCGCAGGCAGAGCCGTCAAAATGAGTATTTCCAGCGCGAGATGCGCCGGAATCAGATAGTCCAGGATGCTTTGCGCTCGGTGACTGAGCAGATGAGTATTCCTTTTCCATTACCTCCATATTCTCAGGAGGATTTTCAGGTTTTGGATCAGAGTGATGAGGATGGCATGGATGAGGATGCTGATGCTGGTGGGGTTTTGTCTTAGTTGATTTAGGTTGTCATGTTACTTTGGAGACTTGTAATCAGACCTGTCGTACTTTTGTTTGTGCCCTGGTGTGGCATTTTTTCTGTTTCCAGATATTTTGTCTGTTTTAGTTTATGTGTTGTGTTGACTTTAATCACTTTGTGTAGTAGGATTGCATTTGTCACAGGTGATATTTGGTGGTGTTTGATGCACCTTGGATTTAATTGGAGTGGCAGGTGTTAAGTTTGGGGGAGCATGTGTCTCCCCTTGATGTTCCAATTGCATTTTGAGAGGGAAGTGTTTCTTTGTTTTTTTTTATTTTTCTTTTATTTTTATTTTGTTGTTTAGGATTAGTGTGTTGCTTGAGGACAAGCTAATTTTCAAGTTTGGGGGAGTCCAACAAAATAAAATATATTTTTTTTTCATGACTTGATGATTTCCCCTAGCTTTGTTAGTTGTGACCTGGTAGAAGTAGGTAATTATTCTAGGCTTAGGATTTTTTCTTTCTCTTGATAGGTTTAGATGTCTGGTTTAGGAATGAAGCTCACTTCTCTTAAATAAACTGCTTGGATTGAATGTGTAATTCTTTTAAAAATTGGTTACTTGGGCAAACTCTTTGAGAATATGTGTTTAGCAAACTGACCTTACCTGTGAGATTTTGGGCTTATACACAAAAGGGGTAGTAATTGATAATTGATGACTGAATTTTTAAACCCTCATTTCTTTCATGAGTGTGTTCTCTTTTACTATGTGTTCTAGAACTTGACTTGTGACCTTTTCAAAATTGACAATTGATTGCATGCATGAACATGATTAAGGCACTTAGGTTTGTGCTTTTGTGGCTTCCAACATATTGTTGAGACATAATGATCCCTTAGTTGCCCACTTTGAGCTTTGAGATTTAAGGACTTTCTTTGGTACCCTACATAAATTGAATTATTCTTGTGAAGTACCTTTGAAATTGTGAATGAGCAATTAAGTGAAATGTTAGAAATCGGTGAAAGTGTAAGTGCTGAAAATTTGATGTTTCTATTTCTCTTCTTAAAAAAAAAAAAAAGAAAAGAAAAAAGAGCAACAAATGTGCTAAAAAAAAAATTGAAAAGAAGAAGAGAATAGAAATAGAAAAAAAAGGGAAAAAGAAAGGAAAGGAAAAATCAAGTGAATTGAGTATGATTGTGTAATTATCTTATTGCTCATTTCATAATTTAAAAGGGAAGAGTTGTGATTTCATTGATAAAGCCCTTTGTTTATCCTTTTATTCTTTTATCCCACCTGACACTTTTAGCCATGGCCCCGTTACAACCAAATAAAGACCTTATGATTTGTGCATGTTGTCAATAAATTCAGTGGAGATGTTTGTCTATAGTCAAGCTTATGGTAACACATTGTGATTGTAGAACTTGAGTGCAATTTTTTTAAACCTTGATACACATGAGAGAGATTTGTGAGTTGTGAGTTGTTTGCTAGCCACATTGTTCTTTTGGAGATTGCCCCTCTAAGCAGTTTTGATTGGATTATCTGTTTGTGAAGAAGAGTTTTGAAGAAAGTGAGTCGAGTTTCTTGATTGGATTGATTTATCTTGATAGAGGAAGTGGTCTTGAGTTGTGAATTTTTGTTTTACTTTTGCCTGGGACATGCAAAATGCTAAGTTTGGGGGAGTGATTTGAGCTCAATATATGATGTTTTTGGATGAATTTTAACCCCTTTTTCTTAGTAATTTTGGCTTGTTTCTCAAGTATTTTAGGAAAAAGATGAAAATTTCGCTTACTAATGTGCTGAATGAGATCCGTGAGGATTTTGTATCAATTTGTTGTGAATTTCAGGTTTTAGAGGCTTAATTCGATGATTTATGGAAAAGAAGGAAAAAGCAAGCCTTGGAATCAGAAGTTCGGAGCAAAGCGATGAAAATCAGTGAAAAAGTGCAGGACTCGCCCAGGTGAGGTTATTACTCGCCCAGGCGAGTGGGGTTTTCTGTTTTAAAAAATGGGTTTAAAGTACTAAGTTTCCCAGTGAGAAACTCGCCCAGGCGAGCCTTATTCTCGCCTGGGCGAGTGTCGCAGAGGTGCAGTTACGAATTTTCTATCTTTTAGGATTTGAAAGGGATTTGTTTTGATATATATGAGGATTGGTAATTAGGATTAAGGAGGTTTTCTTTTGGGGGCGATGAAAAGAGAGGTTTTTCAGGGCTTCTAGGAGAGAAGAAGATCAATTCTAGAGTGGTAATCATGAACTCTTCAATGTTTATCATCTCTTTTTCTTGTTTTTCTATTTTTATGAGTAGCTAAACCCGTTATTGGGAATGTAACAGATTCGCATGGATCCCAATTGATGTTTATGGAATAAATTGATGTGTTTTTCATGTTTGATACCGTGTTTGAATATGTTCTTAGTTACTATTATGAAATTGATCAATTCATAATCATGGTTTTTCTATATTAATAGGAATATTAATTTAGGAAATTGCCTAATATTCAACAACCCATGTGTGTAGGAATAGGAATATCTTCTACAAATTGGGTAATTCTTTTAATTTGATTGTTCTATAATTTTCCTGATTAGGAATTGAGGCTCCACTTGAGGAATCAAGGGAGATCAATTCTTAAGAAACGAGTACGACCTAAGGAATTAGGCATATTCTACCCTTGCAAATTGAATTCGGATTAAAGAAAATACATCGATTTAGAATTAAACATCTAGGGAGTCTGCGATGATGTTATGTTCCCTGCTTTTCCAAACATAAGTTTCAATCAGTTACATTTTTAATATTAATCTTAATTCAAATTTAAAATCCAACTTCCAATCAAACTTTTGTCACGTAATTTTCATCAACTAAGCTAATTAACTAAAATCGACTGCTCCTGGTGGAACGATATTTGGTCTTACCAATTATATTACTTGTACGATCTGGTACACTTGCCAGAATCCCAACAGGATATTCGACTAGCTTTCGAGTATCAAAACATTTCAGATCTCTCTCATCTCATCAATATGACTAGTACTTATGAGAAGGGACTTAAAAGGAAGGCGGAAGCAGATCGAAGCAGAGCAGCCGAGAGATCAGTGGGACCCCATAGAGGCAAAGGTCCGGTGCAGAGGGCAGGAACATATGCTAAGACAAAAACTATAGTTGCTCGTGGAGCAAGCCAACCAGCGATTGCTTATGATCCCATTCCCGCTCGTCAGCATTGTGGGAGGCGACATAGGGGACTGTGTTGGAGTCTTGATCCTCGCAAGGGGAAGGACTTTGCTTTCAAGCTGGTCAACCGGGACACTTTGCTGTTAACTGTCCCAAGAGTCCCTTGAAGAAAGAAGTCAATGTGGCCAAAGTGCAGAAAACAGGAGCAAGTCAGCCACTTCAGAAGGGCAAGGTGTGCACCATGGATGGTGAAGAAGTGACTGATGATGATGAGCTCATCTGAGGTACATGTAATGTCAATAATGTTTCTTGTGGAGTTCTGTTTGATTGTGGAGCAACACATTCGTTTATTTCTGTTGATTGCATGACGAAGCTAGGACTTTCTTGTGTAGAAATGCCTTATAAGCTTTCCGTTTCAACTCCTACAAATTCTTCTGTAATCACATCCCAAATGTGTTTGAATTGTTCTCTTCGAGTGTTAGATCGGGAGTTCAAAGTGAATCTGATCTGTTTGCCGTTGACTCGGTTAGACATTATTCTTGGCATGGATTGGATGTCTCACCACCGTGTCTTGATTGACTGCCATCAAAAAGCTGTTATTTTTAGTGATTCTTCTTTAGCTGCTATGGAAATTGATGAGGTGTCAGATGTAAGCCAGATTCCAATAGTTTGTGAATTTCCAGAAGTCTTTTCTGCAGAGATTCCCGGATTGCCTCCAAAAAGAGAAGTAAAGTTTAGTATTGATCTAAAGCCTGGTACTGGCCCAATTTCTATAGCACCGTATTGAATTGCGCCTCCGGAATTGGAAGAACTGAAGAAGCAATTGGAGGAGCTATTAGCGAAGAAACTTGTTAGGCCAAGTGTGTCACCCTGGGGTGCTCCTATCCTTTTTGTCAAGAAGAAGGACGGTAGCCTCCGGATGTGCACCGATTACAGGCAGTTGAATGCAGTGACAGTAAAGAACAAATATCCGCTCCCTCGCATTGATGATTTGTTGGATCAGTTGAGGGGTGCATCAGTGTTCTCTAAGATTGACCTCCGATCGGGATACCATCAGATCCGTATCCGTGAAGAGGACATTCCAAAAACTGCTTTCAGGACGCGTTATGGGCACTTTGAGTATGTGGTGATGCCTTTTGGATTGACCCACGCTCCTGCAATATTCATGGATTACATGAATAGGATCTTCATGCCATACTTGGATTCTTTTGTCATCGTATTCATTGATGACATCCTGATTTATTCTAAGAGTCCAGGTGAACATGAGGGGCATTTGAGGATAGTGTTGCAAATCCTCAAAGACAAGCAGTTGTATGCCAAGCTGTCTAAATGTAGCTTTTGGTTGGATGAAGTCCATTTTCTGGGACATGTGATTTCTTCACAGGGAGTTGCTGTGGATCCCTCTAAGGTGGAAGCAGTGTTAAAGTGGGAGAGGCCCACAACAGTCACAGAAATCAGGAGCTTTCTGGGTCTGGCAGGGTATTATCAGAGATTCATTGAAGGGTTCTCTAGGCTGTCTCTTCCACTGACTATGCTGACTAGAAAAGATGTTCCTTATCAGTGGTCTCAACAATGTGAAAACAGTTTCCAGGAATTGAAGAGAAGACTGACTAGCTCACCGGTTCTAATTTTACCGAATCCGACCCAACCCTTTGATGTTTATTGTGATGCTTCCAAGCCAGGTTTGGGTTGTGTGCTCATGCAGCAAGGCAAAGTGATAGCATATGCATCCAGACAGTTACGACAACACGAGCAGAATTATCCCACTCATGATCTGGAGTTAGCAGCTGTGGTCTTTGCATTGAAAATATGGAGACATTATTTGTATGGCACGAAGTTTGAAGTCTTCAGTGATCACAAAAGTCTCCGCTATCTCTTTGATCAGAAAGAGTTGAATATGAGACAGAGGAGATGGATGGAATTCTTGAAAGACTATGATTTCCATCTTCAGTAACATCCTGGTAAAGCTAATGTGGTGGCTGATGCATTGAGTCGCAAGACTCTACATGTTAGCAACATGATGGTAAAAGAAATGCAACTGATGCAGGAGTTTAGTGATCTCAATTTGAACATGCAGATGAAAGAGAAAACCATTGTTCTGGAAATGTTGCAGGTCACAAATGAGTTGATGAGTTCCATCAAAGAGAGACAGGCCGATGATGAAGAGCTTCAGAAGCTTCTGGCAGAGTTAGAGGGTAAAGAAGAACATGATTTCATCAAGGGTGCAGATGGTATTATTCGGTTTAGAGGCCGAATATGTGTTCCTATGGATTTCGAGGTTCGAAGAGACATATTGTGGGAAGCTCACCAAACAAAAATGAGTTTCCATCCCGGTACTACAAAGATGTATCAGGACTTGAAGAAAATCTACTGGTGGCCAGGGTTGAAATCGGATGTGGTCGATCATGTGTCTCACTGCTTGACTTGTCAGGAGGTAAAAATTGAGCATCAAAAGCCAGGTGGTCCATTGCGATCACTTGATATTCCCGAGTGGAAATGGGACAGTATTGCTATGGACTTTGTGTCCAGTTTGCCCAGAACCACTGCAGGGTGTGATGCTGTCTGGGTTGTGGTTGATCGTCTGACAAAATGTGCTCACTTTATCCCAATGAACATGAAGTACAGTTTGGAAAAGTTGACTCAATTGTACATTCGGGACATAGTGAAGCTACATGGTGTGCCCTCCAGCATAGTATCAGATCGTGACCCAAGGTTCTTATCCAGATTTTGGCAGAGTCTCCAGCAGGCTTTGGGTACCAAGCTGAAATTTAGTACAGCTTACCATCCACAAACTGATGGGCAATCTGAGTGTACTATTCAGACATTGGAGGATCTGCTCAGAGCTTGTGTGCTGGAGCAGGTTGGAAATTGGGAGCAGCTTCTGCCGCTTAAGGAATTCACTTATAACAATAGTTTCCATTCTAGTATCGGCGTGGCACCCTTTGAGGCACTTTATGGCAGGAAGTGTAGAACGCCTCTTTGCTGGTTTCAGATTAGTGAGAATTTGTTGACTGGACCAGAACTTGTGCAAGAGACTACTGAGAAGATCACTATGATTCAGAACAAGATGAAAACTTCTCAGGATCGTCAGAAGAGCTATGAAGATAAGCGTAGGAGACCTCTAGAGTTTGATGAAGGTGATCATGTCTTTTTGAGAGTGTCCCCTACTACAGGAATTGGTCGGGCGATCAAGTCCAAGAAACTGACTCCACGCTTTGTTGGTCCTTATCAGATTTTGGAGAGGGTTGGTCCATTGGCATATAGGATCGCCTTACCTCCACATATTTCCAAGCTTCATGACGTCTTCCATGTCTCACAGCTAAGGAAATACATTCATGATCCTTCCCATGTAGTTGTTGTGGATGATTTGCCTTTTAAAGAGAATTTGACCTTTGAAGTACTACTAATCAGAATTGATGATAGGCGGACTAAGCAACTTAGAGGCAAAGAGATCTTGTTGGTGAAGGTAATTTGGAACCGAAACAACATGGAAGAGGCCACTTGGGAGCTGGAGGACAAAATGAAGGAGTCCTATCCACAATTGTTTCAGGATAGCTGAATTTCGAGGACGAAATTCTGGTAAGTGGGAGAGGATTGTAACATCCCTAGTTTAATTCTTAGTATAATTGATTATATTAAGTTTAAAATAGTGAAATGAAAGCTTGTTTTAGGATTAAGAACATAGGATATTAGGAAAATTAAAATAAAAGATTTACAAATCAAAACTTAAATTCCACCGTTGGATATGAAGTTTAGTAGGTAGAGAAGCTTGCTTTAAAATTTGAGCAAGATCCGACGGATAACGAAGAAGTTATGGCATTTTGAAATGCCAAGAAAAAGAAAACTGGCCAGACTACTCGAGTAGTGCCAGACTAATTGATTAGTGCACTAACTAATCGATTAGTGCACTGATTAATCGAGTAGTTGGTGCAAACAGCAAGTTCAGAAAATTTGGACTACTCGAGTAGTCCACTGACTACTCGAGTAGTGCGACCAGTTAGTGGAAAAAATAAAGATAAGGCCAAGAAGAGGAGAACCAATTTGGACCACACAATGGGAATCTTCTTATGGCAACTTTAATTCTTAGCCATACATTCATTTCCAACAAAAATAAAACAAAACACTCAACTCATTCTTAATTCATTCTCACTTCATCATCATCAACAATCTCCCTCTCCTTCTCACACTATTTCTTCTTCTTCCAACAAGAGCAAGTGGAGCTCTTCTCCCTCCCCAAGTTCATCCACCGTCAACAACCATTATCAAGCTTAATAGGTAAATCTCACTCTCCTCTCTCTTGTTGATGGGTCACACAAAATTTATTCTCTCTCTTAGGGTCCATACGAATTTTTCCTTCTTTTCCATCTCTTGTGAAGTTCAAATTTTTCCACTTCTTGGAGGCCACAATCTCATCATCATTTCCGTTTTCTTTATGACTAAGGAAGTCAAGATCACCTCCTCTCTTTATTTCCATTGGAGCTCTTGATTGAGGTGCTTGGAGTTAGGGCTTGGAATGTTCACTCTTATCTCTACTTGGTTGAGGTAAGGGGGTGTGTATTACCTTGTCTTAGGGATTAGTTCCTAGCTAGAGCATAATGATTTGCTAAGATTTAGGTGTGTTAGTGTTATGATAGGAACTCTAGGGAAAATGAATATTGCAAATTATTATGATTATGTTATGAATGAACCCCTAAATGTTAATGCTAAAATAATTGGAAAGAGTGTGAATGATTATTGATAGATATGGTTCGTGTGAATGATTAATTGCAAAATATGAATGAATATGATTATGTGTTACTTGATATGTATGACTATGTGAAGTGTACAATTATGTTTGTTATACTTGAGGAAACCGCAATTGGTCAGAGACAAAGGAACCCTAGGAATACACCTAGAAGGGGGGGTTGAATAGGTGTTGAAGCTACCTTGAAAGATTTTCGAACAAAACAAATCGAAACAATCAAAACAAATGATTTTTGCAAATTCTACAGCACTTAATCGATTAACCTGCAATTTACTCGAGTAGTACTCGATTAAACTTGAACTTAATCGATTAAATATGACAGAAAACAGAAAAATCAATTTTTCATACGAATACGAAAATCAATCAATTCACATGCAAGATCAGAGATTCAGCGGAAATGATTAACACCTATATTCTTATTGATTAACCTAGTTATGAAAATGATTTTCCCTTTATCAATTTGAACAATTAAAGATTCAATTCAATCAATTATGAAAATCAATCTTTCTAGGTTTTCAACCAAGAACGCAATCAAATGACTTGAATATAAAGAGTAAGAGTTTAGAGATACGACACAGTGATTTATCCTGGTTCACTTTCATCCACTTGAAAGCTACATCCAGTCCCCTCTTCAACCAAGAGAGATTCTTCACTATGAGGAATTAGAGTTCTCAAATTACAAGTGATTGCCTCACAAGACTCCCTTCTTGCTAGCTTACAAGAGATAACCGACACCCTTGCCTTGTAATCCTATTGATCTTCTCTCTAATCTAACCTCTACCCCTTGTTGATAATCGACACAACAAGTCTTCAATTGCTTGATGATAAACCACACACCAAGGCTTCACTTGCTTGATTCACAACCAAGACTTCTTCTTCTTCTTCAATAAGAATGCACTTGCTTGATGATAAAATCGACACACCAAGACTTCTTGTTTGTTGTAGTGACTTGCCTTCTTGCAAAGATTACAACACAATAGAAAACACAAAACAATCCTATGAATCTCAATCAAGAGTTATGACAATTCACCATAAGAGATTCAAAGGTTCTTGATCAAAGAATATAAAAATAGAAAAGCTTTGATCTTTGAAATTGAGAGAGAATAGAGTGGCTTGATTCTTTGTAAAATGAATATCAAAATGATAGAGTATGATCACAAAGGTTAGGAAAAGGTTTATATAGAATACTCAAAAGTTGTAGCACTTGAAAACTGATTTTGAGAAGTGAAAAACGTATTTTAAAAATCAGTTCAGCAGTACTTAATCGATTAAGCAAGTCGTGTACTCGAGTAGTACTCGATTAAGTTATCACTTAATCGATTAAGTTGGTACTGTACATGTTCAAAACTTGTTTTCTCAAAATCCAACCTTTCCTTTAAAACCTTTAAGCCACCTATTGATTCTAGGTTAAGTGAAAACTCAAATTATGATTAAATCATGACTTATGAATGAGATTCACTACCCTCTATAATAATCTACCCAAATAAAAAACCTATGAAGCTTGAGAGGCAAAAGATAAAAGAAATACAAATACACTCAAACTTAGGTCTTCATGAGCTTGCTTTCTCTCTTCTTCATTTGATGTTTGTTGTTGCTTGTTGAGCTTGAAACTTGATCAACACATGTAGCTTGTTCAAAAACACTTTGTCATTATCAAAACATTCATCATGTTCATCATGGAACTAACAATACTTGGTTGGTATATTGATTGAAAAGGAATATATGGTTAATTTGATAAAGAATAATTTTAATGAATTAAAGTGGACTGGATGTTTGAATTGATCATTGAGACATTGGCACACTAGGTCGCCCTTGCTAGGTGTATCAAATGCCCCATTAGAGCTAAATGCCCCATCAGGCCAAATGCCCCATTAGGTCCAAACGCCCCGTTAGGCGTCGATGTGCCCAAATGATCAATTCAACGATAATTAAGAGTATGGAAAGTGTGAAAAGGAATAAAGTATATGAAAGTGATTATATTATGAAATGCGTTAAGCAATGATAAAGATTGCATGTATTGTCCTAACGGGTGAAGCCTAATGGGTGACCAAAGTCCTGGTGGGTGTATAAGTCCCTAATGGGTGTACAAATGCCCTAGCAGGAGCAACCAATTCCTAGTGGTACAACTAAATAGAAATGAGTAATGGAGTAATGAAAGGATTATGGTATAATTGACTTACAATGGAACAAAGATAAGGAAAACGAATATTGAATTTGAATGAATATGACATGGAATGATTGAATGAACTTATATGTGCTAAATGTCTAAATGTGTATGACTTGGTAGGTTGTTATGTCTAAATAGAAACTGCTTCCTACTTCATGTGTAATGCTCACCCTCTTGCTATTTTTACAGGTAATGAGATTGAGCTTGCACAACCCCCGGCCGAGCAGGTGCACTCTCCCTTACAGGGAGAGTAGTTTATGAGAGTTTATGGGATTTTTGGTGTAGTCCTGGGGTATATTGGGGATTGTATATGTTCCCTATGTTTTGTATATGTTATGCAAAGTAATTTGTGGGTTATCCAGGACTGCTTCCTTTGGAAAGGAAGTAGATTATTTTGGGAAACTTTCATAGTTCCACAACTTGTTTATTTGCTGCGATCTTTGATGTAATTATGTGATGATATAGATGGTTATTCCACTGTTGATGTTTGGCCCTGTTGGCCCTGTAACACTCCTTGTATATCATCTTACTTTATAAGAAAAGTAATAAGTTTATGAATATTCGGACTTGTTATCGTTGGAAAAAGATCTGAAAATAAGAATTGTTTTAGAGCTGGTCACTGGTCCTCTGTCCAAATGTCCTTCTCATCGGATCCTCGATATCTGCACAACGGGTTCCCAACCCATACTTTCTATACTCTGCATGCACCTAAGGAACATCTCCCTTTACTGATTCTTGTGCAAGCTAGATGCACGATCAACACCTAATAAGGGCATGGGGGTTAACTATACATATTCGCATAATCAAATGAGAATAAAACTAACATCCACAAGTTAGCATGTAGCAAATCATGATGCATAATCATATGAGCACACCCGGTTAATCATACTAATTCTTTCATTGCAGGTGGCATGATGCATGATTTCCTTCCACAACTGAGGCCTCTAAAAGTCCATCTTGGACGTCCATCCAATACACCGTTGTGTTCCCGGAACACCGACATTCGTTCCCAGAACGTAATGCCGAACCATACTTGGATGATAAGCATTCACTCCCAGAGTGTGCATCACGTTCCCAGAACGTGTAGCAAACCATACTTGGATAAATAAGCATCACTCCCAGAGTGTGCATTACGTTCCCAGAACGTACAAAAACCAGGTCCCGGACACTGGCCACATATCTATAATGTGTCATCCAGTAGGTTGCTTATCAAAGTGTTCCCAGAACACCAACATACGTTCCCAGAACGTATAAAACCAGGTCCCAGACACTGGCCACATATCTATAATGTGTCATCAAGTAGGTTATAATTTGGTACTCCCGGAGTACCCTCCTCATATTCCCAGAATATGATAAACGTTCCTACCAACCAAACTTCCATTCTATATGAATGCACAATCATCAAGGTTGGTTTTTATGTTTAATTCCATTATTAAACCAATGTGTTCCCAGAACACTCACATACGTTCCCAAAACGTATCACAAACCCAACTTGGAATGAAATCAAGCACCACTCCCAGAGTGTGCATCACGTTCCCAGAACGTGTCCAAGAAACCATGTCCTAGACAATGGCCACATTCCCAGAATGTGTCATCAAGTTGGTTGCATTAGTTTAGTACTCCTAGAGTATAGGGTCAAGTACCCGGACATCACAAACTATCCTTGCCAACCTATTTCATTACCTTTCTCTATGCATGTATTGCATGCATAATTTACTGAGGTTGGTCTTTCCATTAATTACTGTGATTTAGAAATATTTCAATTTCTCTTTTGAATGATTTATTTGAGGTATAGGCTTTGACACAAAATTCTCCTTTGAAATATCCCAAAACATGTCATTAAACTTAGATTGGGTAAAACAAAGTCAATGGTATTCAAAAACTTAACTTTTTATTTTTCAGATTCAGGTACTAACCGGTTACAGTTCCAGGCTAACCGGTTAGATTTACAAACCTGAACTGTTTACCATTGTAATTCAGAAAACCCTTTTTCTTAAATTGCCTACCCAATCCATAAACCAGTTTAACAGTGTTTATACCTCAAAATCAATGTTTATATCATTCAAAAGTCTAAATTACATTTCATTGTCCAATGAGCATAATTTCTCTTGAAATTATTCCATCAATTTAAGGCATAAATTGTAATCTCTCCAATCTGAATTTATTGACATTATCACAACCCATATTCAGACCTTTTGTATTGAAATTAAGGCTTAGATTTGAGTAAAGACTATTAAGATTTCAGGACTGATTTATAAACTGATTTTTCTTTGAAAATCTGCAGTGTCTAACCGGTTACGAAAATCGTGTAACCGGTTAGATTATGCAGTCAGACCATTAAAACAAGAGTTTTAACAACTCATTTTCTTCCTTTCTCAAATCTAACCAAATTTCAGTATACACCAAGTTCATATGCCTTATAACAAACATGTTTACACCCAGAAACACATTCATATTGCATGCATCAAGTTTATGGTATCAAATTGCATGAAAATTCACATAAACACAGTTTAATACAACAAAACTTAGATTAAGCACTTAAACTCAGAATTTAGCATCAACATAGCTTGCATGCATCCAGATAACATTGCTCAAAACAACAATTGAGCTCAAATTGGCCTCCAAGCCATTTATCCATTTCAACTTATGCCCTTTGAGTCTCTTGGTGACTCATCCTATATTCTACCACAATTTATTCTCATTCTAGAAAATAGTAAGCTTCCCCCTTACCTTAGGTTCGTGCTTGATCCAAAACATTGCAGAGAGAAAGGCTCCAACATAGATTCCCCACAAATCCTAGGTTCTGCACTCAGCCACGATTTCCATCAACAGGATCCAAAGACCAGAAGATTTGACATAGCATTTGGCCACAGAAATTGGGGAAACCAATTAGGACTCAATATAGGTAACATGTACTAAGGAATGGAAGCGATTTGAGACTTAAGGATTGACTATACTTACCAAAATCAGTTCTAGAACTCAGCTTCCGGAACATGCACAACAGAGGATTCAGAATTCAACTCCCAACTTCTCAAATCGATTTCTCCTTCCACACAGACTCTCAACTCACAAATTTGGTGTTTTTACAAAGCTCAAGATGTAAGCTTTGCAATGGTGTATGGATCTTGATCTCACTCTCAGGAACAAAGGCGAATTTCTCCACACGAAAATGGAACCCTAATTCCCTTCCTCAACAAGAATTCAGCTGCATCAACCCTCAAATCCTCAGAAATTCATCTATTTATAGACAAATTAGGGTTGCATGTAGGGCGACGCGTGGTTCTCCACTAGAATTTGGCTGTAATCGTGGCGAATTCGGGGTTATTCGAGTGATTACTCATCAAAATCCACTAACCCAGTTTCTGGGTTCATCGTCTAACCGGTTACAGGACATTACTAACCGGTTAGATTAGTACAAAATCTAAAAATTAATATTTTTAAATCTTTCCTTCCAAGAACCTTTTTAATATTGCTTTTAAGTCCTCATTCAGGGACCAAAATGCAATATCCTCATATTTTGCATTTATTTGCCATATAAAAATATTTCAACCTATCTTTATATTTTAGGCTAATTAAATACAAAATATAAACTTGGAAAATAATAAAACTTTTATTATTAATTTCCTATTACTCGGGAGACGAAAATTAGGGGTGTTACACTACTCCCCCACTTAAAAGGAATTTCGTCCCCGAAATTCATCTTTTGAAATTTTCCACTTTCCCAAAGTGTTTTTATACTAGAAAACTTCATCTAGCTCCCAAAAATTTGTTCTTTAGGGTCCTCCCCCACTTAAAAGAGTTTTGATATAGTTCTTTTATTTTGAAACATCTCTAATAAAACCTTTCATCTTAAACCAAAATTCTTTGCATAAAACTCTTAGGTGAAAGAATTTCTTTTTTTTTATTTTTTTTATTTTAAAAGAAATACTCTTTATACTTCACATAAATATTTTTCAATTAAAACATTTTCCAATAAACTTTTTGGAAAAACCTTTTTGGGCTGCGCACTCTGATCTCTCGAGCACGATCAAAGAAACATTTGTATGACTTCATTTCTTAATAGTTTGAGACATTAGGGTGATCAGTCCTAATATTCAAACCATTAATAACAAAATCATCCCTTTCAGATATAATCTTTCGCAAGAAAGATCATACGACAGGTCTTTAAGTTAGAAGAACTTAAAGATAAGGTAATTATCACTACCAGACTTAGTTAGATAGTCAATTTCTAGAGACATTTCCGTTGGGGAGACAAAGTTTTGTCCTATCCCGGTGATTGTTAATCTCTCTAGCCATAACTGATCTTTCTATTTCTGTAGTGTCCACAAATATTATCACATCCAACTGTGATAAGGGTTTTGATCACAAAAAAATTGAAGTTGAACTTCCAACGGAATATTGATACTTTCAAACGATTAGATTAACGTAGTCAAAAACATTTGATTACGTTAACTCAGATCAAAGGAAGATATAGACTTGGGTTGTCTACGTTAGGATTATACTCAACTCTCATCTCAGCCGATGAATTCTTCTCGTGCTGGATTCGTCCATTCCTTTCTCACCTTTTCCTTCAAGACAATTCGGTGAATAATACTCCAGCTTCCTACAATCGGAATTGACTATTCCCTTAGGTACATCACAACTAAACTCCAAGTGATGTGCCTCACATTATTACCTTGAGATGGACAAATGTTCCCTTCCCTATTTCCTCCTTAGTCACTTTTCTTCAATCAAGGATTCCTTAACCTTGATATTTCCGTGGTTGATATTCTCCCATTTACTTTTGCCTCTTTCTCCAGCAAGGCCCGTATTTCATCATTCTTTCTCTTATTCTGAACTCAAACATTTCTAGCACGAAATTCATTTACTCTTCCATAGTCCTCATACATGCTTACCAACATCGAGAAATTCCTTATTCCTTGATAGTTGATAGCTAACTTGGATTCGCACGTAATCTACTCTTGAAATTCGTGCCTTTGGATTTCTCATCTAGGTTGTTCTAAACAATACTTCATAAATCCCTTGCCTCCATAATATATTTTCTAATATCCATAATCCCTGACTTCGATTTCAAAGATTAAATCTCATTCATTTCTTAATAGAATCTAACTCCTCGTTTCCTGGTTGTAATTCACGAATCCGATTCAAGAATTCGTTGATTATTTGCAACATTTCCAATCTAACGCTAGATGGTTCCTCTTGTGTTACCAGACTTAGGTCTCTGAATTCCTCGATCAGAATAACCTCCTTAACCATCATTGAGCTCACAAGAATAGCCTATCAACTCAAATCGTCTGCAACCATGTTTACTATGCCAGGATGGAGCTCAAAGCCATAATCTTTAAGAAACTCCATCCATCGCCTTTATCTTACATTCAACTCTTCCTCTTCTTATTGTCATTCATACTTTCGAACTCCAAACTTGTTCATAAATCACAACCTTCTCATCTTAACACCTATTGTTTCCTTTGCATCATCCAGCTAAATCCTCTACCTTCTCCAATTGGAGTGGCTCCTTAATTTCAAATCTCGATTAATCCATAAGTATTATAATTCAATCCTCTTAAATCAATTTCAATGATGAATCAAGGCATTAAGTTATTTTACCACCTTAAATCCTTTCCTTACATTTTACTTAGGTAATTGACATTGAGTTTGGATTGGAGGAAGAGGTTTATCAAAAGTTTCTTCACAAATGACTTAACTTTTTAGTTTAAGCTTTCAGCTTCTAACCGGTTACAAGAAACTCTAACCGGTTATGAAGTATAGTTTTAGAAACAAAACCAAAGAATTTCAAAACCATTTTCTTTACATTATCCAATCCCACTCAAAATAGGATTTATTCATAATCTAATACCTTGATTCCAACTGAATTCATCACTAAAATGATTTAAATCATAGTCTACTCACCTTTTTCCATAATTCCTCTTAGACTAATCATATTATGTTGGGGTATAATCCATCACCACCCCACCATAATTAAACAACACCCTACCTTTTAATACCATCAGTTGATCTTTTCCAAGTCAACTTGGTCAGAGGCCATGCGATCTTAGAAAATCCCTCAGCATTCCGGCGATAATATCCAGCCAGCCCTAAGAAACTTCTCACCTCAGTCACAGTCTTAGGCTATTCCTATTTCAACCCTAAACTTACCCTTGCTGGATCCATCGCAATTTCTTCTTTAAAGATCACATGCCCTGCGAACGTAACTTCACTCAACCAAAACTCATCTTTGGAGAGCTTATCACACAACTACTCCTCCTGCAGGAGTTTCAACACAATCCGTAGATGTTCCTCATGCTCCTCCGAATTCTTAGAATAAACCACAAACGAATCCGAATATAATCTAAAGGTCTCGTTCTTATAGTTCATAAAAGAACAAGTGCATTAGTCAATCCGAACGACATTATTTCCTACTCATAATGTCCGTATCGAGATCAAAAATGCAGTCTTAAGTGTATTCCTGTCCCGAATCCTGATTTGGGGTTAATCCAACCTCCAATCAATCTTAGAAAACACTTAGACTCCTTTAAACTGATCCACCCAAAACCTTTTAACACTTTTCTCCGTGTTTCCCCCATGTGACTATTTCTGATGATATCGTATTGTAAGGGTAGTAGAGAGAGAATCAACTTCAAAAATTAACTTGATTCCAAACTCTATCCCTTTTCCCAAGGGTGAACCTAACATCATTTCTTGTAACCAGGATTTCTTTGACCCCCTTATTCCTTCCCTGCTGCCCAGGAGCAACTACATGGGTCCATTGGGTTCCAGATTCGAAACTTGGGAATCCCAATACAGGGTTGTTCTATCGTCATTAATCATGATCACTTGATCCTTCGGCTCCCAAACCGTACTTAAGATCAAATGTAATCATGACACAGGTAGATAGACAAAGTCTAATACCTTAATAGAACGATTCAGATATACCTTGGAAACCACTACAAGAAGATTTGTAGGATTCTCTGCTTTGAGATAGCCGATTGGGTAAGGCATTGAGCAACTTCGATCAATACCCTTATCCATAAGGGCAAAAGAAAGGATAGCTTCAGAGTTTAACAAACTCAGCAAGGTTGATCTTTAAGAAGATCACTGCCCTACACTCGGTCTAAAAAGTTGATTAACTTTAACACGAGTGAGGGTAAACACTCCTTCTCAGAGTCGAGGACTAAACTACAACTCCTTAAAATTTCCGCATCACTGGTTCTATAAAAACATAATAAACCAACACTGTGGTTTTGGGTTTACAACATGTCTAAAGAGAAGCATACGACTATCATACTTCTACTTAGACTTCCTAGAACACTTCTTAATAGCAGAATGAGCTATTTATCTAGAACCATTACCCATAACCTTAGCTCTAGCTTGGAAGTATATGAAAGCATACTTCCCAGGAAACATTGCAGATATCGATGACCAGCGTATTGGACCACACACCCAAGGACCAAGAGTCAGGACCATTGCTCTGATACCATAAAAATGTAACACTCCTTGTATATCATCTTACTTTATAAGAAAAGTAATAAGTTTATGAATATTCGGACTTGTTATCATTGGAAAAAGATCTGAAAATAAGAATTGTTTTAGAGCTGGTCACTGGTCCTTTGTCCAAATGTCCTTCTCATCGGATCCTCGATATCTGCACAACGGGTTCCCAACCCATACTTTCTATACTCTGCATGCACCTAAGGAACATCTCCCTTTACTGATTCTTGTGCAAGCTAGATGCACGATCAACACCTAATAAGGGCATGGGGGTTAGCTATACATATTCGCATAATCAAATGAGAATAAAACTAACATCCACAAGTTAGCATGTAGCAAATCATGATGCATAATCATATGAGCACACCCGGTTAATCATACTAATTCTTTCAATGCAAGTGGCATGATGCATGATTTCCTTCCACAACTGAGGCCTCTAAAAGTCCATCTTGGACGTCCATCCAATACACCGTTGTGTTCCCGGAACACCGACATTCGTTCCCAGAACGTAATGCCGAACCATACTTGGATGATAAGTATTCACTCCCAGAGTGTGCGTCACGTTCCCAGAACGTGTAGCAAACCATACTTGGATAAATAAGCATCACTCCCAGAGTGTGCATTACGTTCCCAGAATGCATACGTTCCCAGAACGTACAAAAACCAGGTCCCGGACACTGGCCACATATCTATAATGTGTCATCCAGTAGGTTGCTTATCAAAGTGTTCCCAGAACACCAACATACGTTCCCAGAACGTATAAAACCAGGTCCCAGACACTGGCCACATATCTATAATGTGTCATCAAGTAGGTTATAATTTGGTACTCCCGGAGTACCCTCCTCATATTCCCAGATATGATAAACGTTCCTACCAACCAAACTTCCATTCTATATGAATGCACAATCATCAAGGTTGGTTTTTATGTTTAATTCCATTATTAAACCAATGTGTTCCCAGAACACTCACATACGTTCCCAGAACATATCGCAAACCAAACTTGGAATGAAATCAAGCACCACTCCCAGAGTGTGCATCACGTTCCCAGAACGTGTCCAAGAAACCATGTCCTAGACAATGGCCACATTCCCAGAATGTGTCATCAAGTTGGTTGCATTAGTTTAGTACTCCTAGAGTATAGGGTCAAGTACCCGGACATCACAAACTATCCTTGCCAACCTATTTCATTACCTTTCTCTATGCATGTATTGCATGCATAATTTACTGAGGTTGGTCTTTCCATTAATTACTGTGATTTAGAAATATTTCAATTTCTCTTTTGAATGATTTATTTGAGGTATAGGCTTTGACACAAAATTCTCCTTTGAAATATCCCAAAACATGTCATTAAACTTAGATTGGGTAAAACAAAGTCAATGGTATTCAAAAACTTAACTTTTTATTTTTCAGATTCAGGTACTAACCGGTTACAGTTCCAGGCTAACCGGTTAGATTTACAAACCTGAACTGTTTACCATTGTAATTCAGAAAACCCTTTTTCTTAAATTGCCTACCCAATCCATAAACCAGTTTAACAGTGTTTATACCTCAAAATCAATGTTTATATCATTCAAAAGTCTAAATCACATTTCATTGTCCAATGAGCATAATTTCTCTTGAAATTATTCCATCAATTTAAGGCATAAATTGTAATCTCTCCAATCTGAATTTATTGACATTATCACAACCCATATTCAGACCTTGTGTATTGAAATTAAGGCTTAGATTTGAGTAAAGACTATTAAGATTTCAGGACTGATTTATAAACTGATTTTTCTTTGAAAATCTGCAGTGTCTAACCGGTTACGAAAATCATGTAACCGGTTAGATTATGCAGTCAGACCATTAAAACAAGAGTTTTAACAACTCATTTTCTTCCTTTCTCAAATCTAACCAAATTTCAGTATACACCAAGTTCATATGCCTTATAACAAACATGTTTACACCCAGAAACACATTCATATTGCATGCATCAAGTTTATGGTATCAAATTGCATGAAAATTCACATAAACACAATTTAATACAACAAAACTTAGATTAAGCACTTAAACTCAAAATTTAGCATCAACATAGCTTGCATGCATCCAGATAACATTGCTCAAAACAACAATTGAGCTCAAATTGGCCTCCAAGCCATTTATCCATTTCAACTTATGCCCTTTGAGTCTCTTGGTGACTCATCCTATATTCTACCACAATTTATTCTCATTCTAGCAAATAGTAAGCTTCCCCCTTACCTTAGGTTCGTGCTTGATCCAAAACATTGCAGAGAGAAAGGCTCCAACATAGATTCCCCACAAATCCTAGGTTCTGCTCTCAGCCACGATTTCCATCAACAGGGTCCAAAGACCAGAAGATTTGACATAGCATTTGGCCAAAGAAATTGGGGAAACCAATTAGGACTCAATATAGGTAACATGTACTAAGGAATGGAAGTGATTGGAGACTTAAGGATTGACTATACTTACCAAAATCAGTTCTAGAACTCAGCTTCCGGAACATGCACAACAGAGGATTCAGAATTCAACTCCCAACTTCTCAAATCGATTTCTCCTTCCACACAGACTCTCAACTCACAAATTTGGTGTTTTTACAAAGCTCAAGATGTAAGCTTTGCAATGGTGTATGGATCTTGATCTCACTCTCAGGAACAAAGGCGAATTTCTCCACACGAAAATGGAACCCTAATTCCCTTCCTCAACAAGAATTCAGCTGCATCAACCCTCAAATCCTCAGAAATTCATCTATTTATAGACAAATTAGGGTTGCATGCAGGGCGACGCGTGGTTCTCCACTAGAATTTGGCTGTAATCGTGGCGAATTCGGGGTTATTCGAGTGATTACTCATCAAAATCCACTAACCCAGTTTCTGGGTTCATCGTCTAACCGGTTACAGGACATTACTAACCGGTTAGATTAGTACAAAATCTAAAAATTAATATTTTTAAATCTTTCCTTCCAAGAACCTTTTTAATATTGCTTTTAAGTCCTCATTCAGGAACCAAAATGCAATATCCTCATATTTTGCATTTATTTGCCATATAAAAATATTTCAACCTATCTTTATATTTTAGGCTAATTAAATACAAAATATAAACTTGGAAAATAATAAAACTTTTATTATTAATTTCCTATTACTCGGGAGACGAAAATTAGGGGTGTTACAGGCCCTGGATGAAAGGAATATATATACATATATGCATTGCACAGGTTTCAGAAAATCTAAGCTTTGGTTTACTCAATAAACAAAGGAAACTCTGTCCAGTTTGACAGAGATTTTGGAAATCAAATCAGAGTAAGCGGAAAATGAAAATTTATAGTGCTCTTGATCATTTGCACACATAATCTAAACTCGTATACATAATGAAAATAGGTCACAAGTACATAATAATAGCATAATAAAAGTAGGGTGTAAGTCATAGTCCCAAGTACAAGTCCATAGAACATAAAGTAGACCATCAGTATAAAACTCTCTCTCACACTATATACAACATATCACAAGTCAAAATATAGAGAGCCTCGAAGATAGTCCAGTGATCCTCCATAAGAGCCAAATGTCCCCCTCCATCAATCCGTCAGGTCATCATCCCAGCAGTGGCAAAACATGTCCCTCATCCCTATCATCTACCTCATGCATCTCCCGGTGGGTCCCCAACTCCCCACTGGTTGCCAATGGAATACTTGACAGGGTCATCCTCGACCTTATCCGTGCCCCTCCACTGGGCGCTGGATCCACTAAAGGTGACCCATGCACTAGACTGGTCGGGCGAGGCACATGAGAATCCTCTCTAACAACTCGAGAGGCAACAGGGTGAGATCGAGTGGCAGCCCTAAAACGAAAACTATGAAAACGTCGAGCTGGTCTCTGTGGGGGTGGTCCGTGATAAGTGTAAAAAGGTGGAACATGCATGGTGTAGACAATCGGAACTCAGAACCTACGAGGACGGGAATGAACCAAGGGATGAGGGTGATAGACTGTCACCTCTACGTCTCCCTCATACGTGGCTCGGTGGTCCTCGTAGTACCATACTCCATTAGGGAGTGGGCGTATGTTCACTCTCTAGCAAGTATACTAGATCAGAAAGTAATATAGTCTAGGAAGACCAGATATCGTTCCCACAGGGACTACGAATTATTTAACTTATTTCTACCTAAGAGTAATTTAAAGTAAAATCTATTAAAATTTCATAATTAAATCAATTAACTAAAAAGATTATTTTACTGCTGGAAAAATAAATAAAAACTATTAACAATGGGTGAATGGTGGTTAGGAACTAGTTTCATTGAATGTTTCACTTATTTATTATAAATCAATATTTTCCATTTAAATCAAGAACTAATTCAGAAAATTAGTAATTCCCAGATTCCTCTAATGAAATTTCTGTTTATTATCCAATTTGATAAATCCTATGTAACATCCCGCATTTTTCCTTACTTAAATAAATAAATAAATTTTAATAAAATGTATTTTGAGAGTTTATAAAGGATTTTTAGATGAATATTTTATTTAGCTAAGTAACAAGGTATTAACTTTTATAGAGTATCATGAATAAATATTTTCATAGATGATTTTTATTGAGTTTGGACTGATTTGATTAATAAAAGATAAGCCATGATTTTATTATTTTTGATTCCTTTGAGAAATGAGTTTCTTTATGGACTTTAATAGATTTAATAACTTCGGTAATTCATAACTTTATAACTGTAACTCCGAAAATTATGATCTTTATACGAAAACGATCGTATTGAAATGTAGAATTTAAAATTGTAACTTTTATAATTTTCTGGGTTGATTTACGAAAATTTGTTTTCCAGGTCTGTACAGTACGAATTTTGAAAGTATTAATTATAAAAAAATAGTTAGAGACCTCTAATGAATTATTCCTTTTGGAAATATCTTATATACATGAAAATATGATTTTAGAAAATAAAATGGGGACGGTATCTATAGCCAATTAGTACAGTTTATTATTTCATTTCAAAAGTGTATTTTGGAGTTTTATTCATTAATCTTAATGTTTGTCTCTTTAATAAAAAAAAATTATTATCTTGTGAAATAAATTAAAAATGTAATGTGTGTGCTTGATTTGGTGAGTATGTATGTGTGATGCTTGCATAATGAATGATGTGTGGATGTATTTGAATTATTATGATTAAAATGATATTATAATGCATATGATGGAAAAATGAAAATGCAACGTGTATATGTGTGTGCTAGGTGTCGAACATGCATGGAGGGAGAGTAGGAATTTATTTCCTTATAGGCTAAGGAAATCAAAAATTTAATAAATGAAAAATAGGTTAGAAACCTTCTAGTAGAAGGATGGTGCATTGATATGACTTAATGTATTAAATCACTCCATCTTGTCCACCAAGGATGACTAGTTTCCATGAAACCAATTGGGAGGACAAAACTACCCTTGCATGTGGTCCATGAACCTGAAATTTAGTGAGTGAACCCCATGGACTTGGCCTTGATTATAAATAGGGGAAAGCTAGCTTCATTTGACCATTTTACACCCACTTCCAAGTTTCCAAACACTTGAGTTTTAGAGCACCATCAAGCTCTAGAGTTAGAGAGAAAGAGAGAGAGTGAGGCGTGAGAGAGAGAAGAGAGAAAAAAAACGAAGAAAAAAAAGAAAAAGAGAAGAAAAACCGAGGAAGAGGAAGAGGACGAGAGAAAGAAGGAAATTTTCTTGAAGATCTAAGTGTTGTTCTCAAGTGATTTGCATGTAGGAGTCTTGTTTCTTCTTCTTCTTTTTCTTCTTCTTGATGTATTTTGTTTGAAGTCATTGAAAAAAAATTTTAAGTGTTAAGATTGTGATGCATGTTGTAGATTTGAACTTAGAATATGTGTAAGTGGTACATGCATGTGATTTATATGTGTTCATCATGATTTTGTGTTGTAAAAATTTGTATGGATGTTTGTGGTGGACTCGGCCTAGCCGAGGTCCTCAGAACCCTCGCTTAAGGTCTCACGGCCCTATAAGAAGCCCTCTGCGTGCTGGGCCGAGCTCAAGGCTCAACGGCCGAACAGATACCAGATACGGGCCGACCTCATACTCATACCCAGGTCCGACTTCCCTGTCCGACACCTCCCAGAGTCCGACACCTCCCAGAGTCCGATACCAAGGACAGGATGACGTGTCTCACCTTATCCACAAGGACAGCTCATCCACTCATAGCTCAGTACAGGCTGGCCCTACTTGGGCCTAAAGCAAGCCCATTAGGGCAACCAGCTCCCCCCTATAAGTAGCTCCGTACTACATGGGGCTCAGGTACGTTCTCTAACCCTAATTATCACCCTCACACACCAGTGATTAGGGTTACTTCTTGGCTCTCTCTTTAGCCACTTGAGGACTCCCACCAAACATCACACAGAAACCCTAGACAGAGGCTCCTTTGAAGGTCTTCTTCCCTAACCCTTGGAGGACCTCACCGTCTAGGACATCACATTGGCGCCGTCTGTGGGGAAAGAGAAACTTCATCCCCACCCAAAAGATTCTACTATGTTTGAGACACAACCAGTTCAGAGGAGGGGGAGGGGGCGCCCAAGGAGGGTGCCGTCAACTGAAGACTTGCGCTTGCACCTGGAAGCAAACAGAGTAGCAAGGTCCCCATAGCCACCCCCTCCACCACCTCCACCTCCTCCCCCGCCGCCACCCCCGCCCCCACCGCCACCTCCACCGCCAGAGTTCACGCACACCCACAGTGGACCTTACACCATCCACACCGGAGACACTGCAAATCCAACTCAGCACCAGGGAGGAGGTCGGCGCTTGCAGCTACGCTCCGAGCTTGGCGAAACCAACACAGAACAGCACCGCCACCGTGGCGAACGTGCCCACTCTGTCAGCACTACACATCACTCTCACTCTCGTCAATCTTCACTCTCTCGAGATGCAGAGCTCTTGTCCTTAATGAGACAACAGATGAGGATCGTAGAACAGCAAGGTAAAGCCATCGCGGATCTTCAGCAAGTTACTATGCAACGTTTGGCTGAACGAGCCGTTGTTCAAGCTCCAGCCCAAAACGAATTTCCTCCTCCCCCACCCCCTCCACCATCACAACCCCCATTAACACCTCAAACCTTTACAACACCGCATACTGTCGTCACACAACTTACACAAACACCACCCCCTGACCAGCAACAACTTGACCCGGATGATTCCCATCCTGGACACCCTTTTACACCAACCGTCATGGCTTATGAACCACCACCTGGGTACCTCGGACCCAGCAACATTCCCAGATATAATGGCCTCACAGACCCTCAAGAGCATATTCTTTCTTACGAGGGAGCTGTCAACTTCCATGGAGGAGGAGATCGGCTCAAGTGCCGAGCTTTCTCCATGACCCTCCAGGCCCCAGTCCTCCGATGGTACTCAAGGTTACCCAAGAATCCTGTCAACAACTGGACAGAAATGAAGCGAGTATTTCTCAACAGGTACACTGCTAGCTGTGTGCAACCCATATCAGACCACACACTAGCAACAGTGACGCAAAATTCAGACGAATCTCTACGTGCTTACCTGCACAGATTTCACAATGAATCCAGCTCGGTTCCCAACTTGTCTCCCGAGGTGGCCGTCCTCCTTTTGACCCAAGGATTGGCCGAAGGAGGGTTCAAACACTCACTGATAGGAAAGCCACCGAGAGACATGGCCAAACTCAGACAACGATCCAACAAATATATCAACCTTGAGGAATTCAACAAAGGTCTGGCAAGTAGGATGGAGAACGTTCAAGCTGCTTCACAGAATGCCCTTCCCCGAGGTCGTCCTCGCGGAAACAGGGATGATAGAGGAGGAAGAGCAGATCAAGGAGACCGAGGTCGCCCTCACGTCGGCCAGCAAGATGACCGCCGATGTCCTTACATCACTAAGTATGATTCTTACACCCCCTGACGGTCCCGAGGTCACAAGTCTGGAGAGAGACCATGCAAACCGAACTCAGGGGCGTACCTCGGCCACCTTTCCTCAGAAACCAAAGTAATATCAGGGACAGGTCTAAATACTACAACTTCCACGACGGGTATGGCCACCATACCGATCAGTGCACCTGGCTTCGAGACGTTATCGAAGACATGGTGATTAGGGGCAAGTTGCAACAGTATGTGCGAGAAGCGGTAGAGAGGAGAGGTCGGAGAAGGTCGCGCAGCCCAGACAACGACAAAGGAAAAGCCAAAGCTGACCCGTCTTAGGAAAAGAAGGAAGAAGAACCGCAGCGGGTAAATATGGTCGTGGTACAAGACCTGGATAAGTCACCGGAAAATTTCCGAGTTGAAACCATCTCGGGAGGTTTTGCCGGTGGCGGAGAGAAGAGGGCAGAAAGAAAAAGGTACGTCAATCAGGTCTTGGCTGTCCACCACAAGCCCGTCTGCAAAAAACCATCTCGGAACATCCCCATCATTTTTTCTGACCAGGACATGGAAGACGTCATCCCGGATCACAATGACCCTATGGTGATCACGGCGTTGATCGGCAATTTTGAAGTCGCCCGAGTTTTCATAGACCAAGGAAGCTCGGCCGACATTCTCTTTCTTCATACATTTCAAGCACTGAAGCTGAGGTCAGCTGACCTCGTGCAATTTGAAGGCAATCTCATCAGCTTCACAGGCGAGGCAATTCGCCCCCTTGGAGCCATCCACCTCCCGGTGACCTTAGGCAAGCAGCCTTCGGCCCGAACGGAGATCATCAAGTTTTTAGTTGTTGATTCTGAATCCCCGTACAATGTGATACTAGGGCGAACCTTCTTGCAAGCTTTTGGGGCAGTGGTTTCAACGGTTCACCTAGCAATGAAATTCGTCGGTTCTGACGACAAGGTCGTCACAGTCAAGGCCGACCAGGTGCGAGCCTACGGGAAGTAAAAAAGAAACAGAAAGAGCTCGCCGATCAGACATTGGCCAAAGGGAGAGTTCTATTTGTAGGATTCTCATGTTTTGATGCTAACAATCTCTCTCCAAGCAACAACATTGGCAACAAGCAAGCTACACCACATGAAGATTAGAATTAGGATTTTTATTAATTCTATTTCAATGTAATCTTTATTTTTATGCAATGCATCTCATTGGTGTGGGTAGCTTAGGTGATTTTAAGAATATTTAAATAATGTCTGATTAAGAGTGAAGATACTTTAAATCTTGATTAAATAGCTCTATTAAAAGTTTTGTGAAAATCCTTTTAGAAAAACCTTGTTTTTATTCAGATTCTGATCAGTTCACTCGAGTAATGAGTATTGGTTCACTCGAGTGATTTATGTCATGACAGGTTAATCGAGTAATGGTTTACACATCACTCGAGTAACTTAATCTGACATGTTTTATTCGAGTAATGTTATATGGTTTACTCGAGTAATTCAATCAGTTTTTGGAAAATTATAAAAGGACTTAATTTTCTCTTTCACACAAGATACACATTCATTCTTACAATTTTCTATACACTTTCAAGAGCTATTTTTTACATCTTTCAAGAGCTATCAAGATTCAACAAAGAACTATTCATTCTTCACTCTATTTCTTTCATTGTTCAAATATTCTTGAGATCATAATTTTTGTTCTTAGTGGTTGTTGAAGATTTTCAATTTGTGATTGCATCATTGAAGTTTCAACACAAGTGAAGAATCTCACAAGGAAGACTTTGAGGATCAAATCAAAGCAAGAAAAGAGGATTGGTTGGAAGCATCTTCAATCAATTAGCAAGGAAATCTAGAATACTCAAAAGGGGTAGATTAGATCAAAGTGTTTGGTACACACTTTGTGTTGGGTTTTAAGATAGGAGAACTAAGAATCTAGTTGCATCTTAAAACATTGTAAAATCTACATTTGAAGATTTCTAGTGAAGAATCTCTCTTGATTCAAGAGGGGACTGGAGTAGCTTTCAAGTGGGTGAAAGTGAACCAGGATAAATCCTTGTGTCTCTTTTATTTTTTTTTTATTCCTTGTATTGCATTAATACATTAACAATTGCATTTTTAGGTTAGAATTGGGGTTTTCTTAATTCAACTCAATTGATATAAAATTGCATGTTAATATTACGTGAAATTGTTCATATTAATCATTCATAATTTGTTGAATCATCATAGCATTGTTATTCTTGAAGAACTCCATTGAAAACTGAGTTTTAATTGAATTTTACCCAGTTTACTCGAGTAAAGTTCTTGTCACTCGAGTAATCTGCTTTCAGTTTATGAACATTACTCGAGTAGGTTTTCTGTTACTCGAGTGATTTAAAAATAGCTTTCGTAATACTCGAGTGATTTGCTGAATACTCGAGTGAAATTATTTTTGCTTGCATATTACTCGAGTAAAGTCTTGAGTTACTCGAGTAATCTGACTTGAATTTTTAAGAAAATTTATTTTCATAAAACCATTCTCTTAGGTGGACGAAAAATCTGTAATAAGGCTTCAATATTCTATTCACCCCCCCTCTAGACTATATTGAGTCGCTTGTTGGTTTCCAACAAGTGGTATCAGAGCTCGGACGAAAAATCCGAGCCTTAAAAAGCTTTTTCGAAAAGATCCTTTTACTTGGAAACAATGGGCTCAATTTCAAATCCTTTTGGTGGTGAAGGAACTTCCATTAATCGTCCTCCACTATTCAATGGTGAGGGTTATGCTTATTGGAAGGTCCGCATGAAAATTTTTATTCAAGCCATAGATATGGAAATTTGGAATGCCATAGAGAATGGACCTTTTGTTCCTCAAACGAAAGTAAATGATGTTGTTTCGGTCAAACCTCAATCGAGTTGGGACAATGATGATAAGAAGAAAGTTGCATTTGATTTAAAAGCTAAAAATATCATCACGTCCGCTCTTTCTTATGATGAGTTCTTTCGAGTATCTCAATGTGTTGATGCTAAACAAATGTGGGACATATTACAAGTCACACATGAGGGCACTTCGGAGGTTAGAAGGGCTAGGCTAAATACACTCATGCATGAATATGAACTCTTTCGTATGTTACCTAATGAAAATATAGGTGACATGCAAAAGCAGTTCACTCATATCATAAATCATCTTTCTGCACTTGGAAAAGTTATCACTAATGGTGAAGTTGTTAATAAGATTTTGAGATGTCTTAGCAGGGAATGGCAACCTAAGGTGACGGCCATTATGGAAGCTAGAGACGTGGATCAAATTGATTTAGCAACTCTATTCGGAAAACTTCAAGAGCATGAAATGGAGCTTGGACGGTTATCCATGAATGAAGATGCCGATAGAAAGAAAAAGGGGATTGCTCTTAAATCAACTTCAAAATCTCTTAAGGCACAAGAGGAAAACTCTCAAGTGGGTGACTCGGACTCCGATATAGATGATGAGACCCTTGGCTTGCTAGTTAAAAAGCTTGGTAGGTTCTTTAAGAGTAAGGGAAACTTTAATAAGAATAGACAAAGAGATTCTAAGGACTCACAACCAAGAAATAAGACTAACAAGGATCACATCAAGTGTCATGGGTGTGGAAAGCTTGGTCACTATCGATCAAAATGCCCAACTCATTCTAAGAAGTCGGAAGGTGACAACTCTAAGTTCAACTCATCTAAAGGAAAAAGGGCTTACATAGTATGGGATGAAGAGGAGAGTCAATCAACATCTAGCTCATCGGATGATGAAGAACTTGCAAATCTATGTTTGATGACGAAGCTTGATGAAGAGGAATCTTCGAGCATTAAATCAAGTGACAACGTCAATGAGGTAGATTATCTTTCCGATGCTAGCTCTAGTTCTAATTCTCCTTCATTCAATGAGTTGTACAATGTGTATGTAGAGATGCATAAAGAGTTGAAGAAACTTGCTAAAATAAATGTTGAAAGAAAGAATTTCATAATGAAGCAACATGAAAAGATAATTGAACTTCAAAAAGATTTAGAAGAACTTAAGCTTCAAAATGAAACTCTTGAACTCATTTATGCAAACTCTACATGCAATTGTGAATTGAAATCAAATGAGACTCCATCTTGTGAAAATTGCAAGTCTTTGGAAAAAGAAGTTTTTAATTTGAATGATCGACTTGCAAGGCTCATGAAAGGAGATACTTCATTAGATCATTTGCTTTCAACTCAAAGGAACAATAGCAATAGATCCGGTCTTGGCTATACCAAACCTAAGAAACGCAATTATCGCAAAGTTGGTGGATTTTCAAAGAATAAGATTTCTAAAAACCCAACTTGCCATTATTGTGGGATCTTTGGGCATACCACGAATAAATGTAATATAAAGAAAGTTGGTATACCAAGCGGTGAATATATTTGGATTGTTAAGGGGACTTCTCCCCATGCTAACAAAAAAGGACCCAAGATCACTTGGGTACCTAAGTCAACCAAATGATATCTTTCTTGTAGGTGTGTCTTCGAACCAAAGAGCGCAAATGGTACTTGGATAGTGGTTGTTCAAGACACATGACGGGAGACAAAACGCACTTCATGGAACTTACTCCGAAAAGTGATGGATTTGTGACATACGGCGACAACAACAAGGGCAAAATTCTAGGAGTCGGGAAGATCGGTAACGTATCTAACCTTGTCATAGAAAATGTCCTATACGTAGAAGGCTTAGAACACAACTTGCTTAGTATAAGCCAACTATGCGATATGGGCAATTATGTGACTTTTACTCCGGAATTATGTTTCATTAAGTCTTCTATAGATGATAGTGTTAAGTTTGTTGGTCGTCGCTCTAATAACACTTACTTAATTGATTTGGATGAGATAACTTCACTATTTTCAAAATGTTTCAAATCTTTTGTTGATGAAATTCGTCTTTGGCATAGACGAATTGCTCATGTGAATGTGAATCAATTAAACAAACTTTTGCGAAAAGATTTAGTGATTGGTTTGCCTAAACTAAATTTTAAGCTTGATGGCATTTGTGACTCTTGTCAAAAGTGCAAGCAAGTTAAAAGTTCTTTTAAACCTAAAAATGTGATAAGCACAACAAAGCCTTTGGAGCTAATCCATATGGATTTGTTTGGCCCTTCACAAATTAAAAGTTTAGGTGGCAATTACTATGGATTTGTTTTAGTAGACGATTTTACTAGATTCACATGGACTTTATTTTTATCCGCAAAAAGTGAAGTTTATAAATGTTTTAAAAAGTTTGCCAAACTCATCCAAAATCAACTAAGTTTGAAAATTGTGTCTATTAGAAGTGATCACGGAGGTGAGTTTGAAAACACTAGGATTGATGCGTTTTGTGATAAGTTTGGTATTGATCATCAATTTTCGGCCCCTAGGACTCCGGAGCAAAACGGAGTTGTAGAAAGGAAAAATAGAATATTAGTGGAACTTGCTCGTACTATGTTGATAGAATCAAATGTTCCTAAATATTTTTGGGCTGATGCAGTAAACACTGCTTGTTATGTGCTTAATAGGGTTCTTATTCATCCGCATTTAAATAAAACACCTTATGAACTTTTTAAAGGGCGAAAGCCAAATATTTCACATTTTCATGTTTTTGGGTGTAAGGTGTTTGTTTTAAATAACGGAAAGGAACCGGTCGGCAAGTTTGACTCCAAAGCCGACGAAGGCATATTCATAGGTTATTCAACCCATAGCAAAGCATATAGAGTCTACAATAAAAGAACATTAACCGTTGAGGAATCCGTGCATGTTGTATTTGATGAATCTTCGAAAGAAGATTGTGTTGTTTCTTGTGATGATGATAATATAGGTACATTTTTTGATCATGAGAAGTCAACACCACAACAAATGGAAGAGAATCAAATTGAAGATGGAGAGGTGCAAGCACAAGATAAAGACTTAGCACAAGAGATTCAATCTCAATTACCAATAGCTTGGAAATCAAACAAAAATCATCCGATTTCTAACATCTTAGGTGACATTGCGAAGGGAGTGGTAACCCGACGCACTTTAAATAATTTTTGTTATTATGTTGCCTTTGTATCTCAAATAGAACCTAAGAGTATCAAAGAGGCTCTTCAAGATGATCATTGGATTATGGCCATGCAAGAAGAATTAAATCAATTTGAAAGAAACCAAGTTTGGGAGCTTGTGCCAAAACCCGATGATCGTCCTGTAATTGGTACTCGGTGGATCTATAGGAATAAGTTAGATGAATCGGGTATTATTGTTAGGAATAAAGCTAGGTTGGTAGCACAAGGTTATAGTCAAGAAGAAGGAATCGATTACGATGAGACATATGCTCCTGTTGCTAGACTAGAAGCTATTCGTATTCTTCTCGCTTTTGCTTCGATAATGAATTTTAAATTGTATCAAATGGATGTTAAGAGCGCCTTTCTTAACGGATACATTCAAGAGGAAGTTTACGTGTCACAACCTCCTGGATTCGAGAGTTTTGAGCATCCGGACTACGTTTTCAAACTGAAAAAGGCTTTGTACGGTTTGAAACAAGCTCCTAGAGCTTGGTACGACCGACTAAGCAATTTTTTATTACAAAAAGGTTTTAAACGAGGCACTGTTGACACTACACTTTTTATTGAACGTTCCGGTAAGGATATTTTATTGGTTCAAATATATGTTGACGATATTATATTTGGTGCTACTAACGAGAACTTGTGTAAGAAGTTTTCAGACTTGATGCAAAGCGAATTCGAGATGTCGATGATGGGAGAGCTTACATTCTTTCTTGGCCTTCAAATAAAGCAGCTTAATGATGGCATTTATATTCATCAGAGTAAATATTGTAGAGAGCTTCTCAAACGTTTTGGGATGGATTCGTGCAAATCCGCTTCTACACCAATGAGCGTTGCATGCTACCTAGATCAAGATGAGGCTGGAAAAGCGGTAGAGGTAACGAAGTATCGTGGTATTATTGGTAGTTTGTTATACTTAACTGCATCTAGGCCTGACATCATGTTTAGTGTATGTATGTGTGCACGTTTTCAAGCAAAACCGAAAGAGTCGCATCTAACTGCTGTCAAAAGAATAATGAAATACTTAAAGGGTACAATGAATACTGGACTTTATTATCCTAGGGATGCTTTTCTAAAACTTATAGGTTATTCAGACTCTGACTTTGCCGGTTGTAAAGTTGAGCGAAAATGTACAAGCGGAACATGCCATTTAATTGGTAATTCACTTGTATCGTGGTTTTCGAAAAAGCAAAATTGTGTAGCTTTATCAACCGCGTAGGCCGAATACATAGCTGCAGGTAGTTGTTGTGCACAACTTTTATGGATGAAACAACAATTATCTGACTTTGGTTTAAATTTGACAAAAATCCCTATAAAGTGTGATAACACTTCGGCAATTAATTTGACTAAAAATCCAGTATTACACTCAAGGACAAAGCATATTGAAATTAGGCATCACTTTTTGAGAGATCATGTTCAAAAAGGTGATTGTGTTATTGAGTTTGTTCAAACTTCGAATCAATTAGCTGATATCTTTACAAAACCTTTACCAAGGGACACATTTTATAAGATTCGAAGAGAACTTGGTATTTTTGATGAATCAACTATTAGCTAATTGTATTTGATGCTTTTCGAAATCACCTTCAAGCCTATTTCAATGTGATTTGTATTTTGAGTTGTTGTATCTTATTAAAGTGTTTCTTATTTTTTTTGATATGTAGTTATGTGTGTATGTTTTCTATAATGTTAATTGCTTTATTTGTATGTGTGTTACTTGCTAAATGCTAAGTGTTTCTATGTGTTTGTGTATGAAAAATGTTTTTGCATGAAAAATTGAAATTTTTAAAATTCTGGACAGTTCACTCGAGTAACAGATATTTCACTCGAGTAATTTTAAAATCTCTTTCGTATTACTCAAGTAATTCTGTTTGTCACTCGATTAATTTTAAAATGACTTTCGTATCACTCGATTAGTTCATCCATCACTCGAGTAAAAAATTTTTTAATCTTCGGCACACTCGAGTAACATTTCTTTTCACTCGATTACTGCTCGAATCACTCGAGTAATGCATGAACATCACTCGAGTAACTTACGTGATTTTAAAAACTGAACTGTTGAAACTGCATCATTTTTCATGTATCTTTCTCTCTCTTGTTCGTATTTCTCTCTTCTCTCTCATACGGTTCTTCATCAAATCATCATTTTCAGCCACAAAACTGCTCAACTCATACAAATTTCTTCCATGTTTCATCATTATATCATCTTTTCTACTCATTTCATTCATCATTTTCACCAATTTTACCCAAAATCCGAAAATTCCCAAATCAAAACCCTAACCCCCAAACCGAATCTGCTCTTTCTGAATCAATGTCTTCTTCCTCACAATCTCAACCTCCTCGAAAGAAAGCAAAGCAAGGAGCAGGCCGTAATGACCCCTGGTTTTCTGGAATCAACCGAGACTTGCGGGAACCGAATTTTATCAATCGCTCTTTTGGTCTTACACGGTATGTTAAGTTTGCTTGGTTGCATAAGGAGCAATTTTCATTTGTAGAGGATTTGGAATTTCAGAATTTGAAGAGGTTTTTAGAATTTGAGACTCATTATTACCCTAGGCTTGTCAGACAATTTTATCAGAATTTTACTAAGCTAGATGGTGAGTATCAAACAATGGTTAGAGGACATCATTTTGTTATAAAGCCTGAAGATTTATCAATGTTGTTTGGTTTAGAAAACAAGGGAACTTTTATTGGTGATGATGATTGTCTGGATTTGGATGTGGATACTAATAAGATTTATACTGATTTGTTGCGTACTGGTGAATCTTGGAGTGATAGGACTACTAGAACTGTATCACCTTTGCATGCTGTGGATAGAGTGCTCATGTACATTGTTTCTTATTGTTTGATTCCAAAATGCAATCAAAATTATGCACAATTGGGAGATGATGATCTTATTTTGTTTCATGGGATCAAAAAGAGATATGAGATGAATTGGAATAAAATGTTTTTAGCTCGTAGGGAAGCTGCTGCTCAATCTCCTCCTACCCAATTCTTGCCATATCCTATGCATGTTACCAAAATAATGAGGTATTACCGTGTTCCAATCCCTGATGATGAGCCAGCTGTGACGGAAAAGAAAAATAACTGGTGTCTTAATGATTCACACATTAGTTATATGAAAATTGCTTGGCATAGGGAAAGTCGCACTTGGTTATGGAAATCACAGATTAAGGAAATGGTTGAAGCTGCAAAGGCTGCAAGAGCTTCAGGTTCTAGGAAAAGGACTTTACTTGGTGATAGGGCTGGTGCATCTTCTTCTGCTCCTCCTTCTTCTACTAATCCGATGGATACCGATCGCATTGAGGACTATATCAATTTGGACAATCTTGGTACTCCATTTGATGCACAGGCTGCTCATGAGTCATTGGTTGAGCACATCAATGCTCAATTTGCTCAGTTGGAGATGAGACAGGATGTGAAGAATATTGCCATGGAGCATCGTTTAATGGATTATATGTCTGGCCTATTTTCTCACCATTTCCCTCCTCCTCCACCTGATTCCTAGACCTGTGGATGCTGATGATGTTTTGCTGATTGATTTCTGTTTCATGTTTCATATGCATATTTATGTTGCTACTATGTTTTAGGACCTTGTGTATGGTTTAGTTTGGTTAGTTTCGTTTGCTTATTTGCTATGGTTGATGTCTTTCTGCTTTACACTATGATTTGCTGCTTAGTGTGGTACTCTGCTATTATGGATTATGGTGCTATATTCGTTGTGCGTTTATATTCGTTGTGGCACTATTGTGGTTTATTTTGGTATTGTCTTTATTGTTATATTTTTTTACCATTGTGAACTACTTACCTTCAACTTTTGGCAAAGGACTTTTCTCAACTTTCTTATCTTTTTAATGATGCCAAAAGGGGGAGAATATTTTGTTGATGTTGTTCTTGTAGGTTAAGTTTTATTATATTTTTCCTAGGTGTTTTACATTTAGGGGGAGTATGTTAAAACTTAGTGCTTAATTGAAAAAGAGGTTTGTCATCATCAAAAAGGGGGAGTTTGTAGGATTCTCATGTTTTGATGCTAACAATCTCTCTCCAAGCAACAACATTGGCAACAAGCAAGCTACACCACATGAAGATTAGAATTAGGATTTTTATTAATTCTATTTCAATGTAATCTTTATTTTTATGCAATGCATCTCATTGGTGTGGGTAGCTTAGGTGATTTTAAGAATATTTAAATAATGTCTTATTAAGAGTGAAGATACTTTAAATCTTGATTAAATAGCTCTATTAAAAGTTTTGTGAAAATCCTTTTAGAAAAACCTTGTTTTTATTCAGATTCTGATCAGTTCACTCGAGTAATGAGTATTGGTTCACTCGAGTAATTTATGTCATGACAGGTTAATCGAGTAATGGTTTACACATCACTCGAGTAACTTAATCTGACATGTTTTAATCGAGTAATGTTATATGGTTTACTCGAGTAATTCAATCAGTTTCTGGAAAATTATAAAAGGACTTAATTTTCTCTTTCACACAAGATACACATTCATTCTTACAATTTTCTATACACTTTCAAGAGCTATTTTTTACACCTTTCAAGAGCTATCAAGATTCAACAAAGAACTATTCATTCTTCACTCTATTTCTTTCATTGTTCAAATATTCTTGAGATCATAATTTTTGTTCTTAGTGGTTGTTGAAGATTTGCAATTTGTGATTGCATCATTGAAGTTTCAACACAAGTGAAGAATCTCACAAGGAAGACTTTGAGGATCAAATCAAAGCAAGAAAAGAGGATTGGTTGGAAGCATCTTCAATCAATTAGCAAGGAAATCTAGAATACTCAAAAGGGGTAGATTAGATCAAAGTGTTTGGTACACACTTTGTGTTGGGTTTTAAGATAGGAGAACTAAGAATCTAGTTGCATCTTAAAACATTGTAAAATCTACATTTGAAGATTTCTAGTGAAGAATCTCTCTTGATTCAAGAGGGGACTGGAGTAGCTTTCAAGTGGGTGAAAGTGAACCAGGATAAATCCTTGTGTCTCTTTTATTTTTTTTATTCCTTGTATTGCATTAATACATTAACAATTGCATTTTTAGGTTAGAATTGGGGTTTTCTTAATTCAACTCAATTGATCTAAAATTGCATGTTAATATTACGTGAAATTGTTCATATTAATCATTCATAATTTGTTGAATCATCATAGCATTGTTATTCTTGAAGAACTCCATTGAAAACCGAGTTTTAATTGAATTTTACCCAGTTTACTCGAGTAAAGTTCTTGTCACTCGAGTAATCTGCTTTCAGTTTATGAACATTACTCGAGTAGGTTTTCTGTTACTCGAGTGATTTAAAAATAGCTTTCGTAATACTCGAGTGATTTGCTGAATACTCGAGTGAAATTATTTTTGCTTGCGTATTACTCGAGTGAAGTCTTGAGTTACTCGAGTAATCTGACTTGAATTTTTAAGAAAATTTATTTTCATAAAACCATTCTCTTAGGTGGACGAAAAATCTGTAATAAGGCTTCAATATTCTATTCACCCCCCCTCTAGACTATATTGAGTCGCTTGTTGGTTTCCAACACTATTGGTTGATGTTCAGGTCCGGAAAAATGTTTGTAGGTCCTCCCCTCGAGGGGGATGGTCAGCAATCCCCCTCGATTCTTCTAGCCCTAGCAAGGCTGTCAAAGTAGGTACCAACCTCCCTCAAGAAATCCAAGGTGCCGCCTCTCCAGTTCTCTCCAGCCCTCTACAGGGGGAGAACCTTTTCATTTATTTAACTGTTGAGGGTCCTGCCATCAGCTTGATTTTGGCCCGAGGTGAGGGCCGAAGTGAGTCCCCCATTCACTCCTTAAGCCGAGGCCCCGAGCTCTGGTGTTTCAGGATGAAAAACATTGCATTTTGTAAAGCTGCCAACAATTTCCAAGTACCGGCTGAGAACCGCGGCATCTCTCATCAGTCATCCTCGGTCGAGCACTACCAGACCAATGCTGTCATCCCCCATCGAACGAAGGTGTCATACCTTTCGAAGGAGGGACAGGCCCGAGGTCGAAAACAAGAATTTGATACTGGCCGAGGAGATCCGAGAAGCCGCCTCTGTGCAGAAGAAGATAGCGAAGGAAAGGCTAGCCAACCAAGACAACAAAATTGCACTCGGAGACCTCATGCTCCGAAGAGCAGATGTCGGTCATGAGATTTGAAGGGAAGTAAAATGTGCTCGGAATCAAGAAGGCCCCAACAGAGGCGTCTCAAAAACATACTCTGGGGCATACAAGCTAGAAACTATGGAAGGAACCGAGCTCCGGAATTCCCGAGAACTTTGCAAAACCGAGAACCTACTTCAGTCAGGTTTACCTCGGAAGTCATCAGCAGCCACCAACACCTCCAACTAAAGGATAAGTTTAAAAGCCGAGAACCTACTTCAGTTAGGTTTACCTCGGAAATCATCAGCAGTCACCACCCCCAGCTAAAGTTTAAGTTTAATTTTATTTCTGTTAATGTTTTTATATCTACTTCCTCTAGTCACATTCTGTCCCGTTGTGATATATTCACTTTTTTTCCAATTCCCCGAAAGGCAATGTACTCATGTCTATGATTAATGAAAAGTACAAACTTGCTCATACTCAAGTGCCACAGTTTTATATACGTACGTACTAGCTTGTCATTTAGCACTAGCCACCTAAATGTTGCATGGCGCTATGTACAGCTAACGTCTTCTAAACAAGATTGGCTCATATGCACAGTGTACAAGGGACACCCGGTAAAGTACAGCTTGCTGTGAAATGTTCTCACATAACTTCACTCAGCAACCTCTTTCACATCGGGGATGAGGACACCCACCTCGGCTAAGGTGGGTGAATCCGAGATCCCTACCGTATGCTCTTATATACAGTGCCTTTTTTCAGAGGAAAACTTATAAGATTACTGCACTTACTGAGTTGTCCGAGCTTAACATAATTAGTTACATTAAGTTTTATGCCGAATTTTTTTTTAAGTCCAATCCGAATACAACAAGTCAAAAAGGACTTGTATTCTCAATAACATTTTTACTTGGTTATCTAAAATTCTACAAGTCTCAAACACTTGCATTCTTTCTTATGTTTTCTTGGTGACCACCTAACCAATCGCAGTTCGGATACGAAGTCTTACGAATAAACATGCAACGAGTTAGCAGAATAAAACTCACATTCGTGCAACAAGTTAAAGTAAAGGCTTGCACAAATTGATCTCGGACACAATGTGTATGCAACAAGTTAAAATAAAAACTTGCATCAAAATAACATGCAACAAGTTAAACTAGAAAGAACTTGCATAAAAATAAAATGTTATACAAAGTCAGAAGAGTACACTTGTTACAAAAAACATAGACAAACCACAAGCTGCCCAGCATAAGGGACTTATGCTGCTTCATCTTCAACATCGGAAAGGACGACCGAGCTCGGGTTGAACTCCTCATCCAGTTTCTCCGCCAAAGGATTGGGAAGGTTCTCCTCAGGTTGGTCGAGGTCAACCTCGGCCCCATCCCTCTCCCAATCCACCATCTTCCCATTGTGTACCCCGAACCCGGCACTTGCGCCGACGACTCGAATTCGGAGCCCTTGATTCAGGTGAAGAATCTGCTCCACGACACTGGCGAAGATTTTATCTCCCCCTTCTCAAAGTCAAAGTCGGCCTCGAATGCCGCAATCTTGTGCCTAAGTGCTTGTGCAGCCTTCTTTCTCAGCATGGATCTCACCCTTTCAACCTCGGCCAGTCCCTCCTGCCGACCTTCCTCCTTGGCTGCCACCTTAGCTGCCTCCTCCGACGTTCGAGCTTCCTCCTTTATTTTGGCCACAGCCTCTTCATGATTTTTCAGAAGCTCCTCCATCTGCTGGCGGTGCTTCTCTTCCAACTCAGCCAGCTTCTGGTCGGCGGAGCTCTTGCTACTCCGGAGATCAATAACCTCGGCCGCCAGGTCGGGCCGGGCCTTCTTCTTGGCAGGAGACACCCCCTCAGCCACATCATCAGAGACCTCGGCCAACACATTGAACATGGTTGTTGCCCTCTTCAGTTGACAAGTCATCTCCTCGGCCATCTTTTTCCACTCTGCTCCCGACATTTTTATGAGAGCATCTTTGACCGTAGACTTGACGACGGTGGTCGGCGGCCTTGGGAGAATATCAGTTCCCCTTCTCGGAAGACTCAATGAAGGCGGAGTATCCGCAGCAATGACCACCTCGGCATTCGGACTCGGAGATTGAGGAGGAGGTGGGGCAATAACCACCACAGGAGGAGTAGGATGGATCGGAGCCGAGTCGGTTGAAGCTGTATCAGTCGAGACCTCGGCAGGAACTGTGTCACTAGAAGCGCTGTCGGTCCTCTGCCTCTTCCGAGCTGCCATTGCAAGTTTCAATGCCTTCGACGACATATCGGACCAGTGTTCGTCTGAAAGCAAAATAACAAAGAAAAATTAGTAAGGAAGTTGAAAGAAAATATACAAGTGTAAGGGTAAAGTTAAATACCAATTTTGATCAAGACTTCGTTGTCAGGGCACTTCATGAAAACTCCAATATCGAGCTAGAATTTTCGAGCCTGGTACTCAGTTTGGAAGTGGTGGGCCGTTACAGCCTCATCGGCGTCAAGTGTTGCTCCCGACCACCGCTGTGGCGTGCTGATATGACGATTGAAGAACTCCGGGGTCCACTCCAAAGGGAACCTCGGACCCGTCTCGGACCGAAACCAAGGAAGCCCCGTTCCGACATACTTGTACTTAAAAAAACATGGGTTTAAAATGTTTCCAAGAATCGGTGAACATGCCAAATAACCCACAGTGAGCTCGGGCCTTAGCCGATACCCAAAGGCGACCAGTGACCCCGTCTTTGTTGCTGACGAACGGGTTGTACATCCAGAGAAAGAGCCGAACCGTACAAACCAACCTCTTGGCTCCGCAGTACTTTTGAAATGCTCGGAGAAACGACCAAGTATTGGGGTGAAGTTGTGAAGGAGCCAGCTCGAGCTCGTTCAAGACCCTCATTTCCAGATCGGTGAGCAGGAGGGTCACGCCGAGATTGTGAATCAGGTCGGCATAAAAGAAGAAGGAATTATTATCAGTTCGGCTACATATCCTGTCATTTGCCGAACAGGGGAGTACTTCGTAAGAAGTCTCGGTGGCGTCCCCTGGGCAAGGCAGCACGACTCTCTTCACCTCGGCAAGCTTGTCCTCGGAGCAGAAGCTGGACTGAACTCCCTTGGGCTCCACGTCTACCCACTCGTACTGATCGGCGTCGAAAGGTGCAGGATAAAGCTCAGGTCGACTGACGCACTTTCAGGGAGGCATGGTACCTGTGGAAGAACAGGGGAGCTCGGTGTTAGTCTTACGGGTTACAAAGAATAAACCCCCAGAAAACCCCCTCGAAGTTGTTCCGAGGGGCGAGCATCTCCCCTCTACCACAGGTACCCCCCGTTCGTACATCCCCTCTTTTTCCATCCTCTCGAAGTCGGCACGCTCCCTACCGTCAACAAACTTGGCTCAGGCGTACTGCCGTATCCACTCTCTCTTCTCCTCCCAATCCCGAGGATAGATTACCTCAACGGGATCAACCTCCAGAAACCATCTCTCATATCTTTGCCTATATTCCCTTTGGCAACGGAGCGCCTCGTCTACCTCCGTGGAGGAACAGGACGAGGAGGAAGAGCCGTCCTCCTCCTCCTCACTACTGCTAGATGACAGGGAGACTACCCCAGCCCATTTCCTAAACCATTCCCTACTCATACTGAACCCAATCTACTCCTTTGGTTTTCTGAAATATGAAAACATAAAACACGAATCAAAAACTCTCCAAAAATCCCAAAACATTCCCAGCCCAAAGACTGTCAAAACCTCAAGAACAACCCCCATAATCAAAACCCCTAAACCCAGAAAAAACACCCCATTTCACAGACATAAAAACAGAGAATATTAACCCCCACAAGAACCAAAAGCTAGAGGGAAGAAGGAAACAGAAATAAAAGAGAAGAAACAAGTGGAACAGTACCTTAAGTAGAATAGGAGCGAAGGAAATTAGAGACTTGCAAGGTGAGAAGGAATCACTGCTGGAGAAGAAGAAGGCGAAGGGCATAGAAGAGGAGTGGGGTTCGATGAGGAAAGAGAGAGAAGGTTTCTGTAGAGAGAGAGGGAAGGTCGCTGTGGAGAGAGAAGGAAGGTTTTTGTTGAGAGAGAGGGAAGGTTTCCGTGGAGAAAGAAGGAAGGTTTTTTCGTATGGAAGAGAGAATGATTGGTAGAGAGAGAAGGAGAAGCGGTTTTGTGTGATAGAGGGGGAAGAGAAACCGTTTTACCCCTCAAATTTGAAGTTTGGGCCTGGCCCAAGTAACTCAGCCCAGCATTCAGCCACATATACCGGGACACGTGGCGCAGAGTAGCTGGAATCACGGACCTCGAGCAACGTCGCAGTAATGGCGACGCTTCGTTAGGCACGATTCCTAACACGTGTCAGACCCGGATAAAGCAAGCGTCACTTCGGAGCAGGAGAAAGGACAGCTTTCAAACCTATCCTGTCACAGTCAAAAGACGTTAGAAACAGCTGGATCCAACTCTCAACAACCCATCGTCCGAACTCCCTAGAACCTCGGAACAAGGCACAAATAGCCTTGATCGAGCTGGGGGGCTTATGTGGTGGACTCGGCTCTTATGTGGTGGATTTGGGAAAAGGACCTAAACCAATACCTCGGAACAAGGCTCAGATAGCCTTGACCGAGCTGGGGGGGCTTATGTGGTGGACTCGGCCTAGCCGAGGTCCTCAGAACCCTCGCTTAAGGTCTCACGGCCCTATAAGAAGCCCTCTGCGTGCTGGGCCGAGCTCAAGGCTCAACGGCCGAACAGATACCGGATACGGGCCGACCTCATACTCATACCCAGGTCTGACTTCCCTGTCCGACACCTCCTAAAGTCCGACACCTCCCAAAGTCCGATACCAAGGACAAGATGACGTGTCTCACCTTATCCACAAGGACAGCTCATCCACTCATAGCTCAGTACAGGCTGGCCCTACTTGGGCCTAAAGCAAGCCCATTAGGGCAACCAGCTTCCCCTATAAGTAGCTCCGTACTACATGGGGCTCAGGTACGTCCTCTAACCCTAATTATCACCCTCACACACCAGTGATTAGGGTTACTTCTTGGCTCTCTCTTTAGCCACTTGAGGACTCCCACCAAACATCACACAGAAACCCTAGACAGAGGCTCCTTTGAAGGTCTTCTTCCCTAACCCTTGGAGGACCTCACCGTCTAGGACATCACAATGTTCATTTTTAGAGATGATAAATTCGGCCAAACCTAGAAAAATAAGAGTTCATGTTTTGATAATTTATTTGAGCACATGCATGTTAGTTTTAGGATTAGATCTATGAGTTTTAAGCATTTGCATGTAGATATGTGACTTTGGTTTTTAAGATCTAAGGTTTTGGTTGAAAATAAAATGAAAAGTGTTGATGTATATTTTATTTACTTTGGTCTTGCAAGATTTAAGTAGAAAAGTGAGAAGCTTGATTTTTGCATGTTAAAGATTTGACAAAAATTAGTCTTTTCTTCTTCAATATAATTAGTCTAAATTGTTAATGATGATCTTTGATGCATGGTTTGAGTTTATTATTATTTAGTTTTGCATGCATGTGATGAAGGTATAAAAAAATGTGATTTTTGGTGTTAAAAATATATTTAAGTGTCATGCATGTTATATTTTTGAGTTGATCTTGAGATGATGAGTACATGCATCAAGATCTATGCCTTGAAAATTTATGTTTTTATTTTTGGTGTGCTAAATGAGTTTAATTTATTTGTTGTTTATTTAATCTTTTCGATTTTTATGACTACTTAAGAAGATGAGAAAAATTTGTGTTATCGCATGTTAAAATTTCAAGTAAAGAATGACTTTTTGGTAAGGATAATTCGGCCATGATTAGATTAATTAAGTTAGAGTGATTGTTTGATAAAAATGAGTTCTTGATGATGATTATTTCATGCATGATAGTATTTAAAAAGTAATTAGTCTTGCATGCATGTGATTATATGTAAATCATGATGACTAAGTTCTAATTAAGTGTTCATTTACTATGCATGTGATTAACTAAAGAACCTTAGGCTAAATGATTATTTCTAGTGCATGCATGTTAAAATCCTTAGTTTATTGATTGATTTAAGCGATGAGAATTTATTAGAAATTTTGTATTATTTTCTTATTTGATTCGGTTTTGAGGAAGGGAAAATAGAAAATTTGGTTTGTTTTATTTTGTATGTATAATTCGGGTTTTAGCTAAAATAGGTAGATTAATTTTATTTGATGAAAAGTATCACTTTTTAAAGAAGTAAACATGTTTAATAAATTTCTGTGATGATGATTGTTTATGATAAATTTCGTTATGTTAATGCATGATTTTGTAATGTGTTATGTGAGATTTTTTTTAGAAGATGAGAAATGATTTTTAGAAGTGATTTAGCATGTTTAAGTGTTTAGGGATTGAAACTTGTTTATTCTGAGTTGTTCAATTGAAATATGATTTGTTTTAAGTTGAATTGTGGATGTATGATGAAGTTATAAATTGTTTGTCAATAATAATGAAGATTCGGTTTTGTAGAATATAAGTTAAGGAATTGATTTTGTTCTAGTCCTAATTGATGAAAGCAATTCGGTTTGAGTAAATGCTTTGGTAACTAAGTTGTTTTGTTAACTAATGAACCTTATTTGAGTAATCACTTTGAGTCAGTGTAAAAGTAAAAATAATGAACTAGTTGTTTTGGAGTTGCATGATTTAGTTTTGGGGCTAGGTAATTAGGGTTAGGTTTGGTTTGTTTTAAATGTTATATGCTAAGTGATTAAATGTGTTGTATATGCGTGTGATTCGGCCATGGTTAGTAATGGTTGATTTAATATGATATGTTTAATTGATTACATGTTTACTTGCTTAGAATAAATAATAGATTGAAGGAAAATGAGTTAAGTTCATGTGCTTTCATTTAGTTACAACGTTGTGTTTTAGAGTTGTCTTAATGGATTGTGATAGGTGGTTTGATTGAGTGTTCAGTTCTTGAAAACTAATTGATTTTGGCTTGATTTAGTTTTAAATTGAAAATGTTGGACTTGTGTAGATGTTGTCCTAAGATTAGTATAAATGCATGATTTAGATGTTTATAATTGTAATATGTTAAGTAGATTTTTAGATGAGGAGAATTGATTCTTAGAAATGTGTAAATGTGTTTAAGTGACATTGCAATGTTTATGTATGATGCCGTCTTAATTTCTTTGTTGGGATAAGTTAGTCGAAACCATGATTAAGTTAAGTGTTTTGCTTTAAGGATTTTTAGTATAAGAGTTATAAGTGATTTTCTTGTAAAATCAAAGTGTGAAAAGTGACTTTGGAATTTACTTAGATGTTGTCCAAGAACTATTGTGTGTTGTATGTGATAACCCGATTTAGTGCAAGAGTGTTTGTGTGATGTATGCATGCTGTTTAATATTGTGTGAGAGTGATTGTAGTTATAATGATTGATTCCTTGAATTTAAGATTCATGAAGTTAGGGTAACAATGTATAACAAGGACTTTAAGTATTTTGGATATAAAGTAAAAAGTCATTTTCATAAATAGTTACTGCCTAGAATGATTTAATAAAGCAAAATGACCTTTTGGAATGGAAACTTAATGATTTTCAAGATATTAATTTTAGAATAGTTCGGATGAATTTAATGATAATAAAAAGTTGTTTTCGGAATTCTTTTTTTTTAGAGCTTCTTGAAAGTGTTTTCAGTTTTAATCAAAATGTTATAGATTCTATTTAGACTTAAAGTCATGTGAATATTGACAATGTGACTAAAAGTTGTCGAACGAACATAAATATTATAATGATTTTGCAAAGCTAGAGATGTTTTAAAATGTTTTCGAAAGTATAATAATTTATTGAAATGATTTTTGACGTAAGTATAAAATGTTTTAGTTTCGAACTACGGGAAGAAAGCGGGAAAGGAATAGCGGATCGACATTTCAAGGAGGACGCTTGGAGACCTGCACGTCTGTTGAGGTGAGAGAGAAGCTTCCTTAAGACATCATGGTATTTAGGTGATTTATTAGGATGTTCTCGATCATCTCAAAGGTCGGAACTTCGTGGTTCTGAGTTAGTAGTATAGTGGCAATTGTTTGTGATTGTGTGGTCACTTATACGAAGGAGACAAAGACCACATATTATGTTATGATGTGTTTAATATGATACTGTTTTGATAATAGTATGCTTTCATTTATTTATTTATGCATGATGAATATGTATATCTGTTGTTGACCATGAAGAATATACTGAGAGGCGTCTGCTACGTCTTGATTCTGTTTGGTAATTAAGTGAGACAATGGAACTTATGAGATTATGATGAGATCAATGATACCCTAAGAGTGACGAGAATACTATTAAGACATCAATATCAGTTATAAAGAGAAGAATCATGTTGCTTAAGATAAGAATGATAAGAAAGAGTATATGGAAAGTTTCTAAATGTTATGAGGAAAAGATGTCAATGAAAGAATAATGTGTTGAATTTAACAAGCTGAATCCCCAAAGTTGAGGAAGAAAGAATGAAACGTTGTTGTTATGAGGATGAGACGAATGATGATATGAGGACTAGATCATGAATGATGATTCAAAGTAATGTACTACAAGATATGAATTCTATTCTTGAGATAAGCTAAGTTGGAAGTTGATATTGATGAGGAACAAAGAGAAACATAACATAAGGACAAGCGATGTCCCTGTGATTGTGCAAGTTTAAATGGAAATGTTGTTGGCCTACGAATGTGATTATGGAACGATGCTTGTATCAAGTAACTTTTTGAGGAACACCTTTAAGGCTAGGACTTCAAGTCAGCCATGTGAGCTATGCGTTGGCCGTGGTTTCTAACGGAATCTCCGTGAGGCTAGGACTCTAAGTCAACCATGTGAGCTATGCGATGACCGTGGTGCCAGACAGTTGCTGGAACTCGAAGCCTTGTACAATTCTATTGTTGGGGAAAAGAAAGGAATCTGTTAGAGGTCGAGGCTCATTGAAGGGATGCACCAAGAATGAGTCGACCAAGTTAATAAGCCTGAAAGTTAATGATAAAACTTTAAAAGACATTGACTAACATGGTGAGTGCGAGTGTGGAGTAGTGGAGAGGAAGATACCCTGGGCTATCTGCGGATACTCAGGAGATGATTGCGTTAGGGTAGGCTAGGGCGGTAAAACATCCTGATGCCTTGAGTACTATTCTGGGCGGGACGAATTCCATATGTGGTATGGGTGAGCCGGTCCCGAATAACCGTGGTAAGTCTTGCACGGCCAACTGGAATAGTGCTGTCACCCCTATGGCAATTCGTGAACAGTGGAGAGGGACCGGAAGGAGGTGGCTGTCCGTGTTGCTGTTGGGACCCGATGATCTTGATTATGATATGATATGATGATGAACTGTGATGATTACGATATGTTTTGGCAGCCAGCTTGCATGGGCGGATATGAGGAGATGTAGTCGTGTGTTCTAACCAACCTTCTCAATGATGACCAATTCCCCGCATCATTGAAGGACACGAATTCATAAGACTTGATAATGAAAGAATGGAATATATATATATGACTTTATGAAAGACGAAAACGAATACAATTAAAAGATTCATAAGATGTGATGTTGTTGAGAAAAGAACTTGAGAAAGAAAGAATCATTCTGTCGAGAAGAGATTGATGATATTGATATGAGAAAGTAAGCTTGTACTAGTGAAATAACAATTGATAATGATGATGACGATCATGTATACTGTGCTGTTTGTATGTTATTTTACTATGTTGTATTGTCTTAATATCTTGCCTATTGTAAACCCACACCGTCGACGATTCGTCGTTCGGAATGCTTACTCTCTCGAGGTTATGTTTGCATGTTTGTCTATATGGTGCTACCCTATAGTGGATGGATCCGATCAAGTTGGCTTTCGACGTTCGTAATGATGGACGATGGGAGGAGTTAGAGGAATTTGAGGCGGCACTTAAAGATTTACCGGATGAGGCATTTGAGGCTCCTGCAGTGGACTCCAGTGATGGAGACTAGTAGATAGGACTATTTACCAGGTATTTTCTTTTAAGGCATTGTACCCATTGCAGTTACTTAGACACTGTTGTTGTACCACGTTGTACCCCTTGTTTATGATTCAGAACCTATGACTATTCAGAACAAAGGTTTTCAGTTAATGAGAAAAGAATGTGTTTTCTTGAAAGGAATATGTATGAAAGAAGGTTTCAAAGTGCGATGTTAAGTAACTTCATGACTTTGATTTAAAACAAAAACTCGTTTTAAATGAATTTGACAAAAAGTGTTTTGCCTTGAATATTCAAGTTATGCGCATCCTAAGACATGTTGTATATGATGGTGCGTATGCTAGAATCAAGGATTGTGTTGATGCAAAAAATATCTGGGACACTCTAAAAACACACTATGCTACTGATGATCTACTTGAAAGTGTTAGTGTCTGCAGAAAAGAAACAGAACATCAACATGAAAAAGGCACAAAGGATGAAGTTATCGACTCCCATGATGACATTTTCAATGATGACATTAAAAGCATGAGGCGCAACTCATCAAGTGATGATGATGATCTAGAAAGCCTATTCGAAGCGTTCATGGAATCAAACTTAGAGGCAAGCTCTTCGGATGAGGAGTCAACAGATATAGAGATTGAAGCTCACTCTCTTACGCCTCACGTGGTAACTATATTTGATCTTCATTCTCATAATCTGCAAATTACAAATAATGATTTTACTGATGATTTGAAAAATAATCTTTTAGAAAATAGCACCTCTACAAATTATGAAAATTGCACTTTTATTGAAAAACATGTTGAGGTTGCACCTTTTGAGTCTTGTAGTATTGAAACATCATCTTGCTCCAACTCTTTACTTGATAATACATATAAGAATATGGATATTCAGAAATCAAGTAAGGGTGTTGACAAGTATGATTTTCAATGCGAGGACAATAAACCCAAGTTTTGCAAAAACATTTTTGAAAAAGACAAATTGTCTCTCAAACCCATTATCTATAACTATTGCGGTCATTCAGGTCATATTTCTTATCTATGCATATACAGGAAAAATCATTATATAAGTAATAAGATGAAGTGGGTTCCTAAGGGTTCTAAGGAATCCAAGCCTAATCCTCCTGGACCCAAAATGAGATGGGTACCAAAAAGTTCTCATTGTAACAGGAATATGCAAAATCAGTTATCAAAGGAAGAACCAAAAGAAAATCAGGAGAAGAAAACAATCACAATGACTTATTGGAAGCCAAAAACAAGAAGGGTTGACCAAATGGAGAACAAGGTTTCAATGACTAAAATCCTCTCAAGAAGAAACTGGAATTATAACAAAGTTAAATATCAGAAGAGGAAGAAATTGTCAAGAACTCATTCATTCTGGTCAAGAACTCGTTCATCCTGGCACAACAAATTTGAGGTAACAAAGTCATCCTCCTATTATAACCATGATTATACAAGAGTTTACTTCAATTATTCCAAGCTATATTAAGTTTGAAAAATAAATCATGTGCAGTAATAATTTGTTTTATATATGTTGTCACATGATTATCAAACCTTGCAATAATAGAGTACTACATTCATAATATGGTACTTAGTGCAAACTTGAGTAAATTGAGTTAGCATCTAAATTCATACTATGTATGAACTTGTTATAATCCATAGTTATATAAGGCTATTGTGACTATGAGTATTTTCTGTATATTATCATATAGTTCATATTAAGTCTTTCAATTGCTCAAAGTATTTTACTTTGAAAAATTTACTGACTTGAGCGTTGGAGATAGCCAGAACTCGTTGTTTTTGCAGGAAACAGTGTTCGACAGGTAAGTTGACCACAAGCTATATCCACAGAAGTTCCCTAGGATCAAAGAATCAATTTGGCATGCAAGGGAGCTTTGTTTATTCAGAAAAAGAGGAATTCTGGATTTTTGGGCAGACTAATCGATTACCAGTCAGCAGTAATCGATTACCTTCAGTATGTTGCATCATGTCAGCCTGTCAGAGAAGAAGTAATCAATTACAGGCATCCAAGTAATCGATTATAAATGTTGTATCACTTATGGACCAGAGGCTTCATAATCGATTACAGGCATCCAAATAATCGGTTATTTCAGTTGCATCACAGATTCTTCAGAGGGCCAGTAATCGATTACAGATCAGAGGGTAATCGATTACTTGTTCATTCAAGTTGCATCATTCAGCCACCAGAGGAAGAGTAATCGATTACCTTCAGTAAGTAATCGATTACTTCGTGTCAGATATGAAAAAAAATAAGGGAAAATGTGTATGGGCCTTGACCCAAGTTGACCAAAGTGAGGACCACAAAAGACCTAACCTAGACGTCACTTTCCCTTACCCCACTCTTCCAAAAATCACGTCTCCCTCCTTCTCTTTATCTCTCAACTTCTCTTCTTCTTCAACCTTCAAAAACCTCCATAGCCACACCTCCAAACCTTCATTCCTTCTCTCCTTCAACCTTTAAACACAAACATTCCTCCATCAAACCTTCATCTCTTCCTCCCTCTCTCATCAAAACCGTCTCTCTCTCTCCTTCTCCATAACCACCCAACCTTCAACCTTCAACCACCATAACCATACCTCTCCACCATACCCAACCTCTTTTCAACCATAACCTTCACCTTCTCCACCATATCTCAAACCCCTAGACTCAACCGGTTCACTTTTGGTCCAACTCTTGGTTCTCAAGGACTCATTGGTTCATTGGTTCTCCCTCTCCGGTTCACTGGTTTTGCAAGGACTCCGGTTTGGTTCTGGTTCAGTGCAGCTTTTGGGTACTCCGGTTCAGAGACTTGGTTCAGTTCTTCGATTTGATTCTCCGGTTCAGTTTTCGATTCGGGTCAGTTCGTTGCTTTGTCTTCTTCATTAGCCATAGTTATCTTCTCTCTTGGTATGTTACTACTGGGATTGTTGTTGAAAAGTTGATATTCAGAACTTAGTAGTACTCATACACACATTATTGATTGGCTATTGTATTGAAGATATTAGCAGTGAATAGTCTGTTTGATCTGGGCTAGTTTGATTTGATTATCTGGTCAGTTGGTCTGCTGGTTGTATTTCTGCATCTGGTAATTTGGTTATCCGGTTCGATTTGATTTTGCCTGATTCTGAGATCATGTCTGGTAGAAGACTTAGGAAAAGAGCTCCGATTGTGGAATCTGATGATGTGCCTTCTCCTCCCATTGTTCAGAGTCAAAGGCAGTCTCGTCCTAATCGAGATGGGGCAGGACTGTTAGCACCTCCACCTCCTGTTCATCAGCCCGGAACCACCAAAAAGTACGACCGATGGTTTTCTTTAGCTCTTCAGATTATTGAGTATGAAAAGTATTTTGCAGCATGTTCTGTTATTTCTCCGAGATTTCTAGATGCAAATACTTTTGATGATGAAGAATGTGACCTCCCTGCGGTTGTTTTGCTGAAAGAAAAAGGATTATTTGAGTTCAGCACAATTGGCGGTGACTTTTATGAAAATCTAGTTCGGGTGTTCTACACGAATCTCAAATGGAATATTGATGAAAAAGTATTGTTATCTGAAGTCAAAGGCCGTAAGATCAAAATCACCATGGAAATCTGGATGAATCTGACTCATCTCCCAATGGATGGCGAATTCTTTACTGGTTCAGGTTCAGATGGTCTATGGGGCGATGAATTTGATAAGAAATCTGCAAAGGATGAGTTCATCGATCCAAACATCTCGACTGGTAAGGCCATGACATCGGGAAACCTGAGATTCGAGTATCAACTGCTTCATTTTATTTTGAATAGGTGCTTGATCCCTCGCCAAGGAAACTACTTCAGGGTCATGGACACAAATTATATTATTCTTTGGGCGTGGTTTCACAATAAACCCATCAATTGGGGATGGTACGTGCTATATCATATGACTGAAACCGCAAACAAAGTCAGACGCTCAATTGACCGTGATATGAAACTGAAGACAACCAGACTTCCTTATGGCACACTGATTACCCTAATCCTCAAACGCTTCAGAGTTCCATTGAATGGGGAATCAAGAACTGTTCCGACTGCTGATATGTGCATGGGTGCCACCTTCATTGGCAACATGGGTTAGAACTGTCTGGAAGGAAGGGGTTGAAGACCCAAGACTATGCGTCGGGAGCACAAGTCGGCGATGGACCGCGAACTTGAAGATGATCAAGATCAACCACAAGCACTAGCTCACGATCCAGATCTTCCTTCACTGCAAGCTATCTTTCCACCAAACCACATTCCTCCCTATATGCAGACCTTCATGGATGATGTCCGGGGTTACATGCAGAGATCTGACGCCCACATGCATTCAGTTGACACTAGTCTTGCTCAGGTTACCGCAGATATGCAGCATATGAATGTGAGCATGGAAGCAATGTAGCGGGGAAACCAATGATTTGAGGCATCAGCATAGGGAACCCTTCACTCGTGGCTTATAGCTTGTGGCATCGCACCTTGAATTTACCTGATCCTTTATCTGTTGTTTTTTGAACTTTATTATATTTTTGCTCTATTTCCTGACCCCCCTAGTATTTAACATTTGCATGACTGTTTTTGTTTCTGGTTTTGGATATTTTTTTGGTATTCCTTTGGATATTTTGGTTTGATGTCTCATGACAATGGTTCTATTATTAGTTTGATATTATTATTGTGTTTCAGTCATGAGGTTATACCACCTTTTTGATGTTGTCAAAAGGGGGAGAATATTTGTGGTATGCGCAAAACAGAAACAGAACAGGTTACAGGATTCAGGGGGAGCAGCAATGATATCATAAGTTCAGGAGAAGCTTAAGTTAGCTCTTGAGCTTATGTTATGAGAGCCTATGTTTTCATATGCTCTTGAGTTGTGCGTATAGCATGATAATGCTTATTTTATGATTTGATAATTTATTATCTGTGTACTAACATCTATTTTGCAGAGAATGTTTTTCATCATCGAAAAGGGGGAGTGTTGAGAATCATGTTCCCCATTATGATATTTTGATGATGACAACATGAATATAATTATTCTACAGGTACATGGATGATGTCTTGAAGATGTGCGTGCTCTTAGTATCTAACTTTTTAGGCTTTAGAGTTTTATGTAAAACAACATTACGTTAAGGCACTCAAGTAATTTTATTAAGGTATGATGATGATGCTTTTTTAAAAACCTTTGCTCCTGGAAATTCCTTTTAGAAAACCTTTTGCGAAAACCTTTACGAAAACCTTTGGTTACATGCTTTTTGTGAAAATCTATTTTTGAGTTGAAGTAATCGTTTACTCCTTGGAAATAATCGATTATCTTCTGTAAAATTTGTAACCAGAGAGTATGTAATGGATTACTTAGCTTCCTGTAATGGATTACTCTCTTGGACTGGTCATCTGAGGGTAAGTAATCGATTACATGAAGATAATAATCGATTATCTTTGATGTTGCAATCCTTCTTTGAAAATCAGTGAGTAGGTAATCGACTACCCAGACCAAAGTAATCGATTACTGATGCTGCAACTTTTGAAAAACTGTATGTAACATCCCGAAAATTAATATTAAATAATATAATTTTAGTATGAAAATATCTATTTAAGGATAGGATTAAGCCTTAGAAATTGTACAAGGTTAGGAGGGTAGTATGAGCATAGGCCGACCTAGGATGTGAGATTAAGGCCTCGGCCCGATCTCGGCCGAGCTAGATAAGATTGTGTGCTTATGAACCGAGCTTAAAGGGAACCCAACGTGAAACCCATTGTCCAGTCTGGATTAGCCGATCTCAGAGTCCTGTCCGAGAAGGAAGCTCGGACTACTGCTGTTCCTACAAACCGAGCCAACGTATCCTAGCCGACGTACCCGAGCCAACACGGCCTAGCTCCTCCGTGCCAGTTCATGTGGAGCTGTTAACCCTTTGGTTTTCGTACCGTCCGTACGGTACTGTCCTTCACTTTATGTCATTATCACTGCTTTATGTCCTTTTCAATACATTGTTCATGGCTTCCTCAAGAAGCCAATGAATCCTGTCCACATATTCAAGCTTCCTCAAGAAGCCTCCAATGAGAGCCACACAAATATCTTCCACATTTGAATAAAATAAAATCCCAACACATAACCCATAACACTTCTCACATTTATTCTTCTCTCTTCCCTACGTCTCTCTCTCCCTTTTCTCTCAAAGTCCAGCAACAACAACTCAACATATCTTCTTCCTCTCCTCTCCTCACGAACATTTCCCTCTCTCCCACCAATCAGAGACCTCCTCCCCGCCGCCTTCTCTTCCGTCCCGAACGCCCCTGGACCGCCATGGAGTTCGTGTGTAGATTGGTGGAGCTCGTGTGCAGCTTGGAGTAAGAAGGATTCAAGGGTGTTAAGATCAAGGACAAGCAACAAGGAAACTATTCTCAAACTCTCAACTCTTATCTCACACGGTTTGAGGTAAGGAGTGAGTGTTACCTCTGCTTGAGTTTGGATTTCTAGGGTGTTCATAAAGGGTACTAAGAGTGGGTATTAGACTAGGGAATGGACATAGGTTAGTGTTAGAAGAGAAATGGTAAAAAGGGAAAAAGGGGGATTAATGAATGAACTAGAAACATGGATTTTAGGTGAAGATGGAATATCACTTTTGATTACATGCTATATTCCATATGCTGTATTTTATATGATGGATTGACTAAATGTTTTGTGCATACGGTTGTTGTGGTATAAGTGTTTATGAGCTTTGATATTTGGTATATGTATCTGTGGCCGAGCCGAGAGAGGGTGAGAATGGAGAATGAGAAAAATGGTAACCAGGGTGGATCGAAAAGACAAACTAATAAGTTACATAATGAGTTAGGTAGACAAAATAGACAATAGGAATAACGGAAATCGGGAATGGGTGAAGGGTTGAGCCGAGATAGATGCAAAGAGGAATAAATTAAAGAGGTGAACTGAGGTGGGCCGAACTAAGGGTAATGGTTAATAAGATAAAGGGAATTAAAGAGAAATGGTTGTGTGGTCTGGTCATAGCAGATGCGTACCGGGTGCGTGCATTGATCGCGTAAGCCGAGCATTGTGGTGCTCGCAGCTATAAGACGAGCATGGTGGTGCTCGCAGTTATGACCCACAAGGTTCCGAGAACGGAATCGGTACGAAGTGTTCCTGGTCATAGCAGACGCGTACTGGGTGCGTGCATTGATCCCGTAAGCCGAGCATTGTGGTGCTCGCAGCTGTAAGACGAGTATTGTGGTACTCGCAGTTATGGACACTCCTTACTCCATAGAACGATCGGCGGTAGTGTTCCTGGTCATAGCAGACGCGTACTAGGTGCGTGCATTGATCGCGTAAGCCGAGCATTGTGGTGCTCGCAGCTGTAAGACAGGTATTGTGGTACTCGCAGTTATGGACACTCCAATATCCGACCTAAATGGTGTAAGACATGCACTGGGTGTATGCATCCGAGAAGAGTAAAAGATTGGAAGCCATGTAAAAGTGGAATAGTGAATAATGAATACGAGGAAAGAGATTAGTGGCCGAAATGAATCGAGGTAGACTTAATAGGTAATGGGTAAGGTAATGGGTAAACTGTTGTATGATGTGAACCGAGCTAAATGATGATATATGCATGAGATACATGGGTTTGATTACTTGTGGTTTATTTGCTATTTGACTATTTGTGTTTGGCTTGGTAGTTCGGTATGTCATTTTAGAAACTGCTTACTTAAGTTCTGTGTAATGCTCACCTCCTTACCATTTTTCAGGTACTGAGCAGACGCAGTCCCCAGCCGAGCAGGATCACTCTCCCTCTCAGGGAGAGTAAGTTATTTAGAGTCAGATAGGTGGATGGGTCTCGGCCAGTTGGGCCGAGCTAAAACACTGATGTTATTTTGAATGACCGAACTGATTGTACCTAAACTTATACTTTATGTATTTGATGCATTTAAGTCTTCCGCTTTATTAACTCTGATGTTTTTGTTATTAAGGAAAGGAAATATCATTTTGGCAAATATCATATCCATCTTAAAAGAAATTTTAAATCCTATTTTTGGGGTAATTAAGGGTAATTATTATATAGGGTGTTACGTTTTTGGTATCAAAGCAGTTTCTCCTCGGCCTATTGGAGTTGCGAAAGACTCTAGTGGTTACTCACCAAGAGAGTGACAAATAAGTAAAGTCTAGAAGTCTAGGTTAGGCAATAGGGCTTATAGGTATACATGTCTAAATATATATATTTACTTGATCATTCGGAAGTTAATTGGCTTTCTCTCCATGACCTAATAGCATGGCTGGGAGACGAGCTGATAACGACCGAATTGCTGCTGTGTTGGAAACTCTGGTTTAGCTACAGCAGAACCAAGCGCAGGCTCAGTAGAATCAGGCTGAGAACCTCGCTCAAAACATCGTCGCGGCCGCAGCAGCTGCAGCTGCAACTCTTCAGCCCCAACCTCCGGCTTCGGTCGAGATAGACTGGATGAGCCGATTTCGGAAGAACGAACCACCTAGGTTCGAAGGAGGATATAATCCAGATGGAGCTCAGAGATGGCTCCAGGATATTGAGAAGATTTTCCGATCTTTGCAACCTCCCTATGAGTACAGGGTGAGGTTGGCTGAATTTGTGCTGGCTAGTGAAGCCGAGCACTGGTGGGATCAACAGAGCCGAGGACTGGAAGCGGCTAATGAGGTCATCACTTGGGATTTGTTCCGAGCTCGCTTCCTCGGAAAATACTTTCCCGAGGATGTAAGGAGAGAGAAGGAGCTCGCTTTTCTCAAGCTGGAATAGAGAAACTTGAGCGTTGGGGAGTATGCCGCTCAGTTCGAAGATTTGATCCGTTATTCAGGAAGCTACCGAAATGCTGATGAGCGTACCAAGTGCATCAAGTTTGAGTCAGGTCTCCGTGACGATATTCAGCTCGCATTCGAATATCAGAACGTGGCCAATCTCTCGCAACTGGTGAACATGGCTAGCACCTATGAGAAAGGGCTTAAGAGGAAAGCTGATGGAAAGAGGAGCAAGTCGGTACAGAAAGGAGTGGGTCCGATCAGAGGAAAAGGAGCTGTCCAGAGATCTGCCCCATATGTGAATCCGAACTCCAGAATCTCAACAGCTCCGAGGAGTGGTGGTCAAATGGTGGCTGTTCCTGGCCCGTATCCGATATGCCAACATTGTGGAAGGCAGCACCGGGGGGAATGCTGGAATCTGGATCCGAGCAAAACCAGAGGATCCTGTTTCCGATGTGGCAAGCCTGGCCATTTTGCAGCTCGGTGTACCGAGAATATTGTGAAGGAAGAAGTCAATGTGACCAAGGCTCATCAGACTGGTATTAACCAACCTATGCAGAGAGGCAAAGTTTACACTATGGATGGAGAAGAAGTGACTGATGCTGACAAACTGATCAGAGGTACTTGCCAAGTAAACAGTATTCCTTGTGCCGTGCTATTTGACTGTGGAGCCACACATTCTTTCATTTCCCTTGACTGTATGAATAGACTAAAACTATCCCCAGTAGAAATGCCTTACAAACTATCCATTTCTACCCCAACCAATTCTTCTGTAATCACTTCTAAAATGTGTCTAGAGTGTCCTATCCAAGTATTAATCAAAGAATTTAAAGTCAATTTGATTTGTCTACCCTTAACCAAGCTGGATATTATCCTTGGTATGGACTGGATGTCTCAACACCATGTCTTACTCGATTGCCGAGAAAAGACCGTAATTTTTAGTGGCCCTTCTGTTGCGAAGTTAGAGACAACAGAGGAACCGACCTTAGACCAAATCCCCGTGGTCGGAGAATTCCCTGAGGTTTTCTCGGACGAAATGCCTGGCTTACCGCCGAATAGAGAAGTAGAGTTCAGTATAGACCTCCTTCCGGGAACTGGCCCGATCTCAATTGCTCCGTACAGAATGGCGCCTCCCGAGCTAGGAGAGCTTAAGAAATAGCTGGAGGAACTTTTAGCCAAAAAGCTAATCCGACCAAGCGTATCGCCGTGGGGAGCCCCAATCCTGTTTGTGAAAAAGAAAGATGGTAGTCTCAGAATGTGCACTGACTATAGGAAGCTCAACGCAGTAACGGTGAAGAATAAATATCCCCTCCCTCGGATTGATGACTTATTGGACCAACTCAAGGGAGCGTCGGTGTTTTCAAAGATAGATCTCCGATCTGGATATCACCAAATCCGAGTCCGAGAAGAAGACATTCCGAAGACAGCCTTCCGATCAAGGTATGGGCATTTTGAGTACGTGGTTATGCCCTTTGGACATACCAACGCCCCAGCTATCTTCATGGACTACATGAATAGAATCTTCCGACCTTACCTGGACTCGTTTGTAATAGTCTTCATTGACGATATCCTCATCTACTCCCAAAATCCGAGTGAACACGAGCAGCATCTGAGAACGGTGTTGCAAGTTTTGAAGGATAAGAATCTCTACGCTAAGCTCTCTAAGTGCAGCTTTTGGCTCACCGAGGTTCATTTCCTCGGGCATGTGATATCCGAGCAAGGTGTAGCAGTTGATCCTTCCAAGGTGGAAGCGGTACTTAAGTGGGAGAGACCGAACTCAGTGACTGAGATCAGGAGTTTCCTCGGTCTTGCAGGGTACTACAGAAGATTCATTGAAGGATTCTCTAAACTGGCGCTACCGTTGACCTCGTTAACTAGAAAGGATGCCCCATACCAATGGTCCGAGGTGTGTGAGCAGAGCTTTCAAGAGCTAAAGAAAAGGTTGACGAGCTCGCCCGTGTTGACTTTACCCGATCCGACCAAAACCTTTGACGTATTTTGTGACGCCTCAAAGCAGGGCCTTGGCTGTGTGCTGATGCAACAAGGAAAAGTGGTGGCGTATGCCTCTCGGCAACTTCAGCAACACGAGCAGAACTACCCTACGCATGATCTCGAATTGGCAGCCGTGGTGTTTGCCCTTAAGATTTGGAGACACTACCTGTATGGCACGAAATTCGAGGTGTTCAGTGACCACAAGAGTCTAGGCTATCTGTTCGATCAGAAGGAACTCAATATGAGACAGCGCAGATGGGTGGAATTTTTGAAAGATTATGATTTCAACTTGCACTATCATCCTGGAAAGGCCAACGTGGTGGCCGACACACTGAGCAGGAAGAGTCTTCACTTGAGCAACATGATGGTCCGAGAGATGCAGCTGATGCAAGAGTTCAGTGATCTTAACCTCAGCATACAGAAGAAGGAAAACAATGTTGTCTTGGAAATGCTGCAAGTAACCAATGATTTTGTGGGTTTCATTAAAGAAAGACAGGCTGCCGACCTAGAGCTCCAAAAGCTATTAGAAAGAGCCGGAGACAAGGATGAACCTGACTTCACTAAAGGACCTGATGGTCTTGTACGATTTCGAGGCAGAGTTTGCATTCCCATGGACTTTGAAGTCCGAAGAGAGTTAATGGAAGAATCCCACAAGACGAAGATGAGTATTCACCCAGGTGCCACAAAGATGTATCAGGATCTGAAGAGATTATTTTGGTGGCCAAAGTTAAAGACCGACGTGGCAGATTATGTGTCCCGATGCTTGACATGTCAGAAAGCCAAGATCGAGCATCAGAAACCAGGAGGATTACTCAAATCCTTGGAGATTCCACAATGGAAGTGGGATAGCATTTCGATGGACTTTGTATCAGGTCTACCAAAGACGAGATCAGGGCAGGAAGCCATTTGGGTTGTGGTGGACCTACTTACAAAGTGTGCTCATTTCCTGCCGATCAGCATGAAGTACAGCCTGGAGAAGCTGACGCAACTGTACATAAAGGACATTGTTCGACTTCATGGTGTTCCGAGCAGCATAGTGTCGGACCGTGATCCTCGTTTCTTGTCTCGATCCTGGCAGAGTCTGCAAGAAGCCATGGGTACAAAGTTGAGGTTTAGCACTGCTTATCATCCCCAAACTGACGGACAATCCGAGCGCACCATTCAGACTCTTGAGGACTTGCTGAGAACATGTGTGCTTGAACAATCGGAAAGCTGGGAAACACTATTGCCGTTGGTCGAATTCACCTACAACAACAGCTTCCATTCAAGTATCGGAATGGCTCCTTTCGAAGCCTTGTATGGTCGGAAATGCCGAACGCCGCTATGCTGGTTCCAGATAGGTGAAAACTTGTTGATTGGTCCCGACATTGTTCAGGAGAAAACTGAGAAGATCCGAATGATACAAGGGAAGATGAAAGACGCTCAGGACCGACAGAAGAGCTATGCCGACAAGAGAAGGAAACCCTTGAACTTCATCGAGAGAGATCATGTATTTCTTCGGGTATCCCCTATAACGGGTATCGGCCGAGCTATCAAATCAAAGAAGTTGACCCCTAGGTTTGTCGGACCGTACCAGATATCGGAGAAGGTCGGACCAGTAGCGTACAGAATCGCTCTACCTCCGCACTTGTCTAAGCTCCACGATGTGTTCCATGTCTCGCAACTTAGGAGATACATTCACGATCCCTCGCATGTGATAGCAGTGGACGAACTGCCGCTAAGAGACAATCTGACCTTCGAAGTCCTACCAGTCCGAGTTGAAGATAGACAAGTCAGACGACTCAGAGGAAAGGAAATCCCCTTGGTCAAGGTAGTATGGAATCGAAATGGTGTGGAAGAAGCTACTTGGGAACTCGAGGAGAAGATGAAGCAGTCATATCCGCAACTGTTCAATGCTGACTAAATTTCGAGGACGAAATTCCTGTAAGTGGGAGAGGAATGTAACATCCCGAAAATTAATATTAAATAATATAATTTTAGTATGAAAATATCTATTTAAGGATAGGATTAAGCCTTAGAAATTGTACAAGGTTAGAAGGGTAGTATGAGCATAGGCCGACCTAGGATGTGAGATTAAGGCCTCGGCCCGATCTCGGCCGAGCTAGATAAGATTGTGTGCTTATGAACCGAGCTTAAAGGGAACCCAACGTGAAACCCATTGTCCAGTCTGGATTAGCCGATCTCAGAGTCCTGTCCGAGAAGGAAGCTCGTACTACTGCTGTTCCTAAAAACCGAGCCAACGTATCCTAGCCGACGTACCCGAGCCAACACGCCCTAGCTCCTCCGTGCCAGTTCATGTGGAGCTGTTAACCCTTTGGTTTTCGTATCGTCCGTACGGTACTGTCCTTCACTTTATGTCATTATCACTGCTTTATGTCCTTTTCAATGCACTGTTCATGGCTTCCTCAAGAAGCCAATGAATCCTGTCCACATATTCAAGCTTCCTCAAGAAGCCTCCAATGAGAGCCACACAAATATCTTCCACATTTGAATAAAATAAAATCCCAACACATAACCCATAACACTTCTCACTTTTATTCTTCTCTCTTCCCTACGTCTCTCTCTCCCTTTTCTCTCAAAGTCCAGCAACAACAACCCAACATATCTTCTTCCTCTCCTCTCCTCACGAACATTTCCCTCTCTCCCACCAATCAGAGACCTCCTCCCCGCCGCCTTCTCTTTCGTCCCAGACGCCCCTGGACCGCCGTGGAGTTCGTGTGTAGATTGGTGGATCTCGTGTGCAGCTTGGAGTAAGAAGGATTCAAGGGTGTTAAGATCAAGGACAAGCAACAAGGAAACTATTCTTAAACTCTCAACTCTTATCTCACACGGTTTGAGGTAAGGAGTGAGTGTTACCTCTGCTTGAGTTTGGATTTCTAGGGTGTTCATAAAGGGTACTAAGAGTGGGTATTAGACTAGGGAATGGACATAGGTTAGTGTTAGAAGAGAAATGGTAAAAAGGGAAAAAGGGGGATTAATGAATGAACTAGAAACATGGATTTTAGGTGAAGATGGAATATCACTTTTGATTACATGCTATATTCCATATGCTGTATTTTATATGATGGATTGACTAAATGTTTTGTGCATACGGCTGTTGTGGTATAAGTGTTTATGAGCTTTGATATTTGGTATATGTATCTGTGGCCGAGCCGAGAGAGGGTGAGAATGGAGAATGAGAAAAATGGTAACCAGGGTGGATCGAAAAGACAAACTAATAAGTTACATAATGAGTTAGGTAGACGAAATAGACAATAGGAATAACGGAAATCGGGAATGGGTGAAGGGTTGAGCCGAGATAGATGCAAAGAGGAATAAATTAAAGAGGTGAACTGAGGTGGGCCGAACTAAGGGTAATGGTTAATAAGATAAAGGGAATTAAAGAGAAATGGTTGTGTGGTCTGGTCATAGCAGACGCGTATCGGGTGCATGCATTGATCGCGTAAGCCGAGCATTGTGGTGCTCGCAGCTGTAAGACGAGCATGGTGGTGCTCGCAGTTATGACCCACAAGGTTCCGAGAACGGAATCGGTACGAAGTGTTCCTGGTCATAGCAGACGCGTACTGGGTGCGTGCATTGATCGCGTAAGCCGAGCATTGTGGTGCTCGCAGCTGTAAGACGAGTATTGTGGTACTCGCAGTTATGGACACTCCTTACTCCATAGAACGATCGGCAGTAGTGTTCTTGGTCATAGCAGACGCGTACTGGGTGCGTGCATTGATCGCGTAAGCCGAGCATTGTGGTGCTCGCAGCTGTAAGACGGGTATTGTGGTACTCGCAGTTATGGACACTCCAATATCCGACCTAAATGGTGTAAGACATGCACTGGGTGTATGCATCCGAGAAGAGTAAAAGATTGGAAGCCATGTAAAAGTGGAATAGTGAATAATGAATACGAGGAAAGAGATTAGTGGCCGAAATGAATCGAGGTAGACTTAATAGGTAATGGGTATGGTAATGGGTAAACTGTTGTATGATGTGAACCGAGCTAAATGTTGATATATCCATGAGATACATGGGTTTGATTACTTGTAGTTTATTTTCTATTTGACTATTTGTGTTTGGCTTGGTAGTTCGGTACGTCATTTTAGAAACTGCTTACTTAAGTTCTGTGTAATGCTCACCTCCTTACCATTTTTCAGGTACTGAGCCCGAGCAGATGCAGTCCTCGGCCGAGCAGGATCACTCTCCCTCTCAGGGAGAGTAAGTTATTTAGATTCAGATAGGTGGATGGGTCTCGGCCAGTTGGGCCGAGCTAAAACACTGATTGTATTTTGAATGACCGAACTGATTGTACCTAAACTTATACTTTATGTATTTGATGCATTTAAGTCTTCCGCTTTATTAACTCTGATGTTTTTGTTATTAAGGAAAGGAAATATCATTTTGGCAAATATCATATCCATCTTAAAAGAAATTTTAAATCCTATTTTTGGGGTAATTAAGGGTAATTATTATATAAGGTGTTACACAGTACCAGAGAGCAGGTAATCGATTACCCTTTCCCTAGCAATCGATTACTCAAATTCAAATTTTGAAAAACTTGCTAAAATCAATTTGATTCTGAAAATGATTTATTTCCTTAATTGGTTGATCACGTTTTGATTTCAAAAGGCTCTTCTTCTTCATTTTGAAAAAGTTATGTTTCTCCTGTCCATTCATTATTCATTGTTTTCATCTTTTTGGAAAAACCATTTTTGGAGAAAAATCATCATCATCATCTTCTTCACTCGTTTCTAAAAGCCAAAAACCTTAAGTGTGCCTTAGTGCTAAACGTTGTTATAGGACTTTGATTGTTGTATCCGCTCTATTCTAGAGAGCATTATTGGTTGTTGCAGCAACTATCATTTGTATACCTTCTTTTGGAAGGGGAGTGTAACCCTTAGATTTTAGGGAGTGTTATCCCTTAGTGTGAACGTGTGTCGCGTTCTTAGGGTGAGAAAACCCTTGTGTTTGGGTAGTGCTAGATGAAAGGTTTGTCACCTAGTAGTTAGGCTATCTGGGAAATCTAGGAAGGGTCTTCCTAGTTGTTTGTATCGAGGTCCCTAGAGAACAGAGGTTCCTAGTAGCGTGCGGGGCGCTCTTTGCTTGTATTTGGGGCTGGTTGTCACTGTTTCAGTTATTGAAGAAAAGCTCAAGTGGGTCGCTTGGGGACTGGACGTAGGTCTTTCGTTGGAAAGGCTGAACCAGTATAAAAATATCGGTGCACAAATTTTTTCTCCCTTATCTCTTTACATTTCGCAATTCTATTTTGTGTTAATCATATTTTCGCGAATAAAACTATTTTAGTGTTTTGAATTATTTAACGAGAGTATTGCATTTTCATTTGTTAATTTATTCAATCTTGCGAATAATAAGTTTTCAATATTAATATAAATATTCTACTTCTTTTGCGCTTAAAACGTTTTCAATCGTTCTTTAAGTCTTCCGCTTCGTTAAATCTCTTTAATCTTTTCAAGAACGTATTGAATCGATCGTTTTCCAATGTTTTTGTAAACACCCAATTCACCCCCCTCCTTTTGGCTGAAGGCTACCAATCCTAACAGCTGAGCGTGTAGTGCGGTAATTGCTCGACTAGAGTCGTTGTTTGTGTTTGAATGCTTTGGATATGTTTGGTTGTTATGAATGCACGATTAGGAATTTGTCTTGGGCAATTGTGAGTCAGGGTTGCAAGAGTCCAAGTGGGCATTCTTAGTGTCTTGATATCCGCTGAGTAATTGGTTAGAGAATTCTATGGATGAGTTTCGAGTACTAGGGTTGGCCTTTAGTATTTGTACTCCGAGAACTCCTTCGAAATCGCGTTTCGACGGAGTTCCGGATAAGTGTTAGGCTTTAGAAGGCATTTGGAGGTCATCCGACTGCTTGGTTTTGCCTCGAGTGTTGTTAGCCTTAGATTAGTAAGGTTCGAGAATTGTCGTAAGTCGTTCGGGTTAGAACGAGTGTCAGAAAAGGGTAAAGTCTAGGGTTTCGTTTGATATTTCGTGTTTGTTATTTATATGTTTGATGTTTTAAAATATGATTTTTGATGTTTGGAATTGTAATTTAATGTTGTGTGTGTTCGATTTAGTGTTAGGAAGGATTAGGAACCTATGAATCGGGTTAAAAAGTCCGAAAATCAGAGTTTCGGGGCTTTCGGTGCGCCCAGACGCACTGGTACACCTGTTGGTGCACCAGACAACCAACCTGGCGCCCAGGCGCAACATCGGTGTGCCCAGGCGCGCGTCTGCTTATAAATCTGCACCAGCTAACACCCAAACACAGATCAGCCCCATTTCCTCCACCCCAAACTACACCAAACTCACTCTCACCACCCCCAAACACCATTTCGAACCTTTCGCCATGAATCTAAGCAAGGTTTTGATAGATCCTACACAAAATCACTTCCTCCCTCTTGTTCTTCAAGCTTTCCCACTCTTCCCATGGCTTCACTCTCTCCTCAAGTCTATCTCTTTCTCTTCAATCTCAAGACCTAAAGGGGAGATCTCTCAAAAGAGTGGGAATCCAAGTAGATCGGAGGTAGATCCAAGGTCTTTGGAGCTTCAATCGAGCCTCCTCTTCCTCTAAGGTTAGGGGGAGACACTTTTCTACACTTTGAGTTAGGGATGGTTACGGTTTATAATAAGATTTGGGGTTAATGATTAAATTGGAGTGTGGGTAATAAATTGTTACTTTATTTAGGTTGTGTTGGGTCTAAGGAGGGCATTATTAGTTAATTTTATAATTATTAAAGTGTTTATGTTAAAAAACCCCTTTTTATGCTACATGAGTAGGAAGTGAAGAACCCTTGGGAGTTGATTTATGTTATCGTGCTCTGAGACATACTTGAGTATGTCAACTGACTTGTATGATAGTTGTTGATTGTCGTTTGTCAATTTTGTTATTGTTATGATTTATTGGTGAAGTCCTCGTTGTTGTTATTGTTGTTGTTGTTGTTGTTGTTGTTGTTGCTGTTGGATTGGCTTGTTTAGTACTGAGATATGCCTGCGCATATCGATTGTGTTTACTGTGTTAGAGCATTTAGATATTGTAAGATCCGGGTTAAGGTCATTGTAAAAGTAGTCAATATTAGATTATAGAACGAATGATTTGTAATAGTACGTTAATACTAACTTAACCAGTTAGTCGATTTTAATAACTGGTTAAGTAAGTATTAAGCACCACGTTTTATGATGAAATACAAACAGAACACGGACTATTGACTTCCTTTCCAATAAACCTAACCATTGTGTATATGAAAAGAAAAGAGTACCGATTCTATAACTGGACTCCCCGTAAAATAGTGATAATGGGCGTATGAATTGAGAATGACGTGAATGGAATCTAGTTATGGGTTGGCATTTGAGAGGTGCTCATTCATTTCTTGAGCCTTGATTATGTGATGCGTATTGGTATTTCTGTGCCTGATTTAATTGTTATTCTGGAGTTTTTATTATGAGCTGTGTACTATCTTTTGATTCACTGAGTTTGAAAATGTCTCACCCCTTAATAGTTAACATTTTAGGTAAATGTTCAAGGAGCTTGAGGATAAGAGTGTCACAGCGAAAGAGTCAAAAGAAAGGAACTCCAGTTAATTCTGCTTGTATTGTAATAGTAAACCCCCAAAAATGTTTATGAACTTATCTTTGTAAAAGAAATTTTGAATTCCTTATTTTTTTTTACAAACTTTTATTTATTTATCTTTTAAATATGAATCGGGGTGTTATAGTATTATTGTTTAACGGTGTAAAAATCTTCACATTATTAATAGTACGTCATATTTAAGAAGAGTTATGATATATTTTTTTCATCATTTTATCAATTTCTTCGTCCACCAACAAAATGTAACAAATCTAACGGATACAACTATCACTCACTAATCTTTTAGAAGCTAATAAATAGAAAATGAGATCAAACATGAAAAAACTAATTATCCATTGCTAATTCACACTTCACATTCCATACTTGGTCCTTTTATCTCATGAAACCTCTCAAATCTGTGTGGTTGCGAAAAATTAAAAAAAATTGTTGTGAATCTAAATTTACTATTTTTTTTCCAACAATGTGTACTATCTATGATTTAGTATCAATAAAAAAATTTCCTTTTGCTTCCTCACCATAACACTTTCCTTCTCATTTTCTCATGCCAATGCTACTTTCTATCATAACCATGTCAACAAGTTTTTATTTTATTTTTTAAAAAAATATAGTAAAAAAATTGTAAAAATATAGTAAAAGAAATCAATGGTGACTAGAGCAGTAGGCAAATGGGATTGTCGCTATTTAAGCAAGTGCATGGTCAGAGATCGTTATCTGATTCTTGTGAATATAAGAGACATTGCTGGGAGAATTTCCCCAAAGACTAGTCAATACCCAAAAAAATTAGTCGTCTTGCTCGTATGGTATATAACTTGAAAAACAAAAAAACATAGTAAGATAATCCATTAGAATTATTCACTTCAATTTTTTGTTAGTGTTAGTTTTTTTATCATATGAAAGTTACATTATTTTATAAATGCAATTTATTTCTTTTGGCACATTTCTTACTTTAGCGTTCTTACCATGTAACATGCATTTTACTAGGTATGATATATTGTGTAAAATTAAATTTAAAAAGTTGAAACCATAAATGGAATAGAAAATAAAGGAAAAAGGACTACAATAGGTTGTCGAACAAAAGTTATAAATAAAATTAAAGTGTAATCTTCAATTTTTGTGTGGAAAGGCATCAAACATTGGGCAACCCGTCCTGGTATCATACACGTGAAAATCACTTAGCAACCACAAAACAACAATTACCCAACGGTTCTACATGGCAAAATATGCAGGTGAACCATGGAAAGCGTGAAAAAGCGGGAGTTAATCCTTTGTAACGTAACATAGCATGCTAGTTTTCTCCTCAGTGACACGCGCAAAGTAAGGCTTGCATGGCCCTGGCCTCTCTCTCTTCAATCTCTTGAAACACGTGACAAATAAAATCATCATGATTCATAACACATTATAAACCCCATTGCTACTTCTCAAACTCCATGCCTCTACAGCAAATCAAAAAAATGGATCAAGTTCTTAACCTCCTATTGCATTTCTTCACCCTTGCACTTTCCTTAACCATCTCTCTTCTTCTTCATCATGCAGTTGCTACTTCCTCTGCATACTCCTCCACTATTCTTCACATCACACCTTCACTTCACCAAGCACAAGAAGTCCTCTCTTTCAATCCCATACCAACCCTTCAACAAAAAGCCCAGTTCAACCGAGTCCAAACCACTTCTTCTTCTTTCTCCCTCTCATTACACCCAAGAGACTCTATTTTTAATCCTCAACATAATGACTACCAAACCTTGGTTCGCTCTCGACTACATCGTGACTCAGCTCGACTCAACGTGATCATCAACAACTTCAACCGTCAGCTAAACAAATCGGCTCTCGATTCAAGGTGCAGATCCAAAAATTTCTCAGCCCCGATTACATCTGGCCTGAACCAAAACATGGGAGAGTACTTCACTCGAATCGGAGTGGGCCAACCAGCCAAACAATTCTACATGTGTCTCGACACAGGAAGCGATGTGAGCTGGATCCAATGCCATCCATGTATCCATTGTTACAAACAATCTGACCCGATCTTTGACCCGACAAAATCCTCTTCCTATAGACCACTCACATGCAAAGCCCAACAATGCAAAGAACAGGAAACGATATCGTGTAACAACAACACATGTCAGTACTATGTCATGTACGGTGACGGGTCTTTAACCGCAGGGGATTTCATAACTGAAACGGTGTCGTTTGGCTCGACTGGTTCAATGAATCGGGTTGCCATAGGGTGTGGGCATTTTAATACCGGTTTGTTCATTGGATCAGCCGGGATTCTAGCCCTTGGAAGTGGGAAACTCTCTTTTAATTATCAGATTAAAGCAAAGTCATTTTCTTATTGTTTGGTAAATCGTGACTCGCATAAATCATCTACTCTTGAGTTTAACTCGCCGCGACCCGCTGACTCGTTAACCACTCAGTTACTAAACAACCCAAAACAGAAGATCTTCTACTATGTGGGATTCACTGCAATTAACGTGGGAGGCCAAAATGTTGCCATTCCGAGGTCGACTTTTGAGTTTGACAAAGAGGGAATGGGTGGAATGATTATTGACTCAGGAACTACGGTGACTCGGCTACAAACTCAAGCTTATAAGTTAATGCGCGACATGTTCGTGTCGTTTACTCAGGACTTCAAACGTGCACATGGTCCACCACTGTTTGACACATGTTTTGATTTTTCAGGGTTGAGTGATGTGGTTGTGCCAACAGTGTCATTCCAGGTTAGTGATGGGAGGTTGTGGACATTGCCTGCAGAGAACTATTTGATTTCCGTGGATAAAAATGGAACCTACTGCTTTGCTTTTGCACCATCATTTTTTCCGCTATCAATCTTGGGAAATATCCAGCAACAGGGGACACGTATCTCCTTTGATCTTGAAAATTCTATTGTGGGGTTCTCACCTCAAAAGTGCTAAACATGTCATTACATAATAAATTAATTATAAGTTATATCATTAATAATAATAATGATGAATTATAATTGCTTATTTAGTTTGCAATTTATGACATGAATTGATGCTTGATAGACATACATTTTTCATTATGCATATACTTGACATCAATTATTATTAGTTAAATTCCCAAATTTTCTACAAATAATTTATTTACAATTTATAATTGTGATCGAAATTTTGGTGAAATTCAAATAATTATGGGACTAATGAGTTTTCAGTAAATATATTAAACAGGAGTTATGTAGAAAAAAAATTTCAAAGGAACAAGCTTGTAAAGATTAGCTTGCAATGCATTTTTGAGGTTGAATGCCATTTCAATTCGATTAAATCGAAAAAAATACACAACCAAAGATAAAATTGTTCTAAGGTGAGCTTATATGTAAAATGAGCAAATAAACTTTTTTTTAATTATTTTAGATTCTTCACAAAGTTAAAATGTTGATGCTTTAGCTCATCAAGGATGTCTACCTCTTACTTGCTCACTAATTTGATTTTTTTTATTTTTTAAAGCAAAAAAATATTATTAGAATAAAAAAACATTAAGAGCTATCTTCTCAATATTATGGAAAAACCACCAAAACCCAAACAACGAAAGATAAAAATCCCAACAGGAAGAACCAACATCAAAACAAAAAACCCAAAACAAGCACCAGACCAAAAGAAGTAACCAAACAAACTTAAAAAACACAAAAAAAAATTCCCCACAATAAAGAGCACAAGATAACAAAGAGAAGCACGTCAAGGACCACATTGAAAGAAACTTTGGGGATAATTAAGACAAGATTAAAATGAAACCACTTGAAACCGTATACAAGGAACAAGTAAAACACCAAAAAATAGAGCCTTTAAAAACCAAATCACCGACAAGCATATGAAGATAGAGCAGCAAAGAATATAGATTTGACCTTCTTTGTTTATATCTTTCAAGGGCTATGTTATTTATTAGCATATCAATGATTTCCTCTTCATCTCCATCATAAACTAAACCTAGAGTTTTACCCAATTTACATGTTTCATTCATTTCTTCTCTAAGCAGCATAATCCTAGCCAAAGGAATGCTATATGTGTAACACCTAGGATTTTTACCCTTAATTTCTCAATATTGAAAATGTAAATTTGAAATTTCTTTTTAATTAAATGAAAATCACCCGTCAAACGGACGGAGTTTTGTTTGTTTTTCGAACTTTTCCAAAATTTAACCTATTGAAAACATTTACAATTATCACATTCAGCAGCCAGCAGGGCTTCATTTCATATATATATAAATATATATATATATATATATCATATCAGTGCCCAATGGGCTCAAAGTACAGCATCATATAAAGAGTCGTGAGTAGCAGCGAAACTACTAAGTATAAAACACATAACTTCCAAAACATTTCTTTGTCAAAAGGAATCATCCTAAGCCACACTTCAAAAGATATGTACACAACTCATATACAACAAAATATCAGAGGTTTAGGTCCAATATCATATCCTATCCCATAATAACCCTACTCTCCCTGTGAGGGAGAGTAATCCTGCTCGGCCATGTCAGGTGCATGCTCCAGCTCAGTACCTGAAAAATGGTAAGGAGGTGAGCATTACACAATAAAATAGGGAAAGTAGTTTCTACTATGCTATAATGAACTACCAAGCCAAACACATTTAGTCACATAGTACAAAAACTCAATCAATCACACTCATCCAATTCAATTATATCCACATCAATGACAATTGGTTCCTTTTGTAATCCTTCAACTATTTTACTTCATGCATTTCTAATTTATTCCAACTTATATCTTTCTCATCTCTATTCTTGACTTCACATTTTCTTCTCTCTTTTCATATCTTTAAGTTTTTCATAGACTTTTAGAAATTATTTCGTGGATCCATCATTGCGTACAGTCTCCTACGGACAACGTCTTACAGCTGCACACAATGTGTGTCTTATGCGGTCTATGCGTACAGTCTCCTACCGACAACGTCTTACCAGACCTGGATTTCCACAATCAGAATGTGCGTCCATCATTGCGTACAATCTCCTACGGACAACGTCTTACAGCTGCACAGAATGTGTGTCTTACGCGATCTAGGCGTACAGTCTCATACGGACAACATCTTACAAGATCTGGAATCACACAATCCAATTTATACCTTTATTATTATATGGTGTGTGTGTGTGTGTCCATCATTGAGTACAGTCTCCTACGGACAATGTCTTACAGCTGCGCATCATGTGCGTCTTACGTGATCTATGCGTACAGTCTCCTATGGACAACGTCTTACAAGATATGGATCACACACTTATTCTGCCTTTAATCTTTTAAATCATACTTCAATTATTTCCATTTTGTAACCACTTTGATGAAATCATCATTTTCTTTATCCTTTTTGTTAGATCCAGTGAGAATGTTTTGATAATGACAAATGTTTTGAACAAGCTACAAATGTTTTGATCAAGCTCAGGTATTGAGAAGTTCACCAAACAACAACAAACAACAAATGATGAAGAGAGAGCAAGCTCATGAAGATTCATTTTGTGTATTATATTGTAATATCTTTAGTTTGAGTCTTTTAGTTTAATGAGTTTGGGTAGAGTTATTAGAGGGTAGTGAATCTCTATCAAGTGCATGATTATATTATAATTTGAGTATTCACTTAACCTAAAATCAATAGGTGGCTTAAAGGTTTGAAAGAAAAGGTTTAGATTTGAGAAAACAATTTTTTAGAAGTGTTTTACAGTGGCTAATCGATTAATGGGATGAGCTAATCGATTAACACACATTTAACAGTGGTTAATCGATTAAAGCTATGTGTTAATCGATTAACACCTGCAGAACTGGTTTTTAAAATACATTTTTCACTTTTCAAAATGAGTTTTTAAGTTTCCTAACTTTTGGGTATTCTATATAAACCTTTTCCTAATCATTGTGATTAACTAACATCATTTTCATATCATTTTACAAAGATCAAAGCCACACTATTCTCTCAACATTCTCTCTCACTTTCAAAAGATCAAAGCTTTCATTTTTATATTCTTTGATCAAGAATCTTTGAATCTCTCATGTTGATATTTTCATAGTTATTGAAAGAGATTCACAGGATTGTTATTGTTTTCTATTGAGTTGTAATCATTGCAAGGAGGCAAACATTCTACAACAAAGGAAGTCTTGGTGGTTGTTCATCAAGCAAATCGTCTTGGAAGTCTTGTTGTGTTGACAAGCAAATTGGAAGTCTTGTTGTGAGAAATCAACAAGCAAGTGGAAGACTTGTTGTGGGGATATCAACAAGCAAGGGAAGAGGTTAGATTAGATTTCAATAGGGTTGCAAGACAAGAGTGAGGTATCTCTTGGAGGCTATCAAGAAGGGAGTCTTGAGAGACATTTACTTGTAATTTGAGAATTCTAATTCCTTAGTGAAGAATCTCTCTTGGTTGAACAAGGGACTGGATGTAGCTCACGGTGGTTGTGAGTGAACCAGGATAAATCACTGTGCGAATCTCTATTCCCTTAACTCTTTACATTCTTGTCATTTCATATTGTTCTTGGTTGAAAACCTAGAAAAGATTGATTTTTCATAATTGAATGAATTAGTGTTTAATTGTGTAAATTGAATTGGGAAAATCATTTTAATAACCTAGGTAATCAATAAGAATATTGGTGTTAATCAATTCCGCTTAATCTCCGATCATATGTGTTAATTGATTGATTTTCGTATTTGATTGAAAAGTGATTTTTCAGTTTTAACAGTGGTTAATCGATTAACTGAAAGTGTTAATCGATTAAGCAAAAATTAGCTTCCAGGCACTACTCGATTAACTGGTCATTTAATCGATTAGCTTGTGTTTTTTTAAGGGTTAATCGATTAACAAAGTAGCTTAATCGATTAAGGGCTGAAACATTTTGTAAAAATCATTCGTTTTAATTGTTTTGATTTGTTTCTTTCGAAAATCTTTCAAGGTTTCTTAAACACCTATTCAACCCTCCATTCTAGGTGTTCAACTAGTGTTTCTTAGTTAATTCACCCACCGATTGTAGTTTTTACACTTTTATATTTCTTTATTCCCACATAAATTTGCAAAAATATCAGAACACACATTCAAATATCAATCATCATAATCATGCCCAAAATAATATTTCTCTATACTTTTCTAACATATTCACTATCCTAGGGTTATAACTTAGTCTAACATAAAACTCTTAGCACCCACTATACACATAATACAAACTACCCCCTAGAATTTGATCACACACTCCCCCTTACCTCAAATACTTAGAGATAAGGTGATTTTCACTTGCCCTAAGCTTACAAGCTTGCCACCATATGAGTGATGATCCAATGAAGAAGGAGGAATCTATTACATGAGTTATAAGGAGAGAAGTTGTTATTATTGTTTTGGTTCTTGTTAACTTATATAGAATAGCAAGGTTTCCATGATTTAAAGCTTGAAATCTACCATGGAAGTAAGAGAGAGAAAGTGAGAGAGATAGTTCGAATCTATGGAGGAGAAAGAAAAGATACTTGGCTTGCACTTACTTGGAGTTAAAGGGGAAGGTATTTGTTGATGGAATTTATGAGAGCCACTTGTTCTTGGAGGGGAGTTGATGAACAAAATAAAACCCTAGAGAAGAAGTAGGGAGAAGTCGAAGATGAGAGGAGGACGAGAGTGTTTTGTGTTAATGTTTATGTGCTTTACTTCCTTTTTATTTCTTTTATCAACATAACTTAGCCCTAAAGTAGTTTTGAGTGGCTGAAATCATTTTCTTATCTATTAAGCCACGAATGGATGGCCCCCACGTATTATTTTTTTTCCAGATATTTACAAGGGTAATCGATTACTGGCTCAAAGTAATCGATTACCACCTTTGATGCAACATTCCTAGTATAATCAGCTGAGAGCAAGTAATTGATTAATCCATTTTAAAGTAATCGATTACTTCATGAAAATCACAAGGTAATCGATTACTTCCATAAGGTAATCGATTACCAATGCTGCAACATTGAAGTGATTCCACCAGAGGGTTTGTAATCGATTACTTCCCTTCATAGTAATCGATTACACTATGAAAAATCCTATTTTGATGGTTTTCTAACTCCAATTCATTTCCTTAGGCTCTCTTTTTCTCATTCCAACTTGATTTACTACAAATAACATGTCCCTAAACTTGACAATTCACATAATCACTTTGCATAATTCACATTATAATCAAATTTAAATTGAGGATGTTACAATATGAATCAAACAAATATTCCTGAATGCAAGTCTTTTTTCCTCTTAATAAGATTCGTCTTCATTGTTGGGGCATCTTGGATCCTCTTTAGAAATATTCAACATATGATGATGATCAAATATATGATTATTCTTTTTTCCTTATGCCCTTTATTAAAAAAAGAATAGAATATGAACCCTAGAAACTATCCATGAACCTCATTCCTTCCCTCCAAAGTAACTCTAACCCTTTCATCTTCATCATGCTAAAGATATACCATGTTCCATGTGTGAATTTTTAAAAGGCACTAAAAATATCTCCACACCCACAACCATTCAACTTCCCACAAAGTTTTTTTTATCTTTTTTTACATCATATTTCATTGTTTCTTCGTCCCTTGTATGTTAAGCTAATTTACTATTTTTTTTCACCTTCGTAACGTTTATGATGAATCAGTGTCGAAAAAATGTTTTCCGACACGGGGTTCTCGGTAATATTAGAAGGCTATGTTTCCAATTGTCCAGTCTCGGAAAATTATTTCTGACACTGGACTGTCGGAAAAAATTATTATATTCAAATTCCATTTTTCCAAAAGATAGATCTCGGAAATAATCAACTTTTATAAAAAAAAATAAAATCTGCCTAGGACATTTCCGAGAGGGTCCAGTTAGAAATAAAATTGTTTGAGACCCCTGAGTCGGAAAATTTCATTTCCGAACTGGTGTGTCTAAAATATGAAACCCAACAACTATTTATAGGCTTCACTACAAGAAACATCCAATGTTCCATTCCTATCATATACTAATATACATAAAACTCCACAAAAAGTTGAACTAAATTACAGAAAAACAGGGAAAATCCTAGCCCTAAACAAACCAAACAAATGAAACCCTAAACCCTAAAATAGAGGAGAGAAGAGAAAGTGAGCATACCTTAATAATACTGACAGAGAAAAGAAAAAGTGAAGAAGAAATAGTTGGGAAAGATTATGTAAGTGGGTTGAAGGTGGAAGAGGTAGAGGTTGAAGAAGAGTGGGGGAAGAAGAAACCGTTGGAGAGAGAAAGGAAATTTTAGTTCAAAAGGGGTAAATGGTATTTTAGTCTTTTCCCATTAAAAATGGGGTATGGGGATAATAGGATTAATTGACACATGTGCTTTAGTTCATACTATTCTTATTTATGTGTTTTATTTTAAATAAAATATACACTTTAAGAAATACAATCATTATTTAGATTTCTAATATATTAATGATGTTTTTTCTATTATACTCTTTTTCTCTCTGTAATCGTTACTTTTTATCACAACTTATGAAAACCAATACCCTATTAAATAGGGTTAAACATAGAAAATATCATTTATTACACTTTTGAAATTAGAAATCATCAAAAGGATATATAAAAAGAAATAAAAAAAACTTCTCCAAAAAAGGACAATTAAATAGGAACGGATGGAGTATTAGAAAATTAAATTTATTTTTTGAAAAATATTAAATTATTTTTTCAATGAAAAATTACTTTATTAAGGGTCTATTTGGCAAAACTAGATTTTATAACTGTGAGCTTATAACTAATAGTTGTGAGCTTGAAACTAATAGCTGTAAACCTAGCATAAAAATGTGAAATTGTAGCTGAAAGCTTATAACTGTATAGTTAACATATTAAAGTAAAGTTGTTTGGCAAAATTAATTGTACAACTAACTGAAATTTATTAAATGACTTATACAATATAATTTGACCAAGATATGTGATAATAATTAAGAAAAGAAATGAAGGGCAACATTGAGATATAATTTATTGAAAGTTGTTTCATTTTTTTTTTGAAAACTACACAGTTGAAAGCTAGCTTTCAAGCTATAAGCTTCATTTTTTAAAGTTATAATCTTCTTTTATTATTTTTATCAAACAGCTCTAGTAATTTATTGATCAAGCCAATAAGTTAAGAGTTACCAAATAAGCTATAAGTTTTTCTTACCAAACACTGTCTAAACCTCTTATTCCCCAACCTTAAAAGTTGTGCTTAAGAAAATTCTTTTATTAATGGGAGTGTTTTTTTTAGAAGAAAAAATTTCTATTACCACAAGCATAAAAAAATACATCAATCCCAACATAATCCACTTATACTGCCACCTTCTAGGAAGGGTTCAATAAAATAGATTATGTAAAAAAGAAAAAGAGATTAAGAGCCACCTTCTAGGAAGGGTTCCCTTAATCAATAAATCATTGAATCTCACTACAAATTCTATCCACTAGCCCCCTATTGGGCCAATTTCTAAAATTCTTGCAGCAAAAAAAGACCCTAAATGCAATTTCTTTTTTTATTTGACAAAAGCTAACAAAAGGGGTTCTAGAAAAATTTGAGAAGGTCCTTGCATTCCTCTCTTGCCACGTGTGATACTGAACAGCCACAATCAAGGCACGAAGCAGCTGCTGAAACGATTTTCTTCTACCTGCGAACAGCGCCCATTTTCTCCATCTTCCAAATCGCAGAGAAAAGTCACGAATGCCAAGCCAAGAAGCACACAAGGCCATCAACTCACCACTCCAGGCACAATCAAAGAAGAGATGTTGAATTGATTCTGCAGAAGCAAGACACAAGCTACAGTAATTCGGTAAGTAGCTCCATCTCAATCTATCCCTTGTTTGAAGCTTTGCATGCATAGCTATCCATGAAATAAAGCAGTGTTTAGGCACATTTATCTGATTCCAAACCAGTTTAGACATAGGGAACATGGGTAGAGATCCTTGAGGAAATCGATACCCATATTTGATAGTATAAATACCATCTGGACATACATGCCATTGATTATTCGTATACCCCGATCTCAGCTTGTCTCGAATTCTCAAAAGTTGTTTCCAATGCCAGCTTTGACCCTGATTCCACACACAGTCCCAAATGGATTGATTCTTAATGTAGACATGATGAACCCATCTGACCCATAAGCAATCCTTCTTCTCTGCTAAATTCAAAATTTGCTTGCCAAGTGCAGCTATATTCCAAGTACCACAATCCTGAATACCCAAGCCTCCAGATTTCTTGTCTCTGCAAATAGTAGCCCAAGAGACCTTAGCATGATAAGCTCCGTTCTCATTCGCATCCATAGGAATTTCCTACACATTTTTTGAATTTCCTTAATTACTGATGAAGGAATGATGAAAGTTGTTGCCCAGTAGATATGAAAGCTCATAAGAATCGAATTAATTAAGAAAACTTTAGCCTGATAGGACAGATTTCTGGATCTCCAGTAGTTTATGCTTCTCAAAACCTTATCCACCAAACCCTGGCAAGTAGTTGCATTCCATTTCCTAGAGGAAAGAGGAATTCCCAAATACCTGCAAGGAAAATTTCCTTGCTGAAAACCTGAGATATCCATAAGCAATCTCTGAGTATTATGAGGCACACCTGCCATAAAAATGTGAGATTTCTCAACACGGAATTGTAGCCCTGACCAATCTGAAAAGTTTTGAAGTGCACGCACAACAATTCTAATGCTTGCAGGATGTGCCTTGCCGAAGATCATTAGATCATCTGCAAAGGCCAAACTAATCAAACGAGTTTCCTTACATGCTGGATGATACCTGAAATTCCTCTCTGTGGCAGTAGACATAAGCCTTCTAGTTAACATTTCCATAGATAGAACAAATAGCAAGGGAGACATGGGATCTCCCTGTCTAATGCCCCTAGAGGCCCAAAATATGTCTCCCTGCTGGCTATTAATAACAATAGAAAAAGAAACACTTCTAATGCAAGCCATGACCCATCTAATAATTTAATAGGAAATTTAAAAGCTATAAGCACCTCTTCAAGAAACTTCCAATCCAGAGTATCATAGGCCTTTTTTATATCCAGTTTCATCATACATCTAGGTGACACTCTCCTTCTACCATATAGCCTGACCAATTCTTGAGATATAAGCACATTATGTAGAATACTTCTATCTTTGATAAAAGCAACTTGATTATCATGAACCAGAAACTGCACCACTTCAGCTAGTCTGTTGCTAATAATCTTGGAAATGCACTTGTATATAGTTGAACATCAAGCAATAGGCCTAAATTGATTCACCTTTGAAGGAGAATCAACTTTAGGTATCATAGCCAAGTTAGTGTGATTGATTTCTTTAAGGATATGTCCAGTATAAAAAAATCCTTTATAGCTCTACACAAATCCTGCCCAATAAGATTCCAAGTAGCATGAAAAAATCCTGAAACAAAACCATATGGACCAGGAGTTTTATTCTTGTCTATAGAGAACAGAGCTACCCGAATTTCTTCATCAGTAATTGGTTGAATCAAAGCTAGTTGTTGATCTAAGGACAAACAGCTCCCTTGATCCACAACCTCTTGACAGAATAAGCCTCCCCTGCTTCTTGACATAAACAAGCTATGATAGAAATCTTCAAACATCTTCAAAATATCTTCCTGACCTGATACTTCCTCATCATTCTCATTAAGAAGCTTAATCACCCTGTTTTGGTAATTCCTTTTCCTGATGGACTCATGAAAGAGCTTAGAGTTGCAATCACCATCCCTCAGCCAATCAATCTTAGCTTTCTGCTTTAAGAAATCCAGGGCATCCTATTGAACTTTACTATACTCACTAGAGATATCACATTCAGCCTTCTGTAAGTCAGGATCCATTGGGTTATGGAGCAATTCAGTTTGAATAGCCTCCAATCTCTGTCTAAGCTCAATTTCTCTACTATCCACATTTGAAAAATACTGTCTATTCAACCCAGCTAGAGGACCCTTTAAATCCTTAAGCTTCCTCCAAATAACAAACATACTACTACCTGAATAGCTGTTATTCCATACATTCTCAACAATAGACAAGAAACTCTAATGATTAGCCCACATGTTAAAGAATTTAAATGAATGCTTGCCTCTCCTTTCTTGCACACCCCAATCAACAATAATAGCTGAATGATCAGATAAACCAGGCACTATAAATTCAGCAGTAGCCAAAGGCCAATCTCTACACCAGTTAGCATTCACCATAGCCCTGTCTAACTTTGAGATGATTCTATCAGTTCCAACTTGTTTATTACACCAAGTGAAGAAGGAACCTGTCTGTCTCATGTCTAACAGCCCACACTCATCAACACAACTTTGGAACTCTCTAGCACTATTTAGATCAACAGCACATCCCCCAATCTTTTCCTGTTGATTCAGGCAAGTATTAAAATCCCCAAGAATGAGCCAAGGAATGCTAATATGCCTCTAAGCACCACATAACGCCTGCCACAGCTGCCTTCTTTCCTGCATCTCATTATCAGCATACACAAAAGTGACAAACATCTGTTTCTGAGACTATCTCACAATGACATGGCAATGGACATACTGAGATGATCTTGCTACCACAGTTAGATCAAAAATATCCATTCTCCACACTACCCAAATCCTGCCTATAGGACACACAACCAAATTTATAAAAGAACCCCATCCATGCAAAATATTATTATGAACTTGTTGATAGGAATCTCCCCTCAACTTATTTTCTAAAATAGCAAACAGACCTACACTATATTTTTTTAATCACCTCACGAACCTGTTTTTTGTTTTCGAGGATGGTTCAACCCTCGAATGTTCCAAGCACCTATTTTATTCATTAGGTGGTTGGGATGAAAACTCTCCCCTATGCACCTCCAAGGCTTTATGCTGATTTTTGCTCCTGGTAGTGACTGTTATCCAGCCTTCACCATTCCCCACTTTCTGTTTGCCTTTATCTTCATTTGGTTTAACAATTGTAAGATCATCAATAACCAAGGCAACAACATCTCTTCCTGCTTCAATATTTTCCTGTGGGACAACTCCATTCTCTATATCTGACTGTAATTTAAGAGCTTGGTCAAGCTTTTCCATATCTTTCTGCGAAGGCTTATTCTTTTCTACCCATTGCTGCTTCACATTTTTCTTGCACATTATTGCATCATGCCCATAGCATGAACATTTAGAGCACAAAGTAGGCTTCCACTCATACTTAACCTTCTGAGAGACAATATTCCCCTTATCATCTTCAAAGTGAATTTCTTCAGGGAGGACATCTGGGTCCACTTCAACCAATACCCTAGCATAACTGATCATATTCTTCTCTTCAGTAACTTTATCAGCCATAATAGGGGTCCCCACCAAACTAGTAATCTTTCCAAGAGCTGTAGAACCCCATAATTTCATATTCAAGTTTGGCAATTGAATCCAAATAGGAATTCTATCCAGAAAACTCTTGGTTACAGGCCTTCTTGTCCATGGAGCTATAATCAATGTTTTTTTTATCAAAATGATAAACTCCAACATCTAGCACACTATTCCTACCCTCAAGAGAATTAAATCGTACTATAAGGGTACCATCAGCATTCATTAGAATTTTATCGATCCCGAATTATCAACAAGCCTTCTTTATAAAACCACTCAACACAGGGTAAGGTGGATTTGCCCCAACCACCTCTTCTACATCATTGGGATCAATCTTCCCCAATGCCACCCCATCCTTCAAAACAGGCTGATGAAAGTTCAGCTTTCCTCCAGCATTTCAGAGTTTATTAATGGGAGTGTTGCTAATAGTATTTTTAGATTTTTTTTGTTAAAGATTACTCCTTTATTTTTATTTATAATTTACTCATTTTGTTTTATATGTAATGTCTATATATTTTTTATTTTATTTTAGATACTTTTTTTTAATTAATACTTTTTTTACACCCTTATTTATCACCTCTTTTTCACCTTCATTATATTTATCTTTTCAATAATGATTGCATTAGAATATTATAATCAAAATACTCCAAATTCTTATACTCCCTCTGTCCCACAAGGATGGTAAAAATAACAAGATTTTTTGCCCCAAACTAAATTTAAATTAATTAATAAAAAACTTAGAAATTGAAAACTTTGAGTTGTGATTGGTTGTTTAATGCAAAATGCATTAAATTAGGTGTTTGATAATTGATGTGTTAGTCAAACATTAAATGTATGTCTCCTTAATTTGTTGACTTTTTCAATTTATTACTATCCATGTGAGATGGAAAAAGTATTATTTACTAGAAAATTAATGGATCACTCTCTCATAGTTTGAGTTTATCCTACTTTATGTTTATCTTTAGTTGAAATAAATTCATACTAGGGTTTCCTATTTTCCTATAAATAAGACTTACATTGTATTGCAAAATTTGCCCCAAGAAGTGATGTAACATCCCAAATTTAATCCCAAGTCCAATTAGTGCGGTAGTAGGCTTAGAGTGAAGAGGAATGAGTATATTAGGTTAAATCCTAGTGGTTTAGAAGGGTTATTCGAGAACTAAGTGTTGGTTTTGGCCTCAAAATCTCGAGAGGGGGGGGGGGGTGAATCGAGTTTTATTAATGTATTGTAAAAACCGTTACAAATTAAAAAAATGATTTGAGATGGAGAGATTAAGCGTTTGAAACGGATTGCGAAAACGATTGATAATAATAAACGAGTAGCGCGGAAACGTAAAAATTGAAATATGCGGAAATTAAAAGAGATAGGGATAGAAAAGCTTGCACCGGTGAATTTTATACTGGTTCAGCCTTCCCGTCGAAAGGCCTCGTCCAGTCCCCAAGCGACCCGCCTGAGAGTTCTTATACCAAGCAATAGAGCTGCACCCTATTACAACCAAGAGCACCCCGCACACTACTAGGAACCTCCGTTCGCTAGGGGCCTCAATCACACAGCAGGGTTCCTCGCCCTACGACGTATCAAACGTCCACTAAGGGATTCTCTCCCCAATCACTAAGGTTTAGAACGAATACAATGAGAGTGATTACAATAGTTTGATGTGTTCTTCAACAACACAGTTGCAACAATCAAGTACTATGATAATGAAGTAGTTGTTTCTCTAGAAGTCACTTAGCCAATAAGGATTTTTGTTCTTCAAAAATATGAACGTGAAAAGCAGAAGACTTGTGAAGAAGAAGAAGAGAGGAACGTGCAGAAGAATGAATGAGTGATGTGATCTACTCTGAATGTTGGAGTGATTTTGATTTTAAAATAGAAAACCTTTTAGAATCAAAAAGGATTTTGAATAAGTAAAACAAAATCAAAATAAAATAAAATAAGATTTGAAATAAGTTTTAAAATCAAAACTAAATCAAAATGATTTACGAAACAAAATAAAGATTTGATTCTTAAAACCAAAAAGGAAATATTTCAAATTTAAAATCATTTTCGAATTTTATAAAATAAATCAGAATCTTTTATATAAAAAAAAATCAGGAAATAATCAAAATGATTCTGACACGTTTTTCAATAAAACATGAAGTAATCGATTACTTTCTGAAGGTAATCGATTATTCCTTCAAAAATAGAAATTCTTAAATTCATTTGAAAACCATGTAATCGATTAGACCAAGAATAGTTAATCGATTACACCACTCCTGTTCAATGTATGATGCAACTCATTATAATCGATTACACTAGTAAGTTAATCGATTACTGAGCCTCTGATATGCATATGATGCAACATCATGTAATCGATTACTACAGAGCTTGTAATCGATTACTAAGCCTCTGAAAAATATATGATGCAACAATTATAATCGATTACTTGACCCATGTAATTGATTACTTCCATAAGAAAGTAACTGATTAACAAAAATCAATTAATCGATTACAACCTCTCTGATTTTTCTATGATGCAACAAAGTTAATCGATTACTTTATGAGATAATCGATTACTCTCTCTTGCAAACATACAAATATACAGAGTTTTGTAACATCAAGTATTTTTACTAAGATTCAATGCAGAAAACATTTTTCATGCAAAAACACGTTTTTCTTCTTCTCTCCTAAAATGAAAAATTTATTGGCTTTTGTAACTCTTAAAGAAATAAAAACTTCATTACCTTACAATTGATCTAAGAAGAAGGTTTCTAATAATCTATGCTTTGCTTGAGCCTTCAATCTTGAATGACACTTGCACTTGAGAGCTTGAACTTGAGTTGGCTTGTTATCATCAAAACACTTTCTTGAATTAAACTTGAAGTCCATAGAGAGTTTGAAGCATGTCTTCCAACTAGCTTTACTTCCAACATTAAGAGCATAGAATTTTAGGAAATTAGAAGTAGAAGATTTGTAGCTCTAAACCCAAATTCCACCGTTGGATATGAAGTGGGAATTATGTAGAAGCTTGCTTTAAAATTTGAGCAAGATCCGACGGTTCACGAAGAAGTTATGTCAAAGTCAATACGAAGTCAACAGACTCCCGCCCAGGCGCATGAAACCCGCACCCAGGCGCGTGAATTGTGAATTTCTCCACCAGACAGCCAAAAACTCGCCCAGGCGCGCCATAAACTCGCCCAGGCGCGCCCCTGATGCTGTCAACGCGTTCAACAATTGCCAGGAGGGCGTTTTGGGCATTTTGCCCACCCCAAACCCATTTTAAACCACTCATTCTTGCTTCTAGGATAAGACTCAATCCCCCCACTTCATTTCCTCTTCTTCTTCGTGGGTTCTTGAGAGAAAGGAGGGTTGGAGCATCATCTTCTTCATCATTCAAAGCTCCATTGTTGCCCAAGCTTCAAGTTCCATAGCCATCATCAAGCTCTCTACTTCTTCTTTCTCTAATCAACATCATCAAACACACACCATCACCTCTTCCTTTTTCCCTCTTGGCTCCAAGAGCAAACCCCATCTTCATCAACCCAACTCCTAAAATCAAGCCACCCCATCATCATATTCATTATACCCATCAATTACTCACTAAGGAAATAGCCAAGAAATACTCCCTCATTCTCCCTCTTTTACTCGAACCCCACCTCCCCCATCTCCATGGATCTTTAGGTTTTGAGCTATGGAGAAATCTACATAGATATATATATGTCCTATAATCAAGATCACCCTATAGCTCCCTCCTAAAATTCGTGGTCCTCTCCTCCATAATCTCCATTTATTTTCAAAGTTCTATACTCTTGAGGACTCATACAAGTGCATACCACACCACCAAGAGCAAGTGTAGGGAACTCACTTCCACCATTTGCCCCAAGAAGTGATGTAACATCCCAAATTTAATCCCAAGTCCAATTAGTGCGGTAGTAGGCTTAGAGTGAAGAGGAATGAGTATATTAGGTTAAATCCTAGTGGTTTAGAAGGGTTATTCGAGAATTAAGTGTTGGTTTTGGCCTCAAAATCTCGAGGGGGGGGGGGTGAATCGAGTTTTATTAATGTATTGTAAAAACCGTTACAAATTAAAAAAATGATTTGAGATGGAGAGATTAAGCGTTTGAAACGGATTGCGAAAACGATTGATAATAATAAACGAGTAGCGCGGAAACGTAAAAATTGAAATATGCGGAAATTAAAAGAGATAGGGATAGAAAAGCTTGCACCGGTGAATTTTATACTGGTTCAGCCTTCCCGTCGAAAGGCCTAGTCCAGTCCCCAAGCGACCCGCCTGAGAGTTCTTATACCAAGCAATAGAGCCGCACCCTATTACAACCAAGAGCACCCCGCACACTACTAGGAACCTCCGTTCGCTAGGGGCCTCAATCACACAGCAGGGTTCCTCGCCCTACGATGTATCAAACGTCCACTAAGGGATTCTCTCCCTAATCACTAAGGTTTAGAACGAATACAATGAGAGTGATTACAATAGTTTGATGTGTTCTTCAACAACACAGATGCAACAATCAAGTACTATGATAATGAAGTAGTTGTTTCTCTAGAAGTCACTTAGCCAATAAGGATTTTTGTTCTTCAAAAATATGAACGTGAAAAGCAGAAGACTTGTGAAGAAGAAGAAGAGAGAAACGTGCAGAAGAATGAATGAGTGATGTGATCTACTCTGAATGTTGGAGTGATTTTGATTTTAAAATAGAAAACCTTTTAGAATAAAAAAGGATTTTGAATAAGTAAAACAAAATCAAAATAAAATAAAATAAGATTTGAAATAAGTTTTAAAATCAAAACTAAATCAAAATGATTTACGAAATAAAATAAAGATTTGATTCTTAAAACCAAAAAGGAAATATTTCAAATTTAAAATCATTTTCGAATTTTATAAAATAAATTAGAATCTTTTATATAAAAACAAATCAGGAAATAATCAAAATGATTCTGGCACGTTTTTCAATAAAACATGAAGTAATCGATTACTTTCTGAAGGTAATCGATTATTCCTTCAAAAATAGAAATTCTTAAATTCATTTGAAAACCATGTAATCGATTAGACCAAGAATAGTTAATCGATTACACCACTCCTGTTCAATGTATGATGCAACTCATTATAATCGATTACACTAGTAAGTTAATCGATTACTGAGCCTCTGATATGCATATGATGCAACATCATGTAATCGATTACTACAGAGCTTGTAATCGATTACTAAGCCTCTGAAAAATATATGATGCAACAATTATAATCGATTACTTGACCCATGTAATTGATTACTTCCATAAGAAAGTAACTGATTGTTGGGAAACTACACTCGGTGGTTGAAACAACTAGGAACACTAGGAGAACACCTAGAAGGGGGGGTTGAATAGGTGTTATAGAAACTTTGAAAGATTTTCGCAAGAAACAAATCTAAACGATTAAAACCAATGAAAATCAATCAATTAACAAATATTATATGATCAGAGAAACACCAATATTCTTATTGATTCACCTTGTTTATGAAAATGATTTTCCCTTTATCAATTTTGCACAATAAAGATTCAATTCAATCAAATATAGAAAAATCACTTTTTCTAGGTTTTCAATCAAGAACACAATTAATAACAAGAATTGTAAAGAGTAGAGAGTTTAGAGATACGACACAGTGATTTATCCTGGTTCACTTTCATCCACTTGAAAGCTACTCCAGTCCCCTCTTCAACCAAGAGAGATTCTTCACTATGAGGAATTAGAGTTTCTCAAATTACAAGTAAATGCCTCACAAGACTTCCTTCTTGTTAGACTACAAGAGATACCACACCCTTGCCTTGTAACCCTATTGATATCTAATCTAACCTCTACTTGTTTGCCGATAACCCCACAACAAGTCTTCTTTGCTTGCTTCACTCACAAGACTTCCAAGTACTTTGAGATTCTTCAAAGTGCCTTCCAAATGCTTGATGAAATGCTTCTTCAAGACTTTCAACTAAACTTGCTTGATTCACAAAATCAAGGCTTCCTTTTTTGTAGAATGTTTGCCTCTTGCAATGATTACAACTCAATAGAAAACAAAAACAATCCTATGAATCTCTTTCAAAAGCTATGAAATATCAACATGAGAGATTCAAGGTTCTTGATCAAAGAATATAAAAATGAGAGCTTTGATCTTGAGAGAGTGAGAGAGAATAGTGTGGCTTTGATTCTTTGTAAAATTGTGTATCAAAATGATTCTAGTTGATAGAAATGATTAGGAAAAGGTTTATATAGAATACCCAAAAGTTAGAGCACTTAGAATAGCATTTGAGAAGTGAAAAACGTATTTAAAACAGTTACAGACCCTGTTTACTCGAGTAAAATAAGTGTTACTCAAGTAATACGAAAGCTGCATAAATTTCACTCGAGTGAAAAAGGTTTTACCCGAGTAAAAGTTCAGATAATCGATTATCAAAAGTTTTTTAATCGATTATAAGTACAAAATACACTGTTAATCAATTATCAAAATCTGTTAATCGATTATTAACATTAAAAATCACTTAAAACTTGTTTTCTCAAAAACTAAACCTTTTCTTTCAAACCTTTAAGCCACCTATTGATTTTAGGCAAAGTGAATACTCAAAATATGATAAAATCATGCAATCAAAAGAGATTCACTACCCTCTAATAAATTCTACCCAAACTCATAAACTAAAAGACTTGTGAGGCAAAAGATAAAACATTAAAACACAAACTACCAAACTAAGTCTTCATGAGTTGGCTCTCTCTTCATAACTTGATGTTTGTTGTTGCTTGTTGAGCTTGAACTTGATCAACACATTTGTAGCTTGTTCAAAACCTTTTGGCATTTATCAAAACATTCTTCATGGATCTTACACTGATTAACAAAAATCAATTAATCGATTACAACCTCTCTGATTTTTCTATGATGCAACAAAGTTAATCGATTACTTTATGAGATAATCGATTACTCTCTCTTGCAAACATACAAATATACAGAGTTTTGTAACATCAAGTATTTTTACTAAGATTCAATGCAGAAAACATTTTTCATGCAAAAACACGTTTTTCTTCTTCTCTCCTAAAATGAAAAATTTATTGGCTTTTGTAACTCTTAAAGAAATAAAAACTTCATTACCTTACAATTGATCTAAGAAGAAGGTTTCTAATAATCTATGCTTTGCTTGAGCCTTCAATCTTGAATGACACTTGCACTTGAGAGCTTGAACTTGAGTTGGCTTGTTATCATCAAAACACTTTCTTGAATTAAACTTGAAGTCCATAGAGAGTTTGAAGCATGTCTTCCAACTAGCTTTACTTCCAACATTAAGAGCATAGGATTTTAGGAAATTAGAAGTAGAAGATTTGTAGCTCTAAACCCAAATTCCACCGTTGGATATGAAGTGGGAATTATGTAGAAGCTTGCTTTAAAATTTGAGCAAGATCCGACGGTTCACGAAGAAGTTATGTCAAAGTCAATACGAAGTCAACAGACTCCCGCCCAGGCGCATGAAACCCGCGCCCAGGCGCGTGAATTGTGAATTTCTGCACCAGACAGCCAAAAACTCGCCCAGGCGTGCCATAAACTCGCCCAGGCGCGCCCCTGATGCTGTCAACGCGTTCAACAATTGCCAGAGGGCGTTTTGGGCATTTTGCCCACCCCAAACCCATTTTAAACCACTCATTCGTGCTTCTAGGATAAGACTCAATCCCCCCACTTCATTTCCTCTTCTTCTTCGTGGGTTCTTGAGAGAAAGGAGGGTTGGAGCATCATCTTCTTCATCATTCAAAGCTCCATTGTTGCCCAAGCTTCAAGTTCGATAGCCATCATCAAGCTCTCTACTTCTTCTTTCTCTAATCAACATCATCAAACACACACCATCACCTCTTCCTTTTTCCCTCTTGGCACCAAGAGCAAACCCCATCTTCATCAACCCAACTCCTAAAATCAAGCCACCCCATCATCATATTCATTATACCCATCAATTACTCACTAAGGAAATAGCCAAGAAATACTCCCTCATTCTCCCTCTTTTACTCGAACCCCACCTCCCCCATCTCCATGGATCTTTAGGTTTTGAGCTATGGAGAAATCTACATAGATATATATATGTCCTATAATCAAGATCACCCTATAGCTCCCTCTTAAAATTCGTGGTCCTCTCCTCCATAACCTCTATTTATTTTCAAAGTTCTATACTCTTGAGGACTCATACAAGTGCATACCACACCACCAAGAGCAAGTGTAGGGAACTCATTTCCACCATGCAACTCATCTCCTAGTGGTTGGTCAAGGGCCCATAAGAGCTCAAAGGGTTAGGGGTTCACAAAGTTAAGAAAGAGCTAAGACCTTGGTTGCTCTCCTCATCAAAGAGGTAAGAAGGGGTGTGTTACCTTTACTTAGAGGGTATTTTCTTGTATGTATATAGGGGGAATTATGGGTAGGGAATAAAGTAGAAAGATGAACCTTAGGGTAATTGACTAGATTAGGGTTTATGAACCGTTAATGGAGATGACTATAACTGTGTATGTTTGTAATTGTCTAGATTTAAGTATTTGTGGGTTTAATAATGAGAGTGAGCTATAGATTTAGAGATGAGGTAGACAATTGGATTTAGTGATGATGATTGTAGAAATAGCCTAGTTGAAGTTTAATAATAAATATATAGTGAATAGGAAATTTCATAAGTTAGTAACCTTAGTGCTTTGAAGGAAATTGGAAGGAAAGGAACCAGTGATAAATTCTTTAAGTAAGAGGAGGTGAATGTAGAATACATATATATATATATATGTTATCCTGACCCTCCATATAGGAGTGGATATCATAAAGACCTTCCATAAAGGAGTGGAATTTATATATTATCATGACCCTCCATAAAGGAGTGGAAAATATATATTCATGACCCTTCACTTGCTCCGTAAGTGAAGTGAGAACAAGACCCTCCGCTTACTCTCTAAGTAGGAGCGAGAATTGTATATATGGTATCATGACCCTCCATAAAGGAGTGGATATTAACAGGACCCTCCATAAAGGAGTGGATATCATCAGGACCCTCCATAAAGGAGTGGAAAATATATATTCATGACCCTTCACTTGCTCTATAAGTGAAGTGAGAACAGGACCCTCCGCTTACTCTCTAAGTAGGAGCGAGAATTATATTTATAGTATCATGACCCTCCATAAAGGAGTGGACAAGACCCTCCATAAATGAGTGGAATATTATATTATCAAGACCCTCCATTTGCACCTTAAATGGAGTGAGAACATGACCCTTCACTTACTCTCTAAGTGAAGCGAGAAGTATGAATTATGTTATCATGACCCTCTGAAAGGAGCGAGAAATATACTATCATGACCCTCTCTAAGTGGAGCGTGAAAATATATGAATCAGTATGTAGGTGTGAATAAAGTAACAGGACCCTCCATTAAGGAGCGAGTAATAAATGGAAATAAAAGGGTAATGAGATAATGAAATAGAATAGGACCCACCTTCGGGTGTGAGTAAATGGTTGATATTATTAGGACCCACCGAAAGGTGAGCATAAGGTATACTAGAAGGAAAAGGATAGAGTAAGGAAAGGATAAGGAAGACTGGAAGGAACCGAATATTGTAGTGGCTTAATAAGTAAAGGGAATATGTTAGGAAATGTATTTTAAGTAAATAACGGGTAGTAATCTCTTAGTTGTTCTCTATGTCATTCTAGAATGTATTTTTCTAAGTTCTGTGTAATGCTACCCTTCTTGCTATATTTTTTTACAGGTGCAGAAGGAGCTTACACGAGTATGGCCGGGCAGGAGTATACTCCACATCGTGGAGTATAGTTTAGTTAGCTGGGTGACCCTTTGTTGGTCAATAGTTTTATTTTGAATTTAGAAATGTATAATATTTTTTGAAGTTACATCAACTCAAGAATTGTAAATATTTTATGAAATGATGTACAAGAACTGAATTATATTTTGGCCCTGCTGGCCCACTGTTGATGAAAATAAAGTTTTATGCAGGTTAAACCGGAAATTGTAACTTTGGGAATGTCCCTAAAATAAAGTAAACTCCGTCCGATTTTACGGAGATTTTTATAAGAAGTAAGTATAACTATGTGTTTTCATAATTAACTAGTAGTATTAAAAGAAAATTTTAATTTCACCATTAATTAAGGGTAAAAGTAATTAGGGTGTTACAATTTGGTATCAGAGTAGTTTTCCTCGGCCTATTGGAGTTACTCATTACTCTAGTGGTTACTCATCTAGCGAGTAATCGATGTAAAATTAGGTGTTTAAGCATTAGAGTTGAGGTAGAAATCCTTTTAGGATTATGATTGGATACATGTATGTGTGAAGTTGTGTATGCCTGTGTATGCTATTCTTTGTTAAGCATGAATTAGTGCTACTAGTTGTTAGTAAATTCCCAAGTAGGCTAGCATTATAATAAAACTAGGTAAAGTTTGAGAGAAAAACCTTGTAGTACAATAATAGGATTAGTTGAATAGGGTTTATAGGTAGATAGTAATTAATGTGCGAATATGAATGAGTAGTATTCATTTTGTTATCTTGTATATGTGTTGATATGAAATGTTGCTTTGCATGTTTGAATTATGAATGTGCTTGATTAGAGGTTTTTAGGAATAGCCAAGGAATAGTAGAACTCTGGGTAGAATATAACCAAACCCATGATGGTGTTGTCGTTTAATGGAATGTAAGGGGAGGATTGGTCGTCCTGACTCTTACAACTGTTAAGTGACGATATCATCAGCAAGCCCGGCAGTGATGTTACTACTGGTGAATGTGAGATTGGGATTGACCACCTCGATCTTTGCATTTATTAATGGTTAATGTCATTGAAAGTTTCTAGGTAGAACCAAAACCAACCTTGAAAACCTCATAGAGTCTCCACGTCGAGACTAACCAAGCTGAACCATAGTCCGTACTCTTCATAGAGTGCAAGAAATTGGTGGCGTACTAATGCAAGTGGTATGGCAACTCCAAGTGGGGGAGTGGAACCAAAGAGAAGTGAGTATTGCAGTCGAAAAACCTTTCATTTGGGATGTATCTCCATCTAAGGAACTCAACGGAATTTCGGGGACGAAATTCCAAAAAGTGGGGGAGAATTGTAACATCCCAAATTTAATCCCAAGTCCAATTAGTGTGGTAGTAGGCTTAGAGTGAAGAGGAATGAGTATATTAGGTTAAATCCTAGTGGCTTAGCAGGGTTATTCGAGAATTAAGAGCATAGGATTTTAGGAAATTAGAAGTAGAAGATTTATAGCTCGAAACCCAAATTCCAGCGTTGGATATGAAGTGGGAATTATGTAGAAGCTTGCTTTAAAATTTGAGCAAGATTCGACGATTCACAAAGAAGTTATGTCAAAGTCAATACGAAGTCAACAGACTCCCGCCCAGGCGCATGAAACCCGCGCCCAGGCGCGTGAATTGTGAATTTCGGCACCAGACAGCCAAAAACTCGCCAAGGCGTGCCATAAACTCGCCCAGGTGCGCCCCTGATGCTGTCAACTCGTTCAGCAATAGCCAGGAGGGCGTTGTGGGCATTTTGCCCACCCCAAACCCATTTTAAACCACTCATTCTTGCTTATAGGATAAGACTCAATCCCCCCACTTCATTTCCTCTTCTTCTTCGTGGGTTCTTGAGAGAAAGGAGGGTTGGAGCATCATCTTCTTCATCATTCAAAGCTCCATTGTTGCCCAAGTTTCACGTTCCATAGCCATCATCAAGCTCTCTACTCCTTCTTGCTCTAATCAACATCATCAAACACACACACCATCACCTCTTCTTTTTTCCTTATTGGCTCCAAGAGCAAACCCCATCTTCATCAACCCAACTCCTAAAATCAAGTTACCCCATCATCATATTCATTATACCCATCAATTATTCACTAAGGAAATAGCCAAGAAATACTCCCTCATTCTCCCTCTTTTACTCGAACCCCACCTCCCCCATCTCCATGGATCTTTAGGCTTTGAGCTATGGAGAAATCTACATAGATATATATATGTCCTATAATCAAGATCACCCTATAGCTCCCTCCTAAAATTTGTGGTCCTCTCCTCCATAACCTCCATTTATTTTCAAAGTTCTATACTCTTGAGGACTCATACAAGTGCATACCACACCACCAAGAGCAAGTGTAGGGAAATCACTTCCACCATGCAACTCATCTCCTAGTGGTTGGTCAAGGGTCCATAAGAGCTCAAAGGGTTAGGGGTTCACAAAGTTAAGAAAGAGCTAGGACCTTGGTTGCTCTCCTCATCAAAGAGGTAAGAAGGGGTGTGTTACCTTTACTTAGAGGGTATTTTCTAGTATGTATATAGGGGGAATTAAGGGTAGGGAATAAAGTAGAAAGATTAACCTTAGGGTACTTGACTAGATTAGGGTTTATGAAACGTTAATGGATATGACTATAATTGTGTATGTTTGTAATTGTCTAGATTTAAGTATTTGTGGGTTTAATAATGAAAGTGAGTTATAGATTTAGAGATGAGGTAGACAATTGGATTTAATGATGATGATTGTAGAAATAGCCTAGTTGAAGTTTAATAATAAATATATAGTGAATAGGAAATTGCATAAGTTAGTAACCTTAGTGCTTTGAAGGAAATTGGAAGGAAAGGAACTAGTGATAAATTCTTGAAGTAAGAGGAGGTGAATGTAGAATACATACATATATATATATATATATATATATATATATATATATTATCATGACCCTCCATAAAGGAGTGGATATCATCAGGACCCTCCATAAAGGAGTGGAATTTATATAATATCATGACCCTCCATAAAGGAGTGGAAAATATATATTCATGACCCTTCACTTGCTTCTCAAGTGAAGTGAGAACAAGACCCTTCACTTACTCTCTAAGTAGGAGCGAGAATTGTATATATGGTATCATGACCCTCCATAAAGGAGTGGATATTATCAGGACCCTCCATAAAGGAGTGGATATCATCAGGACCCTCCATAAAGGAGTGGAAAATATATATTCATGACCCTTCACTTGCTCTATAAGTGAAGTGAGAAGAGGACCCTCCGCTTACTCTCTAAGTAGGAGCGAGAATTATATTTATAGTATCATGACCCTCCATAAAGGAGTGGACAAGACCCTCCATAAAGGAGTGGAATATTATATTGTGAAGACCCTCCATTTGCACCTTAAATGGAGTGAGAACATGACCCTTCACTTACTCTCTAAGTGAAGCGAGAAGTATGAATTATGTTATCATGACCCTCCGAAAGGAGCGAGAAATATACTATCATGACCCTCTCTAAGTGGAGCGTGAAAATATATGAATCAGTATGTAGGTGTGAATAAAGTAACAGGACCCTCCATTAAGAAGCGAGTAATAAATGGAAATAAAAGGGTAATGAGATAATGAAATAAAATAGGACCCACCTTAGGGTGTGAGTAAATGGTTGATATTATTAGGACCCACCGAAAGGTGAGCATAAGGTATACTAGAAGGAAAAGGATATAGTAAGGAAAGGATAAGGAAGACTGGAAGGAACCGAATATTGTAGTGGCTTAATAAGTAAAGGAAATATGTTAGGAAATGTATTTTAAGTAAATAACGGGTAGTTGTAACATCCTGACTTTTTAATTTAAAATACATTAATTAAAATCTTTGATTTCATTAGAAAATAATTAGGATTCTATAAAAATTTTGGCGGAGTTTCGTTTGAATTTCGGACTTTCCCCAAATAAATTTAAAACCTGCCAAGTCCAGAACAGTTTCAATAAAGTAGAAAAGAGACCTATAGAGTTGTTTTTGAAATCATTCAAAAGGGATATTATTATATCCACTCCAAACACTAATACTTTCATAAAAATAATTATAGAGTCCCTTTTACAAAATCAAAGAAGTCTCAACTCCGAATAAATATCTAATTAAATACAACTTAAATTTATTAAAAATATTTTACATAATAGCATCTTAGCTTGGTTGCTAAGGTGATGCGACTATGAGGTCACAATCACAATTATGCTCTCTTTAAAAGAGAGTGGTGATTCTCGGCATAGAAGCTACAAACGTCTTTCTCCATTGGGTACCTAATATGGTCAACAGTAAGGGTGAGTAATTTGAGAAATAATCAAGGAAAACACTTAAAATAACAGTAATAAAGTATAATTAGACATACCCACACACAATTATTCATATTCATTTGTCCTATCCAATTTCACTATTTCTAGACCGTAACATTTTACTATTCCTTTATACTATATATATATATATATATATATATATATCCACAATCCATCACATAACAATGCTTTGATTCTCAATCATATGAGTGTGAAATGCACTTTATACTATTATGGTTTAACTCCTGAATCCAATGTAAAACTTTCCACTTTACTTTATACACTTTATACACTTTAACACTTTCATTGGATTCAGTGAATTAAACCTATTATATAACAATGAATGCACTTCTCCATTTACAATAACAATAACACTTTAACGATTGGGTACATTGTGCTTCACATTCTCCCCGCAGGAGGGTTCCTCACACAATGTACCTTAACACTTTATCTGATAACAACACAACCTCCTCACAACCCTCCCTCCACTCTGGGGAAAAACCGACCAGGAGTAAGCATTTCTCAACCTCTAGTTGGGTGCTTCACCTCCACTTAGGAAGGTCCCTCGCTCACCCGCTTGCACAACACTTCACCTCCACTTAGGAAGGTCCCTCATGCGATTTGGGTTGATTTGTCCAAATCGGGCTTTAGCATAAATCACCCTCGACTGGCCCAAAGAAACCAAAGTAAATAGAATTATTATGGTTTGCATAGAACCAACCCCCAACACGAGAAGCAAACCCGTATCCTTTGCAGGATCAAAGTTCTCCATAATAATTCCTAACATTTACTCTTGTCCTCATCAATCGCAAAGCGACGTGTGTTTTTCCCCGTACACCTAAGGTCCACCTTACTCCATAATGCACGTGTTTCTAATTCATTTTATGTGGTTTTCATTAATTAAACCTTTAATAATTATATCCAATTGGTTGGGTCTCTAACTTAGGATTTGGCCATGCTTCATATATATATATATATATATATATATATAGACAATCACATCCAACAACAATAGGTTCACAATCGTGCCATTCATTCATTTCGTTTCATAACAATTACAACAATTTATTTCTAACGGAATCCTAAGTTCATAACATACATACACTCATAGTAAACATATATAGCATATCACACCAATAATCATAATCATATTATTCATTTAATCAATTAATTCAGTAACAATCTAATTATCAATTACTACACACCCTAAGTCAATTACACACACTTTTGTTTTCCAACATAACAATGTCAACATAGAAATCAAACATACACATATAAAATACATCTAATTATATCCCTATTACTATTATTAAGCCCTTCCCCTAATTAAGACCAAAGTACCCCCCTTACCTTGAAGAGAGAGAAAGAGAATTGGGGTTTTTGTTGGAGCTCCACACCAAGCTCCAATCCATGCTCCATGACTCCTATTCCTTGCCCCTCTAACATCTCCTAATACCAATTGAATGATTTGGAGGCTCAATTTGATGAATTAGAAAAGTTAGGGTTTTGGGGTTTTGATTTGGGGGTTTTAGAGAGAGAGAGGAATTTAATGGAGATTGAGAGAGGAAAAATGATTGGGGATTGATAGGGAGTGATTATATGAAGTTTATTCCATGGGATTTGGTGTTACTTTCATGATTTGAAGAAGATTGGAGAAGAGGAAGAAGAGAGCTCGAGCTTGAGGAGAGAGAAGGATCGCTGAAAATGATTTGGAATTCACGTGTTTTTCAACTTAACTGCAGGGGTTAATCGGTTAATTCGACCCCTTAATCGATTAACAAGGCCATTAATCGATTAAGGCCAAAAGAGCAATGAAATTTAATCGATTAATCTGCTCTCTACTCGAGTAGATCCGAAAGGTGCTTAAATTCTAATCGATTAAGGCCCTTATTAATCGATTAACTCAGTGCAAAATGGCTTTCTTTCACACTTCAAAGACTCTTAGGCTTTCACAACTCTTTCTAACTTAACTTAACACCAAAACCTACACTCTAAACACAATCTAACCTATTCTTAACTCAATCCAACTTACACTTAGCTAAATTTCTAATTCTAAACAAGTCTAAACAATTCTAAACAATTATAATTACTAATATCAATGCTAATGAACACTTCTAACTGAATCTGACACTTAAGGATTCTCTAACACTTATGAAATTCTACTAACTAATATTCCTAATGCCTTTATAAAATTGGGGATGTTACAGTAGTAATCTCTTCGTTGTTCTCTATGTCATTCTAGAATGTATTTTTCTACGTTCTGTGTAATGCTACCCTTCTTGCTATATTTTTTTTACAGGTGCAGAAGGAGCTTACACGAGTATGGCCGGGCAGGAGTATACTCCACATCGTGAAGTATAGTTTAGTTAGCTGGGTGACCCTTTGTTGGTCAATAGTTTTATTTTGAATTTAGAAATGTATAATAATTTTGGAAGTTACATCAACTCAAGAATTGTAAATATTTTATGAAATGATGTACAAGAACTGAATTATATTTTGGCCCTGCTGGCCCACTGTTGATGAAAATAAAGTTTTATGCAGGTTAAACCGGAAATTGTAATTTTGGGAATGTCCCTAAAATAAAGTAAACTCCGTCCGATTTTACGGAGATTTTTATAAGAAGTAAGTATAACTATGTGTTTTCATAATTAACTAGTAGTATTAAAAGAAAATTTTAATTTCACCAATAATTAAGGGTAAAAGTAATTAGGGTGTTACAATTTGGTATCAGAGCAGTTTTCCTCGACCTATTGGAGTTACTCATTACTCCAGTGGTTACTCATCTAGCGAGTAACCGATGTAAAATTAGGTGTTTAAGCATTAGAGTTAAGGTAGAAATCCTTTTAGGATTATGATTGGATACATGTATGTGTGAAGTTGTGTATGCCTGTGTATGCTGTTCTTTGTTATGTATGAATTAGTGGTGCTAGTTGTTAGTAAATTCCCAAGTAGGCTAGCATTATAATAAAACTAGGTAAAGTTTGAGAGAAAAACCTTGTAGGACAATAATAGGATTAGTTGAATAGGGTTTATAGGTAGATAGTAATTAATATGCGAATATGAATGAGTAGTATTCATTTTGTTATCTTTTATATGTGTTGATATGAAATGTTGCTTTGCATGTTTGAATTATGAATGTGCTTGATTAGAGGTTTTTAGGAATAGCTAAGGAATAGTAGAACTCTGGGTAGAATATAACCAAACCCATGATGGTGTTGTCGTTTAATGGAATGTAAGGGGAGGATTGGTCATCCTGACTCTTACAACTGTTAAGTGACGATATCATCAGCAAGCCCGACAGTGATGTTACTACTAGTGAATGTGAGATTGGGATTGACCACCTCAATCTTTGCATTTATTAATGGTTAATGTCATTGAAAGTTTCTAGGTAGAACCAAAACCAACCTTGAAAACCTCATAGAGTCTCCACGTCGAGACTAACCAAGTTGAACCATAGTCCGTACTCTTCATAGAGTGCAAGAAATAGGTGGCGTACTAATGCAAGCGGTATGCCAACTCCAAGTGGGGGAGTGGAACCAAAGAAAAGTGAGTATCGCAGTCGAAAAACCTTTCATTTGGGATGGTTCTCCATCTAAGGAACTCAACGGAATTTCGGGGACGAAATTCCAATAAGTGGGGGAGAATTGAAACATCCCAAATTTAATCCCAAGTCCAATTAGTGTGGTAGTAGGCTTAGAGTGAAGAGGAATGAGTATATTAGGTTAAATCCTAGTGGCTTAGAACGGTTATTCGAGAATTAAGAGCATAGGATTTTAGGAAATTAGAAGTAGAAGATTTGTAGCTCTAAACCCAAATTCCACCGTTGGATATGAAGTGGGAATTATGTAGAAGCTTGCTTTAAAATTTGAGCAAGATCCGACGGTTCACGAAGAAGTTATGTCAAAGTCAATACGAAGTCAACAGACTCCCGCCCAGGCGCATGAAACCCGCGCCCAGGCGCGTGAATTGTGAATTTCTCCACCAGACAGCCAAAAACTCGCCCAGGCGCGCCATAAACTCGCCCAGGCGCGCCCCTAATGCTGTCAACGCGTTCAGCAATAGCCAGGAGGGCGTTTTGGGCATTTTGCCCACCCCAAACCCATTTTAAACCACTCATTCTTGCTTATAGGATAAGACTCAATCCCCCCACTTCATTTCCTATTCTTCTTCGTGGGTTCTTGAGAGAAAGGAGGGTTGAAGCATCATCTTCTTCATCATTCAAAGCTCCATTGTTGCCCAAGCTTCAAGTTCCATTGCCATCACCAAGCTCTCTACTTCTTCTTGCTCTAATCAACATCATCAAACACTCATACCATCACCTCTTCCTTTTTCCCTCTTGGCTCCAAGAGCAAACCCCATCTTCATCAACCCAACTCCTAAAATCAAGCCACCCCATCATCATATTCATTATACCCATCAATTACTCACTAAGGAAATAGCCAAGAAATACTCCCTCATTCTCCCTCTTTTACTCGAACCCCACCTCCCCCATCTCCATGGATCTTTAGGTTTTGAGATGTGGAGAAATCTACATAGATATATATATATTTGTCCTATAATCAAGATCACCCTATAGCTCCCTCCTAAAATTCGTGGTCCTCTCCTCCATAACCTCCATTTATTTTCAAAGTTCTATACTCTTGAGGACTCATACAAGTGCATACCACACCACCAAGAGCAAGTGTAGGGAACTCACTTCCACCATGCAACTCATCTCCTAGTGGTTGGTCAAGGGTCCATAAGAGCTCAAAGGGTTAGGGGTTCACAAAGTTAAGAAAGAGCTAGGACCTTGGTTGCTCTCCTCATCAAAGAGGTAAGAAGGGGTGTGTTACCTTTACTTAGAGGGTATTTTCTAGTATGTATATAGGGGGAATTAAGGGTAGGGAATAAAGTAGAAAGATGAACCTTAGGGTAATTGACTAGATTAGGGTTTATGAAACGTTAATGGATATGACTATAATTGTGTATGTTTGTAATTGTCTAGATTTAAGTATTTGTGGGTTTAATAATGAAAGTGAGCTATAGATTTAGAGATGAGGTAGACAATCTGATTTAATGATGATGATTGTAGAAATAGCCTAGTTGAAGTTTAATAATAAATATATAGTGAATAGGAAATTGCATAAGTTAGTAACCTTAATGCTTTGAAGGAAATTGGAAGGAAAGGAACTAGTGATAAATTCTTGAAGTAAGAGGAGGTGAATGTAGAATACATATATATATATATTATCATGACCCTCCATAAAGGAGTGGATATCATCAGGACCCTCCATAAAGGAGTGGAATTTATATATTATCATGACCCTCCATAAAGGAGTGGAAAATATATATTCATGACCCTTCACTTGCTCCGTAAGTGAAGTGAGAACAAGACCCTTCGCTTACTCTCTAAGTAGGAGCGAGAATTGTATATATGGTATCATGACCCTCCATAAAGGAGTGGATATTATCAGGACCCTCCATAAAGGAGTGGATATCATTAGGACCCTCCATAAAGGAGTGGAAAATATATATTCATGACCCTTCACTTGCTCTATAAGTGAAGTGAGAAGAGGATTCTCCGCTTACTCTCTAAGTAGGAGCGAAAATTATATTTATAGTATCATGACCTTCCATAAAGGAGTGGACAAGATCCTCCATAAAGGAGTGGAATATTATATTATCAAGACCCTCCATTTGCACCTTAAATGGAGTGAGAACATGACCCTTCACTTACTCTTTAAGTGAAGCGAGAAGTATGAATTATGTTATCATGACCCTCCGAAAGGAGCGAGAAATATACTATCATGACCCTCTCTAAGTGGAGCGTGAAAATATATGAATCAGTATGTAGGTGTGAATAAAGTAACAGGACCCTCCATTAAGGAGCGAGTAATAAATGGAAATAAAAGGGTAATAAGATAATGAAATAGAATAGGACCCACCTTAGGGTGTGAGTAAATGGTTGATATTATTAGGACCCGCCGAAAGGTGAGCATAAGGTATACTAGAAGGAAAAGGATATAGTAAGGAAAGGATAAGGAAGACTGGAAGGAACCGAATATTGTAGTGGCTTAATAAGTAAAGGAAATATGTTAGGAAATGTATTTTAAGTAAATAACGGGTAGTAATCTCTTAGTTGTTCTCTATGTCATTCTAGAATATATTTTTCTAAGTTCTGTGTAATGCTACCCTTCTTGCTATATTTTTTTTACAGGTGCAGAAGGAGCTTACACGAGTATGGCCGGGCAGGAGTATACTCCACATCGTGGAGTATAGTTTAATTAGCTGGGTGACCCTTTGTTGGTCAATAGTTTTATTTTGAATTTAGAAATGTATAATATTTTTGGAAGTTACATCAACTCAAGAATTATAAATATTTTATGAAATGATGTACAAGAACTGAATTATATTTTGGCTCTGCTGGCCCACTGTTGATGAAAATAAAGTTTTATGCAGGTTAAACCGGAAATTGTAATTTTGGGAATGTCCCTAAAATAAAGTAAACTCCGTCCGATTTTACGGAGATTTTTATAAGAAGTAAGTATAACTATGTGTTTTCATAATTAACTAGTAGTATTAAAAGAAAATTTTAATTTCACCATTAATTAAGGGTAAAAGTAATTAGGGTGTTACAAGTGAAATACAATTTCTCCTTTCTTCTCCTTCAATCTCTCATGTCTTCTTATATTCTTCTTATTCTCATTAATTTTATAACACGTTATCAACACGATCATCTCTTTAAAAAAGTGTTGAAGCTAATTCATCAAAGGGTATTAAATCAAGGTAAACTTTAATATTGTTAATGTTTAATTTATTTATTTATTTTCCTTCTTTTGATATATAATATATTGATCCCGAAGTATCATTATTATATGAACATGAACACTTTATATAAGATATGTAAGTTCATGGAGAATTAGACTATTGCATATCTTCATTTAAAAAAAGTTCCCGAAGAACTATTAAAAAAAAAAAGTTCCTGAAGAACTCATTGTATGCAAACAAAAAAGAATAAGACTTATAGCTCTGCTCCAGAATTTTAATAAATTAAAAGAGTACTCGTAGTACTCATCTGATATAAGCAAAGCAGAAGATGATTTATAACTCTGCACCATAATTTTACAAATGAAAAGAGTACCGCAATGCATTCAATGCACATAATTTTACCAAATGAAAAAAAATAGTACTATGTCATCACCATAGTTAATGAATTTAGTTCCTGAATAATTAGATCACTTTATCATATTTATTAGCAAACTAGTATCTGCAGAACTAGATTTATTGCATTTATATATTATGATGGTCAGTTCAAGATGAACTAAACTTTCTACATCCATATGAACACAAGTTTGTTATATCGTGGATAGTTCCCAAAGAACTGGATTTTTAATACCAATATTAGTATATTATTATGTGAAGACATATTCATTAAGATGGTTAATTACTAAAGAATGTGATTAGTTCCTGAAAAGCTAGACTAGCTTTATGTTCATATTGTTTTGATATGTTTTATAAATATTTTTTTTTATCAATTTCATATTTGTTTAGAATTTCTTTTATAATTATTAACATAATCTTACATAACTTATCTGTTAATTATTTTTGAATCTCTATCCGTTAAATATATTCAATAACAATTTATAAAATAATATAATTCTTGATAATGACAAATTGTCTAAACATTATCTCCTTTAAAAAAATAATAAAATAAATTGCAAGATGATTAAGATGATTATCCGATATTATCCAATTACATCTCAATTTTATTAACGAAAAGACTAACCTTTGTATCTTTTTCATACATTGGAATTTATATATTTTGTATCATGACATACTACAATAAATATGACTACGTGGTTTTTCCTAGTACACTCAAACATTTTATCTCATCGGAATACATATAATTTTTTATGATTCATATTTATGTTATCTTTAAAAAATTTTTGGATTTTTCAATCTTTATAACATTAAAAAAAAAAACCTATTCAAGTGTCCTTGGAGGATTGTGAAAATCTACGACTATCATTTATATGAAGATTTATGATATAATTCCTGCAGAATTATCCAAAGAAAAATTTGAGAAAAATCAACAATTTTATATCTCTCAATTATACTCCCAAAGTAGGAAAAAAAATTATGGTGGCAAAACATGAAAATTATTTTAAGAAATATGTTTACATTCTTGTTGAACACAAGATGATTGAAAAGGCACAAAATGTCACCAAATGGATTGACTGCATTCCCTGAAGTGAATGTTTTATATTATAATTTTTGGGTATATGAAGTTGTGAGAAAAAAAAAACTATAAATGTGAGTACGACTTAGATCTTTATGGTTAGAAGCCACATGATCAATCACATGTATGTATACATAATATATTTTTATAACAAAAAGTTTACTAATATGATTGAAGGTTTTGAAATAGCATATCCTAATTTTTTTTAATTGGGGTTAACAGTGTGTTATAATGTAGTGGATCACGAATAAATATACCAAGTTTCAAAGGTATATGCCAAATTTTATTTTCAAAATAGTTTAGTATATTTTATCAAAATTAATTGTTTCAATATTTATTTTATGTTTCAAATCCTTCTTGTTATAAATGATTACATTTCACAAGTAAATTTACCATATGCAAGAAAAATTAACATGATCGATTGAAAGCTTAGTGAACTTGAGGACAAGGAGTTTTAGTGCATTATTTTTTAATCTTTTATACAAGTATGTGTATATAGTAGACACGATATAAAAATGAAGAAAAAAATCAAAACATAGTTTGTAATGTAGCCTTTTCATACTTACTTGTTTTACGTTGATTTGCAATATTAACTTTAATAGAGTACTGTTATGATAAAAGTAGTTTATTCAAAATGTTTTACAAAATGTTTCTTCCATACTCTACTAGTTATACAAATTTTTTCTTCTATTTTAGTATTGCTAGAAGCTATTTTTTAACACTATATTTGAGTACAATAATATTAAGATCTCTAGAAGAGTTGTTACACGGAGGTATTGAAATATCTTTCAGTTTGCACATTATCAGCATGTATATAGTACGATTTAAATACCTCAAGTTTATAAACCAAAAGTTTATAGATTAAAATAACATTTTTTGTTTGACTTGACCGGTTAGACCATCCCAGATCAATTATATGATGCAAAAAAAAAATTAAAACTTATGTTGACATCCAATGAAGAAGGATTCTTCAATCAGATAATCTCAATGTGCTAATAATAGTTCCCAAAGAAAGTTTATTCGACCATTACAATAAAAATTCTGGAATGAATACAAGGTGATATTTATGTGTCATTACTTCCATCATGTGGACCATTTAGATATTTTATATTTTTAATTGATGCATCAACTAAATAGTCACATGTTTGGTCATTGTCAATTATTCGCAACCAGAAATTTGCGACATTACTTGTGCAATTGAATAAACCAAAATCTAGTTATTAACTATTGTGTGTCTATTATCATTACTAATTTGGAACATGTGTGACATCGATTCACATCAAGCCATTAAATTATCATGAGTTTTCCCCTTTACAAATGGTTATTAGTCTGGAACCTAATATTTCCCATCTAAGAACTTTTGGATGTACGGTATATGTTCTCATTGCTCCACCACAACGCACTAAGATGATACCTCAAAGACAGTTGGGAATATATTTTGGATATGAATCTTCATCCATAATAAAATATGTCGAATAAACAACAAGAGATTTATTCACGACTTGATTTTCATATTGTTGTTTTGATGATTCTGTTTTCCTAACATTAAGGGGAGAAAATAAGTAATTGGAAAAAGAAATTATTTGGAAAGAGTTATCATTATCTTATCTAGATTCTCATACATACAAAACAATTTGAACTTGAAGTTCAAATAGTAATTCATTTGCAAAATTTAGATAACCAATTGTCAGACGCTTTTACTGACCTAAAAAGAGTGACTAAGTCACATATTCCAGTTGATGAAGGTCTAATATATGATGTTTTAAGGCTTAATTTCACTTCCTTTTGCTTGGGTTTTGGTTTGTTTCTCTTGTAAATATAGGTATTTTGTATTAGTTTTAGGAATTTTTAGTTTATTAGAATCCTTTGAACGTTTTGATCCGTTTTGGGTATGTTTCAGGTATTTTGGAGCTTTAATTGGAGAAAATATTATTGAAGCTGAAAAGAGCATAAGAAGACCTTGAAAATGGCACAAGAACGGAGAGAAACGGAGTCAAAAATTCCTCAGCAAGCCCAGGCGCGGGATCTGCGCGCCCAGGCGCACTTGCAGCGGTGATTTGTGGCATCAGACATAGCGCGCCCAGGCATGCTGGTCTGCACGCCCAGGCGCGCGAAGTGCGATAAAGCCCAATTGGGTCAATTTCTGATCAATTTTGAAGGATTTTGATAAGATTAGGATTTTATCTACTTATTTATGTTTTTAGGATTAGTTTAGGAAGAGATTAGAGAGTCATAATCCGAAATTATTGATGGAGATTGCATTCTCTGGAGAGCATTCGGAGGAGGAATCCATTGAAGGCTGAAGATTCAAAGCAAGGATTAGTGGTAATTTAGGAATGAATTACTCTAATTCTTATTTGTTCTTCTTCTCTATGATGTGTAACTAAACCCTCTTGTGTTAGGAACATGTGGATTTGATTATGTAGTTTATTTATATGAATTAATGTTTTTCAGTTTTTAAATCAAGTGTTTAATTGTGTTTTTATTGTTATGCATGGACTTGACCAATTCATGTTATGGATTTTTATATCTGAATTGGAAAATTAGGATTTAAAATAGGCCATGCAATTAAACAATATAAGGATTCAACTTGTAGGAATACTTTTGGATTTTTATATAACTTTTGATAATTCACTGTTCTTAATCATGGTTATTCAATAGATTAAATTTCTAAGGGATTAGGATTTAACAAATTGAATAATAAACAGTAATTTCATAGAGGAATCTAGGAATTACTAATTTTCTGAATTAGTTCTTGATTTAAGTGGAAAACATTGATTCATAATAAATAAATGAAATAATTAATGAAACTAGTTCCTAACCACCTTTCCACCATTGATTAATAGTTTTTATTTATTTTTCAGCAGCAAAACATCCTCTTAATCTAATTATTTAAATATGAATTTAATAGATTTTACTTTTAATTACTCTTAGGTAGAAATAGATTAAATAATTCTTGGTCCCTGTGGGAACGATATCTGGTCTTCCTTGACTATATTACTATCCGATCTAGTATACTTGCTAGAGAGTGATCACCAGTTGCTAATGCTCCAATAAAATTGATGTCCCTATTGGACAAATTAAAATAGCAAATGAGTCTGAGGCACTCCTGAAGCGTGGCAGACCCATCAGTTCCAAAATAAAAAAAAATACAAAAATCCTCGAAAAAGATAAGGAGCAAAGAAAAAAGATGGTTAATTCGAGGGTGTAGAGACTCTTAAAGAGTTCTCAAATATAATTAATAGTTCAGTTCTAAAAGAGAATTAGGTACCTGAAAATTGTGAAAACAAAGAGATCTTAATAAATTATGCCATGACTAAAATACAATGGAACCGAAATGAAGTCAATGTTGGCGATACTTTTACATATGATATAGTGCTTATATGATATAATATGAGGATCATGCATCAAAGTCTATTAAGGAATATAGACAAAGAAATGATTGGGCAAAATGGAAAGACACAATTGAGGCATAATTGAATTTTCTTGAAAATCGATAGGTATTTTGGACTTGTAGACCGTATACCTAAAGGTGTAATGCCAGGTGGATACAAATGTGCCTTTGTGCAGAAGCGAAATTGTAAAGGAGAAATTATGATATATTAAGCAAGAATGATTGCACAAAGATTTGCACAAAGGACTGGCATTGGTTGTGAGGAGACATGCTCTCTTGTGGTGGATTCAAGTACTTTTCAATACTTAATTACTCTGCTAGTCGTACATAAAGGACTCAATGTGTGTCAAATGAATGTTGTTATAGTCTATTTTTATGTCTAACTTGATTAATAACACACACACACACACACACACACACATATATATATATATATATATATAAATACCCCTCAAGGATTCTGTAGAATCAGGAAGGTTTTGATGAAGACAAATATATCTGCTCGCGCTTGGCCCAGAAAGTTTGGACGAAGTCAAATATATCTGTTCGTGCTCGGCCTTTGATGAAGACAAACATTTTTGTTCATGTCAGCGCATTTCATCAGAAACCGAGCTTCTTCTCGGACAAGTGTAACATCCTACTTTTTATTTCTATTATAAATTAATAAATATTAAAAACTGTAGAAAAATTTTGGCGGAGTTTGTTTAAAATATGGATCTTTCCCAAAATAATATTTGAAATACAACATGTCAGATCCAGATACAGGAAAAGATATGCATTTATAATACATCTTTTATCAAAAGAAGGATATTCAGATATCCTTAACTAGAGACATCCACCAAATTAAAGTTTAGGAAAAATAAACTTTTGAAACTTAATTACAAGTATAAATTTTACATAAACTAGGATAATACAATGGTTGCAGAGCGATGATTTACATAATCACAGGCGGAAGTACACTCCACTAGGAGGAGTGCACTTAATCTTCATCATTTACGCCCTTAAGGCTACTCCGATCAAGGTACCTAAAATGTCAACTTAAGAGGGTCAGATATTAATTCAAAATCAAGGGAAACAACTAAAAACGATAATAAGACATAATAAAAATGCATGCCTTTAAACAATTAATAACTACAACAATATACAATTCATCACACCTATCAACTATTAACGATAATGCATAATCAGAATACAATACTATTACCATGCAATGTCGCCCTTTCCTTTAACCTTTGTTTTAACACTTTTCCACTTTAACCTTTAACACTTTTCACTTTGTCCTTTAACAATTTCCTACATTGTACTTCACATTCTCCCCGTAGGAGGGTTCTTCGTACAATGTACACTTTATAACTTTTGCCTCATATCCCCCCCACACTTTAGGAAAGACCGACTAGGAGTAAATGTCTTTCTACCTTTACTTACATTGTACTTCACATTCTCCCCGTAGGAGGGTTCTTTGTACAATGTAAGCCCCGTTGTACTTCTCGATTGCGTACATCGTACAGGGGAGGAACCACCCTCCGTAGCCACGAAGTAGGGAAGTGACCGATAGAATTATCATAGTGTGCACCAGACCAATCACCAATTCAACCAATACTTCATGTATCGCGTCCATCTTACCAGTCTCTACTAGGGTGATTAAAGTCCCCTATAGTAACCTGGATTCGATTATCTTTCCCAATTTTCTAAGGTCCACCTTACTCCGTAAATGCACGTGTTTCTAGTTCATTTTATGGTTGTTGGAAACTCAATCCTTTACTTTTATCATTCAATTTGGAGGGTTTTCTACCCTAGAGTATTTGGCCATAACAATACAATAATCACCATTTATGTATAATAATATCCTTAAAATGATCAATAACATTCAACCATTCGAGCAACATTATCATCATTACAATGGTTAACTTTTAAGTATGACACAATTAACTCTATTAACAAGTGCCTTCAATCATCTTAATTAATACATTTCCAAGACAATAGTTACAATAATCATCAACATCATTAAACACTATAAACCCTAAGTTCACCTATCACTTAATTCACGTTTAACACATACATCAAACATACACATCGTTATATACTTATTATCCTAATTAATCCATTCCCCTAATTAAGAAAAATACATCCGCTCTTACCTTTGTAGAGAGAGAAAGAGAGAGATAGGAAATTGGGGTTTTTGAAACCCACTTCACCCACTTCAATCTACAAGTCCTTAGCTCCTATTCTCCTTGCTCCCAAGCTCCTTCTACCCTTCTAATTTGATTATTGGGGCAAGAACACTTGATTTGGGGGTTTAGGGTTCTTGAGGAATTGGTGGTTTTGAGAGAGGAGAGAGAGATTTATGGAGCTTTATTGAAAGAGAAGCATGGATTTGAGATAGAGAACCAATTTGAAATGATGATTTGTGAAGTGTTTTGCTTGATTGTTGTTGATCAAGAATTTAGGGTTTTAGAGAAGAAAAAGTCGTGTATGAAGGAGAGAGGAAACAATGAATCAACTTACAAATAAAACGTGTTTTAAGTCATATTTTGCAGTGGTTAATCGATTAACCACTTTGGTTAATCGATTAACACCCATTGTTTTAAAGGGATTAATCGATTGAAACTTGAATTAATCGATTAAGGCCTGAAGGGTGGTTTTTGGCTAATCGATTAACACCTGAAAGCTAGCAAAAGGTTAATCGATTAAGCTCCACCTTAATCGATTAAGGGCTGCACTTTTCCATTCTTAAAGGCAATTTAATGGTTTATAAGGCACTCCTAACCCATACTAACTTATACTTGGCTAATTTCCACTTCTTAAACACATTCTAAACAACAACAAACACTTAAGGTTGATAGAACACTCCCCAACAAACCACTAACTAAGGTGTTGGAATACAAGTGGGTAAAACAAAGTAACAAACACCTAGAGGGGGGTGAATAGGTGTGAAGGTGAACTTCTGAAATTTTTCAAAGATCCTTCAAAAACTATATCAGATATCTACTATGTATCAAACTGATATTTGACAGAAAGCTAGAAACAATTAAAAATCTATTAATAATCAGCCAGATATGGGTCAAATATGGGTCAGATATCAGTCAGATAACAGAAACCAGAATTTCACAATTTTATACAAATCTAACAAGAAATTAACAACTAGAATAATACCAATACACAGATCAGATGCAGCAGATGCTAAAATATTATAATCACCAACAACACGTTGATTTAACACAATTATTGATTAGTTCTTGTTAGATTATCACTTATCAAAAATTAATGAAATTAATCAAGATAAAATAGAAAATAAGAAAAGCTAGACACAACGATTTATACTGGTTCACCTTGAACTCAAGGCTACATCCAGTCCTCCCTTTCTGATTCGGGAAAGTTGCTTCACTATGAAAAAGGTAGATTAGTACAATGAGTTTTTACACAAAACTTTTGCTAAAAACCCCACCGAGTAAACCTTACTCTAATTGTAACATCCCAAATTTTTATTCCAAGTCTAATTATGAGGATAATAGATTCAGTATGTGGAAGGTGATGGAAAAGCTAAGTTAAAGATTAATAGGAAGTAAAATAGTCCTTAAATAGTTAAAGTTTCAAAATATAAGGAAAAATTAGGAATAAAAGAATTATAGCTCCGAACGAGAATTCCACGGTTGGATATGAAGTTTGGGATTTTAGAAGTCTTGCTTTAAAATTTGAGCAAGATCCAACGGATAACGAAAAAGATACAATGGTTTGGAGTTGAGGAAAAATAGGAAAAAAAATCAGAGCGCATGCCCGGGAGCGCAGAAGCCCAAAAATGTTGCATCAGCCAACGCCCGAGCGCACGCTCGACCTAGAAGAAGCACCAAAAAGGTTGCATCGGTCAACGCTCGAGCGCACGCCCGAGCGTGCGACGCGCCAGAACCCCCACCCGCACCAGTAAATTGGCATGGACGCACGCTTAGGCGCACGCCCGAGCGTGCGGTACAGGAACTGGCCAATTACAGCCACACAATGGGAATCTTCCCATTACCTCTTTAATTTCCAGCCACACAAAGCTTCCCCCTCTTTCATAAACTCACATCCACCTTCACCCCCATTCATTTCCATCCACCACCAACAAAAATCATCTCCTCCTTCTCTCCTCCCCCCATTCGAACTCTCTCTTTTTCTCCTCCAAGATCAAGCTTTGTTTTTCTCCTCCTCAAGCTTAGCAATCACTCTCCATCTCTATTGGGTAAGTTTGAACTCTCTCTCTCTCTTCCTCTAGCTCACACGAATTTTCTCTCTCCTCCCTCTCATGGAGATTTCGAATTTTATGTTATGGATTTCACAAATTCATGACTCATTTGTGTTTTATTAACTCATGGAAGCCAAGAATCTCTCTCTCCTTCCACTCAATCCTTGGAGCTTTTGATTAAGGGAATTAGGAGCTAGGGCTTGGAAGTTTTCCCCCATTTATCTTGGATTGAGGTAAGGAGTGATTATTACCTTAATTTAGGGATGAGTTTCTAGCATGTATATAATACTTGCTAAGAGTTAAGTGTTAATAGGGCATAAATCCATAGGGTAGTGAACATGAGTAATGATTATAGAATTGAATTAAATAGTGGAATTTAATTAATCATGCATGATGTTGTGTATATGTGAATATTTATGAATATGTGTATGTCTGAACTTAAGTGTATATTTGTGGAATTGTTTGTGATGATGATAAGTAGTTTAATGATGTTTCGATGGCAATATGACTAAATGAATAATTGATCATGGAAATAAATGAATGGGATTAGTGTTGACAATGCTTGGAAAATGAATTGATTAAGAGTTAGGAGAAAAGGGGAGCGATGGTTAGAGAGGGAATTATGAATGAATAAAGGAATGAAAATTTAATAATGCGAAGGTCGTATTGACCCAGCGCGGTAAAGATACTTAAAAATGCGAAGGTTATATGTACCCAGCGCGATATGTGTAACACCCCTCGAAATCCTTGTACTGTGTTAATTTCTAAAAAGAATTATTTTTGAGAAAAGAATTTTTGAAAGAGTATTTTCTTAAATGAATTCCTTTATTCACGTTTTCAAAGTGGTAAACGATTTTAAAGAGATGATTTTTCATGAAATAATGTCATGAGTTTTAAAGTTGAGTTTTGAAAAAATAAATAAATAAATAAATAAATAATTATGTGTTTGATATTTTTGGTGTTTTAAGGGAATTATGATTTCATACATGAATGGCTTCATAAGGAAGAAAATTTATTTTCTATGTGTGTGCATGTATATGTATGTACGGTCCTATATGTATGTATGTTTAGGATCATGTGAAATTTTAATTAGTGAAGGAATGTGAGGATATATGCATGAATGTATGTGTTAATATGATATGTGTATGCATGTGTGTGTATGTGTGTAATACGTGTAAGTGTGGGTGCATGTATGTGAATATATGTGTGTGTCGTGTATATATATATATATATATGTATATGTATGTGTGTAGATGAAAGCCTAGAATTTCCTAAGTGTTATACAAGTAACCAAAGGAACTAAACCCTAACCAAGACCAAACTAAATTGGTGGAAACCCTAAGGAAGAGCCAACAAGTCTTTGCACCTAATATGACCCCTAAGCGCCTAAGCCACCCTATATTGTCCCCTTAACTATGGACTTTTGAAAGACTCAAATTAATTTGTAATATGTGTAGCTTATGTTTGATGATTCGGTTGATGATTTGCATGGTAGATCTTAATGTTCTTAAGTTAAATCTTTTAGATCTAAAGTTTTGTTTATGATCTTTGTGAATTTGAAGAAAATCTTCTTACATGTTTGACTTTTATGTTTAAAACCGTGAACTATGAGATGTTTAAGTGTTTATTTGGTAAATCAATATTTGATCTAAACTTGTTTTTGAAATTTTTGGTTTTGCATGTTGTTTGATGATGATTTATATGGTCTTGAATTCTTGCATGTCTTGATTTTTGGTTTAATCTTAGGAAGAGCTTTGATTTGTGTTTTGATCTTTGATTTTGTTTTGATCTTGATTTTGCTTTGAGTTTGTAAATGATTTTTGAACAAAAGCTTTCTTATTTTCTCAAGTGTGCCTCAGTTTTGGTTCTTTTTCATTCAAAATGATTTTTGTCTTTGATTTGTGTTATTATGTTTAATTTCATGACTTGATTTACATGATTTAAGTGCATGCATGTTGATATTGAACTTTGAAAAGCTATTTTCATGTTCTTTTGAAAACAAGTTGAAAGTGTTTATGTGATCCATGATTTTTACATATTTTGGTAGAGAAGTTTGAGATTTGATCATTCATGTTAATATAAGTGAAAAAGATCATGTTTTCTTTTGAATCCATGTCTCGGTTTTTGGGAGAAAATTAGGGAAATAAGCTTTAAAATAATTTTCCTTGTATGAATATGATTTAATCTAAGTGTTGATCTTGTGCATGTTGTATTCGGTCATGTTTAAATTAAAATCCATGCTTTTTATTTTATGAGAACTTGATATATGCTCTATGTTTTTGCATGATCTTTGATTTGATTTAGATTAAAGTTTGATGATTTTTCTAAGATTAAGCTCACGGTTTTTGTTAAGAAGAGAAGAAATAATTTCATGATTTTGTATGTTTGATGATGAATGAATCTTGCTTGGATTTGTGTGAGTTTCGGTCAATATGTAACACCCCTAATTTTCGTCTCCCAAATAACCAAGAAATTAATTATAACAATTATTTTATAATTGATTTATATTAGTTTTGAAGGTTTTAGTTTTTGTACATTATGTGTTTTTATATAAAAATATGAGATATATTTTTATATGGTTATTTTGTACAAAAATGTGAATATTGCAATTTAGTCCTTGGTTTGGGACCTAATTGAAATATTAAAAGAGTTTTTGAAGAAAGAGTAATTAAATTATTAATTTTTAAATTTTATCAGCATGTAACCAGTTAGAAGGGCTTTGTAACCGGTTACACGATGAACTCAGAATCTAGGTTAGTGGATTTTGATGAGTAATCACCCAATTAATCAATAAATCGCCACGAATCCCACTCAAATCACGCTGAGGAACGCGTGTCGCCTTGCATGCAAGTTTGATTTCTCTATAAAAACCCGAATTGTTGATGAATTTGGGTTGATTTTCTGATAGAAGGGTTGAAACTCTGTTTTTAGGGTTCTGAGATTCGTCTCTGAAATTCTCCTTCGTTTCTGAGATTTAGAACATGAGTGATACACCATTACAAAGCTTGAATCAAGGGCTTTGTATTGATATACAATTTGTGAGTTGAGAGTCCCTGAATCAAGAGAACGAAGCTTGCCAAGTTGAGGTGTTGATACTGTCAAACCTCAGCTTCTGATTTCTGGAGCTGACTTTGAAGCTCGATTTTGGTAAGCACACAAACCCTTTTGGTTTCAAATCTATTCCTACCTCTAGTGCATGTTGCAGAGAACTCAATTTGACTATTTTCCCCAATTCTTAATTGGGTTTTGCATGTCAATTTCCCTGGTTTTGGTACCCTGTCCAACTCTATCTGCATGTAGTGGATTTAATGGAGATCTATGTTGGAGCCTTTCTCTCTGCAATGTTTTGGATCAAGCACGAACCTAAGGTAAGGGGGAAGCTTACTATTTGCTAGAATGAGAATAAAATGTGGTAGAATATAGGATGAGTCACCAAGAGACTCAAAGGGCATAAGTTGAAATGGTTAAATGGATTGGAGGCCAATTTGAGCTCAATTGTTGTTTTGAGAAATGTTATCTGGATGCATGCAAGCTATGTTGATGTTGATTTCATGGCTTAATTGGATATTATGTGAATTGATGCATTAAGTTGTGAAATATGTGCAATTATGTGCAATTTGAGTATCTAAATTGAATGCATGCAATATAGATAGGTTTCTGTGGTTGAACACACTAGAATTAAGGTATGTGAACTTTATTTATGAATGAAATTGGTTAAATTTGAGTATGGTAGAAAATGGTGTGAAAAACCTCATTTTTCAGTGTATTTCTGCCTAATCTAACTGGTTAGTCAAAATCTGTAACCGGTTAGAGACTGTCAATTTTCAAAGAAAATGAATTTCTGAAATTTGCTAAATGTCCATACCATTTGTACTCAAGTTTAAGCTAAAATTTCATACAAAGACCAATCTAAAACTATGTGTTTGAGCACTGTTTGGTTTAGATTGGAGGTGATGAGTTAATACCTTAATATCAAATGATAATTTCAAGAAGAAATTATGCACAAATGAAATGGGATTATGACTTAGATCTTTTGAATGATATTATGTGTTGAGGTATTCTGATATGCTAATGCCTTGTGATTGGATTGAGTAGAGAATTCAAGAAAAGATTCATTGAAAATCAATGGTTTTATATTCAGGTCTGTAATTCTAACCGGTTAGGTGATAATGTAACCGGTTAGTACCTGAAAGTTAAAAATAAAAGTTAAGTTTTTGAATAAGGATTACCAATGATTACAATCTCTCAATCCAGGTCTATGAGCATAGGTTAAATTTAAATTCAAAGGTGAATTTTATGAGTAAAGCCATACCTCAAGATATCATTCAGAAGTTGTGTTTTCTAAGTCGTAATAATGGAATTAATGGAAAGACCAACCTTAGTAATTGTGTATGCAATGCATGCATAGATAAAGGTGATGAAATAGGTTGGCAAGGATTGTTTGTGATGTTCGGGGTACACGACCCTGTACTCTAGGAGTACTAAACTGATGCAACCTACTTGATGACACATTCTGGGAATGTGGCCATTGTCTGGGACATGGTTTCTTGGACACGTTCTGGGAACGTGATGCACACTCTGGGAGTGGTGCTTGATTTTATTCCAAGTATGGTTTGCGATACGTTCTGGGAACGTATGTGAGTGTTCTGGGAACACATTGGTATAATAATAGAATTAAAGATAAAAACCAACCTTAATGATTGTGCATTCATGCATATAGAATGGAAGATGGGTTGGTAGGAACGTTTATCATATTCTGGGAATATGAGGAGGGTACTCCGGGAGTACCAAATTATAACCTACTTGATGACACATTATAGATATGTGGCCAGTGTCTGGGACCTGGTTTTATACGTTCTGGGAACGTATGTTAGTGTTCTGGGAACACATTGATATGCAACCTACTTGATGACACATTATAGATATGTGGCCAGTGTCCGGGACCTGGTTTTTATGCGTTCTGGGAACGTATGCGTTCTGGGAACGTGATGCACACTCTGGGAGTGATGCTTATTTATCCAAGTATGGTTTGCTACACGTTATGGGAACGTGATGCACACTCTGGGAGTGATGCTTATTATCCAAGTATGGTTCGGCATTATGTTTTGGGAACGAATGTCGGTGTTCCGGGAACACAAGGATGTATTGGATGGACGTCCAAGATGGACTTTGTTAGAGGCCTCAGTTGTGGAAGGAAATCATGCATCATGCCACCTGCATTGAAAGAATTATGATTAACCGGGTGTGCTCATATGATTATGCATCATGATTTGCTACACGTTGACTTGTAGATGTTAGTTTTATTCCCATTTGATTATGCGAATATGTATAGCTAACCCCCATGCCCTTATTAGGTATTGATCGTGCATCTAGATTGCACAAGAATCAGTAAAGGAAGATGTCCCTTAGGTGCATGCAGAGTGTAGAAAGTGTGGGTTGGGAACCCGTTGTGCAGATATCGAGGATCCGACCAAAAGGATGTTTGGACAAAGGACCAGTGACCAGCTCTATAACAATTCTATTTTTAATAAAATTTATATGATACATATTTTGGAAAGAGGTATCATAAGAGGAATTCGGTTTCATAATAATACTTATTTGGTATTAATGGACTTGTTATACTTGATATATTTTGGGAATGTAATATGATGATTATACTATGTTTCTGCAAACTCTGATTTTACTAGTCACCTTCATCATTAATCAAGTGTTTGTGAAAATAAATTTTCAAGGGAAGGGATAATTCTTATTTTCATATCTTTTTCCAACAATAACAAGTCCAAGTAATCATAAACTTATTACTTTCTTATAAAGTAAGATGATATACAAGGAGTGTTACACTTTTATGGTATCAGAGCAATGGTCCTGACTCTTGGTCCTTGGGTGTGTGGTCCAATACGCTGGTCATCGATATCTGCAATGTTTCCTGGGAAGCATGCTTTCATATACTTCCAAACTAGAGCTAAGGTTATGGGTAATGGCTCTAGATAAGTGGCTTATTCTTTTATTAAGAAATGTTCTATGTAGTCTAAGTAGAATTATGATAGTTGTATGCTTCTCTTTAGACATGTGGTAAACCTAAAACCATAGTGTTGGTTTATTCCGTTCTCATAGAACCAGTGATAAGGAAATCTTAAGGAGTTGTAGTTAAGTCCTTGACTCTGAGGAGGAATGTTTACCCTCACTCGTGTTAAAGTTAATCAACTTTTCAGACCGAGTGTAGGGCAGTTATCTTCTTAAAGATCAACCTTATTGAGTTTGTTAAACTCTAAAGCTATCCTTTCTTTTGTTCCTTTTGGATAAGGGTAGTGATCAAAGTTGCTCTATGTCTTACCCAATCTGCTACCTCAAAGTGGAGACTCCTACAAATCTTCTTGTAGTTGTTTCCAAGGTATGTCTGAATCGTTCTATTAAGGTATTAGACTTTGTCTATCTACCTGTGTCATGATTTCATTTGATCATAAGCACGGTTCGGGAGCCGAAGGATCAAGTGATCATGATTAATGACGATAGAACAACTCTGTATTAGGATTTCCAAGCTTCGAATCTGGAATCCAATAGATCCATGTGTTTTCTTCTGGGCAGCAGGGAAGGAAAAAGTGGGTTAAAGAAATCTTGGTTACAAGAAATGATGTTAGGTTCACCCTTGAGCAAAGAGATAGAGTTTGGAATCAAGTTAATTCTTGAAGCTGATTCTCTCTCTACTACCCTTACGATATGGTATCATCGGGAATGGTCAAATGAATGAAGCACATAGGGAAGTGATCGAGGCCGTACCCGATCAAAATAAAAGGTGTTTATTCTGTAGTACTAGGAAGGTGATCCTAGGTCGTTTCCCAGCGAATATCGGTCTAGGCAAAGTATCAAACACGTAGTGTGCAGTAAAATGGGGGGGTTTTTGTGTGTGACAAATGTGAAGAACAAAACATAAACAGAATATAAAAACTAAGAAAATCAGAAACAAAAGCGGGCAAACCCCTTTGGCTACGTACACTACTCAATCCTAGCTCACTAAAGATCGATTCCTCTCCTCTCCTCTGTCCAACTCGTGATAACCAAATACTAAGCGAAAATTCAGTTATCACTCCAAACCCTAACTTCTAATTAAGCATCAGAAACCAGAATTGGAGTTTTTACGACTTAATACAAATTAAGCATTTATATTCATGTATTATCTCTACGAAATGGAATTAAGCAAACCACTACACATCGATAAACATGAAAACAGAGAATAGAAAATGAAATTGCATTAATAACAAGAGCTCAAGAGTAGATAATACAATACCAAAGGGATTAACCCTTGAAGTCTAGCCTTCCATGGCCATAAAATGAAGAAAAACGAGTAGAAATGGGGAAGAACAAAACCCTAGCAGCCACCACCACTTGGGAGAGCCAAGAGAGAAGTTCTAACCTAGAGAGAGAGTGATAAATCTGAAATGAAAGTGTGTTCTTGGAGGTTACACGAATTTCCCCTCTTAAGACACAAAATGGGCCTAAAACATGGGCCCAAATCCTAAGAAACACTATTCTGAACATTACAATTAAAAAGGGACCTAAATGCAAATTACAATCTTCACTTCAATACTTCAATCTTCATTTCCAAACTTCCCAAAGTGTCCTTGTGCCAAATATTACCTGAAAATAGAAATAGAATTAATTAGGCTAAATAATTCCAAATTAAACAATATTCGGAATATTAGTCCAATAAACTCTAAATCAATAAATCAAGCTAATCAATGTCAAATGGGCAACAAGTATCAATAATAGGAGTAAAATAATGCAAGGAATAATGGGAAATAAAATGCTCATCAAATACCCCCACACTTATCCTTTTGCACTCCTGGGCAAAACCAAAAGATAGGACTATGAAGATCAATATGCACCAAAGTGAATAATGCAACAAGATGACTACAATTAAGAAATGCTAACCTAAGAGATTACATACTTCACAATGAATTCTAGGAAATGCAAAGAAATGGGCAAACTCAAGCACACAAAATGGTTAAGGATCAAAGAGTCAAAGCATCCGCGAACATCATCCAATTACTTCAAGTATGCAAAGAAACCAATGACATCAAGAGGATAGTCACAAAGATGATAGAAACTCACAAGGATCACTCAAAAGTGTTTACACTCAAGTGTTTGGGGTTAATCATTATTTACACTCAAGGCACATCATGAAAAACAAACACAACCATAAGCTTGACAAGCCTCTAACATCAACCATCAACACACATGCACAAAATGATCAAAAGGTCTTTTAAGGGTTGTAATGGGGCCAAGGACAAGGTAGGATAAAAATATGGGAATGTAGCTAAAACCAAAGGAATAGAGGAGCAATGGGGAATAAGTAAAAAGTAAGCAAAATCCACCCCAAAATCAACTACCACTAATTCCAATCCTCTTTGCCTCAACAACCTTTTATTCACTTTTTTTTTTCTCTTCTTTTTTTTTCTTTTTATTTTTGCATTTTTTTTTATTTTTTTGTATTTTTGTCTTCTTTTTTTTTTTTGTTTTTGAGAGATATACAAAAAGAAAAGAAGAAACAACACAAATGGCATGAAGATGAAGCCATAACTATAACAACCAATGAGGCAAAACCAAGAACTCAACCAATTAAAGCATAAAGCACACTTCTTACCTAATACCCATTCCTAAAACAATTCCAAAGCTCCAAAATTCCCTAAGGTTAGGACAATCATGGTTTTTCAGTCATAGGCTTGTAATGAGCTAAAGAACAAGGAAAGGGATAAAAAGGCTCAAAGGGGCTAGCAAAGGATACATTCATTCAAGGTAGGCTCATATGGCTAGTAGCTTATTCAAGAAAGAAAGTGCCTAAATCATTTCAAAATGTGCATGAGCAATCAAGTATCAACAAGAGTCAAGTCAAGTTCTAGAGTGCAAGTAATCCAGAGTGCAATCACACATGACAGAAAATTAGGTGGCATATATAGCAATCCACCCACAATTAAGGCTCAAATCCTCACAAAAGGGACAATTCTATCACAGTGTTACCACCTCTTAATTATCAAAAGCAACTTTACACACAGAAATGCATGAGTTCAGACACGAGATACCAAAACTCTACTAAAATGAAGCAAAAACATGCAAGAAAATGCCCAAAACTAAGCAAAACCTAAAAAAAATCAAAGCAAAATATGCAACCTAAACTACTCTCCCCCCACACTTAAATCACACATTGTCCTCAATGGAACACAAATAGCAGAATCAGACAGATATAGACAAGTGTAATAAAAAGAGTAAGGAAGGAGAAAAGGAGACTCCCTAAGTCATGGTTGTTCAAAAGTGGGGTCGACCAATGAGGCCTCCTCCACAGGTGCATCATCCAAAGAAGGGGTGGTTAGGAAAGGCTTGAGTCGGTGGCCATTGACTTTGAAGCTCTTGTTCGTGGACTCACTCTTGATCTCCACAGTGCCATAAGGGAACACTTGGGTGACTACAAACGGTCCAATCCATTTAGAGCGGAGCTTTCCACTCATGAGTCCAAGCCTAGAGTTGTAGAGCAAAACTTTTTGACCAACCAAGAACTCCTTTCTGGAAATGGAGTTATCATGAAGCTTCTTGGTCTTCTCTTTGTAGAATTTGGAGTTCTCATAGGCCTCCAAGCGGATCTCATCTAGCTCACTCAACTGCAGCTTCCTCTCCTCACCCGCTTGATCAAGAGCTAAGTTACATTGCTTCACAGCCCAATATGCACGGTGCTCTATCTCCACAGGCAGGTGGCACGCCTTACCAAAGACAACCCGATAGGGTGACATCCCTATGGGTGCCTTGTAAGCGGTCCGATGGGCCCACAGAGCATCCTCCAATCGTGTGCTCCAATCCTTTCTATTAGGCTTCACCATCTTCTCCAAAATCCGCTTGATCTCTCTATTTGAAATCTCCGCTTGCCCGTTGGTTTGGGGGTGATAGGGTGTAGAGACTTTGTGCACAACCCCATACTTCTTGAGCAAAGCTTGCATGGATCTATTGCAGAAGTGTGTGCCTTGGTCACTGACTATGGCTCTAGGTATGCCAAACCTGCAAAGGATATTAGACCTGACAAAATCTACAACAACCTGAGCATCATTAGTCCTGGTGGCCTTAGCTTCCACCCATTTGGATACGTAATCCACAGCAAGTAAGATATAATAAAAACCAAAAGAAACAGGAAAGGGGCCCATGAAATCTATACCCCAGACGTCAAACACCTCACAAAACAACATAGGTTGTTGCGGCATCTGTTGCCTCCAAGATAGGGCGCCTCCTGCTCTTTGACACTGCTCACACGAGCTGCAGATGTTGCTCGCATCCTTGAAAATGGTAGGCCAATAAAATCCAGAATCCAGCACCTTTCGTGCTGTCCTTTGAGTACCAAGGTGGCCTCCCACTGGTGAAGCATGGCAAAATTGGAGAACCGATTGGATCTCCTGGTCTGGAATGCACCTGCGAATGACCTGATCACTGCAAAAACGCCATAAATAGGGGTCATCCCATACATAATGTTTGGCATCGCTCTTTAATTTGTCTCTTTGAGCTTTGGATGCCAAGGCAGGAAAAACAGAAGCAACCAGATAATTAACAATGTCTGCAAACCAAGGAGTTTGGGGAAGGGGATGGGAAACATGTAAAGATAAAAGTTGCTCATCCGGGAAGTCATCCCGGATAGGAAATGCATCCTCCTCTCTCTCTATCCTGCTCAAGTGGTCTGCGACAAGGTTATGCGCACCACTCCAATCCTGAATCTCAAGATCAAACTCCTGGAGGAGCAACATCCACCTAATCAACCTAGGTTTGGAATCTGTCTTTTTCAAAAGATACTTCAGAGCAGCATGATCAGTGTACACTACAACCTTAGAACCAAGCAAATATGATCTAAATTTGTCAAGTGCAAAAACAATAGCCAAAAGTTCTTTTTCAGTTGTTGTGTAATTAACCTGTGCTGCATCTAAAGTCCTAGAAGCATAATAAATCACATGCGACAGCTTACCAACCCTTTGGGAGAGAACTGCTCCCAAAGCATAATTTGAAGCATCAGTCATGAGCTCAAATGGGAGGGTCCAATCAGGTGGTTGGATGATGGGAGTGGTGGTTAGTGCTTTCTTCAATTCATCAAATGCCCTCTTGCATTGGTCTCCAAATTCCCATGGGGCATCCTTTTGAAGCAACTTGGAAAGAGGAAGGGCAATGTTGCTAAAGTTCTGAATAAACCTGCGATAGAAACCTGCATGACCAAGAAAAGAACGCACCTCTCGCACGCAAGAGGGGTAAGGCAAATGTGATATTACATGCAGCTTAGCAGGGTCAACTTCTATGCCCTTGTGCGAAACAATGTGCCCTAAGACTATGCCTTGTTCTACCATGAAGTGGCATTTTTCAAAATTCAAGACAAGGTTAGTCTCAATGCACCTGTTAAGCACCTTAGTCAAATTATCAAGACATGCATCAAATGAGGAGCCATAAACACTAAAATCATCCATGAAGACCTCTATGCAATGCTCGAGCAAGTCAGCGAAAATACTCATCATACATCTTTGAAATGTGGCAGGAGCATTGCATAGGCCAAAAGGCATCTTTCTATATGCAAATGTGCCAAAAGGACAGGTAAATGTGGTCTTATGTTGGTCCTCTGGTGCAATACAAATTTGAAAATAACCAGAGAATCCATCTAAGAAGCAATAATGAGATTTACCTGCCAGGCGCTCCAACATCTGATCAATGAAGGGGAGAGGGAAATGATCCTTGCGAGTCGCCTGGTTGAGCTTTCTGTAATCAATGCAGACTCTCCAACTGTTCTGCACTCTAGTGGGAATCAGCTCATCCTTCTCATTTTTGACAACTGTGACACCAGACTTCTTGGGGACAACTTGCACCGGGCTCACCCAAGTGCTATCTGAAATTGGGTAGATGATACCCGCTTGGAGCAGCTTGGTGACTTCTTTCTTAACCACATCAAGAATCTGGGGGTTCAATCGTCTTTGGGGTTGTCTCACTGGTTTAGTCCCATCCTCCAACAAAATGCGGTGCATGCACATGGAGGGGCTAATTCCAGGAATATCCGCTAAAGTCCATCTAATTGCCCTCTTGTTCTTTCTTATCACATCCAGCAGTTTCTCCTCTTGATCAACAGAAAGTGAGGTAGAGATGATCACTGGGAGTTTCTGCTCATCCTCCAAGTAAGCATATTTGAGATGAGGAGGGAGGGGCTTCAGGTCCAATGAGGGTGCCTGCATAATAGATGGAACTAAAGGGACAACAGAAATGGATTCTGCTGCCTGCACCTGAACAAGTGAATCAGACTCATGCATAACAGATATGGGGTTAGGGTTAGCATAATCTGAATCTATAACATATGAATCATCAGATGCAGTAGCAGAGTCTAAAAACTGGGCTATTTCAGTGCATGCGGTGCACCATCCAGAGTTAGTGCATGATGGACAAGTAAATGAATCAGTGAAAGATGGCAATTCAAAATCATGATGCAAAAAGTCAAGCATATGCTCATCTATCAAATCATCAAGCAAGTCCACATGGAAAACAGAGTGATCCTCAGGAAAATGTTTCATAGCATGGAAAATGTCAAATCGGATCACACTGCCATCAAACTCCATGGAAAGTGAACCTGAATGCACATCTATCTTGGTTCGGGCTGTTTTCAAAAATGGCCTCCCCAAAATAATAGGAACAACATTACGGGGAGAGTCATCTTCCATATCAAGTATGTAAAAATCAGCAGGGAAGATCAACTCTTCAACCCGAACCAAGACATCCTCTATCAAACCTGCGGGGTGGGCAGTACTTCTATTTGCCAATTGAATCACCACACCCGTAGGTTGAAGAGGTCCAAGAGAAAGAGACTTAAAAACAGACATAGGCATGACATTTATGGATGCTCCTAAATCTAGCATAGCATTTTCAAACTTAACATTGCCTATGATGCAAGGTATAGAGAAAGTTCCAGGATCCTTACATTTTTCAGGAATGTGAGGGATAGGTTTACCTATGAGAGCGGAGACATTCCTTCCCATGCTTATCCTCTCATTGCCCTTGAGTCTTCTCTTATGAGTGCACAACTCCTTAAGGAACTTCGCATACCTTGGAATCTGTTTTATTGCATCAAGAAGGGGTATGTTGACTTCCACCTTCCTGAATGTGTCAAGAATGTCCTTGTCCACCTCTTCCACCCTTTTGTTTTGAGGCACTCTTGGTGGGAATGGAAGAGGAACAGGAGGAGGTTGTAGGACAACAGCAGGGCTTGTGGTTGAAGTCGAGGAGGGTTGAGTTGGATGATTCTCTTTGGTGCTAGCATGCTCACCTTCATCTACCACTTGGCTCTTCCCTTTAGAGGAAGCTAGAGCATCATTGTTGAGGTGAGGTTGTGGTGTGGGTGTGACAATCTGCTTTCCCGACCTCAGGTTGATGGCACTCACATTCTGATTCTGAGGGTTGATCACAGTTTGGGATGGCAACTTGTCAGAATTTTGAGATTGCAAGTTGTTGAGAGAAGTTGCCATTTGACCCATCTGATTTGTCAAAGTCTGAATGGATGCCTCTTGTCTCTGAATGGATGCTCTAGTCTCTTGTTGAAATTGGAGGTTTTGCATGGTCATTTGCCTCACCAACTCCTCCAAGGTAGGTTGGTTGGATGGAGGGGCTGATGGTGAAGGATGAACCACTTGCTGCTGTTGTTGCCTTTGCTGTTGGATTGGAGGAGGTACATATGGTGGTCTGCTCGGTCCAGCGGTGTTCTGAAATGGAACATTAGGAGGAGGTTGTTGTTGATCAGACCACTTCAGATTGGGATGGTTCCTCCATCCAGGGTTGTATCTATTGGAAGAGAGGTCATGATTGTGTTGTTGTGGACCTCTATTGTTGTATATGTTTGCTGCATAGGCCTCGGGTTGGTCACCACTGGTCATCGGCTGTTGCTGCTGAAGGGAAGGGCATGCATCTGTGGGGTGCTCAATGGATGTGCATATGCCACACACTCTAGCAGGAAGTATCATCTTTTTCTGATTGACAGCCAATTGTGTGACCAATGTTGTGAGAGAATCAATTTTCTGCTCAAGCTTCTCAACCTTGCCCGAGTCTGCACCAACATCATTTACATCCCTCACAACTATTGCATCACTGTTGCTTCTTGCATGGAATTGTTGACAATTGGAAGCCATCTTCTCAATTTTGCTCCTGGCTTGTAAGGGTGTCATATCTCCCAATGTACCACCACTTGCAGCATCTACCATGTTTCTTTCCATGAAGTTGAGACCTTCATAAAAGTACTGGATGAGAAGCTGCTCTGAGATCTGATGGTGAGGGCAGGAAGCACACAACCTCTTGAATCTCTCCCAATAATCATAGAGACTCTCTCCATGTTGTTGCCTGATACCAGAAATTTCCTTTCTGATTGCAGTGGTCCTATTTGCAGGGAAGAATTTTTCCAGAAATGCCCTCTTCAAGTCATCCCAGCTTGTGATGGAACCAGGGGCCAAGTCAGATAACCAATCTTGTGCTAGACCCTCTAAGGAATGTGGAAATGCTCTGAGACAGACATGATCCTCTTGCACATCATGTGGTTTCATTGTGGTGCACACTATATGGAATTTCTTGAGATGCTTATGAGGATCCTCACCTGCAAGACCATGAAACTTGGGCAACAAATGGATTAGTCCTGTTCTAAGCTCAAAAGGAACATCCTCATCAGGATACCGGATACACGAGTCTTCAATAGTGAAGTCAGGTGCAGCCAGCTCCCTAAGTGTCCTTTCCCTTGGTGGGGGTTGAGCCATGTTATCACAATGTATAGAATCAGATTGAATAAAAACAGAAATAGAAACAGAATCAGAATTAGATGGACTATAAGATGACTCTGACTCACTACCTAATGACTGATTCCTATTTTGTCTAACTAATCTGTGATAAGTTCTATCAATTTCAGGGTTATAAGGATGCAAATAACTTGGGTTGCCCCTAGTCATGTACTGAACAGAACAGCATCAACCATACCATACTGTAACAGATATGCATGACCAAAATCGGCAACAAAATTTATTATTTTTTAAAATTTTTTTCTTTATTTTTTTCAGCACCCTAAAATCATGAAAACATATCACAGAAAGTTTGAGGATAAAATTCAAAAGGGAACCAAGTCAAACAAATAAGTTACAAACAAAAAAGAAGAAAAATAAACTTGTAAAATAAAAAAGAAATAGTAAACAACCGAATTTTTGGGGCCTTCCCATTATCGAAATTTCGATTTCACAATTTCATTAGCTTATTTGGAAAATTCTCTTCGATTTGATATAAAATTCGTCCAATTCCGAGTTACGGATCAAAAGTTATGGCTGTTTGAAATTCGTGCTGATAAAACTTGAAAAAGGTTTTCTGCAATTCACAACCAATGATGATCTGAGTGACAGTGGCTTAACAAAACATCATCATATGATAATAGTAGTGTGGATATAAATTTTCGTGCAAAAATACCACCCACAACTATGTGAACTAGCAACCACAGAATCAATCAAATACACTAATTGCAACAAAACAGCAAACAACGCAACTTCAACCAGTTATCAGAATTGACTACTAGACCCTAAATCAGACATGACACACTATAATAACTATACTAACTACGACACTAACTAACTACTAATGACCTTTGGCAAGAACCGATATTCCCCGGCAACGGCGCCAAATTTTGATCGAGGCCGTACCCGATCAAAATAAAAGGTGTTTATTCTGTAGTACTAGGAAGGTGATCCTAGGTCGTTTCCCAGCGAATATCGGTCTAGGCAAAGTATCAAACACGTAGTGTGCAGTAAAATGGGGGGGTTTTTGTGTGTGACAAATGTGAAGAACAAAACATAAACAGAATATAAAAACTAAGAAAATCAGAAACAAAAGCGGGCAAACCCCTTTGGCTACGTACACTACTCAATCCTAGCTCACTAAAGATCGATTCCTCTCCTCTCCTCTGTCCAACTCGTGATAACCAAATACTAAGCGAAAATTCAGTTATCACTCCAAACCCTAACTTCTAATTAAGCATCAGAAACCAGAATTGGAGTTTTTACGACTTAATACAAATTAAGCATTTATATTCATGTATTATCTCTACGAAATGGAATTAAGCAAACCACTACACATCGATAAACATGAAAACAGAGAATAGAAAATGAAATTGCATTAATAACAAGAGCTCAAGAGTAGATAATACAATACCAAAGGGATTAACCCTTGAAGTCTAGCCTTCCATGGCCATAAAATGAAGAAAAACGAGTAGAAATGGGGAAGAACAAAACCCTAGCAGCCACCACCACTTGGGAGAGCCAAGAGAGAAGTTCTAACCTAGAGAGAGAGTGATAAATCTGAAATGAAAGTGTGTTCTTGGAGGTTACACGAATTTCCCCTCTTAAGACACAAAATGGGCCTAAAACATGGGCCCAAATCCTAAGAAACACTATTCTGAACATTACAATTAAAAAGGGACCTAAATGCAAATTACAATCTTCACTTCAATACTTCAATCTTCATTTCCAAACTTCCCAAAGTGTCCTTGTGCCAAATATTACCTGAAAATAGAAATAGAATTAATTAGGCTAAATAATTCCAAATTAAACAATATTCGGAATATTAGTCCAATAAACTCTAAATCAATAAATCAAGCTAATCAATGTCAAATGGGCAACAAGTATCAATAATAGGAGTAAAATAATGCAAGGAATAATGGGAAACAAAATGCTCATCAGGAAGTTGCTAAGAGGTTATGGGTGGACCAGGTTAAAGGAGTCTAAGTATTTTCTAAGAGTGATTGGAGGTTGGATTAACCCCAAATCAGGATTCGGGACAGGGATACACTTAAGATTGCATTTTTGATCTCGATACGGACATTATGAGTAGGAAAGAATGTCGTTCAGATCGACTAATGCACCTGTTCTTTTATGGATTATAAGAACTGGACCTTTAGATCTTATTTGGATTCGTTTGTGGTTTATCCTGAGAATCCGGAGGAGTATGAGAAACATCTCAGGATGGTGTTGAGAATCCTGCAAGAGGAGTAGTTGTGTGCTAAGCTCACCAAAGATGAGTTTTAGTTGAGCGAAGTTACGTTCGCAGGGCATGCGATCTTTAAAGTAAGAAGTTCTTAGGGCTGGCTGGGTACTATTGCCGGAGTATTTAAGGATTTTCTAAGATCGCATGGCCTCTGACCAAGTTGACTTGGAAAGATCAACTGATGGTATTGGATGATAGGATGTTGTTTAATTATGGTAGGGTAGTGATGGAGTATACCCCAATATAATATGATTAGTCCAAGAGGAATTATGGAAAATGTGAGTAGACTATGATTTAAATCATTTCAGTGATGAATTCAGTTGGAATCAAGGTATTAGAGTATGATTAAATCCTATTTTGAGTTGGATTGGATGATGTAAAGAAAATGGTTTTGAAATTCTTTGGTTTAATTTCTAAAACTGTACTTCATCAACCGGTTAGAGTTTCTTGAAATCGGTTAGAAGCTGAAAGCTTCAACTAAAAATTTAAGTCATTTGTGAAGAAACTTTTGGTATCAGTAGACATCTTCCTCCAATCCAAACTCAATACCAATTACCTAAGTAAAATTTAAGGAAAGGATTTAATGTGGAAAAATAACTTAATGCCTTGATTCATCATTGAAATTGATTTAAGAGGTTTGAATCAGAATATTTATGGACTAATCGAGAGTTGAAATTGAGGAGCTACTCCAATTAGAAAAGGTAGAGAATTGAGCTAGACGATGCAAAAGAGACGATAAGCATTAAGATAAGAAGGTTGTGATTCATGAACAAGTTTGAAGTTCGAAAGTATGAATGACAATAAGAAGAGGAAGAGTTGAATGTGAGACAAAGGCGATGGATGGAGTTTTTAAAAGATTATGACTTTGAGCTCCATTATCATCCTGGCATAGCAAACGTAGTTGCAGACGATTGAGTTGATAGGCTATTCATGTAAGTTCAATGATGGTCAAAGATGTATTCTGATCGAGGAGTTCAGAGGCCTAAGTTTGGTAACCCAAGAGGAACCCTCTAGTATTAGATTGGGAATGTTGCCAATCACCAACGAATTCCTGAATCGGATTCGTGAATTACCATCAGAAGATGAAGAGAAGAAAGAGAAGTTGACTTTTGAGGAAAAGGAGTTAGATCTCTATGAAGAAACGAATGAGATTTAATCTTTAGAATTAAAGTCTGTGATTATGGATATTAGAAAATATATTATGGAAGTAAGGGATTTAGGAAGTGTTGTCTAGGACAATCCAGAGGAGAGATCCAAAGGCATGAACTTCAAGAATAGATTATGTTCGAACCCAAGTTAGCTATCAACTATCAAGGAATAAGGAATTTCTCGATGTTGGTAAGCATGTATGAGAACTATGGGAAAGTACATGAATTTCATGCGAGAAGTATCAGAATTCAGAATAAGGGAAAGATTGATGAAATAAAGGCCCAACTGGAGAAAGAGGAAAAGTAAATGGGAGAATATCAACCACGGAAATATCAAGGTTAAGGAATCCTCGATTGAAGAAAAGGGACTAAGGAGGAAATAGGGAAGGGAACATTTGTCCATCTCAAGGTGAAAACTGTGAGGCACATCACTTTGAGTTTAGTTGTGATGTACCTAAGGGAATAGTCAATTTCGATTGTAGGAAGCTGGAGTATTATTCACTGAATTGTCTTGAAGGAAAAGGTGAGAAAGAAATGGACGAATCCAGCACAAGAAGAATTCACCGGCTGAGATGAGGGTTGAGTGTGATCCTGACGTAGACAACCCAAGTCTATCTCTTCCTTTGATCTGAGTTAACGTAGTTAAATGTTTTCGATTACGTTAATCTAATCGTTTGAGAATATCAACATCCTGTTGGAAGTTCAACTCCAATCTTTCTGTGATCAAAACCCTTATCACAGTTGGATGTGATAATATCTGTGGACACTACAGAAATAGAAAGATCAGTTATGGCTAGAGAGATTAACAACCACCGGGATAGGACAAATCTTTGTCTCCCCAACGGAAATGTCTCTAGAACTTGACTATCTAACTAAGTCTGATAGTGATAATTACCCTATCTTTAAGTTCATCTAACTTAAAGACCTGTCGTATGGTCTTTCTTGCGAAAGATTATATCTGAAAGGGATGATTTTGTTATTAATAGTTTAAATATTAGGACTGATCACCCTAATATCTTAGGCTGTTAAGGAACGAAGTCATACAAATGTTTCTTTGATCGTGCCCGAGAGATCAGAGTGCCCAGCCCAAAACAAAAAAATTTCCAAAAAGTTTGATGAAAAGTGTTTTATTTGAAGAATGTTTATGTGAAGTGTAAAGAGTATTTCTTTTAAAATAAATTCTTCCACCTAAGAGTTTTATGCAAAGAATTTTGGTTTAAGGTGAAAGGTTTCGAAATAAAAGAACTATGTCGAAACTCTTTTAAGTGGGGGAGGACCCTAAAGAACAAATTTTTGGGAGCAAGATGAAGTTTTCTAGTATAAAAATATTTTGGAAAACTGGAAAATTTCAAAAGATGAATTTCGGGGACGAAATTCCTTTTAAGTGGGGGATTAGTGTAACACCCCTAATTTTCGTCTCCCAAATAACCAAGAAATTAATTATAACAATTATTTTATAATTGATTTATATTAGTTTTGAAGGTTTTAGTTTTTGTACATTATGTGTTTTTATATAAAAATATGAGATATATTTTTATATGGTTATTTTGTACAAAAATGTGAATATTGCAATTTAGTCCTTGGGTTGGGACCTAATTGCAATATTAAAAGAGTTTTTGAAGAAAGAGTAATTAAATTATTAATTTTTAAATTTTATCAGCATGTAACCAGTTAGAAGGGCTTTGTAACCGGTTACACGATGAACTCAGAATCTGGGTTAGTGGATTTTGATGAGTAATCACCTAATTAATCCATAAATCGCCACGAATCCCACTCAAATCACGCTGAGGAACGCTTGTCGCCTTGCATGCAAGTCTGATTCCTCTATAAAAACCCGAATTGTTGATGAATTTGGGTTGATTTTCTGATAGAAGGGTTGAAACTCTGTTTTTAGGGTTCTGAGATTCGTCTCTGAAATTCTCCTTCGTTTCTGAGATTTAGAACATGAGTGATACACCATTACAAAGCTTGAATCAAGGGCTTTGTATTGATATACAATTTGTGAGTTGAGAGTCCCTGAATCAAGAGAACGAAGCTTGCCAAGTTGAGGTGTTGATGCTGTCAAACCTCAGCTTCTGATTTCTGGAGCTGATTTGAAGCTCGATTTTGGTAAGCACACAAACCCTTTTGGTTTCAAATCTATTCCTACCTCTAGTGCATGTTGCAGAGAACTCAATTTGACTATTTTCCCCAATTCTTAATTGGGTTTTGCATGTCAATTTCCCTGGTTTTGGTACCCTGTCCAACTCTATCTGCATGTAGTGGATTTAATGGAAATCTATGTTGGAGCCTTTCTCTCTGCAATGTTTTGGATCAAGCACGAACCCAAGGTAAGGGGGAAGCTTACTATTTGCTAGAATGAGAATAAATTGTGGTAGAATATAGGATGAGTCACCAAGAGACTCAAAGGGCATAAGTTGAAATGGTTAAATGGCTTGGAGGCCAATTTAAGCTCAATTGTTGTTTTGAGCAATGTTATCTGGATGCATGCAAGCTATGTTGATGTTGATTTCATGGCTTAATTGGATATTATGTGAATTGATGCATTAAGTTGTGAAATATGTGCAATTATGTGCAATTTGAGTATCTAAATTGAATGCATGCAATATAGATAGGTTTCTGTGGTTGAACACACTAGAATTAAGGTATGTGAACTCTATTTATGAATGAAATTGGTTAAATTTGAGTATGGTAGAAAATGGTGTGAAAAACCTCATTTTTCAGTGTATTTCTGCCTAATCTAACCGGTTAGTCGAAATCTGTAACCGGTTAGAGACTGTCAATTTTCAAAGAAAATGAATTTATGAAATTTGCTAAATGTCCATACCATTTGTACTCAAGTTTAAGCTAAAATTTCATACAAAGACCAATCTAAAACTATGTGTTTGAGCACTGTTTGGTTTAGATTGGAGGTGATGAGTTAATACCTTAATATCAAATGATAATTTCAAGAAGAAATTATGCACAAATGAAATGGGATTATGACTTAGATCTTTTGAATGATATTATGTGTTGAACTTGAGGTATTCTGATATGCTAAGGCCTTGTGATTGGATTGAGTAGAGAATTCAAGAAAAGATTCATTGAAAATCAATGGTTTTATATTCAGGTCTGTAATTCTAACCGGTTAGGTGATAATGTAACCGGTTAGTACCTGAAACTTAAAAATAAAAGTTAATTTTTTGAATAAGGATTACCAATGATTACAATCTCTCAATCCAGGTCTATGAGCATAGGTTAAATTTAAATTCAAAGGTGAATTTTATGAGTAAAGCCATACCTCAAGATATCATTCAGAAGTTGTGTTTTCTAAGTCGTAATAATGGAATTAATGGAAAGACCAACCTTAGTAATTGTGTATGCAATGCATGCATAGAGAAAGGTGATGAAATAGGTTGGCAAGGATTGTTTGTGATGTTCGGGGTACACGACCCTGTACTCTAGGAGTACTAAACTGATGCAACCTACTTGATGACACATTCTGGGAATGTGGCCATTGTCTGGGACATGGTTTCTTGGACACGTTCTGGGAACGTGATGCACACTCTGGGAGTGGTGCTTGATTTTATTCCAAGTATGGTTTGCGATACGTTCTGGGAACGTATGTGAGTGTTGTGGGAACACATTGGTATAATAATAGAATTAAAGATAAAAACCAACCTTAATGATTGTGCATTCATGCATATAGAATGGAAGATGGGTTGGTAGGAACGTTTATCATATTCTGGGAATATGAGGAGGGTACTCCGGGAGTACCAAATTATAACCTACTTGATGACACATTATAGATATGTGGCCAGTGTCTGGGACCTGGTTTTATACGTTCTGGGAACGTATGTTAGTGTTCTGGGAACACATTGATATGCAACCTACTTGATGACACATTATAGATATGTGGCCAGTGTCCGGGACCTGGTTTTTATGCGTTCTGGGAACGTATGCGTTCTGGGAACGTGATGCACACTCTGGGAGTGATGCTTATTTATCCAAGTATGGTTTGCTACACGTTCTGGGAACGTGATGCACACTCTGGGAGTGATGCTTATTATCCAAGTATGGTTCGGCATTACGTTCTGGGAACGAATGTCGGTGTTCCGGGAACACAAGGATGTATTGGATGGACGTCCAAGATGGACTTTGTTAGAGGCCTCAGTTGTGGAAGGAAATCATGCATCATGCCACCTGCATTGAAAGAATTATGATTAACCGGGTGTGCTCATATGATTATGCATCATGATTTGCTACATGTTGACTTGTGGATGTTAGTTTTATTCCCATTTGATTATGCGAATATGTATAGCTAACCCCCTTGCCCTTATTAGGTATTGATCCTGCATCTAGATTGCACCAGAATCAGTAAAGGAAGATGTCCCTTAGGTGCATGCAGAGTGTAGAAAGTGTGGGTTGGGAACCCGTTGTGCAGATATCGAGGATCCGACCAGAAGGATGTTTGGACAAAGGACCAGTGACCAGCTCTATAACAATTCTATTTTTAATAAAATTTATATGATACATATTTTGGAAAGAGGTATCATAAGAGGAATTCGGTTTCATAATAATACTTATTTGGTATTAATGGACTTGTTATACTTGATATGTTTTGGGAATGTAATATGATGATTATACTATGTTTCCGCAAACTCTGATTTTACTAGTCACCTTCATCATTAATCAAGTGTTTGTGAAAATAAATTTTCAAGGGAAGGGATAATTCTTATTTTCAGATCTTTTTCCAACAATAACAAGTCCAAGTAATCATAAACTTATTACTTTTCTTATAAAGTAAGATGATATACAAGGAGTGTTACACAATATATGATTATTAGATTAGAATTCTTCTCCATGAAGTAACGTAGAAATAATGAATATATTTTATGATGCTAAGCTAATTGATTAGGAAAAAGTTTTATGCGTGTACATTCGGTTTGTGAGTCTAAGTATGCCTAAATGTTTTTGTTTTATAAAAATGAAATGATTTTAAAATAATTATGTGTTGAATAATTTAATTAAGTATTTGATTGTGAAAATATTTACTTAAGAATGAATGTTTGCTTTGTAGTTAGAGTGAATAATTGATTAATTGTTTATGTGACTTGAATGATCAATGTGTATTGTTGATTGTATGTGTAATTAGTTTTGAAATTTATTTGATTTGAGTTTGTGAGATTGTGTTTATGATTTTCTAAAACTTGTTTTATGACAAAAACTTAAGTTTTTAAAGTATTAATATTGAGTTAAAAAGTATTTGGAACAAAAAGAGTTTTTACAATGTTTTCAGATTTATTAAATTGATTTTTGTCAAACAACTTCTTTGCTGTCCAATGTTATTTAAAGTTGTTTCTTGATTTTAAAAAGGTGTTTATGAGACTCAAAGTTTGGTTTTTAAATGGTAACTGATTTTAGAAAAACCCGGAGTGAAACCGGTGAATTTTTCGGTGTTTTCGAAAGCGGTTGAGATGCTGTCCAAGACGGACCAACAACCTAACCAATTGATTTAAATTGTTTTATTTGATGTTTTCAAAATGATTTTGAAGTATTTAAAGAATTAAGAAACGTTAGAGTTATTTTAAGAAAACAATCATGTTTTGAGTAATCCAACAAGGAATGAAAAGTGTTTTAAGTTAAGAAAAGATTTTCTTAATAAAAGTTGGTAATGAAAATGTGTTTTAATTAATACGAGGGATGTTACAGACGAGGGATTAAGGTAGTGGCAGCAACAAGGATCCAAGGAGACTGCGCACATTTAATCGCTGGACCTCAGGTGAGAGAGTAGCTTTCCTAAGACACCGTGGTAGTAGGTGGTATATTAGGACGTTCCGTATCAGCTCAAAGATCGGAACTCAGTGGTTCTGAGTCAGTAGTATAGTGGCAATTGTTTGCTTTGTGTGACCACTTATACGAAGAAGACAAAGACCACACTGTTGTGTGTGATGTTTGTATGCTGATGATGTGTTATGTATATTTGTTTATCTATACATGCTGATATTATAAATAGTTGAGAGGAGATAATGTGAAATAATTGGTAATGATGATAAAAGAGATTAGAAGTAAAAGACACCAAGAAAAGAAATAATCCCTGTTTGGCCTAAGTCCTTGTGGAATAAGGCAGCCTTGATAAGACATTGAGAGTGGAGATAGTGATAAGAGAATAAGAATTGATTGGGAAAAAGAGATGAGATTGGAGAAGATTGTTTGATAATGATGTGAATGAGCCAGAGCTGGGAAGGAATATGGATGGAGTATGGATAGTAAAATGTAATGAGAGTGAAGCTTGATTCTTATTATTGTTTTCTTGGACTGAGACTGGTGTTGAGTTGAGCTTGCTCCTCCACTAGTTCTCAAGAAGAGAAAGTTTTTGAGAAAAACTTTTGAAAAGGAATTTTTGAAAAAAAATTTTCGAAAATGAAATTTTGAAAAGGGTTCCCAACATGAGAATTTTGAAAAAGAGATTTTTGAAAAAGAGTTTACGAAGTAAAACTGTTTTGTGAAATGAGATTTTTGAAAAAGAACTTTAAAAAAAAAAGATTTTTTGAAAAAGAATTTTCGAAAAGAGATTTTTGAAAAAGAATTATGAAATGAAATTTTTAGAAAAGGATTTATGAATTAAAATTTTTGAAAAAGGTCTTTCGAAATGAAAAGCTTGAAAAGGATTTGTGAGAATGAGATTTTTGTGAAAATTTGTGAAATGAGATTTTTGAGAAAATTTATAAAAGGTTGTTTTGAGAAAAGTTTGTATGATGAGATTCAAGCTGTGACTGCAATCCCGCTCTGTGCCAAGTCGTGAAATGAAAGGAAAAGTGATGCAAAGATAGCGGTCGGGACTCATTGAAGGGATGTACGAAGGGTGAGCCGACCCTTAGGTTAATTTTCAAGATAAAAGACTTTAAAAGATATTAACAGCGAACGCGGTGAGGTATGAGTGTTAACCCGAAGTAGTGGAGAGGAAGGAACCATAAGTATCTGCGGATACTTAGGAGGAGATTGCATTAGGGGAGGACAATGACGGTGAAATGTCAAGAAGTCTAGAGTACTTTTCTAGGCAGAACGAACTCCACATGTGGTATACGAACGTGGTAGGGACTGGGTCCAATGCCGTGACAAGTTCTGCATGATCAGCTAGAATTAGTACTGTCGCATCCTAGATTGCAAATCTAGAACAGTGAGAGGGACTGGAGTGGGGCATCTTGTTTGCCACTGTGAGTAAGACAGTGTGCCTTGATTATATATGAATTGAATTGATATGATTTGAGGCTGTAGTCCTCCTGGTCTGGGACCAATTGATTGAGAGACAGTTGTCGTGCCTGCACGATAAAGGTCCTGTACTCCTGTTTGCTTTCGACTAGGTGGATGGATGGCCGAGGAGATGTAGACTTGTGACGTGAGTGCTAACTACGAAAGAACGCGTACCTCGATGATTCTTTAATCCCCCGATCATCGATGGTTATAATTCAATAAGACTTGATAACGAAAAGATTTATACTTAAGAAAAGTAAAGCCTATGAATGGTTGATGATGAGATGTAAAGTGTGGAAAAAGAGATGAAACCCTTGAAGAGGGAAAGGAAGAAAGTGAAGGATTGGAAAGTGAGATTGAGAAAGGAATTAAGGAAATAAGAGTAATATAAAAATAAGATTGGGTAAGATAACGATAATTAAGATAACAATAATAATTGTGGTGATGATGTTATGCTTGAGTGCTGTGTTGTGTGTGCCTTGTTTGTATTGTGTGTGTTGTCTTGATATCTCGCCTGCCATAAACCCACAACGTCGACGATTCGTCGTTCGGATCGCTGACTCTCTCCTGTTCGTTGGCATATCGGCGCTTCTGGTATCTCAACGGGCAGATGGAGTATCGCATGGAGATTGCAACCTGGACTAAGCATGGATGTGGTTGGAAGCGTACCCCATCTGGTTGGGTATGGATTAGTGACACTCAGATCGTGATTCCAGACCCCGAGCATCAACTGAGCGGAGCTAACCTAGGATCACATTTGGGACAAGTCTCTGTCCGAGGATACAGAACCTACGAGGAGAAGGTGCAGTATGAAACTCAGAGGACTTCTTCTACTCCAACTAGGAAGAAGTGGGTACCAAAGAATGGCGGACCAGCAGCAATGGAGATGGCTTCATCTTCGGGAGCTAAGAACGAATGCAAGGAGGAACGAGAGTTACACCCAATAGTTTTCTATAGGAAGAGTCCGAGGTAGGGTAAATAGTTTAAGTTGTTGTGAGTGTTGTTGAGTCAAGGATTATCTTAGCAAAATATCGCTTCTGTAATTATGCCTTACTTTTAATTTGTGAACTGGTCGAACTTTTGTTTTAAAAAGAATATGAAATCGTTTTGAAAGATTTGGAAGTTTAGGTAAGAGAAGGTTTTTAAGTAACAACCCGATTTTCAAGTAAGGGAGTTTAAATGCACCAATGGTTTTTCAAAAACATTTAAAAAAAAAAATTTGGCCTCAATTTTTGCAACTTATTAAATAAACGATGAGTATTTTCAGGTGGTGAAAATCGGGTTGTTACAATATGCGAAGGTCATATTACCCAGCGCGATAATAAATCATAATAACGCGAAGGTTTTATGTACCCAGCGCAATATGCGAAGGTCATATCACCCAGCGTGATAATAAAACATAATAATGCGAAGGTTATGTGTACCCAGCGCGATATGCGAAGGTCATATTACCCAACGCGATAATAAATCATAATAATGCGAAGGTTTTATGTACCCAGCGCGATATGCGAAGGTCATATCACGCAGCGTGATAATAAAACATAATAATGCGAAGGTTATATGTACCCAACGCGATATGCGAAGGTCATATCACCCAGCGCGATAATAAAACTTAATAATGTGAAGGTTATATGTACCCAGCGCGATATGCGAAGGTCATATTACCCAGCGCGATAATAAAACTTAATAATGCGAAGGTCATATTGACCCAGCGCGATATGCGAAGGTCATATTACCCAGCGCGATAATAAAACTAAATAATGCGAAGGTCATATCAACCCAGCGCGATCATTTATACTTAATAATGCGAGGTCAGCACCGACCGGACGCGATAAAAGGTTAAAGCAGAGGGGAATAAAGTAGACTTATAGCATGATAAATTAGAGGATAAGAATCTGTTGACTAGAAAGAAAAAAAATGGAGGTATAGAGATTAAGGAATTGTTGGTATTGTTTGTGCTATTGATTCCAGGTGTGAATGACTATGTGAAATACTTGAACTATATGTGTTTGGCTTGGTCGGTTATTATGTCATATGAGAAACTGTTATTTCTACTTTATGTGTAGTGCTCACCTCCTTACCATTTTTCAGGTACTGAGCTGGAGCATGCACCAGGTTTGGCCGAGCAGGATTACTCTACCTCACAGTGGGAGTAGGGTGTTATGGGATTAGAGCATTTTGATAGACCTAAGCCTCCCATATTCTTTTGATGTAGATTTGTTGTATATATTTTTGAGTGAGGCTTAGGATGCTTTGTTTTTGATAAAGTTATATGTTTTGAAAATTGATACTCAAACTGAATATTTCCGCTGATACTCTGGATACTTGATACACTGTTATATTTTTGAGCCCCTTGGGCCTTGCTATGAGTCACATATATATGATGTGAAGCCCTGCTGGCTAAAGGATGTTCATTTGAAAAATGTTTTTCACAGGTGAAATTTTGGAATAGTCCGAAAAAAAAACAAAATTCCGTCCGTTTGACGGGTGAATTTATTAAATTAAAAAGGAATTTTTAAGTTCACCTTTTAATAATGGGGAAATTAAGGATAATAATTATAGGGTGTTACACTAATCGTACTCAAAACCTCAAACCTTTCTTCAATCGCTGTGAATATGTTGAAACCTTCAACACTCTTCAATTCTTTCTTGAAACATTCAAGAACACAATGAAACCTTCATCACTTGAGGTGAAACCTTCACCAAGCTTTGAACCTTTGAAACTTTCAAAGTTCAATTCCCTTGAAACCTTCAAGGAACCTCTTTGGTAAAACCTTTACCAATTTGAATGAAAAACGTGGCTGCTGTTGTAAAGAGATTGCACCTCTTAATGTGCGAATTTACAACACTAATAAGAACACAACTAATTGAACCTCTTAGATCTAAGATGAATATGCTTGAGAGATTCAATTTTGTTTGTAAAGAAAATGAAAAAGAAAATGAATCTTGGAAGAACAAGAGAAGACGTGTTTTTCACTTTTTAGAATACTGTGGAAAATCCATTTTTGAATAAAAGAAAATGAATGTATCTATGTGAATCAGAGAGCGTATCACTGTTCTGAATGTATTAGCAAAACTAATTTTGGAATGTAAAGTTGTATCTGTATTCCAAAATGTGAAAATCAAAAGGCGTTTGTATCTAGTCAAAAAGAAAGAGTTAGCTTGATAAGAAATTGGGCTGCAACGAATATGGTTCTAAATCTGTTTTGTTTTTTCTGTTATAAAAAAAACTGCACAGCTATGTATCTGATCACAGGTCACATATCGGTCAGATATCCGTCAAATACATACTGTTTTAGAGAAAATGGTCTATTTGGTCTCCAAAAGATACATCTGGCATCTATTTAGTCCTCGAAAGATTTTGGGAATCAATTTAGTCCCCCAAAGATCAGAATGACATCCCGTTAGTCCCTCCGTCCATAAATTCGTTAGTCAACCTTTTTAGTGTCACTTGTCACATTCTCATTGGTTATTTCCGGTGCACATATTTAGACACGAACCATAGGATTATTCCCTCATAAAATCTCAACCGTTGCTTATATATGACGGTCCAAATTTAAAAATGAAAAATAAAATAATAAAACTATATTTAATATTATTAAAAATTCAAAAAAATATTAAAAAATTCAAAAAAAATATTATTAAAAATTCGGAAAAATATTTTTTTAAAAAATACTGAATTTTTTTATATTTTAAAAATTAATAAAAAAATTCAAAAAATTTGTTTTTTTCGTTTTTTTATAATCTAAAAAGTAATAGAAAATTCTTAAAAATAATTAAAAAAATCTAAAAATTATTAATTTTTTTTAAAATATTATAAAAAATTCGGAGAAATAATTAAAAAAATAATTTTTTGAAAACCATTTAAATATTTTAAAATTTTTAAAAGTAGATTTAGTTTATAAAATTTAAAAAAATAAAAAAAAATTCAGATTTTTATATAAAATATTTACCGATTTTTTAAAAATATATTTATGAATTTTTATTATGTTCAAAAATATTTAAAAATATATTCGCATGTTTTTTTAAAATTTTTATGAATTTTTTATTTTCATAATTTTATATTATTTTATAAATATTTTAAAAAATATAAAGACACTTTTTCATAATTTTTTAAAATATTTTACATATTTTTTAAAAAAATTTATGAATTTTTTATTATTTTATGAATTTTTATTAATTTTTGAAATATAAAAAAATCAGTATTTTTTTTAAAAATATTTTACCGATTTTTAAAAATTTTATGAATTTTTTTATTAGTTTCTAAACTTTTTATTGATTTTTAAACTATAAAAAAAAATTTAGTATTTTTAAGAAAATATTTTACAGATCTTTTAAAACTTTTCTGAATTTTTATTAATTTTTAAAATATAAAAAAAAATGTGTATTTTTTTAAAAAATATTTTACAGATTTTTTTAAATTTTATGAATTTTTTATTATTTTCTGAATTTTTTTATTAATTTTTAAAATATAAAAAAGTTCAGTATTTTTTAATAATATTCCGATTTTTTCCTAAATTTTTAATATTTTTTCAAATTTTTAATAATATTAAATATAGTTTTATTATTTTATTTTTCATTTTTAAATTTGGACCGTCTAATATAAGCAACGGTTGAGATTTTATGAGGGAATAATCATGTGGTTCGTGTCTAAATATGTGCACCGGAAATATCAATGAGAATGTGACACGTGGCACTAAAAAGGTTGACTAAAGAATTTATTGGCGGAGGGACTAACGGGATGTCATTCTGATCTTTGGGGAACTAAATTGATTCCCAAAATCTTTCAGGTACTAAATGGATGTCAGGTGTATCTTTAGGGGACAAAATAGATCATTTTCTCTTTAATTTACTTAAAAGATTTAATCAAAAAATCAGTTTTGCACCCAACTTTTTCCTTTCACTAAATACCATTCCCAAAGGCATTCAATAATGCATTTTTCTATTTTAAAAATATTTTTCTTTTATGCATTATTTTCCAAGATTAATCATGCATTTTTCTCAAACATATTTACCTTAAAACTTATGAGATTCAATGCAACCTAATAGACCACTACCACATATTTCCTAACACTAAGAAACATAAAAAGAATATAAAATATGAGTAATATGTCAGATTAGTCCCTGACTTTGTAAGTGTCGGTCAAGTTAGTCCCTGACTTTATCGAAATTGCAATTTAGTCCGTGAGATAGGAGAACGTCAATCAAGTTAGTCTCTGCCGTCACTATCGCAGGGATGTATTTGCTTTAAAATGAGATAAAGATAAAGACTTATGTGAATTAAAATGAAATCTCAGGGACTAAGTTGCTATTTCGATAAAGTCAGGGACTAACTTGACCGACACTTGCAAAGTCAAAACCAGAGAACATACATACATAATACAATAACCTGCAGGAACACATAATAGCAAGCAAAAGCACAGCATAACAGCAAAGACCATAGTGCACATAGTATTAGGCTGAACTAAAAAGTCATCAAAACACAACTAAACAAGGTCTGAAAAATATTTAAAAAACCATAGCAACTAGAAAACAAAAAACCAGAAACCTAAGAAACCACTTGGAACCCCACAAGAGACCAGCTAGTTAAGACCTAGAGATAACACACAATATCAGTCTACACAGCAGCATATAGCACTGCAAAGGACTGAATACTCAAAATCTCAGCAAATTAGTTAAAAACCATGCCTCATATCAGTTAAAAACCAATATCATAGATATACATATTTGACCAATAGAAATAAGAGGAGTGTCTATATATATATATATATATAAACTATTATACCAAAATGTATATGTGTGGTATCAGTAGAATAAGACTGTATGAACAGAGTCAAAACTACATAACAGCATACCAATATGATAATAGCACAAGACCAAATCAGTATAACATCATTAATGCAACAAAAAAAATAAAAAAATTCAACTAGATTGCTACACAACATGTTAGCACAATCAACAATAAAAATAGCACATGCTGTAGCCACATACTAGAGCATCATCAACATATAGCAGCAAAGTTACATATCAGAATTTAAAACATACTAATGGCAGCTGTATCGTATAGCAAGCGAAACCAAAAATAGAGGACTAGGCACTATGCATATACAACTAAAATGAAGACAATAGCAGTATCATAGAGCATGACATAAGAAAGTCTCATATCAGTCACGGAGCAACATTATTCAACTTCACATTTTGTGCATAATCAGCATAACAACTAGCAGGCAAAGATATCACAAAATTCAACGAGAAATAAGACCTGTTAGTTAGCCTATCAGAAACAAAATAGTATCATTATTATCAGTAAAATCATCATACCAGCATGATATTATGTCTCAAATATAAGCTTAAAAACACAAAAAAATGAGTATGAACATTAAGACATTATAATTTCAGCAATAAAATATGATATATTAGGCCAAGAAATTGGAGAATAGAAACTATAATAAATGAAAGAAATAGAATGAAACAAAAAAACATTTATTCATTCATAATAGAGCAAGTCTAAGCCAAATCACATCAAAACCTGAAAATGCATATGCTGAAATCAAAATTCTAATGCTTCCAATCACACGTACACACTTAGGTAAATTTAGATTTTCAATAAGTATAAGAGATTTACCCATGGGATAGTAGTGAGTATATCATTTTCTCCTTGATCTTTTTACTTGAAGGTGCAATAAATCAATATGACATTTTAAGCATTTGCCCTTCATTTGTACCTACAAAACAACTCAAGTCTTGCTTTTTGGTACCCAAATGGTTTTGGGTCCTATAGTGTTAGAATAGGGATCCTCCCCCTTTTTGACCCAAATGAATAGACCATTAGACACACCATATTTTTTAATACGGCATATATTATTGGTATGTCAATGCTTTCCACAATAAAAACATGTTGGTCTCTTAGTAAAATCAATTTTTGAAAATGAGCCAACTAAATTGAATTTTCTTTTCTTTGCATGAACATATCCTAATCCGGTCTTATTCGAATGATCTCTTTGTAATGCAAGAAGCTTATTTAAATTCTTATCACCATTGGAAAAAGTATTAAGCCTATTTTTCAAATTTGCAATTTCTTTCTCAAGCTTAATACAATTTTCACAAGGGGGGACAACTATCTCATGATTTGCACAATCACATGTAGGCTTGGAATTAATGAGTTTCAAGGATTCATTTTGAAGTTTCAACTCATTTATAAAATTCTCCATTTCAATAAGCTTTTGTTGATACTTCAAAATTTGTTTTCTCCTTTCCTCATTAATTTTTATAACCTTCTTAAACTCATTTAACATTTCTACATAAGCAACACTAGATGCTGAATTTGAATTAGAACTACATGAAGAGTTAGAAGATTCCTCATCCTCGCTATCCAGCACAACCGTCCTATCACTTGACGAAGCTCCATCACCGCAATTCGCCATCAAGCATAGGCCGTCTACGTCTTCTTCCGAATCGTTAGAGGATACCTCTTCATCCTTCTCCGGTTCATCCCACACAATGTACACTCTGTTGGGCTTTCTTTTGTTATTCTCGCTCCTCTTCAAATATGTAGGGCATTCCCATTTCATGTGCCCCACTCCACCACATTCATGACACTTGAAGTTTTCATTAGAGATCTTCTCTTTGGTTGAATTGTCACTTGAAGTTCTTCCTATTGCATTTTTGAAGTTTCCCTTCCTTTTAAGAATTTTGCTAAATCTTTTTGCAAGTAAACCCATTGTTGCCTCATCAATTACCAAATCCGAATCCTCTTCTTGTGAGCCCTCATCTAGCATTTTTGTCATCTTATAAGTTGCCTTTAATGAGATTCCTTTCTTCTTCTTGTCCGGTTCCTCATATAAGTTGAGACGTCCTGGCTCCATCTCATGTTCTTGGAGCTTTCCGAAAAGTGTTGCTAAGTCCATAGTGTCCAAATCTCTTGATTCTACAGTTGCGGTAACCTTTGGTTGCCATTCCCTACTTAGACATCTTAGAACTTTGTTAATAACTTCACAATTCATAAACACTTTTCCAAGAGCAATTAAATGATTAATAATATGAGTAAATCGTTTTTGCATATCGGAGATAGATTCATTTGGTAACATATGGAACAACTCATATTCATGCATAAGAGTATTAAGTCTAGCACGTTTAACTTCACTTGTGCCTTCATGTGTGACTTGCAAGGTGTCCCACATTGCTTTTGCACTTTTACATTGAGAGATTCTAAAAAAAATCATCATATGAAAGTGCGGATGTGATGATGTTTTTACCTTTCAAATCATGAGAAACCTTTTTACGATCATCATCACTCCAACTTTCTTTTGGAATCTCAACATTTGTTTCATTTATTTTCTTTTTGGGAATATAAGGGCCATTTTCAATGGCATCCCAAATGCAAGGATCAATAGCTTCAATGAATATTCTCATTCTAACCTTCCAATAGGCATAGCCTTCTCCGGCAAACAATGGAGGGCGATTTATTGAGGCCCCTTCACCACCAAAGATGTTTATTGAGCCCATTTGTATTCTCCCAAGGATCTTTTCGAAAAAGCTTTTTATGCTCGATTCTTTCGACCGAGCTCTGATACCACTTGTTGGAATGCAAGTGGGTTAAACAAACACCTAGAGGGGGGGGGGGGGTGAATAGGTGTGAAGGTGAACTTCTGAAATTTTTCAAAGATCCTTCAAAAACTATATCAGATATCTACTATGTATCTAACTGATATTTGATAGAAAGCTAGAAACAATTAAAAATCTATTAACAGTCAGCCAAATATGGGTCAGATATCAGTCAGATAACAGAAACCAGAATTTCACAATTTTATACAAATCTAACAAGAAATTAACAACTAGAATAATACCAATACACAGATCAGATGCAGCAGATGCTAAAATATTATAATCACCAAAACACGTTGATTTAACACAATTATTGATTAGTTCTTGTTAGATTATCACTTATCAAAAATTAATGAAATTAATCAAGATAAAATAGAAAAGAAGAAAAGCTAGACACAACGATTTATACTGGTTCACCTCGAACTCAAGGCTACATCCAGTCCTCCCTTTCTGATTCGGGAGAGTTGCTTCACTATGAAAAAGGTAGATTAGTACAATGAGTTTTTACACAAAACCTTTGCTAAAAACCCCACCGAGTAAACCTTACTCTAATCGTACTCAAAACCTCAAACCTTTCTTCAATCGCTGTGAATATGTTGAAACCTTCAACACTCTTCAATTCTTTCTTGAAACCTTCAAGAACACAATGAAACCTTCATCACTTGAGGTGAAACCTTCACCAAGCTTTGAACCTTTGAAACCTTCAAAGTCCAATTCCCTTGAAACCTTCAAGGAACCTCTTTGGTAAAACCTTTACCAATTTGAATGAAAAACGTGGTTGCTGTTGTAAAGAGATTGCACCTCTTAATGTGCGAATTTACAACACTAATAAGAACACAACTAATTGAACCTCTTAGATCTAAGATAAATATGTTTGAGAGATTCAATTTTGTTTGTAAAGAAAATGAAGAAGAAGATGAATCTTGGAAGAACTAGAGAAGACATGTTTTTCACTTTTTAGAATATTGTGGAAAATTCATTTTTGAATAAAAGAAAATGAATGTATCTATGTGAATCAGAGAGCGTATCACTGTTCTGAATGTATTAGCAAAACTAATTTTGGAATGTAAAGTTGTATCTGTATTCCAAAATGTGAAAAGCAAAAGGCGTTTGTATCTAGTTAAAAAGAAAGAGTTAGCTTGATAAGAAATTGGGCTGCAACAATATGGTTCTAAATCTGTTTTGTTTTTTCTGTTATAAAAAAAACCTGCATAGCTATGTATCTTTTTACAGGTCAGATATCAGTTAGATATCAATCAAATACATACTGTTTTATTTACTTAAAAGATTAAATCAAAAATTCAATTTTGCACCCAACTTTTTTCTTTTACTAAATACCATTCCCAAAGCCATTCAATAATGCATTTTTCTATTTTAAAAATATTTTTCTTTTATGCATTATTTTCCAAGATTAATCATGCATTTTTCTCAAGCATATTTACCTTAAAACTGATGAGATTCAATGCAACCTAATAGATCACTACCCCATATTTCCTAACTCTAAGAAACATAATAAGAATATAAAATATACATCTAAACTATTATGGAGTAATAAATCTAACTAGCAATCTTCTTCTCATGTTGTATGTTTGTTCATTCTTGGAGATGCTTGTTGTCATCAAAACCTCTTGACTTCACATAAGGCACATAGCTATTGTATAAAATCGGGGATGTTACAACAAGTACATATCATTTGAAGTGGAGTTGTTTCTCGGCTCAATACATTTCGTCAGAAGCTAAGGATTTGCTCGTATCAGCATTCGCTCATATCAGCGCATCTCATCCGACGCTCAGTCTATTGTCTTGGCAATCTGAAAGCTCGGATCTTGGCCATTGACGAAGTCAAATGGATTAGCTCAGTGCTCTCGTTTAGTTGAATCAGCTCAGCGCTTTGTCAGGTGCCAAGCTCGCTCGTCGTTCAGCTCATTCAACAAGCATCATCCAAGAAGTCTGTAACTCCCGTAGTTGTTCTAATCACTTTATTTCCTGAGTGTGGGTGGTAGACTTAGGTTTAACTCAAGCGCATATCAAATCAATAAGTTTGAATTTCATCTGGTAGGAAGGGATTGATCTGATAAATTAAGTGACCGTTGGAAAGGCATTAACTCCCAAAATCTTTCCAAATTTGATAACTTTGTTACCTCCCTGATTTGTGGGATTCTGGAGATTATTAAAAGGAGTGTCTGTTGGAAACCAACAAGAGGCCTAACAATCGAGTAGAGGGGGGTGAATAGGAGATTAAAGTTAATAAGACAATTTTTCGATTTATTGAAACTTGATTGAATGTTGTTCACGGTTTTAAATAAAGGTCGAGCGATATCCGAGCAGACAGAGTTAATCGATTAACCAAATAGATAAACAGAATGGTTAATCGGTTAACCGAGCTGCTTCGAAGCCGAGCTCTGAGAACAACACTCAAAGCTGAGCTTTGAGAAAGACGATTAAAAGCTTGGATGCTCGAAAATCAGCGAATAAACACTTAACCAAGTACATCAAAAGATAAGCGGTAAAGAAATAAAAATGAACACCAGATATTTATCCTGGTTCACTCTCACCCTGAGAGCTAGTCCAGTCCTCTCTAAAAACCTTTTAGAGAGCTTTTACTAAAAATCGATTTTCTGGGTTACAAAAGGATTTACAAGAGACTACCCCTTTAAACCTATCCAGTCAAACGAGTGTACCAAACTCGTGACAAACTACCCACAACAAATCGATGACCAAAGAACCTCTTTGGAACCTTTTCAACAAAGAAGCTTTCTCGATCCGAGACCAGCTCCGTACAACAGCAAATACAATGAAGATGATGAAAGAGGATGGCTCCAAATCGAAACACTCTTCGAATGAGTTTGAAAGATTGAAGTTCAAGAGTGAGTCGATTTTGTGAAGGGGTATCACAGAGAAGAAATGAGTTGAACTTAGAGTATGGATTTTAAAGTTTAACTCTCTAAGTTCTTGTAAAAATTTCAGTGATCTTCTTCTTCTCTGTGAGTTTTTGATTCTGCTCCATTTTTCGAAAGAGAATGAAAGTAGTGGCTCCAAGAAAATTGTTCAAGAATATGTGTCTTGTTACCGTTGAGAACACCCCTTTTATAATCTCCTCTGTTCTCCAGAAAAAGAGAGAAAGAGAGCTGTACGGAAAAAGCATGGGGTTTCCAACGGAAACATTTTGACAGCAGAGCAGTGATGGTGACCCTTTCACAGCCTTTGATTTTAACTCAATTTGAATTTCAAACATGTTACAACGCTGGAGTTAAAATCCTAGAACTTCTACCCAGACTTAACGGTAATAAAAAGTACGAAACAGCTGAGCAGAGTCTGAAGGTTGAAGATGATGTGTTGTTGAAGAGTGAACAGAAATTGCCGAGCTTTGAGCTTTGTTCGAGCTTGGTCTTAGATTGGTGTTGCCGAGCTTTGAGTTAAGCTTGGCAATCAGACTTGAAATTGAAGTAACAGATCCAAGCTTTGGCCTTTGCTCTGGAGATGAGATACAGAGCAGAGTTCGAGGTGTATGTTCATTCCGAGCTTAATCATTTCAACATTCGGAGCTTAATCCGAGCGTGTTCCGAGCTGATCAACATCCGAGCGTACTGTCTTGAAGTGAAGAGCTGAGCTTGTAATCTTGGATGAACCTCGACCGTGATCAAGAGCCGAGCTCAACCCGAGCTAGAGCCTCAAATGCTGACTTGCTGCAGGTAGCGAACAACCCTAATTTTCCGAGCTTCTGCCTTTGGCGGAACGCATGCGCAAAACTAAGTCTGACGCCTGTCACTGAGTACAAGCCGAGCCTGAGCTCAAGCCAAGCTTATTTATTTGACATCATCAAAAGCTCTTTGATTCTACAATCTCCCCCTTTTTGATGATGACAAATATTCTTTGAAAGTTTGTTGCTTTTTGTGCTCTTCCCCCGACTGTATGCTTGGACTTAGCGCTGATCGGAATTTGCTCAAAAATATACCACATGTTGCTATGAAAATGCTCAATAAAGCTACCACTTGTTGAAACATTTGTTGCAGAAAAGCTTGAAAGTTTTGTGGAGCTGCTCGTTAAACACTCCCCCTGAGGTTATGCTCGCAAAAACTGAACATCAACATCTGCAATAACAACATACACAACAACATAAACAACAACAAACACCTTTCTCCCCCTTTTGTCATGATAAAAAAGGAGCCAAAGGTTATGCACATTTGCCAAAAGAGAGTTAAAACTATGTAAAACAGAAATATGAAACAGTTAAAAACTTTTTTGTCCCACTTGTTGAAAGAAAAAAAAAGTGTTACTAGATACCACTTGATGGTAACATAGCTTGAAACTTTAGAAACTTTTCTCCCCCTGAATAATTTAAAAGGATAATCGAGGAAGAAAATTTTCATGATTATCTTTCTCCCCCTTTAACAGTGAAAATATGCTTCTCATAAAGAGAAGTTAATTGAAAGGAGAGGAAGAAGAGTTGGAGGATGTGAAATTTCAGGAAATTTTAAACAAATACACAATTGAATGTAAAAATCGAGATTATGAAGGTGATCAATTTTATGATATACTGAAAACCAAGTTCATGCCGAGCACATTCTGAACTCTTCCAGGATGCCGAGCTTACGCTGAGCATACACTGGATTCATCCAGAATGCCGAGCTCACGCCGAATTTTATAAAAAGTTTCCCTCGGCAATGGTTTTGTAAACACATCGGTGTAAATCCATGAAGAATGTTTTGATAAATGCCAAAAGGTTTTGAACAAGTTACAAATGTGTTGATCAAGATCAAGCTCAACAAGCAACAACAAACATCAAGTGATGAAGAGAGAGCCAACTCATGAAGACTTTGTTTGGTAGTTTGTGTTTTATTGTTTTATCTTTTGCCTCACAAGTCTCTTAGTTTATGAGTTTGGGTAGAGTCATTAGAGGGTAGTGAATCTCTATCATAGTTATGATTAAATCATATTTTGAGTATTCACTTTGCCTAAAATCAATAGGTGGCTTAAAGGTTTGAAAGAAAAGGTTTAGATTTTGAGAAAACAAGTTTTTAAGTGTTTTTTGAACTGACTACTCGATTAGCCACTTGTTTACTCGAGTAGAATTTTGCAGTCTTGCGCAAATACTCGATTAAGGCTCTAATTACTCAAGTAGAATTTTGAAGCCTTGCGTAAATACTCGAGTAGTAACTTAAATTACTCGAGTAGTGAACATCGATTATACTGATTACTCGAGTAATGACTTGGCTACTCGAGTAACACGAGCTGTTACTGGTTTTTAAATGAGTTTTTCACTTCTCAAAAGTACTTCTAACCATTCCTAACTTTTGGGTATTCTATATAAACCTATTTCTAACCTTTGTGATCATATTCCATCATTTTTTATATTCATTTTACAAAGAATCAAAGCCACTCTATTCTCTCTCACTTTCTCAAGATCGAAGTATTAAACTTTTACATTCTTTGATCAAGAACCTTGAATCTCTCATGTTGATATTTTCATAGCTTTTGAAAGAGATTCATAGGATTGTTATTTTGTTTTCATTTGAGTTGTAATCATTGCAAAGAAGGCAAACACTCTACAACAAAGGAAGTCTTGAAGAAGTTATTCATCAAGCAAAGTTATTTGGAAGCCTTGGTGTGGCATATCATCAAGCACTTGGAAGTCTTGTAGTGAAGCAAGCAAGTGGAAGTCTTTGAAGAATCTCAAAGCAATTGGAAGTCTTGTTGTGGGGTATCGGCAAGCAAGAGAAGAGGTTAGATTAGATATCAATAGGATTACAAGGCAAGGGTGTGGTATCTCTTGTAGGCTAGCAAGAAGGGAGTCTTGTGAGGCATTTACTTGTAATTTGAGAAACTCTAATTCCTCATAGTGAAGAGTCTCTCTTGGTTGAAGAGGGGACTGGAGTAGCTTTCAAGTGGATGAAAGTGAACCAGGATAAATCACTATGTCGTATCTCTAAACTCTCTACTCTTTACAATTCTTGTTATTAATTGTGTTCTTGGTTGAAAACCTAGAAAAAGTGATTTTTCATAATTGATTGAATTGAATCTTAATTGTGCAAAATTGATTTGGGGAAAATCATTTTCATAACCTAGGTTAATCAATAAGAATATTGGTGTTAATCAATTCCGCTTTATCTCTGATCATATGTGTTAATTGATTGATTTTCGTATTTGATTAAAAAGTGATTAATCCATTAACAGAGGCATTAATCTATTAGTTCATATCATTAATCGATGAAGGCTAAAGAATTTTTGTGAAAATCATTTGTTTTAATCATTTAGATTTGTTTCATTCGAAAATCTTTCAAGGTTTCTTAAACACCTATTCAACCCCCCCTTCTAGGTGTTCTCCTAGTGTTTCCTAATTGTTTCACCCACCGATTGTAGGTTCTAACAATTGGTATCAGAGCTCGGTCGAAAGACACGAGCATAGAGCTTTTTCGTTAAGATCCTTGAGGAAACTACAATGGGTTCTACGAATCCTTTTGGTGGTGAAGGTGCTTCAATAAATCGCCCTCCTATGTTTGGTGGAGAGGGTTATGGTTATTGGAAAATTAGGATGAGAATCTTTATAGAAGCCATAGATGTGAACATTTGGGAAGCCATTGAAAATGGTCCTTATATTCCCTCAAAAGATGTAGAAGGTGTACTTACACTAACTCCCAAAGATAAGTGGACCGATGATGATAAAAAGAAAATTCAATATGATTTAAAAGCAAAGAATATCATCACCTCCGCTCTATCTTATGATGAGTTCTTTAGAGTCTCCCAATGTCGTGATGCCAAAGAAATGTGGGACACCTTGCAAGTCACACATGAAGGCACTAGTGAAGTTAGGCGTGCAAGATTAAATTCTTTGATGCATGAATATGAATCGTTTCGTATGTTGCCTAATGAATCTATATGTTTTATGCAAAAACGTTTTACTCATATTGTTAATCATCTCATTGCTCTTGGTAAAACTTTCTTGAATTGTGAACTTGTTAACAAAGTTTTAAGATGTCTAAGTAGGGAATGGCAACCCAAGGTTACCGCAATTGTTGAATCAAAGGACTTGGACACCATGGACTTAGCAACACTTTTTGGAAAGCTTCAAGAACATGAAATGGAGCTTGAACGTTTGCATATGCATGAAGAGTCGGACAAGAACAAAGAAAGAAAGGGAATTGCTCTTAAAGCTCAAAGGTCATATAAAAAGGAAGAGAGTTCCGATGATGATGATAATGATGATTATGAAGATTCCGATTCGGACATTGATGAAGAGGAGATGAAGCTTCTACTAAGAAAGTTCAATAAGATTCTAAGGAGAAAAGGAAGGATGAACAAAGACAAAAGTAAAGAGAAGGATCCCCCACACTACAAGACCAAGACTTCAAAAGAAGGTATAGTTTGCCATGAATGTGGAAAGCCCGGTCATCTCAAGTACTCATGCTCTAAGTATCTTAAGAAGAAGGAGAAAGAAAAGAAAACTAAAAGAGCATACATAGTTTGGAATAGTGATGATGAAAAAGACAAGAAAAGCACATCAAATAGTTCTTCGGATGATGAAGATGCCGCTCGTCTTAACTTGATATCTCTAGTAAATGAAGAGGAAAGTTCAAATGATGAATCAAGTGAGCAAAGCTACAAAAGCGATGTAAGTCTTACTAAATCCGAAATTTCTTCCAAATATGAAATGTTATATAATGCTTATGAAGAAATGCATGAACAATTTAAGAAACTAGCTTTGAAAAACATTGAAAGGAAGAAGCTCATTTTGAATCATCAACAAGAGATTTTAGATCTTCAAAAACAAGTTGATGAGCTTAATCTTGAAAATGAAACTCTTGATCTTATATATGCTAGTTCTTCTTGTGATTGTGCTAGTAGATTGAATATTGTGGTTGATTGTGAGGATTGCAAGTTGCTTAAAGATGAAAATGCTATTTTGAAAAATAAGGTTGCAAGTTTCTCAAGTGGTGATATTAGATTGCGCACATTGTTAAATTTTCAAAGAGAAAATTCAAACAAGTTTGGTTTGGGTTATACTAATGCTAAGAGTAAGTCTCATAGAAATGTTTTTGATTTTTCTAAAGTTGATTTTTCAAATGCACCAACATGTGTCTATTGTGGTACTCATGGACATACTTCAAATGTGTGTTATATTAAAGTGCATGGTATACCTAAAGGAGATTTTGTTTGGGTGAAAAAGGGTGAGAGTCCCTACACTAACAAAAATGGATCCAAAACCATTTGGATACCAAAAAGCAAAGCATGATTGTTTTTGTAGGTATGATTGAAGATGCAAATGAAGGTCTATACACATTTCTTCAAATCTCAAGTAAAAGTCCTACAAGTTGACACAATTATTATTGTTGGACAACTTCAATTGGTATAAAAGGGAAGATCCTACAAATTGGTAACATTTGATATTATTAGATATTGCTCATAATTCTATCAATTGGTATTATTTCTTATAATGTGATATTGTTTATACTATTGAGAAAATACTATTGGTATCAAATTCTTACAATTGTTGTACAATTGGTATCATGCTATTGGTATACAATTTGTTATAATTGATATCATTGAGTAATCATTAGATGATTATCATGCTTTGGTTGTTATATCTCATTAATCTCTCTATTTTGGCTTAGATCTTATATTTCAATTGGTATATATTTCTTTTTGATAATGCCAAAGGGGGAGAAATGTATGTTTTTAAGAGAAATAGTATGTTTTGACCATTTTGGGGAGAAATGAAATGGTATGTTTGGAGAAAGGTTGTTTTGTTGTTTTTATGTAGGTTGAGCAAAGTTGTTGAAGATAGGGGAGAATCAAGCTTTCTATCAATTGGATTTCAAATGTCAAAAGCATTTATTGAGGGGGAGCAAGAGTCTCACCAAGTGATCAAATGGTTCAAGCATCAACAACTTCATACTTTCAAAACATGTTTGTCATTTTCAAAAAGGGGGAGATTGTAAGATCCATGAAGAATGTTTTGATAAATGCCAAAAGGTTTTGAACAAGTTACAAATGTGTTGATCAAGATCAAGCTAAACAAGCAACAACAAACATCAAGTGATGAAGAGAGAGCCAACTCATGAAGACTTTGTTTGGTAGTTTGTGTTTTATTGTTTTATCTTTTGCCTCACAAGTCTCTTAGTTTATGAGTTTGGGTAGAGTCATTAGAGGGTAGTGAATCTCTATCATAGTTATGATTAAATCATATTTTGAGTATTCACTTTGCCTAAAATCAATAGGTGGCTTAAAGGTTTGAAAGAAAAGGTTTAGATTTTGAGAAAACAAGTTTTTAAGTGTTTTTTGAACTGACTACTCGATTAGCCACTTGTTTACTCGAGTAGAATTATGCAGTCTTGCGCAAATACTCGATTAAGGCTCTAATTACTCGAGTAAAATTTTGAAGCCTTGCGTAAATACTCGAGTAGTAACTTAAATTACTCGAGTAGTGAACATTGATTACACTGATTACTCGAGTAATGACTTGGCTACTCGAGTAACACGAGCTGTTACTAGTTTTTAAATGAGTTTTTCACTTCTCAAAAGTAATTCTAACCATTCCTAACTTTTGGGTATTCTATATAAACCTATTTCTAACCTTTGTGATCATATTCCATCATTTTTTATATTCATTTTACAAAGAATCAAAGCCACTCTATTCTCTCTCACTTTCTCAAGATCAAAGCATTAAACTTTTACATTCTTTGATCAAGAACCTTGAATCTCTCATGTTGATATTTTCATAGCTTTTGAAAGAGATTCATAGGATTGTTATTTTGTTTTCATTTGAGTTGTAATCATTGCAAAGAAGGCAAACACTCTACAACAAAGGAAGTCTTGAAGAAGTTATTCATCAAGCAAAGTTATTTGGAAGCCTTGGTGTGGCATATCATCAAGCACTTGGAAGTCTTGTAGTGAAGCAAGCAAGTGGAAGTCTTTGAAGAATCTCAAAGAAATTGGAAGTCTTGTTGTGGGGTATCGGCAAGCAAGAGAAGAGGTTAGATTAGATATCAATAGGATTACAAGGCAAGGGTGTGGTATCTCTTGTAGGCTAGCAAGAAGGGAGTCTTGTGAGGCATTTACTTGTAATTTGAGAAACTCTAATTCCTCATAGTGAAGAATCTCTCTTGGTTGAAGAGGGGACTGAAGTAGCTTTCAAGTGGATGAAAGTGAACCAGGATAAATCACTGTGTCGTATCTCTAAACTCTCTACTATTTACAATTCTTGTTATTAATTGTGTTCTTGGTTGAAAACCTAGAAAAAGTGATTTTTCATAATTGATTGAATTGAATCTTAATTGTGAAAAATTGATTTGGGGAAAATCATTTTCATAACCTAGGTTAATCAATAAGAATATTGGTGTTAATCAATTCCGCTTTATCTCTGATCATATGTGTTAATTGATTGATTTTCGTATTTGATTGAAAAGTGATTAATCCATTAACAGAGGCATTAATCGATTAGTTCATGTCATTAATCGATTAAGGCTAAAGAATTTTTGTGAAAATCATTTGTTTTAATCATTTAGATTTGTTTCATTCGAAAATCTTTCAAGGTTTCCTAAACACCTATTCAACCCCCCCTTCTAGGTGTTCTCCTAGTGTTTCCTAATTGTTTCACCCACCGATTGTAGGTTCTAACAATCGGCTAGTTGATTTTCAGTGCTAACAAATTCAATGACACAGTCACCTTTTTGAACATGATCTCGTATAAAATGATGCCTAATTTCAATGTGTTTTGTTCGAGAGTGATACACTGGATTCTTAGTTAGATTGATTGCACTTGTATTGTCACACTTGATAGGAATGTGATCTAAAATTAAGCCAAAATCTGATAACTGTTGTTTCATCCAAAGAATTTGAGCACAACAATTACCAGCAGCAATGTATTCGGCTTCAGCTGTTGACAGGGCAACACAAGCTTGCTTTTTAGAAAACCATGACACAAGGGCACTGCCGAGCAAGTGACTGTAAGAACTACAATTGGTGGGTGAAATAACTAGGAGACACTAGGAGAACACCTAGAAGGGGGGGTTGAATAGGTGTTAGAGAAACCTTGAAAGATTTTCGAAAGAAATGAATCGAAACGATTAAAACAAGTGATTTTTACAAAAATTTCAACATTTAATCGATTAACAAAGCTTATTAATCGATTAACCCCTTAAAAACACTTAGTTAATCGATTAATCAAACAGGTTAATCGATTATTTACGAAAGCTTGATTTTGGTTAATCGATTAACACTTTTAGTTAATCACATTAATCACTATTAAAATTGAAAAATCACTTTTCACTCAAATACGAAAATCAATCAATTAACACATAAGATCAGAGATTAAGCGGAATTGATTAACACCAATATTCTTATTGATTACCTAGGTTATGAAAATGATTTTCCCCAAATCAATTTGAACAATTAAGATTCAATTCAATCAATTGTGAAAATCAATCTTTTCTAGGTTTTCAACCAAGAACAAATGAAATGACTTGAATGTAAAGAGTTAAGAGTTTAGAGATATGACACAGAGATTTATCCTGGTTCACTTTCATCCACTTGAAAGCTACATCCAGTCCCCTCTTCAACCAAGAGAGATTCTTCACTATGAGGAATTAGAGTTCTCAAATTACAAGTAAATGCCTCTCAAGATACCCCACTTGATAGCCTCCAAGAGATACCACACTCTTGTCTTGCAACCCTATTGAATCTAATCTAACCTCTTCCCTTGCTTGCCGATATCCCCACAACAAGTCTTCCAATTGCTTTGAGATGCTTCAAAGACTTCCACTTGCTTGATGATGCCTCACACCAAGACTTCCAATTGCTTGTTATCACAACAAGACTTCCAAGATAACTTTGCTTGATGAACAACCACCAAGGCTTCCTTATGTTGTAGAATGTTTGCCTCCTTTGCAATGATTACATCTCAATGAAAACAATTACAATCCTATGAATCTCTTTCAATAGCTATGAAAATGTCAACATGAGAGATTCAAAGATACTTGATCAAAGAATGTAAAAGTGAAAGCTTTGATCTATGAAAGTGAGAGAGAATAGTGTGGCTTTGAGAAATTGATTTGTTCTAAAGTGTAATAATGATTCACAAAGGTTAGGAAAAAGTTTATATAGAATACCCAAAAGTTAGGAAACAATAGAAATTGATTTTGCCTTGGAAAGCTTATTTTTAAAAACTGATTCTGCACGTGTTAATCGATTAACACAATGTCTTAATCGATTAAGCACTGTTACAGTTGTGTTAATCGATTAGCCATTCTCATTAATCGATTAACCACTGATAAAAATAACTTGTTAATCGATTAACCAAACATTTAATCGATTAACCACTGCTAAAATCAATTAAAAACTTGTTTTCCCAAAACTAAACCTTTTCTTTCAAACCTTTAAGCCACCTATTGTTTTTAGGTTAAGTGAAAACTCAAATTATGATATAATCATGACCTTGATAGAGATTCACTACCCTCTAAAGACTCTACCCAAACTCATTAAAATAAAAGACTCAAATTAAAGATATTACAATTAAACACAAATTGAATCTTCATGAACTTGCTCTCTCTTCATCATTTGTTGTTTGTTGTTGATTGATGAACTTCTTCATACTTGAGCTTGATCACAAACACTTGTAGCTTGTTCAAAACCTTTGTCATTATCAAAACATTCTCACTGGATCTAACAATCTCCCCCTTTTTGAAAATGCCAAACACGTTTTGAATTTGTTTGAAGTTGTTGATGCTTGAACCATTTGATACTTGGTGAGACTCTTGCTCCCCCTCAATAAATGCTTTTGAAATTTGAAATCCAATTGAGATAAGCATGATTCTCCCCCTATCTCCAACAACTTTGCTCAACCTATATAAAAACAAAAAAACAACCTCTTCTCCCCCTTTTGGCATTATCGAAAAGTAATATATACCAATTGAAATATAAAATACTAAGCAAAAATAGAGAAATTATAACATTCATTTCTTCACAACATTGATATCAAATGTAAAACTAATGAACTATACTTTGAAATGTGATACCAATTGGCAAGAAATGTGACAATGAAATATAATACCAATTGTAACTAAAAAGTCATAATATCACTTAACAAAGAAAGATATCAATTGTAAAGAAATATCACAATAACTACAATAGCATGATAAACATATAATAATCACACAATGATACCAATTAAGAATTTTGTAGAAGTAATATCAATTGTCAAAGACTAATAGCAAGATTAGAATATACCAAATGTAAGTCCAATTGTGAATACTTGCTATCTCTTGTAAGAAATTCACTTGATACCAATTGTAAATATTCAACAATATCAATTGTACCAAAATGTAGGAGTTTCACTTGAGATTTGAAGAAGCAAATAATGAATAACACTTGTAAGCCTTTTGCTCTTCAATCACACCTACAAAACAATCATGCTTTGCCTTTTGGTATCCAAATAGTTTTGGATCCATTTTTGTTAGTTAAGGGACTCTCACCCTTCTTAACCCAAACAAAATTTCCTTTAGGTATACCATGCACTTTAATATAACACACATGTGAATTATGTCCATGAGTACCACAATAGAAACATGTTGGTGCATTTGAAAAATCAACTTTAGAAAAATCAACAACATTTCTATGAGATTTACTCTTAGCATTAGTATAACCCAAACCAAACTTGTTTGAATTTTCTCTTTGAAAATTTAACAATGTGCGCAATTTAATATCACCACTTGTGAAACTTGCAAGCTTATTTTTCAAAATAGCATTTTCATCTTTAAGAAACTTGCAATTCTCACAATCAACCACAATATTCAATCTACTAGCACAATCACAAGAAGAACTAGCGTAAATGAGATCAAGAGTTTCATTTTGAAGATTAAGCTCATCAACTTGTTTTTGAAGTTCTAAAATCTCTTGTTGATGTTTCAAAATGAGCTTCTTCCTTTCAATGTTTTTCAAAGCTAGTTTCTTAAGATGTTCATGCATTTCTTCATAAGCATTATATAAAATTTCATATTTGGAAGAAATTTCGGATTTAGTTTCACTTCCGTCGCTTTGTTCACTTGATTCATCATTTGAACTTTCCTCTTCATCTACTAGAGCTATCATGTTGAGACAAACGGCTTCTTCATCATCCGAAGAACTACTAGTTGTGCTTTTCTTGTCTTCTTCATCATCACTATTCCAAACTATGTATGCCCTTTTGTGTTTTGCATTTTTCTTCTCTTTCTCCTTCTTCTTGAGATACTTAGAGCACGAATACTTGAGATGACCGGGCTTTCCACATTCATGGCAAACTACTCCTTCTTTTGTTGTCTTGGTCTTGTAGTGTGGGGAATTCTTCTCTTTACTTTTGTCTTTGTTCAACCTTCCTTTTCTCCTTAGAAGCTTGCTAAAATTTCTTAGTAGAAGTTTCATCTCTTCTTCATCAATGTCCGAATCGGAATCTTCATTATCATTATTATCGGAACTCTCTTCCTTTTTATATGAACTTTTGGCTTTAAGAGCAATTCCTTTTCTTTCCTTGTACTTATCCGACTCTTCATGCATATGCAAACGTCCAAGCTCCATTTCACGTTCTTGAAGCTTTCCGAAAAGTGTAGCTAAGTCCATGGTGTCCAAGTCCTTTGATTCAACAATTGCAGTAACCTTAGGTTGCCATTCCCTACTTAGACATCTTAAAACTTTGTTAACAAGTTCACAATTCATGAAAGTTTTTCCAAGAGCAATGAGATGATTAATAATATGTGTAAAACGTTTTTGCATAATACATATAGATTCATTAGGCAACATACGAAACAATTCATATTCATGAATCAAAGAATTTAATCTAGCACGCCTAACTTCACTAGTGCCTTCATGTGTGACTTGCAAGGTATCCCACATTTGTTTGGCATTATGACATTGGGAGACTCTAAAGAACTCATCATAAGATAGAGCGGAGGTGATGATATTCTTAGCTTTTAAATCATATTGAATTTTATTTTTATCATCATCGGTCCACTTATCTTTGGGGGTAAGTTGAGATACACCTTCTACTTGTTTTGAGGGAATATGAGGACCATTCTCAATGGCTTCCCAAATGTTCATGTCTATGGCTTCTATGAAAATTCTCATTCTAACTTTCCAATAAGCATAACCCTCTCCACCAAACATAGGAGGGCGACTTATCGAAGCACCTTCACCACCAAAGGGATTCGTAGAACCCATTGTAGTTTCCTCAAGGATCTTTACGAAAAAGCTCTATGCTCGTGTCTTTCGACCGAGCTCTGATACCAATTGTAAGAACTACAATCGGTGGGTGAAATAACTAGGAGACACTAGGAGAACACCTAGAAGGGGGGGTTGAATAGGTGTTAGAGAAACCTTGAAAGATTTTCGAAAGAAACGAATCGAAACGATTAAAACAGGTGATTTTTACAAAAATTTCAGCATTTAATCGATTAACAAAGCTTATTAATCGATTAACCCCTTAAAAACACTTGGTTAATCGATTAATCAAACAGGTTAATCGATTATTTATGAAATCTCGATTTTGGTTAATCGATTAACACTTTTAGTTAATCGATTAATCACTATTAAAACTGAAAAATCACTTTTCACTCAAATACGAAAATCAATCAATTAACACATAAGATCAGAGATTAAGCGGAATTGATTAACACCAATATTCTTATTGATTACCTAGGTTATGAAAATGATTTTCCCCAAATCAATTTGCACAATTAAGATTCAATTCAATCAATTATGAAAATCAATCTTTTCTAGGTTTTCAACCAAGAACAAATGAAATGACTTGAATGTAAAGAGTTAAGAGTTTAGAGATACGACACAGAGATTTATCCTGGTTCACTTTCATCCACTTGAAAGCTACATCCAGTCCCCTCTTCAACCAAGAGAGATTCTTCACTATGAGGAATTAGAGTTCTCAAATTACAAGTAAATGCCTCTCAAGATACCCCACTTGATAGCCTCCAAGAGATACCACACTCTTGTCTTGCAACCCTATTGAATCTAATCTAACCTCTTCCCTTGCTTGCCGATACCCCCACAACAAGTCTTCCAATTTCTTTGAGATGCTTCAAAGACTTCCACTTGCTTGATGATGCCTCACACCAAGACTTCCAATTGCTTGTTATCACAACAAGACTTCCAAGATAACTTTGCTTGATGAACAACCACCAAGGCTTCCTTATGTTGTAGAATGTTTGCCTCCTTTGCAATGATTACAACTCAATGAAAACAATTACAATCCTATGAATCTCTTTCAATAGCTATGAAAATGTCAACAGGAGAGATTCAAAGATACTTATCAAAGAATGTAAAAGTGAAAGCTTTGATCTATGAAAGTGAGAGAGAATAGTGTGGCTTTGAGAAATTGATTTGTTCTAAAGTGTAATAATGATTCACAAAGGTTAGGAAAAAGTTTATATAGAAAACCCAAAAGTTAGGAAACAATAGAAATTGATTTTGCCTTGAAAAGCTTATTTTTAAAAACTGATTCTGCACGTGTTAATCGATTAACACAATGTCTTAATCGATTAAGCACTGTTACAGTTGTGTTAATCGATTAGCCATTCTCATTAATCAATTAACCACTGATAAAAATAACTTGTTAATCGATTAACCAAACATTTAATCGATTAACCACTGCTAAAATCAATTAAAAACTTGTTTTCTCAAAACTAAACCTTTTCATTCAAACCTTTAAGCCACCTATTGTTTTTAGGTTAAGTGAAAACTCAAATTATGATATAATCATGACCTTGACAGAGATTCACTACCCTCTAAAGACTCTACCCAAACTCATTAAAATAAAAGACTCAAATTAAAGATATTACAATTAAACACAAATTGAATCTTCATGAGCTTGCTCTCTCTTCATCATTTGTTGTTTGTTGTTGATTGATGAACTTTTTCATACTTGAGCTTGATCACAAACACTTGTAGCTTGTTCAAAACCTTTGTCATTATCAAAACATTCTCACTGGATCTAACAGTGACATGTTCCACTTGTGGTTTTTCGGTCAAGCTTGCACCCAGCAAAATCTGAATCCGAATACCCAATCAAACTAAGATTGGCATCCCTCGGATACCACAGACCAGTGTTCACAGTTCCTTTTAAATATTTAAAAATTCGTTTAACCGCCGAAAGATGATATTCTTTGGGATTAGCTTGAAAACGAGCACATAAACACATACTGAACATAATATCGGGCCGAGATGCAGTTAAATATAAAAGGCTTCCTATCATGCCTCTATATTTGCTTACATCCACGGCTTTACCTGACTCATCCTTGCCGAGATAGCTGGAAGTGCTCATGGGAGTGGCAGCTTCTTTGCAATTTTCTAAGCCAAATTTATTGAGGAGTTCCTTGCAATATTTTCCTTGATGCACAAAGGTTCCTCCCTCAACTTGCTTTACTTGCATCCTAAGGAAGAATGTGAGTTCTCACATCATTGACATCTCGAATTCACCTTGCATTAATTCAGAGAACTTCTTGCAAAGAGACATGTTAGTAGCACCGAAAATTATATCATCAACATAAACTTGCACTAACAATATGTCCTTTTTGGATTTATAAATGAATAGAGTTGTGTCGACCTTCCCTCTTTCAAACCCTTGTTCAAGTAGAAATGAGCTCAAACGATCATACCAAGCTCTTGGAGCTTGTTTCAAACCGTAAAGAGCCTTTTTCAGTTTATACACATGGTTTGGATATTTAAAATTTTCAAAACCAGGAGGTTGTTTTACATAAACTTCTTCATTTATAAAACCATTTAAGAATGCACTCTTTACATCCATTTGGTAAAGGGTGAAATTCATAATAGATGCAAAAGCAAGCAAAATTCGGATTGCTTCAAGTCTAGCAACTGGAGCAAAGATTTCATCATAATCGATACCTTCCTCTTGGTTGTAGCCTTGAACAACTAATCTCGCTTTGTTTCTTATAATTAAGCCTAACTCATCTGTTTTATTTCTGAAAATCCATTTCAATCCAATTATTGTATGATCATCGGGCCGAGGAACCAATTCCCAGACATCATTCTGATGAATTGATTTAGTTCCTCTTGCATGGCAATTGCCCAATGTTCATCTTTAATGGCTTGATCAATCAAATTAGGTTCAATTTGAGAAACAAAGGAAGCGAAATTGAAAAAATTCTGAATAGAACGACGAGTTAAAACTCCCTTAGACATGTCGCCGAGCACATTCTCTATTGGATGGTCCTTTACTCTCTTCCAGGCTGGACTGAGCTCAAAATGCTCTGCTCGGCTCGGAATGAGTTCGGACCGATCATTGTGAGGTTGGCTCGGACTGAGTTCGGTTTGTTCCTTATTTGTTCTGCTCGGAACAAGCTCGTCCCTCTGATCTCCGTCTTTAGCAGCTTCATCCTTTTGAGCTATTTCAGTTGTTGTGCTCGGATCGTGTTCGGCCATAGGCTGATCCTCTCTGTCTGCACAACTAACATTGTCTCTCCGAGGAGATTCATCAAATACCACATGTACGGACTCTTCCATAGTGGAGGTCCTTTTGTTAAAGACTCTAAATGCTTTACTATGAGTAGAATAACCCAAAAATATTCCTTCATCGGCTTTAGAATCAAATTTGCCGAGATGCTCTTTTCCATTATTTAAAATGAAAACTTTGCAACCAAATGCATGGAAATGAGAAATTTTTGGTTTTCTACCCTTGTAAAGTTCATATGGAGTTTTCTTTAAAATTGGTCTGATGAGGATGCGGTTCATTACATAGCAAGCTGTGTTTACCGCATCGGCCCAGAAATAATGTGGCAAATTATATTCATTAAGCATGGTTCGGGCTAGCTCTTCAAGAACTCGGTTTTTCCGTTCCACAACTCCGTTTTGTTCGGGAGTCCGAGGAGCAGAAAACTGATGTTGTATTCCGAACTTAGAACAAAACTTGTCAAATTTGAAGTTCTCGAACTCACCACCATGGTCTGTTCGGATTACAACTACTTTTTGGTTTGTTCGGTTTTGGAGTTGCTTGACAAGCTCTTTAAAATTTTCAAAAGTGTCACTTTTTGATTTTAAAAATAAAGTCCATGTAAATCTGGAAAAGTCATCTACAATTACTAAGGCATAGAGATTGCCACCAAAGCTTTTGACTTGCGATGGTCCAAACAAATCCATGTGTAACATTTCCAAGGGTCGAGTTGTTGAGACCATCAACTTAGACGAAAAATCATTTTTCTTTTTAGTTGGTTTGCACTTCTTGCATGAAGAGCAAACCCCCTCAATATTAAAATTTAGCTTTGGTAAACCAATCACTAAGTCTTTTGATTGCAGTTTCTTTAACTGATTTACATTTATATGAGCTGTCCTTCTATGTCATAACCATGTGTCACTTTCTTTGCTAACCATGCATGTGGTTACCAAAGAGGTGATTTCATTCAAATCAACCAAATAAGTATTGTTATATCGTTTTCCAACAAATTTGACAGAGTTGTTCTCGTCACTCTTAATAATGTAATGGGCAGAGGTAAAAAACAACATGGTTACCAATATCACAAAGTTGGCTAATGCTTAAAAGATTGTGTTCTAGCCCTTTTACAAGTAAAACATTATTGATAACCAAGTTGGCTGAATTACTGATTTTACCTTCACCCAATATTTTACCTCGGTTGTTATCACCATAAGTGACGTAGCCCTTATCTGAATGTGAAAGTTCAATGAATAAATTTTTGTTCCCCGTCATGTGCTTCGAGCAGCCACTATCAAGGTACCATCTGCTCTCCTTTGCTCGGAAGCACACCTGCATCACAAAAATATTACTTCTTTGATTCGGGTACCCAAAATGTTTTGCGTCCCTGAGGGTTAGCAGTAGGTTCTCTCTTTTTAACTACCCACACAAAATGGCCCTTGGCTACACCATGATGTCGAATTTTGCATTCATTTGGTGTATGACCATGAAGACCACAGTAGGAGCAGCTCGGCTTTTTCGAGTTATTAAAATTTGAGACATAGCCGAGTTTCCTTACTGTTTTCTTCTTGGTCTTAGTGTAGCCAAGCCCAGTTTTGTTCGAATAGTTTCTTTGTTCGGCTAAAAGCCTATCAAACAAACCATCACTCTTGTTGACAATTGCTTGTTGGAAACCAACAAGCGGCTCAATATAGTCTAGAGGGGGGGTGAATAGAATATTGAAGCCTTATTACAGATTTTTCGTCCACCTAAGAGAATGGTTTTATGAAAATAAATTTTCTTAAAAATTCAAATCAGATTACTCGAGTAACTCAAGTCTTCACTCGAGTAATATGCAACCAAAAATAATTTCACTCGAGTATTCAGCAAATCACTCGAGTATTACGAAAGCAAATTTTAAATCACTCGAGTATCAGAAAACCTACTCGAGTAATGTTCATAAACTGAAAGCAGATTACTCGAGTGACAAGAACTTTACTCGAGTAAACTGGGTAAAATTCAATTTAAAACTTAGTTTTCAATGAAGTTCTTCAAGAATAACAATGCTATGATGATTCAACAAATTATGAATGATTAATATGAACAATTTCAAGTAATATTAACATGCAATTTTAGATCAATTATGTTGAATTAAGAAAACCCAATTCTAACCTAAAAATGCAATTGTTAATGAATTAATGCAATACAAGGAATGAAAATAAAAGAGACACAAGGATTTATCCTGGTTCACTTTCACCCACTTGAAAGCTACTCCAGTCCCCTCTTAAATCAAGAGAGATTCTTCACTAGAAATCTTCAAATGTAGATTTTACAATGTTTTAAGATGCAACTAGATTCTTAGTTCTCCTATCTTAAAACCCAACTCAAAGTGTGTACCAAACACTTTGATCTAATCTACCCCTTTTGAGAATTCTAGATTTCCTTGCTAATTGATTGAAGATGCTTCCAACCAATCCTCTTTTCTTGCTTTGATTTGATCCTCAAAGTCTTCCTTGTGAGATTCTTCACTTGTGTTGAAACTTCAATAATGCAATCACAAATTGCAAATCTTCAACAACCACTAAGAACAAAAATATGATCTCAAGAATATTTGAACAATGATAGAAAATAGAGTGAAGAATGAAAAGTTCTTTGTTGAATCTTGATAGCTCTTGAAAGATGTAAAATAGCTCTTGAATTGCTTTTGAAAGTGTATTCAAAAATTGTAAGAATGAAAGTATATCTTTATGAAAGAGAAAATTAAGTCCTTTTAAAATTTTCCCAACACTGATTGAATTACTCGAGTAAACCAAACAACGTCACTCGAGTGAAACATGTCAGATTAAGTTACTCGAGTGATGTGTAAACCATTACTCGATTAACCTGTCATGACATAAATTACTCGAGTGAACCAATACTCATTACTCGAGTAAACTGATCAGAATCTGAATAAAAACAAAGTTTTTCTAAAATGATTTTCACAAGCTATTTAATCAAGATTTAAAGTATCTTCACTCTTAATCAAACATTATTTAAATATTCTTAAAATCACCTAAGCTACCCACACCAATGAGATGCATTGCATAAAATAAAGATTACATTGAAATAGAATTAATAAAAATCCTAATTCTAATCTTCATGTGGTGTAGCTTGCTTGTTGCCAATGTTGTTGCTTGGAGAGAGATTGTTAGCATCAAAACATGAGAATCCTACAAACTCCCCCTTTTTGATGATGACAAACCTCCTTTCAAATTAAGCACTAAGTTTTAACATACTCCCCCTAAATGTAAAACATCTAGGAAAAATATAATAAAACTAAACCTACAAGAACAACATCAACACAAAATATTCTCCCCCTTTTGGCATCATTAAAAAGATAGAAAAGTTGAGAAAAGTCCTTTGCCAAAAGTTGAAGGTAAGTAGTTCACAATGGTATGTAAAATATATAACAATAAAGACAATACCAAAATAAACCACAATAGTGCCACAACGAATATAAACAACGAATATAAACGCACAACGAATATAGCACCATAATATCAGAGTATCACACTATGCAGCAAATCATAGCAGATAAGCAAAACGAAAACTAACCAAACGAAACCATACGCAAGGTTTGTAAAAAAAATAGTAGCAACAGAGTCAGAAACATGAGACAGAAACATAAACAGAAATATGCATATGAAACATGAAATAGAAATCAAGCAGGCAAAACATCATCAGCATCCACAGGTCTAGGAATCAGGTGGAGGAGGAGGGAAATGGTGAGAAAATAGGCCAGACATGTAATCCATCAAACGATGCTCCATGGCAATATTCTTCACATCCTGTCTCATCTCCAACTGAGTGAATTGAGCATTGATGTGCTCAACCAATGACTCATGAGCAGCCTGTGCATCAAATGGAGTACCAAGATTATCCAAATCGATATAGTCCTCAACACGATCGGTATCCATCGGATCAGTAGAAGAAGGAGGAACAGAAGAAGATGCACCAGCCCTATCAGCAAGTAAATTCCTTTTTCTAGAACCTGAAACTCTTGCAGCCTTTGCAGCTTCAGCCATTTCCTTAATTTGTGATTTCCATAACCAAGTGCGACTTTCCCTATGCCAAGCAATTTTCATATAACTAATGTGCGAATCATTAAGACACCAGTTATTTTTCTTTTCCATTTCAGCTGGCTCATCATCAGGGATTGGAACACGATAATACCTCATGATCTTGGTGACATGCATAGGATATGGCAAGAATTGGGTAGGAGGAGATTGAGCAGCAGCTTCCATACGAGCTAAAAACATTTTATTCCAATTCATCTCATACCTCTTTTTAATCCCATGAAACAAAGTAAGATCATCATCTCCCAATTGAGCATAATTTTGATTGCATTTAGGAATCAAACAATAAGAGACAATGTACATGAGCACCCTATCCACAGCATGCAAAGGTGATACAGTTCTAGTAGTCCTATCACCCCAAGATTCACCAGTACGCAACAAATCAGTATAAATCTGAGTAGTATCCACATTCAAATCCAGACATTCAGTATCACCAATAAAAGTTCCCTTATTTTCTAAACCAAACATCATAGTCAAATCCGCAGGCTTTATAACAAAATGATGTCCTCGAACCATGGTTTGATACTCACCATCTAGCTTAGTAAAATTCTGATAAAATTGTCTGACAAGCCTAGGGTAATAATGAGTCTCAAATTCCAAAAACCTCTTCAAATTCTGAAATTCTAAATCCTCTACAAACGGAAATTGCTCCTTACGCAACCAAGCAAACTTAACATACCTTGTAAGACCAAAAGAGCGATTGATAAATGCCGGTTCCCGCAAATCTCGGTTGATTCCAGAAAACCAAGGATCATTACGACCTGCTCCTTGCTTTGCTTTCTTTTGAGGAGGTTGATAGTGAGAGGAAGAAGCCATTGATTCAGAAAGTGCAGATTCGGTTTTGGGGGTTAGGGTTTTGATTTGGGGTTTTCGGATTTTTGGATAAAATTGGTGAAATTGATGAATGAAATAAGTAGAAATGATGATATAATGAGGAAATATGAAAAAAATTTGTATGATTTGTGAGTTTTGTGGCTGAAAAATGATGATTTGATGAAGACCCGTATGAGAGAGAAGAGAGAAAGACGAACAAGAGAGAGAAAAAGTCGTGAAAATGATGCAGATTTCAACAGTTCAGCTTTTAAAATCACGTAAGTTACTCGAGTAATGTTCATACGTCACTCGAGTGATTCGAGCAGTACTCGAGTGAAAAAGAATGTTACTCGAGTATGCCGAAAGATAAAAAAAAATTACTCGAGTGATGGATGAACTTAATCGAGTGATACGAAAGTCATTTTAAAATTAATCGAGTGACAGACAGAATTACTCGAGTAATACGAAAGAGATTTTAAAATTACTCGAGTGAAAAAATCTGTTACTCGAGTGAACTGTTCAGATTTTTAAAAATATCAATTTTTCATGCAAAAACATTTTTCATGCACAAACACAGAGAAACACTTAGCATTTTGCAAGAAACACACATACAAATAAAGCAATTAGCATATTATAGAACACATACACACATGACTACATATCAAAAAGTTAAGAAACACTTTAATAAGATACAACAACTCAAAATACAAATCACATTGAAATAGGCTTGAAGGTGATTTCGAAAAGCATCAAATACAATTAGCTAATAGTTAATTCAGCAAAAATACCAAGTTCTCTTCGAATCTTATAAAATGTGTCCCTTGGTAATGGTTTTGTAAAGATATCAGCTAATTGATCCGAAGTTTGAACAAACTCAATAACACAATCACCTTTTTGAACATGATCTCTCAAAAAGTGATGCCTAATTTCAATATGCTTTGTCCTTGAGTGTAATACTGGATTTTTAGTCAAATTAATTGCCGAAGTGTTATCACACTTTATAGGGATTTTTGTCAAATTTAAACCAAAGTCAGATAATTGTTGCTTCATCCATAAAATTTGAGCACAACAACTACCTGCAGCTATGTATTCGGCCTCCGCGGTTGATAAAGCTACACAATTTTGCTTTTTAGAAAACCACGATACAAGTGAATTACCAATTAAATGGCATGTTCCGCTTGTACTTTTTCGCTCAACTTTACAACCGGCAAAGTCAGAGTCCGAATAACCTATAAGTTTTAGAAAAGCATCCCTAGGATAATAAAGTCCAGTATTTGTTGTACCCTTTAAGTATTTCATTATTCTTTTGACAGCAGTTAGATGCGACTCTTTCGGTTTTGCTTGAAAACGTGCACACATACATACACTAAACATGATATCAGGCCTAGATGCAGTTAAGTATAACAAACTACCAATAATACCACGATACTTCGTTACCTCTACCGCTTTTCCAGCCTCATCTTGATCTAGGTAGCATGCAACGCTCATTGGTGTAGAAGCGGATTTGCACGAATCCATTCCAAAATGTTTGAGAAGTTCTCTACAATATTTACTTTGATGAATATAAATGCCATCATTAAGCTGCTTTATTTGAAGACCAAGAAAGAATGTAAGCTCTCCCATCATCGACATCTCGAATTCGCTTTGCATCAAGTCTGAAAACTTCTTACACAAGTTATCGTTAGTAGCACCAAATATAATATCGTCAACATATATTTGAACCAATAAAATATCCTTACCGGAACGTTCAATAAAAAGTGTAGTGTCAACAGTGCCTCGTTTAAAACCTTTTTGTAATAAAAAATTGCTTAGTCGGTCGTACCAAGCTCTAGGAGCTTGTTTCAAACCGTACAAAGCCTTTTTCAGTTTGAAAACGTAATCCGGATGCTCAAAATTCTCGAATCCGGGAGGTTGTGACACGTAAACTTCTTCTTGAATGTATCCGTTAAGAAAGGCGCTCTTAACATCCATTTGAAACAATTTAAAATTCATAATTGAAGCAAAAGCGAGAAGAATACGAATAGCTTCTAGTCTAGCAACGGGAGCATATGTCTCATCGTAATCGATTCCTTCTTCTTGACTATAACCTTGTGCTACCAACCTAGCTTTATTCCTAACAATGATACCCGATTCATCTAACTTATTCCTATAGATCCACCGAGTACCAATTACAGGACGATCATCGGGTTTTGGCACAAGCTCCCAAACTTGGTTTCTTTCAAATTGATTTAATTCTTCTTGCATGGCCATAATCCAATGATCATCTTGAAGAGCCTCTTTGATACTTTTAGGTTCTATTTGAGATACAAAGGCAACATAATAACAGAAATTATTTAAAGTGCGTCGGGTTACCACTCCCTTCGCAATGTCACCTAAGATATTAGAAATCGGATGATTTTTGTTGGACTTCCAAGCTATTGGTAATTGAGGTTGAATCTCTTGTGCTAAGTCTTTATCTTGTGCTTGCACCTCTCTATCTTCATTTTGATTCTCTTCCATTTGTTGTGGTGTTGAATTCTCATGATCCAAAAATGTACCTATATTATCATCACAAGAAACAACACAATCTCCTTTCGAAGATTCATCAAATACAACATGCACGGATTCCTCAACGGTTAATGTTCTTTTATTGTAGACTCTATATGCTTTGCTATGAGTTGAATAACCTATGAATATGCCTTCGTCGGCTTTGGAGTCAAACTTGCCGACCGGTTCCTTTCCATTATTTAAAACAAACACCTTACACCCAAAAACATGAAAATGTGAAATATTTGGCTTTCGCCCTTTTAAAAGTTCATAAGGTGTTTTATTTAAATGCGGATGAATAAGAACTCTATTAAGCACAAAACAAGCAGTGTTTACTGCATCAGCCCAAAAATATTTAGGAACATTTGATTCTATCAACATAGTACGAGCAAGTTCCACTAATATTCTATTTTTCCTTTCTACAACTCCGTTTTGCTCCGGAGTCCTAGGGGCCGAAAATTGATGATCAATACCAAACTTATCACAAAACGCATCAATTCTAGTGTTTTCAAACTCACCTCCGTGATCACTTCTAATAGACACAATTTTCAAACTTAGTTGATTTTGGATGAGTTTGGCAAACTTTTTAAAACATTTATAAACTTCACTTTTTGCGGATAAGAATAAAGTCCATGTGAATCTAGTAAAATCGTCTACTAAAACAAATCCATAGTAATTGCCACCTAAACTTTTAATTTGTGAAGGGCCAAACAAATCCATATGGATTAGCTCCAAAGGCTTTGTTGTGCTTATCACATTTTTAGGTTTAAAAGAACTTTTAACTTGCTTGCACTTTTGACAAGAGTCACAAATGCCATCAAGCTTAAAATTTAGTTTAGGCAAACCAATTACTAAATCTTTTCGCAAAAGTTTGTTTAATTGATTCACATTCACATGAGCAATTCGTCTATGCCAAAGACGAATTTCATCATCAAAAGATTTGAAACATTTTGAAAATAGTGAAGTTATCTCATCCAAATCAATTAAGTAAGTGTTATTAGAGCGACGACCAACAAACTTAACACTATCATCTATAGAAGACTTAATGAAGCATAATTCCGGAGTAAAAGTCACATAATTGCCTATATCGCATAGTTGGCTTATACTAAGCAAGTTGTGTTCTAAGCCTTCTACGTATAGGACATTTTCTATGACAAGGTTAGATACGTTACCGATCTTCCCGACTCCTAGAATTTTGCCCTTGTTGTTGTCGCCGTATGTCACAAATCCATCACTTTTCGGAGTAAGTTCCATGAAGTGCGTTTTGTCTCCCGTCATGTGTCTCGAACAACCACTATCCAAATACCATTTGCGCTCTTTGGTTCGAAGACACACCTACAAAAAATATCATTTGGTTGACTTAGGTACCCAAGTGGTTTTGGGTCCTTTGTTGTTAGCATGAGGAGAAGTCCCCTTAACAATCCAAATATATTCTCCGCTTGGTATACCAAATTTCTTTATATTACATTTATTCGTGGTATGCCCAAAGATTCCACAATAATGGCAAGTTGGGTTTTTAGAAATCTTATTCTTTGAAAATCCACCAACTTTGCGATAATTGCGTTTCTTAGGTTTGGTATAGCCAAGACCGGATCTATTGCTATTGTTCCTTTGAGTTGAAAGCAAATGATCTAATGAAGTATCTCCTTTCATGAGCCTTGCAAGTCGATCATTCAAATTAAAAACTTCTTTTTCCAAAGACTTGCAATTTTCACAAGATGGAGTCTCATTTGATTTCAATTCACAATTGCATGTAGAGTTTGCATAAATGAGTTCAAGAGTTTCATTTTGAAGCTTAAGTTCTTCTAAATCTTTTTGAAGTTCAATTATCTTTTCATGTTGCTTCATTATGAAATTCTTTCTTTCAACATTTATTTTAGCAAGTTTCTTCAACTCTTTATGCATCTCTACATACACATTGTACAATTCATTGAATGAAGGAGAATTAGAACTTGAGCTAGCATCGGAAAGATAATCTACCTCATTGACGTTCTCACTTGATTTAATGCTCGAAGATTCCTCTTCATCAAGCTTTGTCATTAAACATAGATTTGCAAGTTCTTCATCATCCGACGAGCTAGATGTTGATTGACTCTCTACTTCATCCCATACTATGTAAGCCCTTTTTCCTTTAGATGAGTTGAACTTAGAGTTGTCACCTTCCGACTTCTTAGAATGATTTGGGCATTTTGATCGATAGTGACCAAGCTTTCCACACCCATGACACTTGATGTGATCCTTGTTAGTCTTATTTCTTGGTTGTGAATCCTTAGAATCTCTTTGTCTATTCTTATTAAAGTTTCCCTTACTCTTAAAGAACCTACCAAGCTTTTTAACTAGCAAGCCAAGGGTCTCATCATCTATATCGGAGTCCGAGTCATCCACTTGAGAATTTTCCTCTTGTGCCTTAAGAGATTTTGAAGTTGATTTAAGAGCAATCCCCTTTTTCTTTCTATCGGCATCTTCATTCATGGATAACCATCCAAGCTCCATTTCATGCTCTTGAAGCTTTCCGAATAGAGTTGCTAAATCAATTTGATCCACGTCTCTAGCTTCCATAATGGCCGTCACCTTAGGTTGCCATTCCCTGCTAAGACATCTCAAAATCTTATTAACAACTTCACCATTAGTTATAACTTTTCCAAGTGCAGAAAGATGATTTATGATATGAGTGAACCGCTTTTGCATGTCACCTATATTTTCATTAGGTAACATACGAAAGAGTTCATATTCATGCATGAGTGTATTTAGCCTAGCCCTTCTAACCTCCGAAGTGCCCTCATGTGTGACTTGTAATGTGTCCCACATTTGTTTAGCTTCAACACATTGAGATACTCGAAAGAACTCATCATAAGAAAGAGCGGACGTGATGATATTTTTAGCTTTTAAATCAAATGCAACTTTCTTCTTATCATCATTGTCCCAACTAGATTGAGGTTTAATTGAAACAACATCATTTACTTTCGTTTGAGGAACAAAAGGTCCATTCTCTATGGCGTTCCAAATTTCCATATCTATGGCTTGAATAAAAATTTTCATGCGGACCTTCCAATAAGCGTAACCCTCACCACTGAATAGTGGAGGACGATTAATGGAAGTTCCTTCGCCACCAAAAGGATTTGAAATTGAGCCCATTGTTTCCAAGTAAAAAGGATCTTTTCGAAAAAGCTTTTTAAGGCTCGGATTTTTCGTCCAAGCTCTGATACCACTTGTTGGAAACCAACAAGCGGCTCAATATAGTCTAGAGGGGGGGTGAATAGAATATTGAAGCCTTATTACAGATTTTTCGTCCACCTAAGAGAATGGTTTTATGAAAATAAATTTTCTTAAAAATTCAAATCAGATTACTCGAGTAACTCAAGTCTTCACTCGAGTAATATGCAACCAAAAATAATTTCACTCGAGTATTCAGCAAATCACTCGAGTATTACGAAAGCAAATTTTAAATCACTCGAGTATCAGAAAACCTACTCGAGTAATGTTCATAAACTGAAAGCAAATTACTCGAGTGACAAGAACTTTACTCGAGTAAACTGGGTAAAATTCAATTTAAAACTTAGTTTTCAATGAAGTTCTTCAAGAATAACAATGCTATGATGATTCAACAAATTATGAATGATTAATATGAACAATTTCAAGTAATATTAACATGCAATTTTAGATCAATTATGTTGAATTAAGAAAACCCAATTCTAACCTAAAAATGCAATTGTTAATGAATTAATGCAATACAAGGAATGAAAATAAAAGAGACACAAGGATTTATCCTGGTTCACTTTCACCCACTTGAAAGCTACTCCAGTCCCCTCTTAAATCAAGAGAGATTCTTCACTAGAAATCTTCAAATGTAGATTTTACAATGTTTTAAGATGCAACTAGATTCTTAGTTCTCCTATCTTAAAACCCAACTCAAAGTGTGTACCAAACACTTTGATCTAATCTACCCCTTTTGAGAATTCTAGATTTCCTTGCTAATTGATTGAAGATGCTTCCAACCAATCCTCTTTTCTTGCTTTGATTTGATCCTCAAAGTCTTCCTTGTGAGATTCTTCACTTGTGTTGAAACTTCAATAATGCAATCACAAATTGCAAATCTTCAACAACCACTAAGAACAAAAATATGATCTCAAGAATATTTGAACAATGATAGAAAATAGAGTGAAGAATGAAAAGTTCTTTGTTGAATCTTGATAGCTCTTGAAAGATGTAAAATAGCTCTTGAATTGCTTTTGAAAGTGTATTCAAAAATTGTAAGAATGAAAGTATATCTTTATGAAAGAGAAAATTAAGTCCTTTTAAAATTTTCCCAACACTGATTGAATTACTCGAGTAAACCAAACAACGTCACTCGAGTGAAACATGTCAGATTAAGTTACTCGAGTGATGTGTAAACCATTACTCGATTAACCTGTCATGACATAAATTACTCGAGTGAACCAATACTCATTACTCGAGTAAACTGATCAGAATCTGAATAAAAACAAAGTTTTTCTAAAATGATTTTCACAAGCTATTTAATCAAGATTTAAAGTATCTTCACTCTTAATCAAACATTATTTAAATATTCTTAAAATCACCTAAGCTACCCACACCAATGAGATGCATTGCATAAAATAAAGATTACATTGAAATAGAATTAATAAAAATCCTAATTCTAATCTTCATGTGGTGTAGCTTGCTTGTTGCCAATGTTGTTGCTTGGAGAGAGATTGTTAGCATCAAAACATGAGAATCCTACAAATTGCACTTTTAAGTTTTAGTTCAGAATTTTCTTTTTCATATTTAGTGTAGCAGTCAAGATTTTCATTTTTCAATTGAGTGATAGTGTTTTCCAATGACTTGTTTCTGCTTTTCAACGTTTCAATTGATTTTTCCAATTCAAGAACTTGCTCTTTATAGTTTGAGAGATTTTGTTTCATCTTAATGAAATTTTTAGCAAGCTTCTTGAATTCGGTTTGCATTTCAAGATAAGAAGAATACAATTCATCAGTGTCATTAAATTCATATTCAGAGTCAGAATCAAAAGTAGAGGTTACCTCAGTGTTTTTATGTTCGGACACTGTTCGGCTAGCTGAGGTTTCCTCACTGTGTTTGCCCATTAAACATTTGATACTTGATCTTTGCTTTGTTGAGTCAAGTGCCAAGCTCGATGAGTCTTCTTGATCGGCAAATTTGAGTACTGAACATGGTTCCTCATCTTCACACTCCGAGCAGGACTCATATACAGGAAGGTCTTGTTCAGCAATTTTGAAAACTGAGCTCGATACTTCCTTTTCACAGTTCGAGCACGATTCTTGCTCGGAGCTAGTTTGGCTCGGGCTTCTGAACACAGTTTCCCTTCCCATCAAGCACAGAATTGCTTTCTCTTCTTCATCGGCTGAACTGGAGCTTGAGCTGTCATCGTTGTTAGGTGCATCCCATACAATGTAAGCTCAATTCTTCTTGTGGTCCTTGTTCTTCTTCATTTCTTCACCACCTTGCTTTTGCAATCTTAGACAGTATGTTCTGATGTAACCATCGACTAAATATGACATTGATAAAATGAGTTTTTCGAAATGTGTTGGATGGTAACATCTCTTTTTGGGAATAGAATTTTATGACACGAGTCTAAGTACCAAAACATTTTTGTAAACCAAATAAATCAAATTGTATTTATGAAAACCTTTTTGTAAAAGAATTAAAATGAATTGACTTTGATAATGTTATAAAAAAAATGGCGCAAATTTTTAGTGAAAATTCTAAGTCCAAATTGGGGTGTTACATTAAGTGGTATCAGAGCGATGGTTGTCCTTAGTGGCCTTAAGCATAGCCTTATATGCTTTCCTTGTGTGACTCTGGTTGTGTTTGTTTGAATCTGAGTGGTGATGGTCTTAGTCTTAGAGTAAACTAAGAGTTAGAGTTGGTACCGAATTGGAGTGGCATGGATGTTCTTCAAGTTTGACTAGTCAAGGCAATGGTAGCAACGACGCAAACCCTAAATTCCCAAGAGGTCAATGGCTAGGATTGAAGTTGGCTTTTCCACATTTGGAGTTTCCGAAGTGTGGATCAGGACAAAGTGACTCGTTGGTAGGAGACTTTCCGACGGGAGAAGCAAAGGAAAAACCTGTTATTGGAAAAAGTGTCGTATTATGAAGATTGTTAGAGAAGAATTGAGCTCAAGTCAAGGCAATACCCAACATTATTTTCAATTTTTGTGAAAACCCAATTGCCTTTTTATCTAGTTGTGAGCTTGAACTTCGCATTTCTGCGATAATTCGACCCTTTCAAATTAAAAAGACTTCCTTTTTGTCAGAAAATACCCAATCTAATGATTACATTCCATCCAAATATTCGACCAAATGCCAAATTTCGGTAAATTCAAAGTTCTTTTCTTGGATTCTCGTGACTAAAACAGAACCCTACCTCATAAACTTATGAAGGAAGTAACACTTGTATGCATAACACATGAGTTTTAGGAGGCTGAAGGGGCAAGTGATGGTATGATTGTGTGAAATCTTAGGAATTTTGGTTTAGAGTCGGTCCCTAAGTGGTACTAAGAAGGAGATTTAGTGAGTGAAAAGTCGGGTAGTTGGAAAGTAATCATAGTCTTAGGGTGGATTTTGATGTGAGGTTGTGTAATAGATGGTATAAGATTGATCAAAGTTGGGGAGCAAAAGGTTAAATATGGTCTATGTTAGAAGGACGTAGTGACCAGTACTAGTATGGATAAGTAGCATGGGAATAAGCAGTAACTCAGCTGGTGATTTTGGTTTTGATATGCATACAAGAAAGTACTTCTGGATTGACACCAAGTTCAAAAATAACAAACTCTTCTTATCAAGTCTATTATCAAAATGCCAATATCCCTTATGAATAATTCATACTCACTTACCTTTAACACTTCTGGTTTGACCAAACTACTATTGTGACAATTATTGTTTGTTGCCTATCTTTGAACTTGACTCAATTCGACTCCCGCGCGGCATTATGGCAAAGGTTGGCCGGTAAAAGAGTGTTGATCGACGAATACAACGAAGGAAGGATATATTCTCAAAAGAAGTAAATAACAAAGTGAAGGGTAGTAAAAATGTCTGAATAACCTTGTGTGTTTCCTTGCTTGTCTCTGTGCGTATTTCTCGGGGACGAGAAATGTCTAAGTTGGGGAGGATTGTGAGACCCATAATTTTACCCAATTTATTTGTGATCTTATAACTAAAATTAGGAAATTATGTTTGATTTTGATACCTGGATTTAATTAAAAATCGTATGAAGTATATATGTATATATATATACGTGATATATATATATATATATTATATATACCAATGTTTTCCCTAACTTATTTAAATGAAATATTTTAATATAAAGTATTTGATTTAAATGATCTTAGAAGATGAAATGCCTTTTGATGGATTAGAGTATCCTATCTTTAGAAATTCATATCTTTTCAACCGTACGTCGAAAAATTACAAATGATATGTCAAAACGATCGTATCGAAACGCAGATTATGAAAATGTAAAGTTTTGATTTTTATTTTTGATTTTTCGAAATTTTATCACTGCTACAATATTAAACGAATTTTTGAGTTTTAAGTATTAATGTATGGTTTTAATGCATTAAATAACCTTTTGACTCAAGTATATTTTATTTTGAAAATAAAAATTCATTTCTGAAGTTGTATATTATACTACCATTCAAATAAAGAATATTTTTCGTATTTTTCTTATTTTAAAGCTTAGGAAATGTATTTTTGAAGGAAATGATCTTAGGACTTCAAAAATTCATAACTTTCAAACCGTAAGTCCAAAAATTATAAACTTTATATGAAAACGATCGTATTAAAATTTAGTATCTTAAAATGTAAAAATAAAATTTTTATTTTGGTATTTACGAAAAAGTACTGTACAGTAGGTAGAAAATCGAATTTTGATAGTTTTAATTAAGAAAAATTATTTTGGGGCATAAAATAATTTAATGGACTATAAAATATTTTTATTGGTATATTTAAATATTTATTTTAGTGATGTTTGACTGAACAATCCATATCTAAGTATTTTCTTAATTATTTTCTGATTTATTTAAAATGATAGTTTATTATGATTGGTTAATAGTGTAGGCACCTCCACAAAGAACCAATGAAAAATTTTCTCTCCTATTTTAATATATATGTGCTGTCCAAATTAGTGTAGAGAGAGGGAAGAATAGTTCTGAAAATTGTGAGAATAAACCACGAATTAAAAGGCTTTAGGTATCAACAAAATCTCATTTAATGCAAAGGAGTGTTCCAATGTAAAGGATTAATTTTGCTGACTCATATTGGATAGAAGGGGCTGAATTTAGTCAGATTTTTTTTAAGGGAAAATGCCTTCTCTTCAACTATAAATAGGTGGTAGTATCTCCCACATTTTTCACACATGCACATTGTTGACATTTTGGAAAAAAAAATTCAAAGAGAGGCTTGGAGAGGGTGAGAGAGTGGCGAGTTGCTTATGAAAAGGAGGGAGGATTTTCATTGTCATTTTGAAGTCCTTTTGGCTAGGAAAAGAGGTAACACCAAATCACTTATTTATTTAATCTCTTTTTAAGTTGTTTTGTTCTTGAGTAAAACTTCTAAATTCTTATATAGTTAAGTTCTAAATTTTCCTTTTCATTTTAAAAGTTTATTATTAAATATGTGATGTTGTTCTTGAGTCATATGAATTAAGAATGAGAAAAGGGACACAAAAAGGGTGTTTAAAGGGATTTATCTCCCCTTTTCTTTAATTCTTAAGATGGCTAAAATTTTTGATGAGTTTGATTAATTTAATTTCTGGGTTTATTTTATTTCGTAGATCATATGAATTATAGAAAATTTTGTAGGAACAAATAAGTTTTATTCTTTGTCTTTTAATTGTTTATGTTTCTTTGTATTAAGGAATAATAATAAATAAGTAAATGACAATGGAAAAAATATAATTTTCTGGTATATGTATATATATTAGCCGTGGTATATATTAGAAAGAGTGAGGATTGATTTGTGTATTTTTGATATATGAATTGTATTGTTGTTTAATAAAATAAAAGGGAATGGAAATAAATAAAAGAATTAAAATGGATTTTTATTTTCTTTTCTTTTATTTTGGATCGTGTGAAAATATAATTATATTGTATGGTAATTGTTGTTATTTCATGTGTATTTGAGTTATAGTTAAATCTCTAAAAAGAATGAAAACAAATAAGTATTTTCCTTAAAGCAAAAATGAAATTAAAATGATTTGTGAAGAAGGGAACTAGAAATAATTTTTGGGAAATAAAATAATTCTGGAAAATTTTTGGTGTTCTTAAAGTGTATGAAATTGTATTTTATAGAAATTTTGTTTAATGGTTATTGTTTGATTGTATGCTATTCCTTTCTGTTTGGATTTAAGTTAAATAAGAACAATGAATTAGGATAATAAACAAAAATGAAATTTTCTGGAAATGTAAAAAAATATAAGTAGGCCGTGAGGCCTATGGTCCTTTTTAAAATAATTTTTGTAATTTGTTTGTTATTTGATGTGTAGTTAAATTATAGCTTATTGTTTAAAAGAAATAGAAACAAATGGTAGTTGTTATAATTTATAAGAGCATGTATGTTTAAGTGATTATATGAGTATGTGGTTAATGTGTTTATAGACATTAGTTGCTGGAAAAAGTGAATTATTTTCTAAAAGAAATCTATTTTATATTTGTTTAATAATTTAAAACTATTGTTTTTAGTATACAAAGTGATGTAATTATATTATATAGATGTTTTAAGAGTTAAAAATGTTCTTCCTAATTTTCTAAGTGCTGATCGAATTTTAGAAGAAAAGAAATAAAGTTAATTGAATTTTTTCTAATTGATTTGATAATTGTTTTAGTGTATCTATGGAATGAATTACATGTTTTTATGGAAAAGATTAATTCTGAAAATTTAATTTTAATTCTGGAAATTTAATTTTTTATTCTGGAAAATTTATTTATTCAAAACCCCAAATGATTATTTTAAGAGTATTAGTAGTACTTAGTTTGTATGTGCAAATATAATGTAGAAACAAATAGAAATGGGTATTTTTGATTGATTAAAGTGATTTATAAAAAAATATTAAGTTGCTGTCCAGAATTTATAAATAATGAAAAAGTAATGTTTTATTAGAAATAATAGTGTTTTAAACTCTTTGGCATAAGTAGGAATTGTGTATAATTGTTTTGGATTGTTTTACTTGAACTTCTTGAATTAATGCAACTTTTTCAGTGGCTTTACAACAGATGCAATTATTTTATTTAGTTTAATTTTGGTCATTTTATTATAGTAGAGGTTGTAATAAGAATTTAGGAAGAAACGGCATGTGTTTTCGATTTTCTGTTCAAGAGAAAATGAATTTTTATGTTTAGGTATGTATGCTGTTCAAAAACCAAAAATGTGTGGCACCAATGATAGAAATTGTTTTGGATTAAACCAATATGTGAATTTTATGTTAAGACTTTTTATATATAGAGTTAAAAAGAAAATATAAAAGTAACTTTGTGAATGTATGTCTTAATATTTCAGTTGTTTACTACATTGTTGTCTTACTGGTGCTTGTATGATAATTGTGGAATGTTTTGTAAAAATGATTTTGAGTTTGTATTATAATGCTGTCCAAAATTTTAGTTTGAGTTACATCAACTCTAGAATTTGTGAATGAATTTATATTTTAGAATGATTATTGATGTTGTAACACCCCAAAATTTTAATCCCCGATTAATGAAATGTTAATTATAATTTAATTATAATTAATAGTTTTCAAATTAATCCTTTATTAAAATATGTGTGTATGAAATTAGCTTGCATGTGAGAAATTATTTAGTAAATAATTTAAATGCCTAAAATGTATATTTTGCATATTAGTCCCTGGGTTGGGACCTAGAGGCAATTATAGGAAAGATTTTGGAGGGAAAGTAAATAAATTAATTATTTTTCAAAATTTGGGAAAAATACTCGAGTATTTTTTGAAAAACTCGTGTATTCTGGGTCAAACTGCACGAGTGAGTGGGTTTGGTGAGTCACCGCCAACGATTCTGTGTCGTTGACACGAAATCATCATCTTGCCACCACCCTAGTTGTCGTATCGCACTGCATGAACCTTCTCCATGTCTATATAAGCTTATCAACCACGAATTCGTGGGAATTTTGCTCAATCTTGCTTGTGTTGACATAGTTAGGGTTTCGAATTTGTCTCGTTCGATTCTCTTTTGATTCTAAGTGTTAGGCTTTGAGTGATACACCAATACAAAGCTCACATCACGAGCTTTGTATAGACACCAAAGTTGTGAGGTTTGAGTGTGTGGATTGAGAGAATCGAAGGCTTGAAGTGAAGCTGTCCTTGATTGAGTTGGTATCTGGAGCTTACTTTGATCATCGATTTCGGTAAGCTCGTGAATCCCTGAGTCTCAAACTTAATTCCTTTAGTTAGTTGATGTTGTATAGAGTCTAGAAATCTAATTTTTCCCAATTCTTATCTCTGTTTTGTGGGTAAACCAATTCGGTTTTGGTGATGCACTCAAAACTACTTTGCATGTGAAGTTCAAGTTGATTTCTGGTGTTGGAGCTCTTTTCTTGGATTTCTTTCTGTTGATTCACATCTGAGAGGTAAGGGGAAGTAATTATATTCACTAGATAGAGATTAAATTCCATTATTTGTGTTAGAGAGCCACCAAGAGGCTCTAAGGGCTTAGATTGAATAGGAACTTTGGTTTGGAGACCAAGCTTTGCTCTAAAATTGTGTTGATCAAGTTTTATACTATGCATGCAAGCTTAAATGGCCATTGTTTTATGAGTGTTATGCTTATTTTGCAATTTGAGGTGTTGAGTTGCTAAATTGTGTAAATTATGCATAAATGGTTGGTTCTCTGTCAAATTGGTTATTTGATATGAAATGAGTATTGCAACATGTTCAATATATGGTATGTGAACTACTGTGATCACTGGTTTGGATTAAAAGTGTTTAGAAATTGAAATGGTATGTAAAAACCAAGTTTCACTCTGTTCTGTCTGCATATACTCGAGTATTTGGCTTAACACTCGAGTATTTCATGGTGCACCAGAGTGAAAATTGGCGCACCAACTTGGGAATCAGATTGAACACTCGAGTAATGTATGAACTACTCGAGTATTCTGGGTAATAGAATACTCGAGTATCTCATGAAATACTCGAGTACATTTATGAAAACCTGAAACCCTAAATCTCTGAAAAGACATGAACGACTCGAGTATAATTATGAACAACTCGAGTAGAATCTGGAAAATGATTAACTACTCGAGTATTTTGGAGAAAACTCGAGTATTTTTAATCAGATACTTAAAAATACCATTTTCAATTCTAAGTCATTTTGTAACTCTTAAAGGTCAATAAACCAAGTGATCCTGGAGTTAGAGGAAATTGATTGACGTTATGATGTTTTCATTTGAATAATGATACGTTGCTCGGGAGGCACGTAATGTATTAATAAAAGGATAAAACGTCAATCAATCTCTTTTAAGTAAGGTAATGCATTCATTCTGGAGTTTGGTTGGTAGGACGTATATCATGTTTTTGATAAACATGTGGAGGGCCTCTGGGAGTGCCAATACGCTTGCTTGATGACACGTCGTTGACGTGGTCGGCTTTGTGGATGCCGATATGGATATATCGTTTGGATGACGATCCGTTTGGATGACGGGATATGCTCGGGTGGCATGGATACCAAGCTTGTCGTGTACATTCTAGGTGAATGTACGAATTGTTGTATACCTAGGAGTACAACGCACTGTTGAGTGCTGGGTTGTCAGGGATGGACGTCAGAGAGTGACATAGTATGATGGAGATAGGCTTGAGAGCTAAAGTCATGCATCATGCCACTCATTTAAATTAATTGTGATAAACGAAATAAGTGTGAGCATCCTATGTGCATTCATTAATTGCTAAATGTTATATGTGATTGTTGTTAATTGATGCATATTACATATTCATATTGCACAATTTATTCTCTATTGATTATGTGTATGGAATTGCTTACCCTTATGCCCTTGTAGGTGATGTCTCGTTACATTGCTTGCATCGAGATCCGGCCACTTCCTAGTGGCGTATGGATCTATGAGGACCATCGCGCGGTGTATGAGGGGGAGGTAGAGTTCACATTCTACCACCCTAACCCGCTGATGTGATTCCGTCCTCGTAGGTTTAGGATTCCCATCATATACACTATGCATGTACCCCCGTTTTATACTTATCATGGACCACCTCCCATGCGACCAGCTCGCTCTTACCATAGTTTTCATTTTCGACCTACCCGCTCTCACCCTTTTACTTCGAGAGTTGTCCGCGAGGAGACTCCCCCTTCTTATCCGAGGAGCCCCGTCAGGGTTTCACCATCACCTGACCCGGTACCCAGTGGTAGGGTACACTCTCCCTCGGATGAGATCGAGGAGGATCCGGTGGAGGACGAGAGTGGGAGCGAGCCTGTCGTGCATTCTACTGGGAGTGACTGGAGGGACGATGATCCCTAGGTACATGTATATGGTGTATGATGTGGATCCGAGGATCCGGTGTGTGGAGGAGTTGTGCTGCTGCTGCTGTGATGATGATGCTACTACCTTATTACCTATGTTTTTGGGAGACTACTGCTGCTACTACTACTGCATCTGATGCTGATGGATCTACGTGACTATCCCTGGGGTTGTATTTTGATGATGTATATATTGTACATATGTTTTACTCTAGGGTTATAGTATCATAGTGATGTAGATCTGTTTATATGGACTTGCTATATTTTGGAACTTGGTGACTTATCTCATGGACTATGTATGTATGACTCTTTCGTATATATGAAAAACTATGTTTATATTATATCAGTTGCATAGTCCAGTAATTTCCGCTTACTCTGATTTAACTTATAAATGAGCTCGGCTATAAGTATTAATTGACGGTATCAGTTTTATTGAAAAAAAATATGGGTAGCTTCAATTGATTGTAAAATGTAAAGAAATTTCTAAAGAACGAATGTTATCCTGCTTGAGAAAAGGTTTTAGAATTCGCCGAACTCGATACAAGTGTTTTAAAGGATTTTAGAATTTATTCTCCAAGAGTTCCATTAGATGAATTGTGCACCCGCTTTAAAGAAAATTTTATTACCATATTTTCTTAGCTCACAAGTCCATATATTATCCAATATAAAGCATAAATACTATTTTATATTTGGGTAATCCGGAAGGGTGTCACACTTAGTGGTATCAGAGCAAAAGTCAGATCCTGTAGTAGTAGAAGTGGTTCCAGAAAGGTAGCCATCAACATCAAGCAGGTATCTCCAAAGCACTTATTACCTTGAATGCTGTTATTTTGATTGTTAAAGGTTTGAATACCCTGAATTGTTTGTATCTTGTCTCTTTTGAGTACAAGACACAATTGATTGTAGATCTAATAAGCTTAGGATAGAGCCTTAGTATAGGTGGTGTAATGGAAGTTTCTTTAGTTCAACATATGTGACCGTAAGCCCATAGCGCAGGTCTAATATGGCAACTAGAAACCAAAATCACACCAACGCGATGTTGGAGCGAATCACCACGGTATTGGAAGCCATGCAAAGGCAGTCTCAGCAACCATCTCAACCGGCTAACCCGTCTCATCAGTGTAATATGGGAAACACTGAGGCGAAGACTCTGGCTGATTTTAGGAGCTGCAATCCGCCAAAGTTTGAAGGAGGATTTAAACTGGAAGAGGCCAACAAGTGGATTCATACTATGGACAAGATTTTGAGAACGTTGGAGTGTTCGGATGCTCAGAAGGTGGCATATGCAACCTATATGCTGGAAGATGAGGCTGAGAATTGGTGGAATCACACCATGCAACTTTTGCAATATGAAGGAAGGGAGATAAGCTGGGGAGTATTTATGGAGAAGTTTCTCCAGAAATATTTTCCTGAGGATCTGAGAAGGAAAAAGGAGGTGGAGTTTCTGCAGTTGAAGCAAGGGAACATGAGTGTGGGCGAGTATGCGGCAAAGTTTGAAGAGCTGATGAAGTACTCTCCATACTATCAGAACAATCCAGACGAGAGGAGCAAGTGCATCAAGTTTGAAGGTGGATTGAGGCCAAAGTTGAAGTCAATTTTCAGCTATCAGCAGATTCAAAGTTTCCCTGCATTGGTAGATATGTGTAGGATGTATGAAGATGATACCAAAGCTGAGGAGGTTCAAGTTGTGGAAAAGAAGGACAATCAAGGATATGGACCACAGAGACGAAAGGGTTTCAATAATAGAGGCAGAGGTCCTTATGATCGTAGCGGGAAAGGCAAGGGTAAAGCTGGTAGTTCTGAAGGAAGAAACTATCGGAATGAAGCTCCATTCTGCGACAAGTGCAAGCGCAATCACTATGGTAGGGTATGTTGGGGAACCAGTGGATGTTTTAACTGTGGAAAGCCGGGACACTTTGCAAGAGATTGCAAGGAACCAGCCAAGGCCAATTCCAGAGGAGCTGCAGATAGACCGGTGACTCAAGGAAGGGTCTTCACCCTTAGTGGTGTGGAAGCGAATCGATCTTCTGATCTGGTGCAAGGTAAATACTTGCTTAATGGTCAGTTTTGCCATGTTTTGTTTGACTCTGGTGCAACGCATTCATTTGTTTCATATGAATGTGTAAACCGTTTAGGCTTGATTGTGTCTGAAATGCCTTATGTTCTCAAAGTAGAAACCCCTACTAATGCTCTTGTAGTTGTTTCTAGAGCATGTCTTAACTGTTGTATAGAAGTGTTAGGGCAAACCTCTAAAGTAGATTTGATCTGCTTACCCTTAGCACAATTAGATGTGATCTTGGGGATGGACTGGTTAAGTCGGAACCAAGTGATCATTGATTGTGATAGAAAACTAGTAACCTATAGAAACCCAAAACCATTGGGCTACATGTGTCTATTCAACTCAGAGGTGGAGGAAAGTGGTCCGAAGATGGAAGAGATTCCTGTTGTTCGAGAATTTCCGGAAGTGTTTGCTGACGAGATTCCTGGTCTGCCACCAAGAAGAGAGATTGAATTCGGTATCGACCTAATTCCCGGAGCTGGTCCCATTTCTATCGCTCCCTATAGAATGGCACCACCGGAAATGGCAAAAATGAAGAAGCAGATTGAGGAGCTGCTGCAGAAACAGATGATTCGACCAAGCGTGTCACCTTGGGGTGCTCCTGTCTTATTCGTCAAGAAGAAAGATGGTAGCATGAGGATGTGCATAGACTATCGGCAGCTAAATAAGGTCACCATCAAGAACAAGTATCCGTTGCCGCGGATAGATGACCTTATGGATCAAGTTCGTGGGGCTTCAGTATTTTCCAAGATTGATTTGAGGTCAGGGTACCATCAGATCAGAATTAGAGAGGAGGATATCTCTAAGACTGCATTCCGATCTCGATACGGACATTATGAGTATGTCGTAATGCCGTTCGGATTGACTAATGCACCAGCTATCTTCATGGACTACATGAATCGAATCTTTAGACCCTATTTGGATTCATTCGTGGTTGTGTTCATTGATGATATCCTGATTTACTCTAAGAGCCCGGAGGAGCATGTTGAACGCTTGAAGATAGTGTTAAGCATCTTGAAGGAGAAACAGCTGTATGCCAAACTTACGAAGTGTGAGTTCTGGCTAAAGGAGGTTAAGTTTTTAGGGCATGTGATTTCAGATAAAGGGATTGCAGTTGATCTGACAAAGGTAAGTTCGGTTTTGCAATGGGGGCAACCAAAGTCAGTCACGGAAGTCAGAAGTTTTCTTGGTTTAGCTAGGTATTATAGAAGGTTCATCGAAGGTTTCTCGAAGATTGCACTGCCTCTAACAAAGTTGACTCGGAAAGATCAACCATTTCTATGGGATGAGAAATGTGAAAGGAGTTTTCAAGAGTTGAAGGAAAGGTTGACATCGTCTCCTGTATTGGTTCTGCCCGATACACAAAAGAGTTTGATGTGTATTGTGACGCGTCGAAACAAGGTCTTGGGTGTGTCTTGATGCAAGATGGGCAAGTTGTCGCTTATGCCTCGAGACAGTTAAAGGTTCATGAGATGAACTATCCAACCCATGACCTGGAGTTAGCAGCTGTGGTGTTTGCCTTAAATATTTGGAGGCACTATCTCTATGGCACTACGTTCCGGGTGTTCAGTGACCATAAGAGTTTAAAGTACCTCTTTGATCAAAAGGAGTTGAATATGAGGCAACGTCGATGGATGGAGTTTTTGAAGGATTATGAGTTTGAACTCCATTATCATCCTGGAAAGGCCAATGTTGTGGCAGATGCATTGAGTAGAAAGGCAATGCACATCAGTGCAATGATGGTCAGAGAAGCTACACTGATAGAGGAATTCCGGGATTTGAGTCTGACGATGCAAATGGAGCCGACAAGTATCAAGATGGGGATGCTGCAGATTGCTAATGAGTTTCTACAAAGGATTCGGGAATTGCAACACAAGGATGGGAAACTCATGGAAAAGAGGAGGTTGAAGCAAGAAGGTAAGGAGTTGGAATTTCAAGAAGGGAAGGATGGAATCCTTCGCTTTAAAACGAGGATTTGTGTGCCTGATGATTTGGAAGTAAGAAGGATGATTTTGGATGAAGCGCATAAGAGTAAGATGAGTATGCATCCGGGAGCTACCAAAATGTACCAGGACATAAAGAAGCTATTTTGGTGGCCTGGTTTGAAGAAAGACATAGCTGAGTACGTGGCCTGTTGTTTGGTGTGTCAAAAGGCCAAGGTGGAACATCAAAGGCCAGGAGGAGAGTTACTTCCTTTGGAGATTCCATTGTGGAAATGGGATAGCATCTCGATGGATTTCGTGTCGGGATTGCCAAGGACATCTACTGGTCATGATGCAATCTGGGTGATAGTGGATCGTTTGACCAAGTCGGCGCATTTCATTCCCGTGAATATGCGCTATTCGTTGGAAAAGCTCACCCAGTTGTACATCAAAGAAATTGTTCGTCTGCACGGTGTACCATCAAGCATTGTATCTGATCGTGATCCGAGGTTTACATTGAAGTTTTGGGAAGATCTGCATAGAGCCTTGGGTTCAAGATTGAAGCTAAGTTCTGCATATCACCCTCAGACTGATGGTCAAACGGAGAGGACTATTCAGTCATTGGAAGATATTCTGCGAGCTTGTGCACTGGAAGAACAAGGGAATTGGGAACAAATGTTGCCGCTCGTGGAATTCACTTACAACAATAGTTACCACACGAGCATTGGAATGGCACCATTTGAAGCTTTGTATGGGAGAAAGTGTCGGAAGCCGTTATGCTGGTTTCAAGTGGGGGAGAATTCTCTGGTCGGACCAGATTTTGTGCAAGGGACCACGGAACAGATCAAGATGATCCAAGCGAAGATGAAGACGGCTCAGAGTAGGCAGAAAAGCTATGCTGATAGGAGAAGGAAACCTTTAGAATTTGCTGAAGGAGACCACGTGTTCATTAGAATAGTACCAACCAAAGGTGTTAGTAGAGCCTTGAAAACTCAGAAACTATCACCTAAGTTCATTGGTCCCTACCAAATTCTCAAAAGAATCGGCCCAGTAGCTTATCAGTTAGCCCTGCCTCCATCATTAGCTAACCTCCACAATGTGTTCCATGTGTCTCAGTTGAAGAAATATGTCCATGACCCCACCATTGTTCTTAGCATCCAACCTGATGACTTAGAAGTTCATAAGAACCTAACCTTCAAAGCTGTGCCAGTTCGCATCGAAGATCGAAGAATCAAGGAGCTGAGAGGGAAGGATATCCATCTGGTCAAGGTTGTCTGGGTCTGCGGAGATGTAATAGAAGCATCTTGGGAACTAGAGGATAAGATGCGTTAGGATTATCCTGATTTGTTTGTATGAGTTGAATTTCGGGGACGAAATTCCTTGTAAGTGGGGGAGTAGTGTAACACCCCAAAATTTTAATCCCCGATTAATGAAATGTTAATTATAATTTAATTATAATTAATAGTTTTCAAATTAATCCTTGATTAAAATATGTGTGTATGTAATTAGCTTGCATGTGAGAAATTATTTAGTAAATAATTTAAATGCCTAAAATGTATATTTTGCATATTAGTCCCTGGGTTGGGACCTAGAGGCAATTATAGGAAAGATTTTGGAGGGAAAGTAAATAAAATAATTATTTTTCAAAATTTGGGAAAAATACTCGAGTATTTTCTGAAAAACTCGAGTATTCTGGGTCAAACTGCACGAGTGAGTGCGTTTGGTGAGTCACCGCCAACGATTCCGTGTCGTTGACACGAAATCATCATCTTGCCACCACCCTAGTTGTCGTGTCGCACTGCATGAACCTTCTCCATGTCTATATAAGCTTATCAACCACGAATTCGTGGGAATTTTGCTCAATCTTGCTTGTGTTGACATAGTTAGGGTTTCGAATTTGTCTCGTTCGATTCTCTTTTGATTCTAAGTGTTAGGCTTTGAGTGATACACCAATACAAAGCTCACATCACGAGCTTTGTATAGACACCAAAGTTGTGAGGTTTGAGTGTGTGGATTGAGAGAATCGAAGGCTTGAAGTGAAGCTGTCCTAGCTTGAGTTGGTGTCTGGAGCTTACTTTGATCATCGATTTCGGTAAGCTCGTGAATCCCTGAGTCTCAAACTTAATTCCTTTAGTTAGTTGATGTTGTATAGAGTCTAGAAATCTAATTTTTCCCAATTCTTATCTCTGTTTTGTGGGTAAACCAATTCGGTTTTGGTGATGCACTCAAAACTACTTTGCATGTGAAGTTCAAGTTGATTGCTGGTGTTGGAGCTCTTTTCTTGGATTTCTTTCTGTTGATTCACATCTGAGAGGTAAGGGGAAGTAATTATATTCACTAGATAGAGATTAAATTCCATTATTTGTGTTAGAGAGCCACCAAGAGGCTCTAAGGGCTTAGATTGAATAGGAACTTTGGTTTGGAGACCAAGCTTTGCTCTAAAACTGTGTTGATCAAGTTTTATACTATGCATGCAAGCTTAAATGACCATTGTTTTATGAGTGTTATGCTTATTTTGCAATTTGAGGTGTTGAGTTGCTAAATTGTGTAAATTATGCATAAATGGTTGATTCTCTGTCAAATTGGTTATTTGATATGAAATGAGTATTGCAACATGTTCAATATATGGTATGTGAACTACTGTGATCACTGGTTTGGATTAAAAGTGTTTAGAAATTGAAATGGTATGTAAAAACCAAGTTTCACTCTGTTCTGTCTGCATATACTCGAGTATTTGGCTTAACACTCGAGTATTTCATGGTGCACCAGAGTGAAAATTGGCGCACCAACTTGGGAATCAGATTGAACACTCAAGTAATGTATGAACTACTCGAGTATTCTGGGTAATAGAATACTCGAGTATCTCATGAAATACTCGAGTACATTTATGAAAACCTGAAACCCTAAATCTCTGAAAAGACATGAACGACTCGAGTATAATTATGAACAACTCGAGTAGAATCTGGAAAATGATTAACTACTCGAGTATTTTGGAGAAAACTCGAGTATTTTTAATCAGATACTTAAAAATACCATTTTCAATTCTAAGTCATTTTGTAACTCTTAAAGGTCAATAAACCAAGTGATCCTGGACTTAGAGGAAATTGATTGACGTTATGATGTTTTCATTTGAATAATGATATGTTGCTCGGGAGGCACGTAATGTATTAATAAAAGGATAAAACGTCAATCAATCTCTTTTAAGTAAGGTAATGCATTCATTCTGGAGTTTGGTTGGTAGGACGTATATCATGTTTTTGATAAACATGTGGAGGGCCTCTGGGAGTGCCAATACGCTTGCTTGATGACACGTCGTTGACGTGGTCGGCTTTGTGGATGCCGATATGGATATATCGTTTGGATGACGATCCGTTTGGATGACGGGATATGCTCGGGTGGCATGGATACCAAGCTTGTCATGTACATTCTAGGTGAATGTACGAATTGTTGTATACCTAGGAATACAACGCACTGTTGAGTGCTGGGTTGTCAGGGATGGACGTCAGAGAGTGACATAGTATGATGGAGATAGGCTTGAGAGCTAAAGTCATGCATCATGCCACTCATTTAAATTAATTGTGATAAACGAAATAAGTGTGAGCATCCTATGTGCATTCATTAATTGCTAAGTGTTATATGTGATTGTTGTTAATTGATGCATATTACATATTCATATTGCACAATTTATTCTCTATTGATTATGTGTATAGAATTGCTTACCCTTATGCCCTTGTAGGTGATGTCTCGTTACATTGCTTGCATCGAGATCCGGCCACTTCCTAGTGGCGTATGGATCTATAAGGACCATCGCGTGGTGTATGAGGGGGAGGTAGAGTTCACATTCTACCACCCTAACCCGCTGATGTGATTCCGTCCTCGTAGGTTTAGGATTCCCATCATATACACTATGCATGTACCCCCGTTTTATACTTATCATGGACCACCTCCCATGCGACCAGCTCGCTCTTACCATAGTTTTCATTTTCGACCTACCCGCTCTCACCCTTTTACTTCGAGAGTTGTCCGCGAGGAGACTCCCCCTTCTTATCCGAGGAGCCCCGTCAGGGTTTCACCATCACCTGACCCGGTACCCAGTGGTAGGGTACACTCTCCCTCGGATGAGATCGAGGAGGATCCGGTGGAGGACGAGAGTGGGAGCGAGCCTGTCGTGCATTCTACTGGGAGTGACTGGAGGGACGATGATCCCTAGGTACATGTATATGGTGTATGATGTGGATCCGAGGATCCGGTGTGTGGAGGAGATGTGCTGCTGCTGCTGTGATGATGATGCTACTACCTTATTACCTATGTTTTTGGGAGACTACTGCTGCTACTACTACTGCATCTGATGCTGATGGATCTACGTGACTATCCCTGGGGTTGTATTTTGATGATGTATATATTGTACATATGTTTTACTCTAGGGTTATAGTATCATAGTGATGTAGATCTGTTTATATGGACTTGCTATATTTTGGAACTTGGTGACTTATCTCATGGACTATGTATGTATGACTCTTTCGTATATATGAAAAACTATGCTTATATTATATCAGTTGCATAGTCCAGTAATTTCCGCTTACTCTGATTTAACTTATAAATGAGCTCGGCTATAAGTATTAATTGACGGTATCAGTTTTATTGAAAAAAAAATATGGGTAGCTTCAATTGATTGTAAAATGTAAAGAAATTTCTAAAGAACGAATGTTATCCTGCTTGAGAAAAGGTTTTAGAATTCGCCGAACTCGATACAAGTGTTTTAAAGGATTTTAGAATTTATTCTCCAAGAGTTCCATTAAATGAATTGTGCACCCGCTTTAAAGAAAATTTTATTACCATATTTTCTTAGCTCACAAGTCCATATATTATCCAATATAAAGCATAAATACTATTTTATATTTGGGTAATCCGGAAGGGTGTCACAGATGTGTTAAGTGTTTTTGGGTAAATGTTAAAATTGACTTTTAAAGAAGGTGTTTCTTGACTGTCCAAATGATTTAAAAGGTTGCATCAAGTTTAAGTTATTTGTTTTAAGTGGCTTATGTTAATCCTTGAGCGGTAGTTGTTATTGATTTTCTGAGTTATTGAAAAAGTATGAAATAATCTCTTTTGATTTAATAATTAGTTCTAAAAATTTCCATTGACGTTTTAAAGGTTTTGATTTTGTAAAGTATGATTTATTTTAAGTATTGGAAGTTTTGGTTCAAGTCTTCTTGATACCTAAAAGTGATAAAGGAAATTGTTGTTAAGGATATGTGTCTTGTGGTTTGCTTAATTGTAATTGAGTAGTTATTTATGAAATTATTTTTTAAATATTATTTGGTAAAGGCTTTCGTTCGGATTTGGGTGACGTGACTTCAAAGCAAGAGGATACTAATTTTGTAGCTTCAACTCAAGGTGAGAGAGAAGCCTTCTTAAGACATAGTGGCATGTAGGGTAATATTAGGACGTTCCGTATCATCTCAAAGGTCGGAACTAGGAATCTATCGGTCGAGTAGTAAAACGGCAATTGAGTGTGTATCCTGTCGTTTATACGAAAAACACGATTCCTCGATATTTATTGTATGTCGGTTGCTAATTGCTTATGCCATGTTGTATATTTTTGTATTCTATATTATATTTTGGAAATAATGGTTCATCTTATGGAAAGAAGATTAATGTTCGGTAGTTCCTATGAAAAGAGTTCTTTGTGTTTCGATCGGTCGTTCCATGAAAAGGAATTGGCATATTTTGTAAATACTAATATGAGAATATGAGAATGATCAATGAAATTTGTAAGCGATATTAGTGTACAGTGATGGTGCAAACGGCACGATAACTTTGTAAATATCCCCTTTAAGTGACTGGCCACGTGGATGACTGTGTCGTGGTCTAAGTCTTGTGGAATCCACTGTACTGTAGAAGGGTGTTTGATGTTTCCCTTAGAGGTCGTGACCCGTTAGAAGCGAGACTTAGAATGGGTCGACCAAAACTTAGGTTTAAGAAAAGACTTAAAAGATTTAGAAGACTTAAAAGACTTAGGAACCCCTCTCCTAAACATACGCGTTGAGAGTGAAGTAGTGGAGAGGAAAGATACCGTATACTTGGAGGTAGGTGTCTCTTCAAGTGGTGATTGCGATAGGGGAAGGCAAGGACGGTGAACGTCAAGAAGCCTCGAGTGCTTCTCTAGGCGGGACAAGATTACAAGGACTTGTCTCTCGGTTGTAGACAATGTCGTAGCAAAGAACTGCACGATCAACTAGAGATAACACTGTCGCCCCCTTGAGCAAATCTTAGATGGTGAGAGGGAACCCGAATGGGGCTATATGTCGCTGTATTTTGGAAACTGTATTGATGAAATGATTTTACTTCGGTTGTTGGATACCTTTTGGTGCGTACCCTTCGACATCGATGCCAGCATGGTTAGGGTTCCTGTGCGTCCCATCTGCTTTCCGAACTAGGATGTGGTTGGAATGATGGAGGAGATGTAACGTGTGTGCTACCAAACCCTTGAGCCTCGGTGGTGGTACCCCTTCTCGAATTTCCGGTGGTTACGATAATAAAACTTAGAGCTTAAAGATAATTAATTATAACAGTTATGAGGTATACCCTTTTTGGAAAGGACTTTTTGGTATTAAATGGAATAAGGTAATGATAATAATGATGTACGCTATGATATGCTTGCATGATCTTAATATTCCCCTATTGTAAGCCCGCGCCGTCGATGATCATATCGTTTGGAAGTGCTTACTCTCTCTATTTCCCTTTCCTGTGGACATTGGGGAACAATGTTCACAGATGACAGATCATGTACTATCTCGAGTAGCGGTTGCTCAAGTCGGAAGAGGATCACGAGACGACGTACATACGAGGAGGAAGCAGAAGCAGCAATCAAAGAATATTCCAGACAGTTGCGGTGTAGGAAATGATGAAGACTAATGGTCTAGGATAGTTTTTGTTTTATATTCCATCTTTGGATGGGTAGGACATGATTACTCTATCCCGAATGTAACCCCAGTTGTAATATGGATTATTTTAAATGAAATAAAAGAAGTTTCTTTTGTTCATAAAGTAATTAAACTATTTTTCCGCGAGTTAACCATCGACTAAATATGACATTGAGAAAATGAGTTTTTGGAAATGTGTTGGATGGTAACATCTCTTTTTGGGAATAGAATTTTATGACGCGAGTCTAAGTACCAAAAAATTTTGTAAACCAAATAAATCAAATTGTATTTATGAAAACCTTTTTGTAAAAGAATTAAAATGAACTGACTTTGATAATGTTATAAAAAAAAATGGCGCAAATTTTTAGTGAAAATTCTAAGTCCAAATTGGGGTGTTACATTAAGTGGTATCAGAGCGATGGTTGTCCTTAGTGGCCTTAAGCATAGCCTTATATGCTTTCCTTGTGTGACTCTGGTTGTGTTTGTTTGAATCTGAGTGGTGATGGTCTTAGTCTTAGAGTAAACTAAGAGTTAGAGTTGGTACCGAATTGGAGTGGCATGGATGTTCTTCAAGTTTGACTAGTCAAGGCAATGGTAGCAACGACGCAAACCCTGAATTCCCAAGAGGTCAATGGCTAGGATTGAAGTTGACTTTTCCACATTTGGAGTTTCCGAAGTGTGGATCAGGACAAAGTGACTCGTTGGTAGGAGACTTTCCGACGAGAGAAGCAAAGGAAAAACCTGTTATTGGAAAAAGTGCCGTATTATGAACATTGTCAGAGAAGAATTGAGCTCAAGTCAAGGCAATATCCTACATTATTTCCAATTTTTGTGAAAACCCAGTTGCCTTTTTATCTAGTTGTGCGCTTGAACTTCGCATTTCTGCGATAATTCGACCCTTTCAAATTAAAAAGACTTCCTTTTTGTCAGAAAATACCCAATCTAATGATTACATTCCATCCAAATATTCAACCAAATGCCAAATTTCGATAAATTCAAAGTTCTTTTCTTGGATTCTCGTGACTAAAACAGAACCTACCTCATAAACTTATGAAGGAAGTAACACTTGTATGCATAACACATGAGTTTTAGGAGGCTGAAGGGGCAAGTGATGGTATGATTGTGTGAAATCTTAGGAATTTTGGTTTAGAGTCGGTCCCTAAGTGGTACTAAGAAGGAGATTTAGTGAGTGAAAAGTCGGGTAGTTGGAAAGTAATCATAGTCTTAGGGTGGATTTTGATGTGAGGTTGTGTAATAGATGGTATAAGATTGATCAAAGTTGGGGAGAAAAAGGTTAAATATGGTCTATGTTAGAAGGACGTAGTGACCAGTACCAGTATGGATAAGTAGCATGGGAATAAGCAGTAACTCAGCTGGTGATTTTGGTTTTGATATGCATACAAGAAAGTACTTCTGGATTGACACCAAGTTCAAAAATAACAAACTCTTCTTATCAAGTCTATTATCAAAATGCCAATATCCCTTATGAATAATTCATACTCACTTACCTTTAACACTTCTGGTTTGACCAAACTACTATTGTGACAATTATTGTTTGTTGCCTACCTTTGAACTTGACTCAATTCGACTCCCGCGCGGCATTATGGCAAAGGTTGACCGGTAAAAGAGTGTTGATCGACGAATACAACGAAGGAATGATATATTCTCAAAAGAAGTAAATAACAAAGTGAAGGGTAGTAAAAATGTCTGAATAACCTTGTGTGTTTCCTTGCTTGTCTCTGTGCGTATTTCTCGGGGACGAGAAATCTCTAAGTTGGGGAGGATTGTGAGACCCATAATTTTACCCAATTTATTTGTGATCTTATAACTAAAATTAGGAAATTATGTTTGATTTTGATACCTGGATTTAATTAAAAATCGTATGAAGTATATATGTATATATATACGTGATATATATATATTATATATACCAATGTTTTCCCTAGCTTATTTAAATGAAATATTTTAATATAAAGTATTTGATTTAAATGATCTTAGAAGATGAAATGCCTTTTGATGGATTAGAGTATCCTATCTTTAGAAATTCATATCTTTTCAACCGTACGTCGAAAAATTATAAATGATATGTCAAAACGATCGTATCGAAACCTAGATTATGAAAAGGTAAAGTTTTGATTTTTATTTTTGATTTTTCGAAATTTTATCACTGCTACAATATTAAACGAATTTTTGAGTTTTAAGTATTAATGTATGGTTTTAATGCATTAAATAACCTTTTGACTCAAGTATATTTTATTTTGAAAATAAAAATTCATTTCTGAAGTTGTATATTATACTACCATTCAAATAAAGTGTATTTTTCGTATTTTTCTTATTTTAAAGCTTAGGGAATGTATTTTTGAAGGAAATGATCTTAGGACTTCAAAAATTCATAACTTTCAAACCGTAAGTCCAAAAATTATAAACTTTATATGAAAACGATCGTATTAAAATGTAGTATCTTAAAATGTAAAAATAAAATTTTTATTTTGGTATTTACGAAAAAGTACTGTACAGTAGGTAGAAAATCGAATTTTGATAGTTTTAATTAAGAAAAATTATTTTGGGGCATAAAATAATTTAATGGACTATAAAATATTTTTATTGGTATATTTAAATATTTATTTTAGTGATGTTTGACTGCACAATCCATATCTAAGTATTTTCTTAATTATTTTCTGATTTATTTAAAATGATAGTTTATTATGATTGGTTAATAGTGTAGGCACCTCCACAAAGAACCAATGAAAAATTTTCTCTCCTATTTTAATATATATGTGCTGTCCAAATTAGTGTAGAGAGAGGGAAGAATAGTTCTGAAAATTGTGAGAATAAACCATGAATTAAAAGGCTTTAGGAATCAACAAAATCTCATTTAATGCAAAGGAGTGTTCCAATGTAAAGGATTAATTTTGCTGACTCATATTGGATAGAAGGGGCTGAATTTAGTCAGAATTTTTTTAAGGGAAAATGCCTTCTCTTCAACTATAAATAAGTGGTAGTATCTCCCACATTTTTCACACATGCACATTGTTGACATTTTGGAAAAAAAAATTCAAAGAGAGGCTTGGAGAGGGTGAGAGAGTGGCGAGTTGCTTATGAAAAGGAGGGAGGATTTTCATTGTCATTTTGAAGTCTTTTTGGCTAGGAAAAGAGGTAACACCAAATCACTTATTTATTTAATCTCTTTTTAAGTTGTTTTGTTCTTGAGTAAAACTTCTAAATTCTTCTATAGTTAAGTTCTAAATTTTCCTTTTCATTTTAAAAGTTTATTATTGAATATGTGATGTTGTTCTTGAGTCATATGAATTAAGAATGAGAAAAGGGACACAAAAAGGGTGTTTAAAGGGATTTATCTCCCTTTTCTTTAATTCTTAAGATGGCTAAAATTTTTGATGAGTTTGATTAATTTAATTTCTGGGTTTATTTTATTTCGTAGATCATATGAGTTATAGAAAATTTTGTAGGAACAAATAAGTTTTATTCTTTGTCTTTTAATTGTTTTTGTTTCTTTGTATTAAGGAATAATAATAAATAAGTAAATGACAATGGAAAAAAATATAATTTTCTGGTATATGTATATATATTAGCCGTGGTATATATTAGAAAGAGTGAGGATTGATTTGTGTATTTTTGATATATGAATTGTATTGTTGTTTAATAAAATAAAAGGGAATGGAAATAAATAAAAGAATTAAAATGGATTTTTATTTTATTTTCTTTTATTCTGGATCGCGTGAAAATATAATTATATTGTATGGTAATTGTTGTTATTTCATGTGTATTTGAGTTATAGTTAAATCTCTAAAAAGAATGAAAACAAATAAGTATTTTCCTTAAAGAAAAAATGAAATTAAAATGATTTGTGAAGAAGCGAACTAGAAATAATTTTTGGGAAATAAAATAATTCTGGAAAATTTTTGGTGTTCTTAAAGTGTATGAAATTGTATTTTATAGAAATTTTGTTTAATGGTTATTGTTTGATTGTATGCTATTCCTTTCTGTTTGGATTTAAGTTAAATAAGAACAATGAATTAGGATAATAAACAAAAATGAAATTTTCTGGAAATGTAAAAAAATATAAGTAGGCCGTGAGGCCTATGGTCCTTTTTAAAATAATTTTTGTAATTTGTTTGTTATTTGATGTGTAGTTAAATTATAGTTTATTGTTTAAAAGAAATAGAAACAAATGGTAGTTGTTATAATTTATAAGAGCATGTATGTTTAAGTGATTATATGAGTATGTGGTTGATGTGTTTATAGACATTAGTTGCTGGAAAAAGTGAATTATTTTCTAAAAGAAATCTATTTTATATTTGTTTAATAATTTAAAACTATTGTTTTTAGTATACAAAGTGATGTAATTATATTATATAGATGTTTTAAGAGTTAAAAATGTTCTTCCTAATTTTCTAAGTGCTGGTCGAATTTTAGAAGAAAAGAAATAAAGTTAATTGAATTTTTTCTAATTGATTTGATAATTGTTTTAGTGTATCTATGGAATGAATTACATGTTTTTATGGAAAAGATTAATTCTGAAAATTTAATTTTAATTCTGGAAATTTAATTATTATTCTGGAAAATTTATTTATTCAAGACCCCAAATGATTATTTTAAGAGTATTAGTAGTACTTAGTTTGTATGTGCAAATATAATGTAGAAACAAATAGAAATGGGTATTTTTGATTGATTAAAGTGATTTATAAAAAAATATTAAGTTGCTGTTCAGAATTTATAAATAATGAAAAAGTAATGTTTTATTAGAAATAGTAGTGTTTTAAAGTCTTTGGCATAAGTAGGAATTGTGTATAATTGTTTTACTTGAACTTCTTGAATTAATGCAACTTTTTCAGTGGCTTTACAATAGATGCAATTATTTTATTTAGTTTAATTTTGGTCATTTTATTATAGTAGAGGTTGTAATAAGAATTTAGGAAGAAACGGCATGTGTTTTCGATTTTCTGTTCAAGAGAAAATGAATTTTTAAGTTTAGGTATGTATGCTGTCCAAAAACCTAAAATGTGTGACACCAATGATAGAAATTGTTTTGGATTAAACCAATATGTGAATTTTATGTTAAGACTTTTTATATATAGAGTTAAAAAGAAAATATAAAAGTAACTTTGTGAATGTATGCCTTAATATTCCAGTTGTTTACTACATTGTTGTCTTACTGGTGCTTGTATGATAATTGTGGAATGTTTTGTAAAAATGATTTTGAGTTTGTATTATAATGCTGTCCAAAATTTTAGTTTGAGTTACATCAACTCTAGAATTTGTGAATGAATTTATATTTTAGAATGATTATTGATGTGTTAAGTGTTTTTGGGTAAATGTTAAAATTGACTTTTAAAGAAGGTGTTTCTTGACTGTCCAAATGATTTAAAAGGTTGCATCAAGTTTAAGTTATTTGTTTTAAGTGGCTTATGTTAATCCTTGAGCGGTAGTTGTTATTGATTTTCTGAGTTAATGAAAAAGTATGAAATAATCTCTTTTGATTTAATAATTAGTTCTAAAAATTTCCATTGACGTTTTAAAGGTTTTGATTTTGTAAAGTATGATTTATTTTAAGTATTGGAAGTTTTGGTTCAAGTCTTCTTGATACCTAAAAGTGATAAAGGAAATTGTTGTTAAGGATATGTGTCTTGTGGTTTGCTTAATTGTAATTGAGTAGTTATTTATGAAATTATTTTGTAAATATTATTTGCTAAAGGCTTTAGTTCGGATTTGGGTGACGTGACTTCAAAGCAAGAGGACACTAATTTTGTAGCTTCAACTCAAGGTGAGAGAGAAGCTTTCTTAAGACATAGTGGCATGTAGGGTAATATTAGGACGTTCCGTATCATCTCAAAGGTCGGAACTAGGAATCTATCGGTCGAGTAGTAAAACGGCAATTGAGTGTGTATCCTGCCGTTTATACGAACAACACGATTCCTCGATATTTATTGTATGTCGGTTGCTAATTGCTTATGCCATGTTGTATATTTTTGTATTCTATATTATATTTTGGAAATAATGGTTCATCTTATGGAAAGAAGATTAATGTTCGGTAATTCCTATAAAAAGAGTTCTTTGTGTTTCGATCGGTCGTTCCATGAAAAGGAATTGGCATATTTTGTAAATACTAATATGAGAATATGAGAATGATCAATGAAATTTGTAAGCGATATTAGTGTACAGTGATGGTGCAAACGACACGATAACTTTGTAAATATCCCCTTTAAGTGACTGGCCACGTGGATGACTGTGCCGTGGTCTAAGTCTTGTGGAATCCACTGTACTGTAGAAGGGTGTTTGATGTTTCCCTTAGAGGTCGTGACCCGTTAGAAGCGAGACTTAGAATGGGTCGACCAAAACTTAGGTTTAAGAAAAGACTTAAAAGATTTAGAAGACTTAAAAGACTTAGGAACCCCTCTCCTAAACCTACGCGTTGAGAGTGAAGTAGTGGAGAGGAAAGATACCGTATACTTGGAGGTAGGTGTCTCTTCAAGTGGTGATTGCGATAGGGGAAGGCAAGGACGGTGAACGTCAAGAAGCCTCGAGTGCTTCTCTAGGCGGGACAAGACTACAAGGACTTGTCTCTCGGTTGTAGACAATGTCGTAGCAAAGAACTGCACGATCAACTAGAGATAACACTGTCGCCCCCTTGAGCAAATCTTAGATGGTGAGAGGGAACCCGAATGGGGCTATATGTCGCTGTATTTTGGAAACTGTATTGATGAAATGATTTTACTTCGGTTGTTGGATACCTTTTGGTGCGTACCCTTCGACATCGATGCCAGCATGGTTAGGGTTCCTGTGCGTCCCATCTGCTTTCCGAACTAGGATGTGGTTGGAATGATGGAAGAGATGTAACGTGTGTGCTACCAAACCCTTGAGCCTCGGTGGTGGTACCCCTTCTCGAATTTCTGGTGGTTACGATAATAAAACTTAGAGCTTAAAGATAATTAATTATAACAGTTATGAGGTATACCCTTTTTGGAAAGGACTTTTTGGTATTAAATGGAATAAGGTAATGATAATAATGATGTACGCTATGATATGCTTGCATGATCTTAATATTCCCCTATTGTAAGCCCGCGCCGTCGACGATCATATCGTTCGGAAGTGCTTACTCTCTTTATTTCCCTTTCCTGTGGACATTGGGGAACAATGTTCACAGATGACAGATCATGTACTATCTCGAGTAGCGGTTGCTCAAGTCGGAAGAGGATCACGAGACGACGTACATACGAGGAGGAAGCAGAAGCAGCAATCAAAGAAGATTCCAGACAGTTGCGGTGTAGGAAATGATGAAGACTAATGGTCTAGGATAGTTTTTGTTTTATATTCCATCTTTGGATGGGTAGGACATGATTACTCTATCCCGAATGTAACCCCAGTTGTAATATGGATTATTTTAAATGAAATAAAAGAAGTTTCTTTTGTTCATAAAGTAATTAAACTATTTTTCCGCGAGTTAACCATCGACTAAATATGACATTGAGAAAATGAGTTTTTGGAAATGTGTTGGATGGTAACATCTCTTTTTGGGAATAGAATTTTATGACACGAGTCTAAGTACCAAAACATTTTTGTAAACCAAATAAATCAAATTGTATTTATGAAAACCTTTTTGTAAAAGAATTAAAATGAACTGACTTTGATAATGTTATAAAAAAAATGGCGCAAATTTTTAGTGAAAATTCTAAGTCCAAATTGGGGTGTTACATTAAGTGGTATCAGAGCGATGGTTGTCCTTAGTGGCCTTAAGCATAGCCTTATATGCTTTCCTTGTGTGACTCTGGTTGTGTTTGTTTGAATCTGAGTGGTGATGGTCTTAGTCTTAGAGTAAACTAAGAGTTAGAGTTGGTACCGAATTGGACTGGCATGGATGTTCTTCAAGTTTGACTAGTCAAGGCAATGGTAGCAACGACGCAAACCCTGAATTCCCAAGAGGTCAATGGCTAGGATTGAAGTTGGCTTTTCCACATTTGGAGTTTCCGAAGTGTGGATCAGGACAAAGTGACTCGTTGGTAGGAGACTTTCTGACGGGAGAAGCAAAGGAAAAACCTGTTATTGGAAAAAGTGCCGTATTATGAAGATTGTCAGAGAAGAATTGAGCTCAAGTCAAGGAAATACCCTACATTATTTTCAATTTTTGTGAAAACCCAATTGCCTTTTTATCTAGTTGTTAGCTTGAACTTCGCATTTCTACGATAATTCAACCCTTTCAAATTAAAAAGACTTCCTTTTTGTCAGAAAATACCCAATCTAATGATTACATTCCATCCAAATATTCGACCAAATGCCAAATTTCGGTAAATTCAAAGTTCTTTTCTTGGATTCTCGTGACTAAAACAGAACCCTACCTCATAAACTTATGAAGGAAGTAACACTTGTATGCATAACACATGAGTTTTAGGAGGCTGAAGGGGCAAGTGATGGTATGATTGTGTGAAATCTTAGGAATTTTGGTTTAGAGTCGGTCCCTAAGTGGTACTAAGAAGGAGATTTAGTGAGTGAAAAGTCGGGTAGTTGGAAAGTAATCATAGTCTTAGGGTGGATTTTGATGTGAGGTTGTGTAATAGATGGTATAAGATTGATCAAAGTTGGGGAGCAAAAGGTTAAATATGGTCTATGTTAGAAGGACGTAGTGACCAGTATGGATAAGTAGCATGGGAATAAGCAGTAACTCAGCTGGTGATTTTGGTTTTGATATGCATACAAGAAAGTACTTCTGGATTGACACCAAGTTCAAAAATAACAAACTCTTCTTATCAAGTCTATTATCAAAATGCCAATATCCCTTATGAATAATTCATACTCACTTACCTTTAACACTTCTGGTTTGACCAAACTACTATTGTGACAATTATTGTTTGTTGCCTACCTTTGAACTTGACTCAATTCGACTCCCGCGCGGCATTATGGCAAAGGTTGACCGGTAAAAGAGTGTTGATCGACGAATACAACGAAGGAAGGATATATTCTCAAAAGAAGTAAATAACAAAGTGAAGGGTAGTAAAAATGTCTGAATAACCTTGTGTGTTTCCCTGCTTGTCTCTGTGCGTATTTCTCGGGGACGAGAAATGTCTAAGTTGGGGAGGATTGTGAGACCCATAATTTTACCCAATTTATTTGTGATCTTATAACTAAAATTAGGAAATTATGTTTGATATTGATACCTGAATTTAATTAAAAATCGTATGAAGTATATATGTATATATATATATATATACGTGATATATATATATATATATTATATATACAATGTTTTCCCTAGCTTATTTAAATGAAATATTTTAATATAAAGTATTTGATTTAAATGATCTTAGAAGATAAAATGCCTTTTGATGGATTAGAGTATCCTATCTTTAGAAATTCATATCTTTTCAACCGTACTTCGAAAAATTACAAATGATATGTCAAAACGATCGTACCGAAACGTAGATTATGAAAATGTAAATTTTTTATTTTTATTTTTGAGTTTTCGAAATTTTATCACTGCTACAATATTAAACGAATTTTTGAGTTTTAAGTATTAATGTATGGTTTTAATGCATTAAATAACCTTTTGACTCAAGTATATTTTATTTTGAAAATAAAAATTCATTTCTGAAGTTGTATATTATACTACCATTCAAATAAAGTGTATTTTTCGTATTTTTCTTATTTTAAAGCTTAGGAAATGTATTTTTGAAGGAAATGATTTTAGGACTTCAAAAATTCATAACTTTCAAACCGTAAGTCCAAAAATTATAAACTTTATATGAAAACGATAGTATTAAAATGTAGTATCTTAAAATGTAAAAATAAAATTTTTATTTTGGTATTTACGAAAAAGTAGTGTACAGTAGGTAGAAAATCGAATTTTGATAGTTTTAATTAAGAAAAATTATTTTGGGGCATAAAATAATTTAATGGACTATAAAATATTTTTATTGGTATACTTAAATATTTATTTTAGTGATGTTTGACTGCACAATCCATATCTAAGTATTTTCTTAATTATTTTCTGATTTATTTAAAATGATAGTTTATTATGATTGGTTAATAGTGTAGGCACCTCCACAAAGAACCAATGAAAAATTTTCTCTCCTATTTTAATATATATGTGCTGTCCAAATTAGTGTAGAGAGAGGGAAGAATAGTTCTGAAAATTGTGAGAATAAACCATGAATTAAAAGGCTTTAGGAATCAACAAAATCTCATTTAATGCAAAGGAGTGTTCCAATGTAAAGGATTAATTTTGCTGACTCATATTGGATAGAAGGGGCTGAATTTAGTCAGATTTTTTTTAAGGGAAAATGCCTTCTCTTCAACTATAAATAGGTGGTAGTATATCCCACATTTTTCACACATGCACATTGTTGACATTTTGGAAAAAAAAAATTCAAAGAGAGGCTTGGAGAGGGTGAGAGAGTGGCGAGTTGCTTATGAAAAGGAGGGAGGATTTTCATTGTCATTTTGAAGTCTTTTTGGCTAGGAAAAGAGGTAACACCAAATCACTTATTTATTTAATCTCTTTTTAAGTTGTTTTGTTCTTGAGTAAAACTTCTAAATTCTTCTATAGTTAAGTTCTAAATTTTCCTTTTCATTTTAAAAGTTTATTATTGAATATGTGATGTTGTTCTTGAGTCATATGAATTAAGAATGAGAAAAGGGACACAAAAAGGGTGTTTAAAGGGATTTATCTCCCCTTTTCTTTAATTCTTAAGATGGCTAAATTTTTTGATGAGTTTGATTAATTTAATTTCTGGGTTTATTTTATTTCGTAGATCATATGAATTATAGAAAATTTTGTAGGAACAAATAAGTTTTATTCTTTGTCTTTTAATTGTTTTTTTTCTTTGTATTAAGGAATAATAATAAATAAGTAAATGACAATGGAAAAAAATATAATTTTCTGGTATATCTATATATATTAGCCGTGGTATATATTAGAAAGAGTGAGGATTGATTTGTGTATTTTTGATATATGAATTGTATTGTTGTTTAATAAAATAAATGGGAATGGAAATAAATAAAAGAATTAAAATGGATTTTTATTTTATTTTCTTTTATTCTGGATCGTGTGAAAATATAATTATATTGTATGGTAATTGTTATTATTTCATGTGTATTTGAGTTATAGTTAAATCTCTAAAAAGAATGAAAACAAATAAGTATTTTCCTTAAAGCAAAAATGAAATTAAAATGATTTGTGAAGAAGGGAACTAGAAATAATTTTTGGGAAATAAAATAATTCTGGAAAATTTTTGGTGTTCTTAAAGTGTATGAAATTGTATTTTATAGAAATTTTGTTTAATGGTTATTGTTTGATTGTATGCTATTCCTTTCTGTTTGGATTTAAGTTAAATAAGAACAATGAATTAGGATAATAAACAAAAATGAAATTTTCTGGAAATGTAAAAAAATATAAGTAGGCCGTGAGGCCTATGGTCCTTTTTAAAATAATTTTTGTAATTTGTTTGTTATTTGATGTGTAGTTAAATTATAGTTTATTGTTTAAAAGAAATAGAAACAAATGGTAGTTGTTATAATTTATAAGAGCATGTATGTTTAAGTGATTATATGAGTATGTGGTTGATGTGTTTATAGACATTAGTTGCTGGAAAAAGTGAATTATTTTCTAAAAGAAATCTATTTTATATTTGTTTAATAATTTAAAACTATTGTTTTTAGTATACAAAGTGATGTAATTATATTATATAGATGTTTTAAGAGTTAAAAATGTTCTTCATAATTTACTAAGTGCTGGTCCAATTTTAGAAGAAAAGAAATAAAGTTAATTGAATTTTTTCTAATTGATTTGATAATTGTTTTAGTGTATCTATGGAATGAATTACATGTTTTTATGGAAAAGATTAATTCTGAAAATTTAATTTTAATTCTGAAAATTTAATTTTTTATTCTGGAAAATTTATTTATTCAAGACCCCAAATGATTATTTTAAGAGTATTAGTAGTACTTAGTTTGTATGTGCAAATATAATGTAGAAACAAATAGAAATGGGTATTTTTGATTGATTAAAGTGATTTATAAAAAAATATTAAGTTGCTGTCCAGAATTTATAAATAATGAAAAAGTAATGTTTTATTAGAAATAATAGTGTTTTAAAGTCTTTGGCATAAGTAGGAATTGTGTATAATTGTTTTGGATTGTTTTACTTGAACTTCTTGAATTAATGCAACTTTTTCAGTGGATTTACAAAAGATGCAATTATTTTATTTAGTTTAATTTTGGTCATTTTATTATAGTAGAGATTGTAATAAGAATTTAGGAAGAAACGGCATGTGTTTTCGATTTTCTTTTCAAGAGAAAATGAATTTTTAAGTTTAGGTATGTATGCTGTCCAAAAATCTAAAATGTGTGGCACCAATGATAGAAATTGTTTTGGATTAAACCAATATGTGAATTTTATGTTAAGACTTTTTATATATAGAGTTAAAAAGAAAATATAAAAGTAACTTTGTGAATGTATGCCTTAATATTCCAGTTGTTTACTACATTGTTGTCTTACTGGTGCTTGTATGATAATTGTGGAATGTTTTGTAAAAATGATTTTGAGTTTGTATTACAATGCTGTCCAAAATTTTAGTTTGAGTTACATCAACTCTAGAATTTGTGAATGAATTTATATTTTAGAATGATTATTGATGTGTTAAGTGTTTTTGGGTAAATGTTAAAATTGACTTTTAAAGAAGGTGTTTCTTGACTGTCCAAATGATTTAAAAGGTTGCATCAAGTTTAAGTTATTTGTTTTAAGTGGCTTATGTTAATCCTTGAGCGGTAGTTGTTATTGATTTTCTGAGTTAATGAAAAAGTATGAAATAATCTCTTTTGATTTAATAATTAGTTCTAAAAATTTCCATTGACGTTTTAAAGGTTTTGATTTTGTAAAGTATGATTTATTTTAAGTATTGGAAGTTTTGGTTCAAGTCTTCTTGATACCTAAAAGTGATAAAGGAAATTGTTGTTAAGGATATGTGTCTTGTGGTTTGCTTAATTGTAATTGAGTAGTTATTTATGAAATTATTTTGTAAATATTATTTGGTAAAGGCTTTCGTTCGGATTTGGGTGACGTGACTTCAAAGCAAGAGGACACTAATTTTGTAGCTTCAACTCAAGGTGAGAGAGAAGCCTTCTTAAGACATAGTGGCATGTAGGGTAATATTAGGACGTTCCGTATCATCTCAAAGGTCGGAACTAGGAATCTATCGGTCGAGTAGTAAAACGGCAATTGAGTGTGTATCCTGTCGTTTATACGAAAAACACGATTCCTCGATATTTATTGTATGTCGGTTTCTAATTGCTTATGCCATGTTGTATATTTTTGTATTCTATATTATATTTTGGAAATAATGGTTCATCTTATGGAAAGAAGATTAATGTTCGGTAGTTCCTATGAAAAGAGTTCTTTGTGTTTCGATCGGTCGTTCCATGAAAAGGAATTGGCATATTTTGTAAATACTAATATGAAAATATGAGAATGATCAATGAAATTTGTAAGCGATATTAGTGTACAGTTATTAGTGTACAGTGATGGTGCAAACGGCACGATAACTTTATAAATATCCCCTTTAAGTGACTAGCCACGTGGATGACTGTGCCGTGGTCTAAGTCTTGTGGAATCCACTGTACTGTAGAAGGGTGTTTGATGTTTCCCTTAGAGGTCGTGACCCGTTAGAAGCGAGACTTAGAATGGGTCGACCAAAACTTAGGTTTAAGAAAAGACTTAGAAGATTTAGAAGACTTAAAAGACTTAGGAACCCCTCTCCTAAACCTACGCGTTGAGAGTGAAGTAGTGGAGAGGAAAGATGCCGTATACTTGGAGGTAGGTGCCTCTTCAAGTGGTGATTGCGATAGGGGAAGGCAAGGACGGTGAACATCAAGAAGCCTCGAGTGCTTCTCTAGGCGGGACAAGACTACAAGGACTTGTCTCTCGGTTGTAGACAATGTCATAGCAAAGAACTGCACGATCACGGTGAACATCAAGAAGCCTCGAGTGCTTCTCTAGGCGGGACAAGACTACAAGGACTTGTCTCTCGGTTGTAGACAATGTCGTAGCAAAGAACTGCACGATCAACTAGAGATAACACTGTCCCCCCTTGAGCAAATCTTAGATGGTGAGAGGGAACCCGAATGGGGCTATATGTCGCTGTATTTTGGAAACTGTATTGATGAAATGATTTTACTTCGGTTGTTGGATACCTTTCGGTGCGTACCCTTCGACATCGATGCCAGCATGGTTAGGGTTCCTGTGCGTCCCATCTGCTTTCCGAACTAGGATGTGGTTGGAATGATGGAGGAGATGTAACGTGTGTGCTACCAAACCCTTGAGCCTCGGTGGTGGTACCCCTTCTCGTATTTCCGGTGGTTACGATAATAAAACTTAGAGCTTAAAGATAATTAATTATAACAGTTATGAGGTATACCCTTTTTGGAAAGGACTTTTTGGTATTAAATGGAATAAGGTAATGATAATAATGATGTACGCTATGATATGCTTGCATGATCTTAATATTCCCCTATTGTAAGCCCGCGCCGTTGACAATCATATCGTTCGGAAGTGCTTACTCTCTCTATTTCCCTTTCCTGTGGACATTGGGGAACAATGTTCACAGATGACAGATCATGTACTATCTCGAGTAGCGGTTGCTCAAGTCGGAAGAGGATCACGAGACGACGTACATACGAGGAGGAAGCAGAAGCAGCAATCAAAGAATATTCCAGACAGTTGCGGTGTAGGAAATGATGAAGACTAATGGTCTAGGATAGTTTTTGTTTTATATTCCATCTTTGGATGGGTAGGACATGATTACTCTATCCCGAATGTAACCCCAGTTGTAATATGGATTATTTTAAATGAAATAAAAGAAGTTTCTTTTGTTCATAAAGTAATTAAACTATTTTTCCGCGAGTTAACCATCGACTAAATATGACATTGAGAAAATGAGTTTTTGGAAATGTGTTGGATGGTAACATCTCTTTTTGGGAATAGAATTTTATGACACGAGTCTAAGTACCAAAACATTTTTGTAAACCAAATAAATCAAATTGTATTTATGAAAACCTTTTTGTAAAAGAATTAAAATGAACTGACTTTGATAATGTTATAAAAAAAATGGCGCAAATTTTTAGTGAAAATTCTAAGTCCAAATTGGGGTGTTACACAAAACATCAGTGTGGAATAAAACATTTGCCGGGGTACAGTATGATAGAGCTAAGGTAACTAAGAACTTACAATGGAGTACATTCCGCCAGGGGAATTCCTAACTTCCAATCATACTTCCTAATGCTTGTCGTCTAGCTCCGGATCCTATCAGGCCAAGCTCTCCTCTTGCAAGTAGAGTCGTCCTCGTCTGCTGCCTCAGGGATCTCTTCCATAGAGTCACCTCGTACTTGCTTTTCCTTTCTTCTCCTTACAGGGGTACAAAGGGATCACTACACTCTACACCATCTACCCGTTGCAATATCAGCGATTGCCGATAAAACAACAAGGTAGGAGAGAGTCAGTGTTCCGAACACTAACGGGTTGACCATGCGGTCTCAGGGTAGATTGAATATAAAGGATAGACAGATTATATAATAAAACAACATAACTAAAACATCCTCAACATACATAACATGTAATACACGTAGCATATATGAATCACATAGAACAAAACATATCATAATATTCTAAACACATCAACACCATCATTCTTAACCAATTAATTCATTCACGCTCTTATAATCACATTCTCAGAATCTTTCTCGCGAGCTTTCACAACTTTTCTCAAACCTTCTTTTATCATAATTTCCACACTTATCTCTTATTCCAGGAATTCTTTCTTATATTTGTCTTATAAATCTTATTCGATGCTTGATATCTTTGGTTTGTACTTTTCTGTGAAACATCTTAGTCTTTTAAGTTGTTAGCGTTCCGGTTCGCTCAATGATGGGAGGAAACATCATCATTGAGGAAGTCACACACGTCTACATCTCCTCGGTCATCCACCCAACCTAGTCGGAAGCAAACAGGAGTACAGGACCTTTACCACGCGGGCACGACAGTTGTCTCACAATCAATTGGTCCCAGACCAGGAGGACTACAGCCTCAAATCAATTCAATTATATCATTTCATTCATATCATATAATCAAGGCACGCTCTCAGCGGCAATCTCAAATGCCCCGTTCCAGTCCCTCTCACTGTTCCAGACTTGCATTCAAGGGGGTGACAGTATAATTCTAGTCTGCAGTGCAGAACTTACCACGGCATTGGACCCAGTCCCTACCACGTTAGTACGCCACATGTGGAGTTTGTTCTGCCTAGAAAATATACTCTAGACTTCTTGACGTTTCACCGTCATCGTCCTCCCCTCATGCAATCCCCACCTGAGTATCCGCAGATACCCATAGTATCTTCCTCTCCACTACTTCGATACGACACTCATGCCTCACCGCGTTTGTAAATGTCTTTTAAATTCTTTTAAGGTTTTATCGTTTTAATTAGCGGCTTGCTGACTTGCTGACTTGCTGACTTGCTGACTAGAGCAAACCGAGCTAGAGCCTCAAATGCTGACTTGCTGCAGGTAGCGAACAACCCTAATTTTCCGAGCTTCTGCCTTTGGCGGAACGCATGCACAAAACTAAGTCTGACGCCTGTCACTGAGTACAAGCCGAGCCTGAGCTCAAGCCGAGCTTATTTATTTGACATCATCAAAAGCTCTTTGATTCTACAGTGTCTTCTCCAACATCAAAAAATGAAGGGATCATAAATTGAAATTAGAAAGAGTTTGCAAAAACGAAAACGAGTTTTGCTATCAATCCCTTCTTCAGTTGATACTAAATTGGAGTTCTCACCTTCAGATCAATATTCGATTGAGTGTTAGTTTGGAGCCATTTTCTTCTATCATCTCTGTTCATTGAAAAATCGAAGGTGTTCTTGAAGGTTTCAAGAAACTTCGAAGTTGGAAAGCGCTGAAGAGGTTCTTCAACCATGAATTCATCTGGGGTAGATTTCAAGGGTTTGGTACACTCTTGAAAGGGCTAGGTTGAGAGAGGTTCTCTTGTAAATTCCTGTGTAACCATTTGAGTTCATTTTTGAGTAAAAGCTCCCTAAGGTTTAGGGGGGACTGGACGTAGCTCTCAAGTGGGTGAGACTGAACCAATATAAAATTTCATGTGTCTCATCTTTTACTGCTTTCTACATTTTCCGAGCATTTAGTCGTTTTGGCCGAACCTCAAGTTGAGTGATTTGTGTTTGCTAAGATTCCGCTGCAAATCCGATTTCTGTGTGTGTGGCAGCTCGGGTAATTTATTGTCGGTTTCGACAATCAATTATCAGTCTCTGCTCGGCACTAACTCGGTAACTTTTTATAAAACCAGCAAGCATAAATTCATAAAATTCAATTAATCCGAAAAGTTTCTATCACTGCTTCCAACTACTATTCACCTCCCTCCTCTAGTAGATTGTTAGGCCGCTTGTTGGTTTCCAACAAGTGGTATCAGAGCTCGGTCGAAAGATCGAGTGTAAAAACTTTTTTGAAAAGATCCTGAAAGAAACCAATGGGCTCTAACAATCCATTTGGAGGTGAAGGCTCTTCAATAAACCGTCCACCACTATTTAATGGTGATGGATATGCTTATTGGAAAGCTCGAATGAAATTTTTTATAGAAGCAATTGATATCGATATTTGGGATGCAATTGAGAATGGTCCCTATGTTCCTAAACGTAAAATAGGTGAGAAAGTTGTACAAGTTCCAAAGGCGAGCTGGAATGATGATGATAAAACGAGAGTTTCATACGATTTAAAAGCCAAAAACATCATCACTTCAGCCCTATCTTATGATGAATTTTTCCGGGTTTCACATTGTAAAAATGCTAAACAAATGTGGGACATTCTACAACTTACTCACGAAGGGACTAACGAGGTTAGACGAGCTCGATTAAATATGTTAATCCATGAATATGAGCTATTTCGCATGCTTCCAAATGAATCCATAAATGACATGCAAAAGCGATTTACTCATATTATAAATCATCTTATTTCTCTCGGTAAAACGTTTTTAAATTCTGAAGTTATTAACACAGTGCTGAGATGTCTGAGCAGGGAATGGCAGCCCAAGGTGACGACCATTATGGAATCAAAGGACTTAGACACCATGGACATAGCAACTTTGTTCGGCAAACTTCAGGAGCATGAAATGGAGCTCTGTCGATTAACAATGCTTGAAGAGTCTGACAAAAAGAAGAAGGGGATCTTTGTAACACCCTGATTTAGTTACTTGATTTTTATTTATTTATTTAGTAAAAATCAGAGAATTTTTTTTTTCAATGGTGACGTCGACATAAGTTCGCCTTCACAAAACATTTTCCACTTTCAAAAACATTTTTGTTATAAAAATAAACCATCTATGTACGCATCACCCTCAAGTTCCAAATCGAGATATTACCAACATCGCGCTTTAAAACCCTTCCATCCTCTTTCACAAAACTTATTCCATTTACTTTCGTACCCAAAACGTCCAGTGCCAGTTTCCAAGACTGTTACAGGAATAGGGTGAGTTACTGTTCACTCTCTAGCAAGTATACTAGATCGGATAGTAATATAGTCAATAAGACCAGATATTGTCCCATAGGGATTGCAAATTGTTCAATTAATTTCCACCAAAGAGTAGTTAAAATTAAAATCTATTGGTTTCTAATTAATTATTTAAGATTGATTTAAAATAAAATAAAAACAGAAAATAAATAAAAGTGTGAGCAATTTAAAAAATATGTTAGGAACATAGTTTCATTGTAGGCGTTGTTTATTTATCATGAATCTTTGTTTTTCCCTAAATCATGAATATAGTCAATAAGACCAGATATTAATATAGTCAATAAGACCAGATATTGTCTAGCAAGTATACTAGATCGGATAGTAATATAGTCAATAAGACCAGATATTGTCCCATAGGGATTGCAAATTGTTCAATTAATTTCCACCAAAGAGTAGTTAAAATTAAAATCTATTGGTTTCTAATTAATTATTTAAGATTGATTTAAAATAAAATAAAAACAGAAAATAAATAAAAGTGTGAGCAATTTAAAAAATATGTTAGGAACATAGTTTCATTGTAGGCGTTGTTTATTTATCATGAATCTTTGTTTTTCCCTAAATCATGAACAAATTCCTAAATTGGTAACTATTAGATCCCTCTTGTATAATTACTATTTCTTATTCAATTAGATAATCCTTAATTCCTTAAGAGATTAAACTATTGAATAATCTTAATTAAGAACAGGGAATTAATCATGTTATATAATTACCCAATTGTATCCCTACTTGTTGAATAACTATATTGTTTGAAAGCATGGACTATTCTAATTCCTAATCTCTCAATTGAAGAATTAGAGATCCAAAACAAGACATAAATTAGCTAGATTTATGAATTGAAAATAAAACACAATCAAACACATGATTTAGAAACGGAAAAACATCAACTCATGGAATCAATAAACTAATCCATACAAATTCACCAATTCCTAACAAAAGGGTTTTAGTTACACATCATGAAATTAAGAACAAGAGAAATAGAAGAATACATGATTACCATGGAAAAGTCTTGGATCTTCCAATCCTTGACCTTCTCCTCTTCTAAAACTCTCTAAAATTATGTAATCTCCCTCTCTCTCTCTCTAATGAATGCTAATGGCTGCCTAACCTAATTCTATAAAGTATATTTAAAAGATAAAACTAATCCTAATTGGATTGGAGCAAAACTGATCCGACAGTGGCCCAATTGGGCTTTCTCGTATCTAACAGCAACTTCGGACCTGATTTTGATCCCAAAGGTGGACGAATTTGAGAAAGGCTATTTCTGGCAAAGTTGTAGATCTCTTCCTTAGCTTTAAAATGATACAAAGATCGAATCATTTGAATAAGCTTAGCTCAAGTTATGGTCAAAATACCAAACAGCGTCACTTTCACGCTTGAGCGCGCCTGGGCGTGCGGATCTGTGCGCTTGGGCGTGCGGGACCTGCTCCGACTCCGTTTCGCTCCGTTCTGTTGGAAGTCAAGCTTTCCCAAGGACTTCAAGTGCAAATATTTTATATGGTTTTGATGATAACAAACTCAAGATTCTCAAGTTCTTATCAAGTGCAATCACAAGATCTTCATCCTTCAAGTCCAAGCTTCAAGTTGAAGACTCAAGCAAATGAAGTTGAAGATTCAAGCAATTGAAGTTTTTAGCCTTTTCCCTTAGGACATCATGTAAGGTAATGAAGTCAAGGTTTATATTATGTTAAAAGGCCAATATAAGTTTTTCTAAATATATTTTTCATAATTAAGGAGAAGAAAAAGAAGTTTTGCGAAAATCAGTTTTTTATCTTAGTTTTGGTGAAAGTAATTGATGTTACAAAACTCTGAATATTTTTATGTATGCAAGAGAGAGTAATCGATTACTTGCCTAAGTTAATCGATTAACTTTGTTGCATCATAGAAAAATCAGAGAACTTGTAATCGATTAAGTGAACTTTGCTAATCCATTACTTTCTTATGAGAGTAATCGATTACCTGGCTCAAGTAATCGATTAAAATTGTTGCATCATATATTTTCCTGAGACAAAGTAATCGATTACATGCTTTGTAGTAATCGATTACATGATGTTGCATCATATAAAAATCAGAGGCTCTGTAATCGATTATTAGAATAGTGGTAATCGATTATATGTGTTGCATCATACATTAAACAGAAGTGAAGTAATCGATTACATCCATGTGATAATCGATTACTGGTTTTTCAAATGAATTTCAAAGTTTCTATTTTTAAAGGGATAATCGATTACCTCCCTGAAGTAATCGATTACCTCAAACTTTTATTGAAAAACGTGTCAGAATCATTTTGATTATTTCCTGATTTGTTTTTATATAAAAGATTCTGATTTATTTTATAAATTTCGAAAATGATTTTAAATTTGAATTATTTCCTTTTTAGTTTTAAGAATTATATCTTTGTTTTATTTTGTAAATCTTTTTTATTTGGTTTTGATTTTAAAACTTAAATTATTTTATTTCCAAAATCGTTTTTGATTTGATTCTGATTCTATTTTCAAATTCAAAATTCAAATTTCAAATCTTTGGTTTTAATTCTTAGATCTTTTATTTTATTTTTTGATTTGTTTTGATTTCAAAAATAACTCTATTTATTTGTTTTTCAAAATCACTACACTTCTTAATTTTTTCAAGAATCTGATATTCACGCTCTTTCTCTTCTTCTCCATTATTCTCTGGTTTTCACGTTCACATCTTTTCTAAGAAAACAAAACCTTGCATTGGCCTTGTAACATTTCTTTTGACTTCATTGCCATAGAGCTTAATTGTTGTATCTGTGTTGCTTAGAACACATAATTATTAGAGTGGCCTTCATTGTTGTATCAGCACTATTGAGAGTGCACTATAGGTCTTGTACCCGATCACTCATACCATAACCAGTGTTGTAAGGGGTGTGTAACCCTTAGTGGCTAGGGAGTGAATCTCCTAGTGCGGACGTGCGGCGTTCGTGTTTGTAGGGTGAGGAACCCTTTGTTGTGTGGGTAGTGCTAGACGAACGGTGGGTCACCTAGTAGTTAGGCTATCTGAAAATCTAGGAAAGGTTTTCCTAGTTGTGTATCGAGGTCCCTGGCGAATGGAGGTTCCTAGTAGCTTGCGGGGCGCTCTGGTTGTACTTGGGGACGCGAGGCTTCTTTGGTTTAGTGAAAAGCTCAAGCGGGTCGCTTGGGGACTGGAGTAGGTCGGGTTTGCCGAACCAGGATAAAATCTCCGGTGCAATCTCTTCTATCCCTTATCTCTTTATTTTTCGTTGCTATATTTATTTGTTGTGCATCATAACATCTATTTTCATAATAATTAATTTAAAGGATTTTAAATTAATTAGCGCGGTATCATTCGTTTTCGTTGTTCTTATTTTAATTCGTATCCGCGCATATTAGTTTTCATAATAGTATTAATATTATTCGCTTAAGCGCAATCGATTTTCAACATTATATTGTTTTCCGCTGCAAAATCTCTTTAAGTTTGTTGAAAAAGTTTTAAATCGAATATTTTCCAATGTTTTTGTAAACACCCAATTCACCCCCCTCTTGGGTGACGGCTGCCAATCCTATCAATATTTCTAACAATTGGTATCAGTGCTTCGTGCTCTGGTAAAGGCCTGAGTTAAAAATCCTTGTAGATTGGCAGCGTTGGGATATTTTATTTGTTTTAATATGGAGGGATTTTCATTCGATGATGCACCATTTTTTGATGGAAATAATTTTCTTTATTGGAGTGCGAGAATGAAAATATTTTTACAATCTATTAGTCTTCGTTTATTTCATGTTGTTCTTAATGGTTTTGATGAAAAATCTTTTTCCTTGAATTTTCAAGCTATGCATGTTTTGAAAAATGCTTTAAACCATGATGCATTTGCTATTATTGATAATTGTGAAAATTCTAAGGATATTTGGGACACTTTACATCTACACTATGCTACTAATGATCTTGTTGAAAGTGTAAGTGTCCACAGGAATGAGGAAAAAGAAGAAAGTGATGTGGAGCATGAAAGAACTAACTCCCTGGAAGAAGAATGTGATGATACTGAGCGTGGGGTGTAGTTCAATGTACGATGACGATGATCTTGAAAGGTTACTTGAAAGCTTCATGGACTCAATGGAGGAATCAAGTGACTCGAATGCGGAATCAATGGCAGATGAAATTAAAACATCCGACTACTTGAATCATGAGGACCATGAGGTAATTTCAATTAGTCCTTGTTCTAAATCTCTACAATTTGCATATAATGATTTGCATGATGATTTGACATCTTTAGAAAATAGAAACTTGGACTCTTTACAAAAACTCTCCTTGATTGAAAATGAAATTGATATTTTGAAAAATGGAGATATTTTTGATAAAGAGATATTTTTAGAAAGTAGCTCCTCAACGATTTTTGAAAATTGTTTTGATATTGAAAAACAAGTTGAGGATGCACTCTTTGAATATAGTAACATTGAAAAATCCATTTGTTCAAATTCCTTGCTTGAATGTGAAATTGAAAATGATGTTGATATTAAAAAATCAAGCAAAGTGTTTGACAATGAAATTTTTCAATGTGAAGTTAAAAATTCCAAGTTTCATGAAAATAATTTTGAAAAAATCATATCATCATTCAAACCCATTACATGTAATTATTGTGGTAATTTAGGACATATTTCTCATTTGTGCTTTTATCAGAAAAATTATAACATGAGAAATAGTTTGCAATGGGTTCCAAAGTTACCCAAGGAACCCAAGACTAACCCCAAAGGACCCAAGATGAAATGGGTACCAAAAGGTTCTTCTAGTGTTGTGAATGTGCAGGAAATGGAACCAAAGGAAGAACCAATTGGACAAGGAAAGGGGAAGTCTATGAAAGTTATGAGTAAATGGTCCAAAAACAAAGAATATGGTCAAAAGAGAAAGATGTTCACAACCAAAGTTTCTAACGTGCAAAAAGGTGAAATCATAAGGTCAAGGACCTCAAGTAAGAAGCAATGGAATGAACCACGTGGAAGAGTAAAGGAGAAATTATCAAGGGTGGCACCTAAGAGGACAAGAACTAAATGGGTCGATCAAAGGAGAAAAATGCCTACCAACACCAAAGCTTCACATGAGAAAAATGGAAGATCCGATATGTTCAAAAATCAAAAGGTGAAGCAATGGGTAAAGGCAAGAACTTCATTGGTCAACAAACCTAAGGTATCAATCCCTTATTCCTCTTATATCAATGACTATACAAAGATATATTTGGACTATTCTAAATTCTGTTCATACTAAGGTGGATCATGAGTGCTGAATTTTTTTTTAATTTTCATGATCACTTCTTAGTTGAATTAAATCATGTGTGCTTTATACCCTTTTTGAAAATTCTTTTTAGCACATGATTATTTTTGGCATAGTCCTAGATACCTGTTACATATAGTGTGGTATATCATGTGTGGTTAAAAAAAATCTTTTATCTTATATCACATGATTACACTCTATATGTGATGGTGTAATAGTGCATTGATATATAAGGCATGCTGAATTTATTTTTAATATCTTACATAAAGCATGACATTGTTATTATGATTAGTGCATATGTTTAAATTGTTTATCCATATTTTACCTTCACAATATCCTTGATATTTGTGAGGAAATGCAACTAATCCTTAAGGATCCAAGTTTTTGGATACCAAAAGAAATGTTCCTAAGTATTTTTTACAGGTAATGCATCAAGTACAAGAGAAGGTATGCGCATTGAGATTAAATGAAAAAATTCCAAAGAAGGAGTTACATCTCTCTTTCATCATGATGCTTGAGGAAAAATACTAAAGAAGGGGAACATGTTAAAAAGGTGAAGACTTCCCTCAAAAACAAAGAATGGCGAAACTCCATAGGGAAGAACTCCACAAGTGCACAAACATCCCTTATGATGTGGAAAATCAACACCTTTGATAAGTATCACCACTCTTATTTTTTCTTAACTATTTTATGTTACTTATCCTTGTGATACACATGCTTATCATGGTGCTGAAATTGTATTTATTCCTTCTTCAATATGTTGGTACAAAATCTTTTTTGAAGGATAAATTATTTTTTCAGCATACACCATATTCATGTGTTACTAATTGCTAAGGATGCAATTAACTTGGATACCAAGAGATACATGTGCTAATTAGTTTTGCAGGTATTCCTACAAGTATCAGTATGCACGTCCTCTACAAACTTGGTTAATGTTGTCAAATGAAGAGAGGACTTAGCAATATTCAAGAACTTGAAAGTGATCCTGCAATTTTTCAATGATATCTTGGAATGGAAGAAGTGTAACACATCGAACAAGAGGAGACATCCTTCAAAATGCTACATGATGAACTTATCAATAGAAGGAACTCCAAAGCTCTCGCTCTCAATCATCACTATAAGTATCACTAATCCTTTATTTATTTTAATCATTGTGTGATAGATGCTTCTACTTATGTTATGTGCTACATGACATTTTGTGCTGAAATGCATTAAATATTTATTGTCATAGCATATAGGTCTTCAAATTTTTGTGATGATAATATGCATAAACATGTTTTATTGATGCATTTGATCTCCCTTTATAACTTGCTTGGTTGAATCATTCTTTTAGAAAGGGGGAGAAAAACTTTTTCGAATCTGCATAAAAACATGTTTGTTTCTTCACTCTATCTTGACATCATGCGTCTTTTTAACTATGTATTGGGACAACATTTTTGTGTTTCCCATAACTCCTTATGCTGATGTCAAATAGGGGGAGTAGAAGTATGAAACAAATCTCCTTGTTATTATTAATGTTTCTACCTAGTGTTTCAGGGGGAGTTTAGCATTTTGTTTAAATTGATCAAAAGGGAAGAGATATTTGACAAAAGTCACGCTTCTCTTACAAAAGACATCGGCTGAATGAAGACAAAAGGGAAGAGAAAATCAAATGTCGTTGACAAATCAAAAGAGATCATGTGATAACAAAAGTGAGAAGTCAAGCTTACTCATGGGGAGAAGAATTCTGAGCTTCATAGCATATCTTATGAATAACAAAAGGGGAGAAGAAAAGTTCAAGCATAACAACAAGAGAAGAACTCTTAACCCACTTTTTGCTGTTGACAAAAGGGGGAGAAGAATTCCTGAATGATGCAATGATGCAAGAATGCGAAGCGTGTATCTGTTATATCTAATGCATCTAGACAGGGGGAGAGTATCCTTTTTGTATCCTTATTGTACTCTTTGTGTTCTAGGGATAAGGATGTGTTTATTATATATACAATTGCTTGTATAACACTTGTGATGCAGATCATTCAGAATACAGGTTTGTCATCATCAAAAAGGGGGAGTGTTGGAAGTCAAGCTTTCCCAAGGACTTCAAGTGCAAATATTTTATATGGTTTTGATGATAACAAACTCAAGATTCTCAAGTTCTTATCAAGTGCAATCACAAGATCTTCATCCTTCAAGTCCAAGCTTCAAGTTGAAGACTCAAGCAAATGAAGTTGAAGATTCAAGCAATTGAAGTTTTTAGCCTTTTCCCTTAGGACATCATGTAAGGTAATGAAGTCAAGGTTTATATTATGTTAAAAGGCCAATATAAGTTTTTCTAAATATATTTTTCATAATTAAGGAGAAGAAAAAGAAGTTTTGTGAAAGTCAGTTTTTTATCTTAGTTTTGGTGAAAGTAATTGATGTTACAAAACTCTGAATATTTTTATGTATGCAAGAGAGAGTAATCGATTACTTGCCTAAGTTAATCGATTAACTTTGTTGCATCATAGAAAAATCAGAGAGCTTGTAATCGATTAAGTGAACTTTGCTAATCCATTACTTTGTTATGAGAGTAATCGATTACCTGGCTCAAGTAATCGATTAAAATTGTTGCATCATATATTTTCCTGAGACAAAGTAATCGATTACATGCTTTGTAGTAATCGATTACATGATGTTGCATCATATAAAAATCAGAGGCTCTGTAATCGATTATTAGAATAGTGGTAATCAATTATATGTGTTGCATCATACATTAAACAGAAGTGAAGTAATCGATTACATCCATGTGATAATCGATTACTGGTTTTTCAAATGAATTTCAAAGTTTCTATTTTTAAAGGGATAATCGATTACCTCCCTAAAGTAATCGATTACCTCAAACTTTTATTGAAAAACATGTCAGAATCATTTTGATTATTTCCTGATTTGTTTTTATATAAAAGATTCTGATTTATTTTATAAATTTCGAAAATGATTTTAAATTTGAATTATTTCCTTTTTAGTTTTAAGAATCATATCTTTGTTTTATTTTGTAAATCTTTTTTATTTGGTTTTGATTTTAAAACTTAAATTATTTTATTTCCAAAATAGTTTTTGATTTGATTCTGATTCTATTTTCAAATTCAAAATTCAAATTTCAAATCTTTGGTTTTAATTCTTAGATCTTTTATTTTATTTTTTGATTTGTTTTGATTTCAAAAATAACTCTATTTATTTGTTTTTCAAAATCACTACACTTCTTAATTTTTTCAAGAATCTGATATTCACGCTCTTTCTCTTCTTCTCCATTATTCTCTGGTTTTCACGTTCACATCTTTTCTAAGAAAACAAAACCTTGCATTGGCCTTGTAACATTTCTTTTGACTTCATTGCCATAGAGCTTAATTGTTGTATCTGTGTTGCTTAGAACACATAATTATTAGAGTGGCCTTCATTGTTGTATCAGCACTATTGAGAGTGCACTATAGGTCTTGTACCCGATCACTCATACCATAACCAGTGTTGTAAGGGGTGTGTAACCCTTAGTGGCTAGGGAGTGAATCTCCTAGTGCGGACGTGCGGCGTTCGTGTTTGTAGGGTGAGGAACCCTTTGTTGTGTGGGTAGTGCTAGACGAACGGTGGGTCACCTAGTAGTTAGGCTATCTGAAAAATCTAGGAAAGGTTTTCCTAGTTGTGTATCGAGGTCCCTGGCGAATGGAGGTTCCTAGTAGCTTGCGGGGCGCTCTGGTTGTACTTGGGGACGCGAGGCGTCTTTGGTTTAGTGAAAAGCTCAAGCGGGTCGCTTGGGGACTGGACTAGGCCGGGTTTGCCGAACCAGGATAAAATCTCCGGTGCAATCTCTTCTATCCCTTATCTTTTTATTTTTCGTTGCTATATTTATTTGTTGTGCATCATAACATCTATTTTCATAATAATTAATTTAAAGGATTTTAAATTAATTAGCGCGGTATCATTCTTTTCGTTGTTCTTATTTTAATTCGTATCCGCGCATATTAGTTTTCATAATAGTATTAATATTATTCGCTTAAGCGCAATCGATTTTCAACATTATATTGTTTTCCGCTGCAAAATCTCTTTAAGTTTGTTGAAAAAGTTTTAAATCGAATATTTTCCAATGTTTTTGTAAACACCCAATTCACCCCCCTCTTGGGTGACGGCTGCCAATCCTATCAATATTTCTAACACGTTCTTGTGCCATTTTCAAGGTCCTTTCATCCTCTTTTCATCTCCATAATTATTTTCTTCATTTAAGCTCCGAAAGTACCTGAAACATACCCAAAACGGCTCAAAACATTCAAGGGATTCTAATAAACTAAAAATTCCTAAAACTAATACAAAATACATATATTTACAAGAGAAACAAGCCAAAACCAAAGCAAAAGGAAGTGAAATTAAGCCCAAAAACATCATATGTTAGACCTTCATCAGTTACATTATGATAGAGCATCGTTATCTTAGCAACATAAGGAAGCGCATTGCATAAGAAAGATATAACTGATAACCTACACTACTACTGATCATCATCCTCGGCCTGAACCTCCTTCAATTCCAAATCTTCTTCGGCGTTGTCGAATCTTCCATCATTCTCCGGCAGCACCAGAACCTTCACGTACTCGGGGTCGTCTAACTTTATCTTTTCCATCATATCCCACAAGTCGATACCCATCGGGGTAAACTGAGGGTCGTCCACCACCATGCTAACGTCTCCTCGCCACTTTTAGTCTTTCTCGAGTAACTTCCAATCTCCATCCTCCAGAGGTTGTATAATAACTTCGACGTCATGAACCATCTACATTTCATGACATCAAGTGTCGGGAAAGAAAAAAGGAGAATAACAGAGAGAGTGAGCATCCCGAACGATTTCTCATGGACGGGGTGGAATTACAATAGGCACAAAAATTAATACATGAAAACAACACTATCTTAAACAACAAGTAAAAATACAAAATATTTCACCAGGACAATCAGGCTCACTAATTCATAGTTCTCAACACCTTCCATTCTCTTTTCAACATCATGGATCCCTTTCTCAACTTATTTTCCACTGTTATTTCACAATTCCTACATCATCGCAATTACCTCATGCACTACTTAATCACAAGGCCACATCACAATTTATTCGCCATAACAACCTTATTCATAATTCACTTTCTCTTGACTTTCTCTTAGCATCCTCATCACTTAGTCACTCTCATTCTCATTATGAATATCATTAATATTCGCAAACCGCAATTTGTGAGTCTTATCAACATTCTTAAACTTTTCTCATTAAGTTTTATTGGATCGCCTCCATTGATGACAGGGGAATTAGAAAGTCATCAAGGAGTTAGTTAGCACACATACATCTCCTCCAATCCTCCCAAGTCTAGTCGGAAGCAAACGGGACGTACAGGAACCTTAACCCACGCAGGTCGAACAACCGAGAAAATCCAACAGCATATAATATCTTTGTCAAGAGCACAACCGTATAGGCCGGTCATTACGACAATTAATATTTTACGCGATACCGCAAGGGCCCAAAATCATTCGACTGTCCACCTCGTTCAGGTTCCCTCTCACCGTTTCAAATTTGATCAAGGGTGCGACAGTACTTTTCTAGTCAGCTATGCAGAACACGCTATGATCCCTTGGGTATTAATCCCCGATCACTTATAGACTCGTTCTGCCTAGAAAAGCACTCTAGGTTACTTGACGTTTCACCATCATCACCCTCCCCTATCACAATCACACACCTGGATATCCGCAGATAAACAGGGTATCTTCCTCTCCACTACTTCACACTCAACTCGCCACGTTGTTCAATGTCTTTTATTGTTTTATTAGTATTTTATTAATCCTAGATTCGGAGAGTCACCCTTTTTCATCCCTTCGGTGAACCTCGACCTCTAATCGAATCTTTCGCATCAACGCTTTCTCATCATTGCACGTTCGTCATAACAGCTTAGCTCATCGGGAAGTTCCTCATTCCGGCAACACATCACGTCAATCTTTCACATCGGGGAGTTCCTCAACCCGGCACAAGTTACTATACTTCTTTCGCTGCTCAACACGTCCGCATCATTGATTTCCAATCGCATTCCTCTTTATCATTTCTTTCATTACGTAATCATTCCTTTCATTATACGTACATCATAACGTCATTAAGAATCTTTTCTTTTTTATCACTAATCCCATCATATCACATTATTCTCATCAGTGTCATTAACATTTTCATAATTTCCATTGTCTCACTTTAATTTTCATCATGGATTTAGAACAGACAACATTTGTATCATCATGCTTAATTTCAGTAGGGCATAATTCGTAAAACATGTCATATCATCATGGTATAATCACATCATAACATTACAATAGAAAAGGGATGTCTTAGTCCTGCGTATAAGTGGCCAAACATACACACTCAATTGCCACTATACGACTGACTCTTAGATCCCACATTCCGACTTTTGAGATAGCCAGGAACAGCTTAACATTTTACCTAAATACCACAATGTCTTAGGGAGCCCCTCTCTCACCTCTTGTCCAGCAAACATTGTCAGAAATCGCCACAGGTTCGTCCGACTAACAGCAACTCCAACTCCTGATCTACGGACTCCTTGCTTAAAATAAGACACACAATTAATACAAGGCTACTTTCCAACATTCATTATCAATCTTAAATCATTCTTAAAAGCTTGGCTTATCTCTTGTCGGGTAATTCATAAAATAAAACCTTTACGTTCTCAAATCAAATCCCACTTTTGAACACACTTTAAACACCTAAAAACTAATTTAAAACAATCCACAAAACACTTAAAAACAATTTCATTAGTTGCTGGTCTGTTTTGGACAGCCACTCATTAAAACCCGAAAACACCGAAAAACATCACTTTTTCAATCCGACTTTTCCCTAAGTCAAATACCATTGAAAACTCAACTTTTAAATCAATTGAAAAAATTTTAAGAAGTGAAACACCAATCAAAACCATACTGGACATACAGCAGGGAAACAATTCAAAAATCACTTTCTCGAACGAGCCCGAAAACATCGTAAAATCGTTCTTTTTAGTTTCTTTGACATTTTGCCACAAAATACACAATGGAATAATTCATTTTTCAATCATAGCTTCTATAAAATATAATAGGACAGCAAATAGGAGTCCAACATTTCCAATCATTCCGATAATCAATTATTTTCAAAAGCTTTTCATGCAACAAAACACAATGTCAAATGGCCAACACACTAACTCATTATCAAGTAACCTAAGCATGACTTCAAACAATAATCCTTTAATATTTTTAAAACGTTACATCCATCATGTAAGTTCCAGTTCAGTCACAAGAAATGCACAAAAGTCCATGAATATCAAAAGTGCTCAAAAATAGGGTTTAATCGGTTACGGGAAAAACACAAGAAATATAATTCAAAACTATATCAAATCAATTAGTTTCAATACCAAAATTTCAAGAATACTAAAGTACATATTCAAGTTCATCATGTAAAATTTTCATGTCAATCAGACATCCAGAACCTAGGTTTCAAATTATATTTCACACAAAAACCGAAACAGGACTGTACTGACTTGAGACAAAGATGCCACATTTAAAAATAGCAAATCAACTTTAAATTGCATGAAAATTGGTACAAACATTCCTTAAACATTCAAGGTCACCTCATAAAAATTTCAAAGTATTTGGAGTTGTTTAGGTTACACATTCCTAATTAATTTCGTCGCTAATTCTGAAAAATTTGTACCTCTGTACTTATTGTTTTTCAATTAGAAAAAATACCAAACCAACTCTAAATCACCTAAAATTTTGTAGAGGCTTACTAGACACGTTGAAGAAGCTATCATAAAAATTTCAGGTCATTTAGAGTAGTTTAAGTTCAAAAACTCTGTTTAGGTTTAACCCGAAAAGTCTATTTCTCCGAAATCATTTTCACCAAAATGATTCTTATAAAATTATCAAATCGATTCCAAAATATTATAAAAATTCAGAGGGCTTCATCTCTTCTTAAGTAGAACAGTAACCAAGTAACACACACAGAGATTAGGGAAATATATTTCATTTGGGCTTTTAGCAATTAAAACACAATTTTCATAACAACTTTAACTAAACAAATTAAAATTATTTTTAACACACCAAAACAATTCCAAACATTCTCAAAACCTATAGTAGTATTTGTATAACATCAAAAACACCATTTTCCAGCCACCACAATTAGCTCATGCAAATAATCACTTTTCAAACCAATTCACTTAATCATTTCCATTCAAGTTCAAACCAATTGCACTTAATCAATTAATCAAGGATCATAAACAATTTCTATACTCAAGCATTCTTCTCATACAAAACCGTATAACACACACATATACATAATGAACACGAAAATCAATTAATCACTTATTTTCTTTGCAAACCGAATTAATGAGTATGAAATCATTTTATTCCAACCACAATATACCTAACCAAATTAATTCAATTTATCTTCCATAACTAGCACACTTAGGCCAAATTGAACATAATGAAAATTTGTGGTTTTCATACTAACTAACCAACACACAACATACACCAAAAATCCATTTTCATTTTCTTCATTTCAATACAATCAAAGCATCAATAATAATAAGAACTTTTCAAATGTTACTATTATTGTAGTTATTATTTGTGTCATTTATTTTTCATTTTTCTCTTATTTTCTTAATTATTATTTATGTATAATTGGGAAAATGTGTGTTATGTGCAAAAAAACTTATTTAGGCCAAAGCAATATAAAACCCGTATGGGCTTTAAATCAAGGTGCATGTTCACTTTAACTTTTTGAGTTTAAATCTTTATACTTTAGGACGTAGAAATCATAAAGGGACACAAATCATTTCTTGCATCAAAACAAAAATTCATTTCCTTCATCTCTTGTCTTGGCCGAATGGCCTAAGGAAAAGAAATCAAAATCTTTTCACAATACACATTAATATACTCATAATCATTTTAAGATCAAGAATCCAATATTTAAAAGAACAATAAAAATCAACTTGGGTACAAAAGATGACAAAACCGTGGGAACCCTCATGGTTCAAGTATATCCATTTTTCATTTTTAAACTTGAATCAATGCATATCAAGACTTAAAAATCATAAATCAACAACAAAAACCAACATGCATGAATAACAAAAGTCATTCCCTCCATTCTTTCCTCTTGGCCGAATTATAACACACAGAAATTGGGGAAAATTTGACATAATAACACTTTACAATATCATATCAAATATTACTCTAGTTTCTTTATTTCAAAGCAAAACCAAAAACAAAACCATATGAACATAAAAGGGACCAAAACCGTGAACCCCATGGAACTTGGATGCATGTTCATTTTTAATTCAAAATCTTAAATCTTTATACTTTAACTTAAAAATCATAGAGGAATTTAAAAACATAACATGCATCAAAACAAAAGTTTGTTTCCCTCTTTTATTGCTTTGGACGAATAACACCATTGATAAACAAACTCAATTTAATTTAACACATGAACACATACGTATATTTATAAACCGTATAGTCTTAGACAAAAATCAAACCAAATCAAAATCAACTTATCAATTATTATTCTTAAAGAAACTGAACCATAGAGCAAGAAAATAATCAAACTTCATCAAAACATAACATGCATTTCAAGTTAAAATCATTTTTCCTAAATCCTACCCTAGACCGAAGCACATAGAGGGAAATAGGTTTGATTTTTACAAAATAACTTAATAAATCAATTTGCATTCAAGAACAAGCACAAAATAAATTTTTGTTTACCCATTGTCAAGCTCAAACCGAAAAAACCAAAGAAAATAAAATTATTTGTGAAAAATACTCCTCAAAACTGAATGGACCTCATCAAATCACATGCATGTGAATTTTCTTGTTTCAAGCTCAAATCTACACTTGCAAGTACTAAAAAATCAAAGAGCATAACTTAAAATCAACATGCAAAAGCTTATCCCAAGCAAACCAGTAAAATCTCCAAGAAAAACAAGTAAAAACCAAAAATAGAAAGAACAAAAGAAAGGAGATGAGCTTTAAGATTGATACCTAAATGGAAGAGCAAAAATGAGCAAGAAATCAAGTCTTTCTCCCCTTTCTTCCTCCTCTCCCTCGCGGTTTCTCTCCTCTTCCACCTCCTTCTTTCTTTTTTTTTGTCTTAAGAGAAATGTATCAAGAGCAACACAAATGGGAAGGGTGGGGTTATTTATAGAGGTACCTAACCTTGGGGTTTTATTTGGGTCTAATATATAGTGTTTTGAGCATTGATTTGACTCCCTTTTACTATGTGTTTAGCTTGTTTCTCAAGTATTTTGTAGGCTTTTTGTTAGTTTTTAGAAATAGTTAGTAGTTGTGAATCCTTTGAACGTTTTGATCCGTTTGCTAGTGTTTCAGGTACTTTTTGGAGCTCAAATGGAGAAAATATTTATGGATCTGAAAAGAGAACGAAAAGACCTTGCAAATGGAAAAAGAACGGAGCAAAACGGAGTCGGGAACAAGCCCGCGCGCCTGGGGCGCGAGGACGAGTGCGCCTGAGGCGCGCTGATTAAAGCAAAGAATTTCCATCAGAGTTCGCGCGCCTGGGGCGCGAGGTCGCGTGCGCTTGGGGCGCGCGTGCATCAGAGAAGGCCCAATTCAGTATTTCCTTGGAGGATTCAGTCCACAATAGATTTGTAACATAAAAATTAGGGTTGATAGTAGTTGAACAGAAGCTTTTAGAGAGAGGGAGATTACATAGTTTAGAGAGAGGTTTAGAAGAGGAGGAGATCCAAGGATTGAGAGATCAAGGCTTCTCCATGGTAATCATGTATTATCCTTCTATTTCTTCTCTTGTTCTTCATTATTTAACATGTAACTAAAACCCTTTGTTAGGAATTGGTGAATTTGTATGGATTAGTTTATGTAGTTATTGAATTAGTGTTTTCAGTTTCTAAATCATGTGTTTGATTGTGATTTAATTGTTATGCATGAATCTGGCCAATTTATGTTTTGGATTTCTAATCCCCAAATTGAGAGGTTTAGGGTTTAGATAGGACTTTCCAATCAAACAATATAATTAATCCAGGGGTAGAGATACAATTGGGTAATTATATAACTTTTATGGAATCCATTGTTCTTAACTATTATTCAATGAATTAATCACTTGAGAGATTGGGGGTTATGAATTGAATAAGAAACGGTAACTAAACATGAGAGATCTGATAGTTACTAATTTAGGGATTTGTTCATGATTTAGGGGAAGAAATTAATTTTTAATTAGATAAACGAAACATACAATGAAACCACGTTCCTAACAATCCTTCTCTACCTGCTCACAACTTCTTTTAATTTTCAGCATTTAATTAGTTTTAGTTTTTAATCTCAAATCTATTTTAATCAAATCTGAATTTTAATTATAGGATTTACTTTTAGTTGCATTAAGGTAAAAGTAGATTGAACATTCTTACAAACTCCCTGTGGGACGATATCTGGTCTTCCTGAGACTATATTACACGTTGACCCAGTACACTTGCTGGCATCTCAACAAGTTTTTGGCGCCGTTGCCAAGGAGTTTAGAATTGTTCAATTTATTTTTGGTACTTAGAGTAATTTTTAGTGAGTTCTATTTTTTTAGTTTTAGTTTTTTATTTTTTTATTTATTTATTTAGTTTAGTTAGTTTCTTGTCTCAACAGGTGCTGCGTAATCTTTTTGTTGTTTTTGTGCTCGCATGTATTTTATCTATTTGAGTGCAACATAAAAGAGAAGTAGCACAAGAGAAGAGGACACTTTGAAGATGGCAGAAGGGGGAGGAACTATTCCGCCTCCTCCTTCCCGTATAACGTTAGGTGATTATGCTACCGTGGATATGTATGCCTCAAGCATGGTCCATCCACCAATCTCAGCAACCGCCTTCAAAATTGATCCCAATTACATACAACTCATCAAACAGGATCAATTTGAGGGTGCGGCACATAAAGACCCACGGGAGCATATCGCCAATTTCCTGAGCCTCCTCGACTTATTCAAAATCGAGGGTGCTTCGGATGAGGCCATTCGGATGAGATTGTTCCACTTCTCACTGAGAGGCGAGGCAAGGACATGGTTGCACAATCAGGCACCTGAGAGTCTTTCCAGTTGGAAAGTGTTTGTCTCCAAATTCATTGACAAGTTCCTTCCATCTGGAGAGCAAGCAAAGCTGAGGCAAGACATCAATTCCTTCAAGCAAGAAGAAGATGAGCCACTACATGAGGCCTGGGAACGCTACAACCAGCTGTTGAGGAAGAACCCACACCGTATGCCAGAATACCAGGAGATTACTCTATTTTACAATGGGCTCAATGGGCATGACCAGACTATGATTGATGCAACAGCAGGTGGAGCATTGAGGAAGAAAACTGTTGAAGAGGCCAGAGAAATTATCACCAATTTGGTATTCAGCAGTAGTCAGGCTGTCAGAGAGAAAAGCATTCAGAATAATAAAGGTTCAGACTCTTCTTTAATCCAGGCCCTCATCCAGCAAAATAAGGAGATGCAACAACAGCTAAAAGCATTGGTGAAGCAAGTTGCATCCCAGGCTCTCAAGTGCAATTTTTGTGGAGGAAGTCACCAGAATGGTGAGTGTGCTTATGAAATTAGAAAGGGTCCAGCCACCATTGAGGAACAAGCGAACCAAGTCAATTCCTCATGGTCCAAGCCGACACTCAATCAACCTCAATCACAAAAGCAAAACTGGGAGAAGGTAATTGAAGCATTGGCTGCATCAACTCAGAGCTTCATGGAAAGAACTTCAAGCTACATGGCCAAAACTGACATAACTCTCAGTAATCAGCAAGCCAGCATTCAGAACTTGGAGGTGCGAATGGACCAAATAACAAATCAAATATCAGAGATAGCAACCCACACCAAGGAAAGATGCATGGCAGTCACCCTTCGAAGTGGCAAGCCATATGAGGAGCCACAAAAAAAGGGTGATGCAATTGAGAGGGAGTCTGAAAAGAGGGAAGAGCCCAAGCCATCAGCTGAGCAAGAGGAGCTTGAAGCACCGAAAGCGCAGGGTCCACCTGCGAATCTCAATCAAGGCACACCCAAACTAGCACCACTACCTTTGAGGGTACCTTTTCCTCAGAGGTTGAAGAAGGATGAAGACCAGAAGCAGTTTTCCAAGTTCCTGGAGATGCTACGGAAGCTGCACATCAACATCCCATTTGCTGAGGCACTTGCACAAATGCCTCAGTACGCGAGATTCATGAAGGGGTTGCTAACAAAGAAGAAGCGGATGCTCTTGACTGAGGAGACAATCCCAATAGCATAGAAGTACAGCAACATCATCAAGCGAAACCTTCCACCAAAGCTAAAGGACCCAGGTAGCTTTAACATTTCAGTTAGCATAGGCAAGGAGTATTCAGGTACGGCTCTCTGTGACTTAGGAGCTAGTGTTAATGTTATGCCCTTGTCAGTGTTTGAAAAATTGAAAATAGAAAAGATTGAGTCTACCTGGGCGACACTTGAATTAGTTGATAAATCCATCCTCCGTCCTTATGGAGTGGTGGAAGACCTTCTGGTAAAGGTGAATGATTTTATCATGCCCCTTGACTTTATGGTACTTGATATAGAAGAGGATAAGAACATTCCTCTAATTTTTGGAAGGCCATTCTTGGCCACAGTAGGGGCAGTGATTGATGTGCCTAGGGGAGAAGTGATTCTTCGAGTGAATGGTGAGCAATCCACTATAAAATTTTTTCCAAAACCACCAGTCACCACGGAGACCTTTGCTCCTCTTAAATTTATTCAGCACTTTATAAGAGGGAGTGTTGGAAAAAGGTGGAGTGACCACACAAAAGTGTTTCCATTGAAAGGGTCATGGCAACCACCTTGACCTCTAAAAAGAGGTGACCCGTCAGGCTCATGACGTTAAACAAGCGCTTGTTGGGAGGCAACCCAATGTTAGGTAATTCCCTCTTAGGATAGTTTAGTTGTAGGTAGTTTTAAAAAAAATATTTATAGAGGTACAGACCTCGTGCGCCCCAGGCGAATGCGATCGCGCGCCTCAGGCGCGCCGGGCTGTGAAAGACCCTGTTTGGGGGAATTTCACTCCTACTTGATTCTCATTAGTTTCCAACTTCCCATTCTAGCCCTTGTACCTCACCAAAAATATTGTCCTCCTTTCTTAGGTAGTTTTTAATTTTTATTTTGTAGTTTTAAGATAGATTAGTTTGCTTGAGGACAAGCCAACATCTAAGTTTGGGGAGTATATACAAAATAAAAATTTTTCAGATCTGAATTTTTTCTCCCATATTGGTATTGGTTTGTGTCCTTAGCAAGAGTAATTAATTTTTCTAACCTTAGGACTTTTTCTCTGATGATGCATGTACATATGTAGTTTAGGACTTAGACTCATTGACTTTTGACTTTATTTGATTGAGCTGTAAATACTGATATGAACTGGTTATTTTGACAAATGCTTTTAGAACTTGTGATTTGTGAACTGACTTTAGCCTGTGAGCTTTTGAGCCTATTGATTGGGTATGTGATTATTGATTTATTCTAATTTTGAGACCCCTATTCTTTCATGAGTGTGTTCACTTTGGTATTGTTGTTCTAAAATTTGACCTGTGACCATTTCAAGATTGATTTTTGTTTGCATGCATGAAGATGATTAAGGCACTTAGGATGTGTTTTTGAGGCCTTCAGATGTTTTGCATTGATACCTTTTCCCTTAGTTGCCCACCTTGAGCCTAATGATATTATATGATTTTTCTTTGGTACCCTACATTGATTGCATTGTTCTTTGTGAGTACCTTAGGAATTTTGGATGAGCAATTAAGTGGAATGTGATACAAAAGAAAAGAAAAGAAAAAAAAAGTAAAGTGTTATGTGCCTACTTCTCTTCCAATGAAAAAAAAAGAAAATTGAAAAAGAATGAAAATTATGAAAACGAAGAGAGTAGAGGAATTGAAAAGTGAAAAGTGAAGAAGAATAAAAGTTGTGATTGAGTTGAGTTTCATTGTGATATACTTAGTTCTCATTCATGATTCTAGGGGAATTTTGCTTTGCATTTAGCCCTTAGTTTTATCCCTTCTTTCTTATATCCCACCTAACACTTTAGCCTGGCCCCATTACAACAAAAAATAAGACCTTTTGATTTGTGCATACTTTCAATAATTTCAGTGGCGATTTTGGTCTATGGTCAAGCATATGGTAACACTTTGTCATTGTTGAACTTGTGTGCATTATTGAAATATGACCCTGATACACTTGAGAGAGATACACTGAGAGGTTGAGAGTGTTCACTAGTCTTGAGTTCTGATTGGGTTTGTTACTCTAACTAGTTTGTAATTGTGTAAATAGCTTGTGATAATATGTGTTGGAGTCTTGAGTCGAAGTCTTAGATGAGGTGTGTATATGTTGACTTCCGGAGTTAGTCTTTTGTTTAGAAGATTATTTTACTTTTGCCTGGGACATGCAAAATGCTAAGTTTGGGGGAGTGATTTGGGTCTAATATATAGTGTTTTGAGCATTGATTTGACTCCCTTTTACTATGTGTTTAGCTTGTTTCTCAAGTATTTTGTAGGCTTTTTGTTAGTTTTTAGAAATAGTTAGTAGTTGTGAATCCTTTGAACGTTTTGATCCGTTTGCTAGTGTTTCAGGTACTTTTTGGAGCTCAAATGGAGAAAATATTTATGGATCTGAAAAGAGAACGAAAAGACCTTGCAAATGGAAAAAGAACGGAGCAAAACGGAGTCGGGAACTAGCTCGCGCGCCTGGGGCGCGAGGACGAGTGCGCCTGAGGCGCGCTGATTAAAGCAAAGAATTTCCATCAGAGTTTGCGCGCCTGGGGCGCGAGGTCGCGTGCGCCTGGGGCGCGCGTGCATCAGAGAAGGCCCAATTCAGTATTTCCTTGGAGGATTCAGTCCACAATAGATTAGTAACATAAAAATTAGGGTTGATAGTAGTTGAACAGAAGCTTTTAGAGAGAGGGAGATTACATAGTTTAGAGAGAGGTTTAGAAGAGGAGGAGATCCAAGGATTGAGAGATCAAGGCTTCTCCATGGTAATCATGTATTATCCTTCTATTTCTTCTCTTGTTCTTCATTATTTAACATGTAACTAAAACCCTTTGTTAGGAATTGGTGAATTTGTATGGATTAGTTTATGTAGTTATTGAATTAGTGTTTTCAGTTTCTAAATCATGTGTTTGATTGTGATTTAATTGTTATGCATGAATCTGGCCAATTTATGTTTTGGATTTCTAATCCCCAAATTGAGAGGTTTAGGGTTTAGATAGGCATTTCCAATCAAACAATATAATTAATCCAGGGGTAGAGATACAATTGCGTAATTATATAACTTTTATGGAATCCATTGTTCTTAACTATTATTCAATGAATTAATCACTTGAGAGATTGGGGGTTATGAATTGAATAAGAAACTGTAACTAAATATGAGAGATCTGATAGTTACTAATTTAGGGATTTGTTCATGATATAGGGGAAGACAATAATTTATAATTAGATAAATGAAACATACAATGAAACCACGTTCCTAACAATCCTTCTCTACCTGCTCACAACTTCTTTTAATTTTCAGCATTTAATTAGTTTTAGTTTTTAATCTCAAATCTATTTTAATCAAATCTGAATTTTAATTATAGGATTTACTTTTAGTTGCATTAAGGTAAAAGTAGATTGAACATTCTCACAAACTCCCTGTGGGACGATATCTGGTCTTCCTGAGACTATATTACACGTTGACCCAGTACATTTGCTGGCATCTCAACAGGGTTCCATTAATAAAATTGGGGTGCAAAAATTTCAAGAGCCTCCCTTCAAGGCTATGCTCCCTCACTGTTTTGGCTTAGGGAAATGGGGTGGAACTTTGTATTTTTGTTTTATGTTTATGGGCATTAGCCTTTATAGGGTATAGGTGATTTTAGGTTTAATAAATTAGGGAGACAAAGAAATAAAAATCCTCGCATGCATTGACCGAAAATTCCATGCGTAGATAAGGTCATTAATGGCTTATCTCCACAGGGAGCATATAGGGTGGTTACATTTAATTATGGTAGGTATGTTTAATTGGGTTACCCTAGGGTCTTGTGTGCTAATAAAGGATTGTCTAAAAATTTGAAATTCAAAATACACAAAACAATTAAAAACCGTGCAGTACTTCACTGCAATAGAAAATAATATTTTTCCAACACAATAAATTTCACTTGAAAATTATAATTCAATTTGCTAAAATAAAACGTCATAACCTTTACCCAAAATAATAAAAATTCGTGAGCAGCATAAATAAATCCCAAACAGTACCAAACTAAATTATACATTTTAATGCGATCGTTTTGACTGTAAATTAGTCCAATTCGGATTTACAAATAAATAGTTATGAATTTTTTTAAAAAAGTTACGTAATCAAATAAACCAATAAATGATAATTCTTTCAAAACACAAAATAATGAAGTAATCCATCATTATAAAAATAACTTCTAAATAATTATTCTTCTTTAAAATTTTAAATCAAATAACGAATTTATACGTACTTAAAAATAACTGCCCAATCAGAAATTCTCAAAAATCAATTTATTAAAATGCTGAAAATTGCCGGTGTTACAATCTCGCTCAAGGTCTCAACAAAGTCGTCTAAAGACTCTTCGGACAGTGACTCGAGTTCAAATATGGACGAGGAAACCTTCGGGCTTATGGCCAAGAAGTTCGGAAAATTCTTCAAAAATAAAAGGAATTTTAAAAACAAAGGAAAAGAGACTAAAGACTCTCATCACAAAGGCACCAGCTCGAAAGACAAAATTATGTGTCATGAATGCGGTGAACAGGGACACATAAAAATATATTATCCCAAGATGCAAAAGAAAAGCAATGCAGAGAGGAAGAAAGGGAAGGACAATAAACCAAAGATAGCTTACATCGTCTGGGATGCACCCGAATATAATGAATGTAACACCACAATTTAGTCAACTTGAATATATTTTTATTTAATGAAAAATCTGGGATTTTTTTTTTACATTGGTGACACGGGCATGTGTTCATTCTCTTAAAAACATTTTTTTTAGAACATCCTTTTATAAAAACAAATCATTCATGTCCCACATCACACATCAAGTTCCAAATCGAGATGTTACCAACATCACGCTTTGAAACTCTTTCTTCCATTTTCCTAAAATATTTCGTTCATCAAAATCATCTTATTTTTCGAATAGTACTTTTCAAATCCCATTACATTTATCAAAGTTATAAAATTTCTAAAACATATGGTCCCATAAAATGGTTACATCAGGGTAGAGTCATTCCTTTTAAGTACATCTCAAGATAGTGCATTACATATATAAAACATAATTAAAAACCTATACTATGGAACACCACCATCACCGAGTACTCCTGCCAACTTGTAAAGCTCCTCTGCGTCTTCAAATATTTCTTCATTTTCATCGGGAAACGTTGGATTTGTCATGAACTCTTGATCTGTCAACACGAGCCTACTCATCATGTCCTGCATGTCCAATCCCTCGAGCATGATCAGTGGATCAGTGACCTCCACACTGATGGGTCCACTCCATCTCAATTCAACTAGAGTCAACTCCCAGCTTCCCTCGTCCAACGGGCTCACGAGGATCTCGATGCTATAAGCCATCTGCGCTGCATGGTATCGAATACCAGCAGAAGAAATAGGGTAGAGGAGAGAGTGAGCGATCCCAAACGATTTCTCGTCGACGGGTGGAATTACAGAAAGCGCAATATTAAGACAAGCACACAACATTATATATATAAGTCAAATAACAAATTACACAACATAATTCACCTCAACATCAACGTCACTATACAGGGATACCTTCGTTTGTGCCATTTTCTCTTCCTCATTCACATTAATTTCTTTCATTACTTATTTCACTATGCCACATCACATCCTTGGTCTTTTCCATACCTTCTCACCACTTGCACTTTTCCCTTCTCCATTTTAATCTCTCATCTCAAAGATCCTTTTAATAATATCATCTTTACTTTATTAAGTCTTATCAAGCGCATCCAACGATGACAGGTCAAATTAAAGAAATGTCATCGAGGAGTTAGTTAGCACACATACATCTCCTCCAATCCTCCCAAGCCTAGTCGGAAGCAAACATGAGTACAGGAACCTTAACCCACGCAGGTCGAACAACCGAGAAATCCAACAACATACGCATTTTTCAAAGCCACAACTGCACAGGCCGACCATCATGACAATCAACATTTTACGTGACATCGCAAGGGCCCAACACCAATCGACTGCTCGCCTCGTTCAGGTTCCCTCTCACTGTTCCAAAGTTGATCAAGGGGGCAACAATACTTTTCTAGTTCCGGGTGCAGAACACGCTACGATCCCTTGGGTATTAATCCCCGACCACTTATAGACTCGTTCTGCCTAGAAAAGCACTCCAGGTTACTTGACGTTTCACCTTCATCACCCTCCTCTATCACAATCACTCACCTGAGTATCCGCAAATAAACAGGGTATGTTCCTCTCCACTACTTCACACTCAACTCGCCGGGTTATTCAATATCTTTTAAAGTCTTATTAATATTTTATTAATCCTAGGTTCGGACGAGTCACCCTTGTTCATCCCTTCGGTGAACCTCGACCTCTAATCGAATCTTTCACATCAACGCTTTCTCGATGTTCCGAAGTTGTCACGATCATTGATCACGTCGGGGAGCTCCTCAACCCGGCAGACACGTCATGTCAATCGTACACCTTGAAGAATTCCTCGAGCAGGTACATATTACGCTAGTTCTTCAGCGACTCATCACGTTCGCGTGTCCGATTCCGATTATACGGGTCTTATCATTTATTTCCTTGCGTCATTATTCACAATCTTTTTCTTACACCACTCAATTGAATATCATCGCATTATTCTCATCAGCATCATTATTACTTTTCATAATTTTCATTGCCTCACTTAATTTCCATCAAGGATTAATCATTCATACATCTCACATGGTTCCAAACATTAACATCATCATATATAAAATATTCCTCATGCATAAGAATAAAAACAATTCATATCATCAGGGCATATTCACATTAATAACATCATGCATCATAAGGTGCGTGGTCCTAGTCCCCTTCGTATACGTGGCCACACAAACAAACAATTTGCCATTATATTTTATTTTATTTTTAATTTTATTTCAAAATCAGATTTAAAAAGTAATTTTATTTAATAGATTGGACTTAGAACTACTCTTAGGTGAAAATAGTTGAGCAATTTGCAATCCTCGTGGGACGATAATTTTGTAAGACCCGTGCTGATGAGGGCGGGGAGTGATCGTCGGTGCAAGAGGCAGGGACAAGGAGCGGCTCCTGGCAGGCTTCTAAGGGAGGGGTACATGAATGAACCGACACACCGGAATGAGAGGGTGGTCCTGAGACTGTGTAGGAATGGGACTACACAGTACAGGAAGGCTTAAATGAATTGATTAGTACTACCCATATCAACAAGATGCATCTTCTTTTCGGTAGCCCATCACATAAGAACTCCATGGTTAAGCGTGCTTGACTTGGGGTAATTCTGGGATGGGTGACCTCCTGGGAAGTTTTCTCGGGAAGTGTGCGAGTGAGGACAAAGCACGCTGAAAAGACTCGTGTTGGTATGTGGGGACAGTCGCAATCCATTTGCCTGCCAGGGATGTTACAAATTTCACTTTCATTATATTACTATTGTACGATCTAGTATACTTGTTAGAGAGTCCAACAAAAATTGATCTTATTTGTAGGAAGCAAATTACAAAGACCAAAGTGGATAAGATTAGGAGAAAGAGCAAAAATAGTTAATTAGAACAGTCATTTAAGAATGATAGTTTAGGACCATAGCAACGGAGAGACGGAGGAAGAGAAGGAGGAGGCATTGTTATGTCACTACGAAGCTCGAGGAATGTGGTAACCCAATGAAGTTATTCTTCAGAGAGAATGGAAGAAAGATCAGGAAGCAGAGGACCTAAAATAATAAAAGGAGAAAAGAGTTAGAAAGAGAAGGGGAAAGATCAAAATGAAGGAGCAGAATACATACTTTAAAAAAAATGAAAATGAAGAGAATGAGTTACCAGAGGTAGAAGAATCTTATTTCTTTGTATTAAGTTTATCAGCTATGGCAGTAGCAGCCACAATGGGATCAGTCGCCGCTTGAGATGGAAGAGGAGGAAGAGATTTTATAGCATCACTAAGGGAAGTAGCAACCTCAACGAAAGTATCAACAACAGCATCAATGACCGCAATTGGGGCGGGCTCAGTCATAATTTCCACATTCTCTTTGACTCCCTCGTCACACAATGGAATGATGGGAGAAGAAGGGGCAACTGGAAAAGAAAGAAGACAAGAAAAAATAAGAAAATGAAAATAAGCAAGGAAACATTATAAAAAAGGGGTATGAAAAAGAAAATAAGAGGAGAAACATGTAACCAACCTGGAGAGTGAGGTAAGGAATATGCGGCAGCTTCAAGGTCGTGGGAAGGAGAAGAAACAATAATAGGGACTCTATTTGTATCAGTAGAAGTATCCAAAGGAGCACTAGCATCGTGAGAAGTTATAGCAGGGGCAGAGTGAGTAGAAGAACTCTTGTGTTAAAGAGCCTCGAGGGTGGGAGTTCTTACAGGGACCGAGGCGGAGGCGGAAGGTGTTCCACTTAAATGGGCCTTTCCTGCTTCGCCTTGCACACTAGGAGGAGGAGAAGGCGATACCTCCCTTACATTGTTGTTGGAAGAATTTTCATCCAAATCAATTGCTTCAGAAAGAGGAGTAGAAGAGGTGGGGGCGGGAATGCAACCGAAGCGAGGCTCTGGGCCCAGCGAGAGGTGGGCTACCAGCAATCGCCCTCTTTTGTTTTTTGTGGGGGTGGGGCGGAAGCCTTGGAAGATGAAACCATGGCAACAGAAACCTTCGCTCCTGAGCCCTTGGACCCTTCAGATTTAGAGGAGGTATCAAAAAAAAAGAGAGAGATCCTATGACTGGCAGCATCTTCTACAAAAGCCTTCCTTGAATGTCCTCTTCCTCATCATCTCCAAGACTCTTGATTTTTAAATAAACCATACATAAGAGATCTAATAGGCCATGACCATTCACCACATAAATGAACAACACATAATAGTATATATAAAATAAAGATTTATTATACTATATAAAATTATGTTGGTTACGATTTAAGATACCTACGCAGACATGTCGATCGTCTGATGCAGAACCCTAGCGGCCCCGACGCTGTTAGTTGCAGCATGATCGAGTCAACTCTTGACATCACCATGCTGCAACGAACAATAATGACATCAAAACAACGATAAACAAATTTTATCTCTGTTTTCAATTTTTGATTAAACACAACACATTATGATCTCATTAAAACATGCTTAATCAGAAAATAAACGAATCATGGTTTCGCAAGCGGCTCCGATACCACTATTGGAAATAGGGATCAGAATACGCAGCGAAAAAAAATGAAATACCCTATTTCCAGAACAGGATCCATGCGAGAGAGCATGAATCGAGATAGAAAAATGTTTACCTCTTGATGCGAAGAGGAGAACATCGCTCGTCAGATCGTCCACGAATAATCCACGTCAATCACGAGCGCAGCAAGGTAGTCGTGCCTCTATTGGTATCCACACGAACAGGTTCTTAATTGGAGTCACGTCTCTCTTCTCAGTGCTAGAGAAGAAGAGAGAGATTCAGTGTATCACTCACTCTCTGATAAGGACGGCTAGGGTTGTCGTTCTATGTCTCACACGTCACAAAACCCTAAGGCTAATACTATTATTTATAATAGTGTTAGACCAGCGGGCTGGGCTTGGCAGCACATATCAGAATGTGTTGCACGGTCATACCATCCATCGCATGGACGTAAATTTTATAAAAATACAACTATTGTATTTTTTTTTATCAAATGTGATATCTCCAATCTATTTGTTCTTAGTGTGTGACCCTATAGGTTCCTGTAACGTTGGCAGTAAAGTTAAAATCCCATTTTAAGTTTACAAGCAATGAGCGGTATCTAGCAACACGTCATTGCTACCCAAGTGACAGGAATGTATGTGATCTGACATAACCTTAGTGTGACCAATGATCATGTGTAAATTTAATCCCTTTGTCCAAATATCATAATTACACTCATGGCATGAAAGGTGTCACCCATGTACAGTGTAACCTATGGTTTCTTGATCCCTGAGTAGACGCGTCTAAACAAGTCTTGTCAATATCTCATATTGACTGTCTTGAGTATGGCCATACATTTCACCGTCTCACTCAGTCAAGGGGCCCAAGTATATAATTCCTATTGACAAGGAAGGACAAATCCCATCTACGTCACTCACATCCCTCTAAATGATTTGTCATATACCCGACTACAACTGTTATGATCACCTGGTTAAAGATGACGTTTGATTGTGTGAAAGCACATAACTCCTCATGTTGGGAACCGTAGCGACTTCAGGTCGAAGGACCATGTACACCATTATCACTATGAGAATCTCTTATGACACTCACTTAATAACCCATGTAGCATTCTCATGGCGGGTCAATCTAGTACACAATTGTCCCAATGTGTACTTACGTGAAGACTTGATATCCCATATCCATGATCTGTGAGATACAGTCATCAGTCTGTCACATACTAGTCTTGATGTATTATAGTTGCCCTTATTAACTGTAATACTCGACTAGGGAATCGTTAAGGATAATTGTCAATCAATAAGATCTCACTATCAAGTCATGTACTTGATATTCTTATGACATTGAACTTATAATCCTAAGGACTTTATTACATCTATTTTATTACATCAAGGATAAATGAAATGCCTCATTATTATTAATAGTAATAATCCATAAACATGAAATAAGTACAAGCAAAAGAGAAAATACAATTGCCACTAGGGCACTCTCCAACACTATTAATGCCCCAATTGCACTAATGTACGGTACTTTGATTTGGGTCCAATATATGATGTTTTGAGCATGAATTAGACTCTCTTTTACTAAGGATTTGGTTTGTTTCTCTTGTAAATTTAGGACTTTTAGTATAGTTTTTAGGAAGTTAGGTAATTTAGAATCCTTTGAACGTTTTGATCCGTTTTGGGTTTGTTTCAAGTACTTTCGGAGCTTAATTGAAGAAAATAATTATGGAGCTGAAAAGAGGATGAAAAGATCTTGAAAATGGCGCAAGAACGGAGCGAAACGGAGTCGGAAGCAGGCTGGCACGCCTAGGCGCACAGACCCGCACGCCCAGGCACGCAACCCACGAGAATCAGCACCAGTCAGACCTGGCATGCCTAGGCGTGATGCCCTGGGTGCCCAGGCGCGCGTCCCCTGTAGTAGGCCCAATTGGACCACTTTCTGATCAGTTTTGCTCCAATTCAATTAGGATTAGTTTTAGACTTTAAATATAGGTTTTTCCATGAGGTTTTGTAGACTTTTCAGAGCCAAATAAGAGATTAGAATAGAATTTAGGATCAGAGAAGAGAGGCTAGTTGTGCAATTGAGAACAAAGAGGCAAGGCACAAGGGTTGAAGATCAATATTGCTGGAGGAATCCACTTGATGATTGAAGATCTCTTGGGGGTAAATTGATTATTGTCTATGATGATTTGTTTTTCCCATTCCTTTATCTTCTTCTTCCAATATGTATAACTGAACCTCTTGTTAGGAATAAGGTGGATTTGTATGGATCTTAATTTGGTTGTTTATTTATGAATTAATGTTTTTCCTTTCAAATCAATTACTTGGTTGCATTTTATTACAATTCATAGAATTAGCTACTTTATGTTTTGCTTTGGTAATCTGAACTTAATTGGAAAATTAGGATTTAGATTAGGCCTTTCAACAAACAATATAATTATTCAATTCGTAGGAATACTTTTGGTTAATTGTATAACTCTTATAAACTAGAACTCACTTAAGGGATTAAGGGGTAAGAAACATAATTGCCATGAGAGATCTAGCTTTTATTGTTTCTGGAGTTTTTGATTTATTGGAAAACATATTTTCATAATTAATAACCTGATCCTACAATGAAACCAAGTTCCTAACCTTTTCCATATTTGCTTCTAAATCCTTTTTAGTTTCTGAATTGTTTCATTCCTTAAATTCTACACTCCTATCTCTTAAACGCTAAACCAATACAAGTTATACATAGTAATCGCAATTAGGTGAAAGAAATTAGAAACAATTTGCAATCCCCGAGTGGAACGATAATTTACTTACTCTTTAATACTTGTGCGATCGGTACACTTGCCGAATTGCCAACAGGGACCTTGCCAAACGTGTCAGTGGTGCATTGGGTGAACACAAACTTCCCCCATATTTCATTATCACATCTTACCAAAGCTCCTGCCGCCTCCCTCTGTACCTCCTCTCCCAGGTTCAGCTGGGCGAACAGGATACGGAAGCCTCTAGTTTTGGCTATTCCTCTTCTGAGCATTTCTCCTAGTTCTCCATCCTCATTATCTATCATTTCTTCATCTTCCAATAGTTGTTCCTCTATCCCATTGATGGCGTTCACCCCATGATTTGTAATGGGCGAACTCGCAAATTCTCCTCATCCCGTTGTTCGGGTAATACTAGTTTCCCTTGACCCACAAGCCTGTGGAAAATGCGCCTTACCACATAACAAGTCATGGTACTGTGGGTACTTGCCTCACGATGCACAGCGCAATAGCGTGGGTCATCCATTTGCTGGCTGGTGGGCGGGCGATGCCCTTCACCCCTCTTCAATATTCCTTCCTTGTACCATTCCTCCACCAGTTGGTACGCCAACTCCTTAGAGATTGGCAAGGCGGGCGGCTCTTCATCTTTCCCATATTTTCTAGGCGGAGGGGTTTCCTTGTAGTTCTTCGTTTTCCCTCGCTCTTCTGTGGCATAGACATCCAACAAGGCGTCATCTTTGGCACGTTTTCCTTGCCTCCTCATGGCTTCCGCCACGTCAGCTCCTTTCTTCATTAATTCTGCAAAAGTTGTCACCTTACTTAGATACAAAAATATCTGGGCACCATCCTCTACATTTTTAATACACCCATACACCAAGTCCGCCTCCGGCAAGGTTTCTCTGCAATGGAGAGCCTTATCCCTGTATCTCTTGATAAACGCCACCAACCTTTCTCCAGGCCTCTGCTTCACGCGCCCCAAATCCATGATATGTAAGGCACCTTCCTCCTCCAAGAACTTGTTGCAGAATTTTGCCACCATATCTTCCCAAGTGTGCAAAGACCCAGGGCGGAGCTTGCGGTACCAGGTGAACGCCCTTCCCACGAGTGACTTTGAAAACTCCCTCAAGCATGAACACTTATTCTGGCTGTGAACACCCAAATCATCCAAATAAGTTATGATGTGTTCCCTCGCACTTCCAATCTCATCGAACTTCCTGAAAGCGGGCGGTACGTACCCAACTGGGAATGGTTGGGCGAGCACTTTGGCCGTGAAAGGGAGTTGCACCTCAATCACCTTCTTAGCTCCTCCCCTATGATCCTCCAACATTTTCCTTAACTGTGCTTGAGTGACAGGGGTATCTTCCCCTATTCTCACACCGAGTGTCTCCACTTGGTTGTTCATCCTTCCCCCTTCTGCCTCCCTTCTAGCCGCTTGTGTCTTTATTTCTGCCATCATTTTAGTTAAGTCACTCTGGTTGGCTAACAGCGACGTGAGCAAGGCGAACGGGATAGTCACCTGCAATGAGCCCATTTCACGACTGGGGAGCGGAGTTTCCAAGTCTCCCGATAGGTTCAAAATGGGTCTTGTTTCTCCTCTAGGTGCCTCCTTGGGTGGCAAAACTTCTGGAGTTAGTCTCTGTTCTTCTTCCCCACGTGTTTCCTCATCTGGGAACTCCAAGTTGAAGGACGGCCTCCTAGGGGTCACTGGTATTTGAGGATTTTGGTTGCTCATTGTTGCTTAATCTCCTCAGTGGAGTCGCCAATTGTTTAGGACCACTTTTTACAAAAGAGGCTTTAACAATAAAATGAGATTTTGAGTTCGTAAGCTTGAGAGATTATGCAACAATGTGAGAGCTCCCGGGGTCTGTGGCGGTGGAGAGTGAACGAGTCTTGTACAGTAATTTCTAGTGGGGAGGATGATGAGTTGCCTTAAACAAAGTTCTCACCTTGCCTTTGATTTGGGTCCAATATATAGTGATTTGAATATGATTTAGACTCCCTTTTACTATGTGTTTAGCTTGTTTCTCAAGAGTTTTGTAGGACTTTTTGTTAATTCTTAGAAATAGTTCTTAGTTTTGAACCCTTTGAACGTTTTGATCCTTTTTGGGTATGTTACAGGTACTTATGGAGCTTAAATGTAAAATATATTGATGGACTTGGATAGGGGATGAAAAGAGCTTCGAAACGGTCCAAGAACGGAGTAAAACGGAGTCCGGATGAGTTCGTAGCGCCCAAAACAGTCCGGGGCGCGCGTGCTGAAATTGTGCAGTACCCGTGCGCGCCCCGGCGTGAGGACGGGTGCGCCCCAGGCGCGCGAAAGCTGTACAGGCCCGAAAAAGGCCCGTTTTGATGCAGTTTGATGGGGATTCAATTGGGACTCAATGAGGGTTTGTTTTAGGCATTAAATACTAGGATTTTCAGCAGTTTTTGTAAGCTTTTAGAGAGGGGGATTACATAGTTTAGAGAGAGGTTTAGAAGAGGAGGAGATCCAAGGATTGAGAGATCAAGGCTTCTCCATGGTAATCATGTATTATACTTCTATTTCTTCTCTTGTTCTTCAATGTTTATCATGTAACTAAAACCCTTTGTTAGGAATTGGTGAATTTGTATGGATTAGTTTATGTAGTTATTGAATTAATGTTTTTCCGTTTCTAAATCATGTGTTTGATTGTGATTTAATTGTTATGCATGAATCTGGCCAATTTATGTTTTGGATTTCTAATCCCCAAATTGAGAGGTTTAGGGTTTAGATAGGCCTTTCCAATCAAACAATATAATTAATCCAGGGGTAGAGATGCAATTGGGTAATTATATAAATTTTATGAAATCCATTGTCTTAACTATTATTCAATGAATTAATCACTTGAGAGATTGGGGGTTATGAATTGAATAAGAAACGGTAACTAAACATGAGAGATCTGATAGTTACTAATTTAGGGATTTGTTCATGATTTAGGGGAAGACAATAATTTATAATTAGATAGACGAAACATACAATGAAACCACGTTCCTAACAATCCTTCTCTACTTGCTCACAATTATCTTTAATTTTCAGCATTAGTTTTAGTTTTAGTTTTTAATCTCAAATCTATTTTAATTAAATCTGAATTTTAATTATAGGATTTACTTTTAGTTGCATTAAGGTAAAAGTAGATTGAACATTCTCACAAACTCCCTGTGGGACGATATCTGGTCTTCCTTAGACTATATTACACGTTGACCCAGTACATTTGCTGGCATCTCAACAAGTTTTTGGCGCCGTCGTCGGGGAGTTAGAATTGTTCAATTTATTTTTGGTACTTAGTGTAATTTTTAGTGAGTTCTATTTTTTTTAGTTAGTTTTTAGTTTTATTTTTCTTTTTATTTTAGTTAGTTTCTTGTCTCAACAGGTGTTGCGTAATCTTTTTGTTGTTTTTGTGCTCGCAGGTAATTTTATCTATTTGAGTGCAACAAAAGATAAGTAGCACAAGGGAAGAGGACACTTAGAAGATGACTGAAGGGGGAGGATCCGATGGATCCATTCCGCCTCCTCCTTCCCGTATGACTCTGAGCGACTATGCAACCGTGAGTATGGACATGTTTGCCTCAAGCATGGTCCATCCACCAATCTCAGCACCCGCCTTCAAAATTGATCCCAATTACATAAACCTCATCAAATAGGATCAATTTGAGGGTGCGGCATATCAAGACTCGTGGGAGCATATCGCCAATTTCCTGAGCCTCCTCGACTTATTCAAAATCGAGGGTGCTTCGGATGAGGCCATTCGGATGAGATTGTTCCACTTCTCACTGAGAGGCGAGGCAAGGACATGGTTGCACAATCAGGCACCTGAGAGTCTTTCCAGTTGGAAAGTGTTTGTCTCCAAATTCATTGACAAGTTCCTTCCAGCTGGAGAGCAAGCAAAGCTGAGGCAAGACATCAATTCCTTCAAGCAAGAAGAAGATGAGCCACTACATGAGGCCTGGGAACGCTACAACCAGCTGTTGAGGAAGAACCCATACCGTATGCCAGAATACCAGGAGATTACTCTATTTTACAATGGGCTCAATGGGCATGACCAGACTATGATTGATGCAGCAGCAGGTGGAGCATTGAGGAAGAAAACTGTTGAAGAGGCCAGAGAAATCATCACCAATTTGGTATTCAGCAGTAGTCAGGTTGTCAGAGGGAAAAGCATTCAGAATAATAAAGGTTTAGACTCTTCTTTAATCTAGGCCCTCATCCAGCAAAATAAGGAGATGCAACAACAGCTAAAAGCATTGGTGAAGCAAGTTGCATCCCAGGCTCTCAAGTGCAATTTTTGTGGAGGAAGTCACCGGAATGGTGAGTGCGCTTATGAAATTAGAAAGGGTCCAGCCACCATTGAGGAACAAGCGAACCAAGTCAATTCCTCATGGTCCAAGCCGGCACTCAATCAACCTCAATCACAAAAGCAAAATTGGGAGAAGGTAATTGAAGCATTGGTTGGATCAACTCAGAGCTTCATGGAAAGAACTTCAAGCTACATGGCCAAAACTGACATAACTCTCAGTAATCAGCAAGCCAGCATTCAGAACTTGGAGGTGCGAATGGACCAAATAGCAAATCAAATATCAGAGATAGCAACCCACACCAAGGAAAGATGCATGGCAGTCACCCTTCGAAGTGGCAAGTCATTTGAGGAGCCACAGAAAAAGGGTGATGCAACTGAGAGGGAGCCTGAAAAGAGGGAAGAGCCCAAGCCATCAGCTGAGCAAGAGGAGCCTGAAGCACCGAAAGCGCAGGGTCCACCTGCGGATCTCAATCAAGGCACACCCAAACCAGCACCACTACCTTTGAGGGTACCTTTTCCTCAGAGGTTGAAGAAGGAAGATGACCAGAAGAAGTTCTCCAAGTTCCTGGAGATGCTACGGAAGCTGCACATCAACATCCCGTTTGCTGAGGCACTTGCACAAATGCCTCAGTACGCGAGATTCATGAAGGAGTTGCTAACAAAGAAGAAGCGGATGCTCTTGATTGAGGAGACATTCCCAATAGCAGAGAAGTGCAGCAACGTCATCAAGCGAAACCTTCCACCAAAGCTAAAGGACCCAGGTAGCTTTAACATTTTAGTTAGCAAAGGCAAGGAGTATTCAGGTAAGGCTCTCTGTGACTTAGGAGCTAGTGTTAATGTTATGCCCTTGTCGATGTTTGAAAAATTGAAAATAGAAAAGATTGAGCCTACCTGGGCAACACTTGAATTAGTTGATAAATCCATCCTCCGCCCTTATGGAGTGGTGGAAGACCTTCTGGTAAAGGTGAATGTGATGAGCATTTTATTTCCCATTATTCCTTGCATTATTTTACTCCTATTATTGATACTTGTTAGCCATTTGACAGTGTTTAGCTTGATTTAGTGATTTAGAGTTTATTGGACTAATATTCTGAATATTGTTTAATTTGGGATTATTTAGCCTAATTAATTCTATTTCTATTTTCAGGTCATATTTGGCACAAGGGCTTTTTGGGCATTTTGGGAGTGAAGATTTAATTTTGGAAGAGAAGATATATGATGAAGTGAAGATTGTAATCTATCTTTAGGATTATTTGAGATTTAGTTTATATCTTTTAAGATTTAGATTTTATCTATAGGATATTTTTAGATTTAATTTAGAGATTAGCTTTCCTTAGGATTTGGGCCCATGATTTAGGCCCGTTTTGTGATTTAATTAGCAAATTTCGTGTAGACCTAGCAGCCACAATCTATCATTCACGTTTTTACATTATCTCTCTTAGAGAAGGCTTAGTTTTGCTCTCCAAGCTTGTGGTGGCTGCTAGGGTTTCTCTCTCTTCCCTTTCTACACGTTTTTGGTATTTTTTCTTCATGGAAGGCTAAACTCTTAGGTTAAATCCCTTTGGTAATGTATCACATACTCTTGAGGTTTTATTCTTAATGCTATTTCATTTTTATTCACTATTTTCATGCTTATAGATATGTTATGGTTCGCTTAGTTCCATTCTATAGAGATAATCCATGTGTATGAATACTTAATTTATGCAAACTCGTAAAAACTCCATGCTTTGGCTTTTAATGCTTAATTAGAGGTTTGGGTTTTGGGGTGAGAATTGAATTTTCGCTTAGTATTTAGTTCTCACGAGTTGGACAGTGAAGAGGAAAGAAATTGATCTTTTGTGACCGATGATAGAGTTGTGAACGTGAGCCAAAGGGGTTTATCCGCTTTTCCTTATCTGTTACTTCGTTTTGATTTAATTCTGTTTTGATTTCAATTATTTAATATTCAATACAAAACCCCCCCTGTTTTCTATGCATACTATGTGTTCAACCTTTTGCTTGATAAGATATTCCTTGGGAGACGACCTAGGAGTCACTTCCTAGTACTATACTTAAACTGTTTTTATTTGTATCGGGTACGGCCTCGATCAAATTTGGCGCCGCTGCCGGGGAATATCAGTTCTTGCCAAAGGTCATTAGTAGTTAGTTAGTGTCGTAGTTAGTATAGTTATTATAGTGTGTCGTGTCTAATTTAGGGTCTAGTAGTCAATTCTGATAACTGGTTGAAGTTGCACTGTTTGCTGTTCTGCTATTTTGTTGCAATTAGTGTATTTGATTGATTCTGTGGTTGCTAGTTCACATAGTTGTGGGTGGAATTTTTTGCACGAAAATTTATATCCACACTACTTTTATCATATAAAAAGGTTTTGAGGCACCACGATCACTCAGGTCATCACTGGTTGTGAGTTCCAGAAAAATTTTCCAAGTTTTAGCAGCACTTTCTTCAAATCGTCGCAACTTTTGACCCGTAACTCGGAATTTGACGAATTTTATATCAAATCGAAGGGAATTTTCTGAATAATCTGATTATTTTGACTTTGTCAGAAATCTCCTTCGTCTGGACCTTGAAAAAGGCGTTTTACTATATCTTTTTTATTTTACAAGTTTTATTTTCTTAGTTTTTGATCTCTGATTTAATTGTTTGACTTGGTTCCCTTTTGAATTTTGTCCTCAAACTTTATGTGATATGTTTTCATGATTTTAGGGTGCTAAAAAAAATAAATAAAAAAATTTTAAAAAATAAAAAATTTTGTTGCCTATTTTGGTCATGCATATTTGTGACAGTTTGCTATGCTTAATGGTGCTTTGTTCAGTACATGACTAGGGGCAACCCAAGCTACTTGCATCCTTACAACCCTGAAATTGATAGGACTTATCACAGATTAGTTGGAAAAAATAGGAACCAGTCCATAGGTAGTGAGTCTATTGAGTCTTTACATAGTGAGTCTGCTTCTTTTTCTTCTATTCCTATAAATTCTGATTCTTATTCTTATTCTATTTATTCTGAAAATATGGCTCAACCTCCACCATGTGAGAGGACATTGAGGGAGCTGGCTGCACCTGATTTCACTATTGAAGATTTGTGCATCTAGTATCCCGATGACCCGTATGAGCTAAGGTCTGGACTAATTCATTTGTTGCCCAAGTTTAATGGTCTTGCAGGTGAGGATCCTCATAAACATCTCAAGCAGTTCCACATCATGTGTGCTACTATGAAACCACATGATGTGCAAGAGGATCATGTTTGTCTTAAGGCATTCCCACACTCACTAGAGGGGCTAGCCAAGGATTGGTTGTACGATCTGGCCCCTGGTTCTATCACAGGTTGGGATGACCTGAAGAGGGCATTTTTGGAGAAATTCTTCCCTGCATGCAGAACAACAGCAATCCGAAAGGATATATCAGGCATCAGGCAACAAAGTGGAGAAAGTCTCTACGAGTATTGGGAGAGATTCAAGAGACTGTGTGCGAGCTGCCCCCACCATCAGATCTCAGAGCAGCTGCTTATTCAATATTTCTATGAAGGTCTCAACCTCATGGAGAGAAACATGCTTGATGCTGCAAGTGGTGGTGCCCTAGGAGACATGACACCTTTAGAAGCCAGAGCCAAGATTGAGAAGATGGCTTCCAATTGTCAACAATTCCATGCAAGGGGCAACAGCGATGCAATCGTAGTGAGAGGAGTGAATGATGTTGGCACAAGTTCTGGTAAAGTTGAGAAGCTTGAACAGAAGATAGATTCACTTACAACTTTGGTCACTCAATTGGCCATCAACCAGAAGAAGTTGTCTCTGCCTGCTAGATTATGTGGCATATGCACATCCGCTGAGTACCCCACAGATGCATGCCCTTCTTTGCAGCAGCAACCAACGACTGGTGCTGACCAACCTGAGGCATATGCCGCCAACATCATCAACAGTAGAAACCAGCAGTCACAGAACTTTGATCTCTCTACCAATAGATACAACCCTGGTTGGAGGAACCATCCCAACCTGAGATGGTCTGATCAGCAGCAACCTTCACAGGTTCAATTTCAGAACAATTCCAGACCACCATATGTACCTCCTCCAATCCAGCAACGAAGACAATAACAGGCTAATTCTGCACCACCAGCTCCTAGTACTGAGCAGCAGCATTCATTGGAAGAGCTGATGAAACGGATGACCATGCAAAATCTCCAATTCCAAGCATCCATTCAAAGACAAGAGGCCTCCATTCAATCTTTGACCAATCAGATGGGACAAATGGCAACAGCCATCAACACTATGCAATCTCAGAATTCTAACAAGTTGCCATCCTAAACAGTGATCAATCCAAACCAGAATGTGAGTGTCATTAGTCTAAGGTCAGGGAAGCAGATTGTCACACCCACACCAGAATCTGACCTCAACAAAGATGATCTAGTTTCAACCAACAAGAAGAGCCAAATGGTCGATGAGAGTGAGCACACAAGTACCAAAAAATCCCATCCAGCTCAGCCTTCCACAAGCACAACACCTGCTGCTGCCCAACAACCACCCCCCATTCCTCTTCCTTTCCCACCAAGGGGGGTGACTCAAAGCAAGAAAATGGAAGAGATTGACAAAGAGATACTTGACACATTCAGGAAGGTGGAAGTCAACATACCCCTTCTTGATGCAATCAAGCAGATTCCAAGGTATGCAAAGTTCTTGAAGGATCTATGCACACACAAATGGAAGCTCAAGGGCAATGAGAGGATCAACATGGGAAGAAATGTCTCTGCTCTTATAGGTAAATCCGTCCCTCATATTCCTGAAAAGTGTAAGGATCCTAAAACTTTCTCTGTGCCTTGTATCATAGGTAATACTAAATTTGAGAATGCTTTGCTAGATTTAGGAGCATCTATTAATGTTATGCCTATGTCTAATTTCAAGTCTCTTTCACTTGGACCTCTTCAACCTACGGGTGTGATTATCCATTTGGCAAATAGATCTACTGCCTACCCCGCAGGTTTGATAGAGGATGTCTTGGTTCGGGTTGGTGAACTTATCTTTCCTGCTGATTTTTATATTCTTGATATGGAAGAGGACACCTCTCGTAGTGTTGTCCCTATCATATTAGGGAGACCATTTTTAAAAACAGCCCGAACCAAGATTGATGTGCATGCAGGTACACTTTCAATGGAATTTGATGACAGAGTGGTTCGATTCAATATTTTTGATGCTATGAAACATTTTTCTGATGACCACTCTGTCTTTCATGTTGACTTGCTTGATGATCTGATTGATGAGCATGTTCTAGACTTTTTGCATGATTATGATTTGCCATCTTTCACTAGCTCATTTACTTGTTCTGCATGTTCTGATTCCGAAATGTGCACTGCATGCATTGAAATTGACCAGTTTTTAAATTCTACTACTGCATCTGTTGATTCATATGATATAGATTCAGATCATGCTAACCCTTACCCCATTTATGTTATGCATGAGTGTAATCCATTTGTTCAGGTGCAGGCGGCAGAATCCAATTCTGCTGCTCCTTTAGTTCCATCTGTGATGCAGGCACCTTTATTGGACCTGAAGCCCCTTCCTCCTCATCTCAAATATGCTTACTTGGAGGATGAGCAGAAACTTCCAGTGATCATTTCTACCTCCCTTTCTGTTGATCAAGAGAAGCAACTGCTGGATGTGATTAGAGCAAACAAAAGGGCAATAGGATGGACTTTAGCAGACATACCTGGTATTAGCCCCTCCATGTGCATGCATCGGATTTTATTGGAGGATGGGGCTAAACCAGTGAGACAACCCCAGAGACGGTTGAACCCCCAGATTCTTGATGTGGTGAAGAAAGAGGTCACCAAGCTGCTGCAAGCTGGTATTATCTATCCCATTTCAGACAGCACTTGGGTAAGCCCGGTTCAAGTAGTTCCCAAGAAGTCTGGGGTGACAGTTGTCAAAAATGAGAAGGATGAGCTGATTCCCACTAGAGTGCAGAACAGTTGGAGAGTCTGCATTGACTATAGGAAGCTCAACCAGGCGACCCGCAAGGATCACTTTCCTCTTCCCTTCATTGATCAGATGTTGGAGCGCCTGGCAGGTAAATCTCACTATTGCTTCTTAGATGGTTTCTCTGGTTATTTTCAAATTTGTATTGCACCAGAGGACCAACATAAGACCACATTTACCTGTCCTTTTGGTACATTTGCTTATAGGAAGATGCCTTTTGGCCTATGCAATGCTCCTGGCACTTTTCAAAGATGTATGATGAGTATTTTTAATGACTTACTTGAGAATTGCATAGAGGTCTTCATGGATGATTTTAGTGTATATGGTTCCTCTTTTGATGCATGTCTTGATAGTTTGTCTAAAGTGCTTAATAGGTGCATTGAGACTAACCTTGTCTTGAATTTTGAAAAATGTCACTTTATAGTAGAACAAGGCATAGTCTTAGGGCACATTATTTCGCATAAGGGCATAGAGGTTGACCCTGCTAAGCTGCATGTAATATCACAGTTGCCTTACCCCTTTGCGTGCGAGAGGTGCGTTCTTTTCTTGGCCATGCAGGTTTCTATCGCAGGTTTATTCAGAACTTTAGCAAGATAGCCCTTCCACTATCCAACTTGCTTCAAAAGGATACCGCATTTGAGTTTGGAGACCAATGCAAGAAGGCATTTGATGAGCTAAAGAGAGCACTAACCACCACTCCCATCATCCAACCACCTTACTGGACCCTCCCATTTGAGCTCATGATCGATGCCTTGAATTATGCTTTGGGAGCAGTTCTCTCCCAAAGGGTTGGTAAGCTGTCTCATGTGATTTATTATGCATCTAGGACTTTAGATTCAGCACAAGTTAATTACACCACAACTAAAAAAGAGCTGTTAGCCATTGTCTTTGCACTTGATAAGTTTAGATCATATTTGTTAGGTTCTAAGGTTGTAGTGTAAACTGATCATGCTGCTCTCTGAAGTATCTTTTGAAAAAGACAGATTCCAAACCTAGGTTGATTAGGTGGATGTTGCTCCTCCAGGAGTTTGATCTTGAGATTCAGGATCGGAGTGGTGCGCATAACCTTGTCGCAGACCACTTGAGCAGAATAGAGAGAGAGGAGGATGCATTTCCTATCCGGGATGACTTCCCGGATGAGCAGCTTTTAGCTTTGCATGTTTCACATCCCCCTCCCCTTACTCCTTGGTTTGCTGATATTGTAAATTATCTAGTTGTATCTGTTTTTCCACCCTTGGCATCCAAAGCTCAAAGAGACAAATTGAAGAGCGATGCCAAGTATTATGTATGGGATGACCCCTATTTGTGGCGTTTTTGCAGTGATCAGGTCATTCGCAGGTGCATTCCAGATCAAGAGATCCAATCGGTTCTCCAATTTTGCCATGCTTCACCAGTGGGAGGCCACCTTGGTACCCAAAGGACAGCACGAAAGGTGCTGGATTCTGGATTTTATTGGCCTACCATCTTCAAGGATGCAAGCAACATCTGTAGCTCATGTGAGCAATGTCAAAGAGCATGAGGCGCCCTATCTTGGAGGCAACAGATGCCGCAACAACCTATGTTGTTTTGTGAGGTATTTGATGTTTGGGGTATAGACTTCATGGGACCCTTTCCTGTTTCTTTTGGTTTTTATTATATCTTACTTGCTGTGGATTATGTATCCAAATGGGTGGAAGCTAAGGCCACCAGGACTAATGATGCTCAGGTTGTTGTAGATTTTGTCAGGTCTAATATCCTTTGCAGGTTTGGCATACCTAGAGCCATAGTCAGTGATCAAGGCACACTCTTCTGCAATAGATCCATGCAAGCTTTGCTCAAGAAGTATGGGGTTGTGCACAAAGTTTCTACACCATATCACCCCCAAACCAATGGGCAAGCTGAGATTTCAAACAGAGAGATCAAGCGGATTTTGGAGAAGATGGTGAAGCCTAATAGAAAGGATTGGAGCATACGATTGGAGGATGCTCTATGGGCCCATCGGACTGCTTACAAGGCACCCATAGGGATGTCACCTTATCGGGTTGTCTTTGGTAAGGCATGCCACCTGCCTGTGGAAATAGAGCACCGTGCATATTGGGCTGTGAAGCAATGTAACTTAGCTCTTGATCAAGCGGGTGAGGAGAGGAAGCTGCAGTTGAGTGAGCTAGATGAGATCCGTTTGGAGGCCTATGAGAACTCAAAGTTCTACAAAGAGAAGACCAAGAAGCTCCATGATGGCTCAATTTCCAGAAAGGAGTTCTTGGTTGGTCAAAAAGTGTTGCTCTACAACTCTAAGCTTGGACTCATGAGTGGAAAGCTCTGCTCTAAGTGGATTGGACCGTTTGTAGTCACCCAGGTGTTTCCTTATGGCACTGTGGAGATCAAGAGTGAGTCCACGGACAAGAGCTTCAAGGTTAATGGACATCTACTCAAGCCTTTCCTAACCTCTCCTACTTTGGATGATGCGCCTGTGGAGGAAGCCTCATTGGTCAACCCCACTTTTGACCCACCATGACTTAGGGAGTCTTCTTTTCTCCTTCCTTACTCTTTTTATTGCACTTGTCTATATCTGCTGGCTGGTATGTCTGTCTGGATTTTCTGGTTGTTTTACATTGAGGACAATGTGTGATTTAAGTGTGGGGGGAGAGTAGTTTAGGTTGCATATTTTTGCTTTGATTTTTTTAGGATTTGCTAAGTTTTGGGCATTTTCTTGCATGTTTTTGCTTCATTTTAGTAGAGTCTTGGTATCTTGTGTCTGAATTCATGCATTTCTGTGTGTAAAGTTGCTTTTGATAATTAAGAGGTGGTAACACTGTGATAGAATTGTTCCTTTTGTGAGGATTTGAGCCTTAATTGTGGGTGGATTGCTATATATGCCACCTAATTTTCTTTCATGTGTGATTGCACTCTGGATTACTTGCACTCTAGAACTTGACTCGACTCTTGTTGATACTTGATATTCCCATGCACATTTTGAAATGATTTAGGCATTGTTTTTCTTGAATAAGCCACTAGCCATATGAGCCTACCTTGAATGAATTTATCCTTTGATAGCCCCTTTGAGCCTTTATATACCTTTTCTTTGTTCTTTAGCTCATTACAAGCCTATGACTGAAAAACCATGATTGTCCTAACCTTAGGGAATGTTGGAGCTTTGGAATTGTTTTGGGAATGGGTATTAAGTAAGCGAGGGTGCTTTGTTCTTCATCTCTTGTGAGTTCTGGGTTTTGCCTCTATGGTCGGTGATGTAATTATGGCCTTATCTCATTATGCCATTTTTGTTGTTTCTTCTTTCCTTTCGTTCATGAAGTTCTGCAATGCAAAAAAAAATGAAAAAAAAAGAAAAAAAAATAGAAAAAAATAGAATAAAAGGTTGATTGAGGCATAGAGGATTGGAATTTGAGGTTGTTGTTATGTTTATCATTTCATTCTGGGGTGGATTGTGCTTATTCTTTTTACTTATTCCCCATTGCTCCTCTATTCCCTTGGTTTTAGCTACATTCCCATATTTTTATCCTACCTTGTCCTTGGCCCCATTACAACCCTTAAAAGACCTTTTGATCATTTTGTGCATGTGTGTTGATAGTTGATGTTAGAGGCTTGTCAAGCTTATGGTTGTGTTTGTTTTTCATGATGTGCCTTGAGTGTAAATACTGATTAACCTTAAACACTTGAGTGTAAACACTTTTGAGTGATCCTTGTGAGTTTCTATCATCTTTGTGACTACCCTCTTGATGTCATTGGTTTTCTTTGCATATTTGAAATAATTGGATGATGTTCATGGATGCCTTGATTCTTTGGTCCTTATTCTCTTCGTGTGCTCGATTTTGCCCATTTCTTTGCATTTCCTAGAATTCATTGTGAAGTATGTAATCTCTTAGGTTTGCATTCATTAGTTGTAGTAATCTTGTTGCATGATTCACTTTGGTGCATATTGATCTTCTCAGTCCTATTTCTTAGTTTTGCCCAGGAGTGCAAAAGGATAAGTGTGGGGGTGTTTGATGAGCATTTTATTTCCCATTATTCCTTGCATTATTTTACTCCTATTATTGATACTTGTTAGCCATTTGACATTGTTTAGCCTGATTTAGTGATTTAGAGTTTATTGGACTAATATTCTGAATATTGTTTAATTTGGGATTATTTAGCCTAATTAATTCTATTTCTATTTTCAGGTCATATTTGGCACAAGGGCTTTTTGGGCTTTTTGGGAGTGAAGATTTAATTTTGGAAGAGAAGATATATGATGAAGTGAAGATTGTAATCTATCTTTAGGATTATTTGAGATTTAGTTTATATCTTTTAAGATTTAGATTTTATCTATAGGATATTTTTAGATTTAATTTAGAGATTAGCTTTCCTTAGGATTTGGGCCCATGATTTAGGCCCGTTTTGTGATTTAATTAGCAAATTTCGTGTAGACCTAGCAGCCACAATCTATCATTCACGTTTTTACATTCTCTCTCTTAGAGAAGGCTTAGTTTTGCTCTCCAAGCTTGTGGTGGCTGCTAGGGTTTCTCTCTCTTCCCTTTCTACACGTTTTTGGTATTTTTTCTTCATGGAAGGCTAAACTCTTAGGTTAAATCCCTTTGGTAATGTATCACATACTCTTGAGGTTTTATTATTAATGCTATTTCGTTTTTATTCACTGTTTTCATGCTTATAGATATGTTATGGTTCGCTTAGTTCCATTCTATAGAGATAATCCATGTGTATGAATGCTTAATTTATGCAAACTCGTAAAAACTCCATGCTTTGGCTTTTAATGCTTAATTAGAGGTTTGGGTTTTGGGGTGAGAATTGAATTTTCGCTTAGTATTTAGTTCTCACGAGTTGGACAGTGAAGAGGAAAGAAATTGATCTTTTGTGACCGATGATAGAGTTGTGAACGTGAGCCAAAGGGGTTTATCCGCTTTTCCTTATCTGTTACTTCGTTTTGATTTAATTCTGTTTTGGTTTCAATTATTCAATATTCAATACAAACCCCCCCCCCCCCTGTTTTCTATGCATACTATGTGTTCGACCTTTTGCTTGATAAGATATTCCTTGGGAGACGACCTAGGAGTCACTTCCTAGTACTATACTTAAACTGTTTTTATTTGTATCGGGTACGGCCTCGATCAGAATGATTTTATCCTGCCCCTTGACTTTATGGTACTTGATATAGAAGAGGATAAGAACATTCCTCTAATTTTTGGAAGGTCATTCTTGTAACATCCCCGATTTTATACAATAGCTATGTGCCTTAGTTGATGGTAATAGGTTTAGAGTGTAGAAAAAGGGATATGTTAGGTTAAACTCATGGTTTAGAAGGGTTATTTAAGAAGCAAGGGCATAGGACTTCAGGAAATTAGAAATAGGAGGTCTATAGCTTTAAACCCAAATTCCACCGTTGGATGTGAAGATTAGTATGTAGGGAAGCATGCTTTCAAATTTGAGCAAGATCCAACGGTTAACGAAGAAATTATGGCCATTTGAATTGCGAAAGGTGCTGTCATTTTTAGCATTGGATATCTATATCCAACATAGGATATCGATCTTGGATATCGATATCCACCTATGGATATCGATATCCACGACTCTGCAGCACCAGATTTAAGTCGATAAACACGTATTTTCATTCATTTTTTTCATGGTTTCTTCCCCTCCTTCCACGACCTCTCTCCCTTTCTTCATACCCTAGAGGTTCCAATCCCAAATTAACATGGAAATCAAGCAAATCAACATCTCATTCTCCCTTCTCATCATCAATCTATCATTTTCCCTCTCTAAAAACCCCAATTTACTCCCTCTCCTCTCATATCCATGAAACCCTAAAACCCTAGCTTTTGGGAATCAAGGGAAATTAGGCATAAAACTAAGGTAGCAAGATTAGAAAGTGATGGAGAGCAAGGCAATAAGGACCAAAGAGGAAGGATTAGGATCTAATGAGGAGTTTCCTTTCTCAAGTTCTCCTCTTCTCTCCAAGAGGTAAGGGGGGAGACATTTGGCTTAAATTAGAGAAAGGATGTAGTTATAATCATAGAAATATAACTATATACATAATTGGTTTTGTATTTGCATGAGTTATGTGTGGTTTCTTACACTAGGGTTTTATGTTAAAGTGATTGGTTGATGATTATGTTTGGTTTTATGCTTGTTGTGAATGGTGTGGTTTTTGATTTATGGCTTAAGCTAAATTGTCTGATAATGATTACGTTTGAATATGTTTGATTATATGTTTGATTTACAACTTTAATTGGAAGAATGAATTATGATATGGCTATTATGTTGTCTTGTGAATGATTAAGGTTCATGGTATTGTTTTATAGAAATATCCGAAGTTAGAGGACATATCAAAAGGAAATAATTATATAAAGGCGTGGCTATTCAAATCAAATTAAAATAAGTAGAAACACGTGCATTAACAAGTGAGGAAGGACGTTAGGAATTGGAAAAGATACGTGAATATTCTATGGACCGAAGGACGAATTCACGCGAAGGTCCATAGAATCGACGGACGAGAGTTTTATAGTGACTAGATTGTGTTATTTAAACAATCGCGGAAAACTATTATAGAGGACTTTGATCCATTAGAGGACCTAAGCTAGTACGAAGGACGAATTCACGCGAAGTACTGGATAAGTCGGGGATTGGTCTTGTGCACACTATAATAGTTTTTATCGGTCACTTATACACATCATGACTAGTGCAAAGTGGTTCCTGCTATAGCCAATTTGGGTAAAACGGCCCAAATTGTACGAAGGACGATTATACGCGAAGTACTGTGCAAGCATTGGTTGGGGGACACTTACTCCTAGTTGATCTTTTCCAATTGTGTGGAGGGCCACGTGAGGAATTATGGAAATATGGAAATATGGAATTATGGGCATATGGATAAATGGAAACCAATGGAAAATGGTACTTGGATTATTATGGACTATGGAGTTGCATTGCATCATATGCATCTGTGCATTTTGGATTATAATATGGAAAATATATGGAAACTTTATTTATATGGAATCATATATTGGTGTGATGTGCATATACTTATATTCTATTATTGTTATTATGCGTTTTCTTTAATTTCTGTTTAAATGTCTCACCCTCTTAGTTAACATTTTTAGGTACCCACAATGGAGATAATTTGGATATTCCGCCACCGGGGAGCTTTACACTCCAATGACGGAGTGTAATATCTAAACATGACCTAAGGGTCATGATGATGCTACCATTAGGAACTATAATCATATGTAGCAATTATTAATTATTGTACAAAGATTACTCATTATTGTACAAAGATTACTCTTTTATACTGAGGAAGTTGTAATATTTGTTTTATGTGTACAAATAATCTCTGGAAACCTGACAGGTATAATAAATGGTAAGGGAAAGATCCATTTTTAAAGGAAACCCTGTCAAAATTTTTATAAAACTCACTATTTCTTTTATTAAACATTATTATAAAAAGGTAGGGCGTTACAATTCTTGGCCACAGCAGGGGCAGTGATTGATGTGCCTAGGGGAGAAGTGATTCTCCGAGTGAATGGTGAGCAATCCACTATAAATTTTTTTCCAAAACCACCAGTCACCGCGGAGACCTTTTCTCCTCTTAAATTTATTCAACACTCTAATGGAGGGAGTGTTGGAAAAAGGTGGAGTGACCACGCAAAAGTGTTTCCATTGAAAGGGTCATGGCAACCACCTTGACCTCTAAAAAGAGGTGACCCGTCAGGCTCGTGACGTTAAACAAGCGCTTGTTGGGAGGCAACCCAATGTTAGGTAATTCCCTCTTAGGATAGTTTAGTTGTAGTTAGTAAAAAAAACAAAAAAAAAAACCCCGAGTGTACAGGTATGCCACGCCCCAGGTGTGGGGGTGCTGCAACTTTCAAGTTTGGGGGAGTCAATCCCCTAGTCCCTAATTTTCCCTATGTTGCACCTCAGGACCTGTACCTCACCAAAAATATTGTCCTGCTTTCTTAGGTAGTTTTGCATTTTTATTTTGTAGTTTTAGGCTAGATTAGTTTGCTTGAAGACAAGCCAACATCTAAGTTTGGGGGAGGATATACAAAATAAAAATTTTTCAGATCTGAATTTTCTCTCCCATATTGGTATTGGTTTGTGTCCCTAGCAAGAGTAGGTAATTTTTCTAACCTTAGGACTTTTTATCTGATGATGCATGTATATACTTAGTTTAGGACTTAGACTCATTGACTTTTGACTCTATTTGATTGAACTGTAAATACTGTTGTGAACTGGTTATTTTGACAAATGCTTTCAGAACTTGTGATTAGTGAATTGACTTTAGCCTGTGAGCTTTTGAGCCTATTGATGGGGTATGTGATTATTGATTTATTCTAATTTTGAGACCCCTATTCTTTCATGAGTGTGTTCACTTTGGTATTGTTGTTCTAGAACTTGACCTGTGACCATTTCAAGATTGATTTTTGTTTGCATGCATAAAGATGATTAAGGCACTTAGGATGTGTTTTTGAGGCCTTCAGATGTTTTGCATTGATATCTTTTCCCTTAGTTGCCCACTTTGAGCCTAATGATATTATATGATTTTTCTTTGGTACCCTGCATTGATTGCATTGTTCTTTGTGAGTACCTTAGGAATTTTGGATGAGCAATTAAGTGGAATGTGATGCAAAAGAAAAGAAAAGAAAAGAAAAAAAGTAAAGTGTTATGTGCCTACTTCTCTTCCAATGAAAAAAAAAAGAAAATTGAAAAAGAATGAAAATTATGAAAAGGAAGAGAATAAAGGAATTGAAAAGTGAAAAGTGAAGAAGAATAAAAGTTGTGAATTGAGTTGTGATTCATTGTAATACTACTAGTTGCTCATTCATAATTTCTGAGGGAAATTTGCTTAGCATTTTAGCCCTTAGTTTTATCCCTTCTTTCTTATATCCCACCTAACACTTTAGCAAGGCCCCATTACAACCAATATTAAGACCTTTTGATTTTTGTGTGCAATCGATAATTTCAGTGGAGATGTTGGTCTATGGTCAAGCATATGGTAGCACTTTATCATTGATGAACTTGTGTGCTTAAATGAAATATTACCCTTATACACTTTTGAGAGAAACATTTGAGAGGTTGAGAGTGTTCACTAGTCTTGAGTTCTGATTGGGTTTGTTACTCTAACTAGTTTGTAATTGTGTAAATAGCTTGTGATAATGTGTTGGAGTCATGAGTTGAAGTCTTAGATGAGGTGTATATATGTTGATTTAGGGAGTTTGCCTTTTGTTTAGAATTTTATTTTACTTTTGCCTGGGACATGCAAAATGCTAAGTTTGGGGAGTGATTTGGGTCCAATATATAGTGATTTGAATATGATTTAGACTCCCTTTTACTATGTGTTTAGCTTGTTTCTCAAGTATTTTGTAGGACTTTTTGTTAATTCTTAGAAATAGTTCTTAGTTTTGAACCCTTTGAACGTTTTGATCCTTTTTGGGTATGTTTCAGGTACTTATGGAGCTTGTTATGGACCACATGAACAGGACCGGTATGTTGAATCCGGATACCGGGTTGAGGCCCAAGAGGCCCACTAAGTCCGAATCCGGATACCGGTTTGAGGCCCAAGAGGTCCGTTTAACCTGAATCCGGATACCGGAATGAGGCAAGGGAAACCCGCCGAATAGTCATCCGGATACCGGATTGAGATCTAAAGAGGTCCATGGGGCCTGAAAGCAAATACCGAATTGAGGCCGTAGAGAAGCCCACCGAATCCGAATCCGGATACTGAATCCTGACAAGATTGGGGCGTACGACTTCATACCGTTATGCCGGTATGAATTCCGGCACATGCATGAAAGGATCTGAGGAATCTCATCATCTTCACCTACATAGGATTCCCATCCTCTTAATACCTGCCATCATGCCAGAACCGTTGAGAAAAAATCTTACCCGCCACATGAAAGCGGTCATCAATACGGACAATGCTGGTATGTGTATAAGATACCTGGTAAGCTAACAGGTATGGCCTAACTGAACTCACACAAACACACACACCACCCCCCAAAACTGAAAACGACAAGAGAGTGTGTATCTTGGTATTCAAGGTGCTCATTTCACGTCAAACATCAAAAGTGGGATTGCTGGATTCTTAGACCGAATTGTCTAAGCACTGTAATCCTACGACAGAACATTGGCGACCACAGTGGGAGCGAGAAACTTATTCCCACCACCTCTTGAAGAAGTCCATGGCAAATCAATCACAGGAGGATCATGCAGAACCCAGCCACCATAGTGTGCTGGAAGCGAGGAAATATGGGGAGCAAACACCTTCTCGTCAGAGGGACCTCAGGGAACGGCTAAGTGAAGGAAGGAGAAGGGCTGAACAGGAACGTTCAAGACAAGAGGAACCTTCTCGGCAGGAGCAGGAAAGATCGCGACAGAGGCCCCCCACTAGAGGAGGAAGCCCTTCGCATTCTCGACATGAGTAAGGGGTCATCCGGCGGATGCTCGCAGAGGAAAGCCAGCATGGAAAAAGAATTGGCTCGCCTGCGCAAGCGGCTGGATGAACAGGATAAGTTGCTGAAGGAATTAAGGAAAGGGACAGCCCAGTCAGGCGTGGGTAAAGGAAATGGAGTGGAGCTGGTGGGAGAACCTGAGGAAAAAGACCACCCATTTTCAGAAAGCATAATGGCTTTCCCCATGCCTGAGAATCTCAAAGCTCCAGCCAACGTAGATCCATACTTTGGGAATTCGGATCCGCAGGAGCATATCAACAGCTTTCTGGTGGCAATGTCATGTCAAGGTTCTAAGGATGCGTACAAATGTCGCACCTTCCCCCTGACTCTGAAAAAAGCTGCTTTGCGCTGGTACTCTAAATTGGAACCTGACTCGATAACCGGTTGGAAAGACTTGGCTGGCAAATTCTTGGGACACTTCACAACAAGTAAAGCTCAACCAAAGTCAGAACATCATTTGTCTCAAATCAAGCAAGAAAAGGGAGAATCGCTGAGAAATTTTCTCACCCGTTTCAACACCGAGTACCTTTTAATTAGTGACATAGAAGCTTCAGTGGCTTTGCATCTATTGATGTGTGCATTAAGACCAGGGGATTTTACGGACCACTTGGTGATGCACAAAATCAAAACCATGGACGAAGTCATGGAGAGAGCCGAAAAGTATATCAACTTAGAGGAGTATCAGAAAGCACAAGACAATTTTGCAGGTGATATGTCTGGAAAGAAGAAGGACGCTTTCTTCAACAAGGGGTCAAGGAAGAATCACAGAGAAGGAGACAAAAACAACAGACATGATCTGGGGCCTAAAAAGCCCGAAGGTAAATATGACCATTATACGCCTTTAAATACTTCTAGATCACAAATCCTTCGTGAGATCATGAATGCAGAACTGATGGAGGTGGATCGCCCACCCCTGTTGAGGAGGCCTCCAACAAAGGAGAATCAGCACAAAAGGTGTAGCTGGCATGGCAGTTATGGACACACCGAGGATGAATGTGTCCAACTTAAAGACGCTGTAGAAACACTGATAAGAAGAGGAAAACTGAACCGTTACACTCGATCCTTCATAGGAGGTCCCAATGAGCGCACCCCCACAAGAAGGATCAGGAGTCCAGTCAGAAGGAGGACAAGAAGTCCACTTAGAAGGAGGTCTCGAACGCCCCCGAGGAGAAGCAGAACTCCTAGGCGCACTACGGCCAGAAATTCTCCTGTAAAGAAAGAAGATGTCGGTAAAAGCAACAATGAAGACCTGGAGGTAATTAGCACTATTGCTGGTGGTCTGACAGTGGAAGGAGAATCCATAACGTCCCAGAAAAAGCAGTTAAAGCTGGCTACAATGGCAGTTGCTGTATCAAACAGGCAGAAGGAAGTGCACCCTCCGATCACATTTACCGAAGCGGATTTGGAAGGAGTGATTCCCAATCACAATGACCCATTAGTGGTGACCGGAATCATTGATAGGTTTCGGGTTTGCCGCATGATGGTATACCAGGGAAGCTCATCAGATATCATGTTCTCAGAATTATTTGACCGTCTGAAGTTGAAACCAGCAGATCTACATCCATGCCAAAAGGAGTTGATTGGCTTCATAGGTGACACTATCAGACCCAGAGGATATATTGATATCAGGTTGACTTTAGGCACGCCCCCACAGTGTTGGACGGAAAAGTTGCACTTCCTGGTGGTGGATTGCCCTTCTGCTTACAATGCGATCTTGGGGCGACCCACTTTGAAGGCTTTCCAGGTGATCGCCTCCCCCTTGCACATGGAAATGAAGTTCCCATATGAGAAACGATCAGTTGTCACAGTACGGGCGGACCAGACGCAGGCCAAAACCTGTTACATACCTAGTCTGAAAGCAACAAAGGAGAACGCCAAGAAGCAGGCGAAGGCAAAACAGACTAAAGGTTCAGCTTCATCTTCCAGGGTCATGATGGTAGACTTGGACATGTGTGATGATATCAAAGAAGAGCAACCCAAGCCAGAGGGGGAGTTAGAAAAAGTTCAGATTGGAGATTCACCGGAACAATGGACTCAAGTGGGGAAAGACTTATCAAATGAGGAAAAGGACAGGTTGGTTGCACTGCTGAAAGAGAACAAGGATTTGTTTGCATGGACAGCAGCCGATATGCCAGGGATAGATCCGGATTTTATCTGTCATCGACTATCAGTTGATCCCAAATTCAGGCCAGTGTCACAAAGAAGGAGGAAAATGGGCAACGAACGGCAGAAGGTAATCGCAGCAAATGTAGAAGAACTTTTACAAGCTGGTTTCATCAGGGAAGTCCCCTATACTACCTGGCTTTCTAATGTTGTCTTAGTCAAAAAATCCAATGGCAAATGGCGTATGTGTGTGGACTACACGGATTTCAACAAAGCATGTCCAAAAGACACCTATCCTCTCCCTAATATTGACAAACTAGTTGACAATTCTGCTGGATACCAATTACTTTCCTTTATGGATGCCTATTCTGGTTATAACCAGATCCCCATGTTTGCTGATGATCAGGAAAAAACCGCTTTTATGACTGACAAACCAGCATACTGTTATACAGTAATGCCGTTTGGTCTTAAAAATGCAGGTGCAACGTACCAGAGGATGATGGACAAAGTCTTTGGAGAGTTGATCGGACCGACGTTGGAAGTCTATGTCGATGACATGATAGTGAAATCAACAGAGACAAGGAACCATGAGCAGGATCTGGAAGCAGTCCTTAATAAGGTACGTCTGCATAATATGCGTTTAAATCCGCTGAAGTGCGCCTTTGGTGTCACAGCAGGAAAGTTTCTAGGTTTTATGCTTACTAGCAGAGGAATAGAGGCTAACCCTGAAAAGTGTGATGCAATCACGCAGATGAGGAGCCCAAATTCCGTCAAGGAAGTTCAGCAACTGACCGGTCGTATAGCAGCATTGACCAGATTCCTGTCAAAGTCAGCATACAAGTCTCTTCCACTATTCCAATTGCTCAAAAAATACCAAGAATTCAGATGGACTGAAGAATGTGAAGCGGCCTTTCAGGATTTCAAGCGTTATCTCTCCAATCCCCCGATCTTGAGCAAACCCGAACCAGGCGAAACCCTCTACTTGTATTTGTCTGTAAATGATGAAGCAATGAGTGCTGTTTTGGTCAGAGACTTGGTTGACAGACAGAAACCGGTGTATTTCGTGAGTAAAGTACTGCAGGAAGCTGAAAGGAGATACCAGAAGATTGAAAAGATGGCGTTTGCATTAGTAATTACAGCAAGGCGTCTTAGGCAATATTTCCAAAGCCATCCCATCGTCGTCAGAACAGATCAACCCATTCGGCAAGTTTTACAAAAACCGGACTTAGCAGGTCGCATGATCGCTTGGTCAGTAGAATTGTCCGAGTATGGGATCAGTTACGAGTCAAGAACAGCTATCAAATCACAGGTGTTGGCAGACTTCGTCGTCGAGTTGGCACCAAAGAAGGATTCTGAGGTCTGGACCCTGTTTGTGGACGGTTCATCTAATCAGACAGGTGGTGGCGCTGGAGTGATATTGGAAAACGCCCAGGGGATATCAATTGAGTATTCGTTGAGGTTCGATTTCCCTACTTCTAACAACCAAGCTGAATATGAAGCCTGCCTGGCGGGGATGACGATGGCCAAGGACTTGGGAGCGCGCTTAATTGTACTTTACAGCGATTCGCAGCTTGTGATTTCCCAGATTAAAGGAGACTTTCAAGCCAAGGAACCTTTACTTCAGAGGTACCTCACCAAGTGCAAAGAATTGGCAGGTGGGTTTGACAGCGTGGATTTTCAACACATTTCCAGGGAACAGAATTCTAGAGTCGATGTCCTATCCAAACTGGCTAGTACCAAAAAACCAGGGAGTCTCAGGTCTGTAATTCAACAATCCATCTCTCACCCCAGTGCAACATTGGCAGTGGAGGATGAAGAGTCATGGGCTTCCCCTATCTTAACATTTCTGCTGCATGGGATCCTTCCAAACGAAGACGATGCTGCAAGAAAAATAAGAAAGATGGCTCCTCATTTCGTCATACAAGATGGACTGCTCTATCGGAGAGGATTTTCTTCACCTCTACTAAGATGCCTGACTGAAAGAGAATCCGAATTGGCCCTGAAGGAAGTGCATGAAGGGAGATGCAGTCACCACCTAGGAGGAAGGAGTCTGGCGAGAAAGATACTGAGAGCAGGGTTCTATTGGCCCAGCATACAGCTAGATGCCATGAAGCACGTGAAGAAGTGTGATCGTTGTCAGAAGCATGCTGATGTCCACTTGGCACCACCAGAAGAGCTCCATTCCATATCAGCTCCTTGGCCATTATTTTAGTGGGGTATGGATTTATTAGGACCATTTCCCCAAGCGGCAGGACAGGTGACTCATTTAGTGGTTGCAGTGGACTATTTCACCAAATGGATCGAAGCTAAGGCAATTGCTATCACCACTTCTACTCAAATAATGAAATTTCTCAGTAACCAAGTCATATCCCGCTTTGGAGTTCCAACTGTGTTGGTCACGGATAATGGTACTCAATTCACTAGCAAAGCTTTCAGAGAGTTCCTTCAGAACCTGGGAACTAAGCAACGTCTGTCCTCGGTGGAGCATCCGCAAACCAACGGACAAGCCGAGGCAGCTAACAGATGCATACTAAGAGGGTTGAAGAGAAAGCTTGAGGATAGCAAAGGTAAGTGGGTGGATTGCGTAGATACTGTCCTTTGGTCCTACAGGACCACTCCCCATTCTACCACCGGAGAGACTCCATTCAAGCTTACATATGGAACTGAGGCAATGATTCCGCTGGAAGTAGGCTCCACCAATATGAGGTCAAGGTACTTTGATCCGGAAACCAATGTGAAGATGATCAGAGAAAACTTAGATTTCCTGCAAGAATCCAGGGAAATGGCAACTGTTCGCATGGCAACAATCCAGCAGCAGTCAGCCAAGCAGTATAACTTAAAGGTAGTGGCCAGAGCTTTCAACGAAGGGGACTTAGTACTGAGGAGAGCCGATGTGCACAGTACTGAACCTGCTCATGGGAAATTGGCAGCCAATTGGGAAGGACCTTATCGAGTCCGATCAAAAACTGGAAAGGGAGCGTATTTTCTGGAAACACTAACTGGCAGAGGCATTAAGAACCCATGGAATGCAGCTAAGCTTCGCCTCTATTATAGTTAAATTCTGTTTTCTGTTATTTGATTTCCAAGAAGGTCTTACAGACCATTGTCATATGTCTAGTTTATTTCTGTTCAAAAAGAAGAAAGGTCATCTATAGACCTCTATTTAGTTTGAATTGTGATTGTATTTGATCATGTTTGGCTTTCTATCTTATAAATGAGAATTTTTAAGTTCCAGAGTTGAATATAATACCCCATTGAGATGGTTTACTCCAAGTATCCTTTTCCATTCAAGAATGAAAATCCGGTATCAGGAATGTTATCATGAAACCGATATCAGGATTAAAAAAAAACCTAGGAATTCGGAATCGGTTTCCGTATCAGGGATCCGGTATCCGAATCCGGTACGATTTCGTAAACTTGAGAACCCACATTGCATCTCTCGAAGAACCAGGAATCTGGTATCCGGAATCTTTATCAAGAATCCGGTATCAGGATCCAGTAAAGAGATACCATACTTAATGGTTAAACTGGAAAGGATGGAATTAACAGGATGAATCCGGTAACCGAATTCGGAATCAAGAATCCCGCATTTAGAAATAAAGACTCAAACAAAATCCTAAGTATCCAATGTTAAATGCGCCACTTATCTGACTAGCCATCAGATAAGAAGTGAAATGGTTGAGGAGATGTTCTTATATAAAAATGAACACCTCCCACGTACATGCAATGATCCCTATTAGTTTCAGAAAGCTAATAAGTTAAATGGAACACCATTCGCTGGCTAGAATAGGATTTCCATGGATCAAAAGAAAAGAAAATGGATACGCAAAGGAGATATAACACGAAGATTAATCCGATTACATTAATAAAAAAAGTACGTCACGACTTACAACCAAGAGAAATCAAAAACAAATACAACTAAGGAAAGTGCAAAACAGAATTCGGAAAGGGAAAAACAAAGTGCAGAAACAATAAATGCAACAAAAACTTGGAAATAAAACTAAGGAAGCTAAGCAGCAGCATCTCCATCATCCTCATGTCCTCTAGCACCCTCATCTCCGGACTCTTCGTCATCCACAGGGGCTAAGGGATCAGGGCAGTCTTCATCATCCAAATTGACAGGCACTTTACTTCCATCTTGGAGGTACTTGTAAAGTACTCCATCTTCTACTTTGTGCAGAAAATACATGCCCCGGGAAGAAAAATCACTGTTGAGGAAGTTGGCTTGCTCCACTACATTCATAAAAGAGGATTGGACTGATCCAATCCATTTTTCTTTGTACATATCCCTCTGTTGCTCAGCTTCATTCCTTTGTTGCTCAGCTTGATTGAGTGCATCTCTCAGTGTCTTCAAGGCAGCATCATTAGCATCATTCACCTCCTTTAGTTTATCATTCATCCTCTTTGCGAAGTCTTCCTCAGCCTGGGAAAGGGCTTGTTTGGTCCTCCTCAGTTCAGCATCTTGGGAAGCGATCTCTTCGGCCATTTCAGCTTCCTTTCTGACGTAAGCAGCCAAGTCCCCAGCCTCTTGCCCAACAAACAGAACCTTCTCAGCATTATCCTCTAAAAACTGGAGTGTTGAAGCAGCGCGAAGTTGGTGTTTCTTCAGGGACTTCATCAGGTTAACAAACTCACAGCGGGTCATTCCTTGGAAGCGGTGAGAATCAGAATCCGTGACCAGCATACGTCCAAAATGTTCACTCAGGTTTTCCTCCCACACAGAGGAGGTGAAGCCAAAAGACCCCTGTCCAGCATCAAATTGGGATCTAGTGGGGGAACCAAATTGGAGTGGTTCCTGATCTTTCCTCTTTCGGGCAGCACCTTCGGGGCTGTCAAGAATTATGGTGGCAGGCGGAGGACGGCTGGCACATGTCTTACTACGCTTGGGGGGCCTCCTCGGAGCATTTCCGATAGCAGCAGCAAGGGTAGCAAGGTCTTGGGGGCTTGCCATTTTCTCTGCATAAAACAAAACGAAAGCATTAATAATTCTAAAAAATACGAAAGCAAATAGAATATACACATTAGGAATCCTACCGAATTCCGAACGCAAGGAATCCGGCTCCGCATCAATTATCTTCCTGGTATTGATGTACCTAAGTCGTTCATACCAGGCAAAGAAAAAAGTTATGGTTGTTCGCTCTACTTCAGTAAGGATATTGTTCGGGGTAAGAAAAGAACGGGCTGGAATCTTTGAGTTTTTATCAGACCAGAAGAGAGGGAAATATGGATTTCCCCCATGGTCAAAGAAGAAGGGCCAGGAATGTGGGGCTCCTACTATCTTGAAGTATTCGCTTTTAAATCCTTTCCACGTCTCTGAGTAGGTTTCGAAAACTTTCCAGTTGAGGCGGGATTTCAGGGTAACCCAAGACCACTTACCTTTAACTTTACTTGAAGCAAAAGGTCCAAAGAAAGTGAAGAATACAGGGAGAGTGCAAGCTAGATTGAAGTGATTACAAAAGAGTTGGAAAGCCCTCAGATAACACCAACCGTTAGGGTGGAGTTGTGTTGGGGCAAGTTCTAAGTGGCTAAGTACCCTACATTCAAAGTCAGTAAATGGAATTCGGACTCCACAAGTGTCAAAAAGAACCACATACATAAAAAAGAAATTTTCAAGGGGGCTGCCTACAGAGCAAATTCGGTTTTGAGAAGAGGGGGCCTCTAAGGCATAAAAGTTTGGAACAACCCCTGGTCTAGCAAGTTCAGCACTGTTGTGGTACACTTGTAGACGTTGGACATCTACAAAGACAGAGGGTCTACCTAAGGCATCAAGGTCTACATCCTCATATCCAGTAATGACAGTAGGGAGGATGAATTCCTCAGGATTTGTTTCAGACCTCTTCTTTCCCATCTCGGATTCCTGAGAGGAAGTATAGAAAGAAAACTTAGAAGGAGTACTGGAGACTTCACTGTACATATCCCTAATGATCCATTTCTTCACTAGTTCGTCTAAAGCTTCCTTTTCTTGTTCAGAAAAAGAGGAGTTTTGAAGGCCACTAGGTTGACTAGCCGAATTGCAGGGTTTGGTAGAAAAGGGCTTCGACGAATTGGAAGAAGAAGAACATGGGGGTTTTTTGGGTGGAAGTGGCTCCATGTTAAAAGAAAAAGTAAGGGATAAGAAGTTATGTACCTGAAAGTGAAAGGAAGGGAAGACGTAAAATTTGGAGGCAATGAAGAAGGAATTCGTATGCTGCAGAGTAAGAATGGAGAAGTGAAGTTTGACACTGAAAGCTTCTCTCTATTTATAAGAAGAGTTCGGTTTCCAAAGAGAAGTAAGTAAAAAGACACTCGCATTGATGAAGAACCACTCAAATGGTAAGGCAGTTGGATAAGACAACTGAGAGTCATTATGGAGCAGTGATAAGTCATGATGGTTGAGGTGAAAGGTCATAGCTGCAATAAACCATCACCTCTTTTCACTTCCCCAAGGAAGCTGAAGACCAGTTGTTGCACCTTTTCAGAAACCCAGTTGGAAAGATAAAACCGGATTCATGGCTGACTTAAAGGCTGAATAAGAAAAAGCTCGGTTCCCAACGGATTCTTGAAGATAGGTGGACTGCTGAGTGACAGGAACAAGACATAAAGGGAACCAGAAGGGTTCTGACTTATGTCAGAATAAAGTGGTAAAGTTGGACTTGGGGACAAGAGCTTATATCTGGGAAATCCAAGTTCTTGAGAACCGTGAACCCATGAGAGGGGCTGAATTCAAATTCAAATTTGAATTTAGGTGTGCATGTCCAAGTTCCCAAGATGTTAAGATCACCATCTCGGAACTCGAAAAACAAACAAGAATCCGGAATCCTTGAAACCGGACCCCTAAGATTTCCGAATTGAGAAGCCGTTGATGAAGTCTACAAGGAAATCGGTATTAAGCAATCCGGTCCAACCAGCACGTCTCCGAGCCGATATCAGGATTGATGGGATAATTCTAGAACTCATGGCACATTGCATGAACCATGACTTGGGGGGCTACTGTTATGGACCACATGAAAGGACCGGTATGTTGAATCCGGATACCGGGTTGAGGCCCAAGAGGCCCACTAAGTCCGAATCCGGATACCAGTTTGAGGCCCAAGAGGTCCGTTTAACCTGAATCCGGATACCGGAATGAGGCAAGGGAAACCCGCCGAATAATCATCCGGATACCGGATTGAGATCTAAAGAGGTCCATGGGGCCTGAAAGCAAATACCGAATTGAGGCCGTAGAGAAGCCCACCGAATCCGAATCCGGATACTGAATCCTGACAAGATTGGGGCGTACGACTTCATACCGTTATGCCGGTATGAATTCCGGCACATGCATGAAAGGATCTGAGGAATCTCATCATCTTCACCTACATAGGATTCTCATCCTCTTAATACATGCCATCATGCCAGAACCGTTGAGAAAGAATCTTACCCGCCACATGAAAGCGGTCATCAATACGGACAATGCTGGTATGTGTATAAGATACCTGGTAAGCTAACAGGTATGGCCTAACTGAACTCACACAAACACACACACCACCCCCCAAAACTGAAAATGACAAGAGAGTGTGTATCTTGGTATTCAAGGTGCTCATTTCATGTCAAACATCAAAAGTGGGATTGCTGGATTCTTAGACCGAATTGTCTAAGCACTGTAATCCTACGACAGAACAACTTGTTGGCATCTCAACAGCCTTTCTCTCTATGTTTCCTCTCCTTTTCTTTCTCTGTTTCTTTTCCTCTCCCTTTTTTTTTTGTTTCTTCCCGTTACGTCCCTCTCCTCTTAAGCTCTTGCCCTTCTCACTTGTCACCATGTCCCTCGTAACTCTCATTGCCTTAGCTGCTAAGTCATTTTTCTCTCTCAATCTCCCCATCCAAGGATGCCCCATTTTGGCTAACTCCCAGAGGCTTTTCCTCCTTGAGTCAGGGACAAAAAGACCCTTTTCTATAATTCCCTGAATCATGGCCCACCTACGCTGCTACCCCTCTTTCCCTTTTCTACCTAAGGCTCGCTCTCCAATTATTGTACAAGTCCTCTTTGAGACCAATTTGTCTCTCTGAGGCGAAGCTCGCTCAGAGCCTACCAAACCACAGTCCGCCCATTGCTCCCAGAGGTCTCTGCCCTGCTGACCACATCATCCTCTGATGACCAGCCTCGTGGGTGGAGCCCCAAAAATGCTTTCCTTCCCATGTACGCTTCCCTTCCTGCTTGTCGTTGGATCTTACGGCCCAATTTTGATGATTGCTTCCATTTCCATTTTCTGGGCCTTTGCTAAACCGGCCTATTTTAATTTGTTGGACTTAATAAAAATAGGTCCTCAACACATTGCTTCATCATTATGTGGTTCTTGGTTCAGAATAGACTCTAGACAATTGATAAACTTCAAAGATTCATGCAAATTGATGATAATTGCGATCTTTGTGAAGTAACATATGAGACTATAAATCATCTTTCTTTTTTTTTTTAGTGTGTGTTTGGAAAAGCGGTACCAGTTTGCTTTTCACGATTGGAAAACGTGGCACTGTGAAAGCTCCAACAGGGGAGCTTATGAGGAACGCGTGTTTGCTTTTGCAAACGCCAAAACAAACAGGCTATTAGTGTGATTGGTGTACTAATCTCTTGCATTTGGTCTGTTGCTGGATTGGTATTGATACATGGCCTACATGATTTACTCACCGGAAGCATTGGATTCTATATGCATTCACTAAGAACCAGACTAGGAGGAAGTTTATTTGGTTCGATTTTGCTGTTGGCAATTGAGAGGAATAATAGGATCTTTCAACAAAGGGAGAAGCATATTAAAGACATTTTTGATAGTATTAAGATAGAAATTGTTGTTAGGATTGTTTATAGCATATTTAACCTTAGCAAATGCAGGAATCCTAGTTTAGGTCAAAGAATATTGGCTGAATCGTAATTAGTTTCCTTTCTGGACAATTTTAGTGCCTTGAACCCTATATAGTAGATGACAAGTAGTACTAAAATTGGTCTTTGCTTGTATTAAATTTTGCTTGTGGGAATAAACTTTACTTCTACCTTAAAAAAAATGAGAATATAAAAATAAAAATTGTTGTCAGGAAATGAAAACAAGAAATGGAAATGGGAAATATTTCCTGAAATCAAACAAGGCATAAGTTGTCTGTTACCAACTTGCCATTGCCTTGTCTATCAAGGACTAATTTAGCAATTTACTCCTCATAATCAACATAGTTAATTAAACTGCCGGACGCGAATTATATAAATGTGCACACTCGAACTTCAGCACAAGGGCCTCTTTCATATTCCGCTTTCCCTCTCTCCATAACCCTTCTTTGAGCATGAACCACAAAAATGAGATGTTTCGATAGTCGTTTGTAAAATATACTCCCTCCCTCCCACCAAGATGAAATAATTTTCTCAAAAATATCCCAAATCAAAATTACGATAATAAATAACAAAACTTAAAAATTGCATACCATAATTTATAATTGGTTTATCAATGAAAAATCCACTAAATTACTATTTGATAATTAGTTAATTTGTTAGACAACCCATTAAACACATATTCCCTTATTTCTTTTGACTTTCCAAAACTTTATCACGAATAATTAAATTAAAACTCAAGAAAAAAAGGACACCAGGCAGGCAATGATGGTGCAAGCAGAAAAGAAAGCATTAAAGTTCACACGTACGCTAATAATTGTCGATCCATTAATGGTATAAGGTAGAGAAAGATAAATTGTAAATATCATTATCAATAAAAACAGTGCATAACATGATCAAGAATCTAATGAGAGATTTTCAAGCTCTCGGATTCCTTGATTAGAGGCTTTTTTCAACTCCAAAGCTCTTTTGTAAGGAGGGGCAATAGGAGGCTGAACAGGATCCAAGCTTTGATAGTTTCCGCCGGCAACTTTAGGCAGTGGATATGAGCGATCAGAATCATACCCACTAAGGTCCCCGCAAGCTAGAAATGGGATATACACCTTATTAGGTCCTTCCAACCACCCACTACAACAATCTGCAACACCCACATCCACATGCCTTAATACACCATGATAAAACTTGAGACAAAACCCATAAACATAAAAATTCATGATACAATGAAATTCAGTAAATCAGTATTTCTGGGTATGATGATTATGCATATGAAATTATAGGAAAAATTACACATGCTTCACTTGAAGTTTGGCTTAATAATAGTGACACTCAACACCCTCTTGTTTCAAAAGTCACACTCCCTCCCCTACCTTAGGAGAGATAAGTAAAATGATAACATAATCTTTAAGGGAGGTTAGAGTAATATCTGAAACAAGAAAGTGTCGGAAGTAATTAAGTCAAACCTCAAGGTAAGTCAATGTGTTTTTTCTTAAATTATTATATACAGGAATAAATTTTAGAAGCCGAATTTACTTCTATGAACGCTCATATGATTTGATAGAAGGACATGAACATACCGGTATCTTCTATCCCCGACGGACTTCCAACCTTCTCAAGAAGGAGATGAAGATCTTTTGGATTGAATCCTTCAGGAGGGGAATAGTTTTCACAAACTGCAAATGCCTCTGCAGGGTTTACACGGCAAGAATTAGCACAAAAAATATTAACCACATTTCCAGTTCCTACCACAAAAATATTAACCTCCTTGGCATAGCCAGTGAAATCAAAACTACCTTAGAGACCTATAATTGTTATGTGTATGAAGGCACAGGGGAAGCATATAAATAGAACAAGTAGATATTCCAGGTTCATACACATTTATCTTACAAATAAGATTCGGTAAAACTTAAAAAATGCCACGACTGCCAGTTCTTAAGCAATGGAACTTAAAAAAGTTTGCATATCAAAAGTTAAAATAGCATGGACATGCTAAACTAGGATTCTTACCAATGCTGGAATTACGGCTACTTTTCGGTTTCGCGAAAGTCACTACAGGGAAAAATAATTTTAGCTGCAAACAAAAATGTGACATAGCATAAGTAACGAGGATTGTAGGCTTAAAAAAAATTAAATCTATGAAAATTGCTGCCGAAACTAAAATTTATATAACAGAAGAAGATTCAAGAAACTGTTGAAGATAATGATACACAACCACTTTTCCCATTATTACGATGATCAAACAGAAAACAGAACTGCGCAGCAATTTGACATGTACAGCTATAATTTCTGATACTTTCATGAGTAGGTGACTAGGTTCAAAGTTGTAACCAGACAAAAGGCATGGCATTAGTGACTGAATCAATTTAAAAATGCTATTTACTTTTACAAATGCACTTTTATTTCTCAAGACAGTAAATTGATGGCTTCCGATTCTTTTGAAGTACAACAGTTTTAATTATTTTTTGGGTGGAAACAACTAAAATAATTTTTAAGTATCAGGTTGGCTCATTGTTTTTCTGTAGAACTCTGCTCACTGGAATGTTTTGCCATTCCTTTTCTGCAAAGACACTTCATCTTTAAAAGATGATAATCTAAGTCTTTTGGTATTCAAATTACTTTTATTTTCTTAAAAGCTCCAGCTTCGGTGTTAAACATAAGTCTCAGAGAAGAATATCAATGAACATTTTTCTACAGATGTTGCAAAAGTTATCGGCTACCCAAAAAGGTGATGACTAGAAGACACTTAATACAAACATTTGCTATTTTCAAACTATGTCAAAGTCTCCATTTCCTAAAATCAATAAGATATGGGGAAACTTTGAATACCTGGCAGTATAGAAGGCTTGTATCTTTGCCTCTAAATATCTTTGCAATAAACTTTCCTCCTTCCTTGAGGACATGAGTAACAATTGTTAGCCCCTGCATGGAAATATTCTAGTTAGAATCAATTTACAACATCAAATATAACCAAACCTAATCATGCAACAATTAGCAAATCAAGAAAGAAACCATTTGATGTGGATCATACACGGTGCGTTAGGATGTGCTTAGGAGGAATGTACATAGATTGATTTAAAATGAGGGACAAAACATCCATGCTTGGCAAGAGAGTAAAGAGGAATAGGTAATAAAAGAGTGGTTCATGGAACATGTAGTATCATGATTAACCTAAAATAAAAAAGCAAGAATAAGAGAAAAGGATATAGAGAAGAAAACAAATTATTGAAACAGATTTAGTACTTACTGCAAGTATGAGTTGGGACTGAACAAATTCATCCATGTCATGAAGCCCAGTAACTACAAAACAACATAAAATGAAACTAGGTTTCCTGAACTACAAATAAATATAACTGAGATTAAATTGTGCATTTTCTTTACCATCAGGAGCACCATCACACACAACCAGGTCAGCCTTGCAACCATCAAAATGTCTAATGACCTGAACAAAACGTGATATAACAAGTTCGCAAACTTTAGCTCAATAGTTAATCAAGGTAATTTCATTAATGGGATAAAGCAGCTTCCAAAAAGCAAGTCATCTAAGATACTTTATGATTCGAAAAACTCTAGAATCCAGAACAACCCAATTATCGTGAGAATATCAGGGGACATGCACGTGCATGGTGAATCCATACGTGTGAGTTGATTTTATAACACTAGACAAGTAAGTCCCTGAATGATCATACTATTTCTTTTCAGTATTTCTACCACCCTCTTTCTCATTCTCAAACATGAAACACATATAATTCACAAAAACCAATTGGCTAAAAATAATGAATCAAGCGAAGCATAATGAAAGATAGCAGGAAATACAACAACAAAGCATTGTCCCACTAGGTGGAGTCAGCTACGTGGATCAGACGACATCATTTTCTTCTATTATTAAACATGTCTCATTTAAATCTAAATCCTTTTTAATGGTTTCAGCTATAATTTTACTTGGTCTCCCTCCGTTCCTATAATCAAACGAAATTCAAAATGCTTACACATGTTTCACAAGCAAACCAAATCTAGTTTACCAAATTATCTTTTCAGTACCTTGCCTTTACCTGCAAATTCATTTAGAAGGGACAATTTTATAGGGAAAAAAAAAAGGAAAAAGAAATAACACAAGAAAAACGTGAGCCCGTGATGAAATTTTAGGAACAAAATTTAGATAAGCAAGAGAGTTGTTATCATTAAAAATGAAACATACCCAATCCATCCTGCTAATAAAATAAAGACGTATGTGAAAGGAATTCAGGAAATACAGTTCTACATACCACTTCAGCAGTTCGAGCATTAGTGATATCACCCTGAACCTGAATAACACCTTCAATTGGAGCCATTGGCTGTAAATCAATTGCTACAATAAGAGGAAGGCTTTCATCCCTGCATATTATGAAACAACAAAACATTCATGATTTTGACAGACAGATGATTTACCTGATGTTTCAGGAACATAAAATACACCACCTTGAATAGTCAAAAACACTGATTTGATTATTTGTTCCACCTTAAAGACAAATGTTACCAATTGCGTTGACAGTGCCTTCTATATTTGTGAAAACCTATTAGTGAGGACAAACCATGTGTTCTGTGGTCAAACAACAGAAAATGAGAACCTAGAGATGTTAGAATATTGAGATTATTATTATTGTGCTAGGAGTCTTATCACGTTTGGAGTCTTAGTACTACTTTTACACAGAGTATTAGATCAATAGGAGAATTAGATTAGTGTTTACCACAGATCTCAATCATCGCATTATTTTAGAATCACTCAGAGTTGAGTCCTTTTTCTCTATTCACACTTTCCATCTTTTCTCTATAATTCCAACAGGATATGTCCACTCTGTGGAATATTATACCAGCTATGTAGTCGGAGTTGTCATATCACGTATGCATAAAAATAAAGATACATATAAAGAACTTGAGTTTTGCTTCTCCTCCATGTTGTAATCTCAAATTTCCACCAAGGGCAAAGGCAACAGAATCATATAAACTCTCATTATGGTTAGAGTAAAAACATGTTTGAAACTTTAGATAACTACATTTCAATCCCAACAAATAAGTCCTGAGTGCATTAAAGGATGGGAGACCTCAGCGTGAAGGAATCCTGAAGGAACAGAGAACAATCAAAGAAAGTCAACTTACTTTTTTTCAGGTGCAAGCTTGGCTGGGAGATACAATTTACGGCTCAAAACCTGCAAATTAAATTTGTGTATTATAAAGTTATCAACATGGCTACCAAATGCAATCTGTAAATGCATTATCTTTCTTGTCTATAATTTCTTCTTTTTCTGTGAATGCATGATAGCATGTAATAACTTAGAATCAGATCTTTTGAATAACTATTCTAGCATTAATAGCTCATCTCCATTTCCAAGATGGACCTCGATTTTATTCTCATGTTCAACTTCTTTTATTTTGCTGGATTGAATATCCTGTTCCCGGGAATGCATTGCTCTTGCCAACAAATTAGCAGTGAATAATATAGTGGGCTCTACTGTTTGTATTCCGCATTCAACACTTATCAGGCAGCATGGACTAAGTTTTTCTTTTTTTATAAATAAATTTTTTGAGCAAAAACAAAAAAGAGAGAGACTAACGTCTCGTATACTACCAAAGCTAATAATGTATTTTTCACATCATGAGATCAAAGGTTTGATGACATTTGCTGCAAGATGTCATGTAACTGTGTTTTTGTTCATTGACGATGATGGCTAGGTTTAAATTAAAATCCCCCCTCCTACTGAATCATATGTTAGGGTGGTTATGAAAGTGAAAATACTAAAGCAGGGCAGAAAAACCAAATTCAAGACATAAAAAACACAATTTAAAAGGGTGATGATACATGCTTAAAAAGAATGAGTGTTCTTCTGTTTTTATTTATTTCTCTATCAAGGTTATTTACTGATTTTGTTATTTGGTTATTGAGGTCCAGTATCAGTCAGGCCATGCATGAACTATAGTTTAGTGGGATTTTCTTTAACACACTTCAGTTATTTGGATTATTATCATGAATATTATTAGCGGCTGCTTACTGGCTACTCAACTCAAATCTTAAACTGAGGTCTACTAACACCGATGTTTTGACTAGTGCTATCCAATCAGTATAGTCAGATATCAAAGAACGAATGAAGAAATTGCTTTTGCAGAAAGTGCGAGTTTGTTAGACATGAAATGCCTAAGAACCCTGAGTGTAAGTCTAGATATTCTATTCTTTCTTTCAATCTTATTTTGTTTTGTCTAAACATCAGACATGTTCAGATATGTCGGGTTGATCAATGACAAGGATCATATAACTAATAGTTCAATACTTCAACTACACCAATTTCACAAACCCAAAACCATCCTCCATCATATTTATCCCAAGTTTCACCAAATAATAGATATAAGTTGATTGACATAGAATAGCACGTTAATTAATTAATCAGTACTGAAGTACCATGATCCTTTCCAGCATGTCCTTTTAAGAATAAGATGTAAAGGTAAGGTCATAGGTGGTACATTGCCAAGGGCTCCATTAAGAAACTACTAATTCTCTCTGTAACTGTGTTTACCCAACAATCAAAAACAAATCTGTATTGAGTAAACTGTCACTTTTAAAAAAAAAAAAAAAAAAATTAAAGGTGATTTTATGAAACACCCTAAGGGACGCTTTTCAAAACTTTTGTGGTTGAATTCAAATGACGAGTGATTCATAATCTCATCACTAGTACCTGACTCCAGCTACCCGGGGCAGCGCATAAATCTACAACATGTTTTACTCCTACAAAAAACAATAAAAAATACCATAAGAAACAATATAGTCGAGTGTAGAATCTGGGAGCAAGAATATGAATTTTACCACATTATAGATAAATATGTTTCCATGCATGTGTGAAAGCAAATTGTTCTATATAAACTCATGATTTTAGAACAAAAATGCATGATAAAAACCTTGCATTAATTGTAATTCCAAGACATTAACAAATGCCAAAGCTTTCAAGATATAAAGTGAAATGCAAAGATGGTGAGCTTTTTACCAATGATTGATGTCATATCAAATGATCCAATCACATAATCAAACATTAAAAAAAGAATAAAAATCAACTACCCCATACTAAGACTTATTCATTACTTCTAAAACAATTTGTGAATGGTAAAAGAGAATCATCTCATTGAAGGAAGTATAACCAGAAGATTTACATCCAACAGTTGATCTCAACTGAATTTTCACCCAAAACTAACTAACTTGAGTTATAAATAGCATGAGAGTGAACATCAGGTAATTGTTGTAGTAGTACACTCTAATATCTTCAAGACAAATTAATTCAACTATATTATTTATATAACTAGATAACAATACTTGACATCTTAATTGACACCAATACATGGTGCTTATATGGGTAGCTTAAATAACATTTTAAAAATTAAATATAGACCTTCAAAGATGTTGAATTCCTCATCAATCTGAAGCAGTTTAAAGGCACTACGAGCCCGCCATCCTTCTTCTTTTGCTTTCCGGTAATATATATCCTGAAAAAAACAATCCCATAAACCTAAAGATCACAAAAGGAAGCTCATTGGGATGGAAAAGCCATTCTTTCTACATACTCTCTTATCCCTTGATGCTTTGCCCATCCTTTATAATTTATTTAGAGCACTGCAAACTCAGCAAAAAAAATATTATTTTCAGATAAAAAAAACTAAGAATAGATACAAAATGAGAAGAATGTGAGCAGATAAAAGAAAAAAAGGGACATGTTCATTTTCAATTAGCCGTTTCCCCAAACAGCTTGTGTGCAAAATTTATTGGGGTTTCGGATGCAGATTGCTTATCGAATTGAATTGAAACAAGAACTGAATTGAATTGTTGGGAAAAAATTTACTGGTTACTGATATCAGTAACTTACTGAACTATGGCTTCGCTTCGCTTGGGAGTGAGACGAACTGGGAATTCGCAACAATGAGAATGACGAAGAGCGTCGCCGGACTGTGCTTGTGAAGAGGGTGGTGAGAGAGACAGCAGCGGGTGAGAAGGCCGAAAATGCTTCCTCCTCTCTATGTAAGAGAGGGTTTTTGCGTTTTGCACCAATCTCTAGGCTAACCCACAGTTTTTCAATTAACATCAGTTTCATTATTACTTGCACTCGTTTTTTATATTTTTTTCATTTACTTATCAATATTACTTTTATATTAATACTTACACTCGTATATCTAATACTCACACCCTAATCTTATTATTTGCACCCATAATTCTGTCACTACTTGTACCCACCATCTTCAACCTCTCATTATCAACCCATATAATCATCTTCAACCTCTCATTATTTTCACTCAATTTCATGAAAATTAATTAATGTCCCAAAAAAATCATTAATTGAGAATTAATTATTAGTTTATCATCTATTTGGAGAAAAAAAAAAGTCACAAAATCCTCTTTCCGTTAAAAAATGCAGTAACAACACCTGCTCGCAGGAGAAATGGAGAATCATCCACTTCCGTTCCATGCGCATAAAATTCAAGATTCCATTGTGTGATATTGACTAATAGTTAATACTAGGAGTGTTCAAAACCGAACCGGTCCAATTAAAAACCGCAAACCGATCAAAAAAACCGAAAACCGAAAAAAACCGCATTTATTGGTTTTTTTTTTACTCATTTTCTGAGAACCGATCGGTTCGATTCGGTTTTCGGTTTCAGTTGAAAAACCGAACCGAACCGATTCATGCCTACATGAAAGTTGAAACGCTGCGTTTTATACTTGTGCAATGTATACGCTGCGTTTTATGCATTTCAGATTTTCACTTTTCAGTATCACACATTTTAGGTTTTCATTTCTCTCCACAGTCCACACAAAGTCACAAACCCCGCCGCCGCTCCTCCACCACTGCTCCTCCATCGCTGGCCGCTGCTCCTCCCATCGCCGCTGCTCCACCACTGCTCGCTGTGAATTTTTTTTGTCGTGAAAATAATATGAAAGTGTTTCTTTCTCTTTGGTTATGTATTGCAACTTCTCCGTACGTTTCTTGAGCTTGAACATGACATAATTTTAAGTAATTATGTAGATGGGATACTGACTTGTTTTGAATGTTTTGCTGAAAAACATGAAATAGTTGTTATATTTTTATCCTTATTAAGAAACTCATTTCTTCAGCATCATGTATTTCTATTCTTTTTCCGTTGTTATCATGAATAGGATTTTGTATTGTATCATGGTGTTTCTTATTATATGAATTTCAAATGATGTATGCAGGATTTCAATATGAGCGTGTTAGTAGCCTACATGCGTCCTGGCTCCAAGTCTGAAATTGTTAAGGTACCTTGTTTTCTTCTATGCATTATTCTAAAGCACCACAATCTCAATGATACTTTCATTCAAATCTGGGGAAAAATGGAGTCAAATCTGAAGAAATTTGAAACCGATCCAAACCAGACCGAAACCGCAAGGTTTTTTTTGGATTGGATCTAATTGGATTTCTTATTATAATGGACCGATCCAAACCGAACCGCACGTATATTTTGTAATCGGTTCGAATCATATTTTGCCTCAAAACCGAACCGAACCGATCCGCGAACATCCCTAGTTAATACAATATAAGTACCATTGGTTTAATTGAAGACAGTACTTCAAGTAACAGTACTTCGATACTTTCATGAAAACTTGATATTGCACACTGTTATTGATAGATATAGTAATATTAATAGATTTAGATCCGTATAGATATTATTCGGTAAAAAATATGAAGCATTGCATATGAAATTAGGTGGGAAGGATGAGAGGTTGAAAAATGATTATGTGGATTGAGGATGAGAGGTTGAAGATGGTGGGTGTGAGTAGTGATAGGATTATGGGTACAAATAATAGGATTAGGGTGTGAGTATTAGATATACGAGTGTAAGTATTAACATAAGGGTAATGTTGGTAAATAAATGCAAAAAATTATAAAAATCGGGTGTGGGTAGTAATGAAACGGGTGTTAATAACATTTCCCTATAGTTAATAGTCACGTAGATTCGAAAGATACCTGTGTAATCAGTTAGGTCCCTCAAAGATTAGTGGAATCTCTTAAACCCCAAAAATCACTTTGGAATCAGTTAGGTCTCTGAAAAATGGAATCTCTTAAACCCCAAAGATCAATTTGGCATCACATTAGTCCTCTATGAGGGACCTAACGGAATCCTATGTGACACATTAAATGCTTTGTTAGTCAAACGTGACACCTTCTTAACATTCCAACATCGGATGTCATTTTCCTCCCAAGATAACTTCAAAGATATGGAACATCCCATCTTGAGGCCGACAAAGCATTTAACATGCCACGTAGAATTACGTCAGGTCCATCCTGACAAAATTGAAAGGGGGGACTAATGTGATGCTAAAATGATCTTTGAGAGGTTTAAGAGATTCCACAAATCTTTCAGGGACCTAACTGATTCCGCAGGTATCTTTCGGGGACCTATGTGACTATTAACTCTTTTTCAATAAGCATTCGGATTCCCTGAATATTAACACCAGTTCCATTAGTATTCGCAACCGATTTTTATAATTTTTTGTACTTACTTATCAATATTATTCTGAGTAATATGTCAGATTAGTCCCTGACTTTGTAAGCGTCGGTCAAGTTAGTCCCTGACTTTTTCGAAATAGCAATTTAGTCCCTGAGATTTCATTTTAATTCACATACGTTCCTATCTTTATCCCATTTTAAAGCAAATACATCCTTGCGATAGTGACGGCAAGGACTAACTTGATCGACGTTCTCCTATCTCAAGGACTAAATTGCTATTTCGATAAAGTCAGGGACTAACTTGACCGATGCTTACAAAGTCAGGGACTAATCTGAGATATTACTCATATTATTCTTGTGACCTTGTAATTACTACTTACACCCATCTATCTAATATTCACACCTCAATTCTATTATTTACATCCATCATCCTAAAAACCTAATATCAATGTTTTGAAAACTGAACCGATCATCAAATCAGTACTAATTGGGGTTTCAGGTTCAATGGTTTGACCATAGTTGAACCGCTATTGAATTGTTGATAATTACATTTTGCAATTTTCTAATGTATACCCTAGAATACATATTAAAAAAATTATATTGACAAATTTGAGTAGGAAATTGATGTAATTAATATACATAAATTTTATAAATAAGTCAATTTTTAATGTAAACATATCAAATATAAGTTCTTAACATGTTTACTAGAACATGTATTAAAAAAAATTAAAATATAATACCAATATTTTTAAATATATATATATATATATATATATATATATATATATGTTAAGTAACAATTTTAACTAATGCACCAAATATACTCAACATATATTATTGAGTTGGAAGTAAAAATTTTGTTTTGTTTTGCAATCTCTTTGTGATTTGGCAAAGTAAAGTTGAGAAAAGTAAGCACTAGAGTACTTAGAAATGGGTTTTGCCTACTAAAGAAGCCCCGGCGTTATTAAAGCCAAAAAAGTAAAAATTGACTCAAATACAGGGTTTGTTATTCTTGACCAACCAAACGAAAAACACAACACCTTCTTTGTTTTTGCAGAGCACTCCCACGACGGCGGCAATATCAGTATGTTAAAACCTAGAAGAAAGAAAAATGAAAAAAGTTGTTCTTCTAGATGAAGGGAATCATCCCCTCTCTCTATACTTATCTTACTCATTTTTCTTTCTTCATCTTTTGGTCTTAACAAGCTAAATTTCTCTCTTTCTCTTCTTGGTTTTGTTGTTCTTGCTTCATTTTCGGTTCAACCGTAAAAAGTTCGGTGATTACCAGTTTTTCCGATTTTTGAACGATTCAACCGGTTTAGTTTTCGGCAAAAACGGTTTTGTGATAAGATTGGACCGGACATCTGCTCGGTTCATCGGTTTTCCAGTTGAACCGACCGATCTGGCCCGATTTTTAAAACATTGCCTAATACTTAGCCAATCATCACTACTCACACCCATCACCTTCAACCTCTATCATCAACCCACATAATTAATCTTCAATCTCTCATCATTCTCCACCCAACACCATGAAAATTAATTATAGTCATACAAAAATTCATAAATCCAAAAAATTAATTATTAATTTATCACCCATTTTCAAAAAGAAAAAAGCACAAAAACCTCTTCCCATTAAAAAAAATGAGATAAAAAATAACGTGGGATTTTCTCCGGTTTCCTTCGTTTGCTAATCGATCGGAAACAGCCATGAAAGGAGTCATTCTAGAGAGCAAACACGGGACAAGGGACCTTGGAGGAACAACCACCACCCAAGAGGTTACTGATGCAACCACCACCCAAGGGAGCACTCTTTGTTATAACAAGTTTTTAGAGTTGGGGAGAGTCTAGCTTTGCAATATCATCCTTAAGTTTTCAAGGGTCGGGTTTCTAACTTTCATAACAGTTGTCTAATGTATTGTTGGTGTTTCTACCTCATACTCTTTCTTCTTATCATCCTTTATTGACCTAGTTCGAGTAGGCCAATACGGGCAATCTATGGGTATCTTATCTCTTTGGATGCATACCTTCATTCTGGTTTTTGACCATGATTCTTTATTCTCCTTGCCTTAGCTTCAATCTTTTTGTAAGTTTCGGATTACGAGTTGGATGGTTTTTCCTAATGTGTCCTTAGTTATAATCTCTTGAAATCTTATTCAAATTCAACATTTCTCTTATAACTAGGTGATACTAACATAAGAGACAGTTTTCATTTTCATGGTCACTCCCTAGGAGTTCGAATTTGAGAAATCTTGGTTACGTTCCGAAAATAGTCCATCAATCTCTAGAAGACGTTTCTCACTCAATTATTGTTTTTGGTCTCATTTCTTGTAGAGTGGGGTCTATCTAAGTTAGGTCAATTGAGATTTCTTTCTCCATGACATCATAGTCCAAAAGGATACACTTCCTTCGGCTCGGAATTAATCTTAAACAGTTTATCACTCATCCCCTTCAGGATACCCTATACTAGTTCTGAAAGACTTAATTCGTTCTTCTGGGGTCTTAGGATTTTAAAGGAATCTACAAAGGGTGAAAGTTTTTGTTTCACAATTACCCAGGGGTTAAAAGATGTCATTTATTTGTTTATAATGTCCATAGGAATGACCTTTTTCCTTAAGCTAATTGGTGGATGCTTGGATTTCTAATTGATCCCTTTGAGAGTACGTACCCTTAGGTTTGTAGGCTTGGTCCATTATTGGTCTCTAATAATAGTACTAATAATCATGGATACTTTCCTAGGGTATTTACCTTATGTCATCCATCTTACATGTGGGCTTCAGTTCTACTAGGTTTACCCCAATGCAATATTAAGAAATTGATTAGTCTTTATAGGGGAAATTTAGTTCGCAAACTTGTCGCCGCCGGGGTCCCGGGTCGCCCTCGGGGTCTCGCCTACGAGTGGGGGTCGGCTGACCCAATGTGGAGTCGCCACAGCATTTTGTTATAAAAACGCGGAAAAATTATTATTAATTAAAACGGATAAAGATTGGTTTCGAACTATATAGATTCCAAGTTCGGGAGTCGGTTATGAGCCGGGGAAGGTATTAGCACCTCGTTCGCCCATTCGAAAATGGTACCTTTGATTGATTTTAATTAAAAGATCTAAATAAATTAGTTTGCATAAATTATTTGTTTTTTATTGTTGTGCCTGACAAGGTTGCCCTTGGTCCTACGTACCATCATAAAATGAGGAATCAAGGCTACGTAGTTCTTAATTAACTTTTAATGTTTTTAAGTTTTATTAAAAAAAAATGTTTGATGCAGAGAGGAAATATGCACAAGACCTCGAAATTTAGTCAATGAAAGGTGGAATTCCAAAACGCATTAGAATTCTTAATTAATAAAATTTATTAAACTTTATAAAAAAAATATTTGATCTATTTTATTTTAAAACACAATAAAAAAAATGTGTTTACCATGTTGTTGAATACAAAGAGGAAAACCCGAGAGATCCCTTCACTGAATGAGTGAGAAAAATCGGCTTGCCAAAGCATATCCAATAATTTAAAAAAAAATGAGATTTAATTATTAAAATTTATGATCCCAAATTATTTAATTTTAATTTAAAAAATTAATTCATAACATATCCTAAAATAAAAAACATTGATTTAAGGATTAAATTAGAATTTAAATATCAAATATGTACTTTGATGCAAAAATATTTATTATTCAGCAACCAAAAAGGATTCGTAAATATTAATAATTAAAATCTCAATGATAAAAGACTACATTTTATTTTTAATATTTTTACTAAAAAACAAAACTGAAAACAAAAGAAATAAAAAAAATAAAAAAATAGGGAATTTATTTTGCCACCCCAAGGTCTATGGTTGTCACCCCAAATATATAATTCATACCCATCATGCCCTTTTAAAAAAAAACATATTTTAACACGGGTCGTAAGGGGGCACTACGACCATCAGGTCGTAACACCCCCTTACGACCCTTTAAAAACTGAATTTTAACACGGGTCGTAAGGGGGTGTCACGACCTGTAGGTCGTAGTACCCCCTTACGACCTATTCAAAAACAAGTATTCTGATTGGGTCGTAAGGGGGTGCTACGACCTCCAAGTCGTGACACCCCCTTACGATTCGTGTTAAAACTTATTTTTAAAGGATCGTAAGGGGGTGTTACGACCTGATGGTCGTAGTGCCCCCTTACGACCCGTGTTAAATCCTTATTTTTTTATATAAACCCATTCATACGTCAAATTTTTTTTACCAAACCTTTTACTTCATCATACTAAAATTATAGTTGGTTTTAATGGCTGCTGTTGAACCTGAATTATCTGAGAGACAAGGTAATTTTCAAATGTCATTCATAAAGTTTAGTTAGGATGAATGTTTTCAATAATTTATTGTATCCTAATTGATGAATTATTATGCAGTTGGGTTGTTTATTTAATTATAAAAAAATATCTGTACAATATTTTACCAGGTCGTAGCCCAGTGTTACGACCAATGTTTTTGTTGTAGTTGTAACACTGGTTTACGACCCATCTTTTTTTGAGGGCCGTAACCAAGTGTTACGACCCGTATTTTTTTTATTATATTAATTTTTGTTTATTTTAAATATCTAATATAACATTTTCTATTGAAATCCTAATATTATCTTTTTTATTCTAAATTTCTAATATAACTTTTTTTTATTCTAAAGTTCTAATATAAATTTTTTTTATGCTTAATTTGTAATACAACTTTTTGTTTAATTTTAAATTCCTATAACATTGTTTTTTTTTAATTCTTTATTTTAAATTCCTAATGTAACATTGTTTTTTTTTATTTTAAATTCATAATGAAACACTTTTTTTTCATATTTTTTATTTTAAATTCCTTGTAACATGTTATTTTTCAATTTTTTATTTTAAATCCTAATATAACTTTGTTTTTTCATTTAACAATATTATTGCAGACTATAGTGATGACTTTTCACATAATAAGATTTTTGAAAGTAGAGACGAATTGATCCGTTGGGTTCAAGCTGTTGGAAAAGAACAAAAACATGTGATCGTTATATATCGGTCAGACACAGCGGAGGGACGTATAAGAGAAGACCTAGGGTTTTTTGGCTTGCGAAAGAAGTGGAAAATATAGGAAAAGAACAAAAGGTGAGGTAATGTGCGTATCCAGTACTCGCAAGTCTGAATGCCCTTTCAGGATTTATGCTTGGGATCTTGGTAATGGAAAAGGTTGGATGCTTTCGGTCAAATGTGGCGTCCACAATCACAAACCATTTGAAAGCTTGGAGGGTCATTATGGTAGGCTAACCAAAGAGGAAAAGGAGTTAATCGAGAACTTGACAAAGGCAGGGGTTGTGACGACCCGATTCCTGGGACCTGTGGGTTATGTAGTACCCTCATCGGACCAGAGTTAGTACAAGAAACGACCGAGAAGATAAAAGTCATTCAAGAGAAGATGAGGACTGCGCAAAGTCGTCAGAAAAGTTATGCCGATCAGCGAAGGTCCAAGCTAGAATTTCAAGAGGGAGATCACGTGTTTTTGCGTGTAGTTCCAACGGCCGGTATTGGAAGAGTGATGAAGCCGAAAAAGTTGACTCCGAAGTTTATCGGCCCTTATCAGATTTTGAAGCGAGTCGGCCCTGTCGCATATCAGATCGCCTTACCCCCGTTTCTGTCCAATCTGCATAATGTGTTTCACGTCTCTCAGCTTCTCAAATTTGTCCAAGATCCATCTTTGATCATTTAGTTGCGACCAGATGTTGTACCGTTGAAAGAGAATCTCACGTTCGATGTTGGACCCATATGAATAGAAGACCGTCGAGTCAAGAAGCAACGAGGAAAAAAGATTCCATTAGTACGAGTCCTTTGGGGTCAGAATGGAGTGTCTGACTCTACGTGGGAATTAGAATCTAGGATGAGAGAGGAATATCCGCATCTTTTTGTGTAAATCGGAATTTCGGGGAAGAAATTCTATTTAAGTGGGGGAGGATGTAAGGTCCAGATATTTTAAATAAAATAAATATATGTTTATGATTGAATAAAATATTAATTTTTATGTTTTTGGTTAGAATACTCGAGTATTTAGGGAAGACTCGAGTATTGTAACTAGCAGTTTGAAAATTTGAATTTTTGGTTGGAATACTCGAGTATTCCATGAAATACTCGAGTATTTCGTGCAGTGGCTGTGTGTGTATAAGTCGGTTTTGATTCAAACTTCGAACCAAAACGAAATTCCCTTGGTTCCAAGCACAGAGCTGGACATTACTTCGAAGTAAGGTAACCTTGGACTATAAATAAGTGAATTGGGGAGCCCCAAAACTCATCTAAATTAATCAAACCCGAAATTCTGTCAAGTTTTCTCTGTTTTGAGGTGCTGACTTTGATCCATTCGTTCTCTCTCAATTCGCATCCACTCCCTTCGAAGCCTAAACACAAACTGAAGTTCTAATTCCAATCTTGAATTAGAACCCGAAATCACTCCAAATAACCTCCTGTAGATCGAGTTATAGGCAAGCAAAGTTGAGCTATCAAAGCTGTGAAAACAGAGCAAGTTTCAGCATCAAGTACCCATCTTTCTTGAATTCGTTTGACAGCCAAGTGCAACAGTTTTGCACCAGCCCAAAAATCAAGTTTTGATTCAGTCGCTTTCTTGATCAATCAATCCTTTCTTTAGCTTCCTTGAGGTAAGGGAGGAGTTACCTAAATACTAGAATGAGTAATTTCATGCTAAAAATGTAGGAACCATTAAAGGTTCAAAGAGGGATGCAACTTGAATTGGGATTCTGACTTGGAGGTTCGAAGCCCATGATTTTATGATTCAAACAAGTTTAAATGAACCTAATAAAGCTCACTGTAATGTGTTTCGAATTTAAAATCAAGTGGAAATGAATTTCACAATTTAAAATGGATATTTTCAAGTTTGAATGCAATCTGTGATTTGATGCTATTTGATGTTGTTTCAGTTGTGTTTAAGTGTTGTAACATGTTTGTTTTATGTGCCTAAGTTGCTGTTTTGCATAGGAATGGAGAAATAAAGCAAGGAACTCGAATTGGTATTGAAAGTGCATAAAAACTGGTGCTGTTGCAGCAAAAAGACTCGAGTATTTTAAGGAGTACTCGAGTATTCTGGAAAGCTAAGATGAGTGAGGATTCTGTAAATTATGAACAGGAGTACTCGCTGTTCATAATTTCCTAGGGTTTTTATCGAAGTGGGGATAAACATGAGTGAGGATTATGTAAATTCCGATATACTGAGAACACATGAGGAAGAAAATCAAAGAAGCCAGATTAAACCAATTGCGACCCATTTTCCATAGAATTTGAAAGAGGCCAGACAAGGTGTTATTTACTATAGGATTGCTGAGAGGGTAGAACAAATGAGGTTAAGGAGGGAACAGAGAGATATACAGAATTTCAATTCGTTTGGGGAAGCTCAACCCAGGAAAGGGAGGTGTTCCCCAATCGATAATATGCATAAATAATTTGATCAGAAATAATCAAGTTTTTAACTGCTTCTGACTCCGCGTGTGCCTCCTTTTCCTCAGGTATGAAGCGAAAGTGTGTAACGAATCCTGAACTTTACCCGCTTCCTCCAGATGTTGGTCAATACGATTGGGTTGATCGAGAAGTTGTAGGCACCCAATCAGAGCTTTCGACCGACGAGTCCTTGGAACAAACCAGAGCCATTATACTACCTTGTCCTGGAGATCGTAATGAAAACTTGTATTCAGTAAGCCCAGTGGGATCCAACGAAAGGATCTGCACTCTAATTCCCGAGGGAAGTACGGGTTTTTATTTCTATGAGGAAGTGATAACTCGCCTCGGAATTCGGATGCCCTTTACAGAATTTGAAATGGAAGTTTTGAATACGCTGAGAGTTGCCCCTTCCCAATTAATAAAATTTCCAGAGTTTATATGCCCAGAATCTGATCATGTTCGGTATGATAACCTTAGTGCTTCTGAATGGTCTCGCTACACTATATCGTTGACTAAATTTTTGCTTCGAGATGCTAGTTTATCTCATTATCTGTCCAAGCATCTGGAAGATTTGTTCAAGGGCTTGAATGTTGAATAGAAAGAGACTCGTGAACTGCAAGCCGCTGAAGAAGCCAGCTTGTCGGACGAACTAGTTCGAATAAGGACTGAGCTCGAAAACTTGAAGGCTGATCAAACTGAACTGATCAAGGAGCGAGATTCTCTGAAGGCTACACAAAAGGCTGCTGAGGACAAGAAGAAGGAAATTGAGGAAACTCTTAACAAAGAATTGCAAGTGAGCCGACAGAAGATCGAGGAGTTGGATTCCGAGGTGAAGAAATCTGCTGCAATTGCTGAGAGGTTTAAAAAGAAAGCTCTTGTCTTTAAAAAGAAGGCTGCGACTAACTTCTACAATTGGGGTAAGGGTGTTGATGATTCTTTTGTTTCAGCGATCAAACAGATCCAGCTTTTGAATCCTGAGACTGAGTTCAGAGTGGTCGGAGCACACCCCTTCCATAGTGTACAAGATGGGAAGTTGATCGATATTGAGACCCAAGCCGAAATAGACTTGCAGGCAGAGAATCTTCCCAATCCTTTGGTGGAGTTGACTGAAGCTCCTGATTTTGATGACAAGGATATTACTTTATCAGATGATGAGGTGTGAACTTGGTATACTGGGTAGCCAGTTTTTTTATTGCTGATCTTGACTTTTTGCTCTGTAGTATCCTGTATAGAATGTGACATTTCTTTCTTTCGCTCGTGGTATCCGAGCGTTATGCCTTGTTTATTTTGATCCAAACTTTTGTTACTTCGGATATGGCTTTTAATTCATTTGCTGTTCAGCAAATGGTATCGTTGCTTGATATGTTTTTAAACTGCTTTTTGTTTTATATGTAAGTGTCACGTTTTTACTAGTGAACACTGTATGGATTTTCTTATTCGGATTTTCCGAGCGTAAACTCGAATTTGTTTGCATAATTTTTAAATAGGAATTGTGAGTGAGAACTTAGATCGCCGACTTTAGCCGAAGCGGGATCTTCGGACCGCGAAGTTAGGAAGGTTATTCCTGAGTTCGGGTGTTCTTTCAGTACGTCGTTAAACTCTCGAAAGGAGCTGTATCTCGATCTTGTTCGGTGGCTAGCCGACCAAAATGAGCCGTACGCGGTTTCACAATGCATAAAGATGAAATTTCAAAGAAATCATGAACTTTTATTAATAAGAAAGTACAAATCTTGAATTGCTCAGAACTAAGAAATTCCTAAAAATTTGAACTGTAATCTATGAAGGGTGTTATCCTTCGTTATTTATATCAATCTACTCTCGAGCAATCAATAAATAGACTAAACTATTCTCAAAACATAGAAAGTAAAATGAGAGCTTAGCTGTAGTAAGCTCTGAGCTTGGCAGCGTTCCAACTGTTGTTAATATCTTTGCCCGAGAGAGTTTCTAATCTGTATGCGCCAGTTCCAGTCTTCGCCTTCACTCTGTACGGACCTTCCCACTTTGGGCTCAGCTTTCCAACACCAGCATTTCCTTTACCAATATCTGCTCGGCGAAGGACCAAATCACCAATTTCAAAACTACGCGGTCGGACCTTCTTGTTGTATTCCCGAGCTTGGCGTTCTTTCACCTTTCTTTCATGAGCTCCAGCATGTAGAATCAAAGAGCTTTTGATGATGTCAAATATATATGCTCGGCAGAATCAAAGAGATTTTGATGATGTCAAATATATACGCTCGGCAGAATCAAAGAGAGTTTGATGATGTCAAATATATACGCTCGGCAGAATCAAAGAGATTTTGATGATGTCAAGTAAAATAAAGCTCGGCTTGGGGTCAATGTCAAACACGTCAGACTTAGTTTTGCGCATGCGTTCCTCCAAAGGCAGAAGCTCGGAAGCGTTTCGCCAAAGGCAGAAGCTCGGAAAATTAGGGGACCTCGCTACCGACAGCAAGTCAGCTTTTGAGCCTCTAGCTCGGTTTGGGCTCGGTCCTTGATCAAGACCTAAGTTCATCCAAGTGTGCAAGCTCAGCTCTTCACTTCAAAACAGTAAGCTCGAATGTTGATCAGCTTGGCACTCGCTCGGATTAAGCTTGGAATATTGAAAGAAGCCACAGTATCAGAAAGATCAAATAAGCTCGGATTAAGCGCTCGCCGTAAGCAAAGGCCAAAGCTTGGATCTGTTCTTCAAGTCTGATTGCCAAGCTCGAACAAAGCTCAAGCTCGGCAACACCAATCCAAGACCAAGCTCGAAACTCAGCTCAAGCTCAACTATCTCTGTTCACTCTCTTCAACAACACATCATCTTCAACCTTCAGACTCTGCTTAGCTGTGCCGTACCTTTTTATTACCGTTGAGTCTGGGTAGAAGTTCAAAGTTTAACTCCAACGTAGTAACAAGTTTGAAATTCAAAATGAGTTAAAATCAAAGGTTGGTGAAGGGTCACCATCACTGCTCTTCTGTCAAAATGTAGCCGTTGAAAACCCCATAGCTTTTCCGTACAGCTCTCTCTCTCTGGAAAAACAGAGGAGCTTATAAAATGGGTGTTTTCAACAGTAACAATGAGACACTTTTTCTTGAACAATTTTCTTGCAACCTATTTTTTCATTCTCTTTCGAAAAACAGAGCAGAATCAAACTCACAGAAAAGAAAAAGATCATTTGAATTTTTACAAGAACTTAGAGAGTTTAAACTTTCAAATCCAAACTCTAAGTTCAACACATTTCTTTTCTGTGATATCCCTTCACAAAATCGACTCACTCTTGAACTTCATTCTTTCATACTCATTCGAAGAGTGTTTCGAATTGGAGCCATCCTCTTTCATTAACTTCTTCGTTGTATTTGCTGGAGTGAAAAGCTGGTCTCTGATCGAGAAAGCTTTTCCGGTTTGAAAAAGGTTCCAAAGAGGTTCTTTGGTCATCGATTTGTCGTGGGTAGTTTGTCACGAGTTTGGTATACTCGTTTGACTGAATAGGTTTAGAGGGGTAGTCTCTTGTAAATCCTTTGTAACCCAGAAAATCGATTTGTTAGTGAAAGCTCTCTAAAAGGTTTTTAGAGGGGACTGGACTAGCTCTCAGGGTGAGAGTGAACAAGGATAAAATTTGGTGTTCATTTTTATTTCTTTACCGCTTACTTATTGCTCGGCTTGCTCGTCTGTTTATTGTAACACCCTCACAATAATTTAGTTAAATTAAGATTTTATAAAAATGGTAATTGAAAATTTCTTTTTAAATTAAAATACTTAAGAATATTTTTCCGGAAAATGGATAGAGCTTCCTCTGTTTTTCGGACTTTCCCAAAATTTCCTGTTTGTACCTGTTCAGGCTAGAACATTTTAAAATATAAACAGGAACATTATATATTCGATTATATCCTAATGCCCTTACCAATACAAGTTTCGGGCGCACAACTACTACATATTTTAAATTACAAAAATAACAGTTTATCACATCAGTCCACTCATAAAACAATGAACGAGCACACTCCACGTGGTGGAGTGTTATTCCTGCTCGGCCTGAAATTGTGTCTGTTCAAACTTTGAACCTGTAAAAATGGTTGCAAGGGTGAGCTTTACACATGAAATAGAGAAGTAGTTTCTAACTAGGCATAATGACCTACCAAGTCAAACACAATTAGCACGTAGCACATATATTTTCACTTAGGCAAACCCAACATGCGTCATACACAACCAACAGTCTTATTAGTATCCATTCATATTACTTTTCCAATATCTTCGTTAAGTCTCATTCTTTTCCATTTCCATTCTCATAAATTACCAACTCATGTAAATATATCATTTAGCACATAGACACAATTTCAATATTCAAACACAATTACTCATTCCACTTCTTTTCATTCTAGTCTTTCCATTTACTTTTCTTTCTTGTTTTCTTTCTTTATCTCTTTCTTTTCTTTTTCCTTTTCTTTTACTTTGTCTTTTTATTTTCTTTCTTTTTCTTTTTCCTTTCACTTTTATTATTTGGCCACAGGGTCACCACGACCAACCTGTGCCCATTATCATTTATTTTTATTAGGCCACAGGGTCACCACGACCATCCTGTGCCGATTATCATTTATATTTATTAGGCCACAGGGTCACCACGACCATCCTGTGCCAATTAACATTTATTTTTATTAGGCCACAGGGTCACCACGACCATCCTGCGCCGATTAATACTTATTTTTATTAGGCCACAGGGTCACCACGACCATCCTGCGCCGATTAACACTTATTTTTATTAGGCCACAGGGTCACCACGACCATCCTGCGCCGATTATCATTTATATTTATTAGGCCACAGGGTCACCACGACCATCCTGCGCCGATTATCATTTATTTTTATCAGGCCACAGGGTCACCACGACCATCCTGCGCCGTATCAATTTACTATTCTCATCCTCATTCCGTTTACCTTATTTATTTATTCTTTTTATTTATGATCTTTTTCTCTTCTTTAATTTCTTTATAATTATCCTTTTCTCTCTTGTCTTTTACTATTAATTTGTTATCTCATTCGTCATTCAATACACATTTATCATACAAGCATACACAACAATTTTCACACTTTATATTTTCAATTCCCTAAGTTTATGCCATGACATTTTTAACTCTTTCTATTCCATAGTTTTCATTCTAATTTTACATCTCATACATACATACTTTCTTTTATTTATTATTCAGTTCATTATGCGATACACATTTAGCACACAAACATTACAATTCAACCACTTATATGATTCACATATATCTCTTCAAATCAATCAGACATACAGAACAATAATCATTTATAATCATTCACAATTAACAACCAAAGTTCATGTTCTTCAAATAAACATACATGATAACATATAGCGCTTAGCCTGCATATTCAATCACCAACATCAATTTATAGTTTATTTCATTTACTTTCTTACTTTATATTTAATTTAAATTAATTACCCGAATAATCAGTCACAATCATACCCACCTATTCTTAGCAAGTATTATATACTAATTAGAAAATACTCCCTAAAGCAAGGTAAAGAACCCCTTACTTTGCGTTTTCTTAGGCATGATTCTTTTCGTATGATAATGCCCAAACATAATGCGGTTCAATGTTCGCATCCCTGCTGATCCTAATGTTCTTCGTCGTCTAACCGGTCATGCAAATTAAATAATAATCAATATCTTGCGTTTTACAAAAAAAAAGGGACTTTAACTTGGAAACCGAGACAAATTAGTTTCAAAAACATTTAATTATTTCTAAATCAGAGTCAAATAGAAACTTACACTTAAAACCATCTCTCTCTCAATAAAATAATTCAACTCTTTGTTGAAATTGTACTAACTTCCAAAACTAACATATTTATCAATAATACTTTAAAATTAAGTAGTTTCAGCTTCAAGTTACAAAATCAAAGCTACGTTGCTTGACGCTATTAATTCCAAATTAAAAGGAAGTATTCACGGTTCAAAAATAGATAACTTGTAGCATTCCAATAATTTCACCTCCCCTCAACTTGAAATTAAAGTTCAACGCTTTAACTCAGATTAACGTTATGCCGAATATCCCAGGTTCCTAATTAACTGATGTATCATTTAGTTTAGGGACAACTCACCAAAACTAAACGACAGCTCACTTACTTAGGAACCCAACACATGTAACAAAACACTCTTTAAAACTCATCATTCGACATAACAGTTAATCCTATATTATCTCAATTCAGAGCAACTAATTAAAATCATTATAAATAACAGCATAATTAAAATCAATGTAAACTATATTACATGTTTAATTTCCAAATCAGTTTAATACTAAATAATCATTAACAATACCATTATAATTAGTATTATTATTAAAACACAATATAAAGTAATTAAAAAGGTATTAGGGATATACCCTTAAATCCAATTTTGAAGCACCAAAGAGAAGATCGATTCGGTCCTAGCTCCTTCAACGGTCACGGGTAAGACGATAACGGCGTCGGTGAGATCCGTGGCTCGCGATTCACGAGCCTCCTACAACCACGACAGCGGCGGCGCGATAGGAGGAAGGAGAACGTGCATGGCAGCGGCGCTGGTTCGTGGCGGCGAGTGGCGTCTCTGGTGGCGGCGATTCACGAGCTTCATGGCATCTGGCTCGCGATTGGTGGCTGCTCCAGCGGTGAGCACGAGCAGCGGCGCTGCGACTTCGACGGAGGTCGGCAACGGCGCGAATGGCGGAGGAGAGAGAGCCACAAGAGAGAGACGCGAGTGAGAGAAAATGCACGGTGATGGTGGCTTGGCGGCGGCAACGGGCGCGAACGAGAGAGAGAACGAGATGAGAGAGAGGGAGAAGGGGTTGGAACAATGAAGAACCAAGAAGGGGAGGGGTTGGCAGTGCAGAGCATAAGGAAGGGAAGGAATAGGGTTTCCACTACAAAAACACACACAATCACACTTATTTTTCTTAACTTACTTTTATTTATTAGTTTTAGTAAATAAAATCAATATTATTTTTATGAGCATAAAAAAAATAGAATTTAGTCATCAAATCAAATAAGTAAATATATTTTTAAGAATGTCCTAGAGTCAAATATTTGAAAGCACTAACCATAATTCATTATTGAACATATCAGAGTTTAGTAAAGTATCTCAAAATGTTTAGCATTATTAAAATATGATCCATTTTCTTTAAAAGAAAATCGCTTTAAATATAATCAGATACCCTTTCGTAATTAACATAACATATTTTAGGAAAATACCCAACAACTAAATAATTTATTTCAATAAACAAATATTTAATTCGATAAAACTTATAATTGTACTAGGGATTAAAATTAGGGATGTTACAATTCTCCCCCACTTAGGAGAATTTCGTCCCCGAAATACCGATTGGTTCAAGTGAATGGAGAATCATCACTTAAACAGGGCCTCTAACTATGTTACCCAACTCTTTCTGAGTTCACTCCCCCACTTATGATGCTCCTAGATCGCTATTCTTTGGTGTTTCTCAAGTCTATTCCCGACTCTATCAGCCTAAAGTTTGTCTCATGCTTATACCATCCTTAACATCAACGAGTTCAGTTGAGTTCTTGTTTAGGGTTTCTACTATGGTAAGATCAAGGTTCGCTAATCCGATAATTCTTGATGTTTGTTCCAACAAACTGAGACAAACATAACTATAAACAAGCACTACAAGTAGTACGAGAGTTTTAGTTAACTTGTAAGCCGAGAGGTACACTTCATGCCGATGTCGAACTCCACGAGTTTGCAAAACTCTTCGCAAGGCCTAGAATAGCTAATCTAATAAGGGAAAATGTAGGGTGAGCCATCAGTGACAATTTGATTAATCCAAGGATTGTCAACACCATGCTAGGTAGGATAGAAAATTTTGCTGATTACACATTAGAAGGGAACGATATGATAGACTCATGAAAATGCCAATTGAATCCAAGGGTAAGATAAGTCTAAAGATTACAACAAAAATCAGTTTCAGTTTGAGTTTGTATCGAAGAATGAATAAGGATGAGATCTCAAGAGTTATCAGTATCAAAAGCGTTGAGTCTTGACCAAAATAAACATGGTCATGGAATCATAAGTCACATGAAATGATTTCATGTTAGCTGGAATGTTTCAAACCAGCAAGCATGTATTTAAACTTTGCAAGAGACAATTCGAGTCTATGTTGGTCACGATTCAATTGGAATTGAAAGAATTACCAAATAATCAGATTTTTGACTTATAAGAGGTGATAAGGATTATGAACCAAAGGTAGATTCAGGGATCGACTTATCAACTCATAACGGTATGTTGCCTTCAGGAACTGCACGCGACTAGAGGAAGGGTAAACTATTCTCTAGATTATGCTTAAGCCACACGGAATCTCACTCATCCAGAAAGATTTAAGATGCCATGCAATTATCAAGGTTTTACACAAACAGAGTCAACTTTCTAGATTCGAGACACTGAACATAATTTGGAAACATGAAAAGGAAAAGGAAAATCTATAAGATTTTCTAGGATAGTCTTCTAGTCATTCCGTCGCACACTCTGGTTTTAGAGCATTCCAAATCAATATGGTGTTAACTACCACGAATTGTTTTCAGTAAACTATTAGATATTACTAATTGTCAACTTATACTCTTGAACTCAGAAACTTTAATGATATCACCTTCCAATAAATGTAAACATTGGGATGATCAAGCCCAACCTTACATTCCATTGGGGTAAAATCATTTCCGCATTAATGGAATTTTTTGTCATACTACGAACAACTTGATATTGCTCTAGTACGAAAATTTTATTTGAATTATTTGGTGTGTATTGTCACATTCGGAATTCGTGCACTTGATACAATCCTAAGGGTTGATCCTTCCCGTTGGGGTGGCAACTAGTATGCCCTAGCCCGTTGGGGTCTCTCATTTCCCTTAGTTTTGACAATTGCATGTTTTCCAAGTGCGACAATACGATAGTTAAGGATATTGGATTCGAACACTTTACGAAGTCCGGAACAAACACTAAGAATTCATCTATAAATTAAGAGATGTTATACTAAGTCCGCTAAATTCAAATTCCTAATCTAACTAACTTAGACATCTAACTATCTATTGGTTACTCGCTTGATGAGTAACCCACAGGAGCTGTGAGTCCACACTCCAAGGCCGAGGAAAAACTACTCTGATACCATAATGTAACACCCTCACAATAATTTAGTTAAATTAAGATTTTATAAAAATGGTAATTCAAAATTTCTTTTTAAATTAAAATACTTAAGAATATTTTTTCCGGAAAAACGGACAGAGCTTCCTCTGTTTTTCGGACTTTCCCAAAATTTCCTGTTTGTACCTGTTCAGGCCAGAACATTTTAAAATATAAACAGGAACATTATATATTCGATTATATCCTAATGCCCTTACCAATACAAGTTTCGGGCGCACAACTACTACATATTTTAAATTACAAAAATAACAGTTTATCACATCAGCCCACTCATAAAACAATGAACGAGCACACTCCACGTGGTGGAGTGTCATTCCTGCTCGGCCTGAAATTGTGTCTGTTCAAACTTTGAACCTGTAAAAATGGTTGCAAGGGTGAGCTTTACACATGAAATAGAGAAGTAGTTTCTAACTAGGCATAATGACCTACCAAGTCAAACACAATTAGCACGTAGCACATATATTTTCATTTAGGCAAACCCAACATGCGTCATACACAACCAACAGTCTTATTAGTATCCATTCATATTACTTTTCCAATATCTTCGTTAAGTCTCATTCTTTTCCATTTCCATTCTCATAAATTACCAACTCATGTAAATATATCATTTAGCACATAGACACAATTTCAATATTCAAACACAATTACTCATTCCACTTCTTTTCATTCTAGTCTTTCCATTTACTTTTCTTTCTTGTTTTCTTTCTTTATCTCTTTCTTTTCTTTTTCCTTTTCTTTTACTTTGTCTTTTTATTTTCTTTCTTTTTCTTTTTCCTTTCACTTTTATTATTTGGCCACAGGGTCACCACGACCAACCTGTGCCCATTATCATTTATTTTTATTAGGCCACAGGGTCACCACGACCATCCTGTGCCGATCATCATTTATAATTATTAGGCCACAGGGTCACCACGACCATCCTGTGCCAATTAACATTTATTTTTATTAGGCCACAGGGTCACCACGACCATCCTGCGCCGATTAACACTTATTTTTATTAGGCCACAGGGTCACCACGACCATCCTGCGCCGATTATCATTTATATTTATTAGGCCACAGGGTCACCACGACCATCCTGCGCCGATTAACACTTATTTTTATTAGGCCACAGGGTCACCACGACCATCCTGCGCCGATTATCATTTATATTTATTAGGCCACAGGGTCACCACGACCATCCTGCGCCGATTATCAATTATTTTTATTAGGCCACAGGGTCACCACGACCATTCTGGGCCGTATCAATTTACTATTCTCATCCTCATTCCGTTTATCTTATTTATTTATTCTTTTTATTTATGATCTTTTTCTCTTCTTTAATTTCTTTATAATTATCCTTTTCAATTTCTTATTTATTCTTTTTATTTTAATTTCTTATTTATCAAGTTATACACATAGAGTTACAAGTATTACAAATTAATTTTAGTCAATGAAAGTTCAAGATCATGAAAGAACAACACATAAATTTATCTTACAAGTCACAAAAACCAACATGCAAGAAGAAAAAAGAAGGGATCTACAAACTAAAAAGAAAAGGACTAAACTATTACATTCTTCTCTTGTTCTTCGGTTCTCTACCAAGATGGGTTGGTTCTTGAGGTTCCTAGCACTTAGATCTTCAAAAGAAATGGCTTGATCTAAAGTAGATTTCCTTCTTCTCCCCTTCTAGGTCTCACGGCCACCTTTCTCTTTCTCTCTTTCTCTATTTTTTTCTCTAAGAGTTAGAATGGACCCTTAGAGTGTTTATGTTGGAAGAAATGGGAAGTGAAATGGGTGAAAGTGGAATGAACTAAGGTTTCATTCATATATAGGAAAGTTCACAATTCCCCATTTAGCCCTTGGAGAATTCGGCCTAAGCACAACCAAGGAGGGTGATTTGGTCCTAGCATAAGTTTGCATGGCTAAGGTTGCCAAAGTCAAGGGGACATGGAGGAGTGGGCTAGTTGGCTAGGGGGCACTTAGGTTCAATGGATAGTTGGCTCTAGTTAGGGTTTTTTCCTAATTTAGTTTGGTTTGGTTACACTTAGTTCCATGGGTTTCTTACTCACTAAGCCTCCAAAGTCTTAAGCTTATGCACACACACACACACATGCACACACCCACGTATGACACATATACACACACATACATGCACATGCAAACCGTGGCAACCTCACATACACACACATGTCACATACATTTTTATTTTCCTAAATCATTAATTTATTTCTAATCAATTTTTACTTAAAATTATTAATTCACACCACAAATCAATTAATCCATAGAAAAAGGCACTTGAACTTAAGAAATCATATTTCCATGCATCACATATTACACATACATTAAATTAAACACACAACACATAAAATTCAAGCCAAAACACATCATCACAAAACACATTTTTCTTCAAAATTCGTATTCCTTATATTCTGAAAATAAATTTTTATAAATCAGCCCAGAAAATTCTAAAAATTACATTTTAAAATTCTAGGTTTCAAAACGATCGTTTTCATATAAAGATCATCAAATTCCGAGTTACGGTTTAAAAGTTATGGATTTTTAAAGATAACAGACCCAAAAATTCCATTTTTAACAAAATCATTTCTTGATAAAAATCACAATTTTAGCAAATCATTTTCAAACTCAACAAAATCATCCACTTTTCTTATATCAAATATTTTGTTTTTAAAAATCCATAAAAATCAACACTTCATTTCTTTCTCGTGAAGAATACTTTTTCTGAAAATTATCATGTCAAGGTTTCTTTCGTCAAAAATCGTTTTCGCACGTACGGGAAAAATGCGGGGTGTTACAGTAGCCAAAATCGTAGTGGAAATCAAGCTACCCACTCCCAAACACCACAATCTTCTCATCCTTGGGCTGGGAGCAATCCCTAACCCCTCTAAGTTTTACGAACCATACTGCCTCCACCACCACCACCACCCCCTCCTACACCGCCTCCCTCCACCCATGGTGATTCAAGTAGCACAGCCCCAACCACCCGAAACACATCTAGAACCACTGGAAACCGAGCACACCATGGCAGAAATACCCATCGGACTCCAACTCCACCTGTCCCACCTAACCCCGACCATATAAGTTCAACACCTAGAACCAGATTGACTCCAGGAAGAACAGCCCATGGAAACTCTTGTCATAGCCATTCCACCAGTAGATCATATGCAACATCTACATCCGCTCATGCTCGCGAACAGGAGATGATCGACATACTTAATAAGCAGACAGCTTAAATTGAGCAACAAGGACGTGCTATTGCCGACCTTCAACAACAAGCTATGGCGAGGATTGCTTAAAGCCAACCGAATACCATACCACCACCAACCATAGAGACTCAACCGCTTCCAGTAATGCAACTTCCCCCACCACAAAATTTCCATTCAAATCCAGCCACTAGCCAAGGCCTAGATGATTCTCACCCAGGCCATCCTTTTACCCCATTTATCATGGAATTTGAAACCCCACAAGGATACTTGGGTCCATCCAACGTCCCACATTATAATGGCCTGACCGAACCAGTAGACCATATAGTTTCTTATGAGGGGGCTATGAATTATTACGGAGGTGGCGATCGGATGAACTGTCGAGCTTTTTCCATGACTCTCGAACCCTCGGTACTACGGTGGTATTCGTCTCTCCCTCGACATTCCATTAATTCTTGGGAGGAGATGAAATGTGTATTTCTAAACAGATACACAGCCAGCTGCATCCAGCCCAAATCCGATCACACGCTGGCTGCAGTCACACAAAAACAGGATGAACCATTGAAGGATTACTTGTCACGCTTCCATACAGAAGCTAGTTCTGTTCCCCAACTAGAACCTGGTGTGGCAGTCTTGTTATTTACACAAGGTTTACAGCCGGGGGATTTTAGAAAATCACTAATTGGGAAACCTCCAAAGGATATGGCCGAGCTGAGACAAAGGTCAAATAAATTCATCAACTTGGAGGAATTCCACCACAAAGGCCAGAAATTCAAAGACGATAGGCAACGAGCTGACCCTCAAGGTCAGAACAAACAAAAACGTGACAAACGTTTTGGTGGAAGACAGTCGGACAGAAATGATCGGGACCGAAGGATACCTCCGAGGAATAAATTTCAGGAATACACTCCTTTAACTGTTCCAAGGAGTCAGATCCTTTGGGAAACAATGCAGACTGACTTACGCTCGGCCCAAAGACCTCCATCTTTAAGAAAGGGCGCACAGCGTGATAGGTCAAAGTATTGTGGCTTTCACAAGGGTTACGGATATACGACCGACGAGTGCATTTGCTTAAGAGATCTGATTGAAGAGATGATCAGAGATGGTAAACTACAACAGTATATCAGAGATGCAGCCGGGCGAAGGGGTAGGAACAGATCCCATTCACCAGTGAAATCCATGCGCCAAAGGAGCAGGTCACCAGATGATAGAAATGCAGGGAGACAGAGAACCGACCCCACTCCGGCCACTGATACAAATCCTTCAGCTAATAATGAATTTTTAGTTAATACTATTGCCGGAGGTTTTGCTGGAGGTGGAGAGAAAAAGGCCGACAAGAAGAAATATATTAACCAAATTTTGGCCGTCAGTCAGAAACCCATTTGCAAAAGGTCAACAAAAAATGTTCCCATCATTTTTAATGATGACGATTTGGATGGAATCCTCCCAGGTCATAATGACCCCATGGTAATCACTGCCCTTATCGGTAATTACGAGGTAAAACGCCTTTTTATCGACCAAGGAAGTTCGACGGACATTATGTTTTTCCCTTTGTTCAAAGCTCTAAAACTCAGGGAATGCAATCTCACTCCTTTTGAGGGAGAATTGATCGGTTTTACTGGAGACACCATTGAACCTAAGGGATACATCCAACTTCCTGTCACCCTCGGACAACAGCCCTCGGCTAGGACTGAGATAGTTAAATTTCTGGTGGTCGACTGTCCAGCGGCCTACAACGCCATTCTTGGGAGAACTTCTTTGCAGGCATTCGGAGCGGTAGTGTCAACAGTTCATTTAGCTATGAAGTTTGTTGGTACAGATGACAAGGTGGTAACAGTCAAGGCCGAGCAAGAAGCAGCAAGAAAATGTTACAACGCTAGTTTGGGGAAGGTTAAAAGCAAGGATCAGAACAATTTGGAAATAGTCTCTCTTGGTAAAGGCAATATCAACTTGGCGGATCTTGATATGCGGGATCAATCCGACAGAAATAGACCGACTCCAAAGGGACAGTGGGAATTCTTGACATTATCCGACGATCCTGTTAGACAAATAAAAATTGGTTCCGACCTGCCCATAAGTGTTAAAGATGAATTGACAACTCTGCTGATTTCAAATAAGGATCTGTTCGCTTGGACTTTAGCGGATATGCCAGGAATCGACCCCAATTTTATTTGTCACAAGTTGAGTATTCTTCCGGGGGCAAAGCCAGTGGCACAATGCAAAAGGAAAGTTAGCGCTGAAAAGGCTGCAGCCATTGAAGAAAAGGTTGCCGAATTACTCCGAGCCGGCTTCATACGGGAAATTGACTATACAGACTGGTTAGCTAACACCGTCTTGGTCAAAAAGCCCAATGGGAAGTGGCGGATGTGTGTCGATTACACAGACTTGAACAAAGTCTGCCCAAAAGACCAATACCCACTTCCCGTCATTGACAAGCTCGTCGACAGCTCGACCGGTTACAAACTCCTCTCATTCATGGATGCTTACTCTGGATACAACCAGATACCAATGTTCCCTGCCGATCAAGATAAAACAGCATTCATCACCGATAAAGCAACTTACTGTTACAATGTAATGCCTTTCGGATTGAAGAACGCGGGAGCTACTTATCAAAGAATGATGAACACGGTGTTTCAAGGTATGATCGGCTCCAACATGGAGGTCTATATTGATGACATTATAGCAAAAAGCAGACAGCAAGAAAACCATGCCCAGGACCTCAAGACAATACTGGACCAAGTAAGAAAATATTCCATGAGGTTGAATCCTGAAAAGTGCGTGTTCGGAGTCCCTGCCGGATCTTTCCTCGGCTTTATGTTAACTGAAAGGGGTATTGAAGCCAATCCAGATAAATGCAAAGCAATCCTTGAAATGAGAAGTCCAACTAGTCTTAAAGAAGTCCAACAACTCACGGGCCGAGTGGCGGCCCTCTCCAGATTCTTATCCCAAGCTGCTCGGAAAGCTTTGCCATGGTACCAGCTCCTTAGGAAAAACAAAAATTTCCTTTGGGACGAGCACTGTGAGCAAGCTTTTGTTCAATTGAAGGAGTATCTTTCCAGTCCACCAGTCCTCCACAGCCCTCTTTCTGGTGAAAATCTCATTCTATACATGTCGGTAGCAGAGGCAGCGGTCAGTTCGGTTTTGGTACGAGAAGATTCGGGACTGGAAGCCCCAATATATTTTGTTAGCCGAGCTCTTCAAGGATCCGAGTTAAGATATCAAAAGCTTGAGAAACTTGCATACTGTTTGGTCATTTCTGCTCGGAGATTGAGACAATACTTCCAAGCACATAGAATCCTTGTGAGAACAGCCCAACCTCTCAGATAGGTTCTTCACAAACCCGACCTAGCAGGCAGAATGGTTTCATGGTCAGTCGAATTGTCTGAATTTGACATCACCTATGAACCGAGGAAGGCGATGAAATCTCAAGTTCTTGCTGACTTCGTCACTGAGTTCACAGATATTCCCTCGGACACCCCTCAAAATTTATGGTCAGTATATGTTGATGGATCGAGCAACAGAAAAGGAGACGGAGCCGGGGTCATCATTGAAAACCCCGAAGGATTGTGCATGGAGTACTCATTGAAGTTCGAGTTCCAAATGTCAAACAATCAAGCGGAATACGAGGCAGTTCTTCCAGGCCTCAAGATGGTTCATGAGTTTGGAGCAGGGCGGGTGTCAGTTTTCAGTGACTCGCAATTAGTAGTTTCTCAGATTAAGGGACAATACTCGGCAAAGGAACCCATCTTACAGAAATATCTTGAAGAGGTGAGGCGAATTATTTCCAATTTTTCTGAATTTGACATTTCCCATGTCCCGAGAGATTCAAATTCCCGAGCCGATATTTTATCAAAATTGGCAAGTACCAAAGGGTCGGAAAACAATAAGACACTGATACAAGAAACCATTCCCCAACCAAGTGTCATTCTAGCTGTTTCATTGTCTCAATCATGGATGGATCCGCTTCTTACCTATTTGCAACATGGTTTCGTTCTCCAAGATCAGGCAGAGGATCGGAAATTGGTCAAGAAGGCAGCTCAATACACAGTTCTAGATGGAGTTCTGTACAAAAGAGGGTTTGGTTCTCCCATGCTCAGATGTGTCCACCCATCCCAAGCTGAGGAGATACTAGAAGAAATCCACGGTGGAGTCTGTAGCCACCATATGGGTGGAAAATCCCTAGCTCGGAAAATAATCCGAGCAGGTTACTTTTGGCCTACATTGCAAAAAGACGCCATGGAACATGTTAAGAAGTGTGTTCAATGCCAGTTTCACAGAGACATCTACCAAAGACCTGCAGAAGAGCTACACTCTCTCGGCGCCTCTTGGCCCTTTTATCAGTGGGGTATGGACATCATCGGAAAGTTTCCCACTGCACCAGGGCAACTCAAATTTGCAGTAGTGGCTATTGACTACTTCACTAAGTGGATTGAAGCGGCACCGTTAGCAACAATCTCTATGGCCCGTATTCAATCTTTCTTTGTGAAGGAAATTATCTCTCGGTTCGGAGTGCCTCATGCCATAGTTACTGATAATGGATAGCAGTTTGCAGCCTCCCACTTTCAACAACTAGCAGCTGACCTGGGAATCACTCACTATTTCAGTTCTGTTGAACACCCACAAACAAATGGGTTAGCCGAGGCCGCCAACAGAACCATCTTGGATGGAATTAAAAAGAAACTTGGTAATGCAGCCGGCACTTGGGCGGATAAACTCCCGAGCATCTTATGGTCACACAGGACAACTATACACTCATCAACAGGTGAAAATCCTTTTCGATTGACATACGGCTGTGACGAAGTCATTCCGATCGAAAAGCGAATCCCTACCTTTAGGGCGCTTGAACATCCTTCAGAAAAACTAATGACCATTTGCTCAGCAAATAACTCATTTTACTTGAGGAAATTCGAAAGAATGATGCAGCTCATGAAAGAAGAATAAAGGAACGACAAGCTCGGGAGTACAACAAGAAAGTTCGTCCGCGAAGTTTTGAAGTTGGAGACTTGGTCCATCGCCGAGCAGATATCGGTAAAGGAAATGCTGGAGTTGGAAAATTGAAGCCAAAGTGAGAAGGTCCATACCGAGTGAAGGCTAAATCTGGAACTGGTGCTCACAAACTAGAAACTCTCTCGGGCACGGAAATCAATAATAGCTGGAACGTGGCCAAGCTCAGAGCTTATTACAGCTAAGCTCCTATTTTTCATTTCTGTTTACAGATAGGTTAGTCTATTGCTCAGAATTGTTTAGGTTGAATAAACGAAGGATAACTTCCTTCTTAGATTACAGATAAATTGTTAGGAATTATTTAGCAAATGAGCAATTTCTTCTTTGTATTCTTTTATCAATAAAATTCGTCAATTTCTTTGGAATTCTCCTATTTATGAACATTGTGAAACGACATACGACTCATTTGGTTCGGCTAGCCACCGAGCGAAATCGAGAAACAGCTCTTTTCGAGAGTTCAACAACGTATTCGTAGAACGCCCGAATTCAGGAAATTACTTTCCTTATTTCGCGGTCTGAGGGTCCCGCTTCGGCTAAAGTCGGCGATCCGAGTTCTGCTCACAATCCATTATACACCCGAGTAAAATAATTTGTAAACTATTTGTTCAGAATTATATCTCGGAAAATACCAAGGGTCACGTGACAAACGAAACCAAAAATAACGAAACACAATTTGCATACACAGAAAATTAATATAAATTCAGTAAAAGATAAAGTAAGTTGTTCGAGACAGCCAAGGAATAACGCTCGAATACAACGAGCACTACAACATTTTTGAGTTTAGACCACACTTTTATTTTTCTTTGTGAAAAACTGTGGTCAGAACACAAAATAGACCACGGTTTTACAAAAGTAGCCAATAATATGTAGATTTTTCATTTTCCAAACCAATACTTAACGTAACCGTGGCCTATTCCTTTTATACTACGGTTTTAAAACTGTGGAATATTAAAGGCCACGGTTTTTTAAAAAATTTATATCAGACCATGGTTTTACACGTGTGGCTTATAATATTAATTTCTAAACCGTGACCAAAAGTCTTGTATAGGCCACGCTTTTATGCCAATGTATTATATCTTAGTTTATTTGTATGGGTTTATAAATTTGATAAATTAACCGTGGTCATTGATCATTGAAAATTTAGCGGGACTAAGAAAAATTGCAAGCGGGAATTAACTAAAATTAAAAAGAAGAAAGAACACATAGGAACCAAAGGCACTCCTCAGTCCTCACTCACGCAGTCACGCTGCCTCCTCTCTATGAATATGGCACTCACTCACGACGGCGGCGACGAGACACCGTTAGGGTGGCGCCATCGTCCTTTTAGTGGAGTCTCTTCCTCCTTCAGATCGTTACTTGGCGAACGGCGACGGTGACGGTGACTAGCGAACCCTATTACTCTCTCCGCGAACCACTCTTCTCTACTGTTAGCCAATAACTGCGTGACCCAGCAAGCTCCAACGGCACCACCAACTGCAACAAAACCCACCTTCACAAAATCACTAACCACCATGAAACCCATTTCATCAGCAAAAGCATAACTGCGCTGTTTGAACCTCGCTTCCGCCATCATAGTCGCGTTCTGTTAGTCGCCGCCACTGTTATCGTGATGTCAAATCGACACCCCTCCCGTCAGTTAAGGTTAGCCGATAACCTATCTCCTCTGGTCACGATTTCAGAACTGATTTATAGGTCCTCCATTCTGATTTTGATTCCAAATTCGGTTTTGCCTTACGATTGCGTCCTTGGATATCTCATCGGCTAGGTGTATACCCTAATCCCTTCTCTGATTAAAACGCCTATGTGCTATTCCTAGTTTGATTTCAATTTCAATTCCTATGTGAGTTTTATGATAATTCTAGTATTTGTATTTGACATTGAAATATGCAATTCTTTTGGAAAATTTTAGATCTGAGATCTTTAATGGAATAAGTTTAGAGTTGATATCGAATTGGATGTTTTTGATACCTCCATTGAGGATTAACATGTACATGACTCAGTTCTGGACTTTTTTTTAATTGCCAAATTTAATCTGATTCTTAAATTGGTTTCATGATTGAATGTGTATTTTTCTCCTCCACCTTCTTAATTTTTTTTGTTCTACAAATTTGTGTTTTTTCCTATTCTCTGTTCTATAGCTTCTATTGTACTGGTTTATGTTTGATTTTTATCATTGGCTTGTTCCTATGAGTCTTTTTGATTATGAGTTGTTGGTCACTTTCTTTTGCTTTGATTGAAAGATGAATATTAGGTATTTGATGAAAGTCCTTATTTGATGCAGACTCAAAATTGCGTTGTTGATTGTGCATTTTGCAATGAGGGAGCTGCAGAAAAAGTCAGAGGTCATTATTAGTTGAGCATGAAAAAACTTTGAATTATGCTGAGTTTCTTGAGAATATTGAGCATGAACATACTCAATAAGCCTTTTTGATTTTTTTGTTTCGTTACTGTTAGTTTCATGAGAATATTGAGTATAAACATATTGTAAAGACTAAATTTTGCAGTAGGAATTGATATTGTTATAAACATAATTCTGGAGTAGTTTGAAAGTGATCTTGTTATATGTAGTAACCTTAATGCTTCTTCTACTAAGTAGGTTGTTTATGATAGAACAATAAATAGGAGGTCTGTTGTTTTCGTATGGCTTGTTGAAGTTTGGTTCTATTTTTTTTGTGTTTATTGAGGTTGATATCATTCTTGCATTTCGCTGAATGAGTTCATATCATGCATTCATTTTTATTTATTTGATATTGATGGTGATAATTGTTTTATGATTGGTACACCTCTGTTATTGTTCATGATAGCTTGAGAATAAGTCTTTGTCAGTTCCCTTTGGTTCGCGCGGGACAGCATTGCAGCAATAGAAACAGCTTGCATGACAAAGCTGAAGATATTGAGAATATGGCTGGGATTTCCATAGATAAGCAGCAACAACTTCTAGTTGGACAATCCATGGCATTGGAGGGTCTAAGTTCATTATCTGAGATTCAATCAAAAGCAATAGAAGAGAGCAGGTGGATATAAGATTAGTATTAATTTGATTTCATGAATCACTTTGGAAATTGCATTGTATTTACTTCATTATGTACTACACCAAAACCCTGCAGCATTTTGCTAAATATGGCCATAGACAACATGAAGAGCTTCTTCAGCGACAGCAACAGGTTCAAGGAGTTCATGATCATTTGATGGAAAGTTCAAAATCCATATTGGCTGCTCAGGTTTATGCAATTTATAGATTTGGATTCACATCAGTATTATTAACACATTATGATGATTGTGATTTTCATTAGAATCTCCAATTATATTCTATAGGAAACTTTTGAATCAAAGAAAGCTAGCATGATAGTTGCTTTAGATAAGCTTTTCACTTTTCACAACACCATGTTGATTGAATCACGAATGATCAAAGCTTTATTCATTTATTCCATATCAATTTTTGTCATCTATATGCTGACCAGTACAAAGCAAACTTACAATGCTAGACAATGGCTATACATTGGTAAAGTTATATCATGTCTTTTTTTTTTTTTAAAAAAATTGCACTTAAAAGTCTACAGACATATCATCTAAATATATATTATTGACTAAATGTGTTTTTTTGTGTGCTTACTGGACTTTGTGCTACTTTATTCATTGAAGTATCTATTATTCGTTTCACTAGTGACAGCATTGAGCAACAGACCTGGATTATAAATAAACTCAGATTATTCTTCATGCTAGCTTCTTCAGTTCAACTTCTATATGCCATTTGCACGTACAGGCAAGTTTATAGACATGAAGACAAGTAGCCTTTTGCTATATAGTAGATTTTATATCTAACAAAAGTTGCTCTTTAATTTTGTAGGGACTATGAAATATTGAACCATCAGATGCTACTAACATTAATGGACAGGGTGAACAACTTGCAAATGTGAAAGGAGTTGTTGGATGCATGTAGAGTGATGATGAGAATTAGAATCTTGTTTTGTTTTGTTTGTAATCTTGATTTTGATAAGATTCTCAACTACTCTAATATATATTATATTATAGTCTTGTGTTTAGATCTTATGTTTTTATTGTTCTTTCTTATCCCATGAATATTCCGTGTATTTTTGGTTTTGGGATGGATGAATTTCTTTTATATAAAAATTGCATTTTCATTCTTAATAGGTTTAAAAAAATTGTGGTTTGAGTGGTATATATAGCATTGTGTACATACAATGCTTAAATTTGTAAAAGATAATTGTGATTTGAAAATTGTTTTAAAAATCGTGTTTCAAAGTTGTGACAATAGTAAGTAGTAACCTAAAAGTAATTTTAAAAATCGTGATCTAAATTTGATATTAAAAGTTGAAAAAGCTATTTTTAAAATCGTGATCTAAATAAATAGCAGCGCATAAAAAAAAAGTGATCTAAAGTTGGTTATGAAAACTGTGGTTTAAAGAAATAACCAAATTTAACAAATTGTGGGCAAAAGGATGTGCAGAAAAACCGTGGCAAAAAAATAGAAAGAAAACCGTGGTTTAGAGAAAGAACCACATTTAACAAATCGTGGCTAAAAGTAGGTAAAAAAAAACGTGGCCAAAAGAATGGAGAGAAAACCGTGGGCTAAAATTAGAAGGAAAGCCGTGGCCTAAATGCATTACATAAAACCGTGGTCTGTTCATGTTTTTATGCGACGGTTTTCTGATACCGTGGCTTAAAGTCAAAAAACCGTGGCCTATTAGAATAGCCCATGGCAGCTACTACTACGTACGAAAAACCGTGGTTTAAAGATTAGACCACGGTTTTTTGACTTTACACCACAGATTTTGGCCGTGGTCTAAGACCAAAAATGTTGTAGTGGAGCAACAAAAAGATAAAGTAAATTGTTCGAAACAGCTAAGGAACAACGCTCGGATACAACGAGCAACAAAAACCGACCACCAAAATTCAAAATCATTCCTTAATATCGGACAAGACAATATTGGCATCATCAAATTCCGGGGCCTCAGTAAGCTTGAAAAGAGGATTGGGAAGGTTTTCCGCCTGCAGATCAATCTCAACCTTAGTTTCAAGATCAATCAGCTTTCCATTTTCAACACTGTGAAAAGGATGAGCTCCGACCACCCTAAACTCAGTTTCTGGATTCAGAATCTGGATTTGCTTGATTGTTGAAACAAAGGAATCATCTACACCCTTGCTCCAATTATAGAAATTGGTCTCTGCCTTTTTCTTATAAAGAAGAGCTTTCTCCTTCAACTTCCGAGCAACAACAACAGACCTCTCTACTTCAGATTTCAACTCATCCATCCTCTGTTGGTTTGCTTGCAACTCCTTCTTCAGCGTCTCCTCCACTTCCTTCTTCTTCTCCTCGGCAGCTTTTTGAGAAACTTTCAAAAAATCCCTCTCCTTGATCAGCTCAGTTTTGTCAGCCTTCAAATTCTCCAATTCATTTTTTAATCGGACCTGTTCGTCCGTAAGGCTAGCCTCTTAAGCAGCAGACATCGCACGAGCCTCTTTTTGTTCAACATTAAAACCAGAAAAAGATCACCCGCTTGCTTGGCCAAAAAGTAAGTAAGGTTGGCACTTCGAAGAAGATATTTCGTCAGAGTCATGTTGCAGCGTGACCACTCGTCGGTGGTGAGAATTCCAAACCGAGAATGGTCATATTCAGGGCAGACATACTTGGCAAACCTCTCATCAAATTCTCGGTCCCAAATTGAAGTTTCCGGTGGAGTCGCAGCAGAAGAGGGAGCAGTAGCAGCTCTAGTACTTGTCCCCTCAACCCTCGGATTCGCCCCCTCAGATACTTTCTCCTTGCCTTTGTCTATTCGTCGGCGACGAGTCTGTTGTTGAGGAGGAGAAGAGACTTGAACTTGACCGCTCGGGCCCAATGAAACTGTAGCGGCAACAGCAACTAAATTAGAAGTTGGCCGTGGAGACGCCTCGGTTGGAGAAGTAGTAGGAGCAGAAGTACTCAAGCTTGGGGTACTTAAACTTGAAGACCCGGAAGCCACGCTCGTTGCAGAGGTTTTCCTCTTCTTCCCCCCATGGAGTAGAGCAGCCATTCGGGAAGCCATTTATTCTGCAAAGAAAACTTGGTTAGATCCAAATAAATCACAAATATAATAGCAGAGAGAGAACGGTTTACCAAGTTCAGCTTTGACATCCGATGAAGGGATGTTCACGATATCCTTCGTTTCTATCATTCCATTGTTTTTCAAATAACTCTCAACAGCTCGGCACACCTCTTTCTCGTATTCAGCAAGCTCTTTCCAATCTGACGCATATGATGCAATCGATCGGTTAAAAAAACTTGCACTCCACTGAAGAGGGAACCGTGGGAGTGGTTGCCTTTCCCCAGGACGAGTGAACCAGCAGGCACCGTTGCCAACAAAATTATATTTGAAAAAGTAAGGTTTAAACCCCTTCCAAGATTCGGAGTATTTAGTGAAAAGAGCGTATCCATGGTGGGACTTCAAAGAAACCCAAGGTCGCCTCACTGAACCTCTCTCAAAAGTATTGCACTGGGGGGCAAACAGATAAAAAAAATGGGAAGAGTGCAAGACCACTCCATGGCCGAACAAACTTGTTGAAAGCCTCTTACAAAAGCCCAAGCGCTCGGATGCAGTTGGGAAGGGGCCACTCTCAAGGTACTCAAAACACATATCTCAAAGTCAGTAAAGGGCATTCTAATCCCTAGTCGAGTAACCACTTCCTCATAAAAATAGAAACCAGGACTACCCTCTGGAATTTGAGTGCAGACCCTCTCGTTTAAACCCACTGGACTAATGGAGTATAAATTCCCAGCGTTATCTCCAGGACATGGTAGAATTATAGCCCGGGTTTGCTCTAGCGACCCTTCTGTTGAAAGCTTGGACTGAGTACCAAGAACCTCTCGGTCCACCCAATCGTATTCAGTTGCATCCGGTGGAAGTGGGTAGAGTTCAGGATTAATAATACACTTTCTCTTCATACCTGAGGAAAATGGGGTACACTTGGAGTCAGAAGCAGAAAAAATTGATTATTTCGGATCAAATACTTATGGTTACGGTCGGTTGGGGAACACCTCCCTTTCTGGGCAAAATTTCCCCAAACCAACTGAAATGTCTAATACCTCTCTGTTGCTTCCTTAACCTCTTCTGTTCTGCCCTCTCGGCAATCCTATAGTGAATCACACCCTGTCTGAATTCTTTCAAAGACCGAGGAAAATGCATAGCTATCGGTTTAACGCAAGTATCTGGGTTTTCGGACTTGTGAGTTCTTGGTACATCAGAGTTTACAGAACTCATGTTAACACTGCTTCGGTACAAACCCTAAGAAATTAAGTGCAGCAAAACGTAAAACAAACCTAAGAAACACTACGGCGATCACTCAACAAATGATAATGAAGGTCAAAGATTTTGAAAAGACCAAGGGTTTCACTCATGTACAGTGATGGGGTGTTTGCCGAACCCTAGGATTTGTTTAAAGATCAAGGAAAAAGGGGAGCAGGGCCAGTGTTAATACATAACAAAGAAAGTTCTAAGCATATACACACAGCAGATGGCAGAAACAATCGCATGCAAAGAATTTTTAACAGCAAAGAAGAAAGAGAAAATAGTTAGAGAAGAGAAGAGAGGTTCGTTACCTACTATTGATGAATAACCAAGAAATCGAAGAAACACGAAGGCCACGAAGTTAGAGATGCACTCAATGTAGAGAAGAAAAATGAAGTAGTAGTAAAAGGCCTAAAGCATAACTCTTATTCTATCTAAAATGGTGCTGAAAGGCCCATTATTTCTAGCCCAATTACAACTATAGTAAATCTTAACAAATAACTCATGTTGGATTAAGACCAACACTTGTTCAGGGGTAAGCTTCCTCTGTCTGAACACCCTCCGATTTCGTTCCTTCCAAACAGCATATATGCATGCAGCTACCACCGCCGTGACGACTCGCCGGCGTTGCTTCTGATTGAAGCCAAAATGAATCCATCTGATCCAGTTAGGCATCCTATAGTGATTTACCTCCACTCCAATCCAATTCCCAGCTTGTTCTAGCAGCCTCTTGCTCCAGTCACATTCAAAGAACAGATGCCTTTCGTCTCCTCAGCCCGCTCGCAAAGCTCACACAATGGCGAAATTTGGAGGAAATGGAGCTTGTCTTTCGTCTTCAACCCATTGTGGACTAGAAGCCAGAAGAAGAAATTGTGCTTAGCAATGCTCATCGAGTTCTAGACTGTTCGGTAGAAAGGGAAAGCTGGTACATCACCAATCAGGTAATCATATCCATCTTTAATAGAGTAGGACATCTGATTTGCCATTAATTGATCAATTTTAGGAAGAAGCTTATCTCTAACTTTCAATAATTGCTTCCAATGCCATGAACTTGCCTGACTAGCTTGAATCTGGTTGAATGTCTCTCTGCTTAAGTAAATAGCATTGATTCACCGAATCCATAGAGTATTTTTATTCTCCTTAATCTGCCAGACCTGATTCCCTAGCGCTGCTAGATTCCATAAGTAAATATTCTGGAACCCAAGTCCCCCCTTTTTCTTGCTCATACAGACCTTGGACCAGGCAACCTTAGCCTTAGCTCTCCCTCTTTCATCTTTGCCCCATAAGAAACCTATGCAAATTCTTTCAACTTCTTTGATAACAGTTTTAGGGATTATGAAAGTGGAAGCCCAGTATACATGCATAGTCATAAGAACCGATTGAATTAACTGAGCACGCCCTTGAAACGATAGGTTCCTTGTTGTCCACATATTGAGTCTTTTTGTTATCCTTTCAACCAGGGCCCTGCAAGTAGCCACATTCCATTTTTTTGCACATATAGGAAGCCCCAAATATTTAAAGGGGAAAGAGCCCCTACTAAACCCAGTGATTTCTTCCAGCCTCTCCTTTAAGTATTCATTCACTCCAGCAATGTAAATTTGAGACTTAGCTTGATTAGGACACAAACCAGAGCTGAGGGCAAAATCTGTGATTGTTTTAACAAGGATTCTAACACTAATCTCATCAGCTTTGCAAAAGATCATTATATCATCAGCAAACGCTAGGTTTATTAACCCCACCCTTTTGCACATAGGGTGGTATTTAAACCCATTCTCAGTAGTTGCCTTCTTTATTTTCCTTGTAAGCATCTCCATTACAATAACAAAAAGGAGAGGAGAGATAGGATCCCCTTGCCTCAGTCCTCTAGTACTGAAAAACCTGTCATGCACATTACCATTTATCACCAGTCTATATGAGACAGACTGCACACACATCATTACCCATCTTACAAACTTTTCTGGAAACTTCAGGGCCTGCAAACTTCTATGAATAAAATCCCAATTAACACTATCATATGCCTTTTTCAGATCAACTTTCATAAGGCATCTAGGAGAGATAGTCTTCCTTCTATATAATCTTAAAAGATCCTGAGATATGAGAACATTATGGAGGATGGATCTGTCCTTGATAAAAGCTGTTTGGTTCTCATTGATCAGGCTAGGCAAACATTCTTGTAGTCTATTGCAGAGAAGTTTAGATATAGTTTTATAGATAACATTGCAACAGGCTATAGGGCGAAAATCACTTACAAGATTAGGACAATCAATCTTAGGAATGAGGACCAATAAGGTCTGATTAACTTCCCTTAAAAGCTTCCCATTAGAAAAGAAATCCAAGACTGCTTCAATAATATCTTTCCCAATGACTGGCCAAGCTGCTTTAAAAAAAGCTGCTCCATACCCATCAGGCCCAGGGGCCTTGTCATTTCCAATTTGAAACACACACTGCTTGATCTCATTTTCAGTGAAAGGTCTAATAAGCTTCAACTGCTGATCAACCCCTAACACTTTTCCTTGATCAATCTCCTCATCATTGATAAGCCATGGTCTACTACCATCAGACAACAAGTTTTGGAAGTATTCTTCAAAAGCGTGCCCAATCTGATCCTGGTTAGAAACCACATTGCCATGTGAATCCTGAATCCTCAGTATTCTGTTTTTGTCTCTTCTAATACTGATTATCTGGTGAAAGAACTTTGTGTTCAGGTCACTTTCACAAAGCCATTCCTGTTTGGCTTTCTGTTTCAGGAACATAATAGCAGCTTTATACACTTCAGCATGATCCATCCTGGCTTCTTTTTCCAGCTTCTGAAGGTGGATATTGGAAGGGTCTGTTTGCAACAAATCTTGGATTGTGTCCAGCTTAGTCCTAGCCTGACTCGCCTTAGTGTCAATATCCTTAAACTTTCTCTTGTTCAGCTCTCTCAACATAGGCTTAATGTGATCAAGGTTTCTCATAACTCTAAACATAGCATACCCTTCACCCTCCTGCCTCCAATTTTGCCTGACAATATCGATGAATTCCTTATCAAGAGTGAGATGATTAAGGAATTTGAAATTCTGACCTCTCCTGATCACATTCTTATTCCACTGAATGACCATAGGACTATGATCTGAAACTCCACAATTAAGAAACTCTGTATGAACCTCAGCCCAGCCTCTGCACCAATCAAAATTTACTAGAGTTCTATCCAGCTTGCTTATGATTCTGTCACCACCCTCTTGCTTGTTGTTCCAAGTATAAAAACAGCCACAATATTTCATGTCTTCAAGTTGACAATGAAGCACAAAATCTCTAAACTCCTGAGTCTGATTAACATCAAGAGGTAACCCTCCTAGTTTCTCCTGGGCATTCAAGCTGCAATTGAAATCACCCATAAGCACTCATTTGCCCTGCATCCTTTCCCCTATTTCCTTCAAATCACTCCACATCTCAATCCTCCCTTCATAGTCATTATGAGCATACACAAACGTGACATAGAACAAGGTGCCATAAGGAATGAAGGTTACCTTGCAATGCACTATTTGACTAGTATGCCTTATAACCTCCACATTAAACATATCCTTCTTCCACACTATCCAAATTCTGCCAATTAAATGATCTTCTAGATTTATAAAGCTACCCCAATCAACAAACATTCTGTTCCTCACCACTTCATATGAGTTATCTCTAAGTTTATTCTCCAGTAAAGCCATAATACCTATATTAAATTTATTTACTAACCTTTTAACCTCTTTTTGTTTAAGGGGTTGGTTAATCCCCCTTGTATTCCATGCACCAATATTATCCATTCAGGTGGAGGCTTGAAGACTCCCCCTTATGGAACTTAACTTGGGCCTTCCTCCTAGTCATAACTGGTGTCCAAGACCCTTCCTGTTGCTCCTTCCTACTATGATCCTCTTCAAGAATCTGGACCTCCCCACTTTCCATCTGAGTTTCATTAACCACTGAAACCTCCACACACTGATTCTGAATGACCTCATTAACTGCCTGGATTGCAGCTTCAACATTCTCACTGGGAATAGTCCCCTCTTGCAAGGACTTATTCAGTTTGAGGGCATCATCCACTTTTTCTATGTCCTCTCTAGTAGGTTTTCTTTTTTCTACCCATTCCTTCTTAGTTTTCTTCCTGCAAGATTTGCTATCATGGCCATACATAGCACATGAAGCACACAGCACAGGCTTCCATTCATAGTCAATTTTTTGGGCAATAACATTTTCTTTCTCATCTCCAAAAAACACTTCTTCTGGTAATATTGTGGGGTTAACCTCAACCAAAACCCTTACAAAACTGATACGATTCCTTTCTTTAGTAACATTATCAACCATGATTGGTGTGCCCACAAGGCTAGCAATCTTACTAAGAGATTGAGCCCCCCAGTATTTAACATTAAGATTAGGCATCTGAATCCAGACTGGCACAGAGTCATGCATCATCTTTGAAACAGGTTTCCCTGTCCATGGGGCAATGATAAGTGGTTTCTTATCAAAATGATAAATTCCTACTTCAAGAACAGCATTCCTTGCCTCAACTGAATTGAATCTGATTACCATAGTTCCATCTCCATTCATTAACACTTTGTCAATACCATGATGTCCCCAGATTTTCCTAATGTAACCATTGAACACTGCATATGGAGGTCTAGCCCCCAAAACATAACAAACAAGTGCTTGCTGCCAGTATGCTTCTTCATTCTCCACATCGGATGCATCATCTTTCCCACTGCTACCCCTTCTTTAATTTGTGGCTGCACAAAACTAAGTTTTTCTCCAGCGTTCCTAAGTTTGGATATATCAAATGTATCCCAGACAGATGCTTTCTTTGGGGAAGCTTCTTTTTCAATGGTATCAGGCTGTGTAGACATTGCATCAATCGTGTTAGCAGCAATCGTGCTAACCTCTTTATCGCCTTCTATAACTTTCCCTTTAATCCTAGATCGCAGAAGATCCAGTTTCTTCAGAATGGAGGCTGCTTTCTTAGGACTCAAGGCATCAATATCCTCGAAATCATCATCGTCCAATTGTTCAAGGTCTAGATTCTTAGGGACAGAAGAAATAGGTGTAGACATAGGAGGGGAAGAGAGTTGATTGGAAGGTCTATTGTTTTTCTTTATTTTTTTTTTGGAATTTTCTAGCCCTTTGAACCCTTCCTAGAAGGTGGCTATGGAGCTAGATTATTGCCTTAATGTGTACTCATTTGTTCGTTGGTAATGCAATTTTTCATTTACCAAAAAAAAAATGAAGTAGTAGCAAGAATTCCTTTGAAGAACTTTGGTTTCGATGATCAAAATCGTAGAAAAACGATGAACAAAGGAGAGAGAGAATTTGAGAGGTTTCTGAAGTTCTGTTTAGAATGAATTGTGAGAAAACCGCCCTTTGAAATTCGTTTTAGAGCTTCCCTCTACTAACTCAAAGACTGGGCCGAATTAGAAAAAGCCCATTTATGATGAAACTAAATACGTGGCGCTTCCAACATGTTTGAAATCATAATGTTCCATTTCCCTGTAAAGTGAAGGACACGTGGAGGCACAGGTAGGATTGAAGGGTCACGTCTGGGTCAATCAAGCGACAACTCTGGTAGGATCACTCGGACGGTCGGATATCTCTCTCCAACAAAACTTGGTCGGAAAACAATGTGCTCGTCTCATTAACTCGGCAGGGCTCAAATCACCCTACCGAGCTTGGGGGGCTTATGTAGTAGACCGAGTGTTAACTGACCTAAATCACCTTGGTCTGACCATTTAGACACTGGGACAAGGCCTATGGTCGGAATGTTACACCGAGCAAACTGGGTTTTTACAGAGATGTAATACGCTTATGAGATTAACCCCAAGCACAGGATTTTCATCCTTATCTCTATCATCCACAGTCTCATCAAGCTTAACTACTACTCCTAAAATCCCACGACTCTTGGTTAGATAAAAGCAGTATTGGATTAAGTTTATCACTTACGGGATTTATGGATATGATCTTATCATAACCTCTACAAATCCTACTTGAATTCTACCTCTTCAGAAGGCTCATCAGAACGGCCCACAACACACAGGTAATCCCCTATAAGAACCACCATGCTATAGGGGCTAAGGTACGTCTTCTCATCCCTAAGTTGACACTAGCACACACTTTGTTGACTAGGGAGAACCAGATTATCCCAACTGGATATTCAGAAATCCTAAGAGTCCTACATAAATCTCTTTGCTGGGATCACTCTTTGAAGTTTCTCCATAGCTTTAAGGTTGATCTTGGTTAAGGACACGACACTTTTGTAAAAGTATGATTCACTCGAGTCCAGGAAAGTTCACTCGAGTCTTTTGTCCAGGGATAGAAAAGTAAATTTTCTTTTCTTAACATACCTAAAGTAATTCCAATTGAATCAACTATGCTTATGGGGAAAATATCATGTTCCAATAAAAAGAATGGGATGATTAAGAACAACATTAAAATACACTGATGAAATATGATTGGTTGCACATAATAAGATTATTTGTTAATCTTAATGGTTAATTTTATGTGCATTCATACATCGAGAAAGGGAATGGATAATTAATTCGGTGGTAACTGACTCGATGACACATTTTGGTAATGTGGGCAGCATTGTGGGATGTTGTTACGTCTTGGTGACGTTGTGTGAACACTATTCGAGCAGTTTCACAATACATGTTGGTCATGTATACGAATTACTGGATTGAACGTTCAATAAACAATGGAAATGGGAAGCATGCATCATAACACATAAATAATGGGATTATTATAAATGAACCATGCTTGCTCATTTTTTTATGCATCTGGCTATTTGGTACTTGTGAATGTTAATTTCTCTATTTATTCTTATTCGATTATGTGAATTATATTGCTTACCCCTTATGCCCATTGTAGGTGATGGCTCGTTATCTAGCTTGCATCGAGTTGCGCCCACTCCCTAGTGGAGTGTGGTACTACGAGGACCATAGAGCCACTTTTGAGGGTGAGGTAGAGGTGACTCTATATCACCCTAACCCTCTGGCTCGTGTTCGTCCTCGTAGGTTTCGCATCCCTATTATCTATACTTTGCATGTACCCCCTTTTTATGCTTATCATGGACCACCCCCGACTCGACCAGCTCGTCGATTTCATTCCTTTCGTTTTAGAGCTACTACTAGATCTCACCATTCTGCTTCCCGAGTGATCCGTGAGGAGACTCCTGTACCTAGTCCGATGAGTCCGGTTCATGGGACTCCTTCGGTTGACCCAGTGCCCAGTGGCAGGGCACCCACTCAGTCGGACGAGGTTGAGGAGGACCCAGAGGAGGCTGAGAGTGAGGGCGAGCTAGTCGAGCACTCCACTGGGAGTCAGTGGGGAGTTGGGGATCCACCGGGTGATGCATAGTATAGATGGTTAGGATGTGGGACATGTGGAGCAGTTGCTGGAGACTCTGGAGACTTATGCTATGGAGGAGGATCATCGGACCACTGCTGGGATGTTATATTTTGCTTTATACATATATTGTATATATTTTGAGAGATCTCAGTGAGGTAGTCTTTTCTTTTGGTTTCATGGACTTGTATTTTGTAAACTTCTGCTACCCCTACTTTGACCTTGATATATGTTGGTACTTTTATGTGATCACATGGTTATATATATACATATATATATCTTTATATAAATGACATGGAATGTGGATTATCAAATCAAGGTCCTTATTTTATTCAAATTCCGCTTACTCTGATAATCATGTGGTTTGATTCTAACGAGAAATATTCCAAGGGCAAGTTGGGAAGTTTTAATAATTGAAAAAGGAAAGCCCAACTTATGCTATCACAATCTTTTTTTATCCTATGTTTGGAAAATAAAGAGTTTTCATTAATTCTCCAATGAATGCAAGTCCATATTATTATATAAATACATATAGAGACTATATTTTGTAAACTACAAGAGAGAGTGTTACATTTTATTGTATCAGAGCATAATGGTCCTGATTCTTGATCCTCTCAAGCATGATCTTCCAGAAGATGCCACAGCTGGGTAAAGTTTCTTATTTATTTGATTTATTTCATATAGCTTGAATTCTAGTGATGTTTTGTTTAGAACAGAATTGGATAGGTTTCAATGGTTTAGATAGACCTTTAACGACCTAGGCCCATAGTGCAGGTCCACTATGGCAGCGTGTTATAGAAACCATACGAACGAGATGCTGGAAAGGATTACTGCGGTATTGGAAAATATGCAGCAGAACCAGCATCAGCAACATCAATCTCAGCCCGTTAATCCACCTCTAGTGGGTGTAGCAGCTACGGAGGCCAAAACTTTGTCGGATTTCAGGAGCTGCAATCCCTCAAAGTTTGCTGGTGGGTTTAAGCCCGAAGAAGCTAATAAGTGGATCTTAGAAATGGACAAGATCTTTAGAACTTTGGAATGCTCCGATGCGCAGAAAATAGTTTATGCTGTTTTCATGCTGGAAGGTGAAGCGGAACATTGTGGAATCATACTGCCCAGTTACTGGCTCATGAAGGAAGAGAGGTAACTTGGGAAGTATTCATGGAGGAATTTCTAAAGAAGTACTTTCCTGACGATTTAAGAAGGAAGAAAGAGGTGGAGTTTCTACAACTCAAACAAGGCAGCATGAGTGTGGGCGAATATGCTGCGAAATTTGAAGAATTGATGAAATACTCTCCTTACCATCAGATGAATCCTGATGAAAGGAGTAAGTGCATTAAGTTTGAAGGAGGACTGAGACCTGAATTAAAGTCAGTATTCAGTTATCAAAAGATTCAAAGTTTTCCTATGCTGGTTGACATGTGTAGAATGTATGAGGATGATAAAAAGGCGGAAACAGTCCAGATTGTAGAAGGAAAGAAAGAACATCAGGGATATGGACCACAATGGCGGAAAGGGCATGACCACCGTCACAAAGGTCCTTATTCCCATAAGAATCGAGGAAAGGGCAAGATTTCTGGTGATCGAAACACCTCTTACAATAATGCTCCTTATTGTGAGAAGTGCAAGCGTCACCACTTCGGAAGATTTTGTTGGTCTCACAATGGATGTTTTAACTGCGGGAAACCTGGTCATTTTTCTCGCGTTTGCAAGGAACCACCTAAGGACACTCAAAGAGGATCCATGGACAAGCCAGTGACCCAAGGGCGAGTTTTCACCCTTAGCGGTGCTGAAGCAAATCAGACTCCGGGACTCGTGCAAGGTACTTATTTGCTCAATGACCAACCTTGTAGAATTTTATTCGATTCAGGAGCCACTCATTCATTTGTTTCCTTTGAATGTGTAAATCGTTTGAAATTGTCTGTGTCTGAATCACCCTATTGTCTTAGGGTAGAAACCCCTACTAATTCTCCCGTGATCGCTTCAAAGGTGTGCCTTAATTGTAGAATTAAGGTATTAGATCGAGTCTCTCAGTTAGATCTGATTTGCTTACCTTTGTCCCAATTGGATGTGATTTTGGGCATGGATTGGATGGTTAGCAATCATGTGGTTATTGACTGTGATAAGAAGGAAATTTTATATAAGGAATTAATCTCAGAGAAGTATCTCTGTTTTGTCTCTGCTGTTGAATCGGAGGAAGGAAAAAGGTATGTGGAGGAAATTCCAGTTTTTCGGGAGTTTCCTGAAGTATTCCCTGAGGAGATGTCGGGATTACCACCCAAGAGGGAGATTGAGTTTGGAATCGAGTTGATTCCAGGAACTGGTCCCATTTCTATTGCCCCTTACAGAATGGCACCACCCGAGATGGTCGAATTGAAGAAACAGATAGAGGAGTTGTTGCAGAAACAGCTTATTAGACCAAGCGTATCTCCGTGGGGCGCTCCGGTGTTGTTTGTCAAGAAGAAGGATGGAAGCCTTAGAATGTGTGTCGATTACAGACAGTTGAATAAGGTGACCATAAAGAACAAGTATCCTTTGCCAATGATTGATGATCTCATGGATCAGGTAAGAGGAGCTTCAGTGTTTTCCAAGATTGATCTGAGATTTGGGTATCATCAGATCAGAATCAGGGAGGAAGATATCCATAAGACTGCATTCTGATCTCGATACGGACATTATGAATATGTTGTAATGTCGTTCGGATTGACAAATGCACCAGCCATTTTCATGGATTATATGAATCGGATTTTTAGACCATATCTGGATTCATTCGTGGTAGTTTTCATTGATGATATCCTGATATGTTCTAAGAATTCGGAAGAGCATGCCGAACATCTTCGGATAGTATTGAAGATTTTGAAGGAGAAGCAACTCTATGCCAAAATCTCTAAGTGTGAATTTTGGTTGAAGGAAGTTCAGTTTTTGGGGCATGTGATTTCGGAAGGTGGCATAGCAGTTGACCCAGCTAAAGTTGAATCGGTTCTGCAGTGGGTTCAACCGAAGACAGTCACTGAAGTCCGAAGTTTCTTAGGACTGGCTGGTTATTATAGAAGATTCATTGAGGGATTTTCGAGGATCGCACTACCTCTTACCAAGTTAACTCGGAAGGACCAACCATTCATATGGGATGAGAAGTGTGAGAAGAGTTTTCTGATGCTTAAGGAAAGATTAACATCCTCGCCAGTGTTAATCTTACCTGACCCTCACAAGGAGTATGAAGTGTACTGTGATGCATCAGGACAAGGGCTTGGGAGTGTTCTAATGCAAGGAGGAAAGGTCGTGGCATATGCATCTCGTCAATTGAAAGTTCACGAGGTGAATTATCCCACCCATGATTTTGAACTCGCTGCAATAGTTTTTGCACTGAAGATATGGAGGCATTATCTCTATGGCACTACATTCCGAGTGTTTAGTGACCATAAGAGTTTGAAGTATTTGTTTGATCAGAAGGAGTTAAATATGAGGCAGTGTCGGTGGATGGAATTTTTAAAAGACCACGACTTTGAGCTTCATTATCATCCCGGTAAGGCTAATGTTGTAGCAGACGCTTTGAGTCGTAAAGCGATTTATGCAAGTTCCATGATGATTAAAGAAGCAGCTTTGATTGAAGAGTTTCGGGATTTAAGTTTAGTGATGCAAGTGGAACCAAACCATATTAAGATGGGTATGTTGCAAATTTCTAGTGAATTCTTGGCTCAAATTCGAGAATTGCAACAAGAGGACGAAGAGTTATTAGAAAAGAGGAATTTGGTGAAAGGAGGAAAAGAGCCTAATTTATTGGAAGGGTCGGATGGAATTCTTTGTTTCAAAACGAGAATTTGCATACCAAAGAACTCGGAGATTAGAAGGTTAATTCTGGATGAGGCACATAAGAGTCAGATGAGCATTCATCCGGGATCAACTAAGATGTACCGGGATTTGAAAGGCATGTTTTGGTGGTCGAGCCTTAAGAAGGACATTGCAGATTATGTAGCGTCATGTTTAATCTGTCAAAAAGTTAAGATGGAACACCAGAAACCTGGAGGAATGCTGCAACCTTTGGATATTCCACAATGGAAGTGGGATAGTATTTCCATGGATTTTGTGACTGGATTGCCAAGGACAGTTGCAAACCATGATGCAATCTGGGTAATTGTGGACCGCCTTACTAAGTCGGCGCATTTCATTTCGGTGAATACGCGCTATTCTTTGGATAAGCTCACCCAGCTTTATATCCGGGAAGTGGTACGATTGCATGGAGTGCCATCCAGTATTATTTCTGATCGTGACCCGAGGTTCATGTCTAGATTTTGGTCAAGCCTGCATCAAGCTCTGGGGACGAGACTCAAGATGAGTTCAGCATACCATCCTCAGACCGATGGGCAGACCGAAAGGACCATTCAAACTTTGGACGACATTTTGTGAGCTTGTGTGTTGGAAGAACGAGGAAGTTGGGATCAGATTCTACCACTCGCAGAATTCACATACAACAATGGATATCATGCAAGTATCGGTATGGCACCGTTCGAGGCGTTGTATGGAAGAAAGTGCCAAACCCCGCTATGTTGGTTTCAAGTGGGGGAGAATTTACATCTTGGTCCGGATGTGGTGCAACAGACAACTGAAAAGATCAGAATGATTCAAGAAAAGATCAGGGCTGCTTATAGTCGTCAGAAAAGTTATGCTGATCGGAGAAGGAGACCTTTAGAGTTTGCAGAAGGCGACCATGTGTTTCTCAGGATTGTACCGCTGAAGGGTGTGAGTAGAGCGTTGAAACCTCAGAAGCTTTCACCTAAGTTTATAGGCCCCTACCAAATCCTTAAGCGAGTAGGACCGGTAGCTTATCAAATCTCTCTTCCACCATCTCTAGCCAACCTGCACAATGTCTTTCATGTGTCTCAATTGAAAAAGTTCGTGCATGATTCAACAATGATTCTTCAGATTTGTCCGGATGACTTAACCGTACGAGAAAACTTAACCTTTAAGGCTGGCCCAGTTAAAATTGAAGATAGAAGGACCAAACAGCTTAGAGGAAAGGAGATTTCGTTAGTCAGAGTCGTGTGGCAAAGTGGAAATGTATATGAGACGACCTGGGAATTAGAGGATAGAATGCGTAAAGATTATCCTGAGTTATTTATGTAGGTTGAATTTCGGGGACGAAATTCCTATTAAGTAGGGGAGTAGTGTAACACCCCAAATTTTCATTCTCTGATGTAATGAAAATGTTGATTATGAAAGGTTATTTCATAATTATTTTCCTTAATCATAATTATATATTTCATAGTTAATTTGGATTAATTATGTGTTGGTATTGGTGCCTGGATAAGGTGGAAAAGTATTTTAATAAAATATAATATGTAAAAATAATGTTTTTGCATATTAGTCCCTAAATGAGGACCTAGAAGCAATATTAGGAAGGTTTTGGAGGGAAGGGCATTAAAATAAATATTTTTGAAAAATTGGCAAAAATACTCGAGTATTCCTGGAAACACTCGAGTATTCGAGTCAGTGGAGAACTCGTGAGTGCGTTTGATGAGTCAACACTCGACGATTCCCTTCGTTGACACGAAAACACTTCTGGGACACGTTACTAATCTTCGTGTCGACATGCATGAAGGCTTAATTCATGTATAAAGGATCAATGGTGGACGAAGATCAACCATTTTGGTTGATTTGCTCTGAAACTTCAACTTAGGGTTTCCAATTTCGTGCTTTGATTACTCGAACGTTGCTGAGAGTTAGATTGAGTGTGATACACCGTTGTGAAGCTCACGTTTCGAGCTTTACAAAGATATAAGATTCGTGAGTTGAGGTGCTGTGTGGAAGGAGAATCGAGAATCGAAAGAAGAGGGATTGTTGCTGCCAAACCAAGTTCCTGAGGTCTGGAAGCCTACTTGGAGCTCGGATTTTGGTAAGTTTATGAGCCCTCTGAATCTCAAATTCCTTTCTACCTCTAGTCCTTGTTGCAGAGAATAGTTTCTAATCAAATTCCCCAATCATTAAATTGATTTTGCATGTCAAATACTCTGGTTTGGGTACCCTGTTCGAATGTGGCTGCCTGCAAAAGGTTTTGTGGGATAGAGCACTCCAGCCAATTTCTCTGCAATCCTTGTGTTAATTCACGGCCTAGAGGTAAGGGTGAAGCTATTAATTCACTAGAATAAGTTTAAATCATGTGAATTTAGGTTGAGAGTCAACAAAAGACTCTATGAGCATAGTTGGAAATAGGATCAAGGCTTGGAGGCCTCTCTGTGTTCAAATTTTGTTTTGGACAAGTTTATTATGCTACATGCAAGCTGTACCAAAGTTGTTCTTTTGCTAAATGTGCCTAGAATTGGATTTGGTATGTTGAGTTGTGGAAAAATGGATTTTTATGCATAATTGATGCTATTATGTGATTCAGTGTAATATGTTGTCAATTCTATGTTGGAACATGTTTAATATGTGGAATATAAGCTCTGTTGATCCTTGGTTTTAACTGGAATTGACTAGAATTGGAAATGGTATGTTAAAATGCAATTTACAGTGTTATCTGTCGAAAAACACTCGAGTATTGGGGTTGATACTCGAGTATTTGACCAAATCTGGAACATGGATTTCTGGAAAATGAAGAACACTCGAGTACTCATGAAGAACACTCGAGAATTTTGATAAAATATGAGGAACACTCGAGTATCCATGACGAACACTTGAGTATTTTAATAAAACCTGAAAATGAATTTCTGGAAAACGAAGAACACTCGAGTATTCATGAATCACTCGAGTACTTTTTGTAGTAGACCGAGTGTTAACCGACCTAAATCACCTTGGTCTGACCATTTAGACACTGGGACAAGGCCTATGGTCGGAATGTTACACCGAGCAAACTGGGTTTTTACAGAGATGTAATACGCTTATGAGATTAAACCCGAGCACAGGATTTTCATCCTTATCTCTATCATCCACAATCTCATCAAGCTTAACTACTACTCCTAAAATCCCACGACTCTTGGTTAGATAAAAGCAGTATTGGATTAAGTTTTTCACTTACGGGATTTATGGATATGATCTTATCATAACCTCTACAAATCCTACTTGAATTTTACCTCTTCAGAAGGCTCATCAGAACGGCCCACAACAAACAGGTAATCCCCTATAAGAACCACCATGCTATAGGGGCTAAGGTACATCTTCTCATCCCTAAGTTGACACTAGCACACACATTGTTGACTAGGGAGAACCTGATTATCCCAACTGGATATTCAGAAATCCTAAGAGTCCTACATAAATCTCTTTGCTGGGATCACTCTTTGAAGTTTCTCCATAGCTTCAAGGTTGATCTTTGTTAAGGACACGACATTGGCGCCGTCTGTGGGGAACTGAATAACATATCATTCCCACCACCACTATGGTCACCACCAGAAGTCAGGTGGGCGATCTCTGTGACCGCATCGCCCGCACCCGTGGCAGGCCCAAAAACGCTAATAACAACGATCCACAGCCTCAGTCTGCGGGTGATCTGCGTGACTTTCTCAACCATAATCGTGGAAATAACGGGCAACCGCCACGAACATCTCATTCTGGGGCAGGGAATAACCCCCAGCCACCAAACCATTCACAAAGCCAGCCAGCCTCTAATCGTAGCTGTAACACCCCGATTTGGCAACTTGAAACCATAATGAAAAATAGTGAAAATTTGGGCCAATTTTTTTTTTTTAAACAAGTGTTACGCAAGATGAGAACAATTGGGTTTTCAAAACACAGTTACAATTTAAAACTCATGTTCTCACATTGCATAAACCTTTCAAGTTCCAAACCGAGATGTCACAAGACACCGCACTTTGAAACTCGTTTTCAAAAACATTGTTTAAAACACGACCCGTTACTCATTTCAAAACATTAGTACTAAAATAAACTTTAGTTGGGGTTACAGAACTATAGAGCCAGGATTTCTAAGTAACTGCAATGGAATTACAAAACTCTGAAAGGGAAATTACCTAACCGCTAGTCATCGACACTAACGCTTCCGCTGCGCTACTCTGATTCTTGTCAAATTCTCGGGTTATCAGCAGCGCCATCCTTAGCAGCCTCCTTAGATACATTCCATAGCAGCTTCTCGTTTTCCTTTTCTTCCTCGTACCGAGCTAGCAGTCTCTCCATGTTTCCTTTCTAAAGACCATACATAATTTTCCCAATACCAAACAGACATATAGGAGAGAGTGAGCTACCCAAAACATGTAATGTCGACTATGTGGATTTACGATAGGCAATTATTAAGATAAAGCAGTAAATGACAAACAACTCATATAAACAAACATAATCATCATCATCATTACACAAACATCATCATCATCATATGAATACCATGTTATCATCTCTTCTCACATCTCATTCTATATTTAACACCATCACTGAACCATTCTTCTCGAATCTTTAAGTTTATTAAGTCTTATCATTTCAACTCACTCAATGACTTGGGGAACCATCATTAAGGAAACGGCACTGACGTCTACATATCCTCGGTCATCCATCCACACCTAGTCGGAAGCAAACAGGAGTACAGGACCTTTACCACGTGGGCACGACAGCTGTCACAACACATAAATGGTCCCAGACCAGGAAGCCTGGCCTCAAATCATAATCATAAATAACAGTGCACGCTCTCAGCGGCAATCACAAATGCCCCGTTCCAGTCCCTCTCACTGTTCTCGATTTGCAATCTAGGGGGCGACAGTACAGTTCTAGTCTCGAGTGCAGAACTTACCACGGTATTAGACCCAGTCCCCACCACGTTAGTGCACCACTTATGGAGTTCATTCTGCCTAGAACAGTACTCTAGACTTCTCGACGTTTCACCGTCATCGTCTTCCCCTAATGCAATCTCGTCCTAAGTATCCGCAGATACTTATCGTTCCTTCCTCTCCACTACTTCGACACACACTCATACCTCACCGCGTTATTCATGTCTTTTAATAGTCTTTTAAAGTTTTCAGACTTTTAATTAACGGCTTAATCCTAACGGCCGGTTCACCCTTGGTGCATCCCTTCAATGAACCCGACCACTAATCGTTCAAACTGTTCCCCAATTCATCACATCACATTTTCTCAACCTCATATCACATTCTTTCTCATCTCATCTCATCAACTTTTCTTATCACATTTCATCATCCTTCTCATCTCATCTCATTACACAACATTTCTCTCTTTCTCAAGGCTCATTTCCTTATTTTTCTCAAAAACATCCTTTGCAAAACTTTTTCGAAAATATCATTTCACAAAACTTTCACTTCACAAAACTCTTTCAAAAATATTCTTCCATAAATTTCCTCAAAAATATTCCTTCGCAAAACTTTCTCGAAATATTGTTTCAAAAAGGTTTTCTCTAAAATGTCCTTGCCAAAAAGACTTTCTCGAAATAGCATTTCAAAGAACTTTATCAAAAGATTGTTTCCAAAAAATTTTCCCAAAAATATATCTTTTCTCAAAACTTTTTCAAAGAAATTGTTTCATAAAACTCTTTTGAAAATACGGTTTCACCTCTCATCAAAATACCTTTTCGAAAACCTTTTCCAAAAATCTCTTTTCAAAACCGTTTTCAAAAATCATACTTTTGGATGACTGCTAATGGAGGAGCAAGCTCGACTCGACACTAGGCTCTTTCCAAAAGTAAAAACAAGAAATCACATTTTTGCTGAGCGCTAGTGGAGGAGCAAGCTCAACTCAACACTAGTCCCAGACTAAAACCAAAAACAGGAGCCACACCACATCTCAGCATCTTTTCTCAATCACACCTTTCCTCAAATCACATCTTTCCTCAAATCACATCTTCTTTCAACATCTTTCTTTTTTCATTCCATGACTTGTTTAATCTTTATCATCACTCTTCTTTCTTTCAATCACGTTTTCTTATTCTTACAATTTCATTCTCATCACATATTATTCAGCACACCAATATTTCTCGATTCACAACATAATTACTTAATCAATAAATAGATCATTCATAAAGCAGAACGAATGGATAACTCAAGCATAACCAATCAGAAAACTTAACATCATAAATAAACCAATCTCAGTCGTTCGGGTGGATAGCCAAACAAACAAGCAAACAATTGCTATCACATACACCACTACGCTAAATGAGATTGGAGTCCAACCTTTGAGATGATTGGACCTCTTAATAAGTTACCTAAATACCACGGTGTCTTAAGGGAAGCCCCTCTCTCACCTCGAATACCGTAAGCTCCCGCAAGCTTTCCAAGATCCGTCGATCACTAATTCCGCCTTGTTTCCTTTGCGTCCGTCGTTCGAACTATAGCATTTTTCCCCGTGCGTTAGAAACGTTTTAACGAATTCATTCAATTTGTTTTAAAACACTTTGAAATCATTCCCTTTTTGAAAACACATGGTTCACCTTTCAAATCCAGAGAATGTTTTCAAGAAGACTTTGAAATAGTTCTAAATTAATCTCTTTAAAAAAAACAGAATTCACTTTAAAACGATTTTCTTGTCAAAAAGGATCCATTCCTCTTAAACGTTCATGTTATAAAATCATTATTCTTAACTATTATCCAAAATTCAGAACTTAAGAAAATCAAATCAATTTAAATTGTTTAAATCATACTTTTCAGGAAATTCAATTATAGAAAAATACATTCAAACAACACATCATCAAGACATTCACAGCTTCACATAATGTTAGTCACATTAAAGATCATCAAACATCATTTATTAAATCAATTTATTTATTTTTATTCTTTAAAAACCGAATGGAGTTAAAACAAACAACACATCAATTCAATCACACACATAGCATCACACACATGAAAGCATAGTCGTTTACAAAGATCATTTCATAAGAATAATTTTCCTACTATACTAGCATGCAGTGACCAAATCATATATAGGAAATTTCACAAAGATTGAGGCACACAGAGAAGCACACAACAGATTAAATTATTTTATTTTCCTTTTAGGACTTAGAAACCGAGAGTATTAAAAGAAAATTCAACAAATTTAAATCAAACAACAAGTTAAATCACAAATCATTTTAAAGTCACACATATATTTGCAATTTATTCATGCATGCACATTCTAGGCCTTTAAATTAAATTAATTTCATCATACATACGACTTAAACAATGATTAAATATAATTTCCTACTTATATCTCTCATGGCCGGATATTAGCATGCAAGAAAACAAGGTTTCATTCACTTTTTCAATACAGCAAACATTACAGAATTAAATCAAACATCACACCACATCATTTATTCACATCACACCCACACATGACTCAAGTTTATCACTTAGTCTTAAATAAAAATCAAGATTTACATTTTAAACTTCTAAAAATATCATGCATGCACTCAAATTTATTAGATCTAGCCTTATAACATACATGCATCAACTTTTTACATAATAAAAGACATGAGATTCATTTTCATTAAAGATGGCCGAATGGCTCTCACAAAAACATGGCACACATAAAATCAATTACTAAAACCAAATCATGTTCATACTTCAAAAATCATTTTAAAACTTGCTTATTTAATTTTCTTCTTTAAAAACCGTGACATGCATCAAATGAAAACATAATCTTTCCACTTAAAATCAACATGCATATTTCACTTTTTGTTTATTAAACATAGATCATAAAATATATGCATACAAATCAACAAGTTATCATCAAGTCAACATGTAAAGTAAAAGATTTCAATTTTATTTTCAAGCAAACTTAAATTATATATTTGTTTATTAAGAATTTCACAAACACATCATGGATCTTCATTTTAAGCCAACAAAATTTAACATGCAAAAACTAAAAATCATCAAAGCTCACGGTTTCAACAAGAAATTTAATATGCATGGCCAAATAATTTTATTAAACTTAGATCATACATGGATTTGTCAAATAAGTACACAAACACACATAGATCATGATTTAGAAAAAGAAAAGTGTACATGCAAGAAAGATGTATGTTAAGCTTCACAAATTCTTACACAAAACTTTAGATCTTTAAGTTTAGGTTAGAAAAATATTTAGATCTAACAAAGAAAACATAACCAAGTTATACACATAGAGTTACAAGTATTACAAATTAATTTTAGTCAATGAAAGTTCAAGATAATGAAAGAACAACACATAAATATATCTTACAAGTCACAAAAACCAACATGCAAGAAGAAAAAAGAAGGGATCTACAAACTAAAAAGAAAAGGACTAAACTATTACATTCTTCTCTTGTTCTTCGGTTCTCTACCAAGATGGGTTGGTTCTTGAGGTTCCTAGCACTTAGATCTTCAAAAGAAATGGCTTGATCTAAAGTAGATTTCCTTCTTCTCCCCTTCTAGGTCTCACGGCCACCTTTCTCTTTCTCTCTTTCTCTATTTTTTTTCTCTAAGAGTTAGAATGGACCCTTAGAGTGTTTATGTTGGAAGAAATGGGAAGTGAAATGGGTGAAAGTGGAATGAACTAAGGTTTCATTCATATATAGGAAAGTTCACAATTCCCCATTTAGCCCTTGGAGAATTCGGCCTAAGCACAACCAAGGAGGGCGATTTGGTCCTAGCATAAGTTTGCATGGCTAAGGTTGCCAAAGTCAAGGGGACATGGAGGAGTGGGCTAGTTGGCTAGGGGGCACTTAGGTTCAATGGATAGTTGGCTCTAGTTAGGGTTTTTTCCTAATTTAGTTTGGTTTGGTTATACTTAGTTCCATGGGTTTCTTACTCACTAAGCCTCCAAAGTCTTAAGCTTATGCACACACACACACATGCACACACCCACGTATGACACATATACACACACATACATGCACATGCAAACCGTGGCAACCTCACATACACACACATGTCACATACATTTTTATTTTCCTAAATCATTAATTTATTTCTAATCAATTTTTACTTAAAAATTATTAATTCACACCACAAATCAATTAATCCATAGAACAAGGCACTTGAACTTAAGAAATCATATTTGCATGCATCACATATTACACATACATTAAATTAAACACACAACACATAAAATTCATGCCAAAACACATCATCACAAAACACATTTTTCTTCAAAATTCGTATTCCTTATATTCTGAAAATAAATTTTTATAACTCAGCCCAGAAAATTCGAAAAATTACATTTTAAAATTCTAGGTTTCAAAACGATCGTTTTCATATAAAGATCATCAAATTCCGAGTTACGGTTTAAAAGTTATGGATTTTTAAAGATAACAGACCCAAAAATTCCATTTTTAACAAAATCATTTCTTGATAAAAATCACAATTTTTATAAAAGTGTGGCAGGAATACCTAAAAGTGTGGTTGATGTTTTCTTTTGGTTTGTGGTAATAGAATTTTTTCTTCTAAAAAAAAAAATCACAATTTTAGCAAATCATTTTCAAACTCAACAAAATCATCCACTTTTCTTATATCAAATATTTTGTTTGTAAAAATCCATAGAAATCAACACTTCATTTCTTTCTCGTGAAGAATACTTTTTCTGAAAATTATCATGTCAAGGTTTCTTTCGTCAAAAATCGTTTTCGCACGTACGGGAAAAATGCGGGGTGTTACAGTAGCCAAAATCGTAGTGGAAATCACGCTACCCACTCCCAAACACCACAATCTTCTCATCCTAGGGCTGGGAGCAATCCCCAACCCCTCCAAGTTTTACGAACCATACTGCCTCCACCACCACCACCACCCCCTCCTACACCGCCTCCCTCCACCCATGGTGATTAGAGTAGCACAGCCCCAACCACCCGAAACACATCTAGAACCACTGGAAACCGAGCACACCATGGCAGAAATACCCATCGGACCCCAACTCCACCTGTCCCACCTAACCCCGACCATATAAGTTCAACACCTAGAACCATATTGACTCCAGGAAGAACAGCCCATGGAAACTCTTGTCATAGCCATTCCACCAGTAGATCATATGCAACATCTGCATCCGCTCGTGCTCGCGAACAGGAGATGATCGACATACTTAACAGGCATACAACTTTAATTGAGCAACAAGGACGTGCTATTGCCGACCTTCAACAACAAGCTATGGCGAGGATTGCTTAAAGCCAACCGAATACCATACCACCACCAACCATAGAGACTCAACCGCTTCCAGTAATGCAACTTCCCCCACCACAAAATTTCCATTCAAATCCAGCCACTAGCCATGGCCTAGATGATTCTCACCCAGGCCATCCTTTTACCCCATTTATCATGGAATTTGAAACCCCACAAGGATACTTGGGTCCATCCAACGTCCCACATTATAATGGCCTGACCGACCCAGTAGACCATATAGTTTCTTATGAGGGGGCTATGAATTATTACGGAGGTGGCGATCGGATGAAGTGCCGAGCTTTTTCCATGACTCTCGAACCCTCGGTACTACGGTGGTATTCGTCTCTCCATCGACATTCCATTAATTCTTGGGAGGAGATGAAACGTGTATTTCTAAACAGATACACAGCCCGCTGCATCCATCCCAAATCCGATCACACGCTGGCTGCAGTCACACAAAAATAGGATGAACCATTGAAGGATTACTTGTCACGCTTCCATACAGAAGCTAGTTCTGTTCCCCGACTAGAACCTGGTGTGGCAGTCTTGTTATTTACACAAGGTTTACAGCCGGGGGATTTTAGAAAATCACGAATTGGGAAACCTCCAAAGGATATGGCCGAGCTGAGACAAAGGTCAAATAAATTCATCAACTTGGAGGAATTCCACAAAGGCCAGAAATTCAGAGACGATAGGCAACGAGCTGACCCTCAAGGTCAGAACAAACAAAAACGTGACGAACGTTTTGGTCGAAGACAGTCAGACAGAAATGATCGGGACCGAAGGATACCTCCGAGGAATAAATTTCAGGAATACACTCCTTTAACTGTTCCAAGGAGTCAGATCCTTTGGGAAACAATGCAGACTGACTTACGCTCGGCCCAAAGACCTCCATCTTTAAGAAAGGGCGCACAACGTGATAGGTCAAAGTATTGTGGCTTTCACAAGGGTTACGGACATACGACCGACGAGTGCATTTGGTTAAGAGATTTGATTGAAGAGATGATCAGAGATGGTAAACTACAACAGTATATCAGAGATGCAGCCGGGCGAAGGGGTAGGAACAGATCCCATTCACCACTGAAATCCATGCGCCAAAGGAGCAGGTCACCAGATGATAGAAATGCAGGGAGACAGAGAACCGACCCCACTCCGGCCACTGATACAAATCCTTCAGCTAATAATGAATTTTTAGTTAATACTATTGCCGGAGGTTTTGCTGGAGGTGGAGAGAAAAAGGCCGACAGGAAGAAATACATTAACCAAATTTTGGCCGTCGTCAGAAACCCATTTGCAAAAGGTCAACAAAAAATGTTCCCATCATTTTTAATGATGACGATTTGGATGGAATCCTCCCAGGTCATAATGACCCCATGGTAATCACTGCCCTTATCGGTAATTACGAGGTAAAACGCGTTTTTATCGACCAAGGAAGTTCGGCGGTCATTATGTTTTTCCCTTTGTTCAAAGCTCTAAAACTCAGGGAATGCAATCTCACTCCTTTTGAGGGAGAATTGATCGGTTTTACTGGAGACACCATTGAACCGAAGGGATACATCCAACTTCCTGTCACCCTCGGACAACAGCCCTCGGCTAGGACTGAGATAGTTAAATTTCTGGTGGTCGACTGTCCAGCGGCCTACAACGCCATTCTTGGGAGAACTTCTTTGCAGGCATTCGGAGCGGTAGTGTCAACAGTTCATTTAGCTATGAAGTTTGTTGATACAGATGACAAGGTGGTAACAGTCAAGGCCGAGCAAGAAGCAGCAAGAAAATGTTACAACGCTAGTTTGGGGGAAGGTTAAAAGCAAGGATCAGAACAATTTGGAAAGAGTCTCTCTTGGTAAAGGCAATATCAACTTGGCGGATCTTGATATGCGGGATCAATCCGACAGAAATAGACCGACTCCAAAGGGACAGTGGGAATTCTTGACATTATCCGACGATCCTGTTAGACAAATAAAAATTGGTTCCGACCTGCCCATAAGTGTTAAAGATGAATTGACAACTCTGCTGATTTCAAATAAGGATCTGTTCGCTTGGACTTCAGCGGATATGCCAGGAATCGACCCCAATTTTATTTGTCACAAGTTGAGTATTCTTCCGGGGGCAAAGCCAGTGGCACAATGCAAAAGGAAAGTTAGCGCTGAAAAGGCTGCAGCCATTGAAGAAAAGGTTGCCGAATTACTCCGAGCCGGCTTCATACGGGAAATTGACTACACAGACTGGTTAGCTAACACCGTCTTGGTCAAAAAGCCCAATGGGAAGTGGTGGATGTGTGTCGACTACACAGACTTGAACAAAGTCTGCCCAAAAGACCAATACCCACTTCCCGTCATTGACAAGCTCGTCGACAGCTCGACCGGTTACAAACTCCTCTCATTCATGGATGCTTACTCTGGATACAACCAGATACCAATGTTCCCTGCCGATCAAGATAAAACAGCATTCATCACCGATAAAGCAACTTACTGTTACAATGTAATGCCTTTCGGATTGAAGAACGCGGGAGCTACTTATCAAAGAATGATGAACAAGGTGTTTCAAGGTATGATCGGCTCCAACATGGAGGTCTATATTGATGACATTATAGCAAAAAGCAAACAGCAAGAAAACCATGCCCAGGACCTCAAGACAATACTGGACCAAGTAAGAAAATATTCCATGAGGTTGAATCCTGAAAAGTGCGTGTTCCGAGTCCCTGCCAGATCTTTCCTCGGCTTTATGTTAACTGAAAGGGGTATTGAAGCCAATCCAGATAAATGCAAAGCAATCCTTGAAATGAGAAGTCCAGCTAGTCTTAAAGAAGTCCAACAACTCACGGGCCGAGTGGCGGCCCTCTCCAGATTCTTATCCCAAGCTGCTCGGAAAGCTTTGCCATGGTACCAGCTCCTTAGGAAAAACAAAAATTTCCTTTGGGACGAGCACTGTGAGAAAGCTTTTGTTCAATTGAAGGAGTATCTTTCCAGTCCACCAGTCCTCCACAGCCCTCTTTCTGGTGAAAATCTCATTCTATACATGTCGGTAGCAGAGGCAGCGGTCAGTTCGGTTTTGGTACAAGAAGATTCGGGACTGGAAGCCCCAATATATTTTGTTAGCCGAGCTCTTCAAGGATCCGAGTTAAGATATCAAAAGCTTGAGAAACTTGCATACTGTTTGGTCATTTCTGCTCGGAGATTGAGACAATACTTCCAAGCACATAGAATCCTTGTGAGAACAGCTCAACCTCTCAGACAGGTTCTTCACAAACCCGACCTAGCAGGCAGAATGGTTTCATGGTCAGTCGAATTGTCTGAATTTGACATCACCTATGAACCGAGGAAGGCGATGAAATCTCAAGTTCTTGCTGACTTCGTCACTGAGTTCACAGATATTCCCTCGGACACCCCTCAAAATTTATGGTCAGTATATGTTGATGGATCGAGCAACAGAAAAGGAGTCGGAGCCGGGGTCATCATTGAAAACCCCGAAGGATTGTGCATGGAGTACTCATTGAAGTTCGAGTTCCAAACGTCAAACAATCAAGCGGAATACGAGGCAGTTCTTGCAGGCCTCAAGATGGTTCATGAGTTTGGAGCAGGGCGGGTGTCAGTTTTCAGTGACTCGCAATTAGTAGTTTCTCAGATTAAGGGACAATACTCGACAAAGGAACCCATCTTACAGAATATCTTGAAGAGGTGAGGCGAATTATTTCCAATTTTTCTGAATTTGACATTTCCCATGTCCCGAGAGATTCAAATTCCCGAGCCGATATTTTATCAAAATTGGCAAGTACCAAAGGGTCGGAAAACAATAAGACACTGATACAAGAAACCATTCCCCAACCAAGTGTCATTCTAGCTGTTTCATTGTCTCAATCATGGATGGATTCGCTTCTTACCTATTTGCAACATGGTTTCGTTCTCCAAGACCAGGCAGAGACTCGGAAATTGGTCAAGAAGGCAGCTCAATACATAGTTCTGGATGGAGTTCTGTACAAAAGAGGGTTTGGTTCTCCCATGCTCAGATGTGTCCACCCATCCCAAGCTGAGGAGATACTAGAAGAAATCCACGGTGGAGTCTGTAGCCACCATATGGGTGGAAAATCCCTAGCTCGGAAAATAATCCGAGCAGGTTACTTTTGGCCTACATTGCAAAAAGACGCCATGGAACATGTTAAGAAGTGTGTTCAATGCCAGTTTCACAGAGACATCTACCAAAGACCTGCAGAAGAGCTACACTCTCTCGGCGCCTCTTGGCCCTTTTATCAGTGGGGTATGGACATCATCGGAAAGTTTCCCACTACACCAGGGCAACTCAAATTTGCAGTAGTGGCTATTGACTACTTCACTAAGTGGATTGAAGCGGCACCGTTAGCAATAATCTCTACGGCCCGTATTCAATCTTTCTTTGTGAAGGAAATTATCTCTCGGTTCGGAGTGCCTCATGCCATAGTTAATGATAATGGATAGCAGTTTGCAGCCTCCCACTTTCAACAACTAGCAGCTGACCTGGGAATCACTCACTATTTCAGTTCTGTTGAACACCCACAAACAAATGGGTTAGCCGAGGCCGCCAACAGAACCATCTTGGATGGAATTAAAAAGAAACTTGGTAATGCAGCCGACACTTGGGCGGATAAACTCCCGAGCGTCTTATGGTCACACAGGACTACTATACACTCATCAACAGGTGAAACTCCTTTTCGATTGACATACGACTGTGACGCAGTCATTCCGATCGAAAAGCGAATCCCTACCTTTAGGACGCTTGAACGTCCTTCAGAAACTAATGACCATTTGCTCAGCAAAGAACTCATTTTACTTGAGGAAATTCGAAAGAATGATGCAGCTCATGAAAGAAGAATAAAGGAACGACAAGCTCGGGAGTACAACAAGAAAGTTCGTCCGCGAAGTTTTGAAGTTGGAGACTTGGTCCATCGCCGAGAAGATATCGGTAAAGGAAATGCTGGAGTTGGAAAATTGAAGCCAAAGTGGGAAGGTCCATACCGAGTGAAGGCTAAATCTGGAACTGGTGCTTACAAACTGGAAACTCTCTCGGGCACGGAAATCAATAACAGCTGGAACGTGGCCAAGCTCAGAGCTTATTACAGCTAAGCTCCTATTTTTCATTTCTGTTTACAGATAGGTTAGTCTATTGCTCAGAATTGTTTAGGTTGAATAAACGAAGGATAACTTCCTTCTTAGATTACAGATAAATTGTTAGGAATTATTTAGCAAATGAGCAATTTCTTCTTTGTATTCTTTTATCAATAAAATTCGTCAATTTCTTTGGAGTTCTCCTATTTATGAACATTGTGAAACGACATACGACTCATTTGGTTCGGCTAGCCACCGAGCGAAATCGAGAAACAGCTCTTTACGAGAGTTCAACAACGTATTCGTAGAACGCCCGAATTCAGGAAATTACTTTCCTTATTTCGCGGTCTGAGGGTCCCGCTTCGGCTAAAGTCGGCGATCCGAGTTCTGCTCACAATCCATTATACACCCGAGTAAAATAATTTGTAAACTATTTGTTCAGAATTATATCTCGGAAAATACCAAGGGTCACGTGACAAACGAAACCAAAAATAACGAAACACAATTTGCATACACAACAAATTAATATAAATTCAGTAAAAGATAAAGTAAGTTGTTCGAGACAGCCAAGGAATAACGCTCGAATACAACGAGCAACAAAAAGATAAAGTAAATTGTTCGAAACAGCTAAGGAACAACGCTCGGATACAACGAGCAACAAAAACCGACCACCAAAATTCAAAATCATTCCTCAATATCGGACAAGACAATATTGGCATCATCAAATTCCGGGGCCTCAGTAAGCTCAAAAAGAGGATTGGGAAGGTTTTCCGCCTGCAGATCAATCTCAGCCTTAGTTTCAAGATCAATCAGCTTTCCATTTTCAACACTGTGAAAAGGATGAGCTCCGACCACCCTAAACTCAGTTTCTGGATTCAGAATCTGGATTTGCTTGATTGTTGAAACAAAGGAATCATCTACACCCTTGCTCCAATTATAGAAATTGGTCTCCGCCTTTTTCTTATAAAGAAGAGCTTTCTCCTTCAACTTCCGAGCAACAACAGCAGACCTCTCTACTTCAGATTTCAACTCATCCATCCTCTGTTGGTTTGCTTGCAACTCCTTCTTCAGCGTCTCCTCCACTTCCTTCTTCTTCTCCTCGGCAGCTTTTTGAGAAACTTTCAAAGAATCCCTCTCCTTGATCAGCTCAGTTTTGTCAGCCTTCAAATTCTCCAATTCATTTTTTACTCGGACCAGTTCGTCCGTAAGGCTAGCCTCTTAAGCAGCAGACATCGCACGAGCCTCTTTTTGTTCAACATTAAAACCAGAAAAAAGATCACCCGCTTGCTTGGCCAAAAAGTAAGTAAGGTTGGCACTTCGAAGAAGATATTTCGTCAGAGTCATGTTGCAGCGTGACCACTCGTCGGTGGTGAGAATTCCAAACCGAGAATGGTCAGATTCAGGGCAGACATACTTGGCAAACCTCTCATCAAATTCTCGGTCCCAAATTGAAGTTTCCGGTGGAGTCGCAGCAGAAGAGGGAGCAGTAGCAGCTCTAGTACTTGTCCCCTCAACCCTCGGATTCGCCCCCTCAGATACTTTCTCCTTGCCTTTGTCTATTCGTCGGCGACGAGTCTGTTGTTGAGGAGGAGAAGAGACTTGAACTTGAACGCTCGGGCCCAATGAAACTGTAGCGGCAACAGCAACTACATTAGAAGTTGGCCGAGGAGACGCCTCGGTTGGAGAAGCAGTAGGAGCAGAAGTACTCAAGCTTGGGGTACTTAAACTTGAAGACCCGAAAGCCACGCTCGTTGCAGAGGTTTTCCTCTTCTTCCCCCCCTGGAGTAGAGCAGCCATTCGGGAAGCCATTTTTTCTGCAAAGAAAACTTGGTTAGATCCAAATAAATCACAAATATAATAGCAGAGAGAGAACAGTTTACCAAGTTCAGCTTTGACATCCGATGAAGGGATGTTCACGATATCCTTCGTTTCTATCATTCCATTGTTTTTCAAATAACTCTCAACAGCTCGGCACACCTCTTTCTCGTATTCAGCAAGCTCTTTCCAATCTGACGCATATGATGCGATCGATCGGTTAAAAAAACTTGCACTTCACTGAAGAGGGAACCGTGGGAGTGGTCGCCTTTCCCCAGGACGAGTGAACCAGCAGGCACCGTTGCCAACAAAATTATATTTGAAAAAGTAAGGTTTAAACCCCTTCCAAGATTCGGAGTATTTAGTGAAAAGAGCGTATCCATGGCGGGACTTCAAAGAAACCCAAGGTCGCCTCACTGAACCTCTCTCAAAAGTATTGCACTGGGGGGCAAACAGATAAAAAAAATGGGAAGAGTGCAAGACCACTCCATGGTCGAACAAACTTGTTGAAAGCCTCTTACAAAAGCCCAAGCGTTTGGATGCAGTTGGGAAGGGGCCACTCTCAAGGTACTCAAAACACATATCTCAAAGTAAGTAAAGGGCATTCTAATCCCTAGTCGAGTAACCACTTCCTCGTAAAAATAGAAACCAGGACTACCCTCTGGAATTTGAGTGCAGACCCTCTCGTTTAAACCCACTGGACTAATGGAGTATAAATTCCCAGCGTTATCTCCAGGACATGGTAGAATTATAGCCCGGGTTTGCTCTAGCGACCCTTCTGTTGAAAGCTCGAACTGAGTACCAAGAACCTCTCGGTCCACCCAATCGTATTCAGTTGCATCCGGTGGAAGTGGGTAGAGTTCAGGATTAGTAATACACTTTCTCTTCATACCTGAGGAAAATGGGGTACACTTGGAGTCAGAAGCAGAAAAACTTGATTATTTCGGATCAAATACTTATGGTTACGGTCGGTTGGGGAACACCTCCATTTCTGGGCAGAATTTCCCCAAACCAACTGAAATGTCTAATACCTCTCTGTTGCTTCCTTAACCTCTTCTGTTCTGCCCTCTCGGCAATCCTATAGTGAATCACACCCTGTCTGAATTCTTTCAAAGACCGAGGAAAATGCATAGCTATCGGTTTAACGCAAGTATCTGGGTTTTCGGACTTGTGAGTTCTTGGTACATCAGAGTTTACAGAATCCTCACTCATGTTAACACTGCTTCGGTACAAACCCTAAGAAATTAAGTGCAGCAAAACGTAAAACAAACCTAAGAAACACTACGGCGATCACTCAACAAATGATAATGAAGGTCAAAGATTTTTAAAAGACCAAGGGTTTCACTCATGTACAGTGATGGGGTGTTTGCCGAACCCTAGGATTTGTTTAAAGATCAAGGAAAAAGGGAGCAGGGCTAGTGTTAATACATAACAAAGAAAGTTCTAAGCATATACACACAGCAGATGGCAGAAACAATCGCATGCAAAGAATTTTTAACAGCAAAGAAGAAAGAGAAAATAGTCAGAGAAGAGAAGAGAGGTTCGTTACCTACTATTGATGAATAACCAAGAAATCGAAGAAACACGAAGGCCATGAAGTTAGAGATGCACTCAATGTAGAGAAGAAAAATGAAGTAGTAGTAAAAGGCCTAAAGCATAACTCTTATTCTATCTAAAATGGTGCTGAAAGGCCCATTATTTCTAGCCCAATTACAACTATAGTAAATCTTAACAAATAACTCATGTTGGATTAAGACCAACACTTGTTCAGGGGTAAGCTTCCTCTGTCTGAACACCCTCCGATTTCGTTCCTTCCAAACAGCATATATGCATGCAGCTACCACCGCCGTGACGACTCGCCGACGTTGCTTCTGATTGAAGCCAAAATGAATCCATCTGATCCAGTTAGGCATCCTATAGTGATTTACCTCCACTCCAATCCAATTCCCAGCTTGTTCTAGCAGCCTCTTGCTCCAGTCACATTCAAAGAACAGATGCCTATTCGTCTCCTCAGCCCGCTCGCAAAGCTCACACAATGGCGAAATTTGGAGGAAATGGAGCTTGTCTTTCGTCTTCAACCCATTGTGGACTAGAAGCCAGAATAAGAAATTGTGCTTAGCAATGCTCATCGAGTTCTAGACTGTTCGGTAGAAAGGGAAAGCTGGTACATCACCAATCAGGTAATCATATCCATCTTTAATAGAGTAGGACATCTGATTTGCCATTAATTGATCAATTTTAGGAAGAAGCTTATCTCTAACTTTCAATAATTGCTTCCAATGCCATGAACTTGCCTGACTAGCTTGAATCTGGTTGAATGTCTCTCTGCTTAAGTAAATAGCATTGATCCACCGAATCCATAGAGTATTTTTATTCTCCTTAATCTGCCAGACCTGATTCCCTAGCGCTGCTAGATTCCATAAGTAAATATTCTGGAACCCAAGTCCCCCCTTTTTCTTGCTCATACAGACCTTGGACCAGGCAACCTTAGCCTTAGCTCTCCCTCTTTCATCTTTGCCCCATAAGAAACCTCTGCAAATTCTTTCAACTTCTTTGATAACAGTTTTAGGGATTATGAAAGTGGAAGCCCAGTATACATGCATAGTCATAAGAACCGATTGAATTAACTGAGCACGCCCTTGAAACGATAGGTTCCTTGTTGTCCACATATTGAGTCTTTTTGTTATCCTTTCAACCAGGGCCCTGCAAGTAGCCACATTCCATTTTTTTGCACATATAGGAAGCCCCAAATATTTAAAGGGGAAAGAGCCCCTACTAAACCCAGTGATATCTTCCAGCCTCTCCTTTAAGTATTCATTCACTCCAGCAATGTAAATTTGAGACTTAGCTTGATTAGGACACAAACCAGAGCTGAGGGCAAAATCTGTGATTGTTTTAACAAGGATTCTAACACTAATCTCATCAGCTTTGCAAAAGATCATTATATCATCAGCAAACGCTAGGTTTATTAACCCCACCCTTTTGCACATAGGGTGGTATTTAAACCCATTCTCAGTAGTTGCCTTCTTTATTTTCCTTGTAAGCATCTCCATTACAATAACAAAAAGGAGAAGAGAGATAGGATCCCCTTGCCTCAGTCCTCTAGTACTGAAAAACCTGTCATGCACATTACCATTTATCACCAGTCTATATGAGACAGACTGCACACACATCATTACCCATCTTACAAACTTTTCTGGAAACTTCAGGGCCTGCAAACTTCTATGAATAAAATCCCAATTAACACTATCATATGCCTTTTTCAGATCAACTTTCATAAGGCATCTAGGAGAGATAGTCTTCCTTCTATATAATCTTAAAAGATCCTGAGATATGAGAACATTATGGAGGATGGATATGTCCTTGATAAAAGCTGTTTGGTTCTCATTGATCAGGCTAGGCAAACATTCTTGTAGTCTATTGTAGAGAAGTTTAGATATAGTTTTATAGATAACATTGCAACAGGCTATAGGGCGAAAATCACTTACAAGATTAGGACAATCAATCTTAGGAATGAGGACCAATAAGGTCTGATTAACTTCCCTTAAAAGCTTCCCATTAGAAAAGAAATCCAAGACTGCTTCAATAATATCTTTCCCAATGACTGGCCAAGCTGCTTTAAAAAAAGCTGCTCCATACCCATCAGGCCCAGGGGCCTTGTCATTTCCAATTTGAAACACACACTGCTTGATCTCATTTTCAGTGAAAGGTCTAATAAGCTTCAACTGCTGATCAACCCCTAACACTTTTCCTTGATCAATCTCCTCATCATTGATAAGCCATGGTCTACTACCATCAGACAACAAGTTTTGGAAGTATTCTTCAAAAGCGTGCCCAATCTGATCCTGGTTAGAAACCACATTGCCATGTGAATCCTGAATCCTCAGTATTCTGTTTTTGTATCTTCTAATACTGATTGTCTGGTGAAAGAACTTTGTGTTCAGGTCACCTTCACAAAGCCATTCCTGTTTGGCTTTCTGTTTCAGGAACATAATAGCAGCTTTATACACTTCAGCATGATCCATCCTGGCTTCTTTTTCCAGCTTCTGAAGGTGGATATTGGAAGGGTCTGTTTGCAACAAATCTTGGATTGTGTCCAGCTTAGTCCTAGCCTGACTCTCCTTAGTGTCAATATCCTTAAACTTTCTCTTGTTCAGCTCTCTCAACATAGGCTTAATGTGATCAAGGTTTCTCATAACTCTAAACATAGCATACCCTTCACCCTCCTGCCTCCAATTTTGCCTGACAATATCGATGAATTCCTTATCAAGAGTGAGATGATTAAGGAATTTGAAATTCTGACCTCTCCTGATCACATTCTTATTCCACTGAATGACCATAGGACTATGATCTGAAACTCCACAATTAAGAAACTCTGTATGAACCTCAGCCCAGTCTCTGCACCAATCAAAATTTACTAGAGTTCTATCCAGCTTGCTTATGATTCTGTCACCACCCTCTTGCTTGTTGTTCCAAGTATAAAAACAGCCACAATATTTCATGTCTTCAAGTTGACAATGAAGCACAAAATCTCTAAACTCCTGAGTCTGATTAACATCAAGAGGTAACCCTCCTAGTTTCTCCTGGGCATTCAAGCTGCAATTGAAATCACCCATAAGCACCCATTTGCCCTGCATCCTTTCCCCTATTTCCTTCAAATCACTCCACATCTCAATCCTCCCTTCATAGTCATTATGAGCATACACAAACGTGACATAGAACAAGGTGCCATCAGGAATGAAGGTTACCTTGCAATGCACTATTTGACTAGTATGCCTTATAACCTCCACATTAAACATATCCTTCTTCCACACTATCCAAATTCTGCCAATTAAATGATCTTCCAGATTTATAAAGCTACCCCAATCAACAAACATTATGTTCCTCACCACTTCATATGAGTTATCTCTAAGTTTATTCTCCAGTAAAGCCATAATACCTATATTAAATTTATTTACTAACCTTTTAACCTCTTTTTGTTTAAGGGGTTGGTTAATCCCCCTTGTATTCCATGCACCAATATTATCCATTCAGGTGGAGGCTTGAAGACTCCCCTTTATGGAACTTAACTTGGGCCTTCCTCCTAGTCATAACTGGTGTCCAAGACCCTTCCTGTTGCTCCTTCCTACTATGATCCTCTTCAAGAATCTGGACCTCCCCACTTTCCATCTGAGTTTCATTAACCACTGAAACCTCCACACACTGATTCTGAATGACCTCATTAACTGCCTGGATTGCAGCTTCAACATTCTCACTGGGAATAGTCCCCTCTTGCAAGGACTTATTCAGTTTGAGGGCATCATCCACTTTTTCTATGTCCTCTCTAGTAGGTTTTCTTTTTTCTACCCATTCCTTCTTAGTTTTCTTCCTGCAAGATTTGCTATCATGGCCATACATAGCACATGAAGCACACAACACAGGCTTCCATTCATAATCAATTTTTTGGGCAATAACATTTTCTTTCTCATCTTCAAAAAACACTTCTTCTGGTAATAGTGTGGGGTTAACCTCAACCAAAACCCTTGCAAAACTGATATGATTCCTTTCTTTAGTAACATTATCAACCATGATTGGTGTGCCCACAAGGCTAGCAATCTTACTAAGAGATTGAGCCCCCCAGTATTTAACATTAAGATTAGGCATCTGAATCCAGACTGGCACAGAGTCATGCATCATCTTTGAAACAGGTTTCCCTGTCCATGGGGCAATGATAAGTGGTTTCTTATCAAAATGATAAATTCCTACTTCAAGAACAGCATTCCTTGCCTCAACTGAATTGAATCTTATTACCATAGTTCCATCTCCATTCATTAACACTTTGTCAATACCATGATGTCCCCAGATTTTCCTAATGTAACCATTGAACACTGCATATGGAGGTCTAGCCCCCAAAACATAACAAAAATGTGCTTGCTGCCAGTATGCTTCTTCATTCTCTACATCTGATGCATCTATCTTTCCCACTGCTACCCCTTCTTTAATTTGTGGCTGCACAAAACTAAGTTTTTCTCCAGCGTTCCTAAGTTTGGATATATCAAATGTATCCCAGACAGATGCTTTCTTTGGGGAAGCCTCTTTTTCAATGGTATCAGGCTGTGTAGACATTGCATCAATCGTGTTAGCAGCAATCGGGCTAACCGCTTTATCGCCTTCTATAACTTTCCCTTTAATCCTAGATCGCAGAAGATCCAGTTTCTTCATAATGGAGGCTGCTTTCTTAGGACTCAAGGCATCAATATCCTCGAAATCATCATCGTCCAATTGTTCAAGGTCTAGATTCTTAGGGACAGAAGAAATAGGTGTAGACATAGGAGGGGAAGAGAGTTGATTGGAAGGTCTATTGTTTTTCTTTATTTTTTTTTTTGGAATTTTCTAGCCCTTTGAACCCTTCCTAGAAGGTGGCTATGGAGCTAGATTATTTCCTTAATGTGTACTCATTTCTTCGTTGGTAATGCAATTTTTCATTTACAAAAAAAAAATGAAGTAGTAGCAAGAATTCCTTTGAAGAACTTTGGTTTCGATGATCAAAATCGTAGAAAAACGATGAACAAAGGAGAGAGATAATTTGAGAGGTTTCTGAAGTTCTGTTTAGAATGAATTGTGAGAAAACCGCCCTTTGAAATTCGTTTTAGAGCTTCCCTCTACTAACTCAAAGACTGGGCCGAATTAGAAAAAGCCCATTTATGATGAAACTAAATACGTGGTGCTTCCAACATGTTTTAAATCATAACGTTCCATTTCCCGGTAAAATGAAGGACACGTGGAGGCACAGGTAGGATTGAAGGGTCACGTCTGGGTCAATCAAGCGACAGCTCTGGTAGGATCACTCGGACGATCGGATATCTCTCTCCAACAAAACTTGGTCGGAAAACAATGTGCTCGTCTCATTAACTCGACAGGGCTCAAATCACCCTACCGAGCTTGGGGGGCTTATGTAGTAGACCGAGTGTTAACTGACCTAAATCACCTTGGTCCGACCATTTAGACACTGGGACAAGGCCTATGGTCAGAATGTTACACCGAGCAAACTGGGTTTTTACAGAGATGTAATACGCTTATGAGATTAACCCCGAGCACAGGATTTTCATCCTTATCTCTATCATCCACAGTCTCATCAAGCTTAACTATTACTCCTAAAATCCCATGACTCTTGGTTAGATAAAAGCAGTATTGGATTAAGTTTATCACTTACGGGATTTATGGATATGATCTTATCATAACCTCTACAAATCCTACTTAAATTCTACCTCTTCAGAAGGCTCATCAGAACGGCCCACAACACACAGGTAATCCTCTATAAGAACCACCATGCTATAGGGGCTAAGGTACGTCTTCTCATCCCTAAGTTGACACTAGCACACACTTTGTTGACTACGGAGAACCTGATTATCCCAACTGGATATTCAGAAATCCTAAGAGTCCTACATAAATCTCTTTGCTGGGATCACTCTTTGAAGTTTCTCCATAGCTTCAAGGTTGATCTTGGTTAAGGACACGACACTTTTGTAAAAGTATGATTCACTCGAGTCTAGGAAAGTTCACTCGAGTCTTTTGTCCAGGGATAGAAAAGTAAATTTTCTTTTCTTAACATACCTAAAGTAATTCCAATTGAATCAACTATGCTTATGGGGAAAATATCATGTTCCAATAAAAAGAATGGGATGATTAAGAACAACATTAAAATACACTGATGAAATATGATTGGTTGCACATAATAAGATTATTTGTTAATCTTAATGGATAATTTTATGTGCATTCATACATCGAGAAAGGGAATGGATAATTAATTCGGTGGTAACTGGCTCGATGACACATTTTGGTAATGTGGGCAGCATTGTGGGATGTTGTTACGTCTTGGTGACGTTGTGTGTACACTATTCGATCAGTTTCACAATACATGTTGGTCATGTATACGAATTACTGGATTGAATGTTCAATAAACAATGGAAATGGGAAGCATGCATCATGACACATAAATAATGGGATTATTATAAATGAACCATGCTTGCTCATTTGTTTATGCATCTGGCTATTTGGTACTTGTGAATGTTAATTGCTCTATTTATTCTTATTCAATTATGTGAATTATATTGCTTACCCCTTATGCCCATTGTAGGTGATGGCTCGTTATCTAGCTTGCATCGAGTTGCGCCCACTCCCTAGTGGAGTGTGGTACTACGAGGACCATAGAGCCACTTTTGAGGGTGAGGTAGAGGTGACTCTATATCACCCTAACCCTCTGGCTCGTGTTCGTCCTCGTAGGTTTCGCATCCCTATTATCTATACTTTGCATGTACCCCCTTTTTATGCTTATCATGGACCACCCCCGACTCGACTAGCTCGTCGATTTCATTCCTTTCGTTTTAGAGCTACTACTAGATCTCACCATTCTGCTTCCCGAGTGATCCGTGAGGAGACTCCTGTACCTAGTCCGATGAGTCCAGTTCATGGGACTCCTTCGGCTGACCCAGTGCCCAGTGGTAGGGCACCCACTCAGTCGGACGAGGTTTAGGAGGACCCAGAGGAGGCTGAGAGTGAGGGCGAGCCAGTCGAGCACTCCACTGGGAGTCAGTGGGGAGTTGGGGATCCACCGGGTGATGCATAGTATAGATGGTTAGGATGTGGGACATGTGGAGCAATTGCTGGAGACTCTGGAGACTTATGCTATGGAGGAGGATCATCGGACCACTGCTGGGATGTTATATTTTGCTTTATACATATATTGTATATATTTTGAGAGATCTCAGTGAGGTAGTCTTTTCTTTTGGTTTCATGGACTTGTATTTTGTAAACTTTTGCTACCCCTACTTTGACCTTGATATATGTTGGTACTTTTATGTGATCACATGGTTATATATATACATATATATATATCTTTATATAAATGACATGGAATGTGGATTATCAAATCAAGGTCCTTATTTTGTTCAAATTCCGCTTACTCTGATAATCATGTGGTTTGATTCTAACGAGAAATATTCCAAGGGCAAGTTGGGAAGTTTTAATAATTGAAAAAGGAAAGCCCAACTTATGCTATCACAATCTTTTTTTATCGTATGTTTGGAAAATAAAGAGTTTTCATTAATTCTCCAATGAATGCAAGTCCATATTATTATATAAATACATATAGAGACTATATTTTGTAAACTACAAGAGAGAGTGTTACATTTTATTGTATCAGAGCATAATGGTCCTGATTCTTTATCCTCTCAAGCATGATCTTCCAGAAGATGCCACAGCTGGGTAAAGTTTCTTAGTTATTTGATTTATTTCATATAGCTTGAATTCTAGTGATATTTTGTTTAGAACAGAATTGGATAGGTTTCAATGGTTTAGATAGACCTTTAACGACCTAGGCCCATAGTGCAGGTCCACTATGGCAACGCGTTATAGAAACCATACGAACGAGATGCTGGAAAGGATTACTGCGGTATTGGAAAATATGCAGCAGAACCAGCATCAGCAACATCAATCTCAGCCCGTTAATCCACCTCCAGTGGGTGTAGCAGCTACGGAGGCCAAAACTTTGTCGGATTTCAGGAGCTGCAATCCCTCAAAGTTTGCTGGTGGGTTTAAGCCCGAAGAAGCTAATAAGTGGATCTTAGATATGGACAAGATCTTTAGAACTTTGGAATGCTCCGATGCGCAGAAAATAGTTTATGTTGTTTTCATGCTGGAAGGTGAAGCGGAACATTGGTGGAATCATACTGCCCAGTTACTGGCTCATGAAGGAAGATAGGTAACTTGGGAAGTATTCATGGAGGAATTTCTAAAGAAGTACTTTCCTGACGATTTAAGAAGGAAGAAAGAGGTGGAGTTTCTACAACTCAAACAAGGCAGCATGAGTGTGGGCGAATATGCTGCGAAATTTGAAGAATTGATGAAATACTCTCCTTACCATCAGATGAATCCTGATGAAAGGAGTAAGTGCATTAAGTTTGAAGGAGGACTGAGACCTGAATTAAAGTCAGTATTCAGTTATCAAAAGATTCAAAGTTTTCCTATGCTGGTTGACATGTGTAGAATGTATGAGGATGATAAAAAGGCGGAAACAGTCCAGATTGTAGAAGGAAATAAAGAACATCAGGGATATGGACCACAACGGCGGAAAGGGCATGACCACCGTCACAAAGGTCCTTATTCCCATAAGAATCGAGGAAAGGGCAAGATGTCTGGTGATCGAAACACCTCTTACAATAATGCTCCTTATTGTGAGAAGTGCAAGCGTCACCACTTCGGAAGATTTTGTTGGTCTCACAATGGATGTTTTAACTGCGGGAAACCTGGTCATTTTTCTCGCGATTGCAAGGAACCACCTAAGGACACTCAAAGAGGATCCATGGACAAGCCAGTGACCCAAGGGCGAGTTTTCACCCTTAGCGGTGCTGAAGCAAATCAGACTCCGGGACTCGTGCAAGGTACTTATTTGCTCAATGACCAACCTTGTAGAATTTTATTCGATTCAGGAGCCACTCATTCATTTGTTTCCTTTGAATGTGTAAATCGTTTGAAATTGTCTGTGTCTGAATCACCCTATTGTCTTAGGTTAGAAACCCCTACTAATTCTCCTGTGATCGCTTCAAAGGTGTGCCTTAATTGTAGAATTAAGGTATTAGATCGAGTCTCTCAGTTAGATCTGATTTTCTTACCTTTGTCCCAATTGGATGTGATTTTGGGCATGGATTGGATGGTTAGCAATCATGTGGTTATTGACTGTGATAAGAAGGAAATTTTATATAAGGAATCAATCTTAGAGAAGTATCTCTGTTTTGTCTCTGCTGTTGAATCGGAGGAAGGAAAAAGGTCTGTGGAGGAAATTCTAGTTTTTCGGGAGTTTCCTGAAGTATTCCCTGAGGAGATGTCAGGATTACCACCCAAGAGGGAGATTGAGTTTGGAATCGAGTTGATTCCAGGAACTGGTCCCATTTCTATTGCCCCTTACAGAATGGCACCACCCGAGATGGTCGAATTGAAGAAACAGATAGAGGAGTTGTTGCAGAAACAACTTATTAGACCAAGCGTATCTCCGTGGGGCGCTCCGGTGTTGTTTGTCAAGAAGAAGGATGGAAGCCTTAGAATGTGTGTCGATTACAGACAGTTGAATAAGGTGACCATAAAGAACAAGTATCCTTTGCCAAGGATTGATGATCTCATGGATCAGGTAAGAGGACCTTCAGTGTTTTCCAAGATTGATCTGAGATCTGGGTATCATCAGATCAGAATCAGGGAGGAAGATATCCATAAGACTGCATTCTGATCTCGATACGGACATTATGAATATGTTGTAATGTCGTTCGGATTGACAAATGCACCAGCCATTTTCATGGATTATATGAATCGGATTTTTAGACCATATCTGGATTCATTCGTGGTAGTTTTCATTGATGATATCCTGATATGTTCTAAGAATTCGGAAGAGCATGCCGAACATCTTCGGATAGTATTGAAGATTTTGAAGGAGAAGCAACTCTATGCCAAAATCTCTAAGTGTGAATTTTGGTTGAAGGAAGTTCAGTTTTTGGGGCATGTGATTTCGGAAGGTGGCATAGCAGTTGACCCAGCTAAAGTTGAATCGATTCTGCAGTGGGTTCAACCGAAGACAGTCACTGAAGTCTGAAGTTTCTTAGGACTGGCTGGTTATTATAGAAGATTCATTGAGGGATTTTCGAGGATCGCACTACCTCTTACCAAGTTAACTCGGAAGGACCAACCATTCATATGGGATGAGAAGTGTGAGAAGAGTTTTCTGATGCTTAAGGAAAGATTAACATCCTCGCCAGTGTTAATCTTACCTGACCCTCACAAGGAGTATGAAGTGTACTGTGATGCATCAGGACAAGGGCTTGGGAGTGTTCTAATGCAAGGAGGAAAGGTCGTGGCATATGCATCTCGTTAATTGAAAGTTCACGAGGTGAATTATCCCACCCATGATTTGGAACTCGCTGCAATAGTTTTTGCACTGAAGATATGGAGGCATTATCTCTATGGCACTACATTCCGAGTGTTTAGTGACCATAAGAGTTTGAAGTATTTGTTTGATCAGAAGGAGTTAAATATGAGGCAGTGTCGGTGGATGGAATTTTTAAAAGACTACGACTTTGAGCTTCATTATCATCCCGGTAAGGCTAATGTTGTAGCAGACGCTTTGAGTCGTAAAGCGATTTATGCAAGTTCCATGATGATTAAAGAAGCAGCTTTGATTGAAGAGTTTCGGGATTTAAGTTTAGTGATGCAAGTGGAACCAAACCATATTAAGATGGGTATGTTGCAAATTTCTAGTGAATTCTTGGCTCGAATTCGAGAATTGCAACAAGAGGACGAAGAGTTATTAGAAAAGAGGAAGTTGGTGAAAGGAGGAAAAGAGCCTAATTTCTTGGAAGGGTCGGATGGAATTCTTTGTTTCAAAACGAGAATTTGCATACCAAAGAACTCAGAGATTAGAAGGTTAATTCTGGATGAGGCACATAAGAGTCAGATGAGCATTCATCCGGGATCAACTAAGATGTACCGGGATTTGAAAGGCATGTTTTGGTGGTCGGGCCTTAAGAAGGACATTGCGGATTATGTAGCGTCATGTTTAATCTGTCAAAAAGTTAAGATGGAACACCAGAAACCTGGAGGAATGCTGCAACCTTTGGATATTCCACAATGGAAGTGGGATAGTATTTCCATGGATTTTGTGACTGGATTGCCAAGGACAGTTGCAAACCATGATGCAATCTGGGTAATTGTGGACCGCCTTACTAAGTCGGCGCATTTCATTTCGGTGAATACGCGCTATTCTTTGGATAAGCTCACCCAGCTTTATATCTGGGAAGTGGTACGATTGCATGGAGTGCCATCCAGTATTATTTCTGATCGTGACCCGAGGTTCATGTCTAGATTTTTGTCAAGCCTGCATCAAGCTCTGGGGACGAGACTCAAGATGAGTTCAGAATACCATCCTCAGACCGTTGGGCAGACCGAAAGGACCATTCAAACTTTGGAAGACATTTTGCGAGCTTGTGTGTTGGAAGAACGAGGAAGTTGGGATCAGATTCTACCACTCGCAGAATTCACATACAACAATGGATATCATGCAAGTATCGGTATGGTACCATTCGAGGCGTTGTATGGAAGAAAGTGCCAAACCCCGCTATGTTGGTTTCAAGTGGGGGAGAATTTACATCTTGGTCCGGATGTGGTGCAACAGACAACTGAAAAGATCAGAATGATTCAAGAAAAGATCAGGGCTGCTTATAGTCGTCAGAAAAGTTATGCTGATCGGAGAAGGAGACCTTTAGAGTTTTCAGATGGCGACCATGTGTTTCTCTGGATTGTACCGCTGAAGGGTGTGAGTAGAGCGTTGAAACCTCAGAAGCTTTCACCTAAGTTTATAGGTCCCTACCAAATCCTTAAGCGAGTAGGACCGGTAGCTTATCAAATCTCTCTTCCACCATCTCTAGACAACCTTCACAATGTCTTTCATGTGTCTCAATTGAAAAAGTTCATGCATGATCCAACAACGATTCTTCATATTCGTCCGGATGACTTAACCGTACGAGAAAACTTAACCTTTAAGGCTGGCCCAGTTAAAATTGAAGATAGAAGGACCAAACAACTTAGAGGAAATGAGATTTCGTTAGTCAGAGTCGTGTGGCAAAGTGGAAATGTATATGAGACGACCTGGGAATTAGAGGATAGAATGCGTAAAGATTATCCTGAGTTATTTATGTAGGTTGAATTTCGGGGACGAAATTCCTGTTAAGTGGGGGAGTAGTGTAACACCCCAAATTTTCATTCTCTAATGTAATGAAAATGTTGATTATGAAAGGTTATTTCATAATTATTTTCCTTAATCATAATTATATATTTCATAGTTAATTTGGATTAATTATGTGTTGGTATTGGTGCCTGGATAAGGTGGAAAAGTATTTTAATAAAATATAATATGTAAAAATAATGTTTTTGCATATTAGTCCCTAAATGAGGACCTAGAAGCAATATTAGGAAGGTTTTGGAGGGAAGGGCATTAAAATAAACATTTTTGAAAAATTGGCAAAAATACTCGAGTATTCCTGGAAACACTCGAGTATTCGAGTCAGTGGAGAACTCGTGAGTGCGTTTGATGAGTCAACACTCGACGATTCCCTTCGTTGACACGAAAACACTTCTGGGACACGTTACTAATCTTCGTGTCGACATGCATGAAGGCTTAATTCATGTATAAAGGATCAATGGTGGACGAAGATCAACCATTTTGGTTGATTTGCTCTGAAACTTCAACTTAGGGTTTCCAATTTCGTGCTTTGATTACTCGAACGTTGCTGAGAGTTAGATTGAGTGTGATACACCGTTGTGAAGCTCACGTTTCGAGCTTTACAAAGATATAAGATTCGTGAGTTGAGGTGCTGTGTGGAAGGAGAATCGAGAATCGAAAGAAGAGGGATTGTTGCTGCCAAACCAAGTTCCTGAGGTCTGGAAGCCTACTTGGAGCTCGGATTTTGGTAAGTTTATGAGCCCTCTGAATCTCAAATTCCTTTCTACCTCTAGTCCTTGTTGCAGAGAATAGTTTCTAATCAAATTCCCCAATCATTAAACTGATTTTGCATGTCAAATACTCTGGTTTTGGTACCCTGTTCGAATGTGGCTGCATGCAAAAGGTTTTGTGGGATAGAGCACTCCAGCCAATTTCTCTGCAATCCTTGTGTTAATTCACGGCCTAGAGGTAAGGGTGAAGCTATTAATTCACTAGAATAAGTTTAAATCATGTGAATTTAGGTTGAGAGTCAACAAAAGACTCTATGAGCATAGTTGGAAATAGGATCAAGGCTTGGAGGCCTCTCTGTGTTCAAATTTTGTTTTGGACAAGTTTATTATGCTACATGCAAGCTGTACCAAAGTTGTTCTTTTGCTAAATGTACCTAGAATTGGATTTGGTATGTTGAGTTGTGGAAAAATGGATTTTTATGCATAATTGATGCTATTATGTGATTCAGTGTAATATGTTGTCAATTCTATGTTGGAACATGTTTAATATGTGGAATATAAGCTCTGTTGATCCTTGGTTTTAACTGGAATTGACTAGAATTGGAAATGGTATGTTAAAATGCAATTTACAGTGTTATCTGTCGAAAAACACTCGAGTATTGGGGTTGATACTCGAGTATTTGACCAAATCTGGAACATGGATTTCTGGAAAATGAAGAACACTCGAGTACTCATGAAGAACACTCGAGTATTTTGATAAAATCTGAGGAACACTCGAGTATCCATGACGAACACTCGAGTATTTTAATAAAACCTGAAAATGAATTTCTGGAAAACGAAGAACACTCGAGTATTCATGAATCACTCGAGTACTTTTTGTAGTAGACCGAGTGTTAACCGACCTAAATCACCTTGGTCCGACCATTTAGACACTGGGACAAGGCCTATGGTCGGAATGTTACACCGAGAAAACTGGGTTTTTACAGAGATGTAATACGCTTATGAGATTAACCCCGAGCACAGGATTTTCATCCTTATCTCTATCATCCACAATCTCATCAAGCTTAACTACTACTCCTAAAATCCCACGACTCTTGGTTAGATAAAAGCAGTATTGGATTAAGTTTATCACTTACGGGATTTATGGATATGATCTTATCATAACCTCTACAAATCCTACTTGAATTTTACCTCTTCAGAAGGCTCATCAGAACGGCCCACAACACACAGGTAATCCCCTATAAGAACCACCATGCTATAGAGGCTAAGGTACGTCTTCTCATCCATAAGTTGACACTAGCACACACATTGTTGACTAGGGAGAACCTTATTATCCCAACTGGATATTCAGAAATCCTAAGAGTCCTACATAAATCTCTTTGCTGGGATCACTCTTTGAAGTTTCTCCATAGCTTCAAGGTTGATCTTGGTTAAGGACACGACATTGGCGCCGTCTGTGGGGAACTGAATAACATATCATTCCCACCACCACTATGGTCACCACCAGAAGTCAGGTGGGCGATCTTTGTGACGTCATCGCCCGCACCCGTGGCAGGCCCAGAAACGCTAATAACAACGATCCACAGCCTCAGTCTGCGAGTGATCTGCGTGACGTTCTCAACCATAATCGTGGAAATAACGGGCAACCGCCACGAACATCTCATTCTGGGGCAGGGAATAACCCCCAGCCACCAAACCATTCATAAAGCCAGCCAGCCCCTAATCGTAGCTGTAACACCCCGATTTGGCAACTTGAAACCATAATGAAAAATAGTGAAAATTTGGGCCAATTTTTTTTTTTTAAACAAGTGTTACGCAAGATGAGAACAATTGGGTTTTCAAAACACAGTTACAATTTAAAACTCATGTTCTCACATTGCATAAACCTTTCAAGTTCCAAACCGAGATGTCACAAGACACCGCACTTTGAAACTCGTTTTCAAAAACATTGTTTAAAACACGGCCCGCTACTCATTTCAAAACATTAGTACTAAAATAAACTTTAGTTGGGGTTACAGAACTATAGAGCCAGGATTTCTAAGTAACTGCAATGGAATTACAAAACTCTGAAAGGGAAATTACCTAACCGCTAGTCATCGACACTAACGCTTCCGCTGCGCTACTCTTATTCTTGTCAAATTCTCGGGTTATCAGCAGCGCCATCCTTAGCAGCCTCCTTAGATACATTCCATAGCAGCTTCTCGTTTTCCATTTCTTCCTCGTAACGAGCTAGCAGTCTCTCCATGTTTCCTTTCTAAAGACCATACAGAATTTTCCCAATACCAAACAGACATATAGGAGAGAGTGAGCTACCCAAAACATGTAATGTCGACTATGTGGATTTACGATAGGCAATTATTAAGATAAAGCAGTAAATGACAAACAATTCATATAAACAAACATAATCATCATCATCATTACACAAACATCATCATCATCATATGAATACCATGTTATCATCTATTCTCACATCTCATTCTATATTTAACACCATCACTGAACCATTCTTCTCGAATCTTTAAGTTTATTAAGTCTTATCATTTCAACTCACTCAATGACTTGGGGAACCATCATTGAGGAAACGGAACTCACGTCTACATCTCCTCGGTCATCCATCCACACCTAGTCGGAAGCAAACAGGAGTACAGGACCTTTACCACGCGGGCACGACAGCTGTCACAACACATAAATGGTCCCAGACCAGAAGGCCTTGCCTCAAATCATAATCATAAATAACAGTGCACGCTCTCAGCGGCAATCACAAATGCCCCGTTCCAGTCCCTCTCACTGTTCTCGATTTGCAATCTAGGGGGCGACAGTACAGTTCTAGTCTCGAGTGCAGAACTTACCACGGTATTAGACCCAGTCCCCACCACGTTAGTTCACCACTTATGGAGTTCGTTCTGCCTAGAACAGTACTCTAGACTTCTTGACGTTTCACCGTCATCGCCCTCCCCTAATGCAATCTCGTCCTAAGTATCCGCAGATACTTATCGTTCCTTCCTCTCCACTACTTCGACACACACTCATACCTCACCGCGTTATTCATGTCTTTTAATAGTCTTTTAAAGTTTTCAGACTTTTAATTAACGGCTTAATCCTAACGGTCGGTTCACCCTTGGTGCATCCCTTCAATGAACCCGACCACTAATCGTTCAAACTGTTCCCCAATTCATCACATCACATTTTCTCAACCTCATATCACATTCTTTCTCATCTCATCTCATCAACTTTTCTTATCACATTTCATCATCCTTCTCATCTCATCTCATTACACAACATTTCTCTCTTTCTCAAGGCTCATTTCCTCATTTTTCTCAAAAACATCCTTTGCAAAACTTTTTCGAAAATATCATTTCACAAAACTTTCACTTCACAAAACTCTTTCAAAAATATTCTTCCATAAATTTCCTCAAAAATATTCCTTCGCAAAACTTTCTCGAAATATTGTTTCAAAAAGGTTTTCTCTAAAATGTCCTTGCCAAAAAGACTTTCTCGAAATAGCATTTCAAAGAACTTTATCAAAAGATTGTTTCCAAAAACTTTTCCCAAAAATATATCTTTTCTCAAAACTTTTTCAAAGAAATTGTTTCATAAAACTCTTTTGAAAATACGGTTTCACCTCTCATCAAAATACCTTTTCGAAAACCTTTTCCAAAAATCTCTTTTCAAAACCATTTTCAAAAATCATACTTTTGGATGAGTGCTAATGGAGGAGCAAGCTCGACTCGACACTAGGCTCTTTCCAAAAGCAAAAACAAGAAATCACATTTTTGCTGAGCGCTAGTGGAGGAGCAAGCTCAACTCAACACTAGTCCCAGACTAAAACCAAAAACAGGAGCCACACCACATCTCAGCATCTTTTCTCAATCACACCTTTCCTCAAATCACATCTCCTTTCAACATCTTTCTTTTTGCATTCCATGACTTGTTTAATCTTTATCATCACTCTTCTTTCTTTCAATCACGTTTTCTTATTCTTACAATTTCATTCTCATCACATATTATTCAGCACACCAATATTTCTCGATTCACAACAAAATTGCTTAATCAATAAATAGATCATTCATAAAGCAGAACGAATGGATAACTCAAGCATAACCAATCAGAAAACTTAACATCATAAATAAACCAATCTCAGCCATTCGGGTGGATAGCCAAACAAACAAGCAAACAATTGCTATCACATACACCACTACGCTAAATGAGATTGGAGTCCAACCTTTGAGATGATTGGACCTCTTAATAAGTTACCTAAATACCACGACGTCTTAAGGGAAGCCCCTCTCTCACCTCGAATACCGTAAGCTCCCGCAAGCTTTCCAAGATCCGTCGATCACTAATTTCGCCTTGTTTCCTTTGCGTCCGTCGTTCGAACTATAGCATTTTTCCCCGTGCGTTAGAAACGTTTTAACGAATTCATTCAATTTGTTTTAAAACACTTTGAAATCATTCCCTTTTTGAAAACACATGGTTCACCTTTCAAATCCACAGAATGTTTTCAAGAAGACTTTGAAATAGTTCTAAATTAATCTCTTTAAAAAAAAACAGAATTCACTTTAAAACGATTTTCTTGTCAAAAAGGATCCATTCCTCTTAAACGTTCATGTTATAAAATCATTATTCTTAACTATTATCCAAAATTCAGAACTTAAGAAAATCAAATCAATTTAAATTGTTTAAATCATACTTTTCAGGAAATTCAATTATAGAAAAATACATTCAAACAACACATCATCAAGACATTCACAGCTTCACATAATGTTAGTCACATTAAAGATCATCAAACATCATTTATTAAATCAATTTATTTATTTTTATTCTTTAAAAACCGAATGGAGTTAAAACAAACAACACATCAATTCAATCACACACATAGCATCACACACATGAAAGCATAGTCGTTTACAAAGATCATTTCATAAGAATAATTTTCCTACTATACTAGCATGCAGTGACCGAATCATATATAGGAAATTTCACAAAGATTGATGCACACAGAGAAGCACACAGCAGATTAAATTATTTTATTTTCCTTTTAGGACATAGAAACCGAGAGTATTAAAAGAAAATTCAACAAATTTAAATCAAACAACAAGTTAAATCACAAATCATTTTAAAGTCACACATATATTTGCAATTTATTCATGCATGCACATTCTAGGCCTTTAAATTAAATTAATTTCATCATACATACGACTTAAACAATGATTAAATATAATTTCCTACTTATATCTCTCATGGCCGAATATTAGCATGCAAGAAAACAAGGTTTCATTCACTTTTTCAATACACCAAACATTACAGAATTAAATCAAACATCACACCACATCATTTATTCACATCACATCCACACATGACTCAAGTTTATCACTTAGTCTTAAATAAAAATCAAGATTTACATTTTAAACTTCTAAAAATATCATGCATGCACTCAAATTTATTAGATCTAGCCTTATAACATACATGCATCAACTTTTTACATAATAAAAGACATGAGATTCATTTTCATTAAAGATGGCCGAATGGCCTCTCACAAAAACATGGCACACATAAAATCAATTACTAAAACCAAATCATGTTCATACTTCAAAAATCATTTTAAAACTTGCTTATTTAATTTTCTTCTTTAAAAACCGTGACATGCATCAAATGAAAACATAATCTTTCCACTTAAAATCAACATGCATATTTCACTTTTTGTTTATTAAACATAGATCATAAAATATATGCATACAAATCAACAAGTTATCATCAAGTCAACATGTAAAGTAAAAGATTTCAATTTTATTTTCAAGCAAACTTAAATCATATATTTGTTTATTAAGAATTTCACAAACACATCATGGATCTTCATTTTAAGCCAACAAAATTTAACATGCAAAAACTAAAAATCATCAAAGCTCACGGTTTCAACAAGAAATTTAATATGCATGGCCAAATAATTTTATTAAACTTAGATCATACATGGATTTGTCAAATAAGTACACAAACACACATAGATCATGATTTAGAAAAAGAAAAGTGTACATGCAAGAAAGATGTATGTTAAGCTTCACAAATTCTTACACAAAACTTTAGATCTTTAAGTTTAGGTTAGAAAAATATTTAGATCTAACAAAGAAAACATAACCAAGTTATACACATAGAGTTACAAGTATTACAAATTAATTTTAGTCAATGAAAGTTCAAGATAATGAAAGAACAACACATAAATATATCTTACAAGTCACAAAAACCAACATGCAAGAAGAAAAAAGAAGGGATCTACAAACTAAAAAGAAAAGGACTAAACTATTACATTCTTCTCTTGTTCTTCGGTTCTCTACCAAGATGGGTTGGTTCTTGAGGTTCCTAGCACTTAGATCTTCAAAAGAAATGGCTTGATCTAAAGTAGATTTCCTTCTTCTCCCCTTCTAGGTCTCACGGCCACCTCTCTCTTTCTCTCTTTCTCTATTTTTTTCTCAAAGAGTTAGAATGGACCCTTAGAGTGTTTATGTTGGAAGAAATGGGAAGTGAAATGGGTGAAAGTGGAATGAACTAAGGTTTCATTCATATATAGGAAAGTTCACAATTCCCCATTTAGCCCTTGGAGAATTCGGCCTAAGCACAACCAAGGAGGGCGATTTGGTCCTAGCATAAGTTTGCATGGCTAAGGTTGCCAAAGTCAAGAGGACATGGAGGAGTGGGCTAGTTGGCTAGGGGGCACTTAGGTTCAATGGATAGTTGGCTCTAGTTAGGTTTTTTCCTAATTTAGTTTGGTTTGGTTACACTTAGTTCCATGGGTTTCTTACTCACTAAGCCTCCAAAGTCTTAAGCTTATGCACACACACACACACACACATGCACACACCCACGTATGACACATATACACACACATACATGCACATGCAAACCGTGGCAACCTCACATACACACACATGTCACATACATTTTTATTTTCCTAAATCATTAATTTATTTCTAATCAATTTTTACTTAAAATTATTAATTCACACCACAAATCAATTAATCCATAGAACAAGGCACTTGAACTTAAGAAATCATATTTGCATGCATCACATATTAAACATAAATTAAATTAAACACACAGCACATAAAATTCATGCCAAAACACATCATCACAAAACACATTTTTCTTCAAAATTCGTATTCCTTATATTCTGAAAATAAATTTTTATAACTCAGACCAGAAAATTCTAAAAATTACATTTTAAAATTCTAGGTTTCAAAACGATCGTTTTTATATAAAGATCATCAAATTCCGAGTTACGGTTTAAAAGTTATGGATTTTTAAAGATAACAGATCCAAAAATTCCATTTTTAACAAAATCATTTCTTGATAAAAATCACAATTTTAGCAAATCATTTTCAAACTCAACAAAATCATCCACTTTTCTTATATCAAATATTTTGTTTGTAAAAATCCATAGAAATCAACACTTCATTTCTTTCTCGTGTAGAATACTTTTTCTGAAAATTATCATGTCAAGGTTTCTTTCGTCAAAAATCGTTTTCGCACGTACGGAAAAAATGCGGGGTGTTACAGTAGCCAAAATCATAGTGGAAATCACGCTACCCACTCCCAAACACCACAATCTTCTCATCCTAGGGCTGGGAGCAATCCCCAACCTCTCCAAGTTTTACGAACCATATTGCCTCCACCACCACCACCACCCCCTCCTACACCGCCTCCCTCCACCCATGGTGATTCAAGTAGCACAGCCCCAACCACCCGAAACACATCTAGAACCACTGGAAACCAAGCACACCATGGCAAAAATACCCATCGAACCCCAACTCCACCTGTCCCACCTAACCCCGACCATATAAGTTCAACACCTAGAACCAGATTGACTCCAGGAAGAACAGCCCATGGAAACTCTTGTCATAGCCATTCCACCAGTAGATCATATGCAACATCTACATCCGCTCGTGCTCGCGAACAGGAGATGATCGACATACTTAACAGGCAGACAGCTTTAATTGAGCAACAAGGACGTGCTATTGCCGACCTTCAACAACAAGCTATGGCGAGGATTACATAAAGCCAACCGAATACCATACCACCACCAACCATAGAGACTCAACCGCTTCCAGTAATGCAACTTCCCCCACCACAAAATTTCCATTCAAATTCAGCCACTAGCCAAGGCCTAGATGATTCTCACCCAGGCCATCCTTTTACCCCATTTATCATGGAATTTGAAACCCCACAAGGATACTTGGGTCCATCCAACGTCCCACATTATAATGGCCTGACCGACCCAGTAGACCATATAGTTTCTTATGAGGGGGCTATGAATTATTACGGAGGTGGCGATCGGATGAAGTGTCGAGCTTTTTCCATGACTCTCGAACCCTCGGTACTACGGTGGTATTCGTCTCTCCCTCGACATTCCATTAATTCTTGGGAGGAGATGAAACGTGTATTTCTAAACAGATACACAGCCAGCTGCATCCAGCCCAAATCCGATCACACGCTGGCTGCAGTCACACAAAGACAGGATGAACCATTGAAGGATTACTTGTCACGCTTCCATACAGAAGCTAGTTCTGTTCCCCGACTAGAACCTGCTGTGGCAGTCTTGTTATTTACACAAGGTTTACAGCCGGGGGATTTTAGAAAATCACTAATTGGGTAACCTCCAAAGGATATGGCCGAGCTGAGACAAAGGTCAAATAAATTCATCAACTTGGAGGAATTCCACAAAGGCCAGAAATTCAGAGACGATAGGCAACGAGCTGACCCTCAAGGTCAGAACAAACAAAAACGTGACGAACGTTTTGGTGGAAGACAGTCGGACAGAAATGATCAGGACCGAAGGATACCTCTGAGGAATAAATTTCAGGAATACACTCCTTTAACTGTTCCAAGGAGTCAGATCCTTTGGGAAACAATGCAGACTAACTTACGCTCGGCCCAAAGACCTCCATCTTTAAGAAAGGGGGCACAACGTGATAGGTCAAAGTATTGTGGCTTTCACAAGGGTTACGGACATACTACCGAGGAGTGCATTTGGTTAAGAGATCTGATTGAAGAGATGATCAGAGATGGTAAACTACAACAGTATATCAGAGATGCAGCCGGGCGAAGGGGTAGGAACAGATCCCATTCACCAGTGAAATCCATGCGCCAAAGGAGCAGGTCACCAGATGATAGAAATGCAGGGAGACAGAGAACCGACCCCACTCCGGCCACTGATACAAATCCTTCAGCTAATAATGAATTTTTAGTTAATACTATTGCCAGAGGTTTTGCTAGAGGTGGAGAGAAAAAGGCCGACAGGGAGAAATACATTAACCAAATTTTGGCCGCCAGTCAGAAACCCATTTGCAAAAGGTCAACAAAAAATGTTCCCATCATTTTTAATGATGACGATTTGGATGGAATCCTCCCAGGTCATAATGACCCCATGGTAATCACTGCCCTTATCGGTAATTACGAGGTAAAACGCATTTTTATCGACCAAGGAAGTTCGGCGGACATTATGTTTTTCCCTTTGTTCAAAGCTCTAAAACTCAGGGAATGCAATCTCACTCCTTTTGAGGGAGAATTGATCGGTTTTACTGGAGACACCATTGAACCTAAGGGATACATCCAACTTCCTGTCACCCTCGGACAACAGCCCTCGGCTAGGACTGAGATAGTTAAATTTCTGGTGGTCGACTGTCCAGCGGCCTACAACGCCATTCTTGGGAGAACTTCTTTGCAGGCATTCGGAGCGGTAGTGTCAACAGTTCATTTAGCTATGAAGTTTGTTGGTACAGATGACAAGGTGGTAACAGTCAAGGCCGAGCAAGAAGCAGCAAGAAAATGTTACAACGCTAGTTTGGGGAAGGTTAAAAGCAAGGATTAGAACAATTTGGAAAGAGTCTCTCTTGGTAAAGGCAATATCAACTTGGCGGATCTTGATATGCGGGATCAATCCGACAGAAATAGACCGACTCCAAAGGGACAGTGGGAATTCTTGACATTATCCGACGATCCTGTTAGACAAATAAAAATTGGTTCCGACCTGCCCATAAGTGTTAAAGATGAATTGACAACTCTGCTGATTTCAAATAAGGATCTGTTCGCTTGGACTTCAGTGGATATGTTAGGAATCGACCCCAATTTTATTTGTCACAAGTTGAGTATTCTTCCGGGGGCAAAGCCAATGGCACAATGCGAAAGGAAAGTTAGCGCTGAAAAGGCTGCAGCCATTGAAGAAAAGGTTGCCGAATTACTCCGAGCCGGCTTCATACGGGAAATTGACTATACAGACTGGTTAGCTAACACCGTCTTGGTCAAAAAGCCCAATAGGAAGTGGCGGATGTGTGTCGACTACACAGACTTGAACAAAGTCTGCCCAAAAGACCAATACCCACTTCCCGTCATTGACAAGCTCGTCGACAGCTCGGCCGGTTACAAACTCCTCTCATTCATGGATGCTTACTTTGGATACAACCAGATACCAATGTTCCCTGCCGATCAAGATAAAATAGCATTCATCACCGATAAAGCAACTTACTGTTACAATGTAATGCCTTTCGGATTGAAGAACGCGGGAGCTACTTATCAAAGAATGATGAACAAGGTGTTTCAAGGTGTGATCGGCTCCAACATGGAGGTCTATACTGATGACATTATAGAAAAAAGCAGACAGCAAGAAAACCATGCCCAGGACCTCAAGACAATACTGGACCAAGTAAGAAAATATTCCATGAGGTTGAATCCTGAAAAGTGCGTGTTCGGAGTCCCTGCCGGATCTTTCCTTGACTTTATGTTAACTGAAAGGGGTATTGAAGCCAATCCAGATAAATGCAAAGCAATCCTTGAAATGAGAAGTCCAGCTAGTCTTAAAGAAGTCCAACAACTCACGGGCCGAGTGGCGGCCCTCTCCAGATTCTTATCCCAAGCTGCTCGGAAAGCTTTGCCATGGTACCAGCTCCTTAGGAAAAACAAAAATTTCCTTTGGGATGAGCACTGTGAGCAAGCTTTTGTTCAATTGAAGGAGTATCTTTCCAGTTCACCAGTCCTCCACAGCCCTCTTTCTGGTGAAAATCTCATTCTATACATGTCGGTAGCAGAGGCAGCGGTCAGTTCGGTTTTGGTACAAGAAGATTCGGGACTGGAAGCCCCAATATATTTTGTTAGCCGAGCTCTTCAAGGATCCGAGTTAAGATATCAAAAGCTTGAGAAACTTGCATACTGTTTGGTCATTTCTGCTCGGAGATTGAGACAATACTTCCAAGCACATAGAATCCTTGTGAGAACAGCCCAACCTCTCAGACAGGTTCTTCACAAACCCGACCTAGAAGGCATAATGGTTTCATGGTCAGTCGAATTGTCTGAATTTGACATCACCTATGAACCGAGGAAGGCGATGAAATCTCAAGTTCTTGCTGACTTCGTCACTGAGTTCACAGATATTCCCTCAGACACCCCTCAAAATTTATGGTCAGTATATGTTGATGGATCGAGCAACATAAAAGGAGCCGGAGCCGAGGTCATCATTGAAAACCCCGAAGGATTGTGCATGGAGTACTCATTGAAGTTCGAGTTCCAAATGTCAAACAATCAAGCGAAATACGAGGCAGTTCTTGCAGGCCTCAAGATAGTTCATGAGTTTGGAGCAGGGCGGGTGTCAGTTTTCAGTGACTCGCAATTAGTAGTTTCTCAGATTAAGGGACAATACTCGGCAAAGGAACCCATCTAACAGAAATATCTTGAAGAGGTGAGGAGAATTATTTCCAATTTTTCTCAATTTGACATTTCCCATGTCCCGAGAGATTCAAATTCCCGAGCCGATATTTTATCAAAATTGGCAAGTACCAAAGGGTCGGAAAACAATAAGACACTGATACAAGAAACCATTCCCCAACCAAGTGTCATTCTAGCTGTTTCATTGTCTCAATCATGGATGGATCCGCTTCTTACCTATTTGCAACATGGTTTCGTTCTCCAAGATCAGGCAGAGGCTCGGAAATTGGTCAAGAAGGCAGCTCAATACACAGTTCTGGATGGAGTTCTGTACAAAAGAGGGTTTGGTTCTCCCATGCTCAGATGTGTCCACCCATCTCAAACTGAGGAGATACTAGAAGAAATCCACGGTGGAGTCTGTAGCCACCATATGGGTGGAAAATCCCTAGCTCGGAAAATAATCCGAGCAGGTTACTTTTGGCCTACATTGCAAAAAGACGCCATGGAACATGTTAAGAAGTGTGTTCAATGCCAGTTTCACAACGACATCTACCAAAGACCTGCAAAAGAGCTACACTCTCTCGGCGCCTCTTGGCCCTTTTATCAGTGGGGTATGGACATCATCGGAAAGTTTCCCACTGCACCAGGGAAACTCAAATTTGCAGTAGTGGCTATTGACTACTTCACTAAGTGGATTGAAGCGGTACCGTTAGCAACAATCTCTACGGCCCGTATTCAATCTTTCTTTGTGAAGGAAATTATCTCTCGGTTCGGAGTGCCTCATGCCATAGTTACTGATAATGGATAGCAGTTTGCAGCCTCCCACTTTCAACAACTAGCAGCTGACCTGGGAATCACTCACTATTTTAGTTCTGTTGAACACCCACAAACAAATGGGTTAGCCGAGGCCGCCAACAGAACCATCTTGGATGGAATTAAAAAGAAACTTGGTAATGCAGCCGGCACTTGGGTGGATAAACTCCCGAGCGTCTTATGGTTACACAGGACAACTATACACTCATCAACAGGTGAAACTCCTTTTCGATTGACATACGGCTGTGACGCAGTCATTCCGATCGAAAAGCGAATCCCTACCTTTAGGACGCTTGAACGTCCTTCAGAAACTAATGACCATTTGCTCAGCAAAGAACTCATTTTACTTGAGGAAATTCGAAAGAATGATGCAGCTCATGAAAGATGAATAAAGGAACGGCAAGCTCGGGAGTACAACAAGAAAGTTCGTCCGCGAAGTTTTGAAGTTGGAGACTTGGTCCATCGCCGAGCAGATATCGGTAAAGGAAATGCTGGAGTTGGAAAATTGAAGCCAAAGTGGGAAGGTCCATACCGAGTGAAGGCTAAATCTGGAACTGGTGCTTACAAACTGGAAACTCTCTTGGGCACGGAAATCAATAATAGCTGGAACGTGGCCAAGCTCAGAGCTTATTACAGCTAAGCTCCTATTTTTCATTTCTGTTTACAGATAGGTTAGTCTATTTCTCATAATTGTTTAGGTTGAATAAACGAAGGATAACTTCCTTCTTAGATTACAGATAAATTGTTAGGAATTATTTAGCAAATGAGAAATTTCTTCTTTGTATTCTTTTATCAATAAAATTCGTCAATTTCTTTGGAATTCTCCTATTTATGAACATTGTGAAACGACATACGACTCATTTGGTTCGGCTAGCCACCGAGCGAAATCGAGAAACAGCTCTTTACGAGAGTTCAACAACGTATTCGTAGAATGCCCGAATTCAGGAAATTACTTTCCTTATTTCGCGGTCTGAGGGTCCCGCTTCGGCTAAAGTCGGCGATCCGAGTTCTGCTCACAATCCATTATACACCCGAGTAAAATAATTTGTAAACTATTTGTTCAGAATTATATCTCGGAAAATACCAAGGGTCACGTGACAAACGAAACCAAAAATAACGAAACACAATTTGCATACACAGCAAATTAATATAAATTCAGTAAAAGATAAAGTAAGTTGTTCGAGACAGCCAAGGAATAACGCTCGAATACAACGAGCAACAAAAAGATAAAGTAAATTGTTCGAAACAACTAAGGAACAACGCTCGGATACAACGAGCAACAAAAACCGACCACCAAAATTCAAAATCATTCCTCAATATCGGACAAGACAATATTGGCATCATCAAATTACGGGGCCTCAGTAAGCTCGAAAAGAGGATTGGGAAGGTTTTCCGCCTGCAGATCAATCTCAGCCTTAGTTTCAAGATCAATCAGCTTTCCATTTTCAACACTGTGAAAAGGATGAGCTCCGACCACCCTAAACTCAGTTTCTGGATTCAGAATCTGGATTTGCTTGATTGTTGAAACAAATGAATCATCTACACCCTTGCTCCAATTATAGAAATTGGTCTCCGCCTTTTTCTTATAAAGAAGAGCTTTCTCCTTCAACTTCCGAGCAACAACAGCAGACCTCTCTACTTCAGATTTCAACTCATCCATCCTCTGTTGGTTTGCTTGCAACTCCTTCTTCAGTGTCTCCTCCACTTCCTTCTTCTTCTCCTCGACAGCTTTTTGAGAAACTTTCAAAGAATCCCTCTCCTTGATCAGCTCAGTTTTGTCAGCCTTCAAATTCTCCAATTCATTTTTTACTCGGACCAGTTCGTCCGTAAGGCTAGCCTCTTAAGCAGCAGACATCGCACGAGCCTCTTTTTGTTCAACATTAAAACCAGAAAAAAGATCACCCGCTTGCTTGGCAAAAAAGTAAGTAAGGTTGGCACTTCGAAGAAGATATTTCGTCAGAGTCATGTTGCAGCGTGACCACTCGTCGGTGGTGAGAATTCCAAACCGAGAATGGTCAGATTCAGGGCAGACATACATGGCAAACCTCTCATCAAATTCTCGGTCCCAAATTGATGTTTCCGGTGGAGTCGCAGCAGAAGAGGGAGCAGTAGCAGCTCTAGTACTTGTCCCCTCAACCCTCGGATTCGCCCCCTCAGATACTTTCTCCTTGCCTTTGTCTATTCGTCGGCGACGAGCCTGTTGTTGAGGAGGAGAAGAGACTTGAACTTGACCGCTCGGGCCCAATGAAACTGTAGCGGCAACAACAACTACATTAGAAGTTGGCCGAGGAGACGCCTCGGTTGGAGAAGCAGTAGGAGCAGAAGTACTCAAGCTTGGGGTACTTAAACTTGAAGACCCGGAAGCCACGCTCGTTGCAGAGGTTTTCCTCTTCTTCCCCCCTGGAGTAGAGCAGCCATTCGGGAAGCCATTTTTTCTGCAAAGAAAACTTGGTTAGATCCAAATAAATCACAAATATAATAGCAGAGAGAGAACAGTTTACCAAGTTCAGCTTTGACATCCGATGAAGGGATGTTCACGATATCCTTCGTTTCTATCATTCCATTGTTTTTCAAATAACTCTCAACAGCTCGACACACATCTTTCTCGTATTCAGCAAGCTCTTTCCAATCTGACGCATATGATGCGATCAATCGGTTAAAAAAACTTGCACTCCACTGAAGAGGGAACCGTGGGAGTGGTCGCCTTTCCCCAGGACGAGTGAACCAGCAGGCACCATTGCCAACAAAATTATATTTGAAAAAGTAAGGTTTAAACCCCTTCCAAGATTCGGAGTATTTAGTGAAAAGAGCGTATCCATGGCGGGACTTCAAAGAAACCCAAGGTCGCCTCACTGAACCTCTCTCAAAAGTATTGCACTGGGGGGAAAACAGATAAAAAAAATGGGAAGAGTGCAAGACCACTCCATGGCCGAACAAACTTGTTGAAAGCCTCTTACAAAAGCCCAAGCGTTCGGATGCAGTTGGGAAGGGGCCACTCTCAAGGTACTCAAAACACATATCTCAAAGTCAGTAAAGGGCATTCTAATCCCTAGTCGAGTAACCACTTCCTCATAAAAATAGAAACCAGGACTACCCTCTGGAATTTGAGTGCAGACCCTCTCGTTTAAACCCACTGGACTAATGGAGTATAAATTCCCAGCATTATCTCCAGGACATGGTAGAATTATAGCCCGAGTTTGCTCTAGCGACCCTTCTGTTGAAAGCTCGGACTGAGTACCAAGAACCTCTCGGTCCACCCAATCGTATTCAGTTGCATCCGGTGGAAGTGGGTAGAGTTCAGGATTAGTAATACACTTTCTCTTCATACCTGAGGAAAATGGGGTACACTTGGAGTCAGAAGCAGAAAAACTTGATTATTTCGGATCAAATACTTATGGTTACGGTCGGTTGGGGAACACCTCCCTTTCTGGGCAGAATTTCCCCAAACCAACTGAAATGTCTAATACCTCTTTGTTGCTTCCTTAACCTCTTCTGTTCTGCCCTCTCGACAATCCTATAGTGAATCACACCCTGTCTGAATTCTTTCAAAGACCGAGGAAAATGCATAGCTATCGGTTTAACGCAAGTATCTGGGTTTTCGGACTTGTGAATTCTTGGTACATCAGAGTTTACAGAATCCTCACTCGTGTTAACACTGCTTCGGTACAAACCCTAAGAAATTAAGTGCAGCAAAACGTAAAACAAACCTAAGAAACACTACGGCGATCACTCAACAAATGATAATGAAGGTCAAAGATTTTGAAAAGACCAAGGGTTTCACTCATGTACAGTGATGGGGTGTTTGCCGAACCCTAGGATTTGTTTAAAGATCAAGGAAAAAGGGGAGCAGGGCCAGTGTTAATACATAACAAAGAAAGTTCTAAGCATATACACACAGCAGATGGTAGAAACAATCGCATGCAAAGAATTTTTAACAGTAAAGAAGAAAGAGAAAATAGTCAGAGAAGAGAAGAGAGGTTTGTTACCTACTATTGATGAATAACCAAGAAATCGAAGAAACACGAAGGCCACGAAGTTAGAGATGCACTCAATGTAGAGAAGAAAAATGAAGTAGTAGCAAGAATTCCTTTGAAGAACTTTGGTTTCGATGATCAAAATTGTAGAAAAACGATGAACAAAGGAGAGAGAGAATTTGAGAGGTTTCTGAAGTTCTGTTTAGAATGAATTGTGAGAAAACCGCCCTTTGAAATTCGTTTTAGAGCTTCCCTCTACTAACTCAAAGACTGGGCCGAATTAGAAAAAGCCAATTTATGATGAAACGAAATACGTGGCGCTTCCAACATGTTTGAAATCATAACGTTCCATTTCCCGGTAAAGTGAAGGACACGTGGAGGCACAGGTAGGATTGAATGGTCACGTCTGGGTCAATCAAGCGACAGCTCTGGTAGGATCACTCGGACGGTCGGATATCTCTCTCCAACAAAACTTGGTCGGAAAACAATTTGCTCGTCTCATTAACTCGGCAGGGCTCAAATAACCCTACCGAGTTTGGGGGGCTTATGTAGTAGACCGAGTGTTAACTGACCTAAATCACCTTGGTCCGACCATTTAGACACTGGGACAAGGCCTATGGTCGGAATGTTACACCGAGCAAACTGGGTTTTTACAGAGATGTAATACGCTTATGAGATTAACCCCGAGCACAGGATTTTCATCCTTATCTCTATCATCCATAGTCTCATCAAGCTTAACTACTACTCCGAAAATCCCACGACTCTTGGTTAGATAAAAGCAGTATTGGATTAAGTTTATCACTTACGGGATTTATGGATATGATCTTATCATAACCTCTACAAATCCTACTTGAATTCTACCTCTTCAGAAGGCTCATCAGAACAGCCCACAACACACAGGTAATCCCCTATAAGAACCACCATGCTATAGGGGCTAAGGTACGTCTTCTCATCCCTAAGTTGACACTAGCACACACTTTGTTGACTAGGGAGAACCTGATTATCCCAACTGGATATTCAGAAATCCTAAGAGTCCTACATAAATCTCTTTGCTGGGATCACTCTTTGAAGTTTCTCCATAGCTTCAAGGTTGATCTTGGTTAAGGACACGACACTTTTGTAAAAGTATGATTCACTCGAGTCCAGGAAAGTTCACTCGAGTCTTTTGTCCAGGGATAGAAAAGTAAATTTTCTTTTCTTAACATACCTAAAGTAATTCCAATTGAATCAACTATGCTTATGGGGAAAATATCATGTTCCAATAAAAAGAATGGGATGATTAAGAACAACATTAAAATACACTGATGAAATATGATTGGTTGCACATAATAAGATTATTTGTTAATCTTAATGGATAATTTTATGTGCATTCATACATCGAGAAAGGGAATGGATAATTAATTCGGTGGTAACTGGCTCGATGACACATTTTGGTAATGTGGGCAGCATTGTGGGATGCTGTTACGTCTTGGTGACGTTGTGTGAACACTATCCGAGCAGTTTCACAATACATGTTGGTCATGTATACGAATTACTGGATTGAACGTTCAATAAACAATGGAAATGGGAAGCATGCATCATGACACATAAATAATGGGATTATTATAAATGAACCATGCTTGCTCATTTGTTTATGCATCTGGCTATTTGGTACTTGTGAATGTTAATTGCTCTATTTATTCTTATTCGATTATGTGAATTATATTGCTTACCCCTTATGCCCATTGTAGGTGATGGCTCGCTATCTAGCTTGCATTGAGTTGCGCCCACTCCCTAGTGGAGTGTGGTACTACGAGGACCATAGAGCCACTTTTGAGGGTGAGGTAGAGGTGACTCTATATCACCCTAACCCTCTGGCTCGTGTTCGTCCTCGTAGGTTTCGCATCCCTATTATCTATACTTTGTATGTACCCCCTTTTTATGCTTATCTTGGACCACCCCCGACTCGACCAGCTCGTCGATTTCATTCCTTTCATTTTAGAGCTACTACTAGATCTCACCATTCTGCTTCCCGAGTGATCCGTGAGGAGACTCCTGTACCTAGTCCGATGAGTCCGTTTCATGGGACTCCTTCGGCTGACCCAGTGCCCAGTGGTAGGGCACCCACTCTGTCGGACGAGGTTGAGGAGGACCTAGAGGAGGCTGAGAGTGAGGGCGAGCCAGTCGAGCACTCCACTGGGAGTCAGTGGGGAGTTGGGGATCCACCGGGTGATGCATAGTATAGATGGTTAGGATGTGGGACATGTGGAGCAGTTGCTGGAGACTCTGGAGACTTATTCTATGGAGGAGGATCATCGGACCACTGCTGGGATGTTATATTTTGCTTTATACATATATTGTATATATTTTGAGAGATCTCAGTGAGGTAGTCTTTTCTTTTGGTTTCATGGACTTGTATTTTGTAAACTTCTGCTACCCCTACTTTGACCTTGATATATGTTGGTACTTTTATGTGATCACATGGTTATATATATACATATATATCTTTATATAAATGACATGGAATGTGGATTATCAAATCAAGGTCCTTATTTTATTCAAATTCCGCTTACTCTGATAATCATGTGGTTTGATTCTAACGAGAAATATTCCAAGGGCAAGTTGGGAAGTTTTAATAATTGAAAAAGGAAAGCCCAAATTATGCTATCACAATCCTTTTTTATCGTATTTTTGGAAAATAAAGAGTTTTCATTAATTATCCAATGAATGCATGTCCATATTATTATATAAATACATATAGAGACTATATTTTGTAAACTACAAGAGAGAGTGTTACATTTTATTGTATCAGAGCATAATGGTCCTGATTCTTGATCCTCTCAAGCATGATCTTCCAGAAGATGCCACAGCTGGGTAAAGTTTCTTAGTTATTTGATTTATTTCATATAGCTTGAATTCTAGTGATGTTTTGTTTAGAACAGAAATTGATAGGTTTCAATGGTTTAGATAGACCTTTAACGACCTAGGCCCATAGTGCAGGTCCACTATGGCAGCGCGTTATAGAAACCATACGAACGAGATGCTGGAAAGGATTACTGCGGTATTGGAAAATATGCAGCAGAACCAGCATCAGCAACATCAATCTCAGCCCGTTAATCCACCTCCAGTGGGTGTAGCAGCTACGGAGGCCAAAACTTTGTCGGATTTCAGGAGCTGCAATCCCTCAAAGTTTGCTGGTGGGTTTAAGACCGAAGAAGCTAATAAGTGGATCTTAGAAATGGACAAGATCTTTAGAACTTTGGAATGCTCCGATGCGCAGAAAATAGTTTATGCTGTTTTCATGCTGGAAGGTGAAGCGGAACATTGGTGGAATCATACTGCCCAGTTACTGGCTCATGAAGGAAGAGAGGTAACTTGGGTAGTATTCATGGAGGAATTTCTAAAGAAGTACTTTCCTGACGATTTAAGAAGGAAGAAAGAGGTGGAGTTTCTACAACTCAAACAAGGCAGCATGAGTGTGGGCGAATATGCTGCGAAATTTAAAGAATTGATGAAATACTCTCCTTACCATCAGATGAATCCTGATGAAAGGAGTAAGTGCATTAAGTTTGAAGGAGGACTGAGACCTGAATTAAAGTCAGTATTCAGTTATCAAAAGATTCAAAGTTTTCCTATGCTGGTTGACATGTGTAGAATGTATGAGGATGATAAAAAGGCGGAAACAGTCCAGATTGTAGAAGGAAAGAAAGAACATCAGGGATATGGACCACAACGGCGGAAAGGGCATGACCACTGTCACAAAGGTCCTTATTCCCATAAGAATCAAGGAAAGGGCAAGATGTCTGGTGATCGAAACACCTCTTACAATAATGCTCCTTATTGTGAGAAGTGCAAGCGTCACCACTTCGGAAGATTTTGTTGGTCTCACAATGGATGTTTTAACTGCGGGAAACCTGGTCATTTTTCTCGCGATTGCAAGGAACCACCTAAGGACACTCAAAGAGGATCCATGGACAAACTAGTGACCCAAGGGCGAGTTTTCACCCTTAGCGGTGCTGAAGCAAATCAGACTCCGGGACTCGTGCAAGGTACTTATTTGCTCAATGACCAACCTTGTAGAATTTTATTCGATTCAGGAGCCACTCATTCATTTGTTTCCTTTGAATGTTTAAATCTTTTAAAATTGTCTGTGTCTGAATCACCCTATTGTCTTAGGGTAGAAACCCCTACTAATTCTCCCGTGATCGCTTCAAAGGTGTGCCTTAATTGTAGAATTAAGGTATTAGATCGAGTCTCTCAGTTAGATCTGATTTGCTTACCTTTGTCCCAATTGGATGTGATTTTGGGCATGGATTGGATGGTTAGCAATCATGTGGTTATTGACTGTGATAAGAAGGAAATTTTATATAAGGAATCAATCTCAGAGAAGTATCTCTGTTTTGTCTCTGCTGTTGAATCGGAGGAAGGAAAAAGGTCTATGGAGGAAATTCCAGTTTTTCGGGAGTTTCCTGAAGTATTCCCTGAGGAGATGTCGGGATTACCACCCAAGAGGGAGATTGAGTTTGGAATCGAGTTGATTCCAGGAACTTGTCCCATTACTATTGCCCCTTACAGAATGGCACCACCCGAGATGGTCGAATTGAAGAAACAGATAGAGGAGTTGTTGCAGAAACAGCTTATTAGACCAGGCGTATCTCCGTGGGGCGCTCCGGTGTTGTTTGTCAAGAAGAAGGATGGAAGCCTTAGAATGTGTGTCGATTACAGACAGTTGAATAAGGTGACAATAAAGAACAAGTATCCTTTGCCAAGGATTGATGATCTCATGGATCAGGTAAGAGGAGCTTCAGTGTTTTCCAAGATTGATCTGAGATCTGGGTATCATCAGATCAGAATCAGGGAGGAAGATATCCATAAGACTGCATTCTGATCTCGATACGGACATTATGAATATGTTGTAATGTCGTTCGGATTGACAAATGCACCAGCCATTTTCATGGATTATATGAATCGGATTTTTAGACCATATCTGGATTCATTCGTGGTAGTTTTCATTGATGATATCCTGATATGTTCTAAGAATTCGGAAGAGCATGCCGAACATCTTCGGATAGTATTGAAGATTTTGAAGGAGAAGCAACTCTATGCCAAAATCTCTAAGTGTGAATTTTGGTTGAAGGAAGTTCAGTTTTTGGGGCATGTGATTTCGGAAGGTGGCATAGCAGTTGACCCAGCTAAAGTTGAATCGATTCTGCAGTGGGTTCAACCGAAGACAGTCACTGAAGTCTGAAGTTTCTTAGGACTGGCTGGTTATTATAGAAGATTCATTGAGGGATTTTCGAGGATCGCACTACCTCTTACCAAGTTAACTCGGAAGGACCAACCATTCATATGGGATGAGAAGTGTGAGAAGAGTTTTCTGATGCTTAAGGAAAGATTAACATCCTCGCCAGTGTTAATCTTACCTGACCCTCACAAGGAGTATGAAGTGTACTGTGATGCATCAGGACAAGGGCTTGGGAGTGTTCTAATGCAAGGAGGAAAGTTCGTGGCATATGCATCTCGTCAATTGAAAGTTCACGAGGTGAATTATCCCACCCATGATTTGGAACTCGCTGCAATAGTTTTTGCACTGAAGATATGGAGGCATTATCTCTATGGCACTACATTCCGAGTGTTTAGTGACCATAAGAGTTTGAAGTATTTGTTTGATCAGAAGGAGTTAAATATGAGGCAGTGTCGGTGTATGGAATTTTTAAAAGACTACGACTTTGAGCTTCATTATCATCCCGGTAAGGCTAATGTTGTAGCAGACGCTTTGAGTCGTAAAGCGATTTATGCAAGTTCCATGATGATTAAAGAAGCAGCTTTGATTGAAGAGTTTCGGGATTTAAGTTTAGTGATGCAAGTGGAACCAAACCATATTAAGATGGGTATGTTGCAAATTTCTAGTGAATTCTTGGCTCGAATTCGAGAATTGCAACAAGAGGACGAAGAGTTATTAGAAAAGAGGAAGTTGGTGAAAGGAGGAAAAGAGCCTAATTTCTTGGAAGGGTCGGATGGAATTCTTTGTTTCAAAACGAGAATTTGCATACCAAAGAACTCAGAGATTAGAAGGTTAATTCTGGATGAGGCACATAAGAGTCAGATGAGCATTCATCCGGGATCAACTAAGATGTACCGGGATTTGAAAGGCATGTTTTGGTGGTCGGGCCTTAAGAAGGACATTGCGGATTATGTAGCGTCATGTTTAATCTGTCAAAAAGTTAAGATGGAACACCAGAAACCTGGAGGAATGCTGCAACCTTTGGATATTCCACAATGGAAGTGGGATAGTATTTCCATGGATTTTGTGACTGGATTGCCAAGGACAGTTGCAAACCATGATGCAATCTGGTTAATTGTGGACCGCCTTACTAAGTCGGCGCATTTCATTTCGGTGAATACGCGCTATTCTTTGGATAAGCTCACCTAGCTTTATATCTGGGAAGTGGTACGATTGCATGGAGTGCCATCCAGTATTATTTCTGATCGTGACCCGAGGTTCATGTCTAGATTTTGGTCAAGCCTGCATCAAGATGAGTTCAGAATACCATCCTCAGACCGTTGGGCAGACCGAAAGGACCATTCAAACTTCGGAAGACATTTTGCGAGCTTGTGTGTTGGAAGAACGAGGAAGTTGGGATCAGATTCTACCACTCGCAGAATTCACATACAACAATGGATATCATGCAAGTATCGGTATGGCACCGTTCGAGGCGTTGTATGGAAGAAAGTGCCAAACCCCGCTATGTTGGTTTCAAGTGGGGGAGAATTTACATCTTGGTCCGGATGTGGTGCAACAGACAACTGAAAAGATCAGAATGATTCAAGAAAAGATCAGGGCTGCTTATAGTCGTCAGAAAAGTTATGCTGATCGGAGAAGGAGACCTTTAGAGTTTGCAGAAGGCGACCATGTGTTTCTCAGGATTGTACCGCTGAAGGGTGTGAGTAGAGCGTTGAAACCTTAGAAGCTTTCACCTAAGTTTATAGGTCCCTACCAAATCCTTAAGCAAGTAGGACCGGTAGCTTATCAATTCTCTCTTCCACCATCTCTAGCCAACCTGCACAATGTATTTCATGTGTCTCAATTGAAAAAGTTCGTGCATGATCCAACAACGATTCTTCATATTCGTCCAGATGACTTAACCGTACGAGAAAACTTAACCTTTAAGGCTGGCCCAGTTAAAATTGAAGATAGAAGGACCAAACAGCTTAGAGGAAAGGAGATTTCGTTAGTTAGAGTCGTGTGGCAAAGTGGAAATGTATATGAGACGACCTGGGAATTAGAGGATAGAATGCGTAAAGATTATCCTGAGTTATTTATGTAGGTTGAATTTCGGGGACGAAATTCCTGTTAAGTGGGGGTGTAGTGTAACACCCGAAATTTTCATTCTCTGGTGTAATGAAAATGTTGATTATGAAAGGTTATTTCATAATTATTTTCCTTAATCATAATTATATATTTCATAGTTAATTTGGATTAATTATGTGTTGGTATTGGTGCCTAGATAAGGTGGAAAAGTATTTTAATAAAATATCATATGTAAAAATAATGTTTTTGCATATTAGTCCCTAAATGAGGACCTAGAAGCAATATTAGGAAGGTTTTGGAGGGAAGGGCATTAAAATAAATATTTTTGAAAAATTGGCAAAAATACTCGAGTATTCCTGGAAACACTCGAGTATTCGAGTCAGTGGAGAACTCGTGAGTGCGTTTGATGAGTCAACACTCGACGATTCCCTTCGTTGACACGAAAACACTTCTGGGACACGTTACTAATCTTCGTGTCGACATGCATGAAGGCTTAATTCATGTATAAAGGATCAATGGTGGACGAAGATCAACCATTTTGGTTGATTTGCTTTGAAACTTCAACTTAGGGTTTCCAATTTCGAGCTTTGATTACTCGAACGTTGCTGAGAGTTAGTTTGAGTGTGATACACCGTTATGAAGCTCACGTTTCGAGCTTTACAAAGATATAAGATTCGTGAGTTGAGGTGTTGTGTGGAAGGAGAATCGAGAATCGAAAGAAGAGGGATTGTTGCTGCCAAACCAAGTTCCTGAGGTCTGGAAGCCTACTTGGAGCTCATATTTTGGTAAGTTTATGAGCCCTCTGAATCTCAAATTCCTTTCTACCTCTAGTCCTTGTTGCAGAGAATAGTTTCTAATCAAATTCCCCAATCATTAAACTGATTTTGCATGTCAAATACTCTGGTTTTGGTACCCTGTTCGAATGTGGCTGCATGCAAAAGGTTTTGTGGGATAGAGCACTCCAACCAATTTCTCTTCAATCCTTGTGTTAATTCACGGCCTAGAGGAAAGGGTGAAGCTATTAATTCACTAGAATAAGTTTAAATCATGTGAATTTAGGTTGAGAGTCAACAAAAGACTCTATGGGCATAGTTGGAAATAGGATCAAGGCTTGGAGGCCTCTCTGTGTTCAAATTTTGTTTTGGACAAGTTTATTATGCTACATGCAAGCTGTACCAAAGTTGTTCTTTTGCTAAATGTGCCTAGAATTGGATTTGGTATGTTGAGTTGTGGAAAAATGGATTTTTATGCATAATTGATGCTATTATGTGATTCAGTGTAATATGTTGTCAATTCTATGTTGGAACATGTTTAATACGTGGAATATAATCTCTGTTGATCCTTGGTTTTAACTGGAATTGACTAGAATTGGAAATGGTATGTTAAAATGCAATTTACAGTGTTATCTGTCGAAAAACACTCGAGTATTGGGGTTGATACTCGAGTATTTGACCAAATCTGGAACATGGATTTCTGGAAAATGAAGAACACTCGAGTACTCATGAAGAACACTCGAGTATTTTGATAAAATCTGAGGAACACTCGAGTATCCATGAAGAACACTCGAGTATTTTAATAAAACCTGAAAATGAATTTCTGGAAAACGAAGAACACTCGAGTATTCTTGAATCACTCGAGTACTTTTGTAAAAGTATGATTCACTCGAGTCCAGGAAAATTCACTCGAGTCTTTTGTCCAGGGACAGAAAAGTAAATTTTCTTTTCTTAACATACCTAAAGTAATTCCAATTGAATCAACTATGCTTATGGGGAAAATATCATGTTCCAATAAAAAGAATGGGATGATTAAGAACAACATTAAAATACACTGATGAAATATGATTGGTTGCACATAATTAGATTATTGGTTAATCTTAATGGATAATTTTATGTGCATTCATACATGGAGAAAGGGAATGGATAATTAATTCGGTGGTAACTGGCTCGATGACACATTTTGGTAATGTGGGCAGCATTGTGGGATGTTGTTACGTTTGGGTGATGTTGTGTGCACACTATCTGTAACAACCTAAATTTCTTAAATTAAGAGTTATAATTATGTAGGTGCAAATAAGGGAAATCAAGTAAGAAGAAGTTTGAATGAATAATAATTAGTATAAGGTGTGGCAATTTTCAATTTAAGACTTATAAGGGTATATAAATTACCTGAATCCCAAGAATTTGGGCGTATCTTGTGAATCGTGAACACTAGTTAAGAGTTAAAGAAAGGAATACCAAATATAGGTTGAGAACCGGAGAAATGAGCAGACATTTATTAAGGAAAGTTTCAACGCGATCGAGTGTAATTACGCTTAGAAAGCAAGTTAGGATTTAGAAGGTTGGGATATAATCGGACTAGTTGATCCGTTCCTAAAGATTAATATAGTGAAGAAAAGAGTTGAAGGCTTACCCTAAGTCATGTGATTAAGAAGGAGAAAATTATTAATGTGTTCTGGAAACCGTTTATAGGAATTTTCGGAGTTTTGTAATTGGGTGCTCGATGAAAAGTAACACAACGAAAATAATTAGGAATGTAAATTAATATTACACAAGTTTGATTTAGTTATAAGAAGGGTTAAAATCCATTAAAATAAGCTAAAAAATGCGAAAATCGGCTTTCCGGGGCGAACCGGTGCGCCGGGACATGAGCCAGTGCGCCCCAGACGCACCGGTGCGGAAATCAGCAACACCAGGCGCGCTCAAGCGCCGGTCTGTCGCGCTCAAGCGCGAGATCCACGAAGCACCATAAATCGCGCGCTGATGCTGGAATTCTCTAGAAAAATCTCGCGCTCCAGCGCCAGGTTCCGCGTCAAGCGCGAGGTGCCTATATAAGGCACCAGCAGCACCAGTTGGTGCGCCATTTTCCTACCAGAAGCACCAGCCGACTCCAAATTCGCACCAGAACTGCCCAGACCGCACCAGATTCAGATTTCATGCACCAAAAACCAATTTCCATGCACCAATCACCCAAAATACATCCAAATCAAACCCCAACTTCATAAACCAACATCAACCCACACTTTTTCATTCATTCCAACTCTTGATTTATTAGTTTCTCATCAAACCCCCTTTGATCCTCATTGCTTTATATATGATGCACCCACAATCATGAAGATTTTTTCCATTCCAACCAAAGGAGAGGAGTTTTAGGAGCCAACCAAGATAATATAGTGCCTTGGAATTGAGTCTTCATCCCTTTGAGGTAAGGGAGGACTTCTTTTCTTTTAGAATAGAATTTAGGTTTTGGAATTTGTAAATACCTACTGAATATTATGGATTGAACCCTAGGGTAGTTGATTCTGTATACCATATACCTGTGTATATGCAATTAAACCTTTAAAGGCTTAAATTAATTCATAAAACTCACCACTTTAAATCAATAAAAACCTATGTAGACAAGGTGTTCGATGAAATGCCGATATAAGAAATTGGTATAATATTGCTAATTAAAATACACATAAAAGTATGACTATATACTTATATAAATTCTAAGACTATATTTTACATAATGTTTGAAGAATAGAATCCATAGTTAATGTTTGAATGCCATGAAAAATATAAAGACTGATATAAAGCTAAGAAAGTTTTATGTTAAAGAATATATATGGAATCACTATTGCTAATTAAAATATACATAAAGAGTAACTTTATAATTATGCAATAATATATAGATTACTATACTTACATGAATCCCGGTACAAAATTGAAAGTGAATAATATTTGTTAAATATCTTGTATAATCAAAGAATGTAACTTATGTAAAACATAAGACCTAAGGAAGATGAATGGAAGGAGTATATTGGCAAATTACTAATATAATTATAAAATAAATATTAGTAAGATAGTGGGAGTCAATTAAATGTATCATAAAGAGAAACTCATGAATCTCAATTTAATTTCCAATAAAGACAAAGACAAAGGTGACTGAATTTAGTAGCTTAATGAGTTAATAACTGAACTTTTATCAGTGTTATTTACTTAATTTCAATTCTTAATTTCTATTCTATTATGAAATGTTGTTCACTCCCTTGTGGTTTAACATTTTAGGTAATGCTTGGAGGAGTCAAGAACCAGAGTTTCACATCACAAACGACGAAGAAAGGCCGTTTTCCTCCAATTATTGTTCTAATATCAAGTTGTAAATCCCATGTTTTATTACAAGACAATTTGTATTTTAACATTTAATTAATAAAATTTATATTTCCTAAATTAAGTTGGGATGTTACAATTTGGTATCAGAGCAGTTCTTTCCTTTCGGACTGGGAAAATGGTCCCTAATCCGTTGTGAAACTCCAGTTCTAAGCTCTTCACCCAAGGGAGTGCAAAAATATATGATTATAGGGAATAAAATGGAATAATAAATTGTTGATTATAAGGAAGTCAAAAGGATATAGCACCATAACAAAATGAAAGCAATTTTCGGTTAATATTAAGGATTCAAAAAGAAAGTGAAAAGATGTTATAATTCGGATACAATGAAAAGAATTTTAATGCTATATGAAAGGAAAGTAATGAGCTATGAATAAAGAAAAGTGTTGTGAATGGTGAAGTTGTGGGGCCTGGTTGACCGTGTCGACGTAGTCTGCTGGATGTGTTCCAGTGTCCGTCGATGTAATCGAAGACTGACCAGTGCTGAGACGTTGTTGTATGAGACATTTTGGAGTGAAATTGTGAAGGGTAATTTAAATGTTGAATGGTGCATAATGAATATATTCAAGTTATTGGAAAGGAAAAGAACATTTTGTGATTTAATGTATTTCCAAACTTTTGTCATATATGAATTTCCGCTCAAAAGAATTGAATTGAAAAGTGAAAGAGTTTTGAAACGGATTCCTTTCCAATCTTTATAATATTGTGCTAAAATTTATGACATGTTCTCAATGGGACTTGAATAAAGAAAAGAGTGATTTTGAAAGTGCAATGAATTCAATTTTTGAGAAAAAGAAGGATGATTCAAGTCCTTTTGAGAATCAATTGCATTATGCACCACAACATGAGTGAATATTTTACTAAGGCCAATGAAAAGGAAAATACTTATAAATAAATATTCGGAGTCAAACTATATGTTTTCTTTGGGGAAAAAGGAAGTGTTTCCAAGAGTTCAGAAATTGATTTGTAATTTTCCTTTTCAATGACCTTGGTAAAATAATCTATGTAGACAGAATACATTCTCAATCTAATTTATTATGTGATACAAGTGAGTTTTTGGAAAAATAATATCATTGGAAATTTCTCAATTGATTTGGAAACCCATTCAACAATATATGATTTATGAAAATGGAAAAAATGGGATTCTATATCAATTGAGTCATTCAATCTGTAAAGGTTATAAGCTAAAAAAAATCATCAATTGAGAATGTAAACTGCCATACATAGAAGCGAATGTAAAGAAGTTATAAGGTGGACGGTGAGGAAGTTGGGAAAGACATACGCGGAGGCACGTGAATGATATGTGACTAGGTTGTGCTAATGAAACAACCGCGGGAATTGTCGTTGGGTGGAACTTTGATCTCCTAGGAGGGCATAGACTGGCCACCTATGTCGGGAGATTGGTTTCGCGTTAATCACGATAATTCTATCGGTCACAGAGTCCTTTCGGGGCTGGTTGAGGGTGGTTTCCTGCTATAGCCAACTTGGGCCTTCAACCCAAGTTGTACTGGACTGAAAAGGGGTGTCCAGTACCGTGCAAGCAGTGGTAGAGGGACACTTACTCCCGGTTGGTCTTTCCCTGGAGTGGAGGGTGAAGTGAGAAAAATTGAAGGAAATGATAAATGTTTCATACAACACTATTGATACCGAGCAGAATGTATGTGTGATATGAATTTCAAGATGTGAATTGGAAAGTACCAAGTGAGGGAAACTGAGCTATATAATAATAAATATTATCACTAAGAGGATGTGAGATTGGCACTGATCACCCCAATGCTTACATCAAGAGGCAATGCTATCAAAATCTATGAGCTTGAACATCTTAAATAAAGAAAAGTGTTTTGCTTATGACTAAAGGTGCTAGTCCTTTTGACCCTCCATATTCTTGATATGCCGAAAAGTGGAATCATAAGAGTGATGTTATGATGATTGAAAGATAAAGCTAGCTATGGAACCAGATAAAAGTAAATGTTAAACCATATTCAATAAGCATGAGATGAGTCATGATGATGATAAGTAATGGAAGGTCCAAATAATATATCTAGAATGAAACATGCTTTATATGTTTATGGGATTTAATAAACTAAATTAATTATGTAAGTGGATTGAATGTAAGTTTAATATACTATAACCCTGAACTTTATGAGAATCAAAATTATAAGTATATGAAAAATGAGTGGATGAGAGGATAAGAAGTCTTGAATGCTGAATATAGAGATTGATAATAAAACATTAATATAAAGAGTTAGGATTAAAGAAATTAATGTGTGGCTGTCATTAAGCTAAACAAACGTTATTAGAAATTAATATAAAGCATTGTGGACTGTCTTGAAATATATGTATGTAGTGGATCATAAAGCAGTGGTAAATGGTAAGCAAATATTAGAGGAATTATATGCAATAGAAAATAATAGAATCCAAAGAATATCTATATCAATTATATTCCCAAATTTTAGATGAATCATAGATACTAGAAAATTTTGTAATCTAAGAACAAAAATTAGGAACTAGTAAAATCCTAAGTGGGGGAGTGGAATTCCTCACAATGCCCTCCATCACAGAAGAGAATTAAGTTAACCCAAAGGAAAATCATATTAAAATTGAATTCATGATAACTTTAATTGAATTAAATTGCAGATTTCAAAGAAATGGCGGGAAGAAATGAAGACCTAGTGGAGAAAATGACTACTATATTAGGAAATCTTGTGCAAGCTAACGAAACCCCTGAGACAACAGACTTTCAAAGACTTACTGAATTTTGCAAAGTAAACCCCCCTAAATTTGAAGGTGGTTCTGATCCAATCAAGGCACAAAAATGGATTCGAAACTTGGAAAAGATCTTCGCCATAATGAATTGTTCCGACACACAAAAAGTTCTACTTGCCACCTATGTACTAACTGAAGAGGCTGACAATTGGTGGGAAAACACCAAACGACGGATAGATAGTGAACCCAGAGAAATCACTTGGGCATTATTCAAGGAAGAGTTCTTAGAAAGGTATTCCCCAGCAGAAATTCGGAGTCAAAAAGAAATCGAATTTCTGGAATTGAAACAAGAAAACATGAATGTGGAAGAATACATAGCCCGATTCGAAGAACTTCTTCGATACTCCACCTATTATGAATCCAAACCCGATGAGAAGTTCAAATGTACAAGATTTGTGGGCGGCCTTCGCCCTGAAATCAAACTAGCCTTTAGATGTCAAAATATCCAAAGTTTCCCAGCACTGGTAAATATGTGCCTCATCTATGAAAGAGATTTAGAAGCCCAAAGGAAACATGAAGATAAAGGCAAAGAACTTATAATACAAGACGAACACTACACCATTGAAGAGAATGAAGGTGGAAGCAAGAAGAAAACAAATGATGAAGAATATGAATCAACCATCCCCTCCCAATGTAGAATTTGTCAGAAATGCCACCTAGGGAAGTGCCAGAAGATGCGAGTAAAGTGCTACCGCTGCAGGGAATCAGGACATTGTGCCAAGAAATGCCCTACCAAAAGAAAGAAGGAAGATCTGTAAATTAATGAAATAATTTTAGTTTTGTAACTATAATACATTAAGAAACCAAATATGTAAAAGTAAATATAATTAGGTGTGGATGTTGAAAGAACTTTAAGTTTAAATCAAAGTCCCCACACCCTAAACTGAATTTCGAGGACGAAATTCCTATAAGTGGGGGAGTATTGTAACAACCTAAATTTCTTAAATTAAGAGTTATAATTATGTAGGTGCAAATAAGGGAAATCAAGTAAGAAGAAGTTTGAATGAATAATAATTAGGATAAGGTGTGGCAATTTTCAATTTAAGACTTATAAGGGTATATAAATTACCTGAATCCCAAGAATTTGGGCGTATCTTGTGAATCGTGAACACTAGTTAAGAGTTAAAGAAAGGAATACCAAATATAGGTTGAGAACCGGAGAAATGAGCAGACATTTATTAAGAAAAGTTTCAACGCGATCGAGTGTAATTACGCTTAGAAAGCAATTTAGGATTTAGAAGTTTGGGATATAATCGGACTAGTTGATCCATTCCTAAAGATTAATATAGTGAAGAAAAGAGTTGAAGGCTTACCCTAAGTCATGTGATTAAGAAGGAGAAAATTATTAATGTGTTCTGGAAACCGTTTATAGGAATTTTCGGAGTTTTGTAATTGGGTGCTCGATGAAAAGTATCACAACGAAAATAATTAGGAATGTAAATTAATATTACACAAGTTTGATTTAGTGATAAGAAGGGTTAAAATCCATTAAAATAAGCTAAAAAATGCGAAAATCGGCTTTCCGGGGCGAACCGGTGCGCCGGGACATGAGCCGGTGCGCCCCAGACGCACCGGTGCGAAAATCAGCAACACCAGGCGCGCTCAAGCGCCGGTCTGTCGCGCTCAAGCGCGAGATCCACGAAGCACCAGAAATCGCGAGCTGATGCTGGAATTCTCTAGAAAAATCTCGCGCTCCAGCGCCAGGTTCCGCGCTCAAGCGCGAGGTGCCTATATAAGGCACCAGCAGCACCAGTTGGTGCGCCATTTTCCTACCAGAAGCACTAGCCGACCCCAAATTCGCACCAGAACTGCCCAGACCGCACCAGATTCAGATTTCATGCACCAAAAACCAATTTCCATGCACCAATCACCCAAAATACATCCAAATCAAACCCCAACTTCATAAACCAACATCAACCCACACTTTTTCATTCATTCCAACTCTTGATTTATTAGTTTCTCATCAAACCCCCTTTCATCCTCATTGCTTTATATATGATGCACCCACAATCATGAAGATTTCTTCCATTCCAACCAAAGGAGAGGAGTTTTAGGAGCCAACCAAGATAATATAGTGCCTTGGAATTGAGTCTTCATCCCTTTGAGGTAAGGGAGGACTTCTTTTCTTTTAGAATAGAATTTAGGTTTTGGAATTTGTAAATACCTACTGAATATTATGGATTGAACCCTAGGGTAGTTGATTATGTATACCATATACCTGTGTATATGCAATTAAACCTTTAAAGGCTTAAACTAATTCATAAAACTCACCACTTTAAATCAATAAAAACCTATGTAGACAAGGTGTTCGATGAAATGCCGATATAAGAAATTGGTATAATATTGCTAATTAAAATACACATAAAAGTATGACTATATACTTATATAAATTCTAAGTCTATATTTTACATAATGTTTGAAGAATAGAATCCATAGTTAATGTTTGTATGCCATGAAAAATATAAAGACTGATATAAAGCTAAGAAAGTTTTATGTTAAAGAATATATATGGAATCAATATTGCTAATTAAAATATACATAAAGAGTAACTTTATAATTATGCAATAATATATAGATTACTATACTTACATGAATCCCGGTACAAAATTGAAAGTGAATAATATTTGTTAAATATCTTGTATAATCAAAGAATGTAACTTATGTAAAACATAAGACCTAAGGAAGATGAATGGGAGGAGTATATTGGCAAATTACTAATATAATTATAAAAGAAATATTAGTAAGATAGTGGGAGTCAATTAAATGTATCATAAAGAGAAACTCATGAATATCAATTTAATTTCCAATAAAGACAAAGACAAAGGTGACTGAATTTAGTAGCTTAATGAGTTAATAACTGAACTTTTATCAGTGTTATTTACTTAATTTCAATTCTTAATTTCTATTCTATTATGAAAAGTTGTTCACTCCCTTGTGGTTTAACATTTTAGGTAATGCTTGGAGGAGTCAAGAACCAGAGTTTCACATCACAAACGACGAAGAAAGGCCGTTTTCCTCCAATTATTGTTCTAATATCAAGTTGTAAATCCCATGTTTTATTACAAGACAATTTGTATTTTAACATTTAATTAATAAAATTTAAATTTCCTAAATTAAGTTGGGATGTTACACTATCCGAGTAGTTTCACAATACATGTTGGTCATGTATACGAATTACTGGACTGAACGTTCAATAAACAATGGAAATGGGAAGCATGCATCATGACACATAAATAATGGGATTATTATAAATTAACCATGCTTGCTCATTTGTTTATGCATCTGGCTATTTGGTACTTGTGAATGTTAATTGCTCTATTTATTCTTATTCGATTATGTGAATTATATTGCTTACCCCTTATGCCCATTGTAGGTGATGGCTCGCTATCTAGCTTGCATCGAGTTGCGCCCACTCCCTAGTGGAGTGTGGTACTACGAGGACCATAGAGACACTTTTGAGGGTGAGGTAGAGGTGACTCTATATCACCCTAACCCTCTGGCTTGTGTCCGTCCTCGTAGGTTTCGCATCCCTATTATCTATACTTTGCATGTACCCCTTTTTATGCTTATCATGGACCACCCCCGACTCGACCAGCTCGTCGATTTCATTCCTTTCGTTTTAGAGCTGCTACTAGATCTCACCCTTCTACTTCCCGAGTGATCCGTGAGGAGACTCCTGTACCTAGTCCGATGAGTCCGGTTCATGGGACTCCTTCGGCTGACCCAGTGCCCAGTGGTAGGGCACCCACTCAGTCGGACGAGGTTGAGGAGGACCCTGAGGAGGCTGAGAGTGAGGGCGAGTCAGTCGAGCACTGCACTGGGAGTCAGTGGGGAGTTGGGGATCCACCGGGTGATGCATAGTATAGATGGTTAGGATGTGGGACATGTGGAGCAGCTGCTGGAGACTCTGGAGACTTATGCTATGGAGGAGGATCATCGGACCACTGCTGGGATGTTATATTTTGCTTTATACATATATTGTATATATTTTGAGAGATCTCAGTGAGGTGGTCTTTTCTTTTGGTTTCATGGACTTGTATTTTGTAAACTTCTGCTACCCCTACTTTGACCTTGACATATGTTGGTACTTTTATGTGATCACATGGTTATATATATACATATATATCTTTATATAAATGACATGGAATGTGGATTATCAAATCAAGGTCCTTATTTTATTCAAATTCCGCTTACTCTGATAATCATGTGGTTTCATTCTAACGAGAAATATTCCAAGGGCGAGTTGGGAAGTTTTAATAATTGAAAAAGGAAAACCCAACTTATGCTATCACAATCTATTTTTATCATATGTTTGGAAAATAAAGAGTTTTCATTACTTCTCCAATGAATGCAAGTCCATATTATTATATAAATACATATAGAGACTATATTTTGTAAACTACAAGAGAGAGTGTTACATTTTATTGTATCAGAGCATAATGGTCCTGATTCTTGATCCTCACAAGCATGATCTGCCAGAAGATGCCACAGTTGGGTAAAGTTTCTTAGTTATTTGATTTATTTCATATAGCTTGAATTCTAGTGATGTTTTGTTTAGAACAGAATTGGATAGGTTTCAATAGTTTAGATAGACCTTTAACAACCTAGGCCCATAGTGCAGGTCCACTATGGCAGCGCGTTATAGAAACCATACGAACGAGATGCTGGAAAGGATTACTGCGGTATTGGAAAATATGCAGCAGAACCAGCATCAACAACATCAATCTCAGCCCGTTAATCCACCTCCAGTGGGTGTAGCAGCTACGGAGGCCAAAACTTTGTCGGATTTCAGGAGCTGCAATCCCTCAAAGTTTGCTGGTGAGTTTAAGCCTAAAGAAGCTAATAAGTGGATCTTAGAAATGGACAAGATATTTAGAACTTTGGAATGCTCCGATGCGCAGAAAATAGTTTATGCTGTTTTCATGCTGGAAGGTGAAGCGGAACATTGGTGGAATCATACTGCCCAGTTACTGGCTCATGAAGGAAGAGAGGTAACTTGGGAAGTATTCATGGAGGAATTTCTAAAGAAGTACTTTCCTGACGATTTAAGAAGGAAGAAAGAGGTGGAGTTTCTACAACTCAAACAAGGCAGCATGAGTGTGGGCGAATATGCTGCGAAATTTGAAGAATTGATGAAATACTCTCCTTACCATCAGATGAATCCTAATGAAAGGAGTAAGTGCATTAAGTTTGAAGGAGGACTGAGACCTGAATTAAAGTCAGTATTCAGTTATCAAAAGATTCAAAGTTTTCCTATGTTGGTTGACATGTGTAGAATGTATGAGGATGATAAAAAGGCGGAAACAGTCCATATTGTAGAAGGAAAGAAAGAACATCAGGGATATGGACCACAACGGCGGAAAGGGCATGACCAGTGTCACAAAGGTCCTTATTCCCATAAGAATCGAGGAAAGGGCAAGATGTCTGGTGATCGAAACACCTCTTACAATAATGCTCCTTATTGTGAGAAGTGCAAGCATCAACACTTCGGAAGATTTTGTTGGTCTCACAATGGATGTTTTAACTGCGGGAAACCTGGTCATTTTTCTCGCGATTGCAAGGAACCACCTAAGGACACTCAAAGAGGATCTATGAACAAGCCAGTGACCCAAGGGCGAGTTTTCACCCTTAGCGGTGCTGAAGCAAATCAGACTCCGGGACTCGTGCAAGGTACTTATTTGCTCAATGACCAACCTTGTAGAATTTTATTCGATTCAGGAGCCACTCATAAATTTGTTTCCTTTGAATGTGTGAATCGTTTGAAATTGCCTGTGTCTGAATCACCCTATTGTCTTAGGGTAGAAACCCCTACTAATTCTCCCGTGATCGCTTCAAAGGTGTGCCTTAATTGTAGAATTAAGGTATTAGATCGAGTCTCTCAGTTAGATCTGATCTGCTTACCTTTGTCCCAATTGGATGTGATTTTGGGCATGGATTGGATGGTTAGCAATCATGTGGTTATTGACTGTGATAAGAAGGAAATTTTATATAAGGAATCAATCTCAGAGAAGTATCTCTTTTTTGTCTCTGTTGTTGAATCAGAGGAAGAAGAAAGGTCTGTGGAGGAAATTCCAGTTGTTCGGGAGTTTCCTGAAGTATTCCCTGAGGAGATGTCGGGATTACCACCCAAGAGGGAGATTGAGTTTGGAATCGAGTTGATTCTAGGAACCGGTCCCATTTCTATTGCCCCTTACAGAATGGCACCACCCGAGATGGTCGAATTGAAGAAACAGATAGAGGAGTTGTTGCAGAAACAGCTTATTAGACCAAGCGTATCTCCGTGGGGCACTCCGATGTTGTTTGTCAAGAAGAAGGATGGAAGCCTTAGAATGTGTGTCGATTAGAGACAGTTGAATAAGGTGACCATAAAGAACAAGTATCCTTTGCCAAGGATTGATGATCTCATGGATCAGGTAAGAGGAGCTTCAGTGTTTTCCAAGATTGATCTGAGATCTGGGTATCATCATATCAGAATCAGGGAGGAAGATATCCATAAGACTGCATTCCGATCTCGATACTGACATTATGAGTATGTTGTAATGCCTTTCGGATTGACAAATGCACCAGCCATTTTCATGGATTATATGAATCGGATTTTTAGACCATATCTGGATTCACCCTCGTGGTAGTTTTCATTGATGATATCCTGATATATTCTAAGAATCCGGAAGAGCATGCCGAACATCTTCGGATAGTATTGAAGATTTTGAAGGAGAAGCAACTCTATGCCAAAATCTCTAAGTGTGAATTTTGGTTGAAGGAAGTTCAGTTTTTGGGGCATGTGATTTCGGAAGGTGGCATAGCAGTTGACCCAGCTAAAGTTGAATCGGTTCTGCAGTGGGTTCAACCGAAGACAGTCACTGAAGTCCGAAGTTTCTTAGGACTGGCTGGTTATTATAGAAGATTCATTGAGGGATTTTCGAGGATCGCACTACCTCTTACCAAGTTAACTCGGAAGGACCAACCATTCATATGGGATGAGAAGTGTGAGAAGAGTTTTCTGATGCTTAAGGAAAGATTAACATCCTCGCCAGTGTTAATCTTACCTGACCCTCACAAGGAGTATGAAGTGTACTGTGATGCATCAGGACAAGGGCTTGGGAGTGTTCTAATGCAAGGAGGAAAGTTCGTGGCATATGCATCTCGTCAATTGAAAGTTCACGAGGTGAATTATCCTACCCATGATTTGGAACTCGCTGCAATAGTTTTTGCACTGAAGATATGGTGGCATTATCTCTATGGCACTACATTCTGAGTGTTTAGTGACCACAAGAGTTTGAAGTATTTGTTTGATCAGAAGGATTTAAATATGAGGCAGCGTCGGTGGATGGAATTTTTAAAAGACTACGACTTTGAGCTTCATTATCATCCTGGTAAGGTTAATGTTGTAGCAGACGCTTTGAGTCGTAAAGCGATTTATGCAAGTTCCATGATGATTAAAGAAGCAGCTTTGATTGAAGAGTTTCGGGATTTAAGTTTAGTGATGCAAGTGGAACCAAACCATATTAAGATGGGTATGTTGCAAATTTCTAGTGAATTCTTGGCTCGAATTCGAGAATTGCAACAAGAGGACGAAGAGTTATTAGAAAAGAGGAAGTTGGTGAAAGGAGGAAAAGAGCCTAATTTCTTGGAAGGGTCGGATGGAATTCTTCATTTCAAAACGAGAATTTGCATACCAAAGAACTCGGAGATTAGAAGGTTAATTCTGGGTGAGGCACATAAGAGTCAGATGAGTATTCATCCGGGATCAACTAAGATGTACCAGGATTTGAAAGGCATGTTTTGGTGGTCGGGCCTAAAGAAGGACATTGCGGATTATGTAGCGTCATGTTTAATCTCTCAAAAAGTTAAGATGGAACACCAGAAACCTGGAGGAATGTTGCAACCTTTGGATATTCCACAATGGAAGTGGGATAGTATTTCCATGGATTTTGTGACTGGATTGCCAAGGACAGTTGCAAACCATGATGCAATCTGGGTAATTGTGGACTGCCTTACTAAGTCGGCGCATTTCATTTCGGTGAATACGCGCTATTCTTTGTATAAGCTCACCCAGCTTTATATCCGGGAAGTGGTACGATTGCATGGAGTGCCATCCAGTATTATTTCTGATCGTGACCCGAGGTTCATGTCTAGATTTTGGTCAAGCCTGCATCAAGCTCTGGGGACGAGACTCAAGATGAGTTCAGCATACCATCCTCAGACCGATGGGCAGACCGAAAGGACCATTCAAACTTTGGACGACATTTTGTGAGCTTGTGTGTTGGAAGAACGAGGAAGTTGGGATCAGATTCTACCACTCGCAGAATTCACATACAACAATGGATATCATGCAAGTATCGGTATGGCACCGTTCGAGGCGTTGTATGGAAGAAAGTGCCAAACCCCGCTATGTTGGTTTCAAGTGGGGGAGAATTTACATCTTGGTCCGGATGTAGTACAACAGACTGTAGGATTCTCATGTTTTGATGCTAACAATTTCTCTCCAAGCAACAACATTGGCAACAAGCAAGCTACACCACATGAAGATTAGAATTAGGATTTTTATTTATTCTATTTCAATGTAATCTTTATTTTATGCAATGCATCTCATTGGTGTGGGTAGCTTAGGTGATTTTAAGAATATTTAAATAATGTCTGATTAAGAGTGAAGATACTTTAAATCTTGATTAAATAGCTTGTGAAAATCATTTTAGAAAAACTTTGTTTTTATTCAGATTCTGATCAGTTTACTCGAGTAATGAGTATTGGTTCACTCGAGTAATTTATGTTCTGACAGGTTAATCGAGTAATGGTTTACACATCACTCGAGTAACTTAATCTGACATGTTTCACTCGAGTGACGTTGTTTGGTTTACTCGAGTAATTCAATCAGTGTTGGGAAAATTTTAAAAGGACTTAATTTTCTCTTTCAAAAATATACTTTCATTCTTACAATTTTCTAATACACTTTGAAAAGTAATTCAAGAGCTATTTTACATCTTTCAAGAGTTATCAAGATTCAACAAAGAACTTTTCATTCTTCACTCTATTTTCTATCATTGTTCAAATATTCTTGAGATCATATTTTTGTTCTTAGTGGTTGTTGAAGATTTGCAATTTGTGATTGCATCATTGAAGCTTCAACACAAGTGAAGAATCTCACAAGGAAGACTTTGAAGATCAAATCAAAGCAAGAAAAGAGGATTGGTTGGAAGCATCTTCAATCAATTAGCAAGGAAATCTAGAATACTCAAAAGGGGTAGATTAGATCAAAGTGTTTGGTACACACTTTGAGTTGGGTTTTAAGATAGGAGAACTAAGAATCTAGTTGCATCTTAAAACATTGTAAAATCTACATTTGAAGATTTCTAGTGAAGAATCTCTCTTGATTTAAGAGGGGACTGGAGTAGCTTTCAAGTGGGTGAAAGTGAACCAGGATAAATCCTTGTGTCTCTTTTATTTTCATTCCTTGTATTTCATTAATTCATTAACATTTGCATTTTTAGGTTAGAATTGGGGCTTTCTTAATTCTACTTAATTGATCTAAAATTGCATGTTAATATTACTTGAAATTGTTCATATTAATCATTCATAATTTGTTGAATCATCATAGCATTGTTATTCTTGAAGAACTCCATTGAAAACAGTTTTTAAATTGAATTTTACCCAGTTTACTCGAGTAAAGTTCTTGTCACTCGAGTAATCTGTTTTCAGTTTATAAACATTACTCGAGTAGGTTTTCTGTTACTCGAGTGATTTAAAATTTGTTTTCGTAATACTCGAGTGATTTGCTGAATACTCGAGTGAAATTATTTTTGGTTGCGTATTACTCGAGTGAAGGCTTGAGTTACTCGAGTAATCTGAACTGAATTTTTAAGAAAATTTATTTTCATAAAACCATTCTCTTAGGTGGACGAAAAATCTGTAATAAGGCTTCAATATTCTATTCACCCCCCCTCTAGACTATATTGAGCCGCTTGTTGGTTTCCAACAAGTGGTATCAGAGCTCGGACGAAAAATCCGAGCCTTAAAAAGCTTTTTCGAAAAGATCCTTTTTACATGGAAACAATGGGCTCAATTTCAAATCCTTTCGGTGGTGAAGGAACTTCCATTAATCGTCCTCCACTATTTAGTGGTGAGGGTTACGCTTATTGGAAGGTCCGCATGAAAATTTTTATTCAAGCCATAGATATGGAAATTTGGAACGCCATAGAGAATGGACCTTTTGTTCCTCAAACGAAAGTAAATGATGTTGTTTCAATTAAACCTCAATCGAGTTGGGACAATGATGAAAAGAGGAAAGTTGCATTTGATCTAAAAGCTAAAAATATCATCACGTCCGCTCTTTCTTATGATGAGTTCTTTCGAGTATCTCAATGTGTTGATGCTAAACAAATGTGGGACACATTACAAGTCACACATGAGGGCACTTCGGAGGTTAGAAGGGCTAGGCTAAATACACTCATGCATGAATATGAACTCTTTCGTATGTTACCTAATGAAAACATAGGTGACATGCAAAAGCGGTTCACTCATATCATTAATCATCTTTCTGCACTTGGAAAAGTTATATCTAATGGTGAAGTTGTTAATAAGATTTTGAGATGTCTTAGCAGGGAATGGCAACCTAAGGTGACGGCCATTATGGAAGCTAGAGACGTGGATCAAATTGATTTAGCAACTCTATTCGGAAAGCTTCAAGAGCATGAAATGGAGCTTGGACGGTTATCCATGAATGAAGATGCCGATAGGAAGAAAAAGGGGATAGCTCTTAAATCAACTTCAAAATCCCTTAAGGCACAAGAGGAAAACTTTCAAGTGGATGACTCGGACTCCGATATAGATGATGAGACCCTTGGCTTGCTAGTTAAAAAGCTTGGTAGGTTCCTTAAGAAAAAGGGGAACTTTAATAGAAATAGACAAAGAGATTCTAAGGACTCACAACCAAGAAATAAGACTAACAAGGATCACATCAAGTGTCATGGATGTGGAAAGCTTGGTCACTATCGATCGAATTGTCCAACTCATTCTAAGAAGTCGGAAGGTGACAACTCAAAATTCAATTCTTCTAAAGGAAAAAGGGCTTACATAGTATGGGATGAAGTGGAGAGTCAATCAACATCTAGCTCATCGGATGATGAAGAACTTGCAAATCTATGTTTAATGACAAAGCTTGATGAAGAGGAATCTTCGAGCATTAAATCAAGTGAGAACGTCAATGAGGTAGATTATCTTTCCGATGCTAGCTCAAGTTCTAATTCTCCTTCATTCAATGAATTGTACAATGTGTATGTAGAGATGCATAAAGAGTTGAAGAAACTTGCTAAAATAAATGTTGAAAGAAAGAATTTCATAATGAAGCAACATGAAAAGATAATTGAACTTCAAAAAGATTTAGAAGAACTTAAGCTTCAAAATGAAACTCTTGAACTCATTTATGCAAACTCTACATGCAATTGTGAATTGAAATCAAATGAGACTCCATCTTGTGAAAATTGCAAGTCTTTGGAAAAAGAAGTTTTTAATTTGAATGATCGACTTGCAAGGCTCATGAAAGGAGATACTTCTTTAGATCATTTGCTTTCAACTCAAAGGAACAATAGCAATAGATCCGGTCTTGGCTATACCAAACCTAAGAAACGCAATTATCGCAAAGTTGGTGGATTTTCAAAGAATAAGATTTCTAAAAACCCAACTTGTCATTATTGTGGAATCTTTGGGCATACCACGAATAAATGTAATATAAAGAAATTTGGTATACCAAGCGGTGAATATATTTGGATTGTTAAGGGGACTTCTCCCCAAGCTAACAACAAAGGACCCAAGACCACTTGGGTACCTAAGTCAACCAAATGATATCTTTCTTGTAGGTGTGTCTTCGAACCAAAGAGCGAAAATGGTACTTGGATAGTGGTTGTTCGAGACACATGACGGGAGACAAAACGCACTTCATGGAACTTACTTCGAAAAATGGTGGATTTGTGACATACGGCGACAACAACAAGGGCAAAATTCTAGGAGTCGGGAAGATCGGTAACGTATCTAATCTTGTCATAGAAAATGTCCTATACGTAGAAGGCTTAGAACACAACTTGCTTAGTATAAGCCAACTATGCGATATGGGCAATTATGTGACATTTACTCCGGAATTATGTTTCATTAAGTCTTCTATAGATGATAGTGTTAAGTTTGTTGGTCGTCGCTCTAATAACACTTACTTAATTGATTTGGATGAGATAACTTCACTATTTTCAAAATGTTTCAAATCTTTTGATGATGAAATTCGTCTTTGGCATAGACGAATTGCTCATGTGAATGTGAATCAATTGAACAAACTTTTGCGAAAAGATTTAGTGATTGGTTTGCCTAAACTAAACTTTAAGCTTGATGGCATTTGTGACTCTTGTCAAAAGTGCAAGCAAGTTAAAAGTTCTTTTAAACCTAAAAATGTGATAAGCACAACAAAGCCTTTGGAGCTAATCCATATGGATTTGTTTGGCCCTTCACAAATTAAAAGTTTAGGTGGCAATTACTATGGATTTGTTTTAGTAGACGATTTTACTAGATTCACATGGACTTTATTTTTATCCGCAAAAAGTGAAGTTTATAAATGTTTTAAAAAATTTGCCAAACTCATTCAAAATCAACTAAGTTTGAAAATTGTGTCTATTAGAAGTGATCACGGAGGTGAGTTTGAAAACACTAGGATTGATGCGTTTTGTGATAAGTTTGGTATTGATCATCAATTTTCGGCCCCTAGGACTCCGGAGCAAAACGGAGTTGTAGAAAGGAAAAATAGAATATTAGTGGAACTTGCTCGTACTATGTTGATAGAATCAAATGTTCCTAAATATTTTTGGGCTGATGCGGTAAACACCGCTTGCTATGTGCTTAATAGGGTTCTTATTCATCCGCATTTAAATAAAACACCTTATGAACTTTTAAAAGGGCGAAAGCCAAATATCTCACATTTTCATGTTTTTGGGTGTAAGGTGTTTGTTTTAAATAACGGAAAGGAACCGGTCGGCAAATTTGACTCTAAAGCCGACGAAGGCATATTCATAGGTTATTCAACTCATAGCAAAGCATATAGAGTCTACAATAAAAGAACATTAACCGTTGAGGAATCCGTGCATGTTGTATTTGATGAATCTTCGAAAGGAGATTGTGTTGTTTCTTGTGATGATTATATAGGTACATTTTTGGATCATGAGAATTCAACACCACAACAAATGGAAGAGAATCAAAATGAAGATCGAGAGGTGCAAGCACAAGATAAAGACTTAGCACAAGAGATTCAATCTCAATTACCAATAGCTTGGAAGTCCAACAAAAATCATCCGATTTCTAATATCTTAGGTGACATTGCGAAGGGAGTGGTAACCCGACGCACTTTAAATAATTTTTGTTATTATGTTGCCTTTGTATCTCAAATAGAACCTAAGAATATCAAAGAGGCTCTTCAAGATGATCATTGGATTATGGCCATGCAAGAAGAATTAAATCAATTTGAAAGAAACCAAGTTTGGGAGCTTGTGCCAAAACCCGATGATCGTCCTGAAATTGGTACTCGGTGGGTCTATAGGAATAAGTTAGATGAATCGGGTATTATTGTTAGAAATAAAGCTAGGTTGGTAGCACAAGGTTATAGTCAAGAAGAAGGAATCGATTACGATGAGACATATGCTCCCGTTGCTAGATTAGAAGCTATTCGTATTCTTCTCGCTTTTGCTTCAATTATGAATTTTAAATTGTTTCAAATGGATGTTAAGAGCGCCTTTCTTAACGGATACATTCAAGAGGAAGTTTATGTGTCACAACCTCCCGGATTCGAGAGTTTTGAGCATCCGGACTACGTTTTCAAACTGAAAAAGGCTTTGTACGGTTTGAAACAAGCTCCTAGAGCTTGGTACGACCGACTAAGCAATTTTTTATTACAAAAAGGTTTTAAACGAGGCACTGTTGACACTACACTTTTTATTGAACGTTCCGGTAAGGATATTTTATTGGTTCAAATATATGTTGACGATATTATATTTGGTGCTACTAACGATAACTTGTGTAAGAAGTTTTCAGAATTGATGCAAAGTGAATTCGAGATGTCGATGATGGGAGAGCTTACATTCTTTCTTGGCCTTCAAATAAAGCAGCTTAATGATGGCATTTATATTCATCAGAGTAAATATTGTAGAGAGCTTCTCAAACGTTTTGGAATGGATTCGTGCAAATCCGCTTCTACACCAATGAGCGTTGCATGCTACCTAGATCAAGATGAGGCTGGAAAAGCGGTAGAGGTAACGAAGTATCGTGGTATTATTGGTAGTTTGTTATACTTAACTGCATCTAGGCCTGATATCATGTTTAGTGTATGTATGTGTGCACGTTTTCAAGCAAAACCGAAAGAGTCGCATCTAACTGCTGTCAAAAGAATAATGAAATACTTAAAGGGTACAACGAATACTGGACTTTATTATCCTAGGGATGCTTTTCTAAAACTTATAGGTTATTCGGACTCTGACTTTGCCGGTTGTAAAGTTGAGCGAAAAAGTACAAGCGGAACATGCCATTTAATTGGTAATTCACTTGTATCGTGGTTTTCTAAAAAGCAAAATTGTGTAGCTTTATCAACCGCGGAGGCCGAATACATAGCTGCAGGTAGTTGTTGTGCTCAAATTTTATGGATGAAGCAACAATTATCTGACTTTGGTTTAAATTTGACAAAAATCCCTATAAAGTGTGATAACACTTCGGCAATTAATTTGACTAAAAATCCAGTATTACACTCAAGGACAAAGCATATTGAAATTAGGCATCACTTTTTGAGAGATCATGTTCAAAAAGGTGATTGTGTTATTGAGTTTGTTCAAACTTCGGATCAATTAGCTGATATCTTTACAAAACCATTACCAAGGGACACATTTTATAAGATTCGAAGAGAACTTGGTATTTTTGATGAATTAACTATTAGCTAATTGTATTTGATGCTTTTTATACTCACCTTCAAGCCTATTTCAATGTGACTTGTATTTTGAGTTGTTATATCTTATTAAAGTGTTTATTATTTTTTTTATGCAGTTATGTGTGTATGTTTTCTATAATATGCTAATTGCTTTATTTGTATGTGTGTTACTTGCTACATGTTAAGTGTTTCTCTGTGTTTGTGCATGAAAAATGATTTTGCATGAAAAATTGAAATTTTTGAAATTCTGGACAGTTCACTCGAGTAACAGAAATTTCACTCGAGTAATTTTAAAAACTCTTTCGTATTACTCGAGTAATTCTGTCTGTCACTCGATTAATTTTAAAATGACTTGCGTATCACTCGATTAAGTTCATCCATCACTCGAGTAAAATCTTTTTATCTTTCAGCATACTCGAGTAACATACTCTTTCACTCGAGTACTGCTCGAATCACTCGAGTAACGTATGAACATTACTCGAGTAACTTACGTGATTTTAAAAGCTGAACTGTTGAAATCTGCATCATTTTCACGATTTTTTCTCTCTCTTGGTCGTCTTTCTCTCTTCTCTCTCATACGGGTCTTCATCAAATCATCATCTTTCAGCCACAAAACTCACAAATCATACAAATTTCTTCCATATTTCATCATTATATCATCATTTCTACTCCTTTCCTTCATCAATTTCACCAATTTTATCCAAAAATCCGAAAACCCCAAATCAAAACCCTAACCCCCAAAACCGAATTTGCTTTTTATTCTGAATCAATGGCTTCTTCCTCTCACTATCAACCTCCTCAAAAGAAAGCAAAGCAAGGAGCAGGTCGTAATGATACTTGGTTTTCTGGAATCAACCGAGATTTGCGGGAACCGGCATTTATCAATCGCTCTTTTGGTCTTACAAGGTATGTTAAATTTGCTTGGTTGCATAAGGAGCAATTTCCGTTTGTAGAGGATTTAGAATTTCAGAATTTGAAGAGGTTTTTGGAATTTGAGACTCATTATTACCCTAGGCTTGTCAGACAATTTTATCAGAATTTTACTAAGCTAGATGGTGAGTATCAAACAATGGTTAGAGGACATCATTTTGTTATAAAGCCTGCGGATTTGACTATGATGTTTGGTTTGGAAAACAAGGGAACTTTTATTGGTGATACTGAATGTCTGGATTTGGATGTGGATACTAATAAGATTTATACTGATTTGTTGCGTACTGGTGAATCTTGGGGTGATAGAACTACTAGAACTGTATCACCTTTGCATGCTGTGGATAGGGTGCTCATGTATATTATCTCTTATTGTTTGATTCCAAAATGCAATCAAAATTATGCTCAATTGGGAGATGATGATCTTACTTTGTTTCATGGGATTAAAAAGAGGTATGAGATGAATTGGAATAAAATGTTTTTAGCTCGTATGGAAGCTGCTGCTCAATCTCCTCCTACCCAATTCTTGCCATATCCTATGCATGTCACCAAGATCATGAGGTATTATCGTGTTCCAATCCCTGATGATGAGCCAGCTGAAAAGGAAAAGAAAAATAACTGGTGTCTTAATGATTCGCACATTAGTTATATGAAAATTGCTTGGCATAGGGACAGTCGCACTTGGTTATGGAAATCACAGATTAAGGAAATGGCTGAAGCTGCAAAGGCTGCAAGAGTTTCAGGTACTAGGAAAAGGAATTTACTTGGTGATAGGGCTGGTGCATCCTCTTCTGTTCCTCCTACTTCTACTGATCCGATGGATACCGATCGTGTTGAGGACTATATTGATTTGGATAATCTTGATACTCCATTTGATGCACAAGCTGCTCATGAGTCATTGGTTGAGCACATCAATGCTCAATTTACTCAGTTGGAGATGAGACAGGATGTGAAGAATATTGCCATGGAGCATCGTTTGATGGATTACATGTCTGGATTATTTTCTCACCATTTTCCTCCTCCTCCACCTGATTCCTAGACCTGTGGATGCTGATGATGTTTGCTGTTGATTTCTGTTGCATGTTTCATTTGCATATTCTCTGTTTATGATTCTGTTTCATGTTTCTGACTCTGTTGCTACTATGACTTTAGGACCTTGTGTATGGTCTAGTTTGTTTAGTTTTCGTTTTGACTATCTGCTATGATTTGCTGCATAGTGTGATGCTCTGATACTCTGATTTATGGTGCTATATTTGTTGTTCGTTTATATTCGTTGTTTATATGCGTTGAGGCACTATTGTGGTTTATTTTGGTATTGTCTTTATTGTTATATATTTTCTATACCATTGTGAACTACTTACCTTCAACTTTTGGCAAAGGACTTTTCTCAAAAATATTGTCTTTTTAATGATGCCAAAAGGGGGAGAATATTTTGTTGATGTTGTTCTTGTAGGTTAAGTTTTATTATATTTTTCCTAGATGTTTTACATTTAGGGGGAGTATGTTAAAACTTAGTGCTTAATTTGAAAGGAGGTTTGTCATCATCAAAAAGGGGGAGTTTGTAGGATTCTCATGTTTTGATGCTAACAATTTCTCTCCAAGCAACAACATTGGCAACAAGCAAGCTACACCACATGAAGATTAGAATTAGGATTTTTATTTATTCTATTTCAATGTAATCTTTATTTTATGCAATGCATCTCATTGGTGTGGGTAGCTTAGGTGATTTTAAGAATATTTAAATAATGTCTGATTAAGAGTGAAGATACTTTAAATCTTGATTAAATAGCTTGTGAAAATCATTTTAGAAAAACTTTGTTTTTATTCAGATTCTGATCAGTTTACTCGAGTAATGAGTATTGGTTCACTCGAGTAATTTATGTTCTGACAGGTTAATCGAGTAATGGTTTACACATCACTCGAGTAACTTAATCTGACATGTTTCACTCGAGTGACGTTGTTTGGTTTACTCGAGTAATTCAATCAGTGTTGGGAAAATTTTAAAAGGACTTAATTTTCTCTTTCAAAAATATACTTTCATTCTTACAATTTTCTAATACACTTTGAAAAGTAATTCAAGAGCTATTTTACATCTTTCAAGAGTTATCAAGATTCAACAAAGAACTTTTCATTCTTCACTCTATTTTCTATCATTGTTCAAATATTCTTGAGATCATATTTTTGTTCTTAGTGGTTGTTGAAGATTTGCAATTTGTGATTGCATCATTGAAGCTTCAACACAAGTGAAGAATCTCACAAGGAAGACTTTGAAGATCAAATCAAAGCAAGAAAAGAGGATTGGTTGGAAGCATCTTCAATCAATTAGCAAGGAAATCTAGAATACTCAAAAGGGGTAGATTAGATCAAAGTGTTTGGTACACACTTTGAGTTGGGTTTTAAGATAGGAGAACTAAGAATCTAGTTGCATCTTAAAACATTGTAAAATCTACATTTGAAGATTTCTAGTGAAGAATCTCTCTTGATTTAAGAGGGGACTGGAGTAGCTTTCAAGTGGGTGAAAGTGAACCAGGATAAATCCTTGTGTCTCTTTTATTTTCATTCCTTGTATTTCATTAATTCATTAACATTTGCATTTTTAGGTTAGAATTGGGGCTTTCTTAATTCTACTTAATTGATCTAAAATTGCATGTTAATATTACTTGAAATTGTTCATATTAATCATTCATAATTTGTTGAATCATCATAGCATTGTTATTCTTGAAGAACTCCATTGAAAACAGTTTTTAAATTGAATTTTACCCAGTTTACTCGAGTAAAGTTCTTGTCACTCGAGTAATCTGTTTTCAGTTTATAAACATTACTCGAGTAGGTTTTCTGTTACTCGAGTGATTTAAAATTTGTTTTCGTAATACTCGAGTGAAATTATTTTTGGTTGCGTATTACTCGAGTGAAGGCTTGAGTTACTCGAGTAATCTGAACTGAATTTTTAAGAAAATTTATTTTCATAAAACCATTCTCTTAGGTGGACGAAAAATCTGTAATAAGGCTTCAATATTCTATTCACCCCCCCTCTAGACTATATTGAGCCGCTTGTTGGTTTCCAACACAGACAACTGAAAAGATCAGAATGATTCAAGAAAAGATTAGGGCTGCTTATAGTCGTCAGAAAAGTTATGCTGATCAGAGAAGGAGACCTTTAGAGTTTGCAGAAGGCGACCATGTGTTTCTCAAGATTGTTCCGCTGAAGGGTGTGAGTAGAGCGTTGAAACCTCAGAAGCTTTCACCTAAGTTTATAGGTCCCTACCAAATCCTTAAGCGAGTAGGACCGGTAGCTTATCAAATCGCTCTTCCACCATCTCTATCCAACCTGCACAATGTCTTTCATGTGTCTCAATTGAAAAAGTTCGTGCATGATCCAACCACGATTCTTCAGATTCGTCCGGATGACTTAACCGTACGAGAAAACTTAACCTTTAAGGTTGGCCTAGTTAAAATTGAAGATAGAAGGACCAAACAGCTTAGAGGAAAGGAGATTTCGTTAGTCAGAGTCGTGTGGCAAAGTGGAAATGTATATGAGACGGCCTGGGTTATTTATGTAGGTTGAATTTCGGGGACGAAATTCCTGTTAAGTGGGGGAGTAGTGTAACACCCCAAATTTTCATTCTCTGATGTAATGAAAATGTTGATTATGAAAGGTTATTTCATAATTATTTTCCTTAATCATAATTATATATTTCATAGTTAATTTGGATTAATTATGTGTTGGTATTGGTGCCTGGATAAGGTGGAAAAGTATTTTAATAAAATATAATATGTAAAAATAATGTTTTTGCATATTAGTCCCTAAATGAGGACCTAGAAGCAATATTAGGAAGGTTTTGGAGGGAAGGGCATTAAAATAAATATTTTTGAAAAATTGGCAAAAATACTCAAGTATTCCTGGAAACACTCGAGTGTTCGAGTCAGTGGAGAACTCGTGAGTGCGTTTGATGAGTCAACACTCGACGAGTCCCTTCGTTGACACGAAAACACTTCTGGGACACGTTACTAATCTTCGTGTCAACATGCATGAAGGCTTAATTCATGTATAAAGGATCAATGGTGGACGAAGATCAACCATTTTGGTTGATTTGCTCTGAAACTTCAACATAGGGTTTCCAATTGCGTGCTTTGATTACTCGAACGTTGCTGAGAGTTAGATTGAGTGTGATACACCGTTGTGAAGCTCACGTCTCGAGATTTACAAAGATATAAGATTCGTGAGTTGAGGTGTTGTGTGGAAGGAGAATCGAGAATCGAAAGAAGAGGGATTGTTGCTGCCAAACCAAGTTCCTGAGGTCTGGAAGCCTACTTGGAGCTCATATTTTGGTAAGTTTATGAGCCCTCTGAATCTCAAATTCCTTTCTACCTCTAGTCCTTGTTGCAGAGAATAGTTTCTAATCAAATTCCCCAATCATTAAACTGATTTTGCATGTCAAATACTCTGGTTTTGGTACCATGTTCGAATGTGGCTGCATGCAAAAGGTTTTGTGAGATAGAGCACTCCAGCCAATTTCTCTGCAATCCTTGTGTTAATTTAGGTTGAGAGTCAACAAAAGACTCTATGGGCATAGTTGGAAATAGGATCAAGGCTTGGAGGCCTCTCTGTGTTCAAATTTTGTTTTGGACAAGTTTATTATGCTACATGCAAGCTGTACCAAAGTTGTTCTTTTGCTAAATGTGCCTAGAATTGGATTTGGTATGTTGAGTTGTGGAAAAATGGATTTTTATGCATAATTGATGCTATTATGTGATTCAGTGTAATATGTTGTCAATTCTATGTTGGAACATGTTTAATATGTGGAATATAAGCTCTGTTGATCCTTGGTTTTAACTGAAATTGACTAGAATTGGAAATGGTATGTTAAAATGCAATTTACAGTGTTATCTGTCGAAAAACACTCGAGTATTGGGTTTGATACTCGAGTATTTGACCAAATCTGGAACATGGATTTCTGGAAAATGAAGAACACTCGAGTACTCATGAAGAACACTCGAGTATTTTGATAAAATCTGAGGAACACTCGAGTATCCATGAAGAACACTCGAGTATTTTAATAAAACCTGAAAATGAATTTCTGGAAAACGAAGAACCCTCGAGTATTCATGAATCACTCGAGTACTTTTGTAAAAGTATGATTCACTCGAGTCCAGGAAAGTTCACTCGAGTCTTTTGTCCAGGGACAGAAAAGTAAATTTTCTTTTTGTTAGTTCCATGATGAACATGATGAATGTTTTGATAATGACAAAGTGTTTTTGAACAAGCTACATGTGTTGATCAAGTTTCAAGCTCAACAAGCAACAACAAACATCAAATGAAGAAGAGAGAAAGCAAGCTCATGAAGACCTAAGTTTGAGTGTATTTGTATTTCTTTTATCTTTTGCCTCTCAAGCTTCATAGGTTTTTTATTTGGTTAGATTATTATAGAGGGTAGTGAATCTCATTCATAAGTCATGATTTAATCATAATTTGAGTTTTCACTTAACCTAGAATCAATAGGTGGCTTAAAGGTTTTAAAGGAAAGGTTGGATTTTGAGAAAACAAGTTTTGAACATGTGCAGTACCAACTTAATCGATTAAGTGATTAACTTAATCGAGTACTACTCGAGTACACGACTTGCTTAATCGATTAAGTACTGCTGAACTGATTTTTTAAAATACGATTTTCACTTCTCAAAATCAGTTTTCAAGTGCTACAACTTTTGGGTATTCTATATAAACCTTTTCCAATTATTTGTGATAAATTAGAATCATTTCATACAAGTTTTACAAAGAATTAAGCCACTCTATTCTCTCTCAATTTCAAAGATCAAAGCTTTTCTATTTTTATATTCTTTGATCAAGAACCTTTGAATCTCTTATGGTGAATTGTCATAACTCTTGATTGAGATTCATAGGATTGTTTTGTGTTTTCTATTGTGTTGTAATCTTTGCAAGAAGGCAAGCCACTATAACAAACAAGAAGTCTTGGTGTGTCGATTTTATCATCAAGCAAGTGCATTCTTATTGAAGAAGAAGAAGAAGTCTTGGTTGTGAATCAAGCAAGTGAAGCCTTGGTGTGTGGATTATCATCAAGCAATTGAAGACTTGTTGTGTCGATTATCAACAAGGGGTAGAGGTTAGATTAGAGAGAAGATCAATAGGATTACAAGGCAAGGGTGTCGGTTATCTCTTGTAGGCTAGCAAGAAGGAAGTCTTGTGAGGCAATCACTTGTAATTTGAGAACTCTAATTCCTCATAGTGAAGAATCTCTCTTGGTTGAAGAGGGGACTGGATGTAGCTTTCAAGTGGATGAAAGTGAACCAGGATAAATCACTGTGTCGTATCTCTAAACCCTTACTCTTTATATTCAAGTCATTTGATTGCGTTCTTGGTTGAAAACCTAGAAAGATTGATTTTCATAATTGATTGAATTGAATCTTTAATTGTTCAAATTGATAAAGGGAAAATCATTTTCATAACTAGGTTAATCAATAAGAATATAGGTGTTAATCATTTCTGCTGAATCTCTGATCTTGCATGTGAATTGATTGATTTTCGTATTCGAATGAAAAATTGATTTTTCTGTTTTCTGTCATATCTAATCGATTAAGTTCAAATTTAATCGAGTACTACTCGAGTAAATTGCAGGTTAATCGATTAAGTGCTGTAGAATTTGCAAAAATCATTTGTTTTGATTGTTTAGATTTGTTTCTTTGAAAATCTTTCAAGGTAGCTTCAACACCTATTCAACCCCCCCCCCCTTCTAGGTGTTTTCCTAGGGTTCCTAAGTCTCTCCAACCATCAATTGCGGTTTCCTCAATTGGTATCAGAGCTCGGTCGAAAGACACGAGCATAAGAGCTTTTTCGTAAAGATCCTTTAAGAAAATCGCAATGGGTTCCATGAATCCCTTTGGTGGTGAAGGTGCTTCAATAAGTCGTCCTCCATTGTTTGCCGGAGAAGGCTATGCATATTGGAAAGTTAGAATGAAAATCTTTATCCAAGCCATAGATAGTGAAATTTGGAAAGTAGTTGAAAAAGGTCCTCATATCCCCTCTAGTTTAGTTGAAGGTGTAGAACAATTGATCCCCGAGGATAAGTGGAAAGATGATGACAGAAAGAAAGTACAATATGATTATAAAGCAAAGAATATCATCACATCCGCTTTATCCTATGACGAGTTCTTTAGAGTTTCTCAATGTTCTAGTGCTAAAGAAATGTGGGACACTTTACAAGTGACTCATGAAGGAACTAGTGAGGTTAGGAGAGCTAGATTGAATGCTTTGATGCGTGAATATGAGTTATTTACTATGCTTCCAAATGAATCTATAAATGATATGCAAAAGCGTTTTACTCACATTATAAATCATTTACTTGCTCTTGGTAAAACTTTTCTTCAAGGTGAACTTTCTAACAAAGTGTTGAGATGTTTAGACAGGAATTGGCAACCAAAAGTAACGGCTATTGTTGAATCTAAAAATTTGGATGCTATGGATCTAGCAACACTTTTCGGAAAGCTTCAAGAACATGAAATGGAGCTTGGACGATTAAGTATCAATGAAGAGTCGGATAAGAACAAATCAAGGAAAGGACTTGCTCTTAGAGTCAAAAGTGCATATAAAAAGAAAGATAGTTCTGATGATGATGATAGTGAAGATTTCGATTCCGATGTTGATGAAAAAGACATGAAACTTTTGTTAAAAGAATTTGACAAGTTTCTAAGGAGAAAAGGAAGGTTGAACAAGGACAAAAGTAAAGAGAAGGATTCCTCACACTATAAGACCAAAACTTCAAAAGAAGGTGTAGTTTGCCATGAATGTGGAAAGCCCGGTCATCTCAAGTACTCATGCTCTAGGTATCTCAAGAAAAAGGAGAAAGACAAGAAAAATTCTAAATCTAAAAGAGCATACATAGTTTGGGATAGTGATGAAGATAACAAGAAAAGCACATCGAGTAGTTCATCGGATGATGAAGAAGCCGCTTGTCTCAACTTGATAACTCTAGTAGATGATGAAGAACAAAGTTCAAATGATGAATCAAGTTATCAAAGCGAGGATAGCAATGTAAGTGAATCTAAATCCGAAATTTCTTCTAAATATGAATTGTTACATAATGCTTATGAAGAAATGTATGAACAACTTGAAAAACTAGCTTTGAAAAACATTGAAAGAAAGAAGCTCATTTTGAAACATCAAAAAGAGATTTTAGAACTTCAAAAACAAGTTGATGAGCTTAATCTTGAAAATGAAACTCTTGATCTTATCTATGCTAGTTCTTCTTGTGATTGTGCTAGTAGATTGAATGTTGTGGTTGATTGTGAGAATTGCAAGTTGCTTAAAGATGAAAATGCTATTTTGAAAAATAAGCTTGCAAGTTTCACCATTTGTGATATTAGATTGCGCACATTGTTAAATTTTCAAAGAGAAAATTCAAACAAGTTTGGTTTGGGTTATACTAATGCTAAGAGTAAATCTCATAGAAATGTTGTTGATTTTTCTAAAGTTGATTTTTCAAATCCTCCAACATGTTTCTATTGTGGTACTCATGGACATACTTCAAATGTGTGTTATGTTAAAGTGCATGGTATACCTAAAGGAAATTTTGTTTGGATGAAAAAGGGTGAAAGTCCCTACACTAACAAAAATGGATCCAAAACTATTTGGATACCAAAAAGCAAAGCATGATTGTTTTGTAGGTTTGATTGAAGATGCAAATGAATGACACATGTTCTCAATTGGTCTCAACTATGAATGTCTATATTCACATTTTCAATTGGTATCACACTTGCATCTCAAGTGAATGTCCTATAAAGTGGTAATATTTGATATTGATATATTATCTCAATTGGTATCTTCTCAATTGATATTACTTTTCTAAATGTTTAATTAATTCAATTTGTATCATTGAGAGTTTATTAGTTGATTATCATGCTTTTGTGATTATTGATTCTTCTTTACAATTGATATCTTCTTTGTTAAGTGATATTATGATATTTTAGTTCTCAATTGGTATTATATTTCATTGTTATATTCTCTTACCAATTGATATCACATTTCAAAGTAAAGCTCTATTGTATTTGTTCAATTGGTATCAATGTTGTGAAGAAATGATCATTGATTTCTTACCTTGGCTTAGATGTTATATTTCAATTGGTATATATTACTTTTTGATAATGCCAAAGGGGGAGAAATATGATGTTTTGAATTGAATGAAATGTTTCTCAAAGGGGGAGAAGTGGTATGTTTTCAAAACATGGGAGAAATATGATATTATATTTGGAGAAAGGTTGTTTTGTTGTTTTTATGTAGGTTGAGCTAAGTTGTTTAATATAGGGGGAGAATCAAGCTTCTATCTCAATTGGATTCAAATGTTAAAGCATTGATTGAGGGGGAGAAAGAGTCTTCTCAAGTGATCAAATGTTTCAAGCATCAACAACTTCAAGCGATTTCAAAACATGGGTTGTCATTTTCAAAAAGGGGGAGATTGTTAGTTCCATGATGAACATGATGAATGTTTTGATAATGACAAAGTGTTTTTGAACAAGCTACATGTGTTGATCAAGTTTCAAGCTCAACAAGCAACAACAAACATCAAATGAAGAAGAGAGAAAGCAAGCTCATGAAGACCTAAGTTTGAGTGTATTTGTATTTCTTTTATCTTTTGCCTCTCAAGCTTCATAGGTTTTTTATTTGGTTAGATTATTATAGAGGGTAGTGAATCTCATTCATAAGTCATGATTTAATCATAATTTGAGTTTTCACTTAACCTAGAATCAATAGGTGGCTTAAAGGTTTTAAAGGAAAGGTTGGATTTTGAGAAAACAAGTTTTGAACATGTGCAGTACCAACTTAATCGATTAAGTGATTAACTTAATCGAGTACTACTCGAGTACACGACTTGCTTAATCGATTAAGTACTGCTGAACTGATTTTTTAAAATACGATTTTCACTTCTCAAAATCAGTTTTCAAGTGCTACAACTTTTGGGTATTCTATATAAACCTTTTCCAATTATTTGTGATAAATTAGAATCATTTCATACAAGTTTTACAAAGAATTAAGCCACTCTATTCTCTCTCAATTTCAAAGATCAAAGCTTTTCTATTTTTATATTCTTTGATCAAGAACCTTTGAATCTCTTATGGTGAATTGTCATAACTCTTGATTGAGATTCATAGGATTGTTTTGTGTTTTCTATTGTGTTGTAATCTTTGCAAGAAGGCAAGCCACTATAACAAACAAGAAGTCTTGGTGTGTCAATTTTATCATCAAGCAAGTGCATTCTTATTGAAGAAGAAGAAGAAGTCTTGGTTGTGAATCAAGCAAGTGAAGCCTTGGTGTGTGGATTATCATCAAGCAATTGAAGACTTGTTGTGTCGATTATCAACAAGGGGTAGAGGTTAGATTAGAGAGAAGATCAATAGGATTACAAGGCAAGGGTGTCGGTTATCTCTTGTAGGCTAGCAAGAAGGAAGTCTTGTGAGGCAATCACTTGTAATTTGAGAACTCTAATTCCTCATAGTGAAGAATCTCTCTTGGTTGAAGAGGGGACTGGATGTAGCTTTCAAGTGGATGAAAGTGAACCAGGATAAATCACTGTGTCGTATCTCTAAACCCTTACTCTTTATATTCAAGTCATTTGATTGCGTTCTTGGTTGAAAACCTAGAAAGATTGATTTTCATAATTGATTGAATTGAATCTTTAATTGTTCAAATTGATAAAGGGAAAATCATTTTCATAACTAGGTTAATCAATAAGAATATAGGTGTTAATCATTTCTGCTGAATCTCTGATCTTGCATGTGAATTGATTGATTTTCGTATTCGAATGAAAAATTGATTTTTCTGTTTTCTGTCATATCTAATCGATTAAGTTCAAATTTAATCGAGTACTACTCGAGTAAATTGCAGGTTAATCGATTAAGTGCTGTAGAATTTGCAAAAATCATTTGTTTTGATTGTTTAGATTTGTTTCTTTGAAAATCTTTCAAGGTAGCTTCAACACCTATTCAACCCCCCCCCCCCTTCTAGGTGTTTTCCTAGGGTTCCTAAGTCTCTCCAACCATCAATTGCGGTTTCCTCAATTGGTATCAGAGCTCGGTCGAAAGACACGAGCATAAGAGCTTTTTCGTAAAGATCCTTTAAGAAAATCGCAATGGGTTCCATGAATCCCTTTGGTGGTGAAGGTGCTTCAATAAGTCGTCCTCCATTGTTTGCCGGAGAAGGCTATGCATATTGGAAAGTTAGAATGAAAATCTTTATCCAAGCCATAGATAGTGAAATTTGGAAAGTAGTTGAAAAAGGTCCTCATATCCCCTCTAGTTTAGTTGAAGGTGTAGAACAATTGATCCCCGAGGATAAGTGGAAAGATGATGACAGAAAGAAAGTACAATATGATTATAAAGCAAAGAATATCATCACATCCGCTTTATCCTATGACGAGTTCTTTAGAGTTTCTCAATGTTCTAGTGCTAAAGAAATGTGGGACACTTTACAAGTGACTCATGAAGGAACTAGTGAGGTTAGGAGAGCTAGATTGAATGCTTTGATGCGTGAATATGAGTTATTTACTATGCTTCCAAATGAATCTATAAATGATATGCAAAAGCGTTTTACTCACATTATAAATCATTTACTTGCTCTTGGTAAAACTTTTCTTCAAGGTGAACTTTCTAACAAAGTGTTGAGATGTTTAGACAGGAATTGGCAACCAAAAGTAACGGCTATTGTTGAATCTAAAAATTTGGATGCTATGGATCTAGCAACACTTTTCGGAAAGCTTCAAGAACATGAAATGGAGCTTGGACGATTAAGTATCAATGAAGAGTCGGATAAGAACAAATCAAGGAAAGGACTTGCTCTTAGAGTCAAAAGTGCATATAAAAAGAAAGATAGTTCTGATGATGATGATAGTGAAGATTTCGATTCCGATGTTGATGAAAAAGACATGAAACTTTTGTTAAAAGAATTTGACAAGTTTCTAAGGAGAAAAGGAAGGTTGAACAAGGACAAAAGTAAAGAGAAGGATTCCTCACACTATAAGACCAAAACTTCAAAAGAAGGTGTAGTTTGCCATGAATGTGGAAAGCCCGGTCATCTCAAGTACTCATGCTCTAGGTATCTCAAGAAAAAGGAGAAAGACAAGAAAAATTCTAAATCTAAAAGAGCATACATAGTTTGGGATAGTGATGAAGATAACAAGAAAAGCACATCGAGTAGTTCATCGGATGATGAAGAAGCCGCTTGTCTCAACTTGATAACTCTAGTAGATGATGAAGAACAAAGTTCAAATGATGAATCAAGTTATCAAAGCGAGGATAGCAATGTAAGTGAATCTAAATCCGAAATTTCTTCTAAATATGAATTGTTACATAATGCTTATGAAGAAATGTATGAACAACTTGAAAAACTAGCTTTGAAAAACATTGAAAGAAAGAAGCTCATTTTGAAACATCAAAAAGAGATTTTAGAACTTCAAAAACAAGTTGATGAGCTTAATCTTGAAAATGAAACTCTTGATCTTATCTATGCTAGTTCTTCTTGTGATTGTGCTAGTAGATTGAATGTTGTGGTTGATTGTGAGAATTGCAAGTTGCTTAAAGATGAAAATGCTATTTTGAAAAATAAGCTTGCAAGTTTCACCATTTGTGATATTAGATTGCGCACATTGTTAAATTTTCAAAGAGAAAATTCAAACAAGTTTGGTTTGGGTTATACTAATGCTAAGAGTAAATCTCATAGAAATGTTGTTGATTTTTCTAAAGTTGATTTTTCAAATCCTCCAACATGTTTCTATTGTGGTACTCATGGACATACTTCAAATGTGTGTTATGTTAAAGTGCATGGTATACCTAAAGGAAATTTTGTTTGGATGAAAAAGGGTGAAAGTCCCTACACTAACAAAAATGGATCCAAAACTATTTGGATACCAAAAAGCAAAGCATGATTGTTTTGTAGGTTTGATTGAAGATGCAAATGAATGACACATGTTCTCAATTGGTCTCAACTATGAATGTCTATATTCACATTTTCAATTGGTATCACACTTGCATCTCAAGTGAATGTCCTATAAAGTGGTAATATTTGATATTGATATATTATCTCAATTGGTATCTTCTCAATTGATATTACTTTTCTAAATGTTTAATTAATTCAATTTGTATCATTGAGAGTTTATTAGTTGATTATCATGCTTTTGTGATTATTGATTCTTCTTTACAATTGATATCTTCTTTGTTAAGTGATATTATGATCTTTTTAGTTCTCAATTGGTATTATATTTCATTGTTATATTCTCTTACCAATTGATATCACATTTCAAAGTAAAGCTCTATTGTATTTGTTCAATTGGTATCAATGTTGTGAAGAAATGATCATTGATTTCTTACCTTGGCTTAGATGTTATATTTCAATTGGTATATATTACTTTTTGATAATGCCAAAGGGGGAGAAATATGATGTTTTGAATTGAATGAAATGTTTCTCAAAGGGGGAGAAGTGGTATGTTTTCAAAACATGGGAGAAATATGATATTATATTTGGAGAAAGGTTGTTTTGTTGTTTTTATGTAGGTTGAGCTAAGTTGTTTAATATAGGGGGAGAATCAAGCTTCTATCTCAATTGGATTCAAATGTTAAAGCATTGATTGAGGGGGAGAAAGAGTCTTCTCAAGTGATCAAATGTTTCAAGCATCAACAACTTCAAGCGATTTCAAAACATGGGTTGTCATTTTCAAAAAGGGGGAGATTGTTAGTTCCATGATGAACATGATGAATGTTTTGATAATGACAAAGTGTTTTTGAACAAGCTACATGTGTTGATCAAGTTTCAAGCTCAACAAGCAACAATAAACATCAAATGAAGAAGAGAGAAAGCAAGCTCATGAAGACCTAAGTTTGAGTGTATTTGTATTTCTTTTATCTTTTGCCTCTCAAGCTTCATAGGTTTTTTATTTGGTTAGATTATTATAGAGGGTAGTGAATCTCATTCATAAGTCATGATTTAATCATAATTTGAGTTTTCACTTAACCTAGAATCAATAGGTGGCTTAAAGGTTTTAAAGGAAAGGTTGGATTTTGAGAAAACAAGTTTTGAACATGTGCAGTACCAACTTAATCGATTAAGTGATTAACTTAATCGAGTACTACTCGAGTACACGACTTGCTTAATCGATTAAGTACTGCTGAACTGATTTTTTAAAATACGATTTTCACTTCTCAAAATCAGTTTTCAAGTGCTACAACTTTTGGGTATTCTATATAAACCTTTTCCAATTATTTGTGATAAATTAGAATCATTTCATACAAGTTTTACAAAGAATTAAGCCACTCTATTCTCTCTCAATTTCAAAGATCAAAGCTTTTCTATTTTTATATTCTTTGATCAAGAACCTTTGAATCTCTTATGGTGAATTGTCATAACTCTTGATTGAGATTCATAGGATTGTTTTTTGTTTTCTATTGTGTTGTAATCTTTGCAAGAAGGCAAGCCACTACAACAAACAAGAAGTCTTGGTGTGTCGATTTTATCATCAAGCAAGTGCATTCTTATTGAAGAAGAAGAAGAAGTCTTGGTTGTGAATCAAGCAAGTGAAGCCTTGGTGTGTGGATTATCATCAAGCAATTGAAGACTTGTTGTGTCGATTATCAACAAGGGGTAGAGGTTAGATTAGAGAGAAGATCAATAGGATTACAAGGCAAGGGTGTCGGTTATCTCTTGTAGGCTAGCAAGAAGGAAGTCTTGTGAGGCAATCACTTGTAATTTGAGAACTCTAATTCCTCATAGTGAAGAATCTCTCTTGGTTGAAGAGGGGACTGGATGTAGCTTTCAAGTGGATGAAAGTGAACCAGGATAAATCACTGTGTCGTATCTCTAAACCCTTACTCTTTATATTCAAGTCATTTGATTGCGTTCTTGGTTGAAAACCTAGAAAGATTGATTTTCATAATTGATTGAATTGAATCTTTAATTGTTCAAATTGATAAAGGGAAAATCATTTTCATAACTAGGTTAATCAATAAGAATATAGGTGTTAATCATTTCTGCTGAATCTCTGATCTTGCATGTGAATTGATTGATTTTCGTATTCGAATGAAAAATTGATTTTTCTGTTTTCTGTCATATCTAATCGATTAAGTTCAAATTTAATCGAGTACTACTCGAGTAAATTGCAGGTTAATCGATTAAGTGCTGTAGAATTTGCAAAAATCATTTGTTTTGATTGTTTAGATTTGTTTCGTTCGAAAATCTTTCAAGGTAGCTTCAACACCTATTCAACCCCCCCTTCTAGGTGTTTTCTTAGGGTTCCTAAGTCTCTCCAACCATCAATTGCGGTTTCTTTACTTTTCTTAACATACCTAAAGTAATTCCAATTGAATCAACTATGCTTATGGGGAAAATATCATGTTCCAATAAAAAGAATGGGATGATTAAGAACAACATTAAAATACACTGATGAAATATGATTGGTTGCACATAATAAGATTATTGGTTAATCTTAATGGATAATTTTATGTGCATTCATACATGGAGAAAGGGAATGGATAATTAATTCAGTGGTAACTGGCTCGATGACACATTTTGGTAATGTGGGCAGCATTGTGGGATGCTGTTACGTCTTGGTGACGTTGTGTGAACACTATCCGAGCAGTTTCACAATACATGTTGGTCATGTATACGAATTATTGGATTGAATGTTCAATAAACAATGGAAATGGGAAGCATGCATCATGACACATAAATAATGGGATTATTATAAATGAACCATGCTTGCTCATTTGTTTATGCATCTGGCTATTTGGTACTTGTGAATGTTAATTGCTCTATTTATTCTTATTTGATTAAGTGAATTATATTTCTTACCCCTTATGCCCATTGTAGGTGATGGCTCGCTATCTAGCTTGCATCGAGTTGCGCCCACTCCCTAGTGGAGTGTGGTACTACGAGGACCATAAAGCCACTTTTGAGGGTGAGGTAGAGGTGACTCTATATCACCCTAACGCTCTGGCTCGTGTCCGTCCTCGTAGGTTTCGCATCCCTATTATCTATACTTTGCATGTACCCCCTTTTTATGCTTATCATGGACCACCCCCGACTCGACCAGCTCGTCGATTTCATTCCTTTCGTTTTAGAGCTGCTACTAGATCTCACCCTTCTACTTCCCGAGTGATCCGTGAGGAGACTCCTGTACCTAGTCCGATGAGTCCGGTTCATGTGACTCCTTCGGCTGACCCAGTGCCCAGTGGTAGGGCACCCACTCAGTCGGACGAGGTTGAGGAGGACCCTGAGGAGGCAGAGAGTGAGGGCGAGCCAGCCGAGCACTCCACTGGGAGTCAGTGGGGAGTTGGGGATCCACCGGGTGATGAATAGTATAGATGGTTAGGATGTGGGACATGTGGAGCAGCTGCTGGAGACTCTGGAGACTTATGCTATGGAGGAGGATCATCGGACTACTGCTGGGATGTTATATTTTGCTTTATACATATATTGTATATATTTTGAGAGATCTCAGTGAGGTGGTCTTTTCTTTTGGTTTCATGGACTATTATTTTGTAAACTTCTGCTACCCCTACTTTGACCTTGACATATGTTGGTACTTTTATGTGATCACATGGTTATATATATACATATATATCTTTATATAAATGACATGGAATGTGGATTATCAAATCAAGGTCCTTATTTTATTCAAATTCCGCTTACTCTGATAATCATGTGGTTTCATTCTAACGAGAAATATTCCAAGGGCGAGTTGGGAAGTTTTAATAATTGACAAAGGAAAACCCAAGTTATGCTATCACAATCTATTTTTATCGTATGTTTGGAAAATAAAGAGTTTTCATTACTTCTCCAATGAATGCAAGTCCATATTATTATATAAATACATATAGAGACTATATTTTGTAAACTACAAGAGAGAGTGTTACATCGTCTGATTCCCCCACATTTACCTCCAGTTCGTTGTCGTCGACATTCAAATACCCAGCTGCTTCTGCTGCCGCCGCCTCTGCCTGTGCTGCCTCTGCCTGTGTTGCAGCATGTGCATCATGAAGACGCTTGCGATGCAATGCACTGGGACGGTTTCTCGCAGGAGGACGAGGAGGAGAGTCATCGCGGGATGCCATCTGAAAAGAAAAAAAACAAAACAACTTTAATATTAACTCAACATAATATTAGTAATTAGGAATTCGTAGAAGGAAAGTGAACAACTGCTACTTCTGATACATATTCTATGTCTAGAATTAGGAATTCGTAGAAGGAAAAGTGAACAGAGAAAAAGCCAAAAAAGCATAAAAATATGAACATAAGTAGTCACATAACTCAGTCACTCAACAACAATTTGCATAAGCATAGACAAATTTGTGAGGAAAGTGATAAGAATCATGTGTCAGATGTAACACCCTATAATTAATTACCCTTAATTCCCCTTAAATTAAAAATGCGGGCTTAAAAATTTCTTTTTAATTTATGAAAATCAACCGTCAAACGGACGGAGTTTCGTTTGTTTTTCGGACTTTTCTAAATCTTCAACCTGATAATCACATTTATATAATATCAACAGTAGCCAGCAGGGCTCAAATATAAATATATAAGCATCATATAGTGGCCCCGTGGGCTCAAGAGTAAAACGTCAGTATCAGTTTATCAGAGTACCAGCAAAAGGCTAACTATGCAAATCAAAAAGGCATAACATCACTATACCCACAAAGAAAAACATAAACTATGCCCAGATGAAACTACCCTAAGCCTCACTCAAAAAGTATACACAACACATATACATCCAAAAGAATATGGAGGCTTAGATCAAAATGAATACGTATAAATCCCACAACCCTACTCTCCCTGTGAGGGAGAGTAATCCTGCTCGGCCAGTCCTGGTGTATACTCCGACTCAGTACCTGAAAAATGGTAAGGAGGTGAGTATTACACAATAAAATAGGGAAGCAGTTTCTATTATGCTATACTGAACCACCAAGCCAAACACAATTAATCATGTAGTGCATATAAGCCAATAAATCATTCCCAAACATTTAAATTAATTCCATTTCAATTATAAATTTAATTCATTATATCCTAAATTTCCACATTTCATACTTTTGTAATTTAGTCCAGAATCTCATACTAATCATGTTCTTGCATAAATTCGCAATCCGCTTTTTATCTCATAATCTTTGTATTTTTATAAAGACTTTTAGAAATTTTTACGTGGATTTCCATCATTGCGTACAGTCTCCTTCGGACAACATCTTACAGCAGCGCATCAAGTGCGTCTTACGCGGTCTATACGTACAGTCTACTACGGACAACGTCTTACAAGACCTGGATTCCACAATCGGAAGGTGCATCCATCATTGCGTACAGTCTCCTTCGGACAACGTCTTACAGCCGCGCATCAAGTGCGTCTTACGCGATCTAAGCGTACAGTCTCCTACGGACAACGTCTTACAAGATCTGGAGAGGCACAATCCAATTATATCTTTAATTAATATATGGTGTGTGTGTCCATAACTGCGTACAGTCTCCTTCGGACAACGTCTTACAGCAGCGCATCAAGTGCGTCTTACGCGATCAATGCGTACAGTCTCCTACGGACAACGTCTTACAAGATCTGGAATCACACACTCTTTGTTCTTTAAGTCTTTGAATTTCATTTTCAATTATTCCACTTGTAATTGTAACACCCTATATAATAATTACCCTTAAACCCGGAAATTAGGATTTAAAATTTCTTTTAAAAAGAATATGATAATTTCCTAAATAACCTTTCATTTCATTAATACAGAAACTTCAGAGTTAGAAGCGGAAGACTTAATACATCATTAGATAAAAGTTAAGAAACAGAGTTACACCGAATTGATTAATCCAAAATACAAAAATAATGTTTAGCTCGGCCATCGGGCCGAGATCCATAAAAAAATTCATATTAGTTTAGCTCGGCCAACTGGCCGAGACCCATCTAGGCTATCAGACTCTAATGACTTACTCCCCCTGTGAGGGAGAGTGAACCTGCTCGGCCGGGGACTGCGTCTGCTCGGGCTCAGTACCTGAAAAATGGTAAGGAGGTGAGCATTACACAGAACTTAAATAAGCAGTTTCTAAAATGACATACCGATCTACCAAGCCAAACACAAGTAGCCATAAAGCATATAAATAACAAGTAATCAAACCCATATATCACATGCATATATCATCATTAGCTCAGTTCGCATACACACATTCTCATCTAGCTCGGCTCACATCCTACCATCTTATCGCTTACTAGCTATACCTCAGTTTACATTCTCTTACCTCGGATTACCACCTCTACCTCGAACTCATTACACATCATTCCATTTTCACATAGTTTACAATCTTTTACTCTGCTCGGATGCATACACTAAGTGCATGTCTTACACCATTTAAGGTTGGATATCGGAGTGTCATCCATAAATGCAAGTACCTAGTACCCGTCTTACAGCTGCACATACCCGGTATGCGTCTGACGTGATCAATGCACGCACCCAGTACGCGTATTCTATGACCAGGAGCACTACCTCCGATCATTCTATGGAGTTAAGGAGAGTCCATAACTGCGAGCACCCAGTACTCGTCTTACAGCGGCGCATCTCGGCGACTTACGCGATCAATGCATGCACCCAGTATGCGTCTGCTATGACCAGGAACATATCCCACCGATTCCGTTCTCGGAACCCTGTGTGAATCATAACTGCGAGTACCCAGTACCCGTCTTACAGCTGCACATACCCAGTATGTGTCTGACGCGGTCAATGCACGCACCCGGTACGCGTCTGCTATGACCCGATCACACAGCCATTTCTCTTTTATTCCTCTTATCCTTTTTAACCATTTTGGCTCGACCTATCTCGTCTCAACCTCTTAGTCTGTTAACCGTTTATTTTGCTCGGCCTCTCTCTCCTCAACCCGTTAACCGTTTCCTTATTCCATTATCTTTTCTCATTATCAGACTTATTACTCTATCTCTCCTACTATCCATATTTACCATTCCCTCATACCCATTCTCAACCTCACTCAGCTCGGTTCAGCTCGGCCACAGAGATAAATAACAAGTATCAATGCTCATAAACATTTATACCTCAACAACAATAAGAGTAAAAGCATTCAACCAATCCATCATGTAAATACCAACATATAGCATAAAACAATATTCCATATTCGCATAACATCCATGTTTCTAGTTCATTTATTAGTTCCCTTTACCCTTTTTACCTTTTCTTTCTCATATTAACCTATATCCATTCCCTAATCTAACACCCCCTCTTAGTACCCTTTATGAACACCCTAGAAACCCAAACTCAAGTAGAGGTAACACTCACTCCTTACCTCAAACCGTGAGAGATAAGAGTTGAGAGCTTGAGAATGGTTTCCTTGATCTAGACCTTGGCCTTGTGAGCTTCACACCACTCGAGTCCGTGTCCTCCTTGCTGCCACCACCACACCACCACGGTCCAGCTCTTGGCTGCCACCACAACACTACGCCAGCCCAGGGACGCCGGAACAGAAGAGAACAGAGAGGAGGAGGGTTCCCGGTTGGGGTTGAACTTGGTGAAAGAGAAGAAGGAAGAATGTTGGTGCTGGGATTTCCAGAGAGAAAGATAGAGATTCGAAGGAGGAAGAGAATGAGAAAAGCAAAGTGTTGTGGGTGGGGCTTTCTTTTATTCATTTAGGAAAAACATTTGTGTGGCTAGGATTTATTGGCTTCTTGTGGAAGCTAGATTGTGTGGACAGGATTCATTGGCTTCTTGGGGAAGCCATGAATAGTACTTGGAAGGGACATAAAGCAATGATAATGACATAAAGTGAATAGCCAGGACAGTGTACGGATGGTACGAATCCCAAAGGGCTACAGCTCAACATGAGCTGGCACGGAGGAGCTAGGAAGTGTCGGCTCGGGTACGTCGGCTAGGATACGTCAGCTCGGCATTTGAGAACAGCAACAGTCCGAGCTTCCCTCTCGGATAGGACGCCGAGGTCGGCTAATCCAGACTGGACAACGGGTTCCACGTTGGGTTCCCATCCAGCTTGGTTCATAAGCACACCACCTTATCTAGCTCGGCCGGGATCGGACCAAGATCCTATACTTGCATCCTAGGTCGGCCTATGCTCATACTACCCTTCTAACCTTGTACCATTTCTAAGGCTTAATCCTACCCTTAAGTAAATATTTATATACTAAAATTATATTATTTAATATTAATTTTCAGGATGTTACAGTAATCATTCTCATAGATTCATCAATTTAAACATATAATTATGTTTTCAAAGTTCCAAAGAGTCATTTATACCAATTCCAAACATCATATTATTACCATTCATCAATTCTAGGGCTCAACATAATTTAGCAAAATAACAACCACATAACCAAGCATCATAGTCACATTTAGGCACAACATAACAACTCAACATACTTTTTATACTTAGTCACATTTAATATAACATTAACTACCCTAAGGTTCCTTACCCTAACTAACACATACCTCTTAGTACCTAATATATACACAATACAATCTACCCCCTAGAATATGGTAACACAAACCTCCTTACCTCAAGTTCTTAGAGATTGAGAGAGAGTTTGTGCTTGTAACACACTTGAGTAATAGCCACAACTCAAAGAAGAGGGAGGAACCTAAAATCAATAGAATAAAGAGACAAATTATTAAGCTTTGCCCAAGAACTTGAGGGAAATTCATGACCCAATCTAGATTTCCCCTAGGTTGATGATTGAAGTTTCATGGGAGCAAGAGGGAGAGAGATATTCGAATTGTTGGGGGAGAAAGAGGAAAACTCAAACCAAAAAAATCACTTACTTGGAGCAACAAGGATGGACTTGGATGATGGAGTTGGTGTGATTCTCTTGAGGATTGATTGATTAGAGTGAATGAGTTTGTGCCTACGAGAGAGGGGATTCGAACTTGGCAAGAACTAAGGTGTGGGTGCCTTTATTTTTTTCCTCAGCAGCTCGATTTAATCGATTAAGATCTTACTTAATCTATTAAGACTTTTCACCCAATCTGACGTTAATCGATTAACCTACAGGTTAATCGATTAAGCTGCATAGTTTTGTAGTATCCAGACTTTGAAAGGCCATAACTTCTTCGTTACCCGTTGGATCTTCCTCAAATTTTAAAGTAAGCTTCCTCAACTATACTACTTCACATCCAACGGTGGAATTTATGTTTTAAGCTATCAATCTTGTTATTCCAAATTCCCTAAGTCCCTATGTTTTAAACCTAAAGTTACATGCATAATTGGCTAAGTTTCTAACTTATATCCTCATTTCTTCTACCCTAAGACCATCACAACATAGATTACACTATAAATTAAGTTTGGGATGTTACATCAAAGAGCATGGATGGTGTGGTTTAATATCCTAAACTTTATGAAAAACAAAATTTTTTGGATTAAGGACCATAACATGGTGTCTACATCAATTCATCAAGGAAATATGTGAAATGTATTATTTCAGGAGATAAGAAAAGCTTTTCCACACCCAATAAAAAATAGCAGGTAGGCAATCAAACCATCACTTCACTATAAATTATGAGAACACCTGTCCTTATTCAAAATATGTCTTTTTTGTTTCAACTTTCAAGTACTAAAGGATATATTATTTGAATATTTATCACAGAAACTAAAAAAAATATAACATTTTATATGAAATGGAATAATAGTTATATTTAAATCGAAAACATATTTTTGCATAAATGAAACCTCCACAAACTTTCCACTTTTCTAATATGCATATCCATTGTAACTAACTGGTTATGAACAAAGCTGCAAAGGGAAACATTTTCATTATCTAGTTGAAATTTATCAATACAATACCATGTGTCATTAAGTTATAAAACAATAGAACTATATCCTACTTATGTTAAAACTATATCTCACTTCCATGATGATGACAGAAAAGAAAAATGAGAAAAATGAAGGCCACAGCCAATGTCTCATGAAGAATTTGTATAAACTACACCCAATTCTATGTCTACATCAATTCATCAAGGAAATAAAAAAAAAATTGCAACTCCATATTGGATTAAGATATGAAAAAGAGATAGAGAGAATTGATAAAAACATAAAAGTGCATTGTGATTCAGATCTGAATACTTACAAGAATACCAAACTGAAACAAAGAATAATATAACCTTATGGCTATTGACCAACGAAAAAAAAGAAAAAGGGCCAGGTCGTAAGCCTGGGCCACGACCAGAAGTCGTAAGCCTGGGTTACGACAGGGGTCGTAACACTGGGTTACGGCTCACCCCTTCTCTTCGACAGCAACACCCTAAATCAGACACAGAAACAAAAACCACAAAAAAATAAAAAGCACATAAAAATAAAAACAATACCAGGAGTTTCTGAAATGGGTGGTGGTCGAAGGCGTCAGTGACTCAATGATGGCGGCGGCGGAATAAGCGGCAAATCAAATTGATGGAGCTCCAATCGATGGTATAGGCTTGATGGATTTATTAAAAAAAGAAGAAGAGGAAGATAAACGAAGATTTGGAAGAATAAACCTCTTACAATGAAAACTACAAAATATCCTCAGACCATCACAATTGCTGAGAAGAGTACAAAATGAAATTAGGGTTCAGTTTTAAAAACCAAATTATAAAAAGCTATAATTTCAATGGGCCGTAGGGGGTGCTTACGACCAGCAGGTCGTAGCAACCACTTACGACACTTTAAAAAACTAACTTTTTATATGGGTCGTAAGCAAGGGCTACGACCTATAGGTCGTAACACCCTTTTACGACCCTGATATAAAACCGGGTCGTAAGGTGTTGTTACGACCTGTAGGTCGTAGCCCTTGCTCACGACCCGTATAAAAAGTTAGTTTTTTAAAGTGTCGTAAGTGGGTGCTACGACCGACCCGTGTAAAATTCATATTTTTTAAAAGGGGCATAATGGGTATTATTTTAATAATTGGGGTGGCATCCATAGACCTTCGGGTGGCAAAATAAAATCCCAATAAATAAATACCTGGAGTGGACGGAGGAAGTAGTTCTGTGTTAGCACAAAAACAAGAAAAAAAAATGAAACTAAACACCAAAGGCAGAAGAATACTTGACACAGTAACCGAAGCAAAATACTATGAATCAGTTATATTTTTCTAAAGCAAGTTGCTAAAAAAATCTGTGTCTTTATAATTGTGTTTTCAAATTTGTCTTCTAAATTGTGAGGAAGAGAGCTCTATTTATAGGAAAAATTAGGTTAAGAAAAGTAGGGTTTTTTCAACAGGCTTTGAGAGCCCTGTGAAATATTCCCTGGTTTATTCTTCAATTAAATCCTTCAAACTTTGTTAAAGATAAACTCTCAATTTATTTAAAACAAAAACAAATTTGATGATAATCCTTTCATAAAAAAACAAATCTTGTTAACCAAAAAACTTTTTTAACTTTATCCTCACAAAAACTAATCAAATCTTTTACCAAAAATACATTTTTATCTTATCTTTTTTTTTATTTTTTATTTTTCGTTTTCTTTATTTTTTTTACAAAAAAAGTACTTTTTCAAAAAAAAAATCATTTTTCATCTTTTTTAAAAAAACATTTTTTAATTTTTTTGTTTTATTTTGTTTGGGGGGACAAAATTGGGTGTCAACAGTTGTCCCTCTTTACTTGTTTCTTATCAGATAGCAAGCAAACTGTGGTTTGGATGCTATCAAGGTAAGGAACGAGTAAAGAAATGGACACCAATTTTGTTAAGAAACAAAACACGCTTGACAAATCTGGAAGTTTGAAAGAAACAGAACTAGTCGATGATGAAAATTTAATAACAAAGATGATGCTTCGACGTTTCCGTCAGGATATCATGAAAAGTCTAATAACAACGATGATGCTTCGACCTTTCCGTCAGGATATCATGAAAAGCCTAATAACAACGATGATGCTTCGACATTTATGTCAGGATATCATGAAAAGCCTAATAACAACGATGATGCTTCGACATAAATGTCAAGATATCATATGAAAAGCCTAATAACAACGATGATGCTTCGACATTTATGTCAGGATATCATGAAAAGCCTAATAACAACGATGATGCTCCGACATAAATGTCAGGATATCATGAAAAGCCTAATAACAACGATGATGCTTCGACATTTATGTCAGGATATCATGAAAAGCCTAATAACAACGATGATGCTTCGACGTTTCTGTCAGGATATCATGAAAATCCTAACCAACATCAAAATGACTTCAGCGTTTGTGTCAGGCGTCAAAAGACCCAAAATGATTTTCGACATTTCTGTCGGGCATCAAAAAGCCCAACCAACATCAAAATGACTTCAGCGTTTGTGCCGGGTGTCAAAAGACCCAAAATGATTTTCGACATTTCTATCAGGTTATCAAAAAGCCCAACCAATATCAAAATGACTTTAGCGTTTTCCAGGTGTCAAAAGACTCAAAATGTTTTTCGACATTTCTGTCGAGGCATCAAAAAGCCCAACCAACATCAAAATGACTTTAGCGTTAGTGCCGGGTGTCAAAAGACCCAAAATGATTTCCGACATTTTTGTCGGGGCATAAAAAAGCCCAACCAATATCAAAATGACTTTAGCGTTTGTGTCGGGTGTCAAAAGACCCAAAATGATTTTTGACATTTCTGTTGGGGCATCAAAAAACCCAACCAATATCAAAATGACTTTAGCGTTTGTGCTGGGCGTCAAAAGACCCAAAATGATTTTCGACATTTCTGTCGGGGGATCAAAAAGCCCAACCAACATCAAAATGACTTTCGGCGTTTGTGCTGGGCGTCAAAGGACCCAAGATGATTCTTTTGAAATTATTATTTTTGAATAATCAAGTTCTGGTGATGCAAACAATGCAAATAGTAATGAATAGAAGACAACTAATGCAAATGATATTGTTAATGAAAAACTGGTATGTTGCAACTGATATAATGCTATGGATAGTATAACTGGTGCAAATGATGGATAATGTAAGATGGAATCAATGCAGATGATGTGAATGCCAATGAAATGAATACAACTGGAAATTCACAATGCAACTCTAACTTTGTTAAATTGTAAACCCATCAGGAATTAACGTGATCCTTTGGGAAAAGAGTAAGTCTGGTGAATTTGACCACTGGTTTCAACTCGTTTGCTCTCGAACACCAATACCAGATCAAACCAAAATCTTGTCGATCAAGACAGGCACAGGCAAATCTTTAACAACCTTCTTCTTTACTAAAATCTTTTGAAAGCTCAGCAATCAAACATTTGTCAATAATCAATCATCTTCAAACAACCTGAACTTGTACGAAATATTCCCTAGTGCATTGTGCTTAGAATATGTAGTGTCCTAATCACTATATGTCCTTAACCCTCTAAGTGCTCAAGATTATGGCAACCAGGAGCCCAGGAGAGGATCGAGTATTGATGTATGACTTATGGTATTTCTGCAGTTCCAGTTGGGAAAAGCAGGATCTCCCTAGTCAACGTGTGTGTGCAGAGTGTCAACTTAGGGATGAGATTACTTTCCTGAAACCCTGGCTGTGACGAGCTATTTATAGGGTTTGGAGGAGGCTGATATGGGCCCTTTGGGCCCTGTATCAGAGTTGTGCTGAACCAGGATTCTATGAGATAATATCGGACGATTATCCTTCTAGAATCTGGATAGGGTCAGCTGAAGATCTCATGTCTAGGCTGTTGCGAGAATCTAGGAGAGATTTGCGGAAGGGATAAGAAGCCTCGGCGAGCCTAAGCTTATCCACGAGCCGACGGTATGTCTCGGTCCTAGAGTCCCGAGCCTGATGGATTGGGGACCGATCGTAAGGCTCGGTTCCATCAAGTCCGAACCTGGCCCTCTTGTATGCTCGGATCCCACGAGTCCGAGTGAAGGACTTTCATGACAGGTAAACCGAGCAAAATGCCCTTAGAGGAACCCTTTGGTGAGACTCGGGTCCGTATATGGTCGGCAGACCCTACAAGCCCCCCAGCTTGTAAGACTTGGAAAGTCTGTGGCGAGGTAACAAGTGGCTAGGGTTGACCTTTAGCATGTCTTGGTTCAGAAGTGTGTGACAATTGTTTCCAACCTTAACCATGTAGCCTATTCGAGGTGACGTTTTAGGTTCTTTAGGTGCGACACGTGCCCCGGGAAGTTGTACCAAATCATTTCAAACTTCGAACTTTGAAAAAGTAACTCCAATAACTGCCACGTCTTTCCCTGTGGGTGGCTGAGCGGGTTAATGGGCCTTTGGCCCAACCGGTGCATCGTGGAAGGAGGGAAGTTGAGGGGTTTTGAAGGGTATTTAAACCCTTTATTCATACCCTTCCACTACTTTACACTCATTTGCAATTTCATAAACCAGAAACCTTCTTCATTCTCTAACTCCAAACATATTTCTGTGCATCTCCTTAACGCATTCACGATCAATCATCGCAATCAAACTCTTCCACAAAGATCAAGCAGCAACCAAAAACAGGTAATCTTTTCTTCCCTTCTGACTCAAACAACTACTTCTGGTTCTGTCACTTCTTCTTTTTGAGAGGGTTTTGCTTTTTCTGGGTTTTGCAGGGATTTGGGGTTTTAGTTCTAGGTTGGTAGTTAAAGGGTTTGGTATTAGGATTTCTCAATTATGAAGGGTTGGAGATACTGGAGGAAAGTTTACTATGGACTGTGTGAGAGATTAGGCGAAGAGCCTTCCAGTGATTCTAGTTCCTCTGGGGATTCTGGGGATTATGAGGCTGAGTCCGTTCCTTTAGAAATTGGTTATGACACCGCTAATACTGGTAATAAAACTGTAAATCCTCCTACCCCCCCTTGTGGTGAAAGGATAAATGAGTCATTCGAGGTAGAACCTTTGACCACAGAGTATCCCACCGATCCCGCAGACATAAACTATAATCCTATTCTTATACTTCCCTATTGAAGACGATCGGGTGAAGATCTTCCTTCTTCTTGCGTCCTCTCTTCGCCCTCGAAGATGATGCCCTTCCTGTTGCTGTCTTCTCATTGCTAATGGATTCCAGCTCCGCTCCATTGAGAAGGGGAGAATTCCTCCGGGTCTCGTATCGAAACTTCTCTGCGTAGTTCCTATAGCCTCGCACGGTGACTTGTTCCAAGTGTGGCTCCAGATTAGCTCCACTCAGCTGATGTTCCGGGTCGGAAATCACGATCTAGGTGTAGTCGGTCCATACCCATCCACCGTGGGTGCGCTTCCATCCTCTTCCGTACCTAATTACTCCATGCAGTGACGCCCATCCGATACTCCATCTGCCCGTTGAGATACCAACAACACCGATATGCCAACGAACAGGAGAGAGTAAGCGATCCGAACGACGCATCGTCGACAATGTGGGATTACGATAGGCAAGATAATAGGACCACACACACATACAATACAAGCACACATCAATCAAGTATATCATCATCATTATTATCTTTTATTATTATCATCAGTCTTATCATCATCATTATCCTTCATTATCTTTCCAAACTTAATTCCACTTCTCATACTCATAATTTCTTCTCATTCAGTCTTATTAATTCACATCCTTCTTGGATTCGGAGAACTTACGAGATACTACCGGGATACTCATTTCGTTCTCGGTTATCACTCACGTCTACATCTCCTCGGTCATCCACCAACCTAGTCGGAAGCAAACAGGAGTACAGGACCTTTACCGTGCGGGCACGACAGCTGTCTCACAAACAATTGGTCCCAGACCAGGAGGACTCAGCCTCAAATCAAATCATATCAATTCATAAATATACTCAAGGCACACTGTCTCACAGTGGCAATCAAGATGCCCCACTCCAGTCCCTCTCACTGTTCAAGATTTGCAATCTTGGGGCGACAGTATATTTCTAGTGGGCCCGCAGAACTTACCACGGCATTGGACCCAGTCCCTACCACGTTCGTATGCCACATGTGGAGTTCGTTCTGCCTAGAAACATACTCTAGACTTCTTGACGTTTCACCGTCATCGTCCTCCCCTAATGCAATCTCCTCCTGAGTATCCGTAGATACCCATGGTTCCTTCCTCTCCACTACTTCGCACTCTCATACCTTACCGCGTATGTCTTTTAAGTCTTTTATCTTTTTAATTATCCTAAGGTCGGCCCATCCTTCGTGCAACCCTTCAATGAGTCCCGACCACTAACTTGGCACAATCCTTCACTCGTCATTTCTCACATAGCACAGAGCTGGGATCACATCAACAAACTCATGTCTCATTTCTCGATCTTTCTCAACCATCTCATTTCACAAAAGTCTCCTCAAAATCTCAATTCACAATTTTCAAAAATCTGGTTTCACAAACTTTATAAAAATTTCTTTTCATAAAACCATTAAAAGCCTCAGTTCACAAACCTTTCTCAAAATACAATTTTATAAACTTTCACAAAATATCATTGCGTAAACTTTTATAAAATCTCTTCTCGTAAATTTTCCCAAAAATCTTATTTCAAAAGCTTTCTCAAAAACTTGTTTCACCAAATTTTCTAAAAATCTCCTTTCGCAACTTTTCACAAAATTTTCATTTCAAAACCTTTCTGAATGTACTTTTAAAAACTTTCTAGAAAATCTCTTTTCATAAACCTTTTTAAAAATATCTTTTCACAAATCCTTTTTCAAAAATCTTATTTCAAAAATCTTTTTCAAAAATCTCTTTTCAAAAATCTTTTTAAAAAAAAAACTCTTTTCAATAACCTCTTTTCAAGAATCTTTTCAAAAATCACATTTTCGCTGAGCGCTAATGGAGGAGCAAGCTCAACTCAACACTATTCTCAGTCAAAAACAAAAACAAAGGAGTCAAGCTCCACTCAAATCACATCTCATATCCACATCCACATTCCTTTCCCCAGCTCTGGCTCAACCTCATCACTATTACCCACTTTTTCCCCAATCTCAGCTCTTTATCACTTTTCAAATCCATCTCATCATTATTCTTTTCTCATTATGTCATTCTTTCCATCAACTTATTTATCTCATTCACATTTTCAGGACGTAACAAACGTCCATTAGCCGTTTACTCATATTAATTAACAGCAATAAATATTATCAGGCATAATTAAATAAATACATAAAAACATACTAACAATCACACAATCATCACACAATAACAATGTGGACTTCGTCACCTTCGTATAAGTGGCCACACAATACAAACAATTGCCACTTATATTACTGACTCCAAACCACTTAGTTCCGATCTTTGAGATGATACGGAACGTCCTAATAAATCACCTAACTACCACGGTGTCTTAGGAAAGCTTCTCTCTCACCTGAGGTCCAGCGATTTAATGCGTACCGTCTCCTCGGATTCTTCTTGCTGTCGGGTGCCCCAATCCCTCGTCTTTAAAATTCCTCGTACTAAATAAAAAATGCTCACGTTATTAACTTGTATTAAGAAAATCTTTCTTGGTTTCAAAACATTTTTCGTTCCCCATCGGAAGACTTAGATCATAACCGTTTTCTCTTAAATAACTCGAATATCTTCTAATACCTTAAGTACCTCAAAAACATTTGAAAACGTTTAATAAAATGATTTAAATCAATTTATTTGGTTGCTGGTCCATCTTGGACAGCACCTTAAACATGTTCGAAAACACCGAAAAAAAATTCATCGCTTTCAATCCGGCTTTTCTTAAATCAAATAGCACTTGAAAACTTTACTTTAAATCACTTGAACACATTTTCAAAATTAAGAAACAATTATAAATAATTCTGGATAGCAAAGAATTATTTAAAAAAAATCATTTTGATAAAACATCGTAAAAACACTTTTCGCTTTAAATAATCCTTTAATTTAAAATTATCATTTTAAAACTCAAGTTTTCGTCATAAAACAATTTTTTGACAGCCATAAACACAATTTAAAAATCTCAAATAAATCAAATGGAACTATCTTAAAACCAATTAATTTCAAAACCACTTTCACATTCACATACTTTTCAAACATCAACTAACACATAAACAACAAGCAACACTTCATCAAGCCTATACCCAATTAAATCAACATCAAGGCAAATATACAACTCACAAATAATTTATTTTCACAAAACAAAACACTTAGTCATGCATATATTCACAAACCAAATTGAATCAAGATTTAAACCAAACATATTCATATTTGTTTTTCTTTCTTTAAACAACTTAAATCCCTTTTCAAGAATCATTATATAAATTTGTTTTTATGCAACTAAATTTCTTAGACTCACTTATATTACATGACCGAATATAATCAAGGAAAACAAGTCATATATCACAAATTTGAATCACATAAATCAACTTGATTTATTTTAAACTCTTAAATTCTATTTTCTTTTTCATGCAACAAAATTATTTACTCTTTCTTTTATTCTTCCCCGAATGCACATACCCACACATATATTCATTTAAACACAATATAGAATCATTTAATTTATTTATTTCCCTTATCTTTAATTAAAAACCGAATGGGATTTAGATGTTCACAACAAAATTTCACTATTTCACAAAACACACCTATTGTTTTTATGTCATTTCATTGAAAAAGATTCCTAATCTACCTAGTATGTGTAGGCCGAATCCTATTTTGACAAGAACAAGGTTCTTGGTTCACTTTTTCAACATGCAAAAACACAAACTTCCTTAAGTCAAAAAGGAATTATCATGCATGTGTCCCTTTTTATGGGAACAAAACATAATTTCCTAATCCTAGGTTTTAGACCGAATGCACATTATTTAAAAATCAAAACTTGACTTTAAACCTTTTAACATGCAAGATCACAAAACATGAATCAAGTTAAAAAAAATCATTTTCCAAAAACTTATTTCTTTGGTCTCTTTGTAAAACCGTGAGGTCCATTAGGAAAATAAAGTCTTTTCATTCAAAACCCACATGCATGTACCTAGATCTTGTAGATCAAGTCATGAAATCAAATATAATAGCACAAATCAAAGATAAAAATTATTTTGAGTAAGAAGAAGTCAAAACCGTGATGCTCATTATAGAAAATTAGATCTTTTTGGTTCAAAGATCACATGCAAAGTTCAAGATCAAAGCTTTTGTTTGAAAATCACATGTTTGACTCAAGATTAAAACTTTTTCAAGGATCAAGGCAAAAATCAAAGCTTTTTAAAGATCAAGTTCAAGGGTTAAACATTTTAACATCCCAAATCAAATTTCATGAACATAAAATTAACATGTAACCACTTAAATCAAATTAAGAAGCATCAAGACTTAATCTCTAGGTCATGACCGAATTTACTTAGCTTAGGATCTAGTGTTTTATTAGTTCATTTACTCTTAAAAATTCAAGATCCAAGTATAGATAACACATGCAAGTATACAAAGCACCAAGATCAACATCAAATCAACATGCAAAGTTAAAGATCACATATTCATTTATCAAATAAACTCTTAAACACATCTTTAAATCACGGTTTAAGGAAGAAAGTTCAACATGCAACAAGATCTACCTTAAACTTCACAAAATCTCATCAAACCTTTAGATCTAGAGGATTTAGTTTGAGAAGCTTTAGAATCTTTCATGAAAACCTTAATTGAGTTATGAAGTCCATTGTTTAGAAGTTTACAAGTTATTTTTAATCTTAAAAGTCCAAGATCAAACATAAATAAACTTAGAAAATTTACATGCAAAGAAGAAAAGAAAGAAAGATCATAAGATCAAAGAAAAACTAAGCTATTACAATTTCCTTCATAACTTCGAGCTACCCACCAAAGAAAGGGTTGATCTCCTAGCTTCTAAGGTCTTGGAACTTCAAGGAAAGGTTTGGGTTTTGGCTTGATCTCCTCCTTTTTCCTTCTTGATCACTCTCGGCCTCCCCCTTCTTTCTCTATCTCTCTCTTTTTCTTTCTTTCTTTCTCTAAGAGTTTAAGGGTCTCTTAGAGTTGTGTTTGTGAGAAGTGGAATGGAAATGAAGGAAATGAAATGAAAATGTGTGGAAATGAACTAAGGATGGTGCCTTATATAGGCAACCCATGGATTTCCTATCTTGCCCCTTGGAATTCGGCCAAGGTGGGTTCAAGGGAGGGCAATTTTGGCAACACAATTTTTTGCATGGGTGGTGTTTAGCAAACTTAGGGGGACATGGTGGAGAAAATTAAGGAACTATGTCTCTTAGGTTTAGTTACCTTTGGCTTCTAGTTAGGGTTTTTCTACACACTTAGTTTGGTTATGGGTAGCACTTAGTCCATGTGGTTTCTTGTCCAATACTTAGGGAAATTAATCTTAGATCTTCCCCCCATATACATACATACGTCACACACACACATATACACATACACACATGCACATACACGTTGTACATGCATACATACATATACATATACATATCAAATCAATACATATACTCATGCATATATCATATTCTTACAATTTAATTTCCATATAATCCTAAGCATACCCATACATACCCAAGACCGTGCATACACACCCATATGCATAGAAAATAATTATTTTTCATCATAAAATGACTCATGTATAAAAATCATAAATCTTTTAAAGCATAAAATTTGTGAACACCTTACCCTTCCAAAACTCAATTTCTAAAACTCATATTAGTATTTCATGAAAAACATTCCTTTAAAAATCATTCATTACTTTGAAAACGTGAATTAAGAAAATTATTTAAGAAAATACTCTTTCGAAATTACTTTTCTCAAAATAAATTTCTTTAGTATTTTAATTCAATACGAGGAATTTGCGGGGTGTTACATTCTCCCCAACTTAAAGATTTCTCGTCCCCGAGAAATACGTTGTGGATTGGGCAGTAGGGCACAAAATTCTAACGTCACTTTGATTTCCATAAGAACACTCTCGTTTCGCTGCGTGGCCGTGTTCCCTTTCACTGGTCTAATTCACCTTGTCGTGCTCCTTGTTGGTTGCTCTCAGACGAAGAAGTTGCACTCACATAACCGCTTGCGTGTCGAATCGAGTCAAGTCCAACGGACTAACCGAAGAAGGCGTCACTCCCTTAGCTGATCGTCGTCACTTAGAGTCCGATCATAGGTACGAACTTAGGGAAAATCAAGCAAGCAAAATTCAAACATCTCTAAAAGCATGGGATTTCGCCTAGAAATCCTCGGATACTCACTACTCTCTATCACTTGGGATTCTCGATAATCCTTAAGTAACTACTCTTCCCTTTAGTCCTCCTTCTAACTCTAATACTTTCATCCATTATACTTCCAACTTAAGGGGAATTCTACTGCACTATGGCTTTACTATCTCAAAACATCCTCACTTTTCTCCTTGGATTCATCCTAAATATTAATCAAACCTATCACCTTCACCGTCTAAACCTCTGATTAGGGTGTATGGCAATTCAAATCCTCAAACTCTCCTCAGGATTTCCTCTAATAACAGGCAATATACACCTCTTTTCTTCCTTGTGACTCCCCAACTTTGATAAAACTTATAACTAAATCCACCGTGACCTTGTATCCTTACTTGGTTTCAACTATTTATCCTTCCTTAATCGTTCAAGCCTAAACTATCTGGGTAGATATGGTACTTCTAATTCCACTATTCGGACTAATGAGTCTTAAATAGGTTAGATGAGGCTACGGGTGGATAATAGGGCTCATGAAGAAAAAGATTCAAATTTTAGCAACAACAACTATTTTGTTGAAGCAATTCAGCAAACACAGGAGTCCAGGCAGGATATACTATATTCTTAAAGGTACTAATTATCTTTGTACAAAAGGTGTGCTAAGGGTAACAAACCTAAGTTAATTACTAATGAAACATCAAGGGGTAAGGGGTCTCATTCTTAGAATCTATCCACTTCCTACTTAGTCTACGTTCCTCAAGCTACAAGATGAACAGGTTTCTTAAACTAGCTCGGCCGACATTAAGCTACACACAAGGTCTTACATCCTAGAAAGATGAAAACCTAAACTTATGTTCCTATCCTTACACAAGCAAGCACACAGAGTCACACACAAGCAAAGCATGTAAACCCATGCTTAAGGCCACTAAGGATTACCATAAGCTCTGATACCATTCTGTAACAGCCCGTTTTCGTACTCAAAACAATTAACTTTTATTTATTAAAGTTGCCAAAAATGAGGCCAAATTTTTATTTTTTTTTTATAAAACATTGTTGAAGTGTTTGAAAACATTAGTGAAAAGTTTTTGATGTACTTCAACGCTTTCTTTCGAAAACCGAGTTGTTACTAAAACCAACACTTATTCATTTGGGTTTTCAAAAACATTTATCAGGGAAAACGGTTTGGTTCCAATTCAAAATAGTTCTTTTCATTACAACAACAGGACATTAAACTTCTCTCACTGAGTTGTATAAAAAGTAGGGCATGCTTCAGAATAAGTTATGTTACAACGATAGTTCGTTACTTAGGTAATCCTTAACTCAAAACACTCACCGCAAATATAAACTATAATCCTATTCTTATACTTTCCTATTGAAGACGATCGGGTGAAGATCTTCCTTCTTCTTGCGTCCTCTCTTCGCCCCCGAAGATGATGCCTTTCCTGTTGATGTCTTCTCATTGCTAATGGATTCCAGCTCCGCTCCATTGAGAAGGGGAGAATTCCTCCGGGTCTCGTACCGAAACTTCTCTGCGTAGTTCCTATAGCCTCGCACGGTGACTTGTTCCAAGTGTGGCTCCAGATTAGCTCCACTCAACTGATGTTCCGGGTCGGAAATCACGATCTGGGTGTAGCCGGACCATACCCATCCACCGTGGGTGCGCTTTCATCCTCTTCCATACTTACTCCATGCAGTGACGCCCATCCGATACTCCATCTGCCCGTTGAGATACCAGCAACACCGATATGCCAACGAACAGGAGAGAGTAAGCGATCCGAACGACGCATCGTCGACGGTGTGGGATTACAATAGGCAAGATAATAGGACCACACACACATACAATACAAGCACACAGCAATCAAGTATATCATCATCATTATTATCTTTTATTATTATCATTAGTCTTATCATCATCATTATCCTTCATTATCTTTCCAAACTTAATTCCACTTCTCATACTCATAATTTCTTCTCATTCAGTCTTATTAATTCACATCCTTCTTGGATTCGGAGAACTTACGAGATACTACCGGGATATTCATTTCGTTCTCGGTTATCACTCACGTCTACATCTCCTCGGTCATCCACCAACCTAGTCGGAAGCAAACAGGAGTACAGGACCTTTACCGTGTGGGCACGACAGCTGTCTCACAAACAATTGGTCCCAGACCAGGAGGACTCAGCCTCAAATCAAATCATATCAATTCATAAATATACTCAAGGCACACTGTCTCACAGTGGCAATCAAGATGCCCCACTCCAGTCCCTCTCACTGTTCAAGATTTGCAATCTTGGGGCGACAGTATATTTCTAGTGGGCCCGCAGAACTTACCACGGCATTGGACCCAGTCCCTACCACGTTCGTATGCCACATGTGGAGTTCGTTCTGCCTAGAAACATACTCTAGACTTCTTGACGTTTCACCGTCATCGTCCTCCCCTAATGCAATCTCCTCCTGAGTATCCGTAGATACCCATGGTTCCTTCCTCTCCACTACTTCGCACTCTCATACCTTACCGCGTATGTCTTTTAAGTCTTTTATCTTTTTAATTATCCTAAGGTCAGCCCATCCTTCGTGCAACCCTTCAATGAGTCCCGACCACTAACTTGGCACAATCCTTCACTCGTCATTTCTCACATAGCACAGAGCTGGGATCACATCAACAAACTCATGTCTCATTTCTCGATCTTTCTCAACCATCTCATTTCACAAAAGTCTCCTCAAAATCTCAATTCACAATTTTCAAAAATCTGGTTTCACAAACTTTATAAAAATTTCTTTTCATAAAACCATTAAAAGCCTCAGTTCACAAACCTTTCTCAAAATACCATTTTATAAACTTTCACAAAATATCATTGAGTAAACTTTTATAAAATCTCTTCTCGTAAATTTTCCCAAAAATCTTATTTCAAAAGCTTTCTCAAAAACTTGTTTCACCAAATTTTCTAAAAATCTCCTTTCGCAACTTTTCACAAAAAAAAACCCTAGCAGAACAAAAACCCTTTTTTCTCTTCTCCCCTTGCGGTGGTTTTCTAAGGCTGCCGCCTGCGCCGTAATGGCAAAGAAAAAAGGGAGGCCTCCTGCCTCCCCATCTTCTGCTGGGAATCGTAAATCTGATGTTGACCCTTTCTTGGATTTTTCAAATGTTGATGAGGAAGACCTTGCAAGGTTGGAAAACTTGAGTGCCAAGCAATCGGAAGACCTGCTAAAAAGCCTTGACTTGATTAGATCAAAAATCAAAGGGAAAGCTATAGTGGAACAGCGTAATGTTGATAAAAGCATTGAGCAAAATGAAGTTGATGCATTGAAGGCTACTGCCTCTAATCCTAGCCCAAATCCTACTCCTGTTGAAAAGAGAGCATCTGTCTGGGATTCTTTTGATATCTCCAAGCTACGTAATGCAGGTGAAAAATTATCTTTTATTCAACCAGAATATCAGTTGATGTGGAAAATGAATTAAAGTATTGGGAATGTGCATTAACATGTTATGTGTTAGGTGCCAGGCCTCCTTATCCTGTAATTAGTGGGTTTATTAAAAAAGCATGGGGCCAGTATGGTATTGATAAAATTCTAATGAATGGTGATGGGACAATCGTTGTTAGATTTAATTCTCTAGAGGTAAGGAATACAGTTTTGGAAATTGGGGTTTATCACTTTGATAAAATACCCATGATTCTTGCCCCATGGACTGGTAGAACTATGTCTAAGAGTTTTATTGATCGTGTGCCTATTTGGATTCAATTTCCCAATCTTAGCCCTCGGTTCTGGGGTGCTGGTGCTCTTAGTAAGATAGCAAGTTTGGTGGGTAATCCTATTATGGTTGACAAAGTCACCCAGGAGAGGAATAGAATTAACTTTGCTAGAGTTCTAGTGGAGGTTGACCCTGCTGTGCTGCCTGAAGAAGTTTTCTTTGAAGATGACAAAGGGAATATAATCACTCAGGGGGTAACATATGAATGGAAACCTGTGTTGTGTTCCAAATGTTCAATGTATGGCCATGATGGTAAGATGTGTAGGAAAAATTTGAAAAAGTAGTGGGTAGAAAAAAGGAAGCCTTCTAGAGAGGAAATAGAGGATTTGGATGATAGCCTCAAACTTCAGGCTCAGAATGATGAAACCAACCATGAGGAGAATATGGGAGGTGACTTGGATAATGGGAAGACTGTTGAGGCAGAGGAGGCACTGGTTGATTTAATTACTCCTAGCTCAAAGGGTAAAAGCAATGCTGGTGATTTAGCTGGTAAAGACAAAGGACCAGATCAAAGGCCTGTGGTTGATGGTAAGCATGGATCAGGAACTATGGTTGACATTGAGGCTACTACAGAAAATACTTCTAAGAATAGCATGAACAGTGGTGGTAGTAATTCAAAGGCTGTCAATGAGAATGATCAGGGAGGTCCTTGGACTCCAGTTAAAACTAGAAGCAAGACTCAGCCGAGGGGTGGGGGTACTCACCTACAGCAGCATGGATAGAATTGCTTGCTGGAATATTAGAGGGCTTAATGGGCCCTCTAAACAAAAGGAAGTGAGGAACTTCCATAAGTTGTATAAAGTAGGGTTGTTAGGTGTGTTGGAGAATAAATTAAGGAGTGATGCTATTGATACTGTGTTGGGAAATATAGCGCCAGGTTGGGGTTTTTTTGCTGATTCTGATTTTTGTCCAATTGGGAGAATTTTGGTGTTATGGAGGAAGGATATGTTTCATGTTCTGATAATGGCTAGATCTGGTCAATATACTCACTGTTTGGTTACTGAGAAAGTTTCAAATAGGTCTTTCTATGCAACTTGCATCTATGCTGCAAATGAGCACCTGGAAAGGAAGGAACTTTGGGAGGTTATAAAAGGGATTGCAAGGTTTGTGGATCTACCCTGGATTTTGCTTGGTGACTTTAATTCTATGATTCAGCCTGAAGAGAAGCTTGGTGGGATGCCACTAGATTTGAGTCAGTATGAAGACCTAAGGGATTGCATGCTGGATTGTAATTTGGTAGATTTAAAGGCTAAAGGTCATTAATTTACCTGGTGTAATAAACAAGATGGTGCTAATAGGATCTATTGTAAACTTGACAGGATTGTGGTAAATCAGAGATGGATTGAAGCTTGGCCAGGATCTGAAACTAACTTTCTAAATCCTGGGTTGTCAGATCATTGTCCAGTAGTGCTTGATTGGAATCAGAATGTTGAGATTAACAGGACGAATTTCAAATTTTTCAATATGTGGGGAGATGATGATAGATTCCCAGCTATTGTTCAGAATGTTTGGAGTAAACAAGTGGCAGGGAATCAAATGGTGCAAATCATTAAGAAGCTTTATTATCTAAGGAAGGACTTTCTTACTCTCAATAAATCTAATTATGCTGATATTGTGAATAAAGAGAAGGACCTCAGAATGAATTTAGAGGCTGTTCAATCTCTTCTGAGCACAGATCCTAGCAATAGTAGGCTTCAGCAGGAAGAAAGGGAAATTTTAGCTTTGCACAGGAAAGCTAATTTGGCAGCTTTCTCTTTCCTCAGGCAGAAAGCAAAACTTAACTGGATTCAAGAGGGTGATCAGAATACTTCTTTCTTTCATCAAGCTATTCGGCAGAGGGCCTACAGGAATCGAATCATTTCTGTGTCTAATGAGAATGGAATATATGTCTCTGGGCAAAAAGGAATTTCGGAACAGTTCACCAAATACTACATCAGCCTTTTCACTAGGAAGTAGTTTTATCAATGGAATGAGGGGACTGTTGAGTGTGGGTCTGTTTTAACTCCTGAACAACAGTTATCTCTCTTGAGATCTTTTTCTGACCAGGAAATTAAGGAGGTGGTGTTTTCTATCCATAAGGACAAAGCTCCAGGTCCTGATGGATATGGAGCTGGTTTTTTTAAGGCTGCTTGGAGTGTAGTGGGGCAGGATTACACAAAGGCCATAAGGGAGTTTTTTACAAACTCTATTATGCCTAATAATCTCAATGCTACAAATCTAGTGATGGTGCCTAAGGTGGACAGTCCTTCTCAGGTTAAGGATTACAGGCCTATTGCTTGCTGTAACTTCATCTATAAATGTATTTCTAAGCTTCTTTGTGCTAGGCTGAGCATGGTTTTACCATTTATTATTCAAGAGAATCAGACAGCTTTCATTAAAGAGAGAAGCATAGTTCACAACATTTTGATCACTCAAGAGCTTCTAAGGCTTTATGGTAGGAAAAATAGCTCTCCTAGATGTTTAATGAAAATAGACATCAGAAAAGCGTATGACACCCTTGACTGGAATTTTATTGAAGATATGCTAATAGCTTTTAAGTTCCCTATGCAATTCAGGAGATGGGTTATGACTTGTATTACTACTGCTTCATATTCTATTTGTATTAATGGTAAGAATTCAGAGTTCTTCAAGGGTTCAAGAGGGATAAGACAAGGTGACCCTTTGTCTCCCCTGATATTTGTTCTAGCTATGGAGGTGTTGACAAGGGGTTTTCAGAAAGCAGCTATGCAGAGGAATTTCAGATTCCATCCCTTGTGCAAAAACCATAGGTTAATCAGCCTTGCTTTTGCTGATGATCTAATGGTTTTTTGCAAGGGTCATCCAGCCAGTGTGATCATTTTGTATTCTGCTCTTCAGGATTTTGCTAACAGCTCTGGGTTACAGCCTAGCATGGATAAATCCCAGGTTTTCATGGCTGGAATTGATCAAGGAAGAGAGATGGAGATTCTAAGTATCACAGGTTTCCAAAGAGGGGTTTTTCCTTTCAAATATCTTGGGATTCCTATATCAGCCAAGAAATGGTCTAATGCTACTTGTTCTATTCTAATTGATAAAATAAGCAGCAGGATTAACACATGGAGGTCCAAAAATTTATCCTACCAAGCAAGGTGCATTCTAATCAATTCTGTGCTTATGTCTATTCATGTGTATTGGGCATCTATTTTTATAATTCATAAAGCTGTGATTAATGGGGTGGAAAGGAAGTGTAGAGAATTCCATTGGGGTGCTGATTCAGATGGGCATTACCATGCCTCTGTGGCTTGGGACTCAGTGTGCAGACCTAAGAAGTATGGTGGTTTGGGTTTTAAAAAAGCTAGCTTATGGAATTTGGCTGCTATAGGGAAGCAGGCTTGGCATATTGGTGCGAAAAAAGATTATCATTGGGTCAAATGGATAAGTTCCATTTACTTAAAAGATAGGACTTTTTGGCAGCACCCCCAAACTTAGCATTTTGCATGTCCCAGGCAAAAGTAAAACAAAAATTCAGAGCCTAAGATTCTCCCCTCTCAAGGTATAGCAACCTAACCATAAATTCCAACTCGCCTACCCAAGATACCTTTCTTCACTAGCAAATCACCGCAATGAAAACTAGTTGAAAAACAAACTCAAAGTGAGCAAAAGATTAGTGACCACACCACCTCTCAATATCTCTCATGTGTATGGGTAATATTTATCAATTCACTCAAGTTCAAACAATGAAAGCATGTTACCATAAGCTTGACTATAGACCTACATCTCCACTGAATTTATTGAAAACATGCACAAATCATAAGGTCTTTATTTGGTTGTAACGGGGTCATGGCTAAAAGTGTCAGGTGGGATAAAAGAATAAAAGGATAAACAAAGGGCTTAATCAATGAAATCACAACACTTCCCTTTTAAATTATAAAATGAGCAATAAGGTAATTACACAATCACAACTCAATTCACTTGATTTTTCCTTTTCTTTCTTTTTCTTTTTCTATTTCTATTCTCTTCTTCTTTTCATTTTTTTTAGCACATTTGTTGCTCTTTTTTCTTCTTCTTTTTTATAGAAGAGAAATAGAAACATCAAATTTTCAGCACTTACACTTTCACCAATTTCTAACATTCCACTTAATTGCTCATTCACAATTTCAAAGGTACTTCACAAGAATAATTCAATTTATGTAAGGTACCAAAGAAAGTCCTTAAATCTCAAAGCTCAAAGTGGGCAACTAAGGGATCATTATGTCTCAAAAATTTGTTGAAGGCCACAAAAACACAAACCTAAGTGCCTTAATCATGTTCATGCATGCAATCCAATGTCAATTTTGAAAAGGTCACAAGTCAAGTTCTAGAACAAACAATCAAAGCGAACAACACTCATGAAAGAAATAGGAGTTTCATCGCAATATTCATTAAACATTACTCCTTCAAGTGTATAGGCTCAAAATCTCACTGGTTAAGGACAATTCACTAATCAATCATTCACAACAAGTTTGCCAAACAACTAATTTTCAAAAAAAAATTCAAAGCTAAATCCAATTAGTATCTAGGTAAAACAAGTCGAAAATCACAATCAAGCATTTACACCTATCAAAGGGACAAATCTAACACCTAGAATTAGTGCCTACTCATGCCAGGACACAAACCAACACAAAGCTAGGGGAGAAATCAAGATCAGAAAAATTTTTATTTTGTTACCCTCACCCCCAAACTTAGAATGTGGCTTGTCCTCAAGCAACAAATCTATCCTAAACTACAAAATAAAAATAAAAAAACAAAAGCAAGGAGTTAGAGACTTCCCTTTGTAGCACAGGATTCTCTCTTGATGCACCATGGAGGAGACTCCCCCAAACTTATTCACCTGTGTCACATGAACAACTAAAAATAGTGCTTGAAGCACCCCATTAGCAATTACATATAGAAAACTCTAAACTCTTTATTCAATCTCCTAATTAAAAATTTAAATCCTACACTACTACAAAACTAAAGAGAATCCACCAGGATCCCAAATCCTATAGCACAACTTCCATGTTATGCAGCAATAACAAGTTATTCCTGGATCCCATGGAAATATGCACGGATGATGTTGGAGCAAATGTTTAAAAATAGTTTTAAACCCTCCCGGGTCAAATGGTGCATTTTTCACTCCAAGCATCATCACATGGTGCTTGTCTTTTCCATCATGCATGGAGTCTATGAAAGTGTAAACTCCATGGCTTAGCAAGGTTGCCTTTTCAGGCTCTAAAAAGGAGAACAATGACTTATCTTCATCATGAGCATCGGGGAAGTCATAAAAAATTAAGGGGTAAATTGAAGGAAAAATTTTTGAGGGTTCCACATATTCATGCAATCCAATACATTTAGCAAGAGCAGAAAATTCATCATGCAAAGTGGACCCTAATTCAACCCCTAGACTCATCCCATTATTCAATTTATCTTGTCTCACTTCCTCAATCTTAACATGCACAATTTCTTCTTTTTCTATGGATTTAGAAAAGGAAGCACTTTGGTCTTCCATAATAGAAGATTTTTGTACCACCTCCTCTAAAAGACCATCAAAAACTTTAATCTCATCAAAAACATTTTGTGCAAAACATGATGGAATAGGTGACGACAAAATAAAATTGATACATTCTATGTCATCATGAGAATAAGCCATGTTACATAATAAAAAAAATAAAAATAAAAATATATACCCAAGTTACACTAAGTAAAATTAAATTAGTACCAAAATTAATTAAAACAAAATCACTCCCCGGCAACGGCGCCAAAAACTTGTTGGGATTCTGGCAAGTGTACCAGATCGTACAAGTAATATAGACAATGAAGTCCGAGTATCGTACCCAAGGGAGTGATCGTTTAATTAATTCCACCTAATTAATATTACTTAGTGAACGAGACAAAGGATTTATGATTTTGTAAATAAAAACAGAAATTAAAATAAATGACTCTTTGACAAAGGGAAAAAGCGGGATGTAGTTTCGATGCAGGTTCCTAAATATTCTATAATAAATTGATTTGTTTTCCTTGATTCTGAATTTGTTTTGCAAAGGTAGAAAACGCCTAATGTCTTAGAACGTCTCCGTATTTTAGATATTAATCTCCCAATGATGTCTCAAGAGAGCCTTAAAAACCTAACCTTTAATTAAGTTCAATCAAAACTTGTAAAAATTATCCAATTCATAGAAAACATGTCTGTGCCTATGCAATTGAACTGTTTGATTAAATGACTAAATCCTAAATTCATATATCTATTCATAAAGGATTTTCAAAAGTCATGAAACAACTTCTTTCATGAGAAACAAATAAGAATAATCAAACACAGAATTCAATAACGGAAAACAAGATTAATTTATTACTAGAAATATTGAAAAGGTTCCATTCATCTACTCCTACATCCCAAGGATGGAATTAGTTCATACTTACAACAGAAAACACAATAAACATGATAAAAATAATTACCATGAATCCTTGCGCTAATTTCGTGTTCTTCACAAAACCTCCAATCCTTGTTCCTTCTCCAAGTCTCAAATCCTAATCTACTATTATTCTATGGAGTTGTATGAGTGTCTCTCCCCTCACCAATCCTATTATTATATAGATAAAAACTAACCTAATTTCCAATCTAATGTGATAAGATAAAACTAATCCTAAATCTGAATATAATATGATAAGATCCTATTAGAATAAACTAATCTTTAAGAATCTTATCTACAAATAGAATTTATCATTAAAATCCTTCTAGAATCCCGTATTTGTGTCTGGCAGCAACTTCGGCACTAATTTTGACCCCCAAGATGGACGAATTTGAGCAAGGCTATTTCTGTCAAAGTTGTAGATCTTTTCCTTAGCTTTAAAATGATATATAGATCGCCTCATTTGGATAAGATTAGCTCAAGTTATGATCAAAACAGCGAATAGTGTCACTTTCTCGCATTTTGCGCGCCTAGGCGTGAAAATCCTGCGCCTGGGCGTGATGACCTGCGCCTGGGCGCAATACGGTCAACTTTTCTTCATTTTTTTTCCTCTTTTTCTTCCCAAATCAAGTACCAAACTCTCATTCTTCATTCCTTTGCAAAAATCATTGTTTTAAGAGCTTAAATACCTGAAAACAAACCAAACACATCAAAAGGTTCTAGAAATCTTATAGACAAAATTCCATTGTTTTATTCCAATTTACTCAAGAAACAAGCCACTTACTATGTAAAAGGGAGGCAAAAAAGGTACAAAAACATCACATATTAGACCCCAATCACAGCTGGAATCAAAACAAGGGGATAGTTGGCACTGGAAACAAATTGTGAAGGCAAAGAATAAGTTAGCTAATGGGTTTACAGGTGATTTGTGGACGTCCTCTGCTAATGGGGTTTACACAATTAAAAGTGGCTATTTATTCTTATTGGGGAATTTGCCCTCTTTTCACTTACATCGATTTGTTTGAAATTCCTCATCTATTCCTAAACACATGTTCATTACGTGGTTGGCAGTGAAGAACAAATTAAAGACAAGGGACAGATTATTTAATCAAGATCGAACCTGTGTGCTTTGTAATGGCGCAGACGAATCTCGCAATCATCTCTTTTTCGAGTGTTGCTGGTCTCGTGAGCTGCTGGATCTAGCTTGTCTGTGGATAGGAGTTAACAATTGGCCATACAAATTCGTTAATTGGAGTAGATGGATAACTCATGCGTTTAAGGAGAAATCAAGGAAGAAGAGTATGTTTACCGTGTTTTCAGCAGTGATCTATGCAATCTGGACTGAGAGGAACAAGCGAATCTTCACTGGCAGGACCAAATCGATCTCCATGGTTATGCATGCAATGAGGAAGGAGGTAGCCTCAAGACTGGCGTTTTGTTTCCCCAATTTTCGTTTGTGGAAGGACAGAGCTCTTGTTGATAGAGTTATGTCTGAACTGTAGTTACCTTTCTGGTATTGGGTTTTGTGTTTTGGTCGAACCTATGTTGGGCTGAGTTTTTTTAGTTGGTTAGTTTGGTTTGCTCACTTTGGTCTGGTGAACCCTTCCTAGAAGGTGGCACTTGGACCAAGGTGAGTTTGTATGATTCGTTTTTTTGCTTGTGGTCTAATAAATTATTTTATTTTACCAAAAAAAACTTTTCACAAAACTCTTTTCAATAACCTCTTTTCAAAAATCTTTTCAAAAATCACATTTTCGCTGAGCGCTAATGGAGGAGCAAGCTCAACTCAACACTAGTCTCAGTCAAAAACAAAAACAAAGGAGTCAAGCTCCACTCAAATCACTTCTCATATCCACATCCACATTCCTTTCCCCAGCTCTGGCTCAACCTCATCATTATTACCCACTCTTTCCCCAATCTCAGCTCTTTATCACTTTTCAAATCCATCTCATCATTATTCTTTTCTCATTATGTCATTCTTTCCATCAACTTATTTATCTCATTCACATTTTCAGGACGTAACAGACGTCCATTAGCCGTTTACTCATATTAATTAACAGCAATAAATATTATCAGGCATAATTAAATAAATACATAAAATCATACAAACAATCACACAATCATCACACAATAACAATGTGGTCTTCGTCACCTTCGTATAAGTGGCTACACAATACAAACAATTGCCACTTATACTACTGACTCCAAACCACTTAGTTCCGATCTTTGAGATGATACGGAACGTCCTAATAAATCACCTAACTACCACGGTGTCTTAGGAAAGCTTCTCTCTCACCTGAGGTCCAGCGATTTAATGCGTACCGTCTCCTCGGATTCTTCTTGCTGTCGGGTGCCCCAATCCCTCGTCTTTAAAATTCCTCGTACTAAATAAAAAACGCTCATGTTATTAACTTGTATTAAGAAAATCTTTCTTGGTTTCAAAACATTTTTCGTTCCCCATCGGAAGACTTAGATCATAACCGTTTTCTCTTAAATAACTCGAATATCTTCTAATACCTTAAGTACCTCAAAACCATTTGAAAACATTTAATAAAATGATTTAAATCAATTTATTTGGTTGCTGGTCCATCTTGGACAGCACCTTAAACATGTTCGAAAACACCGAAAAAAAATTCATCGCTTTCAATCCGGCTTTTCTTAAATCAAATAGCACTTGAAAACTTTACTTTAAATCACTTGAACACATTTTCAAAATTAAGAAACAATTATAAATAATTCTGGATAGCAAAGAATTATTTAAAAAAAATCATTTTGATAAAACCTCGAAAACATCGTAAAAACACTTTTCGCTTTAAATAATCCTTTAATTTAAAATTATCATTTTAAAACTCAAGTTTTCGTCATAAAACAATTTTTTGACAGCCATAAACACAATTTAAAAATCTCAAATAAATCAAATGGAACTATCTTAAAACCAATTAATTTCAAAACCACTTTCACATTCACATACTTTTCAAACATCAACTAACACATAAACAACAAGCAACACTTCATCAAGCCTATACCCAATTAAATCAACATCAAGGCAAATATACAACTCACAAATAATTTATTTTCACAAAACAAAACACTTAGTCATGCATATATTCACAAACCAAATTGAATCAAGATTTAAACCAAACATATTCATATTTGTTTTTCTTTCTTTAAACAACTTAAATCCCTTTTCAAGAATCATTATATAAATTTGTTTTTATGCAACTAAATTTCTTAGACTCACTTATATTACATGACCGAATATAATCAAGGAAAACAAGTCATATATCACAAATTTGAATCACATAAATCAACTTGATTTATTTTAAACTCTTAAATTCTATTTTCTTTTTCATGCAACAAAATTATTTACTCTTTCTTTTATTCTTCCCCGAATGCACATACCCACACATATATTCATTTAAACACAATATTCTTCCCAAAATCATTTAATTTATTTATTTCCCTTATCTTTAATTAAAAACCGAATGGGATTTAGATGTTCACAACAAAATTTCACTATTTCACAAAACACACCTATTGTTTTTATGTCATTTCATTGAAAAGGATTCCTAATCTAGCTAGTATGTGTAGGCCGAATCCTATTTTGACAAGAACAAGGTTCTTGGTTCACTTTTTCAACATGCAAAAACACAAACTTCCTTAAGTCAAAAAGGAATTATCATGCATGTGTCCCTTTTTATGGGAACAAAACATAATTTCCTAATCCTAGGTTTTAGACCGAATGCACATTATTTAAAAATCAAAACTTGACTTTAAACCTTTTAACATGCAAGATAGTTTGAACCATCTTCGACCTATTCTAACCCCTTCGAACGTAAACGGGAATATCTCGGAATTTGCTTTGACGCATGTGAGCATAGACGAACGCATATGCTTCAAAGTGCCAGTAAACTAACAGTTTTCCTACTTCTACGAGGAGATATCCACGAAGGTCGGAATTCGTGTGCCATTTTCCACCTTCGAGATAGAGGTCCTCAACCATCTAGGCATAGCCCCGAGTCAGCTGCATCCGAGCGGGTGGCCCTTTGCCAGAGCATTCCAGCAATTTTGCGATGCTGAGGGTCTGGTCGCGACGTTACGAGCCTTTTTTTGGATATATGCCCCTCAAGTAAACAAATTTGGTAACTCCAAAGGGCTCTGGGTGTCGCTGAAGGCTCGGAAAGACCATGCCCTTTTTGCTAAGGTTACCGACTCTTGGAAATCCTTCAAACCTCGCTTCTTCAAGTATGAATATACGGGAGCCGAGGTATGCTGGTTCATGAAGCAAGTTGAAGATGGAGAAGAAGTTAAGGTCGTGCCTCAGTTCCCGCTAAGCTGGTCGGGCGATATTTATAAGAGAGGAGCCTCCTTATACCAATTTGACTACAAAGTGGATTTGAGTAGGGCCGAGAAACGTGTATGTGATCGGGTTTGGGAATATCTCCAAGAAAAAGGCCAGATTGATACGAAACAAATACTTTTGAAGAGAACAAAGGCTGAAGTGAAGACCGAGCTGGGTATCCCTTTTTTTTTGCTCGGTATAATACTGACATACTCTTTCTGTTGCAGAGAAAATGGTGAAAAAAGTATCTAAGGGCAAGAAGAGTGCTGCTGCCTCATCTAGGATGGCTCAACTAGCTGCGATGAAGGCAGGTTCTGGTTCATCGAGTAGGAGCCAGTCCTCCGGGCCAACATCAACTGACAGTCCAACCGTTACTCCCAGTGCTGCTCCTGCCGAGGGGGTCTTGGCAGCCGAGGGCATTGAGCAAGTAGTTATGGGGCACCGTGTTGTCGAAGTTGTTGAAGTTAACGTGGAGGCTCAGCCGAGTGCCGAAGGTACTCCCGAGCGTCCCCCCAAGAGGCCTCGGATGGATAAGGGAAAAGGGGTAGCTGGGGAGTGGCTTAACCTTAGTAAATCCCACAAAGGGATCCAAGGCTCTGAGGGCAGGGAGGACATTGTTGCAAAAACAGTGTGGGCGAAGAAGACTCCTGATGACTTCAATGCAACAGTCTTTCCACCTGAAGATGCACAAGTGAAGGATGCCTGGCCTGCATCGGTTTTGGAAAACAACTGTTCCGCCTTGGTAAAGAGTCTTCTACGGAGTGCGAGCATTCTTCGCTACATTGGTAAGCGTGGTGAGGATGTTTATGCTGGCGTGGCCACCGAATGGAAGAAAAAACGACAAGCAGCTGACGCTCGGGTGGATTATTTAAACCTCCAGGTAGAAGCCTTTGAAAGAAGACTTCAAACATTGGCTGCAGAGAAGGAAGGGCTGCAAAAGGGTAAGGAAGAGGCTGAAGATGCCAAGGCTAGAGCCGAGGCTGACAAGGAGAAGGCTGAGAAAACTCTTCAGGAGGCCAATGAGAGGATGAGGAGGGCCGAGGAGATCCTGAAGAAGGCCGAAGAGGATGCCACGGCTCTGCGGGAGGCTACAGAGAAGGCTCGGAAAGCCGAGGAGGATGTTGCAGTGGCTCGAGAGCAACTCGAGGATGCCAAGGATGAGGCCGCCGGACTCCGAGCATATCTAGACAAAATGAAAGCGAAAGCTCTTAAGCACAAAAGGGCAGCCAGAGAGAATCTTTATAACTGGGATCATGCAGTTGAAGACTCTTTCCTCAATACCGTCGAGCAGCTCCGTATCCTGAATCCTGGCCTCAAAACCAAAGGTGTTGACCCCAACTTCAGTGTTAAAGATGGTCGGATCGTGGGTGAGAACGGAGTCGAAATAGACATGGGTGGAAACGATCTGCCTGACCACTTTGCTGAAGAGTCCAAAGAAGACGGGGTCGAGGGTGAACAAGGAGAAACTGCTGCCAAAGGCGACGAAGAAGAAGAGGATGATAAATTTGATCCTGAAAGTATAGTGTTGTCCAATATAGAGTAGATTTACCCTTTTGCTTTTCAACTTATGTATTTGCCCCATTTGATGGGCTTGGACTTTTTTTTTTTGGTAAATAAAAATATTATTAATACCAACTTGCACCTTTTACACTGAACTAACAAAAAAACCAATGCCACCTTCTAGGAAGGGTTCATTGGTAAAAAAAAACTAAACCGAACCAAAAACTAAACCAATAAAAAATCAAACCAACTATCCAAGGCTGGCCAATCTATGAACCATCAAAACATGTCTACAACCTGTAAAGTCTCTAATTCTACTGAAAACTCTAGAAGCCACCTCATGACCAAGCACCCTCCATCGAGCTACTGGAGATTGACTCTGATCCTGGAAAATCCGGCGACACCGCTCAGTCCAAATCTCGTATACAACCGCTGCCAAGAAAGCACTCATGATCCTCTGGTAAGTTCTCTCCTTCGTACCATATTGAAGCCATTTCATCCATGCATTAATGTCATAGCTTCCAATCTGCATGCACTTCCAATTAGCAAGTAGAGTGAGCATCTCCTTGCTCCAATCACACTTGAAGAACAAATGTTCATGTGATTCTGGTTGATTCCCACACAACGGACAGATTATTGAAGTTAGGTTTAGAAACTTCCCCAATCTGTCCCGAGTGTTAAGTCTCCCCAATACCATCAACCACATAATAAAAGAATGTTTAGGAACTGAAACAGAGTTCCAAACTATTTTGTGATACTTGAATTTTTCATGATGCCCACATAGAAATCTGTACCCTAAAGCAATCGAATAGTCTTGATTAAGCCACACCCCATTAGAAACACCAGGAGCCAACCTATCTCTGACTTTAAGGATCTGTTTAAAGTGCCAACCCTGGTCCTGTCTTGGCTGAGCTTCCCAAATAATCTCATCCTTTAAATAAATTTGATTGATCCATTTAACCCACAGAATATCTTCCTTCTTAGATAATTTCCATACCTGTTTTCCAATAGCTGCTTGATTCCATAAGATAGAATTCTTAAAGCCAAGCCCACCAAACCTCTTCTCCTTGCACACATTTGACCAAGCAACATTTCCAGTAGTTTTATCCCCCCATAAAAACTTCCTACACAGCTTCTCAACACCCTTCAAAACTACTTTAGGAATTATAAAAGCAGTAGCCCAGTAAACATGTAATGTAAGCAACACAACATTGATAAGGACACACCTTGCCTGATAGGATAAATTCCTAGACTTCCAGCTATTCAACCTAGCAGCAACCTTATCAATAAGAACTTTGCAAGTAGCCATGGACCATTTCTTTGCTGATATTGGAAACCCCAAGTACCTGAAAGGAAATGAGCCCTCTTTGAACCCAGTACTACACACAATCTCACTTCTAATCACATCCTTCACCCCTGCAAGATAAACTTGAGACTTGTCCTGATTAGCATACATTCCTGAATTATGAGAAAACTCCTGTAGAGCCTGCATAATGATTCTGACACTTTTTGGATGACCCTTACAAAAGGTCATTAGATCATCTGCAAAAATGAGATTCACAAGATTCAACTCTTTGCACAAAGGGTGAAATCTGAACCCATTCTCCTTAGTTGCAGCCAATAGCCTTCTTGAAAGCCCTTCCATAGCTATAACAAAGGGCATAGGAGAAATAGGATCTCCTTGCCTTATGCCACTATAGCTTCTGAAATTCTGAGAATTCTGCCCATTCACCACAATACTAAATGTCACTGTTGATATGCATTCCATAATCCAACTCACAAACTTACTAGGAAATTTTAAAGCCTTCAGCATGTCTCTTATAAAATTCCAATTAAGGGAGTCATAAGCCTTCCTTAAATCTATCTTAAGTAAGCATCTGGCAGACACATTCTTCCTCCTATAAAGCCTCATAAGATCCTGCACAATAAGCACATTGTGGACAATACTCCTCCCCTTCACAAAAGGTGCTTGATTACAATTAATCACCTTAGGCAGAACCTCTCTTAGTCTCAAACACAACAGTTTAGAAATACACTTATACAATGTATTACAACATGCTATTGGCCTATAGTCTTTAACTGCTGTAGCATTCTCACATTTAGGAATCATTACTAAATTAGTGAAATTCCAAGCTTTTAAAAGCTTACCTGAAGAGAAAAACTCTTCAATTGCCACACAACAATCATCTCCAACCACATCCCAAGCTGCTTGAAAAAAACCTGAGCCATAGCCATCAGGACCAGGAGAACTATCCTTATTAATAGACCACATACACTCTTTAATTTCCTCCCTAGAGAAAGGTTTAATCAAAGCAATCTGCTCCTCTACATTAAGCACAGGACCATTCTGGCTAACTGCTTCCTCTATAGACCACCTTACATTCTTCCTTCCAAACAAACTAGTGTACTGATTCACAAACTCATCCATAATACCCTGCTGCTCCTGCACACACTGACCATCTTCCTTAACAATACTCAGAATACGGTTCCTATATTGCCTTGACTTAATTGCATTGTGAAAATAAGCTGTGTTTTGATCCCCCTCTTGAATCCACTTCTCCTTTGCCTTCTTCTTCAGAATAGAAATCGACTCATTTAAAGCTTTCATATAAGTTCCATATAATAACTTCTCCTTCTTATGTAAATCTGAATCTTGAGGCTTCATTCTCAATTCTGATTGAATTGCATCTAACTCCTGCCTTAGTAACTGCTCCTGCTTCACTGAATGCAAATACTCCCTAGAGTTAAGATTTTTTAAAGGTTGTTTCAATACCTTTAACTTCTCCATAACCCTATATTGAGCATACCCCTGAACATCACACCCCCAATTCTCCTTCACTATGCTTAAGAAATCCTGATTCTGAGCACACACATTAAAAAATTTGAAACCCCCACCAAATCTATGCAGAACCTTAGAGTTCTTAATCAAAGCTGGAGAGTGGTCTGAGATACCATTATTAAGAAACTGAGTGTATAGATGAGGCCACACTGTCAGCCAATCTTCATTCACAAGATTCCTATCCAGCTTACTGTAAATTCTTTGACCATCAGTCTGCCTGTTACACCAAGTAAACAGGTTCCCACAATATCTCATGTCTTGTAATCTACAATCCTGAACACAAGATCTAAATTCTTCCATGGCATCCCAATCCACCTGATTCCCTCCTAGCTTCTCTGATGGATCCAAGCAGCAATTCAAATCCCTTGAAATTAACCAAGGAATGCTTACAGTAGCATGAAGTCTCCTTATATCTTCCCATAGCTCCTTCCTCAAACCTTGATCATTAGCACCAAAAACAAAAGTAGCATACCATTGAATTGAACCAATAGGCATAGAGATTAAGCAGTGAATCATCTGGCTAGACTTTTCCAAAACATTGACCTTAAACATGTCAGGCTTCCATAACACACAAATCCTCCCTACTGGATGATGCTCAATGTTAGAAACATGTTGCCAGCCAGGAGCAAACTTCTCTAGAGTAGCTACAATAGAAATAGCTCTTAATTTATTCTCTAATATAGCTAACAAACCTACATTATTCAAACCACAAAGAGATTTTAATTCTCTTTGCTTTTGAGGGTTGTTAAACCCTCTAACATTCCATGTTAAGATATTATCCATTGGCCTTAGAGGCCAAATCTCTTAACACAATCCCCTTGTTACCCTCTTGCCTCTTCTGAGCTTTACTCCTTGTTACCACAGGGATCCATGGTTCTGCACTTTCAGACTCTGAATCATCTTGCACTACCTCAACTAGTTTGGCTTTTCCTTTATCCTCCTTCCTGGTGATATCACACCCCTTTGAAGCAGAGTCTGTCCTTACCTGATCAGTTTCAGCAACAAAAGAAGAAGCTTGACCAACCTCATTTGCTTGCTGAATGACAGTTTCTAAAGCCTTTTCATCATTTTCTTTTAAACAATCATCAATTTTTTCAATCTCCTCTCTTGAAGGTTTCTTTTTTTCTACCCATTTTTGAGTAACATTGGTCCTGCACATCTTGGCATCATGCCCATATTTTGAGCATTTACCACAAAGCACAGGCTTCCACTCATAAGTCACCTTCTGATTCACCACATTCCCCTTCTCATCTTCAAAAAAAATCTCCTCAGGCAGAGTATTAGGATTAACCTCAATCAGGATTCTTGCATAGCTTAGCCTATTCCTCTCTTTTGTTACCTTATCAACCATAATTGGAGTACCAACCAAACTAGCAATCTTGCTTAAAGCAGATTGACTCCAAAATTTTGGGCTAAGATTAGGTAACTAAATCCAGACAGGAAATCTATCTAGATGATCCTTCATTCCTGTTCTTCCAGTCCAAGGTCCCAAAATAATTGGCTTTTTATCAAAATGATAAATTCCAATTTCTAGTACTTCATTCCTTGCCTCAATCGTATTAAACCTAACCACCATAGATCCTTCATTAGTCATTAGGATTTTGTCAATCCCTAAATGACCCCAAACCTTCTTTATAAATCCACTAAACACAGAATAGGGTGGCCTAGCCCCTAATACATAGCACACAATTGCATTTTGCCAATAGGATACTTCTGCCTCCACATCTTCTAGCACAATTTTAGTAATAGCCATTCCTTCCTTAAGGACTGGTTCTACAAAATTGAGTTTTTCCCCTGCATTCCTCAATTTCGAAATATTGAAATTCGCCCAAACAGAGTGAATAGCATGCTCTACCTTTCCTGTTGTTTTTTCCATTGCTTTTGTCTGATCATCTTGCTGTTTATTTGACTCTACACCCTTGTTGACGTCTTGATGACTATTATTCTGTCCTTCATTATTGATATCACTGCTTTTATGAACTGCAGGAATCTTGCTTTGTACTTTTTGCCGCAGAAGGTCAATACTTTGCAACAACTCAGCCGCTTTCTTGGGGGTCAAGCTATCGATATCTTCAAGTGCCTCCTCATCAGAAAGGTTGAACTCCACCGAAGTAGAAGCCACAGCCTCCTTCTCTGCACTTGGAGATTTCTTGTTAGAGGATGATGGAGTTTTCGGGGGTCTTCCCCTCTTCCTACCCATGGAGGCTCACGGCGAAAACCGTGAAGGAGGAGAGAGAAGAGAGAAAACTAGGATTAGGGTTTCAAATATCTTCAAAAATAAATAAAAAAAATTAAATAAATAAAAAAATGGCTTGGACTTTTTGCTGTAACCACTTTGAATATTTATAATATCCGTTATGACTTTTTGCTTCTCTCATATTATTCTTTTAGTTATGAATTCAAGTGTTAAGACCTCGGAACTTCGACACTCTAGCCAAGGTGGGTTCCTCTATCCGCAATGTATAAAATGATTTTATGCCAATCACGTTTGAATCCAGAATCTTTTAAAGTACTTGACGAGTTATAAGCTCTTGTTCGAGCTGTTTATAATCGTTCGCGTCATAAACGGTGGCTAATCGGTTATGAGGAAAAGTATGTAAATACAATGAATTCAGAAACAAAACTTTCATTTAATTGAAGCACTAAATACAATGGGCTCGGAGTTCCACCGAGCATACACCATTATCAAAAATAAACAGACCTATCACTTAGCAAAAGTAACAATGAAACTAAAAATAGAATTGAAATAGGGATGAAAAACTTTAGCTGAAATACGCTTTAAGCTTTGCCACATTCCAAGTGTTATTGATGAGAGCACCAGAGAGAGTTTCGAGTTTGTAGGCCCCTGTTCCCGTCTTGGAAGCTATTCGGTAGGGCCCTTCCCAGTTTTGAGCCAGTTTCCCGTCTTTGGCGTTTTTCAGGCCAATGTCAGCTCTTCTTAGGACGAGGTCACCTACTTCGAATTCTCTAGGTACTACCAAGTAATTATACTCTTTTTCTTGAATTAGCTTGGCATGTCGTTCTCGCTTGGCGGCTAGATCTCTAACTTCATTAGATAGAATGAGGTCTTCACATAGTAAAGTGTTGTTGAGGGGGTTTGGTTGTTGTATGGTTCGAAATGAGGGGATGATCCTTTCCATCAGGATGACCGCGTCGCAGCCGTAGGTAAGCCGATAAGGAGTTTCCCCCGTCGAGGTTTGTATTGTGGTGCGGTACGACCAAAATACTTCATGCAGATTATCCAATCAATTTCCCTTTGCACCAATAAGCCTCTTCTTAATTCCCTGGATGATGGTTCGATTCACTGATTCCACTTGTCCATTGGTCTGAGGATGCTCAAAAGTGGAAAAATAGTGCTCGATGTTTAAAGCATTGACCAAATCTTGGAATGCCTTTGCTGCGAAATGAGTTCCGTTGTCAGTCACCAGAACATGTGGAACTCCAAACCGAGCTATGACCTGCCTTTCAAAAAACTTCTGAACTTTGGCAGACGAGATAGTTGCTAGAGGCTCGGCTTCTACCCATTTGGTAAAGTAATCTATGGCAACTACCACTCATTTCAGCTGTCCTGGTGCGGTGGGGAACTGGCCAATCAAATCCATTCCCCATTGATAGAAAGGATAGGGAGATGAAAGAGAGTGGAGTTCCTCGGCCGGATTCTAGTACACATCGCTATGGAATTGACACTTTCCACATCTTTTCACATGATTAATTGCATCTTGCTGAAGGGTCGGCCAGTAATATCCTGCCCTTAGAATCTTTCTGGACAATGATTTAACCCCAACATGATGGCTTCCGATTCCTCCGTGAACCTCTTCAAGTGTTTGTTTTCCTTCGGTGGGATCCAAACATCTGAGCATAGGGCCACTGACCCCTCGGCGAAACAAAATTCCTTCAACCAGAGCAAATTGCGACGCTTTCCTGATGAGCTTCTTAGCCTCGGTTGGATCAGTAGGCAAAGTTCCTTGTTCTAAGTAACTCGTGATTGGAGCAGTCCAATTTGGATCCATCGAAACGGAGAGGACAACGCTAGGTCCGTGCACCGTTTCCTGGATCAATGTCTTGTTATTTTCGGGGCCTTTTGTTGAAGCAAGTTTTGAAAGAATGTCTGCTCGGCCATTGCTTTCCCTTGGAATATGACAGAATTCAACTTTGGCAAAATCTGAAGACAAGCACTTCACCTTCTCAAGATACTTTTGGAGGATGGGTTCTTTGGCTTGATAATCTCCTTTGACATGAGAGCCACTAGCTGAGAATCACTGAAAATCTTGACTTCTCGGGCCCCTACCTCCTTTGCCATCCTGAGACCAGCCATTACAGCTTTGTATTCTGCCTGATTGTTTGAAGTAGGAAATTCAAACTTCAAAGAATACTCAAGGGTAACGCCATCGGAGTTTTCCAGGATTATACCAGCACCTGCCCCAAGCTTGTTGCTCGATCCATCAACGTAAATGCTCCAGTCCAAGTTTGAGCTCGTCAGTGGCTCAGTAAACTCGGTGAGGAAATCAGCTAGAACCTGAGACTTCATTGCCTTCCTTGGTTCGAAAGTGATGTCGAAGTCGGAAAGTTCAATGGCCCAAGTTACCATTCTTCCTGCTAAGTCGGGTTTCTGGAGAATCTGGCGGATAGGTTGAGCTGTTCTGACCTTAATGTGATGACTCTGGAAGTACTGACGCAGTCTTCTGGCCGTGATGACCAAACAGAAAGCCAATTTTTCCACCTTTTGGTATCTCATCTCTGGTCCTTGAAGCGCTCGGCTAACAAAATAAACGGGGGATTCCTTGCCTGATTCTTCTCGAACTAAAACTGAACTAGCAACTGAATCACCCACTGACAAGTATAAGAACAGAGTCTCTCCAATTATAGGGCTAGATAGGATCGAGGGGATGCCAGATATTGCTTAAGGTCAGTGAAGGCCTTTTCGCATGCATCGTTCCACTCAAACGCCTTCTCTTTTTCCTTTCTCAACAATTGGTACCATGGTAGGGCCTTCCGAGCTGATTGGGATAAGAATCTGGAAAGAGCTGCTACCCGACCTGCCAATTTTTGTACACCCTTAATGTCAGATGGACTCTTCATCTCGATAATAGCTCGGCATTTTTCAGGGTTCGCTTCGATTCCTCGTTCAATGAGCATAAATCCGAGGAATAATCCAGCGGGAACCCCAAAGGTGCATTTTTCAGGATTCAGCCTCATATCGTACTGCCGAATTCTGTCAAGAATGATCTTCAAGTCCTTGGCATGGTCTTCTTCCTTCAAACCCTTGGCAATCATGTCATCGATGTACACTTCCATTCTGGGCCCGATAAGTGGGCCAAACACTTTATTCATCATTCGCTGGTAAGTTGCCCCAGCGTTCTTGAGTCCGAAGGGCATGACATTATAACAGTACGTAGCGTTTTCAGTAACGAAGGAAGTTTTCACCTGATCCGGAGGATACATCGGAATCTGATTGTAGCCAGAATAAGCGTCCATGAAGGATAGTCTCTGGTATCCTGCTGAGCTGTCTACTAATTTGTCTATGCAAGGAAGTGGATATTGGTCTTTGGGGCAGACCTTGTTCAGGTCTGTATAATCCACGCACATTCTCCACTTTCCATTAGATTTTTTGACCAGTACGGGATTAGCCAGCCAATCAGTGTATACCACTTCCCTGATGAACCCTGCTTCAAGCAGCTCGGCAACCTTTTCCTCTGTGGCTTGAGCTTTTTCGGTTCCGACCCGCCTCTTCTTCTGGCAAACTGGTTTAGCGCCAGGATAGACACTTAATTTGTGGCAGATGAAATTCGGGTCAATGCCTGGCATGTCTGCCGAGGTCCAGGCGAATAGATCTTTGTTCTCAATGAGCAGTTCTATCAACTCTTTCTCAACTTCCTCGGCAAGACCAACACCAATCCTGACACAGCGGGATGGATCGGAGCCCAAGATTATCTTCTTGAAATCCCCCTGAGGGGTTGGTCTGGTTTCGTCATCCTCCCTTACATCAAGATCTGCCAGGTTAACACTTCCCTTATTTAGTGGCTCTTGCATAATTTTTTCATCTTCGATCTTCAGTTTACCCAGGCTGATATTGTAGCACTTCCGAGCCAGCTCTTGTTCAGAATGCACCGTGACCACCTTGTCGTTAGACCCTGGAAATTTCATAGCTAGGTGGACAGTTGAAACAACGGCGCCAAAATATTGGAGTGCAGTACGACCGAGGATGGCGTTGTATGCCGACGGAGCCTGGACGACCAGAAACTTTACTATCTCTGTTCGAGCGGATGGTTGTTCCCCCAGGGTGACTGGGAGGTGGATATGGCCTAGGAGAACAATCGAATGGCCCGTAAAGCCAATCAAATTTCCTTCGAACGGAGTTAGATTAGACCTTTTCAGCTTCAGGGCTTCAAACAAATCCAAGTACATAATATCTGCTGAGCTTCCCTGATCAACAAGAATCCTCTTCACTCCATAATTACCGAGCAGAGCCGTAACTACCATGGGATCGTTGTGGTCTCGGATTATGTCAGCGAAGTCCTCGTCACTGAAGCTGATGACGATATTCTTCTTTGTAGGCTTTTGAATTGGTCGGCTGGCAACAGAAAGAACTTGACCCACGTACTTCTTTCGGTCACCTCTTTTCTCCCCTCCACCTGTGAATCCTCCAGCAATGGTGTTGATCAAAAAACCCGCTCGACCCTTATCCTGTTCGGACAGTAGGGTAGAAGCTCCCCCCGCAGGTGGTGAGGGGCTCCTATTTCTTTGTTTCTGCTCGGGTTTGGGTGGGGACTGGCTTTTTCTCCTAGTACGCTTCCGCATTGCTTCGCCAATGTACTGTTGGAGTTTTCCGTCCCTCACCATTTCTTTAATCAAGTCTTTTAACATGGTGCGCTAGTCAATGGTGTGTCCCCATCCACCATGATGGTCACAATACTTGGTCTTATCTTTCTGAGCAACTTTTCTCAAAGTTGGAGGCCTAGTAATATTGCGCATCTCGGTGTGCATAGTCTCGCGAATGATTTGACTCCTTGGTACTGTAAGCTGAGTATACTCGTCATATTTGCCTTTTGGAGGCAGTTTTTCTCCTCTTTCTCTCTCTCTTTTATCCTTCCTCCCTCTACCATCTCGAAACCGATCGTTTTGCCGAGGACATTGCTCTTGACGCTCTTCCTTACCACGCGCCACAGTACTGATTCTGTGAAACTCTTCCAAATTTACAAACTTCCTGGACCTTTCCCTGAGCTCGACCATATCCTTAGGTGGTTCTCCTATCAAAGAATCCTTAAAATCTTCGTCTCGTAACCCTTGAGTAAGCAAGAGAACAGATACTCCAGATTGTAAACCCGATACGCCACTAGCCTCTTGTTGATACCGAGCTAAGTGGTCTCGTAGAGACTCGTCTGGTCTCTTGCAACTCCAGCTAATGAATGATCGGATTTTGGCTGTGACATACTGGCAGTGTACCTATTCAAGAACGTTCTTCTGAGTTCAGCCCAAGTGTGAATTGAATTTGCAGGTAGGGAGTTGAACCACCGTAAGGGCGCCGAGCCCAAAGTCATTGAAAAAGCGCGGCATTTCATGAAGTCCCCTCCTCCATTAAACATCATGGAGGATTCGTAAGCCGCAATATGGTCCATCGGATCGGTTTTCCCGGTATAGCGAGGAATATTTTGATGTCCTACATAAGGCTGCGGGGTTTGGTATGCCATGATCTCTGCTGTGAAAGGATGGCCAGGATGAGGTTCCCCGGTAATACGCTCGGGAACCACGCTCAGGTTGAAAGGTGGAGGAGGAGGAAGGTTGCTTGGGTTGCCGGAAGCCACGCGAGGGCTTTGCTCGGCTGTTCTTGCCATGCTCTGCTGCTGAAGAGCAGCAATAGCCTGATTTTGTCTCTCGATCAAGGAAGTCTGAGTTCTTAAAATTTCCATGATTGACTCTTCTCGCCTTCGAGCCAAAGAGGTAGTCATGTAAGACCTGCCCTCAGTTTCAGTGGAACGTGGACCACCTTGAAGCGTTCCAAATTGGCCCCTCGTCAAGTGAGGTACTTCTCTTTGGGATCTATCAGCTCGGGAATGATCATGACGAGCGGAACATTCTACTCGACGGGCCTCATCAGTTCGTGATCCAAAAGGGGCCCTCCGAGATACGTGTGGTTTAGAATCTGCAGTATCATGCCACTCTGAAACATGACCATCAGGAACAGTGTGAGAGTTAGATCGTCCTCCGCCGCCTTCAATAAGGGGGGGACATTAGCCTGTGCCTGAAGGGGATTTTCAGGAGGAACTGGAGGGGGAGGGTTAACAAGAGGAGCTTGATTGCCTTCGGGGGGCCCTCCCGGAGCGATCCTGTCCCTGATATTTCCTCTTCCGTTTTTGGGTGGCCTCCCACGGAGGCGACGGCGGAGATCTCCTTCATTAACGTTGTTGTTTTCCATGAAAATAGTGGATGTGGGAATATTAGTTATTCGCTCCCCACAGACGACGCCAAATGTAGTGTCCTAATCACTATATGTCCTTAACCCTCTAAGTGTTCAAGATTATGGCAACCAGGAGCCCAGGAGAGGATCGAGTATTGATGTATGACTTATGGTATTTCTGCAGTTCCAGTTGGGAAAAGCAGGATCTCCCTAGTCAACGTGTGTGTGCAGAGTGTCAACTTAGGGATGAGATTACTTTCCTGAAACCCTAGTTGGGATGAGCTATTTACAGGGTTTGGAGGAGGCTGATATGGGCCCTTTGGGCCCTGTATCAAAGTTGTGCTGAACCAGGATTCTGTGAGATAATATCGGACGATTATGCTTCTAGAATCTAGATAGGATCAGCTGAAGATCTCATGTCTAGGCTGTTGCGAGAATCTAGGAGAGATTTGCGGAAGGGATAAGAAGCCTCGGCGAGCCTAAGCTTATCCACAAGCCGACGGTATGTCTCGGTCCTAGAGTCCCGAGCCTGATGGATTGGGGACCGATCGTAAGGCTCGATTCCATCAAGTCCGAACCTGGCCCTCTCGTATGCTCGAATCCCACGAGTCTGAGCGAAGGACTTTCATGACAGGTAAACCGAGCAAAATGATCTTAGAGGAACCCTTTGGTGAGACTCGGGTCCGTATATGGTCGGCAGACCCTACAGAATATTTAGCGGGGAATCGATTTTTTTTAAACAATGCCCCAATATCTTTCATCAAGAGCTCAACAATTAATCTCTTCAAAAACTGCCTCAGTTTATTGTCTGATCAACAAATGCAAGGGAATGATCAATGCTTCTAATTTTCTCTTCAAAAACTGCCCCAGTATCTCATTCAAGGATTTATTCAACAAAATTTTCCAGAACTGCCCCAGTTGACTATATTAGCAATATTTGCAAAGGAACGAACAATCCGCTTGACCTCTCTTCAGAACTGCCCCAGTATTTCTTTCTAGGGCTTGTTAAAAATTTCCCAAACTGCCCCAATTTGCTTGGCTAGCAACAAAAAAAATTTCAAAACTGCCCCAGTTTGGGAAATGTTTCCCCAAGCGTTGGGAATCCTCAAAATTGCCCCAATGCAACTTTCAGGACTTCTTTTCTGGTTCTATTTGCAATTTCCAATATTTCTTTGTTAAAAACAAACTGGTTTGTATTTGAGGATATTTCCTTCTGCCCTAAATTTTGCCTAGAAAACCCAATGTAGGTTCCTAGCCGGCTTTTATATCATGATCCTAACTTTTTCCTAAGCTGCCCCTTTCGAGTTTTGCAACTTAGCGGATCGCTCTAACTTTTGCCTAGGTTGTCCTTTTTTTGTATTTTCAACCTAGCGAGCCTTTTATTTTTTATTAATCTTTTTTCCTCAAACACAATAATTTCTCAATTGCTTTTGAATTGACTGGAAATTGCAAATCTTTTTCATTCTTTCCACTCAAGGTTAGGACTCTTTCAGAGAACATGTTCTTAATAACAAAAGATCTTTAACTGTATTTAACCGATCAAGTTCCTTTCAATTTCTTTTTCTCACATACCTTCTAAACAAGAAATACTAATGTAATGATCATTTGAACATAGAAAATATTTGGATGATGGGAGTAATTAATTCATGCATTAAAAATGAGATATATTTCATCAAAGTTTCAATTAGGTATACTGAAGTCAACATTTCTCCGTCCTAGTGTGTAACTCAAGCAAACCAATCCTCAACGAGGTCTTTTAAAGCTTGTAATGTGGTCTGGCTAAGGGTTAACAATAAAAAGGTATAAAGATCAAATTTTTATTTCTCTTCCCTTCCTTTCTCCTTTATCTTCAATTCTCTATTTTCTCAACAGATTTCGCACAACACTTAAATCATCAAGAGGATTTTCCAAAAGGTTGTAACATGGTCTGGGGGTAATAATGTGGCTAATGAAAGAATGGATATAAAGGCCCCAAATTTATGTTGAGTTTTTAATGAGAATCTTTCATTCAGAAGGATTGAAATTGTTCTTTTTCATCACATAATGGATTCATAGGCTTTGCCTTATTTAGACAAGCACACTCACTTTTTGCTAATTTTTTTTGTTAATTCTTTTTGTGCTTGCCTACACCCAATTTTGGATTTTTTTTTGTGATTGCACTTTTGGTCATGGAAATTGCCTCCCTTGATTTGATTCTCATTAATACTCGAGTAAAATATTTTTCGGTTTTAAAAACAAGTCTTTGAAATTTAAAATTCAGAAATAAATAAATTTAATCAGCTATGGACGGTGCAGCCGATAGGAATTTTTTTTAGAAATGTATTTTTCATATAAGTAAAATATCCTTTAGTCAAAGATATGAATTTTTGAAGATAGAACACCATAATTGTAACATCCTCACTTTTATTAGTTAATTTTAGATTTTTATAAAATCAGAGTTTGAAAATTCCTTTTAACGTTTAATTTCTCATAAAAGTTTTTACGAAAATCCGGCAGAGTTTCCTCTGTTTTTCGGACTTCCCAAAAATTTCCTTCTAAAAACCTGTCAGTCCAGAATTGTTCAAAAATATAAACACAACATATTAAAAACCAGTTCAGGTCCTAATGCCCGATCAGTAACAGTCTCAAGGCAGATAACTACACATATTGTAAGTTACAAAAACAACAGTTTATACATAATAAAAATCCACTCAAGGTATCACAAATTTCACTCCACGTAGTGGAGGGTTTCCAGTTCGGCCTGCAACAGTGTAAGCTCCGCTCCCGTACCTATAAAATGATATCAAGAAGGGTAGCATTACACAGAACTTAAAAAGATAAATCCTAAAGGAAGACATAGCAAATAACTAAGCCTACTTACTTATTAGCTTACTTTATTCATAATTATTCACATAATTAATCTCTTTTAGTTCTTCACTTATTCTCACATTCTTTTAATTAATGGTTCTCTTTTCTTTCTTTCCTTCTCATTCTTTTATCCATTTTCCATTCTTTTTCCTTTTAATCGATACGCCTTACCAGGCTCGCATCGATGCCGATACGCCTTACCAGGTTCGCATCGGACTTCCATTTTTTTCTTTTAATCGATACGCCTTACCAGGCTCGCATCGATGCCGATACGCCTTACCAGGCTCGCATCGGACTTCCATTTTTTTCTTTTAATCGATACGCCTTACCAGGCTCGCATCGATGCCGATACGCCTTACCAGGCTCGCATCGGACTTTTATTCTTTTTTCTTTTTAATCGACACGCCTTACCAGGCTCGCATCGATGCCGATACGCCTTACCAGGCTCGCACCAGCTTTATTTTCTTTCTTTCTCTTTCTTTCTCTTTCGTTCCTTACATAGGGACTTATCATTACATTGTTTACTTTTCACTATTTTAAATATCCTTCTCTCTTTTCCTTTTTCTTCTTCTCTTCCTTTTCTTTTTCTTATAATTTAAGTAATTCTTTTATACTTGTCTCTATTTTTTTTTATCTTTTCTTTCGTTTGTGACTTATCACATTTTTCTACATTTTCTACTTTACTCTTTCTCTTTTCGTTAATTTCCCCCGATTTTATCCACTCTAATTAATACGGTCTAATATAGCATATTCTAGTTCTCATTACTAATTCTTACTTATTTCTTCATTTCCTTATCCCAGTCAATTACCTAATTCATCGTTCCTACTTCATCATCTATATTATATTTAATGGCTCCATTCACTTAATCTAGCTTTTCAATTCTTATTACATTATTTTGCTTAACTTCCCTCATAATGTACTCTCTCTTCTTTCATTATCTTTCTATTATTCCTCTTATCTTTTTCCTATTTTCTTTCAAATCTATTTCATTATTTTACGCCTATTGCTCTACTCGATCCTGCACATTTTTATTATTCCATTTTTAATCCCTCCTTTACTCCACTTTACTCTTCGGTTACTATTATACTTATTATCTTTTTAATTCACTAATTCCACTCTCTTCTTGCCTATTTCGTTTACCCTCCAGTCCTTTTTCTTCCCCTATGGTTCTATTCTTATGGTTGCTCATGTTTTTGTTTTATTCGAACTATTTTAATATTCTAATTTCGCTTATTCATTCCGGGCCTTACTCTATGTTCATTCCTTTTATTCCCTAAAGTGTGGTTTCTCGTCACAATTTTATTAATTTTCTCTATATCAACGGGGTACCCTAAGGTTCATTAACATACTTTTTAATTACTCTATTCTCAGCTACCACTATAGCAACCTAGAATTTACTTCTTGAGCAAAGGTAACGCGAACCCTCTTACCTCGGGCTTTTTAAATAGAACCTGTATTTTAACTCGGTGACGATGACGGCGTCGGTGTTGCTTCTCGCTAGCGGGAAACGATCGTGACCAAACCGAGGCAAGGCTTCGAGCTCCGAGGTTCTCGACACGAGCCCAGCACGATCACGGACCGGTAACGGCGTCGGGGAGATCCGTGGAGAGAGAGAGAACTCGTGGGTGTGAGAGCAATGAGTGAGGGAGAGCTATGGGGGTTGTGGCCCGTGGTGGTTAGTGGTGGCGTTTCATGGAGGTGGCGGTGGCGGCCGGTTGGTGGTGATGGTAGCTCTGGGCGGCGGCCTTGGGGAGGTCGGAGGTGGCGGCCGTGAGTGGGGAGAAAAGAGGGAGAGGGTGTTTGTGAGGGAATGAGGGAGAGAAAACAAGAGAGGGAGAGAGAGACGGGTTGAGAGAGGAGGAGGGAGGCCACAAGGGCGGCGGTGGAGGCCGTAATGGAGGGAGGAAGAAGGGGAGTCGGCGGAGGTGAGAGAAACAAGGGAGGAGAGTGGGGAAGACGAGGGTTTCCCCCTCGATTTAAAGCTGACCCGACGATTTTCGCTTAAGCGAAATTCATTCGCTTAAGCGAATTGGCATCAACACTGTCACGAACGATTTTCGCTTAAGCGAAATCTGTTCGCTCAAGAGAACTCGATTTATGTTGCTACTGAAGCTGTTTCACTTAAGCGAAATATTTTCGCTTAAGCAAAATGAGCAGGTACTGCTGTTTCATTTTTCCATTTTCCTTCTATTTTCTCCCGAACTTCAAACCTCCATAACTTCTTCGTTCACCGTCGGATCTTTCTCAAATTTGACGAGCAACTTCCTAAAAATCATATCTTCATATCCAACGGTGGGAATTGTGTTTAGATTCTTAAATATTTTATTTTAATTTTTCCCCTTATTATTATATTTATTATCGATTTATTTATTTTCTGGCCCGATCCTAACTTCGATTCAACGCTCCTTTCTTCTCTAATTCGCTTAGTATTATTATTATTTCCTTCTAATGCTAAATTTCTCATTTGGGATACCTATTTGTGGTTTATTATTTTCATTTTAATTATTCTAATTATTATTTATTTATCTATGTTCGGGTTTAAAATTCGGGATGTTACAATAATCCTTCAAAAATCATTTCATATTCAAATATCATTAAAATAAAATACTATACCTTATAAAAATATTTTCATGGTAAGAATACAATTTAAATTCATCAAGGAAAATATTTGTGTGTGTGTGTATATATATATATCACGTGCATATATATGCAAATAAAATTTAAACAATATAAATCAAGGAATCATAAATCATCATAAAATCATTTAATTAAAAATCAATTAAAATAATTTAAAATAAAATAAAATATCACAAATAAATTGGGCAAAATTGTGGGTCTCACAATCAGCGCTTCAATCCCCAATTCCTTTGCTATTTTCAGCCCTGCAATCAATGCTTCATATTCGGCGTCATTATTGGTACAAGGGAACTCCAATTTAAAAGCAAATGTCAATGACTCTTCTCGTCCATTGGTGAGCGTTACGCCCTGTGACGCTCTCATTTATCCGAAAAGGTTTTGCTGGATTTGGACTTGTAAGGTTTTCCAAAAATTAGGGTGGAAAAATTTTCTTTTTAAAACACTTGATTGGAAAGTGAAATCAGAGAGTTGAAATCCGGAAAGTCAAAAGAAGTTGAAAGGCAGTCGAGGGGTTTTCGCAATAAATATTATTTTCATAAATGAAGCCTTTAGTCCCTCGATTGCGAGTGCTTTTAAAATAAAACTGATCAATACCGGATTTCAAAAATTATTAAAATCAAGCGGAATATTGAAATGCGTAAAGTGAACCATAGTTGTAGATAATAGGTCGTAAAAAGGTCTGATACAAAATAGTTACAAGTCCATTGGAAATAAACACTCTGACAATACCTCACCAAGAGCAAAATTTACAAAACATAAAACTCAAAAAGAAAGGGTATCATCAAAGCTGGTTACTGGTCCACTACAGCTATTCCATAGTCAGAGATCACCGGTTTCGTCCCACGAAACCTACGAGGAGGAAAGAGAACTACGGGATTGGGATGGGAGAGAGGGATCTCTACTTCTTCCTCAAAACAACCCGGTGATCCCGATACTCCCAAGCACCATCAAGGAGCGGGCGGATCTCGATACAAGGCAGGCGTTCGGCCATCACCTACAAGGGCAGGAGAGTAAGCCTAGCACAGTCGCATTATCGAATAAGCCTAAGCCCTAACATTCACAGCCAGATAAACAGCAGCAATCACCAGTGCAGAAAATGCATATACATATGAGCAAACACAAGTTTAATTATTATCTTCGAGATAAGTGGCATGATGCATGTACATGTTCTCCAACTCTAACTCTGAGGCCTCTACGTCCACCGGGTCCAGATCTGAGGAACGGTGCGTCCCAGACGCGGCACGGCTTACGGCACGTCTGCCAACGTAAACGGCACGACTTACAGTGTTTCCATCAGCGTAAATGACACGACTTACAGTGTTTCCACCAGCGTAAATGGCACGACTTACAGTATTTCTACCAGCGTAAAAGGCACGACTTACAGTGTTTCCACCAGCGTAAACGGCACGACTTACAGTATTTCTACCAGTGTAAAAGGCACGACTTACAGTGTTTCCACCAACGTAAACGGCACGACTTATAGTATTTCTACCAGCGTAAAAGGCACGACTTACAGTGTTTCCACCAGCGTAAACGGCACGACTTGCACTGTTTCCACCAGCGTAAAAGGCACGACTTACAGTGTTTCCACCAGCGTAAACGGCACGACTTACGGTATTTCCACCAGCGTAAATGGCACGACTTATGGTGCGTCCACCAGCGTAAACGGCACGACTTACAGTGTTTCCACCAGCGTAAACAGGCACGACTTACGGTGTTTCAACCAGCGTAAACGGCACGACTTACGGTGAACCCTGTGCAGGCTTTCATAAAATATCAAGTTCAGTTACCAAAACAGTTCACAGGTTCACCGGCGTAGGAAAGGCACGCCTTACGGTGTTTCCACCTGCGTAGGTGTTCCTCAGATTGGGACTGGTCTGATAACCTAGCTCATGTCATGTATGTTCTCGATGCAACTCTTGAAATCCTAGGTTATCATGCACATGTTCAAGTTCCAGGTTTATTATTAGTCCAACTATGTCATGACCATTCGTCATTAGGTCATCATGTACTCATAAGCAATCAACAGGTACCAAACACAACAGAGTTATACTAGTTCTGGGTCAGGCTTATGTCTAAGTATTCGGACAGAGTCCCATCATTTACTTGACCTAGGTCACCTTAAGTGACTAAAACTTGGGATAAACAAGTCTTAACTACTTAAGACTTCGATTAAGTGAGTCCTAATCACTTAAGACTAGGTTTAACTGACTTCAGTTGACTAATCATGGACTAAGTTCACTAATCTTGGACTAAATCTCACTAATCAGGAGTTTAGTCTCACTAATCATGAACTAGATCTCACTAATCATGAATTAGGTCCAGTTTAATTGACTAATCTCGGATTAAATCCGACTAATCGTGGGTTAGGTCCAACTAATCATGGATTAGTTGACTAATCAGGGGATTAAGTTCACTAATCTTGGATTAAGTTCAACTAATCATGGATTAGTTGACTAATTAAGGATTAAGGTTACTAATCTAGGATTAAGTCCAACTAATCTTGGATTAGTTGACTAATCAGGGATTAAGGTTACTAATCTAGGATTAAGTCCAACTAATCATGGATTAGTTGACTAATCAGGGATTAAGGTTACTAATCGGGGATTAAGGTTACTAATCGGGGATTAAGTCTAACTAATCTTGGATTAGTTGACTAATCAGGTTTAAAGCCACTAATCGAGGATTAGGTCCAACCATTCTTAAATTAGTTGACTAATCATGGTTAAGGTCACTAATCGAGGATTAGGTCTAACTAATCATGGATTAGTTGACTAATCATGGTTAAGGTCACTAATCGAGGATTAGGTCCAACTTGTAACATCCTAAACTTTGATTTTAAGTGAAATAAATACTAAAAACCTTAGAAAAATTGGAAAAGTGAGTTAATGAATTTTGCCAGATATGTGGGTGGTGATTATAGGTCCTAGGAGTTGTATAGGAGGTATATATGGCCTTGGGCAGGGTCAAATAAGCGAGATCGGGAGTAAAATCGGCGTTTTAGGTGTTAAAAATCAACCGAAAAGAGAAAATTAGAAATTCATTATAGGAAGCTAAGAAAATAAATTCCACCATTGGATGTGAAGTTTATGGGGTAAAGAAGCATGTCTAAAAAATTTGGACTCGATCCGACGGTCGACGAAAAAGTTACGGCGAATCGAAGGTTGGAAACCCTGAAACTCGCCCAGGCGCATGAGTCACTCGCCCAAGCGAATCACTGTTCATTTTGGTGCAACATCAAGTGAGATTCCCGCCCAGGCCAGCCCACCATTCGCCCAGGCGAGTGTGGCACGCACCAGCCGCACCATTTCCGTTTTCTGGCGCGCCAATTCCCCTTGTGCCAGCATCTGACCGCATCAGTTACGCACCAACTTGGTTCTGGTGCAGATTTCTCGCCCAGGCGAGGAATTGGCTCGCTCAGGCGAGCGGATGCGCACACCAGCGCACCAGGAATTCCGTGTGGCGCGCCAATTCTCTAGCTGACCGTGTGAACCATGCACCAGTCTGGTGCTGGTGCAGGACGTGCGCCCAGGCGAGCCTGGCATGCGCCCAGGCGCGTGGCGCAGACCAGATTTGATCTGGTCCATTGATTTTCAACTTGGTGGCTAAGTTTTCCCCACCAGCCCTTGGATCCTCCTGCACCAGCCAAGGTAAAAAATAAAAGAAATAAAAACAAAGCTCTCCACCACCATTCAAACCCACACAACTCCATCAACTTCATCAATTCTCTCAACTCCAAGAACATTCCAATCACCAAATCCACCAAAACACATTTGATTCTTGGGCACCTCAACCCAAAATCACACAAGACCAACCAACCTTGCACCATGGATGTTGATTGAAGCTTCATCCTCTTCTCCCTTGGACCTCACGAGTTGCACCCACCTTCTTACTCTTTGGTTTTTCATTTTCATCATTTATTTGAGGTAAGCTAGCTCTATTTAATGATGTTATTCCCTTTCCATTTCAAATCCTCTTAGTTCATGGATTTTATTTTAAAACCCTAGGGTTCTTGCACTCTTCATGATATAGGAATTGAGTTTCATGCCTTCCAACTCCAACCAAGGCAAGGATAAAGTTAGCTCCTCTTGTGCTCTCACAAATAGGGTGGTATATCAACATTTCATCATTTCCTTGTTGAGGTGGCAAGCTAGACTTAGGAAATTCAAGTTTCCAAGATTTTGAGCTAGGGCTCACTAAGGTTCTATTTACTCTTTGCTAATTTAAGGTAAGGAGTGGGTTATAGTGAGTATTACCTTACTCTGGGGTTTAGTTTACATTATGCATATAATGAGTACTAAGATTTTGTGTTAGTTTAGGTTGATATAATATAAAATAATCGTTAGAATAGAATCTATGACTTAGGGAATTTATTTTGATGTTGATATAATGCATTTTGTGGTTTGGTGATGTTGATGAATTATATGCTTATGTTGTTTAATAATTTGAGTTGTGATAATAAGTGAAATTGTGCTAATTAAGTTACAAAATATATTTGTGATCATTGGATAATGAAAATGTGTAATGTGGTAATTAATTTTGAATAATGGAAATTTGCTAAACAATTGATAATGATAAAGAACTAATTAAATTATACCCAGGCTCAGCCAGGGGATTTACCCGGACGCAGTAAGTCGTTATCGCACGGGGGTGCGAACGCAGTAGGTCGTGACCAGGGGATTGAGATACTACCCGGACGCAGTAAGTCGTTATCGCACGGGGGTGCGAACGCAGTAGGTCGTGACCAGGGGATTGAGATACTACCCGGACGCAGTAAGTCATTATCGCACGGGGGTGCGAACGCAGTAGGTCGTGACCAGGGGATTGAGAAACATACCCGGACGCAGCAAGTCGCTATCGCGCGGTGGTGCGAGCGCAGTAGGTCGTGACCAGGGGATTGAGAAACCTACCCGGACGCAGTAAGTCGTGAGTGCACAGGAGTGCAGACGCAGTAGGTCGTGACCAGGGACAGATTGAAAAGAATATGAAAACGATTAAAATGTATAAGCAACAAAAGACTTAAGAAAATGTTAAATGAAATCGATTTGAGAAACTAATGAATATTTGAAACTGAATTGTGATGAATTGTCTCTTATTATGATGAAGTGATTGATTTGTTATATGTGTTTGGCTTAGTGCCACATTATGCCTTATTTGGAAACTGCCTCCCCATTTTATGTGTAATACTCACTCCTTACTATCACCACAGGTACTGAGGAAGAGTTTGCACCAGATCAGGCCAAGCAGGAGTACTCTCCCTCACAGGGAGAGTAGGTTATCTTTCATCATGTAGGACATGGGAATGTCCTGGGCCCGATGATGTGAATCATTTTTGTTGTGTATAACGTAAATAGTTTTTGGGGCCCAGGACTACTCCTTTTGGGAAAAGGGGTCTTTTTTGGGGAAAAACTTATTTCCTAGAACTTGTTTATATTCCTCTAACTCTGATGACTATGTTCTGATGTCTTAAACTTGCTTCTGATGTGTGCACGAAGTTGCACTAACTGATATGTGAATATATGTGAATAGCCCTGCAGGCTTTGTTTTCTGAAAATATTATTGTTTATCAGGTTGCACGAAAACAGGAATTTTTGGAAAAGTCCAATAAACAAACGAAACTCCGTCCGTTTGACGGGAGATTTTCATATGAAAGAAAAGTAATTAAGAGTTTTTCCTAATCAATTCATGAGTCGAAAAAGGAATTTTTAAGTTGCTATTTTTAATTAAGGGTATATAAGGGTAAATAAACTTAGGTGTTACACAACTAATCATGGACTAGTTGACTAATCACGGTTGAGGGAGACTTAATTTGGTCTAAGTGCTACTTAGTTGTCTAAAACTAGGTTTGATTAACACTTAGTTGACTAACTCACTTTGGCTACTAAATTAAGTCCTTAACCGAGACTTAAGGTTCTAAAACCATTTGGGACCAACACTTAAGCCTAGTTCATTCAAGGGGCTAAGCATTCAATTAACAACTTAATCCATTCGGTTTCTCATCAACACAAGTATGTTCATAAAATTTAGCACAAACATATGGTATTCACAAAAGCAATCATTCATCAATACTAAACATGGTCATAAAATTCAGCATCAAACATTTAATGTCTAAACATTCCATGAACCACATAATCTATGGGATTACTCAACAACACATAACATATCCATAATTCAGCATAGAAACATTAAACAATCACATATCAAAACTCATCAAACTCGGCCTCTAAGCCCAAAACCGAATCTAACTAGTGCCCTTGAGTATCATGGTGACTCACCCTAATTCTAAGCTTAAGACTTATTCTAGCAATTGTGTAAGCTTCTCTCTTACCTCTTGAAGACACTAAAAAAAACTTAGAACCTTTGGCCCTCTTTCTCACCAAAACCATGAGCAACACTCCCTCCTTGGAAACTTGAAATTAGACTTCCAAGCTTCTAAACTTCTAAGACTCCACTTGATCTTCCAAGCTAAAGATCCTAATGCCTTGAACAAGGTTTGGCCGTGAGGTTTGTTTGGGTTTTGAGTGAACTTCCTTCAACACAACTTCAAGAAAGTGGCATATTCATGATCTAGGGTATGAATATGCCACTGTTTCTTGTGTTTGGTAAGTGTTTAGGTTGATTAAGGGTGATGGTGGGGGTTTGGCCGTGAGGTTCTTAAGAGGAGGAAGGGTTGGATTAGCACTTCTAAGCTTCAATCACTCATGCATGTTGTGTATTTATGATCTAGGCTTAGAGTATGTAAGGTTTTCTTGGTTTTAATGGAAGAAAAGGTTAGGATGAGGGTGGTGGAGGTGTTTGGCCGTGAGCTTCTTGGGAGAAGAAGAAGATGATGGTGAAGAGGTCATGAAGGAAAGGAAAGCAAAAGTGATGACCATTATCACATGGTCTCTTTTATAAAAGTTATGGTCAAATGGTGAGTCATTAGGATGGCTAAGTGGTGTGCTAAGGTGTGGACACCTCACTACTTCATGCAAAGAAAGGGAATGTGGATTTGCCACCTAGTGTTTGACCAACATGCATGAAATGTGGGGTTGACACCTCACTTTCTTCATGCAACTCACAATTCACTCCACACACTCACACATGCCACGGCCTTCACACTCACACACATGGGCCATCACACTTTCATGGCCCAACATCACTCACAAGGCCCATTAGGTTCATTTAGGCTTAATCTAACCCACTTAACTCTTAAGCCATTCATTAACCAAGCTAATCTAACCCAAGACTAGCTAACTAAACCAAATCAATTAAAAACCACACAAGTCTAAACCTAATAAATTAGGTTTAAGCTAACCCTAATCACGATTAGCTATCTAAACACGATTAAACTCTAACACATCAAGCTAAGGCAAAGCATTAAAGCACGAATTATTTGGGAACTAAAATTCAGGGATGTTACACTCTCCCCCACTTATAGGAATTTCGTCCCCGAAATTCTGTTTCACTGGAACAACTCAGGATATTCTCTACGCATCATGGCTTCGGGTTCCCAAGTTGACTCTTGAACACCGTGGTGTTCCCAGACAACTCTAACCAAGGGTATTTCTTTTCCCCTAAGTTGTTTGATTCGGCGGTCTGCTATAAAAATCGGGCCAGCTTCTAGAGTTAGGTTTTCTCGTACAGATAGGTCATCGGGTCGGATATCTAGGATAGAGTTAGGGTCATGCACAAACTTTCGAAGTTGTGAAACATGAAAGACATTGTGCAGACTAGACAGAGATGGTGGTAAGGCTATCTGGTACGCAACTGGGCCAATCTTCCTAAGGATTTGGTACGGACCGATGAACCTGGGTGAAAGTTTCTTGGTTCTCAACGCTCTGCCTACGCCTTTCATCGGGGATATCTTGATAAACACATGCTCTCCTTCTGCAAACTCAAGAGGTCTTCTCCTCTTATCCGCATAACTTTTTTGCCTTCCTTGAGCAGTCCTCATCTTCTCTTGTACCATCTTGATCCTTTTAGTTGTTTCTTGTACCAGTTCTGGACCGATTAAAGCATTCTCCCCCACTTGAAACCAACATAGTGGGGTCTGACACTTTCTACCGTACAACGCTTCAAACGGTGCCATCCCAATACTCGCATGATAGCTGTTATTATAGGTAAACTCCACCAACGGTAACACCTTATCCCAACTTCTTTGTTCCTCCAAGGCACACGCTCTTAACATATCTTCCAACGTCTGAATGGTTCACTCTGTTTGTCCGTCAGTTTGAGGATGATAAGCAGATCCCATTTTTAACTTGGTTCCCAGGGCTTGATGCAGACTGTTCCAAAACTGAGACGTAAACCTTGGATCACGGTCAGACAGTATACTGGAAGGTATACCGTGCAGTCGTACCACCTCATCAACGTAGAGTTAAGCAAGCCTTTCCATTGAACAATGCATATTTACGAGGATAAAATGCGCAGATTTAGTTAACCGATCTACTACAGCCCATATGGCATCAAAATTTCGGTCCGTCCTTGGTAAGCTTGACGCAAAATCCATCGATATGCTGTCCCATTTCCACTGAGGGACCTCCAAACATTGCAATTCTCCTCCTGGCTTCTTATGCTCGGCCTTCGTTTTCTGGAAAACCAGACATGATGCTACATACTCAGCCACATTTTTCTTTAATCCAGACCACCAAAACAACTTTTTCAAATCCTGATACATCTTAGTTGTTCCCGGATGCCTACTCATCCGACTCTTGTGCGCTTCTTCCAATATCATACTTCTAAGTTCTGCGTCTTTTGGAATGCATATCCTCGTTTTGAAACGAAGAAGCCCATCCTTTCCCTCTTGAAAGTTCAGTTCTTTCCCTTCAAATGCCAATCTTTTCTTTTCCTTAAGCTCACCATCTTCTTGTTGTCGCTCGCGGATCAGAGTCATAAACTCATTCGTGATCTGCAGCATTCCTAACTTTAAGCTTGTTGGCTCGACTTCCATTACCAAACTCATATCCCGAAACTTCTCTGGTAACACAGCCTCCTTGATCATCATAGCACTCGCATGCAATGCCTTTCTGCTAAGGGCATCGGCAACCTTATTCGCCTTTCCAGGATGATAGTGGAGTTCGAAGTCATAATTCAGGGATGTTACACGCCCCCTCCTCCTTGGGGTGCTGAAGGCGTCCCATCAAAGGTGAGCGTCCACAGCTTGTCCTCATCGCACATGTGGACCTCAAACATTCCTCCTCTTAGCTCCTCTATTTCTTCGCCTTCTAATGTGACTGGGCAAAGTGTCATACGGTCCGCCAAGGCTTCACTCCTTAGAGCAGTGGGTGTTACCAAGGTTATATCATGCTCTGTCAACGCCAACGCCCACTTGCTTAGCCTTCCAGTCAATACCGCCCCTTGGAAGAGATGCTTTATTCCTTCTAATCGTGTCATCACCCACACCTCATGGGTTTGAAAATAGTGCCTATATTTCTGGGCAGCCTATACCAATGCTAGACACTGCTTCTGTTGGAGCGAGTACCTAAGCTCTGCATCTTTCATCACCCTGCTAAAGTATGCCACTGGACGCTCCGTTCCTCCATTTTCTTGTGCTACCAATCTATGAAAAATGCGTCTAACTGCATAACAAGTCATGGTACTGTGGGTACTTGCCTCACGATGCACAACGCAGTAATGTGGGTCATCCATCTGTTGGCTAGTCGGCGGGCGACGTCCCTCTCCCCTCTTCAGTATCCCTTCTTTGTACCACTCCTCCAGCAATTGATATGTTAACTCTTTGGAAATGGGCATAGCAGGTGGCTCCTCATCCTTCCCGTACTTCCGAGGCGAAGGGGTTTCCTTGTAGTTCTTCTTTTTCCCTCGCTCCTCTGTGACATACATGTCTAGTAGGGCGTCGTCTTTAGTGCGCTTCCCCTGTATCCTCATGGCCTTTGCCACGTCAGCTCCTTTCTTCATCAACTCTGCAAAAGTTGTTACCTCACTTAGAGACAGGAAGATTTGGGCACCATCTTCTATATTTTTAATACACCTATACACCAAGTTCGCCTCCGGCAAGGTTTCCCTACAATGAAGTGCCTTATCCCTGTATCTTTTGATAAATGCTACCAACCCTTCTCCAGGTCTCTACTTCATACGCCCTAAGTCCATAATGTGCAAGGCACCTTCTTCTTCTAAAAACCTGTTGCAAAAAATCTGTCATTATGTCCTCCCAAGTGTGCAAAGATCCAAGGCGAAGCTTGCTGTACCAAGTGAACTCCCTTCCCACAAACGACTTTGAAAACTCTCTTAGGCATAAACACTTATTCTGACTATGAACACCCAAATCATCCAAATAAGTCATGATGTATTCCCTCACACTTCCAGTCCCATCGAACTTCCTGAAGGCGGGTGGCACGTACCCAGCTGGGAATGGCTGGGCGAGCACTTCAGCCATGAAAGGGATCTGTACCTCAATCGCCTTCTTAGCCTCTCCTCTGTGATCTTCTAGCACATTCCTTAACTGTGCTTGGGTAACAGGGGTATCTTCCCCCAACCCCTCAGCGAGTGTCTCCGCCCTGGTGTAGGTCCATTCTCCTTCTTCTGTCTCCCTCCTAGCCATCTACATCCTCACTTCTGCCATCATCTTGGTCAGGTTGTTCTGGTCAGCCAACAGCGACGTGAGTAGTGCGCCTGGAATAGTGACCTGAGACGAGCCCGCCTCTCGACCAGGGAGCGGAGTTTCCAAGTCTCCCAGAAGGTTCAAAGCAGGTTCCGCCTCCTACATGGGTGATGAAACTGTTGTCTCTCCTGGAGTTTGTGGCTGTTCTTCACGCATTTCCTCATCATGAAACTCCACGTTGAAAGACAACCTTATGGGAGTCATTGGTACTTAAGTGTGTTTGGTTGTCCATTGTTTCTTAATCTCCCCAGTGGAGTCACCAATTGTTTATGACAAAAATTAGGTAGGGTGTGATTAGAGATAATGGATTCATAAACTTGAGAGATTAAGCAACAATGATACAATAATGGAGCTTCTGGTGGTCTAATGGTGGCGAGAGTGAGCGAGTCTTGCACAGTGGTTCTTCGTGGGAGGATGATGAGCTTCCTCAGACAACAAAAGGGCTTTCTTCCCCCTCTTCTCCCCTTTTCCTTTCACTCAATGTATTTTCTTACTTGCTCTCTCCCTCTGTTTCTCTACTCTTTCCTCTGTGTTTTTCGTTGCCCCTTTCCCCCTTACTCTCTTCTCCTCTTAAGCTCTCTGCTCCCCTCTCTTGTCAACATCTCCCTCGTAACTCTCATTTTCTTAGCGTTAAGTTGTCTTTCCCTCTTTCTAAGCACACACCATTTTTAGCTAACTCCTCAAGGTCTTACCTCTTTGGGTCAGGGACAAAAGACCCATTTTCCATGATTTCTGAACCATGGCCCACTCTACTCCTCCTGCCCCTCTTTTCCTTTCGTTGTCTAAGGCACGCTCTCCAACCACTATACAAGTCCTTGAGAGATCAATTTGTCTCTCTGAGGCGAAGCTCGCTCAGAGCCTGCCATACCATAGTCTGCCCAGTGCTCCCAAAGGTCTTTACCCAGATGACCATATCATCCCTGATGACTAGCTTCGTGGGTGGAACCCCAAAAATGCTCTCCTTCCTTGCTACGTTTCCCATTTTCTTCTTATTTCTTCTTTCTGCTTAAGTCCTTCATGTGGGCTTGAAGGCCCAATCTCTGATAATTAAATCTTTACTCATTTCTTGTCCCAAACCATATTTGAATAATATAGCTCCCAAACAAAGGATGAAAATTTGAACGATTTACTGGGTGATGGAATTGTCATATAAAAGAACTATTAAACATCAAATAATAAATAGAATTATGAAAGATATTTAAGAGAAAAGTATGTCCGGTTCCAGTTTACCTCTTTTTCCCTCTCCTTCTTTCCATAAACAAAAATACAATCAGATGTCCACGCCAGTAACAAACTATTGCACCATTATTCATTGAATTTTATTGCTTAATTAAATAAATTGTTCCCTGTAAATGTTCCGAATTTTAAATTTTGTTTATGTATTTTTTTTGTTTTTGATTCTTACTTTGATATGTCGTTCTGATTTACATCCTCATGTCAAGTTTGATTAATAAACGATGATGTGATATAATAATATTAAGCCACATTAACATTTATCGTCCAATCTATTTAGGTCATATCATCGTTTATTATTATCCAAACTTGACGTGAAAAATCAAAATCAAAATGATTTATTAAAGTAATGACCAAAACAAAAAAAATACAAAAACAATATTCAAAATTTTCAACATTTATAAGATGAATTCAGTAATTAAGCCAATTCTAATTTATCATATAACCGAAAATATGATTATTTGGTTGTACTGTTATGGTGGTCATAAATTATTAAGGACAAAATTAGTTCTCTTTTTTTTCTTTTTTAGAAGAAGAAATCTTATTACAACAGAGAAAAATGAATACACATAAAAGGCCATGATCACATCCCTTGCCACCTTCTAGGAAGGGTTCAAGGAAAATGACTATGCCGAAGTCCAATAAAGCCCTTGCCACATTTTTACGAAGGGTTCAAGAGCTTACTTGAACCAAAAGAAATTAAGGCTCCATACAAATCCTATCAACTAAGACCTTATTCGGCCAAGTCTTAAACTTAGGATAACATACATCAATTCTAAAAGCAAATTCTCTTCTAATAACTTGAAAATGTAATCCATGAAGTTTTTTAGGTTTTTAATTTAAATAAAAAAAGGATCTTCGCCTACAGGGTACTACGTGTCTAACCTCCTGCGTCTGACCAGGATTTTGATGTTACATGTCAACAAAATTGGCCATAATTGGTAGTAGGGGTATATGACAAACCCAGAAGTAACTTCGGGGAGTCAGACATTGAAAAAATAAAAATAAGGGTATCTGACAAAAGTAGCCCAAACTTCAGGGACTTGTGACATAATTAAGCCTTTCTTTTTCTTAGTTTAAGCTTTTCGTGCAGTCAACTCCTATATTTGAACAACTTAAGTGCAAGGGACAAGAAGGATTAAAACAAGGCAGTGTCTATCATGCTCATTAGTGAGTTTGAAAATGTTAGCTTGCAGTAAAAAAACACGATAAAAAGTAAAATGAGACAGTAAAAAAGGAAAAATTACCCTAACTATTACCTTGCAAATAAGTCCCTCCAACCGGTTAAATCTAATTAGAAGTAAAAGGAAAAAAAATTTCAGATCGGATCTTCTTCTTCGTTCCATGGATCGGAGCTTCTCTTGCTTCTTCTTCCTTCGTTTTCTTCGTTCTCGGTGTGCTGCTACCTTCGTTGCTTCGTGGTTCCTGCTTCGTGTAAGGGAGTGATCGCTTCTTGCTTCTTGCTTCTTGCTTCTCGGTGTTCTTGCTTCTTTTTCGTCTCAGACTGCGAGCTACCACCAAAGAGAGGCCAAGGTCTCCATCTCATCTCAGACCGGCATCCTTTTCATCACATAGTTTGGAGGTATACGAACTTCACCTTCATTTTTCACAGATGTTGTTTGCTATTTATGCATTAGGTTTAGTGTTTTCAATTCAATTTGTTGTTCCCAAATCCCTAAATCCCTAATTCAATTATGTTGTTCCCAAATCCCTAAAGTTCCCAAATCCCTAAAGTAAACATGATAATGCTAGTGTTAGAGAATGTTAAGGGCATTACTTATTAGGTTATGAGTCTTGTGTTTGTGCTATTCAATTCTTCATATGTGTGCTGTCCCATTCCTATTCTGCCTTGTTGCTGCACCAAATGCTACCTTAGTGTTAATAGCTATATAATGAGATCCTCCCTCTCTTATTGGTTTTTTTTATAAATTCACGTTCTTATAAAATCCCTCTTGATAAGAATAATGAGAACCTCCCTCTCTTATTTATTAAATTTGACTGCTTATCGTAGTCGATTATTTAAACTCAATATTGGAGTATTTTTATGAATGCAGGAGTAACATGATGGATGTTGCTGACAATCTGTCTGCAGCAAAGAAGAATGAAATCCAACACTTAATGCATCTGGTGCAATTGGTTAGTTTATTACTTGAATGTGTGCATGCTAATCAAATTATGCTGAAACTGGACTACAAAATGAAACTTATTCACTGGTCGAAGGAATTGTACGTTGAGTCATTTGACACAACATTTTCACACGAAATTTTCACACAAAATGAAACTACCTGAATGATTTGGTAATGTTTCTTATTATTTTGGCCAATGATTAAATTGATCAAAATAGACAAGCATATGTCTGAATTGTGTTTTCTCGTTTTGCTTGTTGTTTTTGAAATCTTGTTTTTACCTCTGCTTCATGATTTGTTTTGTCCAAATTTTTCGGCTCTTTCTGAGGAAGAAATTTCCTCTTCGTGGTTATTGCATTCAGAAATATGGAATCTTAGGTCGATGATAACAATAAAGCAGCTTCCAAAGCTAATGACATTACTTCTTCCGACGAGGGTAGTGGAGAATTGACCGGGGATTATTTGGATCAGGTGTTACTGATTTTGCTGGCTCCGATGTGGTGCATTTGGTTGGTGTGGTTGCTTGTTTCTGGGGTGCTTTTATCGAAGGCCCGCGTATCGGTAGGTTTGATCACGAAGGCAGAGCCGTCACGATGTGAGGGCACAGTAACGCGTTGGTTGTTTTAGGCACATTCTTGCTGTGTTTTGGTTGGTATGGTTTCAAATCTGGTTCATTTGTTAACATATCGAAGGTGTACGAAAACAGAGGCTCTTTCTATGGGCAGTGGAGTGTTGTTGGGAGGACCGCGGTGACTACAACTTTCGCAGGATGTTCAGCGACACTGACCACATTGTTCGGGAAAAGATTGTTGACTGGGCATTGGAATGTCACGGATGTTTGTGATGGTTTGCTTGGAGGGTTTGCTGCTATCACTGCAGGGTGCTCTGTGGTTGAGCCATGGGCTGCAATTTTATGCGGGTTTGTGGCGGCTTGGGTTCTAATCGGATGTAACATTTTAGCTGAGAGATTCAAGTATGATGATCCATTAGAGGCCGCAAAACTTCATGGTGGTTGTGGCACTTGGGGGATAATCTTCACAACATTGTTTGCTGATAAGGAGTATGTGAATGAGGTCTATTCGGGGCTACCTGATAGGCCTTATGGATTGTTAATGGGAGGGGGTGGAAAGCTTTTGGCTGCACATGTTATTCAGATTTTGGTGATCATAGTTTGGGTGAGTGTTACAATGGGATCATTGTTTTTTGTGCTTCATAAATTGAATTTGCTAAGGATCTCAGCTGATGAGGAGATGGCTGGACTTGACTTAACTAGTCATGGTGGATTGGCATATGTGTATAATGAAGAGATTGAACTGGCACAGAAATTTGCATTTGGAGCAACAAGGGCACATTCTTCTGCGGCAGCATGATTATTTGTTTATACTTTATATTGTTTGTAGAGTCAATTATAGGGATCGTGTGAAGAAAGTGAAGAAAGTGAGCAGTTCCTAATTGGGAATTGACAAAAACTGTGATATTTATTAATGCATGAAAATAAGACGTACTTTCGGTTCCTAAAGTATGTCAAATACATTTCATTTACTTTACCTCCAAGAAGTATTATAAAAAAGAAATGATTACTTCAACGCCCTCAAGTACGTCTTAATGTGGTTTTTTTCAGCTATTCATGGTTTTGCCAATAAAATAACAAGTACTTCAACGACCTGAACTTTGTACAATAAACTACCACGTACTTCAGGGTCTTGTGGTATGTAAACAAGGAACAAGTACCTCAACGCAAGCCCTTGTATGCAAACAAAAAACAATGTACTTCAAGGAACACAAGTATGTGTTTATCTGTTGATTTTTTGCCACATACTTCAAACAATTGAAGTACGTTTTTTTACATAGACACCTCTGACCATTGAAAATAGGACGTACTTTAAGCTCCTGAAGTATGCCAAATACATTTTATTTACTTCACGTCCAAGAAGTACTAGAAAAAATAAAGGATTACTTCAAGGTCCTGAAGTACGTCTTTATGTGGTTTTTTCCAGCTCTTTATGGTTTGCCCAATAAAATAACACGTACTTCATCGCCCTCAAGTTAGTGCAATAAAATAACACGTACTTCAGGCTCTTGTCGTATGTAAACACGCAACAACTACCTCAAGGCAAGACCCTTGTATGTAACCAAAAACCAAATACTTCAAGGCCCAACGCTACGTCTTTATGTGTTTATTTTTTTGTACATACTTCACAGAATTGAGGTACGTTTTTTTAAATACATAGTTCTGCCCGATGAAAATAACACGTACTTCATGACCCTGATATATGTGAAATAAATACCATGTACTTCGCGGCCATGACAAAAGAAATATATGAGGGTTTAGGGTTAGGGTTAGGGTTAGGGTTAGGTTTTAAAAATAAATATGTTGCGGGCACACTAACACAACCAAGTACGGGCCAAGATGGTCAGCAATTAATTTCAGCTGTCAGATTGTTTCTAATCAATGGTTTTGCTTTCTAACTTCCAACTCACCAGGATCACTGGCATGGCTGGGTCATACACTGAAACAATCTCACCTATTCATCAGAGTTAATCAATGACCCTAAATAATCCCTCCTAACTTACACAAGGATTGCTGACGAGGCAATAATAATAAAATTACTAATTTCTTTAATACATTCCTTTATCATATCACTAATAATAATATTCGTAATATTTTCAAAAATATTTTACATCACCCAAAATAACAACTATTATTTATTTTTTAAGCATTTTTATGTTTAAACCTTTTTTTCCCACGACCACTACTTTTTTATTTTCCAAATTATATTAATAACAGTTTACTCCATTCAATAACAATTTACTTATTTCTCACAAAATTTTTTGATTACTTTAATTCCTTCATATTTCACTTTATATTTACATATATTTCACTTTATATTGACCCCTAAAAATTTATTTTAAAAAAAAAAACCTACGTTTCAATTAAGACGTATGTGTTAATTTTTTTAAACACTCTACATCCCACTTGAGACGTAAGGGCAATTTTTCTAAACATTGTGATTGCACCAAGGGGAGTTGACTCAAGTGATGTCATCTTGTCAACTTAAGAACTTGGGAATGAGGCCTAACACTAAGAACTCTCAGGTTCGATTCCAGGTTAACACACCCCGCCGCTGGGAGGGGCATAAGAACGAGACTTCGTGCAGAATTAGTCTAAAGGGTTCCTTGGTATTAAAGATGCTATTGGAAACACCTGTAATACTGGCCAAAGAGTACAAAAAAAAGGCTTATTTCACATTTTCCCTAAACTTAGGTGCTCCTTTAAAATTGGTCCTGAAACTTTTTTTTTTATATTTTGGGTCCCTGAATTTTGTTTAAATTTTTGAAATGGTCATTTCGTCACTTAAGTGATAATATAGCTGATGATATATCACATCACTTTCACAATATCAACGAGTAACGTGTTATGTATAATCACGGGACACTACATATTTTTTTATTAAAAAAATTAATTTCTTTTAAAATTTATTAAAATATTCGATTTTTTTTACCCAAAAGAGCACATAAGTTTATGCACTAAAAACTTAAATAAGTAAAAAAAAATATGATAAAAATGTTCAGCACATGTCTTCAATTAATTATTCATGTGACAGCCCCCACCCCATTTTGCCACCAATGCTGTGGGTAGTTGGTGAACATTTCTGACCGTTGATGCCGTCATCATTTATTTTCTATGTCCACAATTTCGGTGTACACACACAACCGGAGCATACAATGCTCATCCACCAAAAAAAACACCATGCGCATGGAACTAGAATGCGCATTTAAGAACTACCCTTAAAACAAAAGGAAACACACGAAAAGGGTCCTTCTCCACTAGTTGATTTTCTAGATTTTATGCTTCATCTATTAAAGTTAAAGATTATTAAAAAACAAAAATGCCTTTTTCGCGCCATCAATCATCATCATCAAGACATCAACTAGTTGCACGATATAGACTCATTTCTAGACAAGTTGACCGTAAACCTTATAATTATATTTACTTTGCTTCATCAATGTTAAGCATTTTAAGTGATCATGATTAACTTGTTATTTATGTGTTAGTCTGTTATACCTAACCAAAAATGCGGATGGATCTAACTTGATATACGAAAGAAAAAGGCTGATGGGAAAGAGAAGAGACAGGAAGGTGACAGAGTTGTTACTCACCCGAAGTTGGTTTAATTAATCTCTTGGGTTTCAAACAAATCATGATGTACATCTTCAATACGTCGCTATCTGATAAATGCCCCGAGACCCTGAAAGCCATTTCTCAACCATACTTTTATTTGTGAACTAAGCATCCTCTATAGCTACTTCTAGTTTCTTAGCCTTTTCCTTAATGCTACATGGTTGGACCCTAAAAATTAATAACAAGACTTGATATATTAAATCTTAATTGAATTTTGGTCCTTCAATTTTGTCATTTTGACGAATTTAGTCCTTCTATTTTTAATTTGGCGAATTTAGTCATTTAATTGTCAATTTGTGGCATTTTCAATCTTTCCATGTCTAATAGAAAAAGAACACAGGTCAACACCTGAACAATTTTGTTAGACACAAAAAGACTAAATTCACTACAAATTGACAATTGAAGGACTATAGTCGCAAAATTAAAGGTGAGGGACTAAATTCACCAAATTAAAAACAGAGGGACTAAATTCACCAAATTAACAAAATTGAGGACAAAAATGAAATTAAGCAATATATTAATCAAGTCCAATATGAAGTCAAGAAAGACCTAAAGAATTTAATTCTAATTATTTCATTTTATTTCAAATACGGACAACCCCTGGACACCTTCATATAGTGGTGGCAATTCGGGCGGGCGGGCGGGCATTGCCCATGCCCATCAAAAGCTCGCTTTTTTGCAGGCATGCCTGCCCGCCCATTATAATATTTTGGGCATGCCCATGGGCGGCCCATTTAAATAAAAAAAATCATATATTTATTTTTTTGAACATAAAAAATAAATATCATATATTCCATCTTCAAAATTCATAAAATGTAGACTAAGATTGCACAACATATAAAATGTTCACACTAAAAATTCATAAAAACATAATAATAAAGTTTGATACTCGACAAAAGATGTAGGGCGACTCCTAATTATGTAGCTCCTAATTTTATTTTTTTAAAAAACTAAATAATGGACGGTCCGTGGGCGGCCCGACGCTTGCCCAATGATGCCCGACAAAATAAATGGGCATGGCGGACGGGACCCATTAAAAAAGTGGGCTAAAAAATGATGTAATGCCCACAAAAAATGCAGGACGAGCGGACGGAACCCATAAACATCCGTTCTAATTGCCGGCACTACCTTCATACAAGGTGATGTTCAAGCAAGGAACAACCCGCCTTGGACACTCAGCAAAAAGAGTGATATGGGAGATTTTCGAATAAAGCGCATCTGATCTTGGACGAAAGAGCGCCCCTGGCAGCATGTAGCATCCAATAACAAAGGAATCATGTAATTTGGTCTTGGAAAGGCGCGCCCAGTCCTCTTCCTCTCCTCTGCTTGCACTATATGCCTTCCTCCTTGAACCTTGCACCACATCATTGTGACTTTTCATTTTCCTTCTTTGACCATCCTTCCTTCCCATCCGACTCCGAAAAATGGAATTACTTAAAGCCCTGCCCAGGCAATAACACTGTCCCAAAGATGCCAAACCCCATTAGTAACCAAATAACACGTTATTATCCAGTAGACAAAGCAAAGTAAGAACACAACCTATGGTCCAATGACAACAATATAAATAGAACTCTTCATTCATCCAAAACTCATCAGCTTCTCTGTCCCAGCAACAACAAAATCACTTCATATAACATCAGTCTTGGCTTTCTCTTCTAGTTTCAGGAGAAATAGTTAGCAAAACCAATAGGGAGAAATCTTAGAGCAATATCTGTATAAAATCTTAGTGCGGATTTTCAGGGAGTTCTCAGTATTTCTTTCATTTTTATTGTATTTTACCTCTAATTTCCTAAGCATTACAAACCCGTTAATCTCTGTAAATTATTGTAATTATTATTCTCCCAAAAAGGTGTTGAAACACTACATATTCAACTCATTGCTTATTTTTGTATCCATAAACGCAGGAAAAAATCAATATTATGATGGAAACTTCAATGAGTACACTTACCTTATTTGATGAAATAGATACATTAACATTAACCACTTGTTGCTTTTTGTTCTTTATAAGAAATAAAAGATCTCGATTACAATGAAAATGTTCTTCTCCAATAAAATCAGGATCTACAAAAAAGAGTTCATATAGTTTAGTGAGATTAAACTCTCAAGCATATATATACCTTTCAAGTTAAACCCAGAATCTTAAAACTACACAGTTCTCGATTAAACCTTTAGTTAATGCTTTCATATTAAGGTTATCATATCTAAGAGTAGAAATAGATATACTATGGTGTAATATGATTTTTCAAGTTGATTGCTGAAAGTATTCTCTCTATTATGACGAGAATGTCTCCTCTTTTATCTATGAATTGGGTGGTATCATTCCTTCACAATGTTATGGGAAATTATTATCCCTGGATTCTCCTTACCAGTTGTATATACAGAAATTGAGTTTGTGTGACATCCTTTTCGCTATCTCTTTGAAGATGTATTTATAAAACAATTACGGTCATTATTGCTATAAGGTAAAATTAAAGTGAAATTTAATGTTTTTAGGTCATTTTTAAACTATGCTAATTACCAACCGTGCTCATTTGGTTTTCAGGATATGACAAGGGTATAATAGGATATGGGTATGATAGGATAAGTAGTAGGATAATAACATAATAGGATATGAATATAATAGTTCTTATTTTGTTCAGTACGTGGTTCACACCAGATAATGAGAATTATTATGAGGTGACGATGATGGTGGTAGTGCAATGATGACATTGGTAGTAGTATATATTAATGTATACGGGTACGATGGGAAAAACTGCAATATCCTATCTTGTTCATTTTTAACTCAATTCTCCTTCATAGGATAACAAAAAATAGGCAGACAACATAGGATAGGCTAACAAGATAACACTATCATATCATGTTGGCTTACCAAACTCTGGACAATAACAAGATATGAGATGATTGATACTATTACTACATATTGAACTTTGAAAACAATTACAGTCATTTTTGGTATGGGGTAAAATTAGAATGAAATTTAACGTGTTTAGGCCATTTTTACATTATACCAATTACTAACACTTCTCGTTTGGTGGTCAAGATAGGATAAGGGTATGACATGATGATAGAGAGCATAAAAAGATATGAGCATGATAGCTCTTATTATGTGCAGTTGTGCACACTAGATAGCAATGACAATAATGAGGTGGTGACGATGATGTTAGTGGAATAATGACGACAAAAGTAGTATTAATAATGTGTAAGAATATGAGGGGATAAATTGCTCTATCATATCCTCTTTAATTCTGACCCAACTCCTTTCATAGGATTAAAAATAAGATGGACAGTAGAGTAGCCAAAAAAGCTTAGCACGACCCGGCCGAGCTGAATAAGCTCAAAAAAAAGGGGCCTAGACAACAAATTTGGAGCCTGAATCATGGCATACAAAAGCCCGAATTATAGCCAACAACATGCCAGTAGACAGACAAGATCAATAGGATAACACTATACTATCCTACTGACTTATCAAACTTTGGACAATAACAAGATATGATAGACTATCATATATCATGTCTTTCTTATCATGTCTACCAAACGAAAAAATGAACCTTATACTATTTGCATTTCATTCTTAATTTTTATTTTGTTTCTAGACAAACTTTTTTTATAATGAGGCGGAAAAAGTTCTACAAATTCTATCTGAAAATGTTTATATCCTATAACTTTGCCACTTGAGCTAGTTCTTAAAACTTGATTACTATACTTTAATTGCTTAAGTTTCTAGATTGAATCCTACTTAGTGGGGCATAGAGAACTATTTAGAGCATGTTTGATTACGAGTTAGAAAATCAATTTTGGCCCCAAAATCACGTTGAAGCAAAAACAATTGTTAGTAGCATTAGTATTCCAAAATTAATTCTAGATTAACTCACTGCAGAACCAAACATGCACTTAAAAGTCATCATGATACAACCAATTAGCTTGTCTCAAATTAAGAAGTAGTAACTATATAGAACTTAATGTGCTTTCTAAGTTATCAAGAAATAAACTGGTTAAATTTTTGCCTTAAACACCCCTCCGATGTCTTAATTTCCAAGAATACGCCTCCATCACTCACCTAACCAAGTTAAAAGGACGTGGTAGCAATGCTTGTTTCAGCCTATTAATATCATATAAGTTCGTTGGCTAGTCATTAAATGAATCAAAACAAGGACCAAAGTTATACGAAACTAAAGGTGAGGGTGGAGAAGAGACTCTAGTGACATGTATCCTTGGGTTCGGGTGTTACTTCTCATTGCTTGCATTCTGCCAGCTCTTGTCGAGTGCAGAGTGAGGCACTACAAATTCAATGTGAGTAATAGTTCTTTCTTGGCATTACGCATTTACGTGGTACATATATATTGTATCACTCTGTTTAATAATGGTGCTATATACAAATGCATGGTATTTGTGCTTTATTCGGCCATCTTTTTCATCAAATAATTGTCTAACAATAAAGATGGAGATTTTAGATTTTTAGTATAGAAGCTAAGTTCATTTTACACTGGTGGAAGCTGGCAAAGATAATCGGGATATGTGTCCTTTAAGTATGTGGTCATGGCTTTGATCCTTAAGGCATGTGAATGAAAAATGTTTTGCTAAGAAGGTCATGCTCGAAAGGGTCCAATCGATGTGCGAACGAATTAATTACCTAATTGCGCAAATGAATACGGTGGATTCAAAAAAAATTAAGTCTATTTTACCATTAAACTTACAACAAAGTTAATGCTGCCATAACTGCTAGACCATCTTACCTTACCTCGTGTATGTTTGACAATTACTATTGGGTTATTTGTAATTGAATTTTGATCTCAAGATTATCATTTAAGAAAGTAATCTTTTTTTTGCTCATCTAAATTCTGCATTGCGGCTATTCAGAGTTACGTAGGTGCCTCTGTATCATATGGTTATGGTTACTTTGTTACGGGAGATCGAACCCTGGTTCGTTGGTAGAAAACATTTCCTTTAATTAAACATAGTTATATTTCTATAGGATTAAAAGTTTTTTTATAACTTGAGAAAATGACAATTATTTTGAAATTGATAAAGTAGCTTTGAAGCTATTAATTTTCTAATCCTGTTATCCGACAATTCTAACAGAAGCCATTTTACCCAATTGTTAAACTGATCTAAAATGCTTACACTAACCATTTATTTGGGTGATAGAGGTACTCGATTAATAATTTGTCACCAATCAATTTAAAACAGGTTAGTCTTATATTTGCTAACTTTTTGTTAATTTCTTGTCACTGCAAAATTTCGCTGCAACAATCTTTTCTCTGGATCTTCACCGATATATATAATAATAATAATAATAATAATAATAATTTTTTATATATATATATTAATTTTTTTTTTGCGAATTATATAAAGGAATGTTTGTTGAATTATTGGCCTATTTAGCAAAATCTTATAATATGATAAGCTTTTACATATACCTATCATATGGACTTTAGAATCATATACTAAATTTTTTTTAAGCCTAAAAAATAAACTTATTAATAAAACATACCAAAATTATTTATCAAGAGACCACATCAAACCTATTTTCACTAACAGGAGAAGACACTAATTTTGTTGGAAAGCAGAACATAATGAGTATCATTAGAATTCTGGTTACATGGAAGGTAGACTTCTTTGCCAGCACCTAAGGATGCTTAATAAATCACTTCTTTCCAATCACATGCAACATCTATAAAAAGGAACCCCTCAATGATAATCTACTTTTGGTAATGGTTGCAGGTGGTGACAAAGAATACCACTCGATTATGTTCAAGCAAATCCATTGTCACTATTAATGGGAAGTTCCCAGGACCCACTCTTTATGCCAGGGAAGATGATACAGTGCTGATCAAAGTCATCAACAAAGTTAACCATAACGTCACAATCCATTGGTGAGATATTAACTACTATTTTTTTTTACTGAGTTTATAAAAGTAGCTTAAAACCTTTTTGTAAGCCACTTAAGCTTATGTCAATAAGCTTATATGAGAAGTTTATGAAACAAGTTCAATTGGCTCATAGGCAAGATCATATCATATGCTCTCATGTGATAAACGCGAGTTAAATGCCCTTATTAAAGCAAGCTGTTTATCCAAACGTGTGCTAAATATATAATTTGAGATTAATGTCCATCATCCACCATTCATGTGTATTACTTTTATTTAAAAGTCAACAAACATGAACATAAACATATAAATGATACTCCCTCTGGTCCTATTTATAGGGCATACTTATCCATATCACACAGATCAAGAAAAATAGTTAAGTTTCTTGAAACTTTAAAAAAAAATACATTAACATTATAATTTTACCCTCTTATCTTGTATTGAGAATTTCATAATGTATTATTTCACATTAATGGTAAAGGGAAAATAAGAGAAAATATCAATAAATGCTTCCTAAAAAATACAAAATGTCTTATGAATAGGACCAAAGAATTCTTCTAGAATGTGCCCTATAAATAGGTCCGAAGGGATTATATGATGTATTGATGGTATAAAAAACTATCAATGCACCATCTATTTTCTTATATAATTTTTGATTAATTAAAACACCATCTCCCAACAAAAGCTTGCCATTTTTGGGTCTTAACCATTAGTGGAGAGCATTTGAACTCCTTAAACATTGCCATGATGCAAAACTAATCCTAAAATTTCACTATTTTTACCGGTCTCTTTCCTCTTCTATTAATTTGTTTCAAATTGAAGAAAGCATTGAACATAAAATAAGTAATATAAAATACTTTAGTGACCTTAGGGAAAAAAAAACGAGTTGGTGTAATCAACATAATCTTCAAGTTCAATGTTAATTTGAGTGATTATTATGGAGGCAGGCATGGTATCAGGCAACTGCGAACAGGTTGGGCCGACGGACCTGCATATATAACACAATGCCCGATTCAACCAGGACATAGCTACCTGTATAACTTCACCATTACAGGGCAAAGAGGAACACTTCTTTGGCATGCTCATGTTAACTGGCTAAGGTCAACTGTCCATGGTGCCATAGTTATCTTGCCAAAGAAGGGTGTGCCTTATCCTTTCCCAAAGCCAGATAATGAATTGGTATTGGTATTGGGTGAGCCACTTACTATTATGTTAGTTGGTCCTTCAATTGATTTTCATTAGAACTTGGATTAAAATTCACTATGATGATAAACTGTAGGAGAATGGTGGAAATCAGATACTGAAGCTGTTATCAATGAAGCTCTGAAATCAGGATTGGCACCAAATGTCTCAGATTCTCATACCATTAATGGGCTTCCAGGGACAATTGCCAACTGTTCTACACAGGGTATTTTATACTATTTAGCTCTTCTCAGCATTAACAAATGGAATATTTTCAGTTTCAAATTAAGATTATGGTCGCGGTTGCATTTAACATTGAGTTTACCTCAATTGCATATAATAGTAGGAACATACAGCTAATACAGCACTATAGTTGCAGATACTATATTGCAGTCGCAGCGGACCATAATTCGAAACCTTCAAGATTTTTATGTATTGAAAACTTTTTTATTCATCGGGTTAGATTTTTATGGGAACAGAGGAGACAAAATTAAACCACCAATAATCTATCAAATAACATTTCTAGGATTGAATCCGGGATATCCAACTCCAAGCCTTAAAGATTTCATATATGACCATATAGTCTACATCCACTTGTCTTAGGTATTGAAAACTGATCTTGTTTGCCTTTTCGGAAATATGTTATATGCAGATGTTTACAACCTGCCAGTGGAAAGCGGCAAGACCTACCTGCTAAGAATTATCAATGCTGCACTCAATGAGGAACTCTTCTTCAAAATCGCTGGCCATAAGCTAACAGTGGTAGAAGTCGATGCGACGTATGTAAAGCCTTTCAAGATTGAAACAATTGTGATAGCCCCTGGCCAAACCACAAATGTCCTTTTAACCGCTGACCAAAAATCTGGCAAGTACTTGGTAGCAGCCTCTCCTTTCATGGATGCTCCAATAGCCGTTGACAACTTGACTGCCACAGCTACATTGCACTATACTGGCACTCTTGCCAATACCCCTACAGTTCTCACCATCCCACCTCCACAAAATTCTACCCAAATAGCTAACAGCTTCATAAACTCGCTTAAAAGCCTTAATGCGCAGAAATACCCCGCCAATGTCCCACTAACAGTTGATCATTCACTTTTCTTTACTGTTGGGTTGGGGATTAACCCATGCCCATCCTGCAAAGCTGGAAATGGGAGCAGAGCTGTGGCTTCAGTCAATAATGTGACATTTATTATGCCCACCACGGCGTTACTTCAGGCGCATTATTTTAACATCAATGGTGTCTTCACAACAGACTTCCCTGCCAACCCACCTCATGTGTTCAACTACTCAGGGGCTGGACCGGCAAATTTACAGACACAAAATGGCACTAAGCTTTATAGGCTATCGTTCAACGACACGGTCCAGCTTGTCATGCAAGATACTGGGATCATTGCTCCCGAGAATCATCCAATTCATCTTCATGGATTCAATTTCTTTGTTATTGGTAGAGGAGTAGGAAACTACAATCCCATAACAGATCCAAAGGGATTTAACCTTGTTGATCCTGTGGAAAGGAACACAGTTGGAGTTCCAGCTGGAGGGTGGACTGCAATTAGATTCAGAGCAGATAATCCAGGTAAAAAGTCATTGATCTTACATATAATACTAGGAATCACCTACTCTTTAAAATTTGGTCTAAACCACAAGCATCTTCCACCCACACCTAAGACAATCTCGCTCGACCCAGTATGGGCGGCAAAACTCTCGCGAGCTTTGAAACATATAACTAGATAGTAAATCCTCTGTTCCAAAAAGTGTGTCACCACTTGTTGTGATTGATTGAAAAAATAATATGTAAGTTAAAAATTTAATAAACAAATATTTTTTCACCCAATCAAAACAAATAGCAGATGAAATGACACACTTTTTGGGACACAGTATTTTAACTCATGTACTAAGGTCTTATATTCTTTTTCCAGACTAATCTTTGTAGGATCATTGCAATTAGTCTTCAATATCTTGATGATTTTCTTTTAATTCCGTTTATTTATTTGACAGGAGTTTGGTTTTTGCACTGCCATTTAGAAATACATACAACATGGGGGCTTAAGATGGCCTTTTTAGTGAACAATGGCAAAGGCTCTAAACAATCACTGATACCACCACCAAAAGATCTTCCAAAATGTTGATTTGCTAGACATCATCAATTAATTATACATATAAAGAGGGAAGCCTTCCAATTTGCGGCAGAGATTTGGAAAGGATACAGAGAAGCCAGGCAAAAGAGGCGAGTAAATGAAACCAGTTATTTAATAAGAGAGTACCCCTCTGACATGTCTTTTCTTTCTTTGTTTTTGAAAATGGGAGAATTTGTTCAAGCATGTTCAATAAAATGAAGCGAGCATTTTGGTTTACGTTAAACAAAAATGATTTTTTTAAGAGACTCATATGTATTGAATCAAGATGTGTGCGCTTGTATTTTTTTAAATGAAAATGTTATTTACTTGGCGCATGTTTGGTACAGAGGTAAAATTACATTATGATAATTTTTATTTGAGTTATCCGTTTATATTTGACCCTTTTAGCTAAAAATGAATTTAGACCCATAACTTTTATTTGAATTATGTAAAAAAATATTATTTTTACTAACCAAATTACGAAAAAGGTATGGAGTGATAAGGGAGAAATTACTGTTGTTGAAGTGATAAACGTATAATAGAAAAATTGCATCAGTTTTAAAAAATAATCTTACCAAAAATAATTTACAATGCCTATGAAAGATGTTAAATTTTGATTATTTTTTGAAAAATGTAATATAAAATTATAATCTGCATTGGCGACCAAACATGCAAAATTATAATTATTAAAAAAAATAAAAATATAATCTTAATTAAAAAAACAAAACACCCCCAAATTCATTGAATAGTTTATAAGCTAGGTTGATTTTACCATTTCAAAATTGTTTGGACGATGAATGTGTTGGAATATTGGCTTGTCCCACATTGTTCATTCCTATTTCCTAGTTAACCTTTAGTCTATATATTTAATCATTCTCTTTTCGCCATTGGCCAAACACCTTTTTAGATATTTTGCACTTTTTTTGTTTTAAGCCGTTGCGATTTTATGGCTCCATTATTTGATTGTTTTTGATTAATAAATCTGTTCTGAATGATTAAACGGTTTTTTTGGTTTAATGTCAAATAATGAACCATAATTTTATGGCGGTTAAAGAGGCTATGGCTATGGCTTTATAATGCCACCTTGGTCTATCAGAATTCTATATTGAAAAAACATAGAAACCAAAATACTTCTCTTTCTCCTTTCTTTTATGAGCAATCTTCATTCTCTATGAGATTCTAAGTTATCGGTCCGAGTGCACGGATTCGTAAACTTCTGTGCTAACCTTGGGAGCAATGTAACACCCTCACATTTAATTACCTTAATTACTATTGATTAGGTCGAGTTAAATTTAGGACATAAAAGTTTCCTTCGAAAATCCGGCAGAGTTTCCTCTGTTTATCAGACTTTTCCAAAATTTACATTTTATAAACCTGTCAATTCAAAGTAAATTAAAACTTAAACTTAAATACTAAACACAGCCATAATATCCTAATGCCCTGATATAGAAATAATACAAGTTGTTGGGCTATCAAAAGCTAATCTATATTAATTACACATTTTGATTCTAGTTCTCTCAATGCCTAATTTACACTCCACACCGTGGAGTGTACTCCTGCTCGGCCATGCACAGTGTAAGCTCCATCTTCGTACCTGTATAAAAAAGCAAGAAGGGTGGCATTACAAGGAACTTAGGAAATAGTGTCTAAAAAGGCATAATAACAAACTAAGGTCATACACATTGAATATCCACAGTTTATATTATATCATACACAACTAATACACGATTATTGTAACACCCTATTTATAATTACCCTTAACCCCGTAAGAAAATAGTGACTTTAAAAATTTCTTTATAGAAACTCATTAACATATAAAAATCTCTGTCAAATCAGACAGAGTTTCCCTTGTTTTATGGATATTCCAAAAATTATGTTTTCCTGTAAACCTGTTATAACAATTACACAAATAATTCAGAAGGCCAACAGGGCCAAAACATATCATAGTGCATCAATATGCAACCATATCAGAGTTTTGTCGCATCGGAAATTTATAAAATAATTACAAGTTTTGGACTCAAAATAAGTTCCCAAAAATACCCCTTTACAATTCATATACCAAAAAGAACAACAATTATAATCAACCCAAAATAACCCGGACGTAGTCAAAATAGACCACCCAACGCTAACTACTCTCCCTGTGAGGGAGCGATCGGGGGTTGTGCAAACTCAATCTCAGTACTTGTGTAAAAAAATAGTAAGGAGGTGAGCATTACACATGAAGTAGAAAAACAGTTTCTAACTAGACATAACAACACACTAGGTCAAACACAATAAGCAAGTAATACATATATTTTCATTCAACATACAGTTCTTGCTCATGCTCATTCACATATCTTCCTTAGTTCCTTTTTCTTATTTCCATTTCTTTACTTTTCTCTTTTCTTATCCATTCTTTATTTCTTTTCCATATATGCACCACTAGGATTTGAATGCACCTGCTAGGGCGTTTGGAACACCCATTAGGGACTTTATCACCCATCAGGACTTTGACACCCATTAGACTTCACCCGTTAGGACTATGTATATCACTTTGTACATTCTTATCATATTCTTTTTCATATTCAACTTTATTTTCTTTGGTTTCCTTTTCCCTCATTCAAATCATTTTTTTGGTAGCAAATTGATCCATTGGGTACACCGACGCCTAACGGGGCGTTTGGACCTAATGGGGCGTTTAGCCTGATGGGGCATTTTGCCCTAATGGGGCGTTTGGAACACCTAGCAGGGCACCTAGTGTGCCGGTGTTCCCCAACGATCAATTTGACTGCCTTCTCTTTAACTTAGTCCATTGTTCATTCATTTTCTTATCATCTCATTCGTCATTCAACATACATTTATCATACACTCAACACAATTTACATATTCATTTTCCTAGGTTCATGCTCTTATCCCTAATTCATTTTATTTAACATTTATTAATTTCACAACTATCCATTTAGGGTTCATTTCGTTTATTTACATAATCACCATTTATCATCATTCACTAACCTATGGTTCATATCCCTAATCTAAGCATACATTCTTAGCCATCACTATGAACTAACTAGAAACTCTCTTCTAAACCAAGGTAACACTCACTCCTTACCTCAACCAAGTAGAAAATATACTAAACCTCCAAAAACCCTAGCCTTTAGCTTTTGCCCTAGATCCTTACGACTTCAACCGAGGAGCCACCGAGTGTGTAGTGAGAAGAAGGAGAAGAGCTTGATTCCACTAGCCCTTAAAATAGAGAAAACATGAGAGTGTGATTCCTCATGATGGATGGTTCAAAATTTCCAAGAGAGAGGGAAAGAGAGAGAGAGAGAGTCGTGAGATAAGTGTGAGAAAGAGAGGATGAAATTTACCTTGTGTTTGTGAGGGAGGAAGTGAGATGATGATGACCTTGATGATGAATAAAAATGGGGCTCTTAGAATCTTTAAGGAGAAAAGGACGAATAAAACTTTGCCTCGGTGAGGAGGGTGGAACTCGTGTGATGATGTGGCTATGGTGTTGGTGCTCTTTGTTCTTGGGTATGGAGATGGGGTGATGTTCTTGTTTGACTTGGTGTTGATGATGATGAACAGAGTTGATGATGGTGGTGGCTCACTCTTGGTTTCTTAGGGCTTGCGAAGAGAAGAAGAAGAAGAATATGCGTAGTGTCTGACGTTGTTGTGTCTTACTTTGTTTTTTGTTGTGTGAGGAAATGAATGTGTGGTTGGCATGGAAAGCTTCTCTAAGAAGCTTTGTGTTTTTGTGGTGGAGAAAGGAAGCTTCTCCAAGAAGCTTAGGGCATGTGGTTATAAATTAATGGCTTCTTGAGGAAGCCACAAATGAGTGGTTGAGAGGGATCAAGGTCTGACGCGCGCGCCTGGGCATGGAGAATGGTGCGCCTGGGCACGGAAAACGCTGCGAGAGCCATTTGTTTTGGCATTGGTGCTCGGCCCTGATCCCGTAAGCCTGTAATTCACTTAAGTGTTCCTAGGTCGGTGTGTTATGAATCTGACCAAATCGTGGTCGGTGCTCGTAAACTGAGTGTTAACTGGTCGGCGTACGATCGAATCGATCGGACTGGAGTTATGCGGACTGTGTTAGGACCTCGGTGCTCGGATCCCTGGAGGCACCTACTCGGAATGAGACAGATAAAGCAAAATGCTCGGCGCGTGGAGGCCGAGATACCTTGGCGTCGGTGCGAGGTCGGTTTAGACTCTTGATGGTCGGCCGGTGTAGCCTCTCGATGGCCGATAAGAGGCCGAACTTATAATCGGTTGACACAAAGCGACTTGCTGTGGTCGACGGGATATTGCTGAGGTATGTGCGTATGATCGCCCAACGCGAAGCGGCTCGATGTGGTCGGCTGACCACTGCCAAGGGGTGTAAAACAAAACAAGGTCGTCTCTTATGAGCTCAGTGCTAATTGGTCGGCTCGGAAGCAGGTCCGCTACATAAGTCCTCCCAGCTATGTAAGGTGATTCGAGCTATCTCAAGTTTACAGGGTAGCCTAATAGTCTGGTATTCATTGTTCGGCGTACGTCAATTAAGATGGGGTCTGTGACCCTGAACGTCGCTCGTTGGTCGGTTAAAATGAGCTAGGTCGGACCAAGGTCTGATCCACTATACTTGAACTCTCTCACTCTTTACTAAGGCTTCTCAACTGCTTAACAGAATGACTATAATCGATTATCACCCCACGGTAATCGATTACATCAAAAGATTTTTTTATACTGATGACTTCTAACTCTATGGCATACTTCTCAACTCCTATACTCATTTTGGCTATGTTTTTCCCTCATTAAACCCCAACTTATTCTTATGATTTCCATTAGTTTCACTTAGAATTATTCTAATTAAGCTTGGAATTCAAATTCGGGATGTTACAAATATGTACAATCAGTTCATTTTCCTTTTCTTCTTCTTAGACATACATTTAGTAACTTATTGTCTTTTCCTTTTTTACCCTTACCTTTCTTTTCTTTACTTTCGTCTTATTCGTCATCCACAGGGTCTTATGACCTACCTGTGCCAATGATTTGGGTTTATTATATGATGTTTTGAGTATGAATTAGACTCTCTTTTGCTAAGGATTTGGCTTGTTTCTCATGTAAATTTAGGATGCTTTTATTAGTTTTAGGATTTTTTTATTGGTATAGAATCCCTTGAACGTTTTGATCCGTTTTGGGAATGTTTCAGGTACTTTTGGAGCTTAATTGAAGAAAATAATTATGGAACTGGAAAGAGGGCGAAAGGACCTTGAAAATGGCGCAAGAGCGGAGCAAAACAGAGTCGGAGCGGGTGTTGTAAGACCCGAGCTGATGAGGGCGGGGAATGATCGCCGGTGCAAAGAGGCACGGACAAGGAGCGGCTCCTGGCAGGCTTCTAAGGGAGGGGTACATGGATGAACCGACACACCGAAATGAGAGGGTGATCCTGAGACTGTGTAGGAATGGGACTACACAGTACAGGAAGGCTTAAATGAATTGATTAGTACTGCCCATATCAACAAGATGCATCTTATTTTCGGTAGCCCATCACATAAGAACTCCATGGTTAAACGTGCTTGACTTGGGGTAATTCTGGGATGGGTGACCTCCTGGAAAGTGTGCGAGTGAGGACAAAGCACGCTGAAAAGACTCGTGTTGGTATGTGGGGACAGTCGCAATCCATTTGCCTACCAGGGATGTTGCACATTGGTCCATAATTTATTTAGGATAAGGTCATTAATTGCATGTCTCCTATAGGAAATATATAGGGTGGCTACACTTTAATTAGGGTAGGTTGTATTTAACTGGGTTACCCTAGGGTCTTGTGTACTAATAAATGAATGTATCACAATTTAAAATTCAAATTGCAAATCAGTACTCAAAATCGCACAACACTTCTTGACAGTAGAAAATAATATCTTTCCTATATAGTAAATAATAATTGAAAATCATAGTTCAATTTGCTTACAATAAAACATTATAATTCTTCTTAAAATAACAAGGATTTCGTGGATGACAAAATAAATCCCAAACTGTACCTAAATAAATTCTACATTTTGTTACGATCGTTTTGACTATAAATTCATCAAATTCGGATTTACAGATAAGAAGTTATGAATTTTCAAAGTTACGTAAACCAAATAAATCAATTAAATCGATATAAGTTAGCATTAAAAATATTTAACCAAATAATCCCAATAAATCAAAAATCGACGTAAAACCAAATAATTTATCATTATAGCATAAATCCCGAATAATCATTTCCATTTGAAAATTTTAAATCAAATAATGGATTCATATAAACTCGGAAATAACTGCCCAATCAAAAATCCAGAAAAATTGATTAATTATTATGAAAAATTGCGGGTATTACATTTAATCCCTAGCTAAACTCCAAGTCTTTGAATCAGCAAGCAATTATTGAGTTAATCAAATAAGTCAATGGATGATCCCTTGTCTTTCTCAAGATTAATCCGAACAAGCGTCACATAAACCTTAATCTAGCATTCTTAACCTTTTTAAGACTTATGTAAGTAAACATCACATAAATCTTAGTCCAGCAAGACATTAAGAACAACTTATACAATGAATTTAAGTGATCAATTCAAACTCAATTATACAAGCATAAACAACAAGATGGAAGGATAAAGGGGAAATTCAATTAAGAAGAGTTTTGGAGGTTTAGCCTTCCATCAAAACATACACCTCAAAATCCATTAGAACTTAGAACCACAAGTTGAAATTCACATGTTTAAATTTTTCCTATTCAACTTGTGGTTCTAAGTTCTAATGGATTTTGAGGTTTATGTTTTAATGGAAGGCTAAACCTCCTAAACTCTTCTTAATTGACTTTCCATTTTATCTTTCGGATCTGGCTCGTCTACAGTTAAGGCAGGAACTTTACTCTCATGTTCCCTTGGGCCGTTGGATCAATCCAAAGGTCCAGATTTTGACACGTGTCCTATTATTAAAAAAACCATTTAAAACCCCTGTAACATTTAGAAGCTTTTATACATTATTTCCATTGGCTTCTTCAACAAGGATACATGAACCAAACCCCACCTCCGATGGCTGTTCTTGTCGCACCTCCGTGAGCCGCTGTCGCCGGCGGCTGTTCGCTCCTTCTACCCTTGTTCATTAGTGACCCGTGTTACCTTGCTCCTCCTACCCCCATTGATCAATATCTGTTGCATTTTGGTTTACTTATTATCAAGGTAAAATATATGCTTTTATTGCTTGTTGTGTGTTTTCTTTAAGACTTAGCATTATTCTTTGATGATTCATTAATCTTTGCCCTCTGCTTGTTATTGTGTGATTTTTCATGATTAAATAACATCATGGGTGAGTAAAAATTGGTTACTTGAACTTTGGAGCTATAGCCTACAAATATAGTTATATAGTTAGTCTTCCATGTTTGGAGCTTAGTAAGATTGTGGGACACATTAATATGATAAACGGTTATTTACAACAGACGCTTTTATGCTTTATCTTCTTAGATTTTTCCATGTTTAATGTGTATGCTTTATCCTCCTAGTTATATGGTTAGACTCCATCACTGTTGCATTGGTGATTAATTACCTAGCTTTATTGGAATTGATAACTATGTAATTTGGTAAGACTTATGTGCAAATAAGCCGAATCATTATGCTTTTTTTGGCTTTTAAAATCCTTTATTGCTATGCAGGATTATAATATGACATCTCCAAATGTTGATTGGAAGCCGAAGATTGGTATGACATTCGACACCATTGAGGCAGCTTCCCAATTTTGGCTTGCATATGGTGCACATACTGGTTTTGGAGTTAGACTACAGTATACAAACAGGAGAAAGAAGCACGGTGCTATTTCCTCATGCAGGTTTGTTTGTAGCAAGGAAGGGGTACGAAGGAAAGACAAAAGGGATGTTTTTGTTACTAAGCATAGAGCTGAGACTAGAACAGACTGCAAAGCAAGAATTTCACTTATATTAAAGGATGACAAGTTTGTAATTCATGAATTTGTAGAGGAACATAATTATCCGCTACAACTTCCAGAGACTACACACATACTTGCATCACACAGAAAGATAACTGAAGTCCAAGCACATGAGATTGATATGGCTGTTGACTCTGGATTAAGCCAGAAATCAACATTTCAACTGATGAGCACACAAGCAGGGCATAGTTCTAATGTTGGATTTATACGCAGGGATGTGAAGAATTACCTCACTGTAAGAAGACAAAGAAGTATGGCATATGGTGAAGCTGGATGTCTTTCACAATATTTTGACCAGCAATTGTTGGAGAACCCGTCTTTCTTCCATGCATATCAGATGGATATTGATGAACAAATCACAAATGTATTCTGGGTAGATGCAAAAATGGTATTGGATTATGGGTATTTTGGTGATGTTGTGTTGTTGGATACTACATATTGTACCAATCGTGCAAATAGACCGCTTGCTCTATTTTCTGGTTTCAACCATTATAGGGGTTGTCTTGTTTTTGGTGCAGCATTGTTGTATGATGAAACAATTGAATCGTTTAAATGGTTGTTTCAAAAATTCTTACAAGCACACAACTAGAAAAGGCCTCTGACTATCTTTACTGATCAAGACCCGGGGATAGCCAATGCACTTGTTGAAGTGATGCCGGAGACTCGACATGGATTATGTACCTGACACTTGCTGCATAATGGAGTTAGACACCTTGGAAGCCTTATGAAGGAAGGAAGTTATTTGTTAAAAGATTTCAAGAAATGTATGTATGACATTGACACTGAAACTGAATTTGAGACTGCTCGGGAGGATTTGAAGGAAAAACATAATGTTGGTGAAAGCACATGGATCGAATCATGTCAAAAGATAAAAGAAAAATGGGCTTCATGTTACATGAAGGAAGCATACACACTTGGGATGCGAAGTACACAACTTAGTGAAAGTTTGAATTCAAATTTCAAATCTTGTATGAATCCAAATGTGGATATCGTTCAATTCTTCAAACACTTTGAACGAGTTGTTGAGGAGAAGAGAAGCAACGAGTTAACTTGCGAGTATGAGGCTCGGCATAAGCTTGCAATGTTGAGGTTTGACACATCACCAATACTAATACAAATGGCCAAGCTGTATACACACACTATATTTGACTTGTTCCAAATTGAGTTTAAGCTTTTCTTAGCGTTATGCATATCAGAAAAAAAATGAGTCTGACTCTTTGTGTGAATATGTCATTACTATGGTCAACCATGAAAGATCTTGGAAAGTGTCATTCGATCGTGCTTCAACCTCCATATCTTTTAGTTGCAAAAAGTTTGAGACAATTGGCATACTTTGTTCGCATGCATTGAAAGTGTTTGAACCAAATGATATTAAGGTCATCCCTGAAAAGTATATCATAAAAAGGTGGAAAAGAGAAGCCCACAATGGCATTGTGCATGATGTGAGGGGAAAGGAAGTTGTAGGAGATATGAAATTATCAAGCACACGAACATTTAGGCAACTTGTCTCTAAATTCATTAGATTGGCAGCTGAGGTGTCGACTTCTGAAAAATACCACAAGGTTGTAGACAATGGTGTAGATGCCCTGAGCAAGCAAGTAATGGAACTTCGCTTGCAAGATAAAAACACCAATGGTAATACCAGTGATAACCCAACATCCCCAACATATGTGTGTAATGATGTGGTGCAACCGAAAGGATTTAAGCATCGAATTGGCACCAAGAGAAATTTTACTCGGCTGAAATCTTTCATTGAGAAGGGATAAAAAAAGAGTTAAAACTGGAAGACAACAACATCGTCAAGCGTCTGAGGTATTTTATTGAATTTTCCAAATCATTTTAGGAATTTTCTATTATCATTCGTTGAAGTTTGCATTATCATTTTAGGATAAAGGATCAACAGGTCATCAACAACCTATTGGAGTTTCTTGTTCGGCACCTTCAACTTATAAACTTCCTCGGTTTAGTTACACTGAATTTTTGATGGTAATTAAAAGAGATTATTCTTCTTTTTATACTTATTATGCTTATAAAAATAAAAAAGGTATTACCCTTTTTTTTACTTGCATCATCCTTGACCACTTTGTGTTATTTGTAGGCACCCCTTGATGACACAAATACTCCAACAGTAGAAGGCATACCCTTCGATCATTGGTCTGCAATCAAGGTTTTGAAGCTCATGGTGCACAATATTACCATTTTTTTGGTGAACTTGATGTTGATATTATTGGGACTTGGTGTCTTACTTTTTGGTGAACTTTATGTTGATATTATTGGGACTTAGTGTCTTACTTTTTGGTGAACTTGATTATAACAAGTCATATATATCTTACTTTTGGTGGTGTAATTTTTTGATAAACTAGCCAACATCATATATTATAGCAAGTCATATATTGCTTTTAGTGATGTAATTTTTTGATGAACTTGATGTTTATAAGATATTTTCACATGCAGCAAGTTAATGAAAGCAAGTTTGTAACACCTAAGATTTTTACCCTTAAAACCCCGCTATTAAAAAAATGTGAATTTGAAAGTTCATTTTAATTTAATGAAAATCACCCTTCAAACGGACGGAGTTTTGTTTGTTTTTAGGACTATTCCAAAATTCAACCTATGATAGACAATTTCAAATAAACAACCAATAGCCAGCAGGGCTTCAGATTATATATATAAATCATATCAAGGCCCTATGGGCTCCAAGTACATCAGAGTGCATAAAATAATCAGAGTATTAGCGGAAATATTAAGTTTAAGTATTGAAAACCAAAACTTATAACTTTATCAAAACAAAACATCCTAAGCCTCATTTAAAAAGATTTATAACAAATTTACATCAAAATAATGTAAGATGCTTAGGTCCATATTATCCTCAAAACCCCATAACACCCTACTCTCCCTGTAAGGGAAAGTACTCCTGCTCGGCCGGGGGCTGTGCCAACTCAATCTCCATACCTGAAAAATGTTAAGGGAGTGAGCATTGCACATTAAATAGAAAGCAGTCTCTAACTAGACATAACAACCCGCTAGGTCAAACACAATTAGCAAATAAGCATATATTCACATATTGCACACCATACTCATTTCATTATTTCCATACTCATTATTTATTCCACATTTCCATTTTCATTATTCCATTCAACATCCATTTCCTTTTCTTTTTATTCATTTCACATACTCATTTTATTTCGGTACATCACCTCAAATCAGAGCCAATGCACAAATTTCATTCAACACATTTATCACCTCAAAACAGAGGTCCTCATACTTTTCCTTATTTAAATTATGTGTCCCTCAGGTCAGAGGTCAACACCCAATCACTTCATTTCATTTATGTGTCCCTCAGGTCAGAGGTCAACACTTTAACATTTTAATTCATTTTGTGTCCCTCAGGTCAGAGGTCAACACATTATTCACTTTAATTCCTTTCGTGTCCCCCAGGTCAGAGGTCAACACATTAATAATTTATTTCATTTAGTGTCCCTCAGGTCAGAGGTCAACACAATATTCATTTATTTCATTCCGTGTCCCTCAGGTCAGAGGTCAACACACTATTGTACTTCACCTCCACGCAGGAAGGTACCTCATACATTTGGCCTATGGGTACTTCACCTCCACACCGGAATGTACCTCATACCATTGTACTTCACCTCCACACCGGAAGGTACCTCATACCACCACATAGGTTATACTTAAACATCATTCTCATTATAAACAATTCATCACAATTTAAGAATCGTCACCTCAAAACAGAGGCCAACATATATACCACATTCTTGTTCAATCAATCATAACACATTTAATCACAACCAACCACAATCAACACATAATCATTCATGTAATTCCTTTATTCATTTCCTTTCTCAACTATCACAATCATACCAAGTAGTATTCTCTTTTATAGCCCAACATTTAGATTGCCCTTCATTTTAATTTACATATATCACCTTTTTCCTTTTGTTTACACATAATCATTTTCCTTCCGTTTCCTATATTCACAAATTTAATTCATAAGCCATGACCTTTGTTCACAATTGTTAATACTTAACATTTATACTCATTTCCCGTATTAATTACCGAATCCTCTTAAATAACATTCATGTTCTCAGTTAAACATATACCATACATTTAAGCACAATTGAACAAATTTAACATAAGGGGACAAATATACACAATCAACTCATACTTGTCACATAATTAATATCATCGGTTCACTTTTAATTTACATGTAATTATTTCATTCCCTTTTCCACCTTTATTTATATTTTCACATTTAGTGTACAAATATATTCAACCAAACATACATAATATCACTGATCGAGGCCGTACCCGATCAAAATAAAAGGTGTTTATTCTGTAGTACTAGGAAGGTGATCCTAGGTCGTTTCCCAGCGAATATCGGTCTAGGCAAAGTATCAAACACGTAGTGTGCAGTAAAATGGGGGGGTTTTTGTGTGTGACAAATGTGAAGAACAAAACATAAACAGAATATAAAAACTAAGAAAATCAGAAACAAAAGCGGGCAAACCCCTTTGGCTACGTACACTACTCGATCCTAGCTCACTAAAGATCGATTCCTCTCCTCTCCTCTGTCCAACTCGTGATAACCAAATACTAAGCGAAAATTCAGTTATCACTCCAAACCCTAACTTCTAATTAAGCATCAGAAACCAGAATTGGAATTTTTACGAGTTAATACAAATTAAGCATTTATATTCATGTATTATCTCTACGAAATGGAATTAAGCAAACCACTACACATCGATAAACATGAAAACAGAGAAGAGAAAATGAAATTGCATTAATAACAAGAGCTCAAGAGTAGATAATACAATACCAAAGGGATTAACCCTTGAAGTCTAGCCTTCCATGGCCATAAATGAAGAAAAACGAGTAGAAATGGGGAAGAACAAAACCCTAGCAGCCACCACCACTTGGGAGAGCCAAGAGAGAAGTTCTAACCTAGAGAGAGAGTGAGAAATCTGAAAATGGGAGTGTGTCTTGGGGGGTTACACGAATTTCCCCTCTTAAGACACAAAATGGGCCTAAAACATGGGCCCAAATCCTAAGAAACACTATTCTGAACATTACAATTAAAAAGGGACCTAAATGCAAATTACAATCTTCACTTCAATACTTCAATCTTCATTTCCAAACTTCCCAAAGTGTCCTTGTGCCAAATATTACCTGAAAATAGAAATAGAATTAATTAGGCTAAATAATTCCAAATTAAACAATATTCGGAATATTAGTCCAATAAACTCTAAATCAATAAATCAAGCTAATCAATGTCAAATGGGCAACAAGTATCAATAATAAGAGTAAAATAATGCAAGGAATAATGGGAAATAAAATGCTCATCAAATACCCCCACACTTATCCTTTTGCACTCCTGGGCAAAACCAAAAGATAGGACTATGAAGATCAATATGCACCAAAGTGAATCATGCAACAAGATGACTACAACTAAGAAATGCAAACCTAAGAGATTACATACTTCACAATGAATTCTAGGAAATGCAAAGAAATGGGCAAACTCAAGCACACAAAATGGTTAAGGATCAAAGAGTCAAAGCATCCGCGAACATCATCCAATTACTTCAAGTATGCAAAGAAACCAATGACATCAAGAGGATAGTCACAAAGATGATAGAAACTCACAAGGATCACTCAAAAGTGTTTACACTCAAGTGTTTGGGGTTAATCATTATTTACACTCAAGGCACATCATGAAAAACAAACACAACCATAAGCTTGACAAGCCTCTAACATCAACCATCAACACACATGCACAAAATGATCAAAAGGTCTTTTAAGGGTTGTAATGGGGCCAAGGACAAGGTAGGATAAAAATATGGGAATGTAGCTAAAACCAAAGGAATAGAGGAGCAATGGGGAATAAGTAAAAAGTAAGCAAAATCCACCCCAAAATCAACTACCACTAATTCCAATCCTCTTTGCCTCAACAACCTTTTATTCACTTTTTGTTCTTTTTTTTTTTCTTCTTTTTTTTTTTCTTTTTATTTTTGCATTTTTTTTTTTATTTTTTTGTATTTTTGTCTTCTATTTTTTTTTTGTTTTTGAGAGATATACAAAAAGAAAAGAAGAAACAACACAAATGGCATGAAGATGAAGCCATAACTATAACAACCAATGAGGCAAAACCAAGAACTCAACCAATTAAAGCATAAAGCACACTTCTTACCTAATACCCATTCCCAAAACAATTCCAAAGCTCCAAAATTCCCTAAGGTTAGGACAATCATGGTTTTTCAGTCATAGGCTTGTAATGAGCTAAAGAACAAGGAAAGGGATAAAAAGGCTCAAAGGGGCTAGCAAAGGATACATTCATTCAAGGTAGGCTCATATGGCTAGTAGCTTATTCAAGAAAGAAAGTGCCTAAATCATTTCAAAATGTGCATGAGCAATCAAGTATCAACAAGAGTCAAGTCAAGTTCTAGAGTGCAAGTAATCCAGAGTGCAATCACACATGACAGAAAATTAGGTGGCATATATAGCAATCCACCCACAATTAAGGCTCAAATCCTCACAAAAGGGACAATTCTATCACAGTGTTACCACCTCTTAATTATCAAAAGCAACTTTACACACAGAAATGCATGAATTCAGACACAAGATACCAAAACTCTACTAAAGTGAAGCAAAAACATGCAAGAAAATGCCCAAAACTAAGCAAAACCTAAAAAAAATCAAAGCAAAATATGCAACCTAAACTACTCTCCCCCCCACACTTAAATCACACATTGTCCTCAATGGAACACAAATAGCAGAATCAGACAGATATAGACAAGTGTAATAAAAAGAGTAAGGAAGGAGAAAAGGAGACTCCCTAAGTCATGGTTGTTCAAAAGTGGGGTCGACCAATGAAGCCTCCTCCACAGGTGCATCATCCAAAGAAGAGGTGGTTAGGAAAGGCTTGAGTCGGTGGCCATTGACTTTGAAGCTCTTGTTCGTGGACTCACTCTTGATCTCCACAGTGCCATAAGGAAACACCTGGGTGACTACAAACGGTCCAATCCATTTAGAGCGGAGCTTTCCACTCATGAGTCCAAGCCTAGAGTTGTAGAGCAAAACTTTTTGACCAACCAAGAACTCCTTTCTGGAAATGGAGTTATCATGAAGCTTCTTGGTCTTCTCTTTGTAGAATTTGGAGTTCTCATAGGCCTCCAAGCGGATCTCATCTAGCTCACTCAACTGCAGCTTCCTCTCCTCACCCGCTTGATCAAGAGCTAAGTTACATTGCTTCACAGCCCAATATGCACGGTGCTCTATCTCCACAGGCAGGTGGCACGCCTTACCAAAGACAACCCGATAGGGTGACATCCCTATGGGTGCCTTGTAAGCGGTCCGATGGGCCCACAGAGCATCCTCCAATCGTGTGCTCCAATCCTTTCTATTAGGCTTCACCATCTTCTCCAAAATCCGCTTGATCTCTCTATTTGAAATCTCCGCTTGCCCGTTGGTTTGGGGGTGATAGGGTGTAGAGACTTTGTGCACAACCCCATACTTCTTGAGCAAAGCTTGCATGGATCTATTGCAGAAGTGTGTGCCTTGGTCACTGACTATGGCTCTAGGTATGCCAAACCTGCAAAGGATATTAGATCTGACAAAATCTACAACAACCTGAGCATCATTAGTCCTGGTGGCCTTAGCTTCCACCCATTTGGATACGTAATCCACAGCAAGTAAGATATAATAAAAACCAAAAGAAACAGGAAAGGGGCCCATGAAATCTATACCCCAGACGTCAAACACCTCACAAAACAACATAGGTTGTTGCGGCATCTGTTGCCTCCAAGATAGGGCGCCTCCTGCTCTTTGACACTGCTCACACGAGCTGCAGATGTTGCTCGCATCCTTGAAAATGGTAGGCCAATAAAATCCAGAATCCAGCACCTTTCGTGCTGTCCTTTGAGTACCAAGGTGGCCTCCCACTGGTGAAGCATGGCAAAATTGGAGAACCGATTGGATCTCCTGGTCTGGAATGCACCTGCGAATGACCTGATCACTGCAAAAACGCCATAAATAGGGGTCATCCCATACATAATGCTTGGCATCGCTCTTTAATTTGTCTCTTTGAGCTTTGGATGCCAAGGCAGGAAAAACAGAAGCAACTAGATAATTAACAATGTCTGCAAACCAAGGAGTTTGGGGAAGGGGATGGGAAACATGTAAAGATAAAAGCTGCTCATCCGGGAAGTCATCCCGGATAGGAAATGCATCCTCCTCTCTCTCTATCCTGCTCAAGTGGTCTGCGACAAGGTTATGCGCACCACTCCGATCCTGAATCTCAAGATCAAACTCCTGGAGGAGCAACATCCACCTAATCAACCTAGGTTTGGAATCTGTCTTTTTCAAAAGATACTTCAGAGCAGCATGATCAGTGTACACTATAACCTTAGAACCAAGCAAATATGATCTAAACTTGTCAAGTGCAAAAACAATAGCCAAAAGTTCTTTTTCAGTTGTTGTGTAATTGACCTGTGCTGCATCTAAAGTCCTAGAAGCATAATAAATCACATGCGACAGCTTACCAACCCTTTGGGAGAGAACTGCTCCCAAAGCATAATTTGAAGCATCAGTCATGAGCTCAAATGGGAGGGTCCAATCAGGTGGTTGGATGATGGGAGTGGTGGTCAGTGCTTTCTTCAATTCATCAAATGCCCTCTTGCATTGGTCTCCAAATTCCCATGGGGCATCCTTTTGAAGCAACTTGGAAAGAGGAAGGGCAATGTTGCTAAAGTTCTGAATAAACCTGCGATAGAAACCTGCATGACCAAGAAAAGAACGCACCTCTCGCACGCAAGAGGGGTAAGGCAAATGTGATATTACATGCAGCTTAGCAGGGTCAACTTCTATGCCCTTGTGCGAAACAATGTGCCCTAAGACTATGCCTTGTTCTACCATGAAGTGGCATTTTTCAAAATTCAAGACAAGGTTAGTCTCAATGCACCTGTTAAGCACCTTAGTCAAATTATCAAGACATGCATCAAATGAGGAGCCATAAACACTAAAATCATCCATGAAGACCTCTATGCAATGCTCGAGCAAGTCAGCGAAAATACTCATCATACATCTTTGAAATGTGGCAGGAGCATTGCATAGGCCAAAAGGCATCTTTCTATATGCAAATGTGCCAAAAGGACAGGTAAATGTGGTCTTATGTTGGTCCTCTGGTGCAATACAAATTTGAAAATAACCAGAGAATCCATCTAAGAAGCAATAATGAGATTTACCTGCCAGGCGCTCCAACATCTGATCAATGAAGGGGAGAGGGAAATGATCCTTGCGAGTCGCCTGGTTGAGCTTTCTGTAATCAATGCAGACTCTCCAACTGTTCTGCACTCTAGTGGGAATCAGCTCATCCTTCTCATTTTTGACAACTGTGACACCAGACTTCTTGGGGACAACTTGCACCGGGCTCACCCAAGTGCTATCTGAAATTGGGTAGATGATACCCGCTTGGAGCAGCTTGGTGACTTCTTTCTTAACCACATCAAGAATCTGGGGGTTCAATCGTCTTTGGGGTTGTCTCACTGGTTTAGCCCCATCCTCCAACAAAATGCGGTGCATGCACATGGAGGGGCTAATTCCAGGAATATCCGCTAAAGTCCATCCAATTGCCCTCTTGTTCTTTCTTATCACATCCAGCAGTTTCTCCTCTTGATCAACAGAAAGTGAGGTAGAGATGATCACTGGGAGTTTCTGCTCATCCTCCAAGTAAGCATATTTGAGATGAGGAGGGAGGGGCTTCAGGTCCAATGAGGGTGCCTGCATAATAGATGGAACTAAAGGGACAGCAGAAATGGATTCTGCTGCCAGCACCTGAACAAGTAAATCAGACTCATGCATAACAGATATGGGGTTAGGGTTAGCATAATCTGAATCTATAACATATGAATCATCAGATGCAGTAGCAGAGTCTAAAAACTGGGCTATTTCAGTGCATGCGGTGCACCATCCAGAGTTAGTGCATGATGGACAAGTAAATGAATCAGTGAAAGATGGCAATTCAAAATCATGATGCAAAAAGTCAAGCATATGCTCATCTATCAAATCATCGAGCAAGTCCATATGGAAAACAGAGTGATCCTCAGGAAAATGTTTCATAGCATGGAAAATGTCAAATCGGATCACACTGCCATCAAACTCCATGGAAAGTGAACCTGAATGCACATCGATCTTGGTTCGGGCTGTTTTCAAAAATGGCCTCCCCAAAATAATAGGAACAGCATTACGGGGAGAGTCATCTTCCATATCAAGTATGTAAAAATCAGCAGGGAAGATCAACTCTTCAACCCGAACCAAGACATCCTCTATCAAACCTGCGGGGTGGGCAGTACTTCTATTTGCCAATTGAATCACTACACCCGTAGGTTGAAGAGGTCCAAGAGAAAGAGACTTAAAAACAGACATAGGCATGACATTTATGGATGCTCCTAAATCTAGCATAGCATTTTCAAACTTAACATTGCCTATGATGCAAGGTATAGAGAAAGTTCCAGGATCCTTACATTTTTCAGGAATGTGAGGGATAGGTTTACCTATGAGAGCGGAGACATTCCTTCCCATGCTTATCCTCTCATTGCCCTTGAGTCTTCTCTTATGAGTGCACAACTCCTTAAGGAACTTCGCATACCTTGGAATCTGTTTTATTGCATCAAGAAGGGGTATGTTGACTTCCACCTTCCTGAATGTGTCAAGAATGTCCTTTTCCACCTCTTCCACCCTTTTGTTTTGAGGCACTCTTGGTGGGAATGGAAGAGGAACAGGAGGAGGTTGTAGGACAACAGCAGGGCTTGTGGTTGAAGTCGAGGAGGGTTGAGTTGGATGATTCTCTTTGGTGCTAGCATGCTCACCTTCATCTACCACTTGGCTCTTCCCTTTAGAGGAAGCTAGAGCATCATTGTTGAGGTTAGGTTGTGGTGTGGGTGTGACAATCTGCTTTCCCGACCTCAGGTTGATGGCACTCACATTCTGATTCTGAGGGTTGATCACAGTTTGGGATGGCAACTTGTCAGAATTTTGAGATTGCAAGTTGTTGAGAGAAGTTGCCATTTGACCCATCTGATTTGTCAAAGTCTGAATGGATGCCTCTTGTCTCTGAATGGATGCTCTAGTCTCTTGTTGAAATTGGAGGTTTTGCATGGTCATTTGCCTCACCAACTCCTCCAAGGTAGGTTGGTTGGATGGAGGGGCTGATGGTGCAGGATGAACCACTTGCTGCTGTTGTTGCCTTTGCTGTTGGATTGGAGGAGGTACATATGGTGGTCTACTCGGTCCAGCGGTGTTCTGAAATGGAACATTAGGAGGAGGTTGTTGTTGTTGATCAGACCACTTCAGATTGGGATGGTTCCTCCATCCAGGGTTGTATCTATTGGAAGAGAGGTCATGATTATGTTGTTGTGGGCCTCTATTGTTGTATATGTTTGCTGCATAGGCCTCGGGTTGGTCACCACTTGTCATCGGCTGTTGCTGCTGAAGGGAAGGGCATGCATCTGTGGGGTGCTCAATGGATGTGCATATGCCACACACTCTAGCAGGAAGTATCATCTTTTTCTGATTGACAGCCAATTGTGTGACCAATGTTGTGAGAGAATCAATTTTCTGCTCAAGCTTCTCAACCTTGCCCGAGTCTGCACCAACATCATTTACATCCCTCACAACTATTGCATCACTGTTGCTTCTTGCATGGAATTGTTGACAATTGGAAGCCATCTTCTCAATTTTGCTCCTGGCTTGTAAGGGTGTCATATCTCCCAATGTACCACCACTTGCAGCATCTACCATGTTTCTTTCCATGAAGTTGAGACCTTCGTAAAAGTACTGGATGAGAAGCTGCTCTGAGATCTGATGGTGAGGGCAGGAAGCACACAACCTCTTGAATCTCTCCCAATAATCATAGAGACTCTCTCCATGTTGTTGCCTGATACCAGAAATTTCCTTTCTGATTGCAGTGGTCCTATTTGCAGGGAAGAATTTTTCCAGAAATGCCCTCTTCAAGTCATCCCAGCTTGTGATGGAACCAGGGGCCAAGTCAGATAACCAATCTTGTGCTAGACCCTCTAAGGAATGTGGAAATGCTCTGAGACAGACATGATCCTCTTGCACATCATGTGGTTTCATTGTGGTGCACACTATATGGAATTTCTTGAGATGCTTATGAGGATCCTCACCTGCAAGACCATGAAACTTGGGCAACAAATGGATTAGTCCTGTTCTAAGCTCAAAAGGAACATCCTCATCAGGATACCGGATACACGAGTCTTCAATAGTGAAGTCAGGTGCAGCCAGCTCCCTAAGTGTCCTTTCCCTTGGTGGGGGTTGAGCCATGTTATCACAATGTATAGAATCAGATTGAATAAAAGTAGAAGGAATAGAAGAAATAGAAACAGAATCAGAATTAGATGGACTATAAGATGACTCTGACTCACTACCTAATGACTGATTCCTATTTTGTCTAACTAATCTGTGATAAGTTCTATCAATTTCAGGGTTATAAGGATGCAAATAACTTGGGTTGCCCCTAGTCATGTACTGAACAGAACAGCATCAACCATAGCATACTGTAACAGATATGCATGACCAAAATCGGCAACAAAATTTTTATTTTTTTAAAATTTTTTCTTTATTTTTTTAAGCACCCTAAAATCATAAAAACATATCACAGAAAGTTTGAGGACAAAATTCAAAAGGGAACCAAGTCAAAGAATTAAAACAATGACCAAAAACTAAGAAAATAGAACTTGTAAAATAAAAAATAAATAGTAAACAGGCTTTTTCGGGATCCAAACGAAGGGGTTTTCTGACGAAGTGAGAAAAATCAGATTATTCAGAAAATTCCCTTCGATTTGATATAAAATTCGTCAAATTCCGAGTTACTGATCAAAAGTTATGCCTATTTATAGTAAGTGCTGCTGAAACTTGGAAAATTTTTCTGGAACTCACAACCAGTGCATATCGGAGTGTCTGTGATGCATCAAAACACTAATATATGATGAAACAAGTGTGGATACCAATTTTCGTGCAAAAATTCCACCCGCAGCTGTGTTGAATGGCACTCACAGAATCACTAGAATAGCATCAGTTGTGCAGAACAGCAAATCAGCAAACAGGGTAACTTTCAATCAGTTATCAGAATGCTTATTCACACACTAACTACACTAACTAATCTAACTAACTACTGTATGATCTTTGGCAAGAACCGATAATCCCCGGCAACGGCGCCAAATTTTGATCGAGGCCGTACCCGATCAAAATAAAAGGTGTTTATTCTGTAGTACTAGGAAGGTGATCCTAGGTCGTTTCCCAGCGAATATCGGTCTAGGCAAAGTATCAAACACGTAGTGTGCAGTAAAATGGGGGGGTTTTTGTGTGTGACAAATGTGAAGAACAAAACATAAACAGAATATAAAAACTAAGAAAATCAGAAACAAAAGCGGGCAAACCCCTTTGGCTACGTACACTACTCGATCCTAGCTCACTAAAGATCGATTCCTCTCCTCTCCTCTGTCCAACTCGTGATAACCAAATACTAAGCGAAAATTCAGTTATCACTCCAAACCCTAACTTCTAATTAAGCATCAGAAACCAGAATTGGAATTTTTACGAGTTAATACAAATTAAGCATTTATATTCATGTATTATCTCTACGAAATGGAATTAAGCAAACCACTACACATCGATAAACATGAAAACAGAGAAGAGAAAATGAAATTGCATTAATAACAAGAGCTCAAGAGTAGATAATACAATACCAAAGGGATTAACCCTTGAAGTCTAGCCTTCCATGGCCATAAATGAAGAAAAACGAGTAGAAATGGGGAAGAACAAAACCCTAGCAGCCACCACCACTTGGGAGAGCCAAGAGAGAAGTTCTAACCTAGAGAGAGAGTGAGAAATCTGAAAATGGGAGTGTGTCTTGGGGGGTTACACGAATTTCCCCTCTTAAGACACAAAATGGGCCTAAAACATGGGCCCAAATCCTAAGAAACACTATTCTGAACATTACAATTAAAAAGGGACCTAAATGCAAATTACAATCTTCACTTCAATACTTCAATCTTCATTTCCAAACTTCCCAAAGTGTCCTTGTGCCAAATATTACCTGAAAATAGAAATAGAATTAATTAGGCTAAATAATTCCAAATTAAACAATATTCGGAATATTAGTCCAATAAACTCTAAATCAATAAATCAAGCTAATCAATGTCAAATGGGCAACAAGTATCAATAATAAGAGTAAAATAATGCAAGGAATAATGGGAAATAAAATGCTCATCAATCACCTTCTCACATTTTTGCTTTAACAACACATATATTCGTTTCCATTCCATTTTCTTCCTATATCAATTTATTCCACAACACATACATATATTTGCAACAGTAATTAATTATCATTTAATTCACAACTTTACAAATAACGTCAATAATCATAGAAATCATTTATGTCAACTTCACTATCACATTACCCAATTCCTCATGTAATTCAATATAATCATTATCCAAGTTTCATTTATCAAATAATTCATTATCATATCATCGGGTTTCCTTTTTCCTAATATTTACATCCAACATCATACATATTTATTTAGTTAGAATTTCATATTCAATAACCTAGGGTTTTATAGTCTAATTTTCTCCCCTAACACATAACCCTAACAAGCATTATATACTGACTAGAACCCACTCCCTAGAACAAGGCAAAACTCACCCCCTTACCTCAAACACTTGGAGATAAGGTGATTTTGCTTGCTCCAAGCTTGAAAGCCTTGCCACCAATTGAGTTAGAATCCAAAGGAAGAGGGAGGAAAAAAGGGGTATAACAAAACAAATTGTTAAGCTTTAACCATAAGCTTGGAGAAATTCATGAACCAAATTAGAGTTCCCTAGGTGGAAGATTGAAAACTCCAAGGGAGCAAGAGAGAGAGAGAGAATCGAACCCAAAAGAGAGAGAAAAAGGAAGACTCAAACAAAATCACTTACTTGGAGTTGAGAAGGAAGGAGATTTGATGATGGATTTAGTGTGATTTACTTGAATCTTGGTGGATTAGAGTGAATAAATTTGGTGCCCTAGGAGAGAGAAGAGGGAGAGAAACGAATTTGGCATGGAAGGAACGTGTGTTTTGCTTTTATTTTTTTCCTCAGCAGCAGCACTTAATCGATTAAGAGCCGATTAAGAGCCGATTAAGACTTTTCACCCAATCTGACCTTAATCGATTAAGCTGCATAGTTTTGTAGTAGCCTAACTTTGAAAGGCCATAACTTCTTTGTTACCCGTTGGATCTTCCTCAAATTTTAAAGCAAGCTTCCTTACATACTAATCTTCACATCCAACGGTGGAATTTGTGTTTAGAGTTTCCAATATTTTATTTTAAATTTCCTAAGGTTCTATGTTTTAAACCTAGTTCTACATGTATTTTTGGCTAAATTCTAACTTATATCTCCATTTCTTCTACCCTAAGACCATCCCAACATAGATTATACTTGGAATTAAATTTGGGATGTTACAATCCTCCCCCACTTATTGGAATTTCGTCCCCGAAATTCCATTAAGCTTAGTAAATGGAGAATCACCCCGGTGATAGGACTTGTGATTCCTATCTTTAATTCCCTTTGGTTTCTTCTTTCGGTCTTTCGATTTGCCCTTACCTTGACAGAATTTAAATTAGGGTAGGAAGTGCTCCCCCACTTGGCATCGACATACCCAATTACCGCTATGCTAGAGGATATGTAATGGATTTGAATTCAATTCAGATCGTATTACAATTAACTCTGGGGCAGGAGTTGTAAGAACTAGATGTAGAAAACTCGAAATGCGAAGCAGTCCGGCATAGTTCTAGAAACTTTTCTTGAAGAGGTGTCCTGAAATCATGGCATACGAAGATTCGTATAGAGTGTATAACGCCTTAAAGTTTGTCTCTCACAAGGATTTGACTAGCACCGATAGGATTTTAAAGCTTTTCAAAAACACAGGCATTCATGAACAAGAAGCACCCCAAAAGGTTAAGAGTTTCCCCCCAATGCTTAGTTGATTAGAGCAAACACAATTCCTACTAAATGCTCCACAATCAACTTCTTCCATGAATCGATTAAAAAGAATAGGAAGGAAGAAGTCCACATTAGTTCCAAGATTTACTCAACTACCAAAGGTGAAGGGTACGACAACTTGCCGTTGGCTGGGTCAATTATCAAGATTGTTTGGTCTTAACGCAGGGATTTTACAAATTTGACACACCCAGCTATTCTTACGAATGGTTATCAAAGAACCAGGAAAAGATTCGAAGCAACTGTCAAATTGCTTCAAGATTGGTTTAGTTGATATGATGGTTAAGAATAATTTCTGGAGAGTTTTCTTAACTCATCCAAGGGATTAGCACTTAGCTATACTACTTTGGAACAAGTAGCATACACCAAGACTTCCTTTCTTTAGAACTATTTTCTATCTACTCTCTAACTCTATATGAAGCTTTTGAACGAATGTTTCTGGGTTAGGTTGGCTTCACTTACAAGAATTATTTTCCTTGGAAGTCACTACTTTGGTTGTCTACTTTCACTTTAAAGGTTACAATGATAGCATTTATTGATAGATGCAAGAATTGAGGTGATCAATCCCATCCTCACGTCTACCAACAACACACCACTGTCGGGTTCTATCAGTAATGTCATCATTTAACAAATGCAAGGATTAGAGTGATCAATTCTAACCTTACATTACATCAAATAACAACATCACAACATAATATTGGTCACTTGATACTAGAATTCTCAAACTGAAGAATTCCTTATAAGGTCTTTCATACGTTCTCTATAAGAACAGGATTGTATTTGGAAAGGCAAATCCAAAGTGTTTTAAACACTTCTATCCTAAAACATTACTAGTTCAATATTTAGCTAACAGAAGAGCAAACTAACTCCACAACAATCGAACATAAAAGCATTACGCATGGACTTGTCAAACGTTAGTTACCAGAACAGACCAGCAAGACTCAAATACTAAGTAGATATATAGTACTATAATTATCCTATTATAATCTTAAACTATTGCTATGAGCATCAATTACTCGCTAGGTGAGTAATCAATTGGAGTTTGTACAACTCCATGGCCGAGGAGAAACTGCTCTGATACCATAAATGTAACACCTAAGATTTTTACCCTTAAAACCCCGCTATTAAAAAAATGTGAATTTGAAAGTTCATTTTAATTTAATGAAAATCACCCGTCAAACGTGAGGAAACCGCAATTGGTGGTTGGAGAGACTAAGGAACCACTAGGAACACACCTAGAAGGGGGGGTTGAATAGGTGTTTAAGAAACCTTGAAAGATTTTCGAACGAAACAAATCGAAACAATCAAAACAAATGATTTTTGCAAATTTGTCAGCACTTAATCGATTAAACTGATATCTTAATCGATTAAACTGACATTTAATCGATTAAGACCTGAAGAGACAATTTTCCTTAATCGATTAAAGATTCACTTAATCGATTAAGCACCAATTAATAATCGATTATGACAGTTAAAAAACTGAAAAATCACTTTTCAATCGAATACGAAAATCAATCAATTAACACGTAAGATCAGAGATTCAGCGAAAACAATTAACACCTATATTCTTATTGATTACCTAGATTATGAAAATGATTTTCCCCAACTTAATTTGAACAATAAAGATTCAATTCAATCAATTATGAAAATCAATCTTTCTCTAGGTTTTCAACAAAGAACACAATGAATAACAAGAATGTAAAGAGTTAAGGGTTTAGAGATACGACACAGCGATTTATCCTGGTTCACTTTCATCCGCTTGAAAGCTACATCCAGTCCCCTCTTCAACCAAGAGAGATTCTTCACTATGAGGAATTAGAGTTCTCAAATTACAAGTAAATGCCTCACAAGACTTCCTTCTTGCTAGCCTACAAGAGATACTCCACACCCTTGCCTTGTAATCCTATTGATCTTCTCTCTAATCTAACCTCTACCCCTTGTTGATAATCCACACAACAAGTCTTCTTTGCTTGATGATAATCCACACATCAAGTCTTCTCCTTGCTTGATTCACAACCAAGACTTCTTTTTCTTCAATGAACGTTGCTTGATGATAATCGACACACCAAGGCTTCTTGTTTGTTGTAGTAGCTTGCCTTCTTGCAAAGATTACAACACAATAGAAAACACAATAACACTCCTATGAATCTCAATCAATAGCTATGACAATTCACAATAAGAGATTCAAAGGTTCTTGATCAAAGAATATGAAAATATGAAAGCTTTGATCTTTGAAATTGAGAGAGAATAGAGTGGCTTGATTCTTTGTAAAATTGATTATGAAAATGATGTATATTGATCACAAAGGTTAGGAATAGGTTTATATAGAATATCCAAAAGTTGTAGCACTTGAAAACTGATTTTGAGAAGTAAAAATCGTATTTTAAAAAACCAGATCTGCAGTATTTAATCGATTAAATTTCAGCTTAATCGAGTATTAATCGATTAAATTTTAACTTAATCGATTAAATCCTTACTGCAACTTGTTAGAAACTTGTTTTCTCAAAACTAAACCTTTCCTTTCAAACCTTTAAGCCACCTATTGATTTTAGGTTAAGTGAAAACTCAAATTATGATTTAATCACGACTATGATAGAGATTCACTACCCTCTAAACAATCTACCCAAATAAAAGACCTAAGAAGCTTGAGAGGCAAAAGATAAAACAATTACAATTACACTCAAACTAAGTCTTCATGAGTTTTCTTTCTCTCTTCTTCATTTGATGTTTGTTGTTGCTTGTTGAACTTGAACTTGATCAACACATGATAGCTTGTTCAAAACACTTTGTCATTATCAAAACATTCATCATGGAACTTACAATCTCCCCCTTTTTGAAAATGACAAACCATGTTTTGAAGTTCTCCAAAAGTTCTTTGAAGTTGTTGATGCTTTAACAATTTGATCACTCGGTGAGACTCTTGCTCCTCCTCAATAAATGCTTTTGACATTTGAATCCAATTGAGATAAGCTTGATTCTCCCCCTATCTTCAACAACTTTTCTCAACCTACATAAAAACAACAAAAACAACCTTTCTCCAAACAAACATCTAAAAATCATATTATTTTTCCAACAATCATTTCTCCACCTTTGAGAAACATTCCAATCAATTCAAAACATCATATTTCTCCCCCTTTGGCATTATCAAAAAGTAATATATATACCAATTGAAATATAACATCTAAGCCAAGGTAAGAAATCAATGATCATTTCTTTACAACAATGATACCAATTGAACAAATACAATAGAACTATACTTTGAAATGTGATACCAATTGGCAAGAGAATATAACAATGTAATATGATACCAATTGAGAACTAAAAAGATCATAATATCACTTAACAAAGAAGATATCAATTGTAAAGAAGTATCAATAATCACAAAAATTTGATACCAAATGTGATATTTCTTTAAAAAACAACCAAAGCATGTCACTATATCATGATAACCATCTATGAATCTACTCAATGATACCAAATGATTTAATTAAATATTTAGAAAAGTAATACCAATTGAGAAGATACCATATGAAGTTCACAAATCTGACCATAACATTTGTATCATATTGTAGGACTTCTTTTGAGACCAATTGAAGATGCAAATATTAATAACACTTGCAAGCTCTCTTTGCTCTTCAATCATACCTACAAAACAATCATGCTTTGCTTTTTGGTATCCAAATGGTTTTGGATCCATTTTTGTTAGTGTAGGGACTTTCACCCTTTTTCATCCAAACAAAATCTCCTTTAGGTATACCATGCACTTTAATATAACACACATTTGAAGTATGTCCATGAGTACCACAATAGAAACATGTTGGTGCATTTGAGAAATTAACCTTAGAAAAATCAACAACATTTCTATGAGAATTACTCTTAGCATTAGTATAACCCAAACCAAACTTGTTTGAATTTTCTCTTTGAAAATTTAACAATGTGCGCAATCTAATATCACCATTTGTGAAACTTGCAAGCTTATTTTTCAAAATAACATTTTCATCTTTAAGCAACTTGCAATTCTCACAATCAACCACAATATTCACTCTACTAGCACAATCACAAGAAGAACTAGCATATATAAGATCAAGAGTTTCATTTTCAAGATTAAGCTCATCAACTTGTTTTTGAAGTTCTAAAATCTCTTTTTGATGATTCAAAATGAGCTTCTTTCTTTCAATGTTTTTCAAAGCTAGTTTTTCAAGTTGTTCATGCATTTCTTCATAAGCATTGTATAACAATTCATATTTAGAAGAAATTTCGGATTTAGTAAGACTTACATTGCTATCCTCGCTTTGTTCACTTGATTCATCATTTGAACTTTGTTCTTCATCTACTAGAGTTATCAAGTTGAGACAAGCGGCTTCTTCATCATCCGATGAACTACTCGATGTGCTTTTCTTGTTATCTTCATCACTATCCCAAACTATGTATGCTCTTTTAGATTTAGAATTTTTCTTGTCTTTCTCCTTCTTCTTGAGATACCTAGAGCATGAGTACTTGAGATGTCCGGGTTTTCCGCATTCATGGCAAACTACACCTTCTTTTGATGTCTTGATCTTGTAGTGTGGAGAATCCTTCTCTTTACCTTTGTCCTTGTTCAACCTTCCTTTTCTCCTTAGAAACTTGTCAAACTTCCTTAGTAGAAGTTTCATGTCTTTTTCATCAACATCGGAATCGGAATCTTCACTATCATCATCATCGGAACTCTCTTTCTTTTTGTATCCACTTTTGACTTTAAGAGCAAGTCCCTTTCTTTCTTTGTTCTTATCCAACTCTTCATTGATACTTAATCGTCCAAGCTCCATTTCATGTTCTTGAAGCTTTCCGAAAAGTGTTGCTAGATCCATAGCATCCAAGTTTTTAGATTCAACAATAGCCGTTACTTTTGGTTGCCAATTCCTGTCTAAACATCTCAACACTTTGTTAGAAAGTTCACCTTGTAAGAAAGTCTTACCAAGAGCAAGTAAATGGTTTATAACGTGAGTAAAACGCTTTTGCATATCATTTATAGATTCATTTGGAAGCATATGAAACAATTCATAATCACGCATTAAAGCATTCAATCTAGCTCTCCTAACCTCACTAGTTCCTTCATGAGTCACTTGTAAAGTGTCCCACATCTCTTTTGCACTAACACATTGTGAAACTCTAAAGAACTCGTCATAGGATAAAGCGGAGGTAATGATATTCTTAGCTTTATAATCATATTTTACTTTCTTTCTATCATCATCCGACCACTTATCCTCGGGGGTCAAAGTTAGTACACCTTCAACTAAACTAGAGGGGATATGAGGACCTTTTTCTATTGCTTTCCAAAGTTCACTATCTATGGCTTGGATAAAGATTTTCATTCTTACTTTCCAATAAGCGTAACCCTCACCACCAAATAATGGAGGACGACTTATAGAGGCACCTTCACCACCAAAGGGATTCGTAGAACCCATTGCGGTTACTTAAGGATCTTTACGAAAAAGCTCTTATGCTCGTGTCTTTCGACCGAGCTCTGATACCAATTGAGGAAACCGCAATTGGTGGTTGGAGAGACTAAGGAACCACTAGGAACACACCTAGAAGGGGGGGTTGAACAGGTGTTTAAGAAACCTTGAAAGATTTTCGAACGAAACAAATTGAAACAATCAAAACAAATGATTTTTGCAAATTTGTCAGCACTTAATCGATTAAACTGATATCTTAATCGATTAAACTGACATTTAATCGATTAAGACCTGAAGAGACAATTTTCCTTAATCGATTAAAGATTCACTTAATCGATTAAGCACCAATTAATAATCGATTATGACAGTTAAAAAACTGAAAAATCACTTTTCAATCGAATACGAAAATCAATCAATTAACACGTAAGATCAGAGATTCAGCGAAAACAATTTAACACCTATATTCTTATTGATTACCTAGATTATGAAAATGATTTTCCCCAACTTAATTTGAACAATAAAGATTCAATTCAATCAATTATGAAAATCAATCTTTCTCTAGGTTTTCAACAAAGAACACAATGAATAACAAGAATGTAAAGAGTTAAGGGTTTAGAGATACGACACAGTGATTTATCCTGGTTCACTTTCATCCGCTTGAAAGCTACATCCAGTCCCCTCTTCAACCAAGAGAGATTCTTCACTATGAGGAATTAGAGTTCTCAAATTACAAGTAAATGCCTCACAAGACTTCCTTCTTGCTAGCCTACAAGAGATACTCCACACCCTTGCCTTGTAATCCTATTGATCTTCTCTCTAATCTAACCTCTACCCCTTGTTGATAATCCACACAACAAGTCTTCTTTGCTTGATGATAATCCACACATCAAGTCTTCTCCTTGCTTGATTCACAACCAAGACTTCTTTTTCTTCAATGAACGTTGCTTGATGATAATCGACACACCAAGGCTTCTTGTTTGTTGTAGTAGCTTGCCTTCTTGCAAAGATTACAACACAATAGAAAACACAATAACACGCCTATGAATCTCAATCAATAGCTATGACAATTCACAATAAGAGATTCAAAGGTTCTTGATCAAAGAATATGAAAATATGAAAGCTTTGATCTTTGAAATTGAGAGAGAATAGAGTGGCTTGATTCTTTGTAAAATTGATTATGAAAATGATGTATATTGATCACAAAGGTTAGGAATAGGTTTATATAGAATATCCAAAAGTTGTAGCACTTGAAAACTGATTTTGAGAAGTGAAAATCATATTTTAAAAAACCAGATCTGCAGTATTTAATCGATTAAATTTCAGCTTAATCGAGTATTAATCGATTAAATTTTAACTTAATCGATTAAATCCACACTGCAACTTGTTAGAAACTTGTTTTCTCAAAACTAAACCTTTCCTTTCAAACCTTTAAGCCACCTATTGATTTTAAGTTAAGTGAAAACTCAAATTATGATTTAATCACGACTATGATAGAGATTCACTACCCTCTAAACAATCTACCCAAATAAAAGACCTAAGAAGATTGAGAGGCAAAAGATAAAACAATTACAATTACACTCAAACTAAGTCTTCATGAGTTTGCTTTCTCTCTTCTTCATTTGATGTTTGTTGTTGCTTGTTGAACTTGAACTTGATCAACACATGATAGCTTGTTCAAAACACTTTGTCATTATCAAAACATTCATCATGGAACTTACAAAACGGACGGAGTTTTGTTTGTTTTTAGGACTATTCCAAAATTCAACCTATGATAGACAATTTCAAATAAACAACCAATAGCCAGCAGGGATTCAGATTATATATATAAATCATATCAAGGCCCTATGAGCTCCAAGTACATCAGAGTGCATAAAATAATCAGAGTATTAGCGGAATTATTAAGTTTGAGTATTGAAAACCAAAACTTATAACTTTATCAAAACAAAACATCCTAAGCCTCATTTAAAAAGATTTATAACAAATTTACATCAAAATAATGTAAGAGGCTTAGGTCCATATTATCCTCTAAACCCCATAACACCCTACTCTCCCTGTAAGGGAAAGTACTCCTGCTCGGCCGGGGGCTGTGCCAACTCAATCTCCATACCTGAAAAATGTTAAGGGAGTGAGCATTGCACATGAAATAGAAAGCAGTCTCTAACTAGACATAACAACCCGCTAGGTCAAACACAATTAGAAAATAAGCATATATTCACATATTGCACACCATACTCATTTCATTATTTCCATACTCATTATTTATTCCACATTTCCATTTTCATTATTCCATTCAACATCCATTTCCATTTCTTTTTATTCATTTCACATACTCATTTTATTTCGGTACATCACCTCAAATCAGAGGCCAATGCACAAATTTCATTCAACACATTTATCACCTCAAAATAGAGGCCCTCATACTTTTCCTTATTTAAATTATGTGTCCCTCAGGTCAGAGGTCAACACATTAATAATTTATTTCATTTAGTGTCCCTCAGGTCAGAGGTCAACACAATATTCATTTATTTCATTCCGTGTCCCTCAGGTCAGAGGTCAACACACTATTGTACTTCACCTCCACGCAGGAAGGTACCTCATACATTTGGCCTATGGGTTCTTCACCTCCACACCGGAAGGTACCTCATACCATTGTACTTCACCTCCACACCGAAAGGTACCTCATACAATTTGGCCGGTGGGTACTTCACCTCCACACCGGAAGGTACCTCATACCACCACATAGGTTATACTTAAACATCATTCTCATTATAAACAATTCATCACAATTTAAGAATCGTCACTCAAAACAGAGGCCAACATATATACCACATTCTTGTTCAATCAATCATAACACATTTAATCACAACCAACCACAATCAACACATAATCATTCATGTAATTCCTTTATTCATTTCCTTTCTTAACTATCACAATCATACCAAGTAGTATTCTCTTTTATAGCCCAACATTTAGATTGCCCTTCATTTTAATTTACATATATCACCTTTTTCCTTTTGTTTACACATAATCATTTTCCTTCCGTTTCCTATATTCACAAATTTAATTCATAAGCCATGACCTTTGTTCACAATTGTTAATACTTAACATTTATACTCATTTCCCGTATTAATTACCGAATCCTCTTAAATAACATTCATGTTCTCAGTTAAACATATACCATACATTTAAGCACAATTGAACAAATTTAACATAAGGGGACAAATATACACAATCAACTCATACTTGTCACATAATTAATATCATCGTTTCACTTTTAATTTACATGTAATTATTTCATTCCCTTTTCCACCTTTATTTATATTTTCACATTTAGTGTACAAATATATTCAACCAAACCTACATAATATCACCTTCTCACATTTTTGCTTTAACAACACATATATTCGTTTCCATTCCATTTTCTTCCTATATCAATTTATTCCACAACACATACATATATTTGCAACAGTAATTAATTATCATTTAATTCACAACTTAAAGTCAATAATCATAGAAATCATTTATGTCAACTTCACTATCACATTACCCAATTCCTCATGTACTTCAATATAATCATTATCCAAGTTTCATTTATCAAATAATTCATTATCATATCATTGGGTTTCCTTTTTCCTAATCTTTACATCCAACATCATACATATTTATTTAGTTAGAATTTCATATTCAATAACCTAGGGTTTTATAGTCTAATTTTCTCCCCTAACACATAACCCTAACAAGCATTATATACTAACTAGAACCCACTCCCTAGAACAAGGCAAAACTCACCCCCTTACCTCAAACACTTGGAGATAAGGTGATTTTGCTTGCTCCAGGCTTGAAAGCCTTGCCATCAATTGAGTTAGAATCCAAAGGAAGAGGGAGGAAACAAGGGGTATAACAAAACAAATTGTTAAGCTTTAACCATAAGCTTGGAGAAATTCATGAACCAAACTAGAGTTCCCTAGGTGGAAGATTGAAAACTCCAAGGGAGCAAGAGAGAGAGAGAGAATCGAACCCAAAAGAGAGAGAAAAAGGAAGACTCAAACAAAATCACTTACTTGGAGTTGAGAAGGAAGGAGATTTGATAATGGATTTAGTGTGATTTACTTGAATCTTAGTGGATTAGAGTGAATAAATTTGGTGCCCTAGGAGAGAGAAGAGGGAGAGAAACGAATTTGGCATGGAAGGAACATGTGTTTTGCTTTTATTTTTTTCCTCAGCAACAACACTTAATCGATTAAGAGCCGATTAAGAGCCGATTAAGACTTTTCACCCAATCTGACCTTAATCGATTAAGCTACAGCTTAATCGATTAAGCTGCATAGTTTTGCAGTAGCCTGACTTTGAAAGGCCATAACTTCTTCGTTACCCGTTGGATCTTCCTCAAATTTTAAAGCAAGCTTCCTTACATACTAATTTTCACATCCAACGGTGGAATTTGTTTTAGAGTTTCCAATCTTTTATTTTAAATTTCCTAAGGTTCTTTGTTTTAAACCTAGTTCTACATGTATTTTTGGCTAAATTCTAACTTATATCTCCATTTCTTCTTCCCTAAGACCATCCCAACATAGATTATACTTGGAATTAAATTTGGGATGTTACAAAGTTAATAATAGTTTTGTTGGATTTGTGCCTTGTATCATATCATCAAGTTAATGCTATTTCATATCAGCAAGTTAATGATAGCTAGATTTGTGCTTAAGCTGGATAGTAATAGTTAATTGGTTTTAGCACTTACAAATTGATTTATAAGAGAATTTTTTGCTAAAGGTATGTGTATCAGGTTCTTCTCAAGTTTTAGCACTTACAAATTGATGTTTATGCAGTGCTGGCTTATGACAGTTAGATTTTTGACTTGTTGCATATCAGCAGGTTAATGAAAGTATGGTTTGGTTTTGTGCCTTCCATCACATATCACATTTCACAGAATTAAAAGAAAAACAATAGATTAATATAACACAACAATTTAAATAAATTAGAATTTTATTGATTATTAATCAATTGGGAGGTAGTAAAATACATGATATGAAGAAAACATTGCCATCTCTTTATGAAACGTTTACAACAGATTGGATAATTGACCCAATATACCCCCTTTACAACCATGAACCCATCAAAACCCTTATACATTACACCCCTGCTAGCATCAGTAGCCATGGAAACACATTCATCTTGGCATATGCACTACTACAAAATAGCTAAAAAGTAGCCAAATATTAATCCCGGTTCTGTTTCGGAACTGAGATTAATAGATAAATGATAATTAAAAAAAAATAAATAAATATTATAATATAACAAAAATACTATGAATTTATTAATCCCGGTTAAAAGAAACACGGAACCGAGATTAATATTATAGCATAAATAATTTTTTATTTTTTTAAAAATAAAAAATCACACAAATCTTATTTATCCCATTATTTTATTTCAACCGGGATAAACAATAAA